>OX451735.1:586983900-588233900 GCA_948472305.1 Vicia faba
TATACATTCTTACAAACGAGAATCATTACAAAGATTGCCTAAACAAATGGCCTCTTTTCAAAATATTTTCAAAATCACACCAAACACAAAGCACCATTTCAAACAATTTCAAAAGCAAAGCAAGTGATCTAAGCAAGTAACTAAGAGCCCATGGAAAACCATGGATGAAAAGGGTGTTAGCACCTTCCCTTTTCATAATATACCCCCCGAACTCAAGAAAACATCTCAAAGGTCTTTCCTGTGCTTTTTTACCTTTCCTTTTGGATAAAATAATAGTCGGTGGCGACTCTTGTTAAACCGCGACATTTGCGACGAAACGCAAAACCTCAAGTCAGTTCTCCCACCGTATCACAGTATCATATCCCTGTTCCTGTTTCATTACTGTAACATCATTTACCATATCCTCCATAACCAAAAACATATCATTGCACATTGACTTCTCCAAGTCATTTCAGCCACTCTCAACTCAAGCAAACCATTACATTAGCTTCCTAGGACCTCAAGGAAGCTAACCCGATCATCACCATCACTTGAAACAAGCTCAAAGTCCAAACACGATTTCCAGTTTTGTGGTAAGTTTTCTCAACTTGGAACTCTTCATACAGGCATCATCAATAGTTTATTTGTGAATAAAACATGTAGATATCATTGCCCTAAAGCTAACCATGTCCATAGTTTCCATTAATTTTGCTTGAGCTTAGAGAATTTTGAAACTGAAATTTCTAAAATTTTTAGGGTTCAGATTAGGGCCATTAAAATTCATGCTTATCTTTGATCTATAGTTTTAATACTTTACATTTCTGGAATCGTGAAAAAATTTGCTACAAGTTTCATATTTGCAATTTTTTATTTTTGATGAGAAATGAGCAAGTTACAGTTGGTCTGGCTGGAGGTTGAAGATGAAGTCTTCAGGGCGCGTTTTGTCTTACATATTTATTGTTTTACTTGTATTAACGAATATATAGCCACTCTAGTGGTAGAATTGCGCGTCTGTAACCTATGGGATCTGGGTTCGAGCCCCAGTGGTACCCTTTTGCATTTTTTTACATGTTTTTGCATTTTCTGATTTTTGGCACGCGCTTGGGCTTTGTTGGGCCTGTTCCTTTTTTTAATTTTTTTTTGCTTACTAACAACCCCTTGCAGGCTTTTGGCACCCCTGGTCCAAATTTATTTATTTTCTTTTTTATTTTATTTCCATTTTTTTAAAATATATTTTCTAAATACTGAAAAATCATTAAAAAAAAATACAAAAAATGATAGATTTATATTTTGGCTTATTTTATTTTATTTTTTTCACAAAATATTTTTGTTTAACTATATATTATTTATTTTTATTAAATAATCTTGTAAATTAAATTAGAACTAGGTTAATATTTATTTTCTCTTTACACCCATTAAATATATTATTTTAATATAAAAAGGACCAAAATTATTTTATAATGTTATAAATATTTTCAAGACAAAAATACCAAAAATATATTTTTCTTAAACTTATTTTCTTTTAATCAACTAAATAGAATTAGAGTTTTATTCAAAAATCTTTTCTTAATAAAATTCAAATTTAATTAATTATTTTCTTTATTTAATTATGTTAAAAAAAAATCCATTTTTCATGAAAATCAAACAAAGATACATTTTCTTTACATTTTGCATTTTTTTTGCATTCATTCATTTTTGTACTTTGTATTTATTTATTTCCTTGTGCATTGATATCAATTCAATATGGTTGTAATAGACTAATTAGGTTTAAATTCTTACAATCTCCATTCATGAATTTGTACACCCCCTTCCCCATAAATGTTGTGATAGCGTAGTAACTTTAAATTTCGCAATTTACCGCTTTTATATAACATGCTAGTAATTAGGGTTTAAATGGAAAGACTAATAAAACCAATACTTAGAAAAACCTAACTCAAGACAAAAAAAAGTATGAAAACAATACACTTGCATACAAGCACCCCTAGGGTTATTCCACTTGGTTGCCTTATACAAAATGGCCATATTACGCATGTAAGGTATCTTAGCAAAAACAAGCAAATACAAGATCATAGTCCATCGATGACGCTATCTAAGTTGCCTTACAAATGATCTTAGTCCCTCAAAAATAATGCTAAGATAACTTGCAACATTGCTAATCATAGTTATATGATAACCCACGCCCGTCCTGTTTACATCCAAAGATAGAGTTGCTTACCAAATCAATGGTAAGACAACAATGTCAAAGGAAAAGAAAAAATGAACAAGAAAGACTTTTTGAGTAGGTAGAATGCTCCTAATTACTTGCTCAATTTCAACATAAAACAATCACCTACACTTTCAAACATCTTACAAACTTGAAAACATTTTCAAAAGATCAACATCTTTGTATACATTCTTACAAACAAGAATCATTACAAAGATTGCCTAAACAATGGCCTCTTTACAAAATACTTTCAAAAAACACACAAAGCACAATTTCAAACAAAAAAGCAAGTGATCTAGCAAGTAACTAAGAGCCCATGGAAAACCATGGATAAAAAGGGTGCTAATACCTTCCTTTTTCATAATCTACCCCCCGAACTCAAGAAATAATCTCAAAGGTCTTTCCTGTGCTTTTTCACCTTTTCTTTTAGATAAAAGAAAAGTCGGTGGCGACTCTTGCTAACCGCAACATTTGTGATCAAACGTAAAACACCCAAGTCAGTTCTCCCACCGTATCAAAATTGGTAAGTAACCTTATCTTTGAATGTAAAAGGGATGGGAAAGGGTCATCGTATAGTCATGAATAGCAATGTTGTAAGATATCTTAGCATTTTCTTTAAGGGACTAAGATCATTCGTAAGACAACATTTGTAGCGTCATCGAGGGACTATGATCTTGTATTTTTATTTATTTTTGCTAAGACGTCTTACATGCGTATTATAACCATTTATTTCTTAAGGTAACAAGTGGAGTTAACCCTAGAGGTGCAAAGTGTGCAAGTGTGTTGATTTACATGCATTGTTTTGTATTGAATTAGGGTTTGCTAACTTGTTGATTTTAATCTTTCCATACAAACCCTAATTTACTAGCATTTATATATAAACATTAAATTGAGGAAAATAAAAATACTAAGCTATTACATCAATAGGGGAGGGGGTGTACAAATTTACAAGTGGGGATTTTTGCAAGAAAATTAAATCTTATTAACTATTACAACTATATTGAATATTGTACAAAATTGAAAATAAAATGCATTAATGCAAAAAATGGAAGAAAAAAAAGAAATGATTTTTGTTTGGATTTTCATGAAAGGATTTTTACCTAAACCTAATTAAGAAAATAATCACTGAAAATCAAATAAAATTAACTTAAACTAATTAAAAAAAGAAATCAACTAAAAAAGGATTTTTTTTAGGGTTTTTTATGAAAAGGTTTTAAGAATAATATAAAAATACATAAAAATTAATTAATTAAAATAAACCTAAATTCTAAATTAACTTTAATTTACAAGAAAATAATATAATATAGTAATTAAACCTAATTATTTAAATATTAATAAAATAAAGAAATTGAATTGTTAAGAAAATTATTTTTGTTCTTTTTAGTTTTTATAAAGAAAAATAAAATATGAGTGCAAAAATAATAAAATAAATATTTTTGGATTTTTTATTGATAATAAAAAAATAATATTAGTAATGAAAATAATAAAATGAAAATATGAAAGTGAAATAAACTAAAAAAACAAAAATAAAATAAAATAAAGAAATAAATGACCAGGGGGTGCTGAAGCAGGGCCAAGGGTTAGAAGCCAACAGAAGACCAAGGCACACTGCATTGAGGCCCAGGCGTGTGTGTTTGTGACAAAAAAAAGAGTTGAAATGTAAAAAATGAACAAAAGGTAGCGCGATGGGTGTTGAACCCACACCCTCTTAGTTACCAGCATGCTGCCTTACCACTGGGGTAGCTATACATCCATTTATTAAAATGAAATGATAAATACATAAAAAATAATGCTTCCAAGGCATGTACTTCGTCTTCAACCTTCAGCCATCCAGAGCACCTGTAACTTGTTCATCTCTCAACAAAAATAGAAAGTACAAACATTAAAGTTGTGGCATTTCTTCCCACGAATTCGACCATATAAATAACTAAAGCTATAAATCCAAGATGAGTGAGAATTTTTTTGGCCCTAATTTAGAACCTAAAAATTTCAGAAACTTCAACTCCAAAATTCTCTAAGCTCAGGCCATATAAATGCAAACTATGGATATGTACAACTTCATGGCAATGGTATCTACATTTTATCTTTGAAAATGAAAGCTTAAAAATTCCTATATGAGGAGTTCAAAAATCAGAAAACTCACCTTGCAAGAGGGTATCATGTTTTGAGTTGGAGCAGCTTTCAATGATTTCTAGTGATTGGGTTAGATTCCTCAAGTTCCCAGGAAGCTAATGTGATGCTTGGCTTGAGCTGAAAGTGGCTGAAGAGTTCTGGAGAAGTCAAGTTGCAAACCCCTGTTTCTGAAAATGGGACTTGATGATGGAAGTGTTACAGTTGGGTAAAAGGACTTTGGATGGTTTGTATTTAATGTTTAGAAGTTTTAGGAACCAAGAGGCTTGGAAACGCACGAGGGAGATGTGAGTTTCAAGTTTTTGGTCAGACTATGTAACAATGAAGTTTTTGTGTGTGATTCTGAGTTCTATGGATTTTGAGGGCTTAAGCATGCATGTTCTATCTTGCAAATAGTGTATGTATTTATAGGCAAGAGGTTTTGTGTTCTACAACAAGTCAGAATTTGAATTTACATGTTGTAAAACCTTTACTTGTTTTTGAAGCAAACATGACAAACATCTTCTCAAAGCTTGTACCATGCTATTGTAGAGTGGTTGAACTTTAAACAAGCTTATTTCTGACCCGTAGATGTTGTGTGTGCAGAAGGATCCATTGAGAGGCTCAAGAAGGGTTGACATTTGCAAAAGCATACTTTTCCAAAATGGAAGTCTTGCCTTTCTTCCAAAAATGGCAAGTTAACTTAGACAAAGCTTGGATTTAATGGATAATAGCCATAAAGTTTGTGTAATCTTATGATTAAGTATAGATACACAAGTTAGAGGGCCTGAAAAGTGGGATTATGCAGCATGGCTATGGATTTGGTTCATGCTCATCACAAAATTCCGCCTTGTAAAACAACTTGAAACCCTAACTTCTGGCCTTTGATTCTACTTTCTCAAAAATGATCTCAAGGAGTTCTTGGACATTTTAGAAATCTTGTAATGTGATCTACAACCCCTCTTTGAATCACTTTTGCAAAATCCAAATGGAACTACGTGAAACTTGGCCCAGAAGTTAGGTTAAAATCCTGACCAAAATGCTCAAAATTTCACCAAGTGTTTTAGTTTCATGAACATGATTTCATGGATTAATAACTTGAAATCCATATATTTATGGGAGGAGTTGTGTTCAGAAATGTTTCAGATCTCATTGATATCTACAACTTTCATGTTGAAAGTTTCCTTTGAATCATATTGCATCATGGTGAAAAATTGGCTCAAAGTTGTGAAAAAATATGAAGTTTTCAACACTTAGAAAAATTTCTAAGTTTGGAAACTTTGACTTTTCAAAATGAAATCTTGAATTTTTGATTTCTTGATGAAAAAGTTTCATATTTTGACATGTTTTGATGAATTGTGATCTTTGACACTTGATTTTGACCAAAAAGTCAAAGTTTGACTTTTCAGTGTACAATTGACTTTTGATCAGTTGACTGAAAATCAACTATCAATAAATTGATCTTGAGGGAAGTTTTGAGTCATACCATTAGGTAAAAAATGATGCATTTGAAACCTTGAGATCATGTCTCAAACCAATTAACCATTTGCTAGGTCAAAAATCAGAAATTGCCCTTTCTCAGTCAAAACCCTAATTTTGACCATTTTGCCCTTTTGATGATTTGATCAAATTTCTTGAGCAATCATGGTCCAAAATTGATCAAATGACATATAGGAGTTTATAATGTTGATGTGGATAAAAAATTATGAAGTTTGACTGTAAATTGGCCATAGTTGATTTTTTTCCAATACAACTGATTTTTAGGTCAACTGATCAATTTGTTGAGCAGAAATGTGATCCAAGACTTGAAACTTGACATGAGCAATCTTGAGGGTCCACAATTATTAATGAAAGTCATATGAGGCATTAAAAGTTCAATTATCCTTGTGCGATCTCAAACCCTAATTTTTAGTCATCAGAGCTTGATGAGGTGTCTTGAGCTGATCAACCCTAGTGCAGTCTTGAACCAAAGGAGATCTTGTGAGAAAATACTTGATAAATGAGAGAGAAAATTTTGGGGTACAACACTTCACATCACGAGTTGATTCTTTTCCATCATTATTAGAAGTCATTTGACCTGTAATATTAAAGAGTAGAAACACTATATAAAATTCAAGTAACATAAACACAATATAAAAACATAAACACAATATGAATTACTAGTACCTATTTCATTAACATCTCTTTCGTTTCCATCATTATTAGAAGCGAGATGTGATTTTTCCTTATTGGTAGCCATATGACATGTAATATTAAAGAAAAACATAAACACCATATAAAATTCAAGTAACATTGAATTAATAAACACAATATAAAAACATAAACACCATATAAAATTCAAGTAGCATTGAATTAATAAACATAATATAAAAACATAAACACCATATAAAATTCAAGTAGAATTGAATTAATAAACATAATATAAAAAACATAAACACCATATAAAATTCAAGTAGCATTGAATTAATAAACACAATATAAAAACATAAACACCATCTAAAATTCAAGTAGCATTGAATTAATAAACACAATATAAAAACATAAACACAATATGAATTACTAGTACCTTTTTTCACTAACATCTCTTTCGTTTCTTGGTTGAAATATGAATTACTTGGCTCTTAACAACTCAGACGGATGGATTGATCCAAATTCCCTCATTATGATTATTTCTAATATATGTTTCATCCGCTATAATATTCTCATCTTGATCATTTCGTACATACGACTCATTCCCTATAACATATGACTCATCCTCAACATCAATATCACTTTGATTTACACTGTTATCATCAATCACTTTGTTAGATAAAAGCACTATAGACCGTTTCGTACTTGTCAGATCAGTGACATAGAACACTTGTTTAGCTTGAGAGGATAGAATAAAAGGCTCATCTTTGTACCCCACCCTATTAAGATCCACTTGTAAAAATCCCGACTTATCCATTCGTATGCCACTATTATGTACCCACTTGCAACCAAAGATAGGAATCTGAAACTTCTCATAATCAAACACCCAAATATGCTCGATAACCCCAAAATATGACAGATTTGCATATTTGGGGTTTAAGTCATTCATACTTGAAATGTACATTGCTCCAGCTACAACAGTGACACCACTATTCTGCGTAGTGCTTTTATCATCTTGTTCTTTGGTATAAAACGTGTATCAATTAATTGTGTATGCACTATAAGAAAACATGAGCAAACTCGGACCATATGCTAAACATCTCAACCTTTCTGTTATTGAAGCGGGATCTAAATCAAACTTTGAATAAATATGATCTTTGAACCATTGTATAAAACTTTGATTGTGCTCTCATACAATCCAATTTTCATTTCTATTTGGATTTAAACCCCGAAGTACATCCTTGTGCATTTCAACATACGGCTCAACCTCATTATCATTGTGTAGAACATATAAATGCACTTGATCCCGTTCAACCCTTGATACTGTCACAATTTTATTTCTGATTAAATTTATTCCTTCCTTCCTCTCTAAAATATGAGATTTGGTTAGTCCAATAGATTGAATATTAGTCAAATATTCAGTACAAAACTCAACCGCTTCTTCAACAATGTATCGTTCAACCATACAACCTTGTGGCCGACTTCGATTTTTCATGTACCCTTTTAATATTTTCATATAACACTCAATAGGGTACATCCATATCATATAAGTTGGTCCACACAATTGTGTCTCTTTCACAAGATGAACAACAATATGTACCATAATGTCAAAAAATGAGAAAGGAAAATATATTTCAAGCTCACACAAAGTAATAACTATTTCTTTTTGCAATATTGGTAAGATCTCAGGATCGATCACCTTACTACAAATTGACTGGAAGAAAAAACACAATTTAGTTATGGCGCTTCTTACTTTTTCTGGCAAAATAGAACGTATACCTATTGGTAGAAAATTCTCCATTATAACATGGCAATCTTGTGTCTTTAAACTCTTTAACTTGAGGTCTTTCATAGACACAATTCTTCTAATATCCGAAGAGTAACCTTCTGGAACTTTAACTTACACAATATTTTTCTCCTTTCTAGATAAAGTATAAGCAGCATGCGGCAAATATGTTCGTGTTCCTTTCTTCATGGGTCCTAATTCATTTCTTATTCCCATCTCTATCAAGTTCTTTCTTGCTTTAAGGCCATCCTTGGACTTTCCTTGTATATTGAGTAACGTACCAATAATACTTTCAAATACATTTTTTTTCAATATGCATAACATCAAGAAAATGTCTTACATACAACGACTTCCAATACGACAATTAAAAAAAATTGACCTCTTCTTCCACCCACTTTTAACAAGCGTATTTGCAAAAGGCTTGCCAAACTAAGTACTCATATCTTTTATCTTCTCAAAAACTTGGTCACCTGTCTACATAGGTGGAGCTCTATCATGTTCTGGATTTCCATTGAATGCCTTTCTCCACCCACAGTAGTGATGATTGTAATTTAAGAATCTACGATGACCGAGAAATACATTCTTTTGACAAAATTCCAATCGCTTCCAATTTGTGTGTTCTTCACAAATAGGATACACTTTTTGACCTTTAATGTTATACCCTGATAGATTTATGTATGGCGGAAAATCATTAATTGTGCCAAATAACATCGCTCTCAAATTGAAACTTTATTTCCTATATCCATCATAAACCTCCACATCATTCTCCCACAAAATCTTTAAATCTTCGATTAATAGTGTCAAGTATATGTCTATGTCATTCCCTGGTTGTTTAGGTCCAGAAATTAACATAGATAACATTATGTACTTGCGCTTCATACATATCCATGGAGGTAGGTTATAAATCATCATAATTACAGGCCATGTGGAATGTGAGATACTTTAAAGACCATGCAGGTTCACTCCATCTGTAGATAATGCCAAACGAAGGTTTCTTGCTTTTCCTTCAAAATCAGGATAATCATTATCAATTTTTGACCACTGTGGTGAATCTGCTGGATGTCGAAACTTTCCATCAATAATTCTTTCATCTACATGCCAAGTCAAGTGTCTTGAATCGGTTTCACTATGAAACATGCGTCTAAATCTCGGAATTATAGGAAAATACCATAAGACTTTTGTTGGAGACAATTTTTTCTTATATCGAGATAAACCGCATTTAGGACACTCATTTAACGATTCATATTCGTTTAGAAACAAAATGCAATCATTTGGACAAGCATGTATCTTATTATAGCTCATGCCAATAGAGCACAACATTTTTTTGGCCACATATGTTCGATCAGGAAGAACATTATCCTCCAGAAGTATATCTTTCATAAGGACTAATAACTCTGAAACTTTTATTCGACCATTCGTTGCCCGCCTTTAAGTTGTACAACTTTAATACTATGGATAATCTTGTGAATTTAATGCAATTTTTATACAACTGTTTCTCTGCATCGCTTACCAACCTCTCAAACATTTTGGGACAATCCTAAAGATCTTCTTCCAGTGCTTCTGCAATCTCTTCGACACGATCACAATCGTATGTATCTCTGCCATTATCGTTTGAAGCATATGTCGTACTATCCCCCAGTTCAACATTCCCGTTACTTTTCTCACCATGAAATATCTAACATGTGTAACTTCGATCAATTCCACACCTCAATAAATACGATTGCAACCCAACTGCGTCAACCTGACCCACAAAACAACAACTTAAGCAAGGACATTTCATTCGATTGATGTCTTCGGCGTGTTCAATAGCAAACTTAACAAATTCCAATACCCCATTCTCGTACTCTTTGGAAAATCGATTGGCAGACATCCATTTTTTATCCATGGTCTTACTATTAAGTAAGCTAAACAAAAACAATACTTAAAAAAAGGACAAAGGCTAAAAAGCTTAATACCAATTAGGCATATTCATCAAAAATAAAAATACTATAATTATTCAAGAAACTATAGCAAATTAAAAGAACAACTAAATACCTGTAGAGAAGTCAATAACTTCTGAAACCACACAGTGTAATTGTTGTACCCCAAAATTTGCCCTCTCAATTCTCAAGGCCTTTCTTACAAGGATTTTCAAGGTTCAAGCTTGAACAAGTGCATTTGGATTTTCCAATACCAAAATTAAAAGGAAACTGTCAAAAATGGAGAAAACAGATAAAAATAACATTTTGAAAAATTTGGAGGAAAACAGGTCTCTTTCGATTCAGCACCCTTCGATTGACTCTTGGCCTCTTTCGAATGCAACTTAGATTACATCCTTCATTTTGAACTTAAAGCCTCCTTCGAATGCCAGTTTAGGTACATCCTTCGTTTGGATTTGAAACCTCCTTCAAATGCAACTTAGGTACATCCTTCGTTTGGATTTGAAACCTCCTTCGATTCAGCCTTTTGATTGGACAAGTGTGCTTCCTACATGGTTGCAATCAAAGGCCATGACATGTTAGCCACACATGCCCCCTGTAAGGAAACCTTTTCGATTCACCAAGCGTGCTGCCTGCAAAGCCTACTTCGATTTGGACAAGTTTACTGCCTACAAGCCTGCTTCGACTGGACAAGTTTGCTGCCTGCATGCTTGCTTCGTTTGGACAAGTTTCGTTGGGACAAAGTAACCATCTCTATGCATCCTTCAAATCTACTTGCACCAAGAGCCTCTTGCATAATTTGCTTCATACAAGCTTCGTTTGATCCAAGAAGTATCTTCATACAAGATGTGACTAAGTTCTTGCTTCCCTTGAAAAAGCGCCCTTCAATTCAGAAGCCAGGAACTTCCCTCATGCTAAAAAGACATAAGGCAATGACTCCCTTTATGTTTGTTTCGATTCACATGCTTCGATTGAGCAATATGCTTCCTTCGAGCATGAGCTTTCGATTTAGCAATATGTTTTCTTCGATACAAGCTTCGACTGGGCATTAGCTTGTTTCGACCACAAGCTTCGACTAAGGCAAAGGCTTCCTTCGAACGGGTGTGCTTAGATCTCACTCTTGCATTCGACACAAGACCAAATTTCGTTTGCCAGGCTATACTGCGTCCAAATCTTTACATAATCAGAAGTTTGTACAAGGGTTTTAAACTTTTTCTTTTAGATACTACTATTCTTGGTTAAAGGCTACATACTCTTTCTTTTCATAGAGAGTACTTTAGTCACAAAATCAGCTTTCAACCTGATTTTGGTCTGAGCACAAGCAAGGCCAGAAGCATAAGTCACATCTTCTGCACCCCAACTGCCAAGAGGCCCCCCACATGTACTTTCACGTTACATTATTTTATCATTTATTTGCAAGGCTGGCTTTGGACAACATGTCCATTCTTTCTCTATAAATAGAGGAACATTTACAAAGCTAGAGGGATCTTTGGACCAGAGGAACGAATCCCCCAAATTTTCTCAAACACAATAAAACTCTCAAGTTCATCAACACTTGAGAAATAAATAAAAAAACCAGAATCCCAAACACTCACCTCTTTCGATTCTGAAGAACACCCTACACATAGAAGTTTGTTCAAACTCAAAGAGAACCTTCTGTGACAACTCTTCGAACCAAAAGCAAACCCCCTGTGACTACTCTTCGAATTCCAGAAACGTCCAGGTAGCAGTTCAAGTTCGAAACCCACCTCCATTCAAGGCCTGAAGCAAGGTAAGTTATTCTTACCTTTGAACTTTTCGTTTCATGGCATAGTAATTTTCCCTTTCGTTTGAAACATGTACATACCATTGTTCCTTTCGTTTCCACCCTTTTTTAACATATTTTTTAGAACTAAGCCTTTCGTTTTGCTTTCTGTTTACCTGAACTTGCTTTAACTATTAAACTATTTACAAGACAAATACTAGCATGGCCTCAGACCATGTTGCCATTTAATGCTTGAAATGAAAGAAACAGGAAATAGGAATTGAAGCTTCTGTCTTCTACCCCCTTTCTCCAGGCCCAATCGAAGGAGGCAGAAAGGTAGATTGCATCTTATACTGGTTCCAGGCCCAGTCAAAAGGCACAACATGCTGTCCTGCTGGTCCCAATCGAAAGGCACAACATGCTGACCGTGAGGCCTCAGTCGAAAGTCATGCCTTCACCCTTTTCAGGCCAAATCGAAGAGAGCCAGAAAGTGCAGAACTGAAGAGTTCTTCTGCCTGAATCAAAAGACCCTCATTTTTCTTGCTTTTATTTTATTTTTACCTTTACATTTCTATGCACTTCAATATGGTTGTAATAGTGTAGGATTTATTTTTTGCACTTTTTGTTACTTTTGTACAAATGCTAGTAACTAGGTGTGTATGGCAAGATAAAACCAACAAGTAGGCCACCCTAATCAAAGACTAAATGCATGCAATAAAATACACTTGCACACAAACACTCCTTAAGGTATCTCCACTCGGTTGCCTAAATTAAAATGGCCATGGTATGCATGTTGGGTACTTTGGCAAAACAAAAATAAAACAAAAGATCATAGTCCCTCGATGACGCTATCTGGGTTTCCTATACAAAATGATCTAGTCCCTCGGAAAATTGCCAAATATACTTGACACAATTTCTATCATGGTCTATACGATGACCCGCGCCTATCCCGTAAACATCCTAACACAAGGTTGTTCACCAAATACAATGGTGAAACAACACTGTTAAAAGGGTTAAAAACATAAGAAATATCTTTTGAGTAAAATAGGGTAGACAACTCTTAGTTACTTGATCAAAAACTTGCAAAACATCCTTGCCATTTTTCAAACACACTTCACAACACAACTACAAAACAATTTCAAAACAACTTTCAAAACATTGAAATATCTTTTCAAAAAGACCCACACCTTTGTATATATTCAAACAAGAATCATTACAAAGGTTGCCTAGACAAGGCATCTTTTTCAAAACATTTTCAAAACCACACACACAAAGCACCATTTCAAACAATTGAAAAGCAAAGGCAAGTGATCTAAAACAAGTAACTAAGAGCCCATGGATAACCATGGATGAAAAGGGTGCTAGCACCTTCCCTTTTCATAATCTACCCCCGAACCCACGAAAACATCTCAAAGGTCTTTCCTGTGCTTTTTGACCTTTCCTTAGGATAAAATAAAAAGTCGGTGGTGACTCTTGCTAAACCGAACATTTGCGAACACAAACGCAAAATCCCAAGTCAGTTCTCCCACCGTATCACAGAACTGGCGACTCTGCTGTGGAGATTTCTAAAAGTGGGGTTACCTTAGGGTTTTAGATCACCTATACATGCTTACTTTGATTGCTTTGATTGCTTTACTTTTTTGGTTCCTTGTTTGGGTTTGTCATAAATCCTACACCCGGATTTGGGGGCACCTTTTTAGGTAAGTAGAAATAAACTGTGAGGGAACTGTGCGGGGTATACCGACATGGTTGAAGCAGTAGCTACGTTAGTGTGACATATTTGTGGGTACCGGTAGCCCTTGAGTAGTCAAGGAGAATACGGGGCCGCTGAGTGATGTCATGAAGCACTAACGAACTCTTAGAACCTTACTTGACCATCTTGGCCTTTTTAGGGGTAGTGAGATGACCGACTTTGGTGCAGTCCGAAGTTGGTAGATACTCGATACTACACTCATTGAGGATTGTTTTCTTGGAATATTTTGGTCGCCAGTTAAGTGGCTAAACCAAAACAATGAACATAGAAAATGATCCAGTGATATTGAGCTCCTTAGAACCCGGTTTCTATTTTAGGACAGGTTGAGCCAACTAACTTCAAGAGGGTACTTACCTATAAACCCCATACAAGCCTAAACCTAAGGACTTGTCTGCTTTGTGTGAACATGATTACCTGTATATACACTTGCTTACTTTTGCATACATGTACATAACATCATAACATCATACCATAGCATTTTCAATAACCATTTCAAGGATCTCGAGGGTCTTTTGATGCAGGGTCACGTTGAACCAAACGTCTACCAAAGGGCAAGAGGTTTCATTTTCCTCTAAACAAACGCCGTCAAAGATCAAGTGCAACAACTTGAATCGGGGGCTATGACCCACTTGACATGGTGAGATTGATTCTCGGGGAAAGACATCCACCGATACAAAGTTCTCCAATCAAAGATGTTGATCAAAGTTCAATCTATAACATTTTCTTGTGTTTACCCCGCGAGATTCTTGGAAGCATGCATCCACATATCATGCATTGCATCATAACAGGTTTTCCTTTTTCAGGTCTCCTTATCTTCCTACTGTTTATTTCAGTAGAGATGGATCTAGAGCAGACTATCAAGGACATCCAGGCTCAAAACTCTCAACTTCAAGAGATGTTCTTGAACCTATCCAAGGTACAAGAAGAGGTCAAGGCGCTCCTCACCAGGGGCATGATCGTGGGGAATCCTGGGGACGACAGAGATGACCAGTTGGAGTGGCCACAAACTGAGATAGCCATAATGAAGGTCCAAATGATGGGGCAACTGGTGAGCCAGATGGCTCTTATCCAAAATCTGGCACAAGGACAAGAGGAGCTGAGGGTTCTCATCAATAAGCTTCGTCAAGATGGATGTAACCAAATGGGGAAAACATCTAGAATTGGGGATCAAGTCATCATTCAGCCTCCCATGATACAAGAAGTTGGTTTAAGGGAGAGAAGACCTTCTCACTTTGCTTCCACGTCACGAGCCCAACAACGACATCGTCAACATCAACCAGAAAATCAGCGTAAGGAGGTCGCGACTAAAAGACAATATACTAAGATCAACATGTCACTAGCTCAAGCGCTACAACACATGTTGAAGGAAGAGCTGATTACATTAAAGGCTCCTCATCCGAACCCTAAGACTTCTTCTCCTAACTACAACCCGGATGCAAGATGTGCTTATCATTTTGGTAGCCCAGGGCATGACACAAACAACTGTTGGGCTCTAAAGAACAAGGTCCAAGACATGATTGATGCCAAGGAGATCAAGTTTGACCCTCCGAAGACCCCAAATTTGATCACTGCTCCTACGCCAAATCATTGAGAATGTCTTTGTTTCATTTGAATTTTCAAGTTGTAATTTCTTTTGTTATTCAAATAATTATCTATTAATGTCAAACTCTGTTTCATTAATGCATTGCATATGTTTGTCTTGAATCCATCCTTTCATTTTCATTACATTTAAACTATGCTTCTTACTTTCTTTATGACATTCAACTCTTGCTAAAAGTTACAATCCTTTAGAGGGAGGATGACGAAACAATGCCATAATGTCATACAATATGCTTCTGGACAGACCTTGCTGACGATGTACAGGAGTTTCTTTCAAATCCTAAACACTGGAGTTATAAGGAAGATAATCCCTAGTCAACCCCTTCGAGCCAAAGAAGTAGGAGTTTTCTGTTTTAAACACAAATTGAAACCTTTGATTAAACCTGGGGCATGGTAGTCTCTCAGTTAATTCAAATGCGCTCTAAGTCGCAAACTCTCAGTTCATAATACAACGAACGACATCAAAAGCATTCCTCTGGAATCAAAAGACAGTGGTGGTTCCTTATCTCATAGGCAGTCAATCTCTCAAAAGAGAAAAGCCCACTGAGCCAAAACCTATAAAGGAGGCTTAAGAAAGCTGAGGCATCCCGCTGACTGTAATCTCGAAAACAGGAACAGTCAGGCAAAAGTTAGGGATAACAAATCAAAAGAACGAGGTCGCTACAAATCCTCAACAACATGAAAAATGTTGCAAAAATGAATGCCTTCCAAAATTCAACTTGTGTGAACCATCACCAAAAACGTCGTTCCAGACTCATTTGGAGTTCAAACGCACAATTAACTGAGTTTAGGATTGAAGAACATCACGAAGAACGGGTGGGTCCAAATACATTTGAGCCTTTATCCTTTGTTTCTTAAACCTTGAACCAAGCCACATTATAACCCTTCAAAAGTTCTAATTGAAGCATGGGTTAGTTTAAAAGCATACTGTTACAAAAGGTATCCTGACTCCTGTAAGGCTTTGCCCTAAATCTTGTGTTGAATTTGTCTTATAAAAAGTTTTCTGCTAAAAAACGCATTTTTCAAAACTTCGAGACAAGCATAAACTTTGCATTATTTGAATATCACTGTTTGCATTTGGCTATTTGTTTGACAGCGGAGAAATTCACACAACGAGTATCCGATGAACGAAAGCCCTCTCAGTGAACAAAATTACTTCAAAAAGGATGACACTTCCATTGACAAATATCCTATCAACAAGGGGGAATGACATGTCACTATCCAGCACACCTGGGGCAGTCCAGTCAAGATTCCAAGAAATCTCTCAAGAATTGCAGAGTAACCAGGGGCAGGCCTCCATCTCCGTCACTTGGGGCATTAAACGTCAAATCTCAGTGAAGGGTTACGTACAATTAAACATTTTCTGGCAATGTCACAAACACTTGCTGCTAGGGGCAATGACAAATCTCCCCAAAATCCTTCTCATAGGTTGATTCCCCAACAAGAGTATAATCTCTGACCCCCTTTCCCCAGCTGAATCAACCTCAAGAATCCTCGAGGACTTCCCCCAACGAAGATGTCACCTCTCTAGCGGACTGACGACAGAGTTTATTTCCCCAACAACACCAGGATTCCCCAGCTTGAGTTTGCATCTCCGACTACTACAAATCAAAGGACCACAACTCCTCTTCCCCAGTAGACTACTCTACAATCCCCAGCAAGTTACTGCGAGACCTGGACCCGACCAGATATCGATTCAACTTCGACTCCCCAGTAGAGTCTAAAAGATTATCCCCAGTGAAGTCGCCATTGGAAAATCATCCCCAACAGGGTTCACTGTCAACAACAACAGTAATTCATCCCCAGCTGAGTTTTATTTCTCCAAATCAGCAGATCTTCTAGCAGAGTATATACTCCCCACAAAGTCATTTCCTCGTCAGTCCATTCCCCAGCGGAGTTATTCTCTCCTGCAGGATTATTCTCCCAATCATCTTCGGTCGTTATCTCCAGCGAGCGAAACTCTTTATTCTCCAACAACAGTCAGGGATTTATTTTCCCAAACTCGGACGTACCACAATAGCATTTCATGTTCATATATCATGACGTGCGCATACATATTGCATACAAGCATAATTTCATTTATTTCGAGAACATCATCATACAATGCATGTCATGCATCATATACAATTAATCATGTACCTTTTCAGGAAAGATGGTTATCATCAACAACTTCCTGCAAGTTCAGGATTAACTTAGGAAACTAAACAGACTTTACACGGGTTCGTCACGAAGCAATCTTACACGGGTTTCTCCTAAATATAACTTTAGACGGGTTCGTCACAAAGTAACCTTACCCAGGTTCCTCCTGAAGTTTTACCTAAACTCCTCATGAAGCATCCTTACCTAGGTTTCTTCCCAGTTCAGATGCAGTTTTACCTAAACTCCTCATGAAGTAGCCTTACCTAGGTTTCTTCCCGGTTCAGATGCAGTTTTACCTAAACTCCTCATGAAGCAGCCTTACCTAGGTTTCTTCCCAGTTCAGATGTAGTTTTACCTAAACCCATAATGAAGCAGCCTTACCTAGGTTTCTTCCCAGTTCATATGTAGTTTTACCTAAACCCATCATGGAGCAACCTTACCTAGGTTCCTTCCCGGTTCAGATGCAGTTTTACCTAAACTCCTCATGAAACAGCCTTACCTAGGTTTCTTCCCGGTTCAGATGCAGTTTTACCTAAACTCCTCATGAAGCAACCTTACCTAGGTTTCTTCCCAGTTCAGATGTAGTTTTACCTAAACCCATCATGGAGAAACCTTACCTAGGTTCCTTCTCAGTTCAGATGTAGTTTTACCTAAACCCATCATGAAGCAGCCTTACCTAGGTTTCTTCCCGGTTCAGGTGCAGTTTTACCTAAACTCCTCATGAAGCAGCCTTATCTAGGTTTCTTCCCGGTTCAGATGCAGTTTTACCTAAACTCCTCATGAAGAAGCCTTACCTAGGTTTCTTCCCAGTTCAGATGTAGTTTTACCTAAACCCATCATGGAGCAACCTTACCTAGGTTCCTTCCCGGTTCAGATGCAGTTTTACCTAAACACCTCATGAAACAACCTTACCTAGGTTTCTTCTCGGTTCAGATGCAGTTTTACCTAAACTCCTCATGAAGCAACCTTACCTAGGTTTATTCCCAGTTCAGATGTAGTTTTACCTAAACCCATCATGAAGCAGCCTTACCTAGGTTTCTTCCCAGTTCAGATGTAGTTTTACCTAAACCCATCATGGAGCAACCTTACCTAGGTTCCTTCCCGGTTCAGATGTAGTTTTACCTAAACTCCTCATGAAGCAGCCTTACCTAGGTTTCTTCCCGGTTCAGATGCAGTTTTACCTAAACTCCTTATGAAGCAGCCTTACCTAGGTTTCTTCCCAGTTCAGATGTAGTTTTACCTAAACCCATCATGGAGCAACCTTACCTAGGTTCCTTCTCAGTTCAGATGTAGTTTTACCTAAACCCATCATGAAGCAGCCTTACCTAGGTTTCTTCCCGGTTCAGATGCAGTTTTACCTAAACCCATCATGGAGCAACCTTACCTAGGTTCCTTCTCGGTTCAGATGCAGTTTTACCCAAACTCTTCATGAAGCAACCTTACCTAAGTTCCTTCTCATAACCTTACCATTCAGGTTTCTTTTCTCTTATCTCCAGACAGCAGTCCACAATACTGTAAGACCTGGACCTGATCAAACACGATCGGTTTCACCTTTCCCTAGTAGGTCGCGATGTAGCCTATACACTGACCAGATATGCAGTTCACCTCCAGAGTTAATTCCCCAGTAGAGTAACGAACAACTGAAGCTCCTAAAATTCTATTTCTCTCAAGACAGCTACCAACAATCTCCAGATGGCATCTTTAAGCCCATCCCCGACAAGATTTTGTCACAACTCCAGATGGCATCTTTAAGCCCATCCCCGACAAGATTTTGTCACAACCCCAGATGGCATCTTTAAGCCCATCCCCGACAAGATTATGTCACATCTCCAGATGGCATCTTTAAGCCCATCCCCGACAAGTTTCTGTCACATCTCCAAATGGCATCTTTAAGCCCATATCCTCAGCTATATTTTGACGAGTGCAAATTTACGGGCACTCTAGTGTCCAATCCTCTTTTACCTTCGAGTCGCGAAAGGCAAACTTGCCAATCTAACTCTTCAGGTTTAAGATGATTGAACAGGGGCAACTATTGTACCCCAAAATTTGCCCTCTCAATTCTCAAGGCCTTTCTTACAAGGATTTTCAAGGTTCAAGCTTGAACAAGTGCATTTGGATTTTCCAATACCAAAATTAAAAGGAAACTGTCAAAATGGAGAAAACAGATAAAAATAACATTTTGACAAATTTGGAGGAAAATAGGTCTCTTTCGATTCAGCACCCTTCGATTGACTCTTGGCCTCTTTCGAATGCAACTTGGATTACATCCTTCATTTTGAACTTAAAGCCTCCTTCGAATGCCAGTTTAGTTACATCCTTCGTTTGGATTTGAAACCTCCTTCGAATGCAACTTAGGTACATCCTTCGTTTGGATTTGAAACCTCCTTCGATTCAGCCTTTTGATTGGACAAGTGTGCTGCCTACATGGTTGCAATCAAAGGACATGACATGTTAGCCACACATGCCCCCTGTAAGGAAACCTTTTCGATTCACCAAGCGTGCTGCCTGCAAAGCCTACTTCGATTTGGACAAGTTTACTGCCTACAAGCCTGCTTCGATTGGACAAGTTTGTTGCCTGCATGCTTGCTTCGTTTGGACAAGTTTCGATGGGACAAAGTAACCATCTCTATGCATCCTTCAAATCCACTTTCACCAAGGGCCTCTTGCATACTTTGCTTCATACAAGCTTCGTTTGATCCAAGAAGTATATTCATACAAGATGTGACTAAGTTCTTGCTTCCCTTGAAAAAACGCCCTTCAATTCAGAAGCCAGGAACTTCCCTCATTCTAAAAAGACACAAGGCAATGACTCCATTTATGTTTGTTTCGATCCACATGCTTCAATTAAGCAATATGCTTCCTTCGAGCATGAGCTTTCGATTTAGCAATATATTTTCTTCGATACAAGCTTCGACTGGGCATTAGCTTGTTTCAACCACAAGCTTCGACTAAGGCAAAGGCTTCCTTCGAACGGGTGTGCTTCGATCTCACTCTTGCATTCGACACAAGACCAAATTTCGTTTGCCAGGCTATGCTGCGTCCAAATCTTTACATAATCAGAAGTTTGTACAAGGGTTTTAATCTTTGTCTTTTAGATACTACTATTCTTGGTTAAAGGCTACATACTCTTTCTTTTCATAGAGAGTACTTTAGTCACAAAATCAGCTTTCAACCTGATTTTGGTCTGAGCACAAGCAAGGCCAGAAGCATAAGTCACATCTTCTGCACCCCAACTGCCAAGAGGCCCCCCACATGTACTTTCACGTTACATTATTTTATCATTTATTTGCAAGGCTGGTGTGATCGGTGGATATGGAACTGACTGTTTAACGCTTGTTCCCGAAATGTCGCGGAAGCAAGAGTCGCCACCGTCTTTTATTTTCTCCAAATGGAAAGGACAAAAGCACAGAAAAATTCCTTAAAGAGATTGCTCTCGGTTCGGGAGGTAGATTATAGAAAGGGAAGGTGTTAGCACCCTTTCTATCCATGGTTATCCATGGGCTCTTAGATACTTGCTCATTGTGTTTTCAAAAATGGTTTGTTTTCTTTTCAACTGTGGGTTTTAAAAAAAGTTTCTTTGAAAATTCCAGTTCGACTCTTGTATCGGTCCTCAAGAGTGTTTGAAAAATTGCTTTCGAAAGCTTTTTGAAAAGGTGTCGGTGTGAAAAGTATTTTTTGATTTGTTTTGAAATTAGAGCAAGTATCTAGAGTCGTCTACCTACCCTAAGGAATTCGTCTGTGTAAATGTCCTTTAAAGTAGTGCCATCCCACCATTGAGAGGTAGGTAGCACCACCGTTGGAGGAGTTCGGGTCAATTCGAGGTTCGGAACATGGTGATCACCGGAGCAATAGGAAGATACCTTAGAAGCTACCCTCATGCCAGGTTCCCGGATCATGAGGACTTACTAAAACATCCTCTACTCGACGATCACCTTTCGAGGCAAGGCAACAGTGAGGCGTACCCTAGGGGTGGTGTGTGCGATTCATGTGTCGTTTTCAGTTATTTTTGTCTTTTGTCATGTTATTGGTGTTCTACGCTTGTTTTTATTTTGTCCATACATTCTTTCATGTCATTTGTTAACAGTTAAAAATATTGCGGGAAAGGTAAATTCTAAGCTATTACAAACGGCGCGGGTCCACATCGCCAAAAGTTTCTCGAACCCGATTTGACAGAAAATAAATAAACAAAGTAAATAAAGAATTAAAAGTGCGAGTAATTAAATACATGGCTTCGGGAGAGATACATAAATATTATACGAAATAAGAAATAAAATAAATATGCGCATTGATAGGAAATTAAGAACGAGGGCGTTGGACCCTTTTGCAAAAAATTAAATTAAATGGAATTAATTAAAAAAAGAAAAGGAGATGTTTTTTGGTATCTTTAGTATTTAAATGAAAAAGAAAATTAATTAAAATTAAAATAAGATGCAAGCCCTAATCCTAATTATTTTTAATTTATTAAAAAAACATTGAATTTTAACCTAAATTAACCCTAATTTTTATATGCAATTTAATTGTAAAAAATAAATATCTAATTATTTAATTATTAGGGAGAAAAAGAAAAAAAGGATAAAAAATTAATATGAACCCTAATTCTATGTTTTTTAGATTTTTATTAAAAGAATTAAAATTAAAACCCAATTTAACTAATTAATTTATGAACTTATTTACAAAATATTAACTAATTAAATATATTTAATTTTTGGTCTTTTCTGATTTTTTATGGTATTTTGTGATTTTATGAAAATAAATAAATCAAAGAAATAAATGAAATTAATTAAAATAAAGAAAAGAAAAATATAAGAAAAGAATAGAGAAAGCAAACCCTAGGGGGTTCAGTCCCACATTGGGAGGTAAAGTCCATGTGATTAGGCCCATTATGTCTTGGCCCTTCTGACTTTTGCGTTGGCATGTGAGACGGTTGACTTGTGTTCATCATACACTCCAGATCATGGCCTTTTGATTGATCTCAGGGTGTACGTGGAAGGTGGGGTTTTATGGACGTATGGTAGTCGCTTGCCTAGAGACTGCACAGAAACATATTGAAGAAAAAAATATAAGGAAAGGGAGGGGACCTGGGATCGAACCCAGGTCCTGAAGGTCATCAACGCATGTGCCTGCCAATCGTGCCACTTGGTTACTTTGTATATTAAATAACTGGAGAATAATATAATAAGAAACAACGATTAATGGGAAATTTAGCGCGCAAATTTAAATGGACCACTCATGCCTTGACACTGCATCATCTTCTCCGTTTTGTTTTTTTTTTCCTGAAAACACAAAGACAATAAACAACGGTTTTGAACCGTTCTGTAATATACCATTAGAGAAAATAACGAATAGGCCATAAGGCCTCATAAATTAAGCGCGATGGTTGATTTTGAACCGTCCCAACATGCTGAATCCAGTTATGGTACCATGGGACCCTAATTTTTCCTGAACTGGGAAACCCCAATTCCAAGTTCTTCAAACCCTAAAAAATGATAATGGTGGATTCGCGTAGGGTGCATAAGAATTCAATCAAACATATGGGTTAGCTTCAGAATTGAACATAGAACACAAATTAAACATCAAAAATTGTAAAAGGTGCATGAATCATGATGCAAGAAAGTGATAAATTTTCTGTACAGGGCATCGGTGTTCTCACGTTTCTTGATGTCAAAGTTTTTGGTTTTGATCCAAATCCCTTCTTTTAATCCTCAGCAAGCTAATGGAATCAGTATTGAGGCTTGAATCGCTTTAGAATTAGGTTTTTAGTTTTCCTTTTTCAAGCAAAAATTCCAAGTTCTTTTGATGCTTTTCTGCGCAGCTCTGTGGTTAGTATTATTAGGTTTGTGATCAGGCTCATATACTGAGTGAATTAGGTCAAGTTCCTTGTCCAAAGAATCAAAGATTTGATAAAGGGATATTTGATTTTTATGGAAAAATATTTTCATATCTTTCCATGCAATTTGATACCAAATCATGCCAAAACTTTCCAGAAATAATCATGCACGAATCTTGAATGTCCAATGGGAATAATTTCTGCACAAAAAGATTTTATTTCATTAGTTTTGTATTTTTCATGCATTTTATTTAATTAAATGAATTATAAATGATAAAAAATCCAAATAAATAAATAAAAAATGGAGAAAAACTTCCTTTTGGGCCTAATGGTCGTGCACATGCTTGGGACAATGAATTGTGGAAGAAAAATGGGTCCATTAGCAATTTTAGGTCATTTGAACCAATGTTGACTTTTCAAAATATCCAACAATTTCCCAACTTCCACAAGGCATAACTTGCTCAATTTTTAAGCTTTGCTCATGTTCTTGGACATTTTGGAAAGGTCTTTGAGTCCTCTAACCAATGCCTTTGGTCCCATGTCATTTTGATTTACCAATATCAAGTTATGGCCTTTGACTTAATGTCCCTTTTTGTTGACTTTTGAAAATGACCTATAATGTTGAAATTGATAACTTTTTGTGAGAGCATTTCTTGGACTTGAAGTATGAAGATGAGTTGTAGGAAATGTCTTTCTCTTCAAAATGAGATTTGGATGGAATTTTTCTGATAATCCATGTGAAAGTTATGCCCTGGTCAATTTACAGTTGACTTTTTCAACTGTCCAAATAAGGAAACTTTTGCATTTTGATGATTTTTGAGCCAAGCTTTGAGAATCATGATCAAGCATTGATCAAATGATGTTTGTGACTTAAAAATGATATGTTGACCAAAAATTTGAACTTTTGACTGTCAAATGACCATTTTGCCCCTACAGTTGACTGTAGTGCAATTAGGGTTTTTGACTGTGCAATTTTGTGCTGAAAGTCTTGAAACTTGATATGAGGATACTTGACCATACTTGTAAGCATGTGGGACTTGATTTGAGCTCTTGAAAACTTCAACTTCTTGATCAGAACACAAACCCTAATTTTGACTGCTTAGGAGGCCCTTACACTGTGCAACCCTTGGAGAATTTTGAAGCTTAACTTGGCAATTTCTTGAAGAATATGGGAGGGAAAATTTTGGGGTACAACAGTTGCCCCTGTTCAATCTTCTTAGACCTGAGGATGCAGATTGGCTGACGTGCCTTTCGTAATCCGAGGGTAGAAGATGATTGAACACTAGAGTGCCCAGAAATTTGCGCTCACATAGTAGCAGTGTGATGGAATGGGCTTACAGATGCCATTTGGAGATTGATGGATAGGATGATGGGCTTATAGATGCCATCTGGGTGTTGATCGCGTAAGAGATTCCTTAGCGAGAACCTGCATACCTGCAAAAGAAAAATGAGTACCTGACACGTTGCAAGAACTGGTTTTCAGATGGTTGGTATAGGTGTGTCCTGACTGGTTACAGGAGTTGGGTCCGGAGCTTCAAAAGATGATGAATGAACCAGGGATGGTTACTACCTCAGCACGAACAGTAGGAGAACCTTGGGTGACTTTATCTTCAACAACGCTCGTTGAGAAAAATCTTGGTGGGAATTACCATCTTCGCAGTATCGGGGAGAGAACCAATATGCAATTATAATCTGAAAGGGAATTACATCTCACGCACCGTCGGGGAGAGAACCGTAGGGAATCATAACCTGAAAGGGAATTACATCTCACGCACCGTCGGGAAGAGGACCATAGGAAATCATAACCGTCGGGGAGAGGACCATAGGAAATCATAACCTGAAAGGGAATTACATCTCACGCACCGTCGGGGAGAGGACCAAAGGAAATCATAACCTGAAAGGGAATTACATCTCACGCACCGTCGGGGAGAGGACCATAGGAAATCATAACCTAAAAGGGAATTACATCTCACGCACCGTCGGGGAGAGGACCATAGGAAATCATAACCTGAAAGGGAATTACATCTCACGCACCGTCGGGGAGAGGACCATAGGAAATTATAACCTGAAAGGGAATTACATCTCACGCACCGTCGGGGAGAGGACCATAGGAAATTATAATCTCAAAAGGAATTATCACCTCACGCACCGTCGGGGAGGGAACCATAGAAAATTATAATCTCAAAAGGAATTATCACCTCACGCACCGTCGGGGAGGGAACCATAGGAAATTATAATCTCAAAAGGGAATTACATCTCACGCACCGTCGGGGAGAGAACCGTAGGGAATCATAACATGAAAGGGAATTACATCTCACGCATCGTCGGGGAGAGGACCATAGGAAATCATAACCGTCGGGGAGAGGACCATAGGAAATCATAACCTGAAAGGGAATTACATCTCACGCACCTTCGGGGAGAGGACCAAAGGAAATCATAACCTGAAAGGGAATTACATCTCACGCACCGTCGGGGAGAGGACCATAGGAAATCATAACCTGAAAGGGAATTACATCTCACGCACCGTCGGGGAGAGGACCATAGGAAATTATAATCTCAAAAGGAATTATCACCTCACGCACCGTCGGGGAGGGAACCATAGAAAATTATAATCTCAAAAGGGAATTACATCTCACGCACCGTCGGGGAGAGGACCATAGGAAATCATAACCTGAAAGGGAATTACATCTCACGCACCGTCAGGGAGAGGACCATAGGAAATTATAATCTCAAAAGGAATTATCACCTCACGCACCGTCGGGGAGGGAACCATAGAAAATTATAATCTCAAAAGGAATTATCACCTCACGCACCGTCGGGGAGGGAACCATAGGAAATTATAATCTCAAAAGGGATTATCACCTCACGCACCATCGGGGAGGGAACCATAGGGAATTATAATCTCAAAAGGAATTATCACCTCACGCACCGTCGGGGAGGGAACCATAGGAAATTATAATCTCAAAAGGGATTATCACCTCACGCACCGTCGGGGAGGGAACCATAGGGAATTATAACCTGAAGAACTTCTACTGAGTCTTCATCAGAAAAATCTGTTGGGGGTCGATTTAGCTGGACTAGAGAAGGCCTTGGACTGGATAAGAAATCTTTGGAGTCGATTAACTGAACCGGTTTAGGTCTTGAAATATGATTGAGAATTTAGCTGAATTTTTCCTGAAAGGTAAAGGTCAGTCATATGCAATGCATGATATGGATCAAGCAATGATGTTCTCAACATAAATGAGATTTGTATGATATGATGCGTCTATGCATGCTATAATGATGTATGTGATGTTTATGTATGTGTTTTTCGTCTAGGAAAGTAAATCCTTGACGGGTGCCGGGAAGTCACTCCTGGGCTGAAATAGATTTCGCTTCCGCCGGGGATGATAGCTGTAAGAATACCGATAGGAGAAGATAACTCCGTTGGGGAATAAACTTGGCGAATGGAAGATTCTGCGGGGAGAAAAATACTCTAGCGATCATGCTGGGGAGCGATACTCTGTGGGGATAGAGATGCTTTTGCCGAATTGTTGGTAATAACTTGTTGAGGATGTCTTTGCTGTATCGGAGGTATTGAGAGACTTCGCTGGGGGTAAGAGAATTTCGTCGAGGACGCTCTTTCCATGGCTTTTGGCTGAGGATAACCCAGTTATATCCTGTTAAGGAAATAAATCTTTGAATAAAGCCGGACGACGCGTTCGTGCTCTGCGAGGGATAAGCTTCCAGAATCTACTGGGGATAAGCTTATTGCTTGGGGAGATGAATTCCAACCTTCCTGGGGAAACTGGATTGGACTTTTCCTGGGGAAGTTTTGATATGCTGGGGAAGTGATTCCTTTGAATGTTGATATACCGCCGGGGAACAATCTTTAGACCAAGACTGCCGGGGATGATTGTTATGGATATACATGCTGCTAGGGAAGTATTGAGATCTACGGGAGGATACTCAATTTCCTTGAGATTTGATAACTCTGCTTGGAGAAGAATGCACTGACTGCTGACTTACTCTCTGGGGAATTAAGATGTACTGGTCGTGTTCTTTAGCTGAACCTTCCTTGGTACCTTGGAGGACAGAACAATTAGATTGCTCGGACAACTCTTTTATTGCCCCTGTTTCTAGTGTCACCTGTAATTAATCCTTTGTTTCGTATGCAAATATTTATGAGTTAGCAAATTATTGTCAATGCATATATCACAAATTGAACCTTGGACGTTCTTCGCAAAACAAAACAGAAAAAGAAAAAACAGTTGGCACGTTTTAAATAAAAAGTGTATTTGTATTAATTTTGAATGGCCTGTAAATAGGCATTTTGTGTACAAGAGGCTGACGTCCTAGTAAGAGAACGCCGCCGAACAAAAGAGTTTATACAAATTTTGTACAAAAGGAAATAAAACAGCTGTGTGAAATATGAATGATCCACTGGGTTTCAACTCTGCTATTGCCTTTATAACTCTGAGCGTCTCATCACTTGATGACCTTGGTTGAAGGTGAAGCTGACTGATCGATGCCGTCTGAACTTGATGTAGATACCGGATTCTGGATGCAAGATGATCCAATGAGACATAGTATTACGCTTTTATCCCTAATTTTTGCCTGGACTGCCCTTTCGGGTTTTCAGTCCACCGGGATACCCATTTTTGCCCAAGCCGCCTTTTCAGGTTTTCGACTTGCCGGGTGTACAGATTTTTTCATTTTCATCCCTTCATTTTGCCCGAACCCTTTTGGTTCGCCGGGAAGCCCTAATTTTTGCCTAGGCATGTTAGCCTAGCGGGTCCTTTTTTCATGCGTAGTATTTTTTTACTATGTCTGCATTGGCGGGGTGAGGAAGGTCGTCACCATCCATATTGGTTAGAATCATGGCTCCTCCTGAGAACACATGCTTAACCACAAATGGCCCTTCGTACGTAGGGGTCCATTTGCCCCTTGGATCACTCTGAGGAAGGATGATTCTCTTGATTACCAGATCCCCAACTTGATATTCCTGTGGTCTGACCTTTTTGTTAAATGCCCTGATCATCCGTTTCTGATATGTCTGACCATGACAGATAGCAGCAAGTCTCTTTTCATCAATGAGGTTGAGCTGATCAAGTCGTGTCTGGATCCAATCATCCTCGTTCAGGTTTGCATCCTTCAGTATCCGGAGAGAGGGTATTTGCACTTCGATTGGTAAGACTGCCTCCATACCATAAACCAGAGAGAAAGGAGTTGCCCCGGTTGACGTCCTAGCTGAGGTACGGTACCCATGTAGAGCGAACGGTAACATCTCATGCCAATCTTTATAAGTCATTGTCATCTTTTGCACGATTTTCTTGATGTTCTTATTTGCTGCTTCTACAGCCCCATTCATCTTCGGTCTGTAAGGAGAAGAATTGTGGTGTTGTATCTTGAACTGCTCGCAGAGCTCAGTGATCATTTTGTTGTTCAGATTGGTACCGTTGTCTGTAATGATTCTCTCTGGGACGCCGTACCGACAGATCAGGTTATGCCGAATGAACCGTGCCACAACAGTCTTGGTTACCGTAGCATAGGAAGCTGCTTCAACCCACTTCGTAAAATAATCGATCGCCACTAGGATGAAGCGATTCCCATTGGATGCCGTAGGTTTAATCTCACCAATCATGTCTATGCCCCACATTGCAAACGGCCAAGGCGCAGTCAGAACATTCAGGGGAACCGGCGGAACATGCACCTTGTCTGCATAAATCTGGCACTTGTGGCATGTCCTGGAATGTTGGTAACAGTCAGCTTCCATTGTGGACCAGTAATATCCCGCCCGTAGGATTTTCTTAGCCATAGTGTGCCCACTGGAATGTGTACCAAAGGTCCCTTCATGTAGCTCTTCCATGATCCGTTCTGCTTCATTTTTATCCACATAACGCAGTAAGGTTGAATCATGGTTTCGCTTGTACAAGATGCCGTTGCTTAGGAAGAACTTGGCTGCGAACCTTCTTAGGAACTTCTTATCATTGACGGAGGCACCTTCGGGGTATTCCTGTGCTTCCAGATATCTTTTTACTTCATGGTACCAAGGCTTCTCAGTCACCAATTCAGTCTCGAGATCGCAACAGTATGCCGGTTCGTCCAGTTTCTAGATGATGATCCGGGGAGCCTCATTATCCCATTTAACCTTGAACATAGAAGACATTGTAGCTAACGCGTCCGCCAGCTGATTCTCTTCTCTTGGAAAGTGTTCAAAGGTTATCTCTGTAAAGTGGGGGATCAAGGTCAACATACATTCTCTGTAAGGAATCAGGTTTGGATGTTTCGTATCCCACTCTCCTTTGATCTGATTGATCACCAGAGCGGAATCTCCGAAGACACTGAGGAACTTGATCCTTAGGTCGATCGCAGATTGAAGACCCATGATGCACGCCTCATACTCCGCCATGTTGTTGGTACAGTTGAAACATAGCCGGGCAGTGAGTGGAGTATGAGTGCCTTGAGGTGATATGATGATGGCGCCGATACCGTTACCCAAAGCATTGGAGGCTCCGTCAAAGTGCATAGACCATCGGGATCCTGGTTCAGGTCCTTCATCCGGTCCGGGTACTTCACAATCAGTTACTATCATGATGCTTTCATCCGGAAATTCGAAGTTCATGGACTGATAGTCATCTACAGCTTGATGTGCCAGGTGGTCTGCCAATACACTTCCCTTGATGGCTTTCTGGGTTGTATACTGAATGTCGTATTCCGTCAAGATCATTTGCCATCTTGTAATTCTCCCAGACAGAGCAGGCTTTTCGAATATGTATTTTATAGGATCCATCTTTGAGATCAACAAGGTAGTATGAGTCAGCATATACTGTCTCAGCCGGCGAGCAGCCCATACCAAAGCGCAGCAAGTTTTCTCAAGCAGTGAGTATCGGGTCTCACAGTCGGTAAACTTTTTGCTAAGGTAATAAATGGCATGCTCTTTTCGGCCAGACTCGTCATGCTGCCCCAGCACACACCCCATTGAGTTGTCAAGCACTGTTAGATATAGTATCAGAGGTCTCCCTTCAACCGGTGGCATAAGGACGGGTGGTTCTTGGAGATACTCCTTGATTCTGTCAAAAGCAGCCTGACATTCATCGTTCCAACGTACTACCTGATCTTTCTTCAGCAGCTTGAAGATTGGCTCACAGGTAGAAGTTAGGTGTGAGATGAACCGAGCAATGTAATTCAGGAGTCCTAAAAAGCCTCTGACTTCCTTCTCTGTCTTAGGAACTGGCATCTCTTGAATAACTTTGACCTTAGCAGGGTCCACTTGAATACCTTTATCACTGACCACGAAGCCTAGCAACTTCCCAGATCTTACCCCGAAGGTGCATTTGTTAGGGTTCAACCTCAGCTTGTATAGTTCCAACCGGTCAAACAACTTCTGCAGATGATCTAGGTGCTCTTCCTCAGTCTGGGACCTTGCGATCATGTCGTCCACATACACTTCTATCTCATGATGGATCATGTCATGAAATAAAGCAACCATGGCACGTTGGTAGGTTGCCCCAGCGTTCTTCAACCCGAACGACATGACCTTGTAACAGAAGGTGCCCCACTGAGTAACAAATGTAGTCTTCTCCATGTCTTCAGGTGCCATCTTGATCTGATTGTAACCTGAGAAACCATCCATGAAAGAGAACACCTTATGCTGAGCTGTATTGTCAACAAGGACATCAATGTGAGGTAAGGGGAAGTCATCCTTGGGGCTGGCCCTGTTCAGATCCCTGTAATCGACACAAATTCTGACCTTACCGTCCTTCTTAGGTACTGGCACCATATTAGCAACCCACTGAGGGTAAGAAGTCACTGCAAGGAACCCGGCATCAAACTGCTTCATAACCTCGGCCTTAATCTTCTCAGACATCTCTGGACGCATCTGACGGACCTTTTGCTTAACTGGAGGGCAGTCTTCCTTAGTTGGCAAATGATGGACCACAATATCGGTATCCAACCCGGGCATGTCTTCGTAGGACCAGGCAAAGATCTCCATATAATCATGCAGCATTTGAGTCAACCGTTGCTTCACGCTGAGCTCTAGGTTGGCACCAATCTTTACCTCTTTCCTGTCTGTCTCTGTACCCAGGTTTATGGTTTCCACTGGCTCTTCGTGGGGTTGAATTGCCCTCTCTTCCTGAAGCAACAGTCTTGCAAGCTCACCAGGAACTTCGCAATCATCTTCACCTTCGTCTTCGGCTAAGTTGATTGGATTTTCGAAGTCATAACTGGCAGTAGCAGAGTTGTTATCAGTGAGATCCAGAGTGGATTGAAACCTGTATGAGTGAGTGTGTGTGTAAATACAGCTGTTTTGAAATATATGTAAAAGAAAGAAAGACAGAAAAGGAGCATAAGATTTGCAATGCGAGAAAACGTCCAAGATTTTCATTCATGATATATGAAATGACAATTTATATGCCCTCACAAATGACACCACGGTGCCTCGGGTAAGACACCGGGCCAAAGAGTTTATTATTGTTTATTACAGATACCAAAAACATAGGAATTCATTACTTAGTAACAAGAGAAACATATAGGTTGTCCTTTGCACTCCAATTATTAAGTCCACTGTCGGTTGCCTGGTAGATCCAGCTATCAAACTCAGCATCATCCACTTCGTCTTCGTCCCCAATAGCATTTACTCCATGAGCAGGCAGGGGAGCTGTCACCACATTAGGCTTCTCAGATGCCTCAAACTGTACCTCCTTGGCGTCAATAAGATCCTGCAGCTTGCTCCTTAACGCCCAACAGTCATCAGTAGAGTGCCCCGGGCTATCTGAATGGTAAGCACAACGAGCATTCGGGTTGTACTTAGGAGATGCGGTATTTGGGAACTTTGGTGCCTCTCGGACAGTCACTAAATTGGTGGATAGCAACTGTGGCAGGATCTGCGACAAGGTCATACTCAACCGGGTGAACTCTCTCCGGGGTCTTTCAGCCCTTTGAGGATTAGTTGGCCGAGGAGCGGCAGCAGGCTTAGCAATCATTACCGCATTGACAGATTGGTGGCGCTCAGGTCTCTCTGATTTCCTGGAACCATATACGGCACTAGCCTCCTTCTTGAAGGGTTTCTTATCAGAGCTAGATGATGCACCCTTCGGAATTTTTCCAGACTTTAACCCAGCTTCAATTCTCTCTCCAGTCAGAATCAGATCAGTGAACCCTGCAGATGAATTCCCGATAAGATGGTTGAAAAATGGCCCAGATAGGGTCCCCAAGAACATGTCTACCAATTCCCGATCAGTCAACGGAGGCTGCACCCTGCCAGCCAGATCCCTCCACTTCTGAGCGTACTCCTTAAAACCTTCGCTTGAACCTAACGACATACCCTGGAGTTGGGTACGTGTAGGGGCAAGGTCGGCATTATATTGATACTGCTTGTAGAAAGCAGTAGCCAACTCCTCCCAGTTACGAACCTTGGTCCCATCCAGCTGATAGAACCATTCGAGATGAGTCCCTGAAAGACTCTCCTGGAAGAAGTGGATCCACAAATTCTTATCCGCAGAGTACGGTTGCATCTTCCGAACATAGGACCTGAGATGTAGCTTGGGACAAGACGCCCCGTCATATTTAGAAAAGGATGGTGCTTTGAACTTATGAGGGATAATCACACCAGTTGACAAACCCAGATCTCCGAAATCCAGCCCAGGTACCTGTTGAATTTCCATAGCTTTCAACCTATCCTCCAGTTGCTTGTATCTGTCTTCTGCAGGAGGGTATTGCTCTTCATCGAAATCAGTCTCGTTGTCGGAGACTACCGGACTAGGAACCCTTGCTTCTACCTGAGAAACACTCTTGCCAACAGAAGAACCAGCCTCTTCCTGCTGCAGAGCATTGCCAAACCTTCGGCCCGAGTTGAACAGAACAGTTCTTCTCTTCTTCTTCTTCTCCTTCTTCAGGAGCATAGCCTTCAGCTCTTCTTGGCCTTGAGCCAAACCCTTGATTAATTCCTGAAACTGCGCATTCTGCGCCTGAAGAGCCTTGATGGATGTCTCAGTTGATGACGAGTCGGGATTCATGATGCTGAAATAAACAGCGAAGAACTGTAAGCAACCTGAAAAGAGGAAAAACTTGTTATGCACATGATGTATGAAATGCGCATGAGTTATGTTTTCAAAGACAATTGGGGATCAACTTTGTAAACAAAAAGGAACACACTTCATTAGATTCAACTTTGAAACTGAAATTATTCAACAGGTTGCCCTTAGGCGTTACATGAAAGGAAATACTGAAAAGGAAATAGAACTGTAAAAGCACATCTGAAGCTCCTTATTGATCCCATGGTCTCCTCTTCTCAGTACGGATGTAGGCATTCAGAGCTCTCTCATTCTCCAACTGCTTTGTCAGCTTCTGGATCTTTGATTCCTGCTCGTTGAACTTTTCCCGGTAGGAATCCCGCTCTTCTCGTAGTTGCGACCAAGATCTCTTCAATGTCTCATAATCAGTAGGTATATGAGGAGGAAGGACAGTTGGAGGAACACCATCTTTGTCAGGACACTCAAGAATGACGGGTCTGACAGCTTCATACGGCATACCTAACTTCTGAGCACGGATGCGAACCCATTTGTAGTAGGCTTCCATAGGTAAAGAGGTCCTTGGCCCTAACTCCTGTGGGTCAGCTTTATGAACCTTGTCCCAAGCCTTGATGAACCTACGACGTAGCTCGTCACTCTCCACCTGAAATTCAAAACTGATGTGAGGCACTAACATCTCATGGGGACCTTCTCTTCTTGCTCTTCCAAACTGACGGAGTGCTAGACATGGATTGTAAGAGATTCCTCCTTGGGTACCAATTAGAGGAACATTAGGGTATTCCCCGCATCGATCAATAATAGCTATCTCATCCAAACCTCTGCAAGTCCAAATGATGTCTTTATCGGTGAGAGACATTAACCTGTGAGCCCAACCTCTTCCTTCTTGGTTCTTCAGCACGAACTTAGGGAGGTGCGAAATAAACCACCTCACCAACAAAGGGATACAACACCATAGGGTTCCTCGTCTTCGGGTAGTACGGGCATGAAGTTGTTGCAAGATGTCACCCAAGAGAGTGGGCACGGGATTCTGAGACATAAAGATCCTTATGGAAGTGACATTGATGAAGTTGTCAGGATTAGGAAACAGGACTAACCCATAGATTAGGAGAGCCAAGATGTCTTTATATGCCCTAAAGTCCAGGTCATTCCAGAAACTGTTAGCTTTACCAATCAGAAACTTGGCCAAGAAACCCTTAACTCCGCTTCTAGTTACCCAGTTGTTTGTTACCTCTTGATGGGTCAAAGGAAGAGTTGCAGCAACATCCTCAAGCCTGAGGGTCTTTTCCCAACCAGTGAAGGGAGTCTGATCCAAGATAGGGATACCCAGCAAATCAGAGAACTCTTCCAGGGTAGGGACCAGCTGGAAGTCTTGAAAGGTGAAGCACTGGTACAGAGGGTCATAGAACTGGGTCAGAACACTCATCAACTGTTGATCCCGCTTTGAAGTGACTAAACTGAGAAGAGAACCATGCCTCTGAATAAAGGAAGTGGTATTTGGAATTCTGCTAACCAACTCATCAAGCAACTCAGGTGAACGAACAAAGTTAAACCGGATAGTATTCCTTCGCACAGGCATCATGATGTCCTACAAAACAGAGCAAAGGTGAAACCCTCTTGTCTTTGAAATGGTCAGTCCTTATGCAGGATGCATGCAATGCTCATGATGCTATGATGTTATGATAAAGCACACCACATATAGATACAAAGGCAAACATGGTAAGGCACACAAGTCACACAAAGCAAGCCCCTAAAGTTTAGGCCAGCATGAGGTCTAGGTACTACCCTCTTTCAGTTTGTTGGTTCATACCTGTCCTAATCAAAAGTAACCGGGTTCTTAGAGGATCCCAATATCATTGACTACCCTCAATCGGTCATAACTCCAGCATCGCAATCTTTTCTTGCGGCCAGAACCATCACGAGAGTTTAGCCTCAATGGGCGTAGCATACTGCTACAATTCTAAAGGCCAAGTTGTGTAAATTAAGGTTCTAAGGTTGTTAGTGCTTAATGACTCCTTAGAAGACCCATATTCTCCTCGTTGCGACACAAGGGATATCGGTACAGACCAAGGTGCCACACCAACGTAGCCACTGCTTCACCTGTGTCGGTCTATGCCGGACAGGTCCCTCACAGCTTATGCTACCTAAACAAGGTATCCCCAGATCCGGGTTAGGATCTATGTAACTCCGATGCAACCCACAATAGTAAAGCAAACAAGGAAAGCAATTGAAAACACAGTTATGAACTAACCCTAAGGTACACCTCACTTTATAAAGGGTCCCCAGCAGATTCGCCAGTTCTGTGATCGGTGGATCTGGAACTGACTGTTTAACGCTGGTTCGCGAAATGTCGCGGAAGCAAGAGTCGCCACCGTCTTTTATTTTCTCCAAATGGAAAGGACAAAAGCACAGAAAAATTCCTTAAAGAGATTGCTCTCGGTTCGGGAGGTAGATTATAGAAAGGGAAGGTGTTAGCACCCTTTCTATCCATGGTTATCCATGGGCTCTTAGATACTTTCTCATTGTGTTTTCAAAAATGGTTTGTTTGCTTTTCAACTGTGGGTTTTAAAAAAAGTTTCTTTGAAAATTCCAGTTCGACTCTTGTATCGGTCCTCAAGAGTGTTTGAAAAATTGCTTTCGAAAGCTTTTTGAAAAGGTGTCGGTGTGAAAAGTATTTTTTGATTTGTTTTGAAATTAGAGCAAGTATCTAGAGTCGTCTACCTACCCTAAGGAATTCGTCTGTGTAAATGTCCTTTAAAGTAGTGCCATCCCACCATTGAGAGGTAGGTAGCACCACCGTTGGAGGTGTTCGGGTCAATTCGAGGTTCGGGACATGGTGATCACCGGAGCAATAGGAAGATACCTTAGAAGCTACCCTCATGCCAGGTTCCCGGATCATGAGGACTTACTAAAACATCCTCTACTCGACGATCACCTTTCGAGGCAAGGCAACAGTGAGGCGTACCCTAGGGGTGGTGTGTGTGATTCATGTGTCGTTTTCAGTTATTTTTGTCTTTTGTCATGTTATTGGTGTTCTACGCTTGTTTTTATTTTGTCCATACATTCTTTCATGTCATTTGTTAACAGTTAAAAATATTGCGGGAAAGGTAAATTCTAAGCTATTACAAACGGCGCGGGTCCACATCGCCAAAAGTTTCTCGAACCCGATTTGACAGAAAATAAATAAACAAAGTAAATAAAGAATTAAAAGTGCGAGTAATTAAATACATGGCTTCGGGAGAGATACATAAATATTATACGAAAGAAGAAATAAAATAAATATGCGCATTGATAGGAAATTAAGAACGAGGGCGTTGGACCCTTTTGCAAAAAATTAAATTAAATGGAATTAATTAAAAAAAGAAAAGGAGATGTTTTTTGGTATCTTTAGTATTTAAATGAAAAAGAAAATTAATTAAAATTAAAATAAGATGCAAGCCCTAATCCTAATTATTTTTAATTTATTAAAAAAACATTGAATTTTAACCTAAATTAACCCTAATTTTTATATGCAATTTAATTGTAAAAAATAAATATCTAATTATTTAATTATTATGGGAGAAAAAGAAAAAAAGGATAAAAAATTAATATGAACCCTAATTCTATGTTTTTTAGATTTTTATTAAAAGAATTAAAATTAAAACCCAATTTAACTAATTAATTTATGAACTTATTTACAAAATATTAACTAATTAAATATATTTAATTTTTGGTCTTTTCTGATTTTTTATGGTATTTTGTGATTTTATGAAAATAAATAAATCAAAGAAATAAATGAAATTAATTAAAATAAAGAAAAGAAAAATATAAGAAAAGAATAGAGAAAGCAAACCCTAGGGGGTTCAGTCCCACATTGGGAGGTAAAGTCCATGTGATTAGGCCCATTATGTCTTGGCCCTTCTGACTTTTGCGTTGGCATGTGAGACGGTTGACTTGTGTTCATCATACACTCCAGATCATGGCCTTTTGATTGATCTCAGGGTGTACGTGGAAGGTGGGGTTTTGTGGACGTACGGTAGTCGCTTGCCTAGAGACTGCACAGAAACATATTGAAGAAAAAAATATAAGGAAAGGGAGGGGACCTGGGATCGAACCCAGGTCCTGAAGGTCATCAACGCATGTGCCTGCCAATCATGCCACTTGGTTACTTTGTATATTAAATAACTGGAGAATAATATAATAAGAAACAACGATTAATGGGAAATTTAGCGCGAAAATTTAAATGGACCACTCATGCCTTGACACTGCATCATTTTCTCCGTTTTGTTTTTTTTTTCCTGAAAACACAAAGACAATAAACAACGGTTTTGAACCGTTCTGTAATATACCATTAGAGAAAATAACGAATAGGCCATAAGGCCTCATAAATTAAGCGCGATGGTTGATTTTGAACCGTCCCAACATGCTGAATCCAGTTATGGTACCATGGGACCCTAATTTTTCCTGAACTGGGAAACCCCAATTCCAAGTTCTTCAAACCCTAAAAAACGATAATGGTGGATTCGCGTAGGGTGCATAAGAATTCAATCAAACATATGGGTTAGCTTCAGAATTGAACATAGAACACAAATTAAACATCAAAAATTGTAAAAGGTGCATGAACCATGATGCAAGAAAGTGATAAATTTTCTGTACAGGGCATCGGTGTTCTCACGTTTCTTGATGTCAAAGTTTTTGGTTTTGATCCAAATCCCTTCTTTTAATCCTCAGCAAGCTAATGGAATCAGTATTGAGGCTTGAATCGCTTTAGAATTAGGTTTTCAGTTTTCCTTTTTCAAGCAAAAATTCCAAGTTCTTTTGATGCTTTTCTGCGCAGCTCTGTGGTTAGTATTATTAGGTTTGTGATCAGGCTCATATACTGAGTGAATTAGGTCAAGTTCCTTGTCCAAAGAATCAAAGATTTGATAAAGGGATATTTGATTTTTATGGCAAAATATTTTCATATCTTTCCATGCAATTTGATACCAAATCATGCCAAAACTTTCCACAAATAATCATGCACGAATCTTGAATGTCCAATGGGAATAATTTCTGCACAAAAAGATTTTATTTCATTAGTTTTGTATTTTTCATGCATTTTATTTAATTAAATGAATTATAAATGATAAAAAATCCAAATAAATAAATAAAAAATGGAGAAAAACTTCCTTTTGGGCCTAATGGTCGTGCACATGCTTGGGACAATGAATTGTGGAAGAAAAATGGGTCCATTAGCAATTTTAGGTCATTTGAACCAATGTTGACTTTTCAAAATATCCAACAATTTCCCAAGGAGGTCTTTGAGTCCTCTAACCAATGCCTTTGGTCCCATGTCATTTTGATTTACCAATATCAAGTTATGGCCTTTGACTTAATGTCCCTTTTTGTTGACTTTTGAAAATGACCTATAATGTTGAAATTGATAACTTTTTGTGAGAGCATTTCTTGGACTTGAAGTATGAAGATGAGTTGTAGGAAATGTCTTTCTCTTCAAAATGAGATTTGGATGGAATTTTTCTGATAATCCATGTGAAAGTTATGCCCTGGTCAATTTACAGTTGACTTTTTCAACTGTCCAAATAAGGAAACTTTTGCATTTTGATGATTTTTGAGCCAAGCTTTGAGAATCATGATCAAGCATTGATCAAATGATGTTTGTGACTTCAAAATGATATGTTGACCAAAAATTTGAACTTTTGACTGTCAAATGACCATTTTGCCCCTACAGTTGACTGTAGTGCAATTAGGGTTTTTGACTGTGCAATTTTGTGCTGAAAGTCTTGAAACTTGATATGAGGATACTTGACCATACTTGTAAGCATGTGGAACTTGATTTGAGCTCTTGAAAACTTCAACTTCTTGATCAGAACACAAACCCTAATTTTGACTGCTTAGGAGGCCCTTACACTGTGCAACCCTTGGAGAATTTTGAAGCTTAACTTGGCAATTTCTTGAAGAATATGGGAGGGCAAATTTTGGGGTGCAACAGCTGGCTTTGGACAACATGTCCATTTTTTATCTATAAATAGAGGAATATTTACAAAGCTAGGGGGGATCTTTGGACCAGAGGAACGAATCCCCCAAATTTTCTCAAACACAACAAAACTCTCAAGTTCATCAACACTTGAGAAATTAAAAAAAAAACAGAATCCCAAACGCTCACCTCTTTCGATTCTGAAGAACACTCCACACATAGAAGTTTGTTCAAACTCAAAGAGAACCTTCTGTGACAACTCTTCGAACCAAAAGCAAACCCCCTGTGACTACTCTTCAAATTCCAGAAACGTCCAGGTAACAGTTCAAGTTCGAAACCCACCTCCATTCAAGGCCTGAAGCAAGGTAAGTTATTCTTACCTTTGAACTTTTCGTTTCATGGCATAGTAATTTTCCCTTTCGTTTGAAACATGTACATACCATTGTTCCTTTCGTTTCCACCATTTTTTAACATATTTTTTAGAACTAAGCCTTTCGTTTTGCTTTCTGTTTACCTCAACTTGCTTTAACTATTAAACTGTTTACAAGACAAATACTAGCATGGCCTCAGGCCATGTTGCCATTTAATGCTTGAAATGAAAGAAACAGGAAACAGGAAATAGGAAACGAAGCTTCTGTCTTCTACCCCCTTTCTCCAGGCCCAAAGGAGGCAGAAAGGCATATTGCATCTTATACTGGTTCCAGGCCCAGTCGAAAGGCACAACATGTTATCCTGCTGGTCCCAATCGAAAGGCACAACATGCTGACCGTGAGGCCTCAGTCGAAAGTCATGCCTTCACCTTTTTCAGGCCAAATCGAAGAGAGCCAGAAAGTGCAGAATTGAAGAGTTCTTCTGCCTGAATCGAAAGACCCTCATTTTTCTTGCTTTTATTTTATTTTTACCTTTACATTTCTATGCACTTCAATATGGTTGTAATAGTGTAGGATTTATTTTTTGCACTTTTTGTTACTTTTGTACAAATGCTAGTAACTAGGTGCATATGGCAAGATAAAACCAACAAGTAGGCCACCCTAATCAAAGACTAAATGCATGCAATAAAACACACTTGCATACAAACACTCCTTAAGGTATCTCCACTTGGTTGCCTAAATTAAAATGGCCATGGTATGCATGTTGGGTACTTTGGCAAAACAAAAATAAAACAAAAGATCATAGTCCCTCGATGACGCTATCTGAATTTCCTATACAAAATGATCTAGTCCCTCGGAAAATTGCCAAAGATACTTGACGCAATTGCTATCATGGTCTATATGATGACCCGCGCTTGTCCCGTAAACATTCTAACACAAGGTTGTTCACCAAATACAATGGTGAAACAACATTGTTAAAAGGGTTAAAAACATAAGAAAGATCTTTTGAGTAAAATAGGGTAGACAACTTAGTTACTTGATCAAAAACTTGCAAAACATCCTTGCCATTTTTCAAACACACTTCACAACACAACTACAAAACAATTTCAAAACAACTTTCAAAACATTGAAATATCTTTTCAAAAAGACCCACACCTTTGTATATATTCAAACAAGAATTATTACAAAGGTTGCCTAGACAAGGCATCTTTTTCAATACATTTTCAAAACCACACACACAAAGCACCATTTCAAACAATTGAAAAGCAAAGGCAAATGATCTAAAACAAGTAACTAAGAGCCCATGGATAACCATGGATGAAAAGGGTGCTAGCACCTTCCCTTTTCATAATCTACCCCCCGAACCCACGAAAACATCTCAAAGGTCTTTCATGTGATTTTTGACCTTTCCTTAGGATAAAATAAAAAGTCGGTGGGACTCTTGCTAAACCGAACATTTGCAAACACAAACACAAAATCCCAAGTCAGTTCTCCCACCGTATCACAATAATATTCTTGGAAACGCTCAGAAACTCCACTCTTCACAAGTAACCTATATAAATGATCAATTAATTTCATTATAATTAAACAAATCTATAGAATAAGAATTACATTAGAATATTTATACAACATTAAAATATATGTATACACCATTAAATAATCACTAATAATAATTAAACATATTTGATTTTAAAATATGAAGGTAAAATATTAATAAAAAAAATTGTTTAATAAAGATCTATTTTAATATTCTACATTGAAAATATAAATTAATCAAACAATTCATGTGATTCTATATTAATCAAATGACTCATAAAGTGTAACTTTCATTTTTTTCCCTTCAAATTATATTCTAACTTCAAATCTAGATCTTCAAATTTTAATCCAACAATCATAATTTGTTTAACTATCTTAATTTATGTGTTAGTATGACTCTTACATTAGAGAATCCAAGTTTTCATGATTCTATTGACCCATAAATACTTTATGTAACATGTCTCTTTTCTCTAGAATTTTTTTCACTATATAAACTATTTCTTTATCAATTTATAATCACCAATTTTAATAAAACATTTCATCCTTGTGTCTCGTCCGTGACTCTTGTCTAAAAACCAATTTTTCACAATAATAATCGCAATGGTAATGTATACACATTTCAATTACAATGCTTTTTTCTCTCATTCAATACATGCAATATTCGTTGTGACATTTACACAAACACCTTACATGCAATCTCATTGTGACATTTTCTCAAACACCTTACATGCAAAAACTACATGCCACATAAAACACACCATAATGCAACATTATCAACACTAAAACAACACTATCAACATTATCAACTAAACCAAATGCAACATTATATATCAACATTATCAAATATATCAAATATATCAAAAATCATACCTAAAGGAGAAGAGAACCTTGGTTGTGAATGGAAGAAAGGATGCAACGGTCTTGAATGAAAGAAGGATGAGAATCTTGAAGAAAGGATGCAACGATTTTGTCAAGAATCAAACGAAAAATGGCGTCAAAGTGGGTTTTGTTTGTAAGTACTGTATTCTGTAAAATGGGTTTTACAAATAATAACGTGTTACTGTGTTTTATGCTGGGCGCGTGTTTTATTTTTTTTATAACATGACTTTAGGCAGCGCTTGTAGTAGAAAGCGCTGCTTAATCCCTCCCTTTAGGCAGTACTTTAAGAAAGCGCTGCTTAATCCCCCCCTTTAGGCAGCGCTTTAGCAAAGCGCTTTGTAAGCCCACCCTTTAGGCAGCGCTTCTCCAAAGCGCTACAGTGCCTACCCCCTTTAGCAGCGCTTTACAAATTCATATTAACCCCCTTTAGGCAACGCTTTCACAAAGCGCTGCTTAAGCCCACTCTTTAGGCAACGCTTCTGAAAAGCGCTTTGTAAGCCCACCCTTTAAGCAGCGCTTTAGGACCTACCCCCTTTAGCAACGCTTTATTAAACAATATTCACCCCCCTTAGGCAGCGCTTTTCTAGAAAGCGTTGTCTAAGGAATAAGACAAAATTTTCGTGTTTTTAAAATGCACTTTTGGCAGCGCTTTTGATAAGAAGCGCTGCCTTATGTGTGTTGTCTAATCTTATTTTTGGCGTAGTGATAAGACAGTGAAAGAGTTTGTATCAAAGAGAGCAAGGATTGGTGATGTAAAGCAAGTGTCAGAGGCGCCATATTTATAGGTGAATTCGTATAGAGATTAGTTAATGAGGTTGTTGAGGGTTCTATGCATGCAGAACACGTGTCATCAATGCGTCAAGTGGGTTGGCGCCTCCATGCACTTTAAAGTGCATCCACCATTCAAAGTGGTGTGGGCCAGGTGTAGGTTGGTAGCTGTTTACCGTGGTTTTTGGTAAACAATCGTTGATCCTCCAAAAAGGAAAGTCCTTTTAGTTACTCGCGGGATCGATTAGATTGATCCCAGAATATATGCTAATTTTTATGTTGGTTTGGTGTGAAACTAGATGTCTAGGAAGAACGCACGTTCGACCAAAGGTAAGATGCTTGTGGTTTTAGAAAATAAGAAAGTTAATGGAAATGCAGGTAAAGATACAGGAAAAGTAACTTTGCAAAATAAGATCAAAGCAGTGTAAAAAAGACTTTATTAATGAAAAGTGGTGTTTCCAACGTACATTTCTCAGTTTATCCTTTCACACACAGCGGGTACTTGGACAATATTTGAGTAACTAGCACAATAGGTTAAACACCCGGAAAAACTACACAGACTTCCTATTTTATACTAAAACTACGTAATCGTCGAAGGGTGGCTTTGTTCTAAGATGAAGAAAAGTGTCCTCTGCATGTCCCTCAACCTCTATCTTCCAGCCACGTCGCTTTCCTTCAACTGCTGGTGAAACTGTCTTTCCCTCCAACAATTCAAATTCAAATATCCTTCGTCTTTGGTATTGGCACGAAGGTATGTTCTTCTAGTCGAAGGTCATAGGACCTTCTTAGTCGAAATCTTGATGGTGATGCCTGGCCGAAGACCAATGTGTAACTCAGTTATTTTCTCTAAGTTTTTTCTATCCGTCAAAATATTTTCCAGCTTGGCTTTATTTGTTCTATTTTTGGCCTATAAGGCCAATATATAGTAGGTGTCGAATTTAGGAGCCAACAAATTTCCCCCAAAGAATGTCTATTTCGACGCTAAAAGAAATAGTCATTCTTTGATCTTTCTATTCAACACCTATCCCCCTTGTTGTCCACGAAAGGCTTAACGTGCACTTTTCGTCTTCCAATGGCTGCCACTCACAAAAACCAGCATTACTCTTTCCCACGACATCTTTTTAATCAGTCGTTACCATGCTGCCATTATGACCATTACTCCTAGAACCTAGGCAAGCATGTCAAACGTTTCCCATCATCTACACGATTATTGCTTTGCAGTGTGCCACGTGCCCCACTATGTCCCTAGCATTAAATGGCTTTGACGAGACACACTTCCCTTTGGACACTATAAATAGTCTTGAGCCTCTTCATTTTGAACTTTCACAACACTTAGCATTTTCAACTCTTCTGCAGAAAACATCCTACATTGTCATTTTTGCTCTTTACTAACTTGCAACAATGGATTTCCTTTCTAATGCACCCAACAAACCCAAGCCTAAGAATGTCGCTGATGTACACCGCCAACCAGAAATCTTCCCTACAAGCCCTTCTCCTGCTTCGACTGAGGAGCCACTATTCATTTCTGAACCCATGACTAGAGAATGGCGAGAGGCATATGATTCCCAGCTTCTCATTCCTATCAGGTACTCTGAAGATATATACGCTACGTTTGGCCCTCTGTCTACATGCATCGAGAATCCTATGAAGAATCGTGCTTTCTTCCCCACTCACCCAAGACTCAAACCTATAGGCTGTACGAAGAAACCAAGGGATGATCCCGAGGATGCGACTCCAGCTAACCAGCAACACACTCAGACTAAGGAGGATATTAACCTTCAATTCATGAACAAAGGGAATAGGATCTTTCGATTGCGCCCTAATCTCTCTTCTGAGTATTCAGACTGGCTGAATAAGATGGAGAAGGCGCAAACCCTAGTTTGGAAGGAAATGCAGATTTATGATTTGGTGATATTGTCGAAGACAGGATTGTCTTATTGTCCTCTTATGTTGGTATCTTTGCTATACTTCTGGGATAGCACCCACTTCACATTTCATCTTCCCTATGGAATGGTAACCCCAACCCTCTTCGATATAGCAGCGATCACCGGTCTTCGACCGACTGGCGATTATTTCGACCCAGAGGATCTATCTAAAGATGTCATTGGGTTTTCTGCTACAAAACTCACATACACCACATTCATCAACCATTTCCATGATAAATCCTCCAGCACTATGTCGGAGGTGGAACATATAGCTTTTCTGGCTATGTGGTTATCCCGTTTCGTCTTCTGCACCAAGTCGTTTAAGTGACTAAGAAGATGCTCACGCTTGCAACGCAGCTTCATCACGGCTACCCCCTCTATCTGGCTGAATTGATTTTGGCCAACCTATATGAGTCCATCAGCAATGGTGTGACTCAACTCAAGGTCATAGGAGATAGGGCAAGCTTGCTTCTTTCTGGCCCTTTCTGGCTTCTTTAACTTTGACTCAATGCCACCTTCGAATCTTTTCTTCCTCAGAAGAACAAGATCAATGAAACGGCCCCAGAAATCCTGAACAGGAGGGTCGAAGGTACCAGACTTGCGTTGCTGACTCCGACTGACGAGGGTCAACAATTTCAAAAGGCCTTCATAAGATTTGTGATGATGTTTGCAGAGCACAAACATTTTGTTTCGACCATGGCTCCTTTTTCCAGTCGAAAAGTCGGCCCATAATGGTTTACTAGACCATTTCCTTCGACTGATGAAGAGGACTTGGAGGACGAATACGTGGGCATCTGGGAGTCGTTTCTTCAAACCAGAATTATGCCACTGAGATTCAAGAGCTTGAAGAATCAATTAAGTTTGATTGCTTACCAACCAAATCTCGTTTCTCGACAATTCGGCATTGTCCAGTCACTCCCATCACCTATCTATTCTCGATAGAAACTGCTATTATTTTACAACGTAGATTACTCAGAAGATGCTGCTACCAAGCATATTGGTAGGTACGTTGGTCGGACTGTACTAACCATGTTCAACTTCAATCTCAATTTTTTGTGTTCTAGCAATTTTGAAGGGTGGTGGAGGCAGTATTATAATGATAGCAATTTCGAAGGGTGGTGGAGGCAGTATTATAATGAGGAGTTCTTCGATGAGAAGGACTTCGCCCACCACCTTCGTGAGGCGTTTAAACTGGTCCTTGACAAGATCAAGAAAGGTATTATTTTCTTTCTTTTTTTCTCTTTGTCTTAGATTTAATCATTCGATGCTCGATTTACCTTTGTTTCTTATATAGCTGTCAAGAGGACCAGCACAAAGAAGGCTGCTGAAAGCACTAAAGAGGGAGACCCTTCTGTTGATCCTTCGCCAAAGGTATTTACTTTCTACTGTACCTTTCCCTTCTTCTATTTTCTGATATAGATGTTGATATCTTCGACGCTTATCTTTTTGGATGTTCAGAAAACCACTCCCAAGAAATGTAAGGTTCAGGAAATCGAAATCTCTAGTGATAAAGAAGAGGAGTCTCCTCCTGTTCCTTTGAAGAGACAAAAATTGAAGAAAGCAATTCCCGAACTTGAGCCTCGTCCCAAAACAAAAATTAAAATTATAGCTACCAAATGAAGGCCTCCTCATGTAGTTATTAGAGAGCCTACTGAGCAAGAAGTGGCTGCCAGGCTAAATAATCCCAGTGAGAGCGTCAATTCCAGCCCCGGTGCCGAAGTTCCAATTCAAGTATTTGCTTCGACAGCCAATCACTTACTTATTGGACTAACCCTTTTCTCTATGAAAATTCTGGGAATAAAAACTTCTTTTAGTCTTCAGGACACTGCCGACACCTATAAACAAGTTCCTACTCCTGTTGAAGGATCCGCCACTCTATTAAATAGTGAGGGAGATCCCACCTACAGGCCTTCTTCAGCAAAAGGCTCTTTTTTGAGCTCAGCTAATGAGGTGAACAAAGTTTCTGAACCTCAGTATGAGACCATAGAGGAAGTCAATGAAGAAGGCCCTATAGGATACCATGAATAAAATAGGGCTCCACTGGTTGACGTACAGGAAGTCGAAGAAAAGGAGGAGGCCACTGATGCCGTAGCCGTAACAGAAAAGGAGAATATGCTGGAGGGGGAAAATCAAGATGAAATAATTCCAGATGCTGATGGCATCAGAGGCTCTACTGAAGGGGCCCAAAACCTGACGAATGCTGAAACTGTCCATATTCCCACACAGGTGGTTAATGTGGCTACTGCCACTAATGAGGATGCCCCTTCGACAGTGTCTCGAACCAAAGAAGCTCTGGCCTTGATGAAATAGCAAAATCCTTTGGGCTACTTGACTGCCATTCTCGAAGGGCGAGAAAGTTCTTCTGACCATAGTGTCTCGACTGCATTCGGAAAGTCTACTTCAACCTCTCCTCTTGATGAGGCACTTCAGAAGGTTAAAGCACAAATTTTCAAAAGATACTTAATGCTAACCTTGGAGGGAGAACCCACTGCTCCTTCCTTTCTGAAGACCACCTTGAGGGTTGTTGATCTCCTCATTGCTTCTCCAGATGTAGCCAGCGACATTCTGGATTTAACTTCCATTATTGACCAAGTGTCAGCGGACTACAATCGTCGAAGGACTCTTGTTCGCGAGATCGAAGAGACCAACGACCATGTAGCTGCTGCTTGGCATGCTGCCACTGAATCAACTTCCAAAGTAAAAGAACTGTCGAAGGCTCAAGAAGCTAGGCAGAAAGAGGCTGAGGAGATCGATCGAGACATGGCTAAGATGAAGGCGCAGATCAGAGAATTGGAGGCTAAAATTTCCGCCAATGATAAAAGGAAGGAAGAACTTCTTGCCACTAATACTGAGTCTGAAATCTAGGAGGAACTTGCTGAAGGGTTGAAGCATGCTGATCGAGCTCAAACGCTTGATGCTAAACTTGAAACCCTTCATCAGTCGAAGGCTCTTTGTGAACGGCGTCCGGAATTGCATAAGATTAAATACCTCCAAATCAAGGCCAATCTCCCATTTTGAATCCTGTTTCTATATTTGTATAATCACTCACTGTAATGACGTTAAGGCCATTTTGGCTATTTTTAATGAAATTTAAATTTCCATTTTGGCATTTTATTTATTCGACTGTGACTATACATTGTCTATTTTAACCTCTTGAAGTATAGGTCTATACCTTTTCAAGTATTTACCGTTTACTCTTAGAAGTCTTTGATCTTCATTTAACTCCTCGATCTCATAGGCTCCACCAGAGAAAGTTTGGATAATTTTAAAAGGTCCTTCCCACTTAGGGGACCATTTTCCCATAGTTCTATCTTTTCGATCCATTGGAAGAATTACCTTCTGTTGTACCCCAAAATTTTCCCTCCCATATTTCTTAAAACATTTCAAGAAAGGTCCTCAAGTTGCTCAAGGAAGACCAAGGGTTGACCAGACAAGCTCTCTCCTAAAGCAGTCTACCTCAAATTAGGGTTTCATGTTGCATCAATATACTTGAGTCCAAGGGATCCAAAATGCTCACCATTGTCCTAATATGTTCTCAAGATCATCCATGTCAAGTTTCAAGCCTTGCAGAGGAAGTTTGCTAAGTCAATTGCTCAAAGGCTTGAAAATCGACTGTGCTAGGGCAAAAGTCAATTGTGGCCTACATACAGGATTTTTGGTCAACATCCTCATTTTGAAGTATTATTCATCATCTGATCAAGGTTTGATCATGATTCCTCAAGGATTGCTCACAATTCATCAAAACCCAAAAGTTGCTAAATTAGGGTTTTGTAGGAAAAGTCAACTCAACTTTGACCAAGCATAACTTTCTCATACTTTAAGATAAATGACCCATCCAAAGCTCATTTTGAAGAGGATGCAATTCCCTACAATCCATATTCATCTACAAAGTTTAAAATATGCACTCACAAGAAGTTATGAATTTGGACATTATAGGTCACTTTGAAAAGTCAACAAAAACACCTTTTTTGTCAAAGCTTCATACATGAACATGGAAGACTCAATTGACATGAGGAAAAAAGGGTTGCTTAGGGGACATCTTGATATTTCTATAAAGTCCAAGAACACCTTCAAAGAGTCAAAATTGAGGAAGTTATGCATTGGTGAAGTTGACCTTTTTTGCAAAATTGCCAAAAGTCAAAAGTGCCTCAAATTGCAATTTTTGTCAAATGGGCCTAACTTTTTGCACTTGTTTGGAGTTTGTAGCATGGTCCACGAGCCCTAGCTCTTTCCACTTGATTTTATTTTATTTTTACCATTTATTTTGATTTTTATTGCAATTAAATCAATTTAAATAAAAACAAATCATGAAAAAATCCAAATCATTCAAACTTCAAGATCTTGTGCACATTTCAGGTCCCATATACAGCTAGCAAGTGAATCAATTCATGCAAGGCATATGTGGGCACAAAAAGATTGATTTTGGCCTATTTTGGAAGGAATTTTATGGAAATCAAATCAAGATCACAAATCATAATTGGCAAAGATTGAGATCATATTTGTAAACCTAATTCATCCCTTGGTATATAGTGAACAATTGCAGCCAGAAACAACAAGGTTTGGAGGCGCATAAAGGGAGAATCAAACTTGAAAAAATCACCAAAAAGTGCTGACTTGATTTCATACTTCCAGGCGTTTTCAGGACTCCCTAGCCATCTCATTCGCTTCCTGGGATTGCAAGGAACCTATACCAATCAGAAACAAGCGCGCTAGTGCCTAGAATCCGGTTCCACGACCCCCACGGTTTGCCATTATTTTCAGAATCAAATCTTGTTATTCTTGCATCTTTATCATGTTTCAATAGCATATTTGTGATCCCTAACATGTTTGCAAGCTGACAATACCATTTAATTGCATTATTGTTAGCTGTATAGGAATCCACCATTGTTAGGGTTCCTTGTTGTGTTTTGGGTTTTTCTTACACAGGCAAAATTGGTCCACAAGAAGGGCACCATAATTCTCAGCAGGCCAAGGCGGTTTGATTCATGGCTTTAGATTCCATTTATCGTGCTTGTGGAGGATTTTGGAAAATCGTTGGCTTATAGCTACAGATATTCGTCCGTAGGTAAAGGTCACTGAACCTTTTATCCATGGAGAGAGGACATTGACGATGGCGTGGCACCACCATATTTGCCCATTTGAATTTACGCGCGGATAGCTTGGGATTTTGCATGTTTTCAATATATTAATTTATTATTGTTTCATATACAACAGGCGCACGCAGCTCAGTTGGTAACAAGGCTAGTGGAAAAGGTCACAGGACCTGGGTTTGAATCCCAGGTCCCCCATATATTTCATGTTCTTTTCATTTGCATAATCAGGTATGTGTGCATCATGAAGTCCACTATACATCCTCAAGGCACAACCAACCAGATGTCCACTTGCCAGATCTAGCGCCCATCATTTGGAGGACCATGATACACCCCAGTCAACAGGCAGCATGGAATCTTGGAAAGTCAACATGGATCAGTTTTTTTGGGCCCAGAATTGCTGTTGACACCCCCCCAAATTGCTGATTCTCAGGCCCATTCACTTTTCTCTATTCTTTTATATTTATTTTATTTAATTCATTTGGTTATTTTTTTATTCACACAAAATCAATTCTTTTTTTTAATCAAAAAATCATAAAAATAATTTTTCATCCAATTAGATTTAGGTTATTTTTTATCAAAAAATTAATTTAATTAGTTTATTTAATTTTAGGGTAACTTTAATTCTTTTGTAAATAAATTAAAAACAATTAGAAAATTAGGGTTTTAGCTTAATTTAATTTCTATTTGCTTTTTCTTAAAAATAACCAAAAATACAAAAATAGGTCAAATAATTATTTTTCTTAATTAAAATTTAATTATTAATTAAGTTGGTGCATATTTAATTCAAACCCTTATTTTCTTAAAATAATCAAAAACAACACAAAAATAATTGTTTCTTTTTTTAATTAGGTTAGACGGGGTCAAAACCCTAATTCCTTTCGTTCTCTATTCGCCGCGCGTTTATTTTTTTTTTTTTACAATATTGATGTAAATGCTCCGGGGATGTAATAGATTAATTAGGACTTTTTTCGTTCATTTATCGTTTTTTTACGGGTTGTTTTTGGCTATGTAATTAATACCCGAAGCCTTGTAATAGCGTAGCTTTACTTTCCGCACTTTAAATTCCGCAAATATTAACTGTTAGATGTATGGTAATAGGGATGCATGACAAGAATGTATGTAAACTTTAAAACGGTTAGCAAACCCTAAATGTGCAAAGATAATAAACTTGAAACTGAATCACTCGCACATGCGCACTCCTAGGGTATACTCTCACTTCGGTTGCCTTCGGTAAACAGTCATTAAGTATAGGATATTTTAGTGGTCGCCCTCTTGTCTAAACAAAAGATCATAGCCCCGTTCAGAAAGTTGCCTCAGAATTGTTGCCTCGAATATGATCTTAAGGACATGAGGGTTATTGCTAAGACGTCCTAACATTGCTTTAGTGATCATACGTCCCTTTCGAATTGACCCTTAAAACTCTAACGACAGTGCTACCTACTCACTAATAGTAGGATAGCACTGTCTAAAGGAAACAAACACAGAACAATTCTTTTTTTTCTGAGTAGGTAGATGCTAGTAGGTACTTGCTCAAAACAACAAACCTTTTTCACACTTACACTCTTTTCAAACAAAGTTTTCAAAAACACTTCGTAACACTCTTGAAGACAGAAGCAAGGGTTAAATCGAAGTAAAACAAAAACCTTTTTTTCAAATCAAACACACACAAGCAATTTTGAAAATGATGAGCAAGTACCTAAGAGCCCGTGGAAAACCACGGATAGAAAGGGTGCTAATACCTTCCCTTTCTATAATCTACCCCCCGTACTCAAAAAATATCGAAAAAGGAATTTTTATGTGCTTTTTTCCTTTCCTTGTTGGATAAAATAAAAGTCGGTGGCGACTCTTGCTTACCGCGACATTTTGCGAACAAAAACGCAAAATGTAAACCAACATTTCAAACAGTTCCGGTTCTGCCACCGTATCACAGAACTGGCGACTCTGCTGGGGAGAAATAAGTGGGTATACCTTAGGATTAGTTCATCATATTGCTTCTATTGTTTGATTTGATTGCTTTACTTTTTAGGGCTTTGTATTGGAGTTACTATAGATCCTAACCCGGATCTGGGGAAACACCTTTTAGGTAAGTAGCAATAAACTGTGAGGGAACTGTACAACATAGACCGATATGGTTGAAGCAGTAGCTATGTTGACGTGGCACATTGGTTGGTACCAATATCCCTTGTGGAGAAACGAGGAGAATACGGGGCTGCTATGTGTGCCGTTAAGCATCAACTGACCTTAGAACCTATAATTGACCAACTTGGCCATAGGAAGTAGTGAGATAGTCGGTCTCTGTGTAAAGCTGAGAACTGGTTGATACTCGATACTACACTCATTGAGACCATACTCTCGAGATAGTTCCGGCCACAAGAAAAGATTGCGTGAGCTGAAACCATGACCGATGAAGGATGGTCAGTGATATTGAGAACCTCTAGAACCCGATTACTATTATTAGGACAGGTTGAAACTAACTGAACTTCAAGAGGGTAGTACCTAGACCCCATGCAAGCCTGAACCTTAAGGGCTCTTGTGTGACTTGTTTGCCTTTACCATGTCTGTTATCTGCTATACTTGTTTAGTATTTTATCATGACATCATGCATCATAACATAGCATGCATACTTCATTATGCTAACCATTTCAAAGACCGAGGGGATTTATCTTTGTTCTGTTTTGTAGATTATGGCTTCCATGCGCAGAAACACCATTCGAGTTAACTTCGTGCAAATACCCGCTCAACTCAGAGAGTTAGTCTCAAAAGTTCCTGATACTTCTTCATTCGTTAGAAGACATGGTCAGCTCCTTAGCTTGGTCACTTCAAAGTTTGATGAGCATATGATGAGCGTGCTTTTCCAGTTCTTTGATCCGGTGCATCATTGTTTCACCTTCCCGGATTATCAGCTAGTTCCCACTTTGGAGGAGTTTTCTTATTTACTGGGCATATCCATCCTCGAGCAGACACCCTTCACAGGTTTGGAAGAGGTTCCTAGACCCGAGGACATTGCTTCAGCCTTACATCTAAAAAGGGCTGATGTAGTATCCAACTGGGAGACACATAGCGGGGTTAAAGGTATCTTGGCCAAGTTTCTGATGGATCAAGCTCAACAGTTCTGGGATAACTTGTATTTTCAGGCTTTTGAGGACATCTTGGCTCTCCTCATCTATGACTTGGTTCTTTTCCCGAATCCAGATTCCTTCATAGATGTGAATGCGGTTAAGATCTTCCTGTATCGCAATCCAGTGCCTACTCTTCTGGGTGATATCCTACATGCCCTCTATACTCGTACTGTGTGAAGAAGAGGGACCCTCATGTGTTGCATGCCGCTGTTGGCAATGTGGTTTATTTCACACCTCCCCAAGTCTATATTGAAGAATGAGGAAGGTTGAGGTTGGGCTCACAGGATAATGTCACTTGCCCATACGGACATTCTTTGGAGTTCTAAGGCTATGGAGGGCATTGTTGTCATTGATCGATGTGGGGGATACCCTAATGTCCCGTTGCTTGGAATCATAGGGGGAATAACCTACAGTCCTTGCTTGGCTTTACAACAGTTTGGTCGCGCTCGGAGAGACGGTTCTTATGAGCTACTTCTTACAGATATTTCCTTTGACTACAAGGAGGACATTAACGAGCACCGACCGAAGGTTTATACGGGCCTGGGGCATGGTGAAAAGGTCTGACCCTCACGAGCTAGGACCAAAGACTTCTCTCCCTATGCAACCTTATCTCCAGTGGGTCCGAGCTCGGGCTCAAAAGCTTGGGATGCCTTACGAAGCTGTGCTGCCAGTGATTGTGGAGCCTACCAATGAGGAGGGCATTCCTTATACAGTCCTTTATCCCTACATGCCTACCGATCTTGGGGCATTGAAGAGATCCTGGATTCAGTTGAAGGAGGAGAGGGATACCTACTGGGAGAAGTATCATGAGTAGGAAAGGAAGATCTTGAAGCTCACGAGGCAACTTGAGAATGAAAGGACAATCAATGACTACGTCAGCACGAAGGGGAAGCGACCATGAGATTTCTGATTTTGCTTTTTCTAGTTTAGATTTTGCTTTCCAGTTATTTCTTTTTGTAACGCCTCAAAGGCATTAATAAACATTTTTACAAGTTAACCTAATAAAGTGTTGTTTTATTTCTTGGTTTACAAATTTGAATCTCACAAAGTCTTTGAAATCATTCCATACGCATTACATTATCATGCACATCATTACAGGTACCATTACAGGTTTCTCATCTTCTTCGCTGTTTATTTCAGCATATAATGTCTTCTGAAATACCTACTGATCGGGCTATCAAAGCTCTTCAGGCACAAAATGCCCAATTCCAAGAGATGTTCTTGAACTTGGCTAAAGGGCAAGAAGATTTGAAGACTCTCATCCTGAAAGAGATGAAGAAGAAGAAGAAAAAGGTGGTTCTTCTGAATATGGGTAACAGATTTGGGAATAGGTTGCGACAGGAAGCTGATCTGTCTCTTTCATCCAAAAGAGAGGAAGACCAAGAGGAAGAAAAGGGTCCTAGTCGTGTAGTCTCTGATAATGACACTGATCTATTTGTGACCTCCATGGAAGAAGTTTCTACTCCTTTGATGACAGTTAAGAAGAATCTATTATTGGCCGGTTTATTTTCGGGTTGTGGCGAAGGTTTCCACCTATGTTCCATCCTGCCTGCTGGTTACTATTTGCTGAAATCAGGTGTTCAGCGCCTGATAGATAACAAAGAGATCCTGTTCGAGAAAACTTTGATTCCGTTGATTCTTGTTGAAGAGGTTTCCATCATAACCATTTCCGCCAATCCTTCCAAGGCTTCCTCGAGAAAGCCTGTTAGGATTACATCCATTCTGAAAGTTGCTCCATTGATCATTACTATTCCTGGTCCTATCCCATACACTTTAGATAGGGCTGTCCCGTGGCACTATGGGGCCGATGTGTATTATCATGGGATCAAAAAATACTTGAAGGTTGAAGAGGCTGATACTGATGTCAGCAATATTGTCGGGTCTAGTAAGGTCACCAGAAGTGGAAGACTCTTCTCTCCTGAGATTTCCCCTCCGATTGTTCAAAAGACTGTTGCCATTCCATCCGCCAGTACACCAGCTACTGTTCCTATTCTTACTCCAATTATCACCCCTGTCACCGAGTCATCTGACACTCGGGGCAAAGAGGTTACAGGTGGGCCTGACCAGATGGAGGCGCCTATGAAGATCATTGTAGAAACCTCTAAGAAGGAGATAGAGGAAATTCTGAAAATTATCAAGAAAAGCGACTACAACATAGTCGAACAGCTGGGGAAAACCCCGTCGAAGATCTCCATGTTATCCTTATTGTTGTGCTCGGAAGCCCATGCAAAGGCTTTAATTGCTTTCCTCAAGACTGCGCATGTGCCGCAGGAAACATCTGCTGATCAATTCAAAGACTGCGTAGCTAGTTTGATTGCCGACGACGGGTTGGGTTTCTCAGACGCATATCTGACTGCTAAAGGAAGAAATCACAATGATGCGCTGCATGTCTCGATCGAGTGTAGGGGCACTACTTTGGCCCATGTACTGGTGGATATTGGGTCCTCATTGAATGTTTTGCCAAAGAAAGCACTAGACCGTCTGGACTGTGAAGGTTTGATTCTAAAGTCGAGCAATATTGTGGTCAGGGCTTTCGATGGGTCAAAAAGGATGGTGCACGGGGAAGTGGACATCCCGGTAAAAGTTGGCTCTCATACTTTTGCATCTACGTTTTATGTGATGGATATCCGACCATCTTATTCTTGTTTGTTGGGTCGCCCTTGGATTCATAAGGCTGGGGCAGTGACTTCTACGCTCTATCAGATGTTGAAATATCTAGTAAAAGGGAAGATAATTACGGTACAAGGTGAGGAGGAGTACATGGTGAGTCATCTTAATTCCTTTCGCTATATGGAGATGGATGGGGAGTTCATCGAAACCCCGTGTCAGAACTTTGAAGAGGTCCCCCAGACTTTGGCGTCAACTGAAGTTGTCGTTGAAGAGCCTCCGATGAAGATGGCTTCCCTCGAAGATGCCAGGGTTGTAATTGAGAAAGGTGGGTGTGCAAATTGGGGTCAACTCCCTGACTTCGCACACAAAACTGATAAGTTTGGTTTGGGCTTTACTGCAGAAGCTCAAAGGGTTGTTCGGCGCGCGCGGATTGGAAGACCTCCTCTACACATTAGTAATCAGGGAGTGAATGCAATTGAGGATAATGAAGAAGATTCAGATATCGACAACTGGATTTACCCGACTATCAACGGTGGATTGAACAACTGGACAGCGAAGGACTTCATGCCCGTTTCTTTTATTACACAATAATATACTTTTGTTTTGAGATTTGTAACAGATAGTTTGAAACTTTACGGCCCGGTGCCTTGCCCGAGGCACCTTGGCTTCGTTTGTGAGGGCTTATTATTTGTCATTTTCATATATCATCAATAAAGCATTGGATGTTTTCTTGCATTAAAAATTTTGTGCTCCTTATTTTTCTTTCTATCTTGCACTTTATCAAAACAGCTATTGTCTTACACATACTCACATATCATAATGCAGATCCACATCCACTCTGGATCCCATTGATAACAACTCTGCTACTGCCAGTTATGACTTCGAAAATTCGATCAACCAAGCCGAGGACGAAGGTGAGGATGATTGTGAAGTGCTTGGGGAACTTGCTAGACTGTTACTACAGGAAGATAGGGCCATACATCCTCATGAAGAGCCAGTAGAGTCAGTGAATTTGGGTACAGAGGAAGATAGGAAAGAGGTCAAAATAAGTGCCAAGTCTATGTTAATAAGGTGCATGTACCTCCAGTTCCTCTGAATGTTTTGACAGCTCCTTGGCCTTTCTCAATGTGGGGCATCGACATGATCGGCGAGATCAGAACTACTGCGTCCAACGGACATTGTTTCATTCTGGTAGCTATTGATTACTTTACAAAATGGGTTGAAGCAGCTTCCTTTGCCACGGTAACCGAGAACTTCGTAGCATGGTTTATCTGACACAACTTGATCTGTCGATACAGTGTACCAGAGAGGATCATTATGGACAATGGTACAAATCTCAATAATACGATGATCACCGAGCTCTGCAAGCAGTTCAAGATACAACATCATAACTCTTCTCCTTACCGGCCAAAGATGAATGGGACTGTTGAAGCGACTAATAAGAACATCAAGAAGATTGTGCAGAAGATGACAGTGACCTATAAAGACTGGCATGAGATGCTACCATTCGCTCTCCATGGGTACCGTACCTCAGCACGGACTTCGACAGGGGCAACACCCTACTCTTTGGTGTATGGTATGGAGGCAGTCTTACCCATTGAAGTCCAGATACCCTCTCTCCGGATTATGAAGGATGCAGGTTTGAGTGAGGACGATTGGATCCAAACCCGGCTTGATCAGCTGAATTTAATCGACGAAAAGAGACTTATTGCTATTTGTCATGGTCATACGTATCAAAAACGAATGATCAAGGCTTTTAACAAGAAAGTCGGATGACAAGAGTATCAAGTAGAGGATCTGGTGATCAAACGCATCATCTTACCGCAAGGTGATCCCAGGGGAAAATGGACCCCTACTTACGAAGGGCCATTTGTGGTTAAGAATATTTTCTCGGGAGGAGCTATGATTCTAACCACCATGGATGGTGACGACCTTCCTCACCCCGTCAATGCAGACATAGTGAAAAAATACTACGCATAATCAAAGACCCGCTAGGTCGACAGGCCTAGGAAAAAATAAGGGCTTCCCGGCGAACCAAAAGGGTTCGGGAAAAAGTAAGGGATGAAAATGAAAAAAACTGTACACCCGGCAAGTCGAAAACCTGAAAAGGAGGCTTGGGCAAAAAAGGGTATCCCGGTGGACTTAAAACTCGAAAGGGCGGTCCAGGAAAAAATTAGGGATCAAAGTGTAACATTATGTCTCATTGGATCACCTTGTAACCAGACTTCGGTATTGACTATCCAGCTTGGATGGCACTAATCAATCTGATCTACCTTCAACCAAGTAGCAAAGTGATGAGACGCTCGAAGATATAGAGGCAATAGCAGGGTTGGAACCCAATGGGATTATTCACATAACTGTTTTTATTTGTTTTTCACAAATTGTATAAATTCTATCTTCCGGCGGCGTTCTCTTACTAGGACGTCAGCCTCTTGTACAAAAATGCCTATTACAAGCCAACTTCAAAATCAATACAATTCATTTTACAATAAATTTCAAAATTGTTTTTCTTTTTCTGTTTTGTTTTGCAAGAACATCCAATGGTTCATTTTTTATATATGCATTTGACAATAATTGCTACTCATAAATATTTACATGCGAAACAAAAGACGATTACCCGTAATGTCAAGAACAGGGGCAAACAGAAATGTCCAAACCTTACAGTTGCTCTATTCACCAGGTACAGGGATAGACCTAGCTGAAGAATATGACTAAAAATGCATACACTCCCCGCAGAGTAGGAAGTACCAGAATACAGTATTATCAACTCTCCCCAGCGGAGGATCGCAATCGCGAGTGAGTCGGTAAGATTCTCCCCAAGTAGAGTTCATCTATCACCAGCACTAGAAGATTATCCCCAGTGGAGTTTATTTCTTCCATAAACATAAATTTTATCCCCGACAGAGTTCATCACCGCTAGCAACGGTAATTCATCCACAGCCGAGGTTATTTCTCCAAATTAGCAGACCTTCTGGCAGAATATCTCTTCCCCACAGAGTCATCCTCTCACCAGTTTATTCTCCAGCAGAATTATTCTCCTGCCAAGTTATTCCCCAATCATATTCGATCGTTATCCCTAGCGTGTGAAACTCTTTATATTCTCCAGCAGCAGTCCGGGGTTTATTTTCCCCAACTAGAGACCATCACAAAAACATCACATTTCCATACATCATGGCACATGCATACGCATCATACAACACAATCTCATTTATTTTGAGAACATCATTGCTCAATACATGTCATGCATCATGGCATTACATACGACTAATTCTTTACCTTTCAGGAAAAGATACAATCAAACCCTCACAAAGTTCAAGCTATAAAGCCCGGGTACGACCGAATAGTATCTTGATTACTCCATCATATTGTGAAGCTCGGAGAACGACCGGATAACAGTATCAGAATACCGCGAAGCCTGGATTATGACCAGATAGTGGTTTATCTCAGATTCAAACTATGAAGCCCGAATTCGACCAGATAGTAGTTTAATCCTCGACAAGTTATTGTGAAGCCTGGATTACAACCAGATAGCAATACAAGGAGACCATGAAGCCTGGATTACGAATAAATAGTGGTATATCATAAACACAAGTCGTGAAGCCCGAATTCGAACGGATAATAGCTCAGCAAGTTATTGTGAAGCCTAGATTACGACCAGATAACAATACAAGACACCATGAAGCCTGAACTCGACCAGATAATGGTAGAAGACATTGTGAAGCTTTGGTTACGACCAAATAGCAGCCAAGAATACTATGAAGCCTGGATTATGACTAGATAGTGGTATAGCTTTAATGCAAGTTATGAAGCCCAGATTCGACCGGATAATATCTTGATTTTCCCGAACACCATGAAGCCTGGATTCGACCGAATAATGGTATAATACATCGTGAAGCCTGGATTACAACCAGATAGCGGTAAAAGACACTGAAGCCTGGGATTACGACCAGATAACAGTAAGGGACATTGCGAAGCTTGGATTTCGACCAAATAATAGTTCACCCAGCCAATTACTATGAAGCCCGGAGTCGACCGGATATTAGTAGGCCTTAAAATCAAATGGAATCCCGGATGCGACTGGATAACCACTTGATTTCTTCTGAAGCCTGGATTTCGACCAAATAAGAAGTGAGGTATTGTGAAGCCTGGATTCGACCAGATAGCAGTAAAAGATGCCATGAAGCCTAGATTCGACCAGATAATGGTATGAAACATCATGAAGCCTGGATTATGACCAGATAGTGGTACAAGACATTGCGAAGCTTGGATTTCGACCAAATAACAGTTTTACCTGGACAGTTGCTAAGAAGCCCGGAGTCAATCAGATATTAGTGTGCCCTAAATTCAAGTTAAATCCCGGATGCAACCGGATAACAATTGAATTCCTTTTGAAGCCTGGATTACGACCAGATAAGAATCGAGAAAATTGCAAAGCCTGGATCACGACCGGATATAAAGTTTAATCTCATCTCCCTAGTAAGTCACTGTAAAGTCTGGATTACGACCAGATAGCAGTCGATCTTATCACTATGAAGCCTGGATCACGACCAGATAGTAGTTCATTTTCACCTCTTCGACCAAGAGACTATTCCCCATTAGAATAACAGACGATCGAAGCTCCTAGAATTCAACTTTCTCTCAAGACAGAGACCGGCATTCCCCAACGGAATATTCCTCAACAACAGGTATACAAGCTCTCGCTAAGGAATCTCTTATGCGATCGACACTCCTTTGGATGGAATCTTTAAGCCCATCTTCCATCGTCATCTTCCAAATGGAATCTATAAGCCCATTCCCGACATCACAAGACAAGTACCACTTCATGTGAGTGCAAATTTCTGGGCACTCTAGTGTTCAATCATCTTCCACCATCGGATCATGAAAGGCAGACAAGCCAATCTACATCCTCAGGTTTAAGAAGATTGAACAGGGGAAGCTGTTGTACCCCAAAATTTTCCCTCCTATATTTCTCAAAACATTTCAAGAAAGGTCCTCAAGTTGCTCAAGGAAGACCAAGGGTTGACCAGACAAGCTCTCTCCTAAAGCAGTCTACCTCAAATTAGGGTTTCATGTTGCATCAAGATACTTGAGTCCAAGGGATCCCAAATGCTAACCATTGTCCTAATATGTTCTCAAAATCACCCATGTCAAGTTTCAAGCCTTGCAGAGGAAGTTTGCTAAGTCAATTGCTCAAAGGCCTGAAAATCGACTATGTTATGGCAAAAGTCAACTGTGGCCTACATACAGTCAAACTTCAATATTTTTGGTCAACATCCTCATTTTGAAGTATTATTCATCATCTGATCAAGGTTTGATCATGATTCCTCAAGGATTCCTCACAATTCATCAAAACCCAAAAGTTGCTAAATTAGGGTTTTACAGGAAAAGTCAACTCAACTTTGACCAAGCATAACTTTCTAATACTTTATGAGAAATGACCCATCCAAAGCTCATTTTTAATAGGATGCAATTCCCTACAATCCATATTCAGCTCCCAAGTGCAAAATATGCACTCACAAGAAGTTGTGAATTTGGACATTATAGGTCACTTTGAAAAGTCACCAAAAACACCTTTTTTGTCAAAGCTTCATACATAAACATGGAAGACTCAATTGTTATGAGACCAAAATTATTTCTTAGGGGACATCATGAGCTTTCTAAAAAGTACAAGAACACCTTCAAATAGTCAAAATTGAGGAAGTTATGCATTGGTGAAGTTGACCTTTTTTGCAAAATTGCCAAAAGTCAAAAGTGCCTCAAATTGCAATTTTTGTCAAATGGGCCTAAATTTTTGCACTTGTTTTGAGTTTGTAGCATGGTCCACGAGCCCTATCTCTTTCCACTTGCTTTTATTTTATTTTTACCATTTATTTTGATTTTTATTGAAATTAAATCAATTTAAATCAAAACAAATCATGAAAAAATCCAAATCATTCAAACTTCAAGATCTTGTGCACATTTCAGGTCCCATATACAGCTAGCAAGTGAATCAATTCGTGCAAGGCATAGGTGGGCACAAAAAGATTGATTTTGTCCTATTTTGGAAGGAATTTTATGGAAATCAAATCAAGATCACAAATCATAATTGGCAAAGATTGAGATCATATTTGTAAACCTAATTCATCCCTTGGTATATAGTGAATAATTGCAGCCAAAAACAACAAGGTTTGGAGGCGCACAAAGGGAGAATCAAACTTGAAAAAATCACCAAAAAGTGCTGACTTGATTTCATACTTCCAAGCATTTTTAGGACTCCCTAGCCATCTCATTCGCTTCGTGGGATTGCAAGGAACCTATACCAATCAGAAACAAGCACGCTAGTGCCCAGAATCCGGTTCCATGACCCCCACGGTTTGCCATTATTTTCATAATCGAATCTTGTTATTCTTGCATCTTTATCATGTTTCAATAGCATATTTGTGATCCCTAACATGTTTGCAAGCTGACAATACCACTTAATTGCATTATTGTTAGCTGTATAGGAATCCACCATTGTTATGGTTCCTTGTTGTGTTTTGGGTTTTTCTTACACAGGCAAAATTGGTCCACAAGAAGGGCACCATAATTCTCAGCAGGCCAAGGCGGTTTAATTCATGGCTTTAGATTCCATTTATCGTACCTGTGGAGGATTTTGGAAAATCGTTGGCTTATAGCTACAGATATTCGTCCGTAGGTAAAGGTCACTGAATCTTTTAGCCACAGAGAGAGGACAGGGACGATGGCGTGGCATCATCCTATTCGCCCATTTAAATTTATGCGCGAATAGCTTGGGATTTTGCATGTTTTCAATATATTGATTTATTATTGTGTCATATACAACACGCCCACGCAGCTCAGTTGGTAACAAGGCTAGTGGAAAAGGTCACAGGACCTGGGTTCAAATCCCAGGTCCCCCATATATTTCATGTTCTTTTCATTTGCATAATCAGGTATGTGTGCATCATGAAGTCCACTATACATCCTCAAGGCACAACCAACCAGATGTCCACAGGCCAGATCTAGCGCCCATCATTTGGAGGACCATGATACACCCCAGTCAACAGGCATCATGGAATCTTGGAAAGTCAACGTGGATCAGTTTCTTTTGGGCCCAGAATTGTTGTTGACACACCCCCAAATTGCTGATTCTCAGGCCCATTCACTTTTCTCTATTCTTTTATATTTCTTTTATTTAATTCATTTAGTTATTTTTTTATTCAAACAAAATCAATTCTTTTTTTTATCAAAAAATCATAAAAATAATTTTTCATCCAATTAGATTTAGGTTATTTTTTATCAAAAAATTAATTTAATTAGTTTATTTAATTTTAGGGTAACTTTAATTCTTTTATAAATAAATTAAAAACAATTAGAAAATTAGGGTTTTAGCTTAATTTAATTTCTATTTTCTTTTTCTTAAAAATAACCAAAAATACAAAAATAGGTCAAATAATTATTTTTCTTAATTAAAATTTAATTAGTAATTAAGTTGGTGCATATTTAATTCAAACCCTTATTTTCTTAAAATAATCAAAAACAACACAAAAATAATTGTTTATTTTTTTAATTAGGTTAGACGGGGTCAAAACTCTAATTTCTTTCGTTCTTTATTTTCCGCGCGTTTATTTTTTATTTTTACAATATTGATGTAAATGCTCCGGAGATGTAATAGATTAATTAGGATTTTTTTCGTTCATTTATCGTTTTTTACGGGTTGTTTTTGGCTATGTAATTAATACCCGAAGCCTTGTAATAGCGTAGCTTTACTTTCCGCACTTTAAATTCCGCAGATATTAACCGTTAGATGTATGGTAATAGGGATGCATGACAAGAATGTATGTAAATTTAAAACGGTTAGCAAACCCTAAATGTGGAAAGATAATAAACTTGAAACTGAATCACTCGCACATGCGCACTCCTAGGGTATACTCTCACTTCGGTTTCCTTCGGTAAACGGTCATTAAGTATAGGATATTTTAGTGGTCACCCTCTTGTCTAAACAAAAGATCAAAGCCCCATTTGGAAAGTTGCCTCGGAATTGTTGCCTCGAATATGACCTTAAGGACATTAGGGTTATTACTAAGACGTCCTAACATTGCTTTAGTGATCGTACGTCCCTTTTGAATTGACCCTTAAAACTCCAATGATGGTGCTACCTACTCACTAATAGTAGGATAGCGCTGTCTAAAGGAAACGAACACAGAACAATTCTTTTTTTTCCCGAGTAGGTAGATTCTAGTAGGTACTTGCTCAAAATAACAAACCTTTTCCACACTTACATTCTTTTTAAACAAAGTTTTCAAAAACACTTCTTAACACTCTTGAAGACAAATGCAAGGGTTAAATCGAAGTAAAACAAAAACCTTTTTTTCAAATCAAACACACACAAGTAATTTTTAAAATGATGAGCAAGTACCTAAGAGCCCGTGGAAAACCACGGATAGAAAGGGTGCTAATACCTTCCCTTTCTATAATCTACCTCCCGTACTCAAAATCTAGAAAAAGGAATTTTTCTGTGCTTTTTTCCTTTCCTTGTTGGATAAAATAAAAGTCAGTGGCGACTCTTGCTTACCGCGACATTTTGCGAACACAAACGCAAAACACAAACCAGCATTTCAAACAGTTCCGGTTCTGCCACCGTATCACACCTTCCATACTAAATCTTCAGGCAAAAATGCCTTAGGCTTTACTTTTCGATTATAGGATTTCTCGACCCATTTCTTTCATAATCGTAAGAGTTCTAAGGCTTTCAATCTTTCCTCATCCAAATCCACCAATTCGTCTAACATCATATTCCAATAAACTTCAGAAGGAATATCCTGATGTTTTTGAACCCTCGTTGACTGTAGACAAATTTCTACTGGCAATACTACATCATGACCATAAGTTAGGCGAAATGGTGTTGTTCCTGTAGCCTCTTTAGGCGAGGTTCGACAAGTCCATAGAACTTGATCCAACGTCTTATGCCAATTTCTTGGTTTCTTTCCCACGTGTTTCTTTATTAAACTGGTTACTACCTTATTTGCTGCTTCGACTTGGCCGTTAGCTTGTGCATAATAAGGTGTAGATGTTAACAGTTTGAATCCCATTTCTGTAGCAAATTCTTGCATTTTTTGACCAGTAAAGACTGATCCTTGATTTGTCGTTATTGTCTCAGGGGTTCCAAATCTATATATAATGTACTTTTGAATAAATTCAATGACATTTTCTTGGTCTACATTGACTAAAGGAATTTCTTCGATCCATTTAGCAAAATAATCAATGCCTACCAATATGTATTTCTGGATTTTAGAGGATGTTGGTCGAATCTCTCCAATAAGATCTAAAGCCCAACCTCTAAAAGGCCAAGGTTTCACAATCGAATGAAGTTCGCTTGTCGGTACATGCTGGATGCCTGTGTGCACTTGACATTCCTGACATCCTTTTGCAAACTCAATACAATATTTTAACATAGTTGGCCAATACAGTCCTTGTCGAAACAACAACCATTTCATCTTATGGCCTACTTGATGTACTCCACATGCCCTGGAGTGTGTAGTCGAAAGAGCTATGTATGCTTCTGTTTCGCTTAGGCATTTCAGCAACACACCTTCAGGCGTTTTCTTGAACAATTCATTTCCCATTAGTATATAGCTTAGTGCCCTATACTTTATCTTTCGCTCTATCGAAGCCACTGGATTTTGTAAATAATCCACTATAGGCTTTCTCAAATCTTGTTCTGTTAGATTGTCTATGAACGAAATCTCAAAGTTTTCGTGATCAGTGTATCCCAACGTTGTTGTTTCCAAATCTATTGGAGACAACTTAGTGAATGCTACTCTTCTTCTAACTTAGATTTCTTGTTGTAGTTTCTCTTTCGAAACTTTATACCCGGAAGTGATCTGTGCTAAATCATTAGCCACTTGATTTTCCAATCTGGGTATATGTCGAATGTTAACCACTTCGAAATTCTTCAACAAACGCCTAGTTATTACGAAATACATGATAAGATTTTCTCTTATGCGTTTGTATTCTTTCGTAACTTGTTTTAGGACCAATTCTGAGTCTCCCATTATTTCGACTCGAGTTGCCCCCAATTCCAACAAGATTTCAAGACCTACGATTAAAGCTTCATATTCAGCCTCATTATTTGAACAATCTCCTTCGATCTTGTACTTAAATGTTGTTGGAATTTTGTTTGGAGAAATAATGAGAACCCCTACTCCAATTCCGTCTTTATGACTAGAACCGTCGAAGTATAACTTCTAAGGTTCAATCTCCAAATAATTTATTGGTTCTTTCGTTATTGAGTGGTCAACTATAAAGTCTTCTACCACTTGACCTTTCACAGCCTTGAGAGGCATAAAAGTTAATGAATACTCAGTTAATGCAGGTGCCCATTTGCCAATTTTGCTGTGCAAAATGGGTTTCGACAACATATATTTGAAAACATCAAAATGAGACGAAACGTAAACATTAACTGGTTTAATATATTGCTTAAGTTTTGTACATGAAAAGTAAAGACATAAACATAGTTTTTCAACTTTGTTATATCTAGTTTACGCATCATTTAAAACTCTACTAAGGTAGTAAATGGGTCTTTCGACACCATTCTCATCCTCTCAAGCAAACACGCTCCCTAAGGTTTTGACAGACGCAACTATGTAAAATCTCATACTCCTATCTTTACAAGGAGGTACTAGAATTGGTGGCTTGATGAGGTACTCTTTGATTTTGTCGAAGGCCTCTTGTTGTTCTTGCCCCCATTCAAATCCTCCTTTGTTGAGTCGAAGTAGTGGTGAAAAGGCTTGCGTTTTCCCACTGAGGTTGGAAATAAATCTCCTTAGGAAATTTACCTTTCCAGGTTTTTTTGGTAATTGAAGTTCCACCAAGCTTCTGCCGAGACCAGGAATTTCGTTATAATCCCACGCAAAGCAATCCTTGAACTCTTTTAACAATTGGATCATTTCGACCCTGAGTTCTGGATCTAACTTTACGCTGATATACGTTGGCTTTTTTATCGGACCTTCGCCTAGATTTACTTCTTCTAAAGGGTCATGTGCTAACATTCTAACACCATTTGCCAATGGATCCTTTTCGAAACCCAGAGGTTCATCATCATAAATGGCATCTAACCTCTGATTTCGCACTTCTTTCTCTTCCAAGTCATGAGGTTCTGGGTCAAAATCTTTCCCAGGGCCTTCTTGGGGAGATACCTGCTCATTGGCTTCACGAGCCATGTACTTGACTTCAGCCTCTAAGGCCGCTATCATTCTATTTTTGGCTACATATGCCGAAATCTTTTGAAGAGCTTGTGACTCAGTCATCATCACCAAACTCACTTCCCTAGCCTGTTGGTTGTATATCATCAACCCCTCCATAGTCGATGTTGGACAAATCTTCTCTATCCCACTGAAACCCATAGTCAGAGTGGAGGTACAGAGAACAGAAGGCATTTGGTGCTGGAGTTAGATCGAATTCAGGGGGATTGCATGGCCCTATATGAGCCAAATTCATGTCGAAGCTATTCTTCCCGACGCTATTAACTTCGCCTAGGTAGTAGCTTTAATATGCCTCGATGTTTTCCACGATGCCATCGAGACGCCAAACCGTAACCCTTGATGCATCGAAGATGGCACTGCACCAATGCCATGAATCCACTCTTGACCCAATAGCAGATTATAGTTTAGTTTTGATGAGATCACCATAAACATGGTGGGTCGAAGGATTAATCCCACCTTGAGATCTAGTTGTATGACTCCCATTGTGGTTCCAATGCCTCCTTCATAATCGGAGAGGACCATGTTGTGGGGCTTGATGTCAGCATCCCCTTTTCCTAGTTTTTCCAGCATAGATTGTGGAATTATGTTTATGGTCGCTCCACAATCAACCAGGATCTTATTTATAGTCACTTCCCCTATCTTTGCTCTGATGAATAGGGGCTTGAGGTGATTTTTCATCACCTCAGTTGGTGGCTCAAAGAAAGCGTTCTGTTCTTCCACGCAGCCATTATTCATTACATAGTAACACATTGGCCTATGTCTGGCCATTTCTTGTTCGACCATCAAGTCGTTTTCCTCAACTTCGACCTGACAATTATATTCCCTAGGAAGCACCGATATGACGTTCACCATGATGTCTAAAGTATCGTCAGAGTCGGAGTCACCTTCGTCATTTGACCCACATTCTTCTGGCCACGCCAGAGGTTTTCCTTACTTTCTTTGCATGTTGGTTCTAGCCTCTGGGTGAGGCTCTGCTGCAGTCTCCTTCTCGGCTTTTCGCCGTCTTTGGAATCTCCGCCATTGTGAACGAGACATGGGGTTCTTCCCCTTGTAATTGCTCGATATGTGAGCCATTTTATTTGATGTAGAGGCATGGTACTCTTTTTTGTAGTCCAAAGAGGAGCCTTTTGGCACATAGAACGTCTGCCATTTTTCTTCATTGGGCCTTTTTCTGCCCATAGTGTTAAGCCAAGTACCCACAAGTACATTAGTTGGAGGCCTATAAGTTGGTGGCCTCCTTTCCTGGTTCATGGGTCCTCTTTGATGTCCCCTCCTGGGATCGTATCTTTCTTCTGGATCCATTTTTGGTTGAGCATTGCTGCCCCACTTTGCCTTTATTACTCTCATACCTTGTATGTGTTCCGCAGTTTTCTTGTCGAAGATAGAACTGCATCTGGGACACAACATTACTTCAGACTTTTTCTTCTGGCATCGATGTAAAAACTCTGCCAGATCTTCATTTTCTTTAGGAAATGCGGTTTTGTTCACTTCCTCCTGTCGAATAGCCTCTTCTGAAGCCTTGGCATCAGAGACTTTGACCATGTTGACCTCCATGTTGCTCTTGGAAACGAGATTCATTTTCTACATTTTGGCCTCCAAGTTCTTTGTCAAACCTTTCACGGCAGCCAAGTAAGAACCTGTAGTGGTTCTTCTATTGGAGCTTTCAGTAAGTCCTTTGTTTCTGTGTGGGTCTTCAGTAACCCTTTTACTCGAGCCTTCAACAGCTCCTTTATTCAGTTTCAGGCCTTTAGTGGCCTTTTTGTTTGAGCCTTGGGCAACTCCTTTGTTCAGGTTTAGGCCTTCAGTGGCCTTCCTCACTCCTTCGATAGTTTTCCTGGATATGTTTCCAGTAAAACTACCAAAGATGGGCTTGTTGACGAAATCTTCGGAAACTTCCACCATATGAATGTTGACTGGCTCAGCATAATGTGCCTCCATCTGCAGTGGGTTTACGTCAATTTTCAATGCTGGCTTATCAGCGAACTTAAGCCTTCCTTCTTTGAGTGCTTGTTGAACAAGATCCCTGAAAAGAAAACATTGTGAGGTTTTATGGCCCAGAAAATTGTGGTAATTACAAAAACCTCTCTTCTTTCTTTGTTCTAAAGGAGGTAACTTTGCCCCTGAGCCACTATCATTTGGCCATCTTTGACTAATAAATCAAATATTTCATCACATTTGGATATGTCAAAACTATATGTTTTCTTAGGGAATTTGTCGCTGTTTCTTTCAGACTCTACATGATTTTTCCCATTTGATGGCACTAGCAATTTACAAGAATATGGCGGTCCTTGTTTTAATTCTGCTAAGTCTATCTCGCCTTCTTCGACCTCTATAGGATCACTAGATGTCTTTGGATCTTCATCATCCATTTCTACATAGGCTACTCTTTCTCTTCGATGAGTTTTGGTAGCTTTAGATTTTTTCGGCTTTAAGGCGTTCTACCTGTCGAACTCTATCGGCCAGTTGGGCCATGTCTCTCAAGTATTGGGTATCTAACTTTTTCCTAATTGAATAATCCAGGCCCCATGCTGCCATTTCGACCAATTCATGTTCAGGCACTTGGGTAAAGCATCTGGCTTTAAGTAATCGAAACCTATTTAGATACTCATCTATTGGCTCAGTGAATCTTCTCTTCACACTAGCCAATTCTTTTAGACTTATTTTGGTCTGTCCCATGTAAAATTGTTCATGGAACAATCTTTCCAATTGATTCCAATTGTGGATCGAATTGGCTGGGAGGGTAGTGAACCAAGTAAAAGCATTCTTTGTTAGAGAACTTGGGAAATATTTAATCCTAAGGTTTTCATTATTTGCTATTTCCCCAGCCTCTATCAAATATCTCGCCACATGTTCGACAGTAGATTCTGTCGTATCCCCTGAAAATTTGGTAAACTTGGGGACTTTTCCCCTAGGGGGTAAGTCTGTTTGTAGAACATATTCTAACAATGGGGATGTGAAGTTTGGTCTGTGAAAACCAACGTTCATCCCATTCTGAATCATAATCCTTTCGATCATGGCAATCTGATTATTGTCTGTTCCATAATTTTGGTGTCGAACTTACTGTATCAATTCATCGACATTTTGTTTCCTATTCACCATAATCACTCCTTGATCGATTGGTGGGGGATTTCGAGGTATTTTGACCCTAGGTTGTTCTATTTCTACTCTAGGGATCTGAGGATTTTGATTAACAGTCAAATCTTCTTCCACGATTACCCCTTGGTTTACTCTTATTGGTATTCTTTGGGGTTGTCGAATAGTTTGGGGTACCCCAAAGAATTCAGCCATGCGCGTCATTTGCGCTGTCATTTGTTGATTCGACTGGGGTAGTATTTTGAATTAGGGGGTTCAACATTGTACTTAAAGTTTGTGCCAACATTTGCATCATATCATGGTTGCTTTCATCCATCTGTTGCCTCAAAATTATTGTAGAAGCATTTCTGAGGCTTGGTATTGCATTTGATGGTCCCCCTAAAATCTGGTTTCTACCCAAATTTTCCATACTGGCTCCAGATCCCTGTAATGGCGATGATGCACTCACCAAAGGTTCTGAAAAAGTAGACGCAATGTTCATAAGGCTAGCCATTTCAGTGGTTGGCATGTCATATGGTTGTTCTCGACCCATCCAGGCCGTCGAGAATCCTGGGGGAATGTATGGTCGAGATCCTGGATTTGCCCTTGGTGGGGGCGTTCCTAAAGGACCTCTAGGACCCACATACGAAAGTAAGGGTTGTAGCGATAAAAAATGTAGCAGGGTAAATCGGAGATCGAATTATTGATTAATTCGTCTCACAAAAGCAAGAGTCGCCACCGCACTTTATTGTTTCCAAGGGAAAAGGGGAAAGAGCGAAATAAAACCCTAAATATGCAATGTAAATAATACTTTTTAAAAGTAATAAAAATACAAGGCGTTTTTGAAAAGAGATCTATGGTTCGGGGGTTGGTTGTACAGTGGGAAGGTATTAGCACCCAATGTATCTATAGTACTCTATAGGAACCTTTTGAAATATCTGTTTATTAAAATTGTTCATTTGATTAAAAAATAAATTGTTTTGGCCGAAAAAGGGGTACAGACGGGTTTTTGAAGATACAACGACCTAATGTCGAAGTTTTTGCTTAAAAGGTATGAGTTTTGAAAAGATCGAATATTTGAGGAAAAATTATCCTAAGTTTTAATGAAATGTGAATGTTCGCGTGATCGGACTTGAGGACATGAAGTCAACAAATTTAATCGTTTTTCCCTTGGATTTAGACGTAAACAGAATAATCATGTACGATGAAATAATTGACAGGATATTAGGCAGATAACGATATACAATAATTTAAATAAAAGACTAAATGGTGTAAATATGCATTTTTTGGATTTTTGTTTAATATATGCAAAACAAGAGAATTAATTAAGAAATAAAATATTTTTTAAGGCTTTTATATGTTTCTATTTTTTTTATGTTTTTGTATTAGTATTAACTAAAGCGAGGGAAATAAGTTAAAGGAAAATAACATGCTTTTAATTTTAAATCATTTTTATTTTTTATACGTTTTTAGAGTTTTTATTTAAAGCATTATTTTTAAGAGTTATTAAATAATTAAACTAGATTAAAACTTAAAAGCTATTTAACTTAACCTAATTAAAAGGGAAAATTTAAAATTATTAAATTAAACCTAAAGTTTAAACTAATAACAATTGGTCACATTACTTAAAATTTCTTTGATTAAATTAACTCTATTTGATTTATTTACTAATTACTAAATTAATGAAATTCTAAAAGAAAAATAAAAGAAATAAATAGAAAGAGGTTAAAAGGAAAATAAAAGGGTGGATATAGATAGTTATGGGCCAAAAGGGGTTTTGAAGGGCCCAAAAGAAACAAGCAGAAAGGGGGTGTACCAAGAGATTTCGCGTGGGCTTATGCAGGGAGACGGGTCAGGTCCATCAGATTTCATAATTTGTTTTTAGGGTTAAACGTTTTCATTCATTTTGTGTTAGGGTTAAGCAAAGGGCTTAAGGTTTTGGACAGAAGCGGCGCTCATCTTCTCGTATCGTCTTCCTCGCGTGTTATTGATCCTCGCCTGAGTTTTCCTTTGTCCCAACAGCCACCAGCATCCCACTCTTCCTCTTCCCTCCCACTAGAAGCTACGGCGATCGATTCAAGGTAACAGTTTTCGCCTTCTATTTCGCTAGGGTTCTTGCTACTGCATGTTTAGGATTTTACATCTTTTGATTCTTATTCACATTGTTATGTTTATTGGAGGTATTATGAAAGTAAAAGAGGTGGAGGAAAGGTTACCTGGAGACGGAGGAAGGAGGTTGAGGGAAACGCTTAGGAGGCCGGAGCAAGGAAGACGGTGACGCTGTGCTTCGCTTGGTACCCTGGTATTTCTTCTTTAATGCTTTATAGTTTGATGATGTTGTTGAAAACCCTAGCTTTAGCGTCCTTTCCTCTTCTTCTTTTGCCTTGCCTCTGTTGCTTTCGTTGTATGCTTTATTTTGCCTATGATGATAAATTCTGAGGCTTAGTTGCCTTGAACATTGCCTTCGTTTGGATGCTTTTGTTGGCGTTTGCTTTTGATTATGGTTGACGGTATTTTGGCTGGGTGTGTATGGTTTCCACTGGTTTGGCCTCGAGCTACTGGTTTTACTGGTTTGAGGCCATTACAGGTTTTATGTTGGTTTGGTAATGGCTATAAGGTTTTGAAAATGGTTCTGGTTTTGGGCGTGTATACTGGTTTATGCAGGTTTAGGCCATGATTATGGTTTATGTAGATAGCAGGTTTATTGGTTTTGATATGGTTTGAGGTTTGATGGTATTTATGCTGGTTTGGAATGGTTTTAGGACATGTCTTTTGTTTTACTGGTATATGCAGGTTTGGAATGGTTTTGATTTTGGTGATGGCAGGTTCTATGGTTTTAGGCCATAGGGCTTGGAAATGGTTATGTATGTTCTGGTTTTGCAATAGGTTCTACTGGTTTATGCAGTAGGTTCTCCTGGTTTTTTGTTTTGAGACTTGGAGAAATGGTTTTGTATCTTTGTTTTACAGTTTTGGAGTATTTGAAAACTTGAAGGCAGGTTGTGAACTCTCTCCTGTTTTTGAAAGGGGTTTCTTGTTATAACAGCTTGCTTGGCCTTTGTTTACGTTACAGGTTTGGTATATTTTACTATATTCCTTGGCCTTCTGCACCTCTACTGCTCCAACAGTTTGTTTGTATTCCTTTCTTATGCTTTCTATTTCTTACTGAGTTACTGCTGTTCTGTTTCTATCCTCTTCCTGCTTAAACCAAAACCTGCAAAACCATTCTTCTATCTCTCTTCTCTCTCCTCAATACAAATTTGACATAAAAGTGATATGTTATGTATTTGTTCTGAAAAAGCAATACTGCTGGAAAATGATGTAAATGGAAAATATGCTTTGCTTGCAAATTGGTTTTAAAATTGCATATTCTCTTTGACTTGCAATGTAACAGTAGAGGAGCCTATTTTGTTTTGACTTCTTCCTATATGCATGGCATGGTTTACGTTGCAATTTGTCTTGAAAATGCATATGCTGTTTTGTTTTATGCATTTTATATTGATTTATGCAATGGCTTTTGAAAATGCATATGCTTTTGAAATGAAATGATTTGAGATTATGCAGTTTACAATTAAAATGCAATTTTGACAAAAGAAATGAATTTGTGCATATTTAAATTTGTGCATTCATTTTTGAAAATAAAAATCCATCCCTTTTTGTGAACCGGGAGAAATCCCGCGATTTGCAAAAAGGGTAAAAATTGATTCCAGCCGTTTGCTTTTAATGATGAACACTAAAAATAATTTTCTGCTTTTAATTATTTATTTATTTCTGACTTTTTCTTTTAATTGTTTTGCAGGTAAAATTAAATGAACAAACAGAGAAGCATCGGATAGAAGATTTAGAATTTAGGAAAAATTAGAATAGTTTTTATTTCATTTTAAACTTTGTAAAAATTATTATTGTAAATACGTTGTAAATAAATACAGTATTTACGCAACAATTGTACAATTAGAATAAAATGAATAAAATTCCAATATTTTACCAATTAATTCTTTCCTTCTCTCTAATTATTTATTTTATCGTTTATAATTCTTTAAATTATATAATAACTGAAAATAAATTTCAATTACTTAAATTCAGAATAATAAACAATTAAATAAACATCATTTGATCAATAAACTTTTCTTCAATCTATTCCATTATTTATAATTCTCTAAATTATAATAACTGAAAAAAATAAATTTCAACTATTAAACTTAGGATAATAAATAATTAAATAACATTGTTGATCAATTAATGAACTTAGCGTTAAAAAATAAATAGCTCTCGACTTGAAAAAGTTATGAATTTTAATCTACTTTTAAAAAATTGATAAAAATAGGTCAAAACCCTTGCAATGCAATGATGCAGATTGGAGATGGTATCTTAGGTCAAAATTTGGGGTACAACAGCTGCCCCTATTTAAGTTTCTTCTATCCGGAGATATGAAGATTAAAATCTTCGTTTCGACGGGATTGAAGGTACTTAAATACATAATACGCAAATTTTGCTCTAAGATACCGCCATTATGTTTAATATGAATGCAGTGATTGAATTCACAGAGAAAGATATTGTATGAAACAAGACAATGCTGGAGAAATCAAACACCAGCAAAACACAGAGACATGGATTATACACTACTGGGGAAACGAGCTATCGACTTCAAACGACAGACTCCTGACAGCGAATAAAATTGAGGGAATACGACCTCTGACCCTAACAAAGAAGGCATCTTGCATAGGCCATACAAACAGATTATCGACCCAAAAACATTGAGTTCACAACTCGAGGTCAAAGATAGACAGAAAGTATCAAGTTTGCTGATAATGGATTACCGACTTCGGAAGGTAATGATTCATAACAAACTTCTCTGCGAGATTTTCGAGATATACCAATTATTGCTGAGATGATAATATGGTTGTAGATACACAAGCTGCTCAAATAAAGAAGCTGTCACTTGCTGTCTTCCAAGAGATATTATGACATACAAGCTGCTCAAATAAAGGGGCTGCCACTTGCTGTCGTCCAGGGATGTCAATAACATACAAACTGCTCAAATAAAGAAGCCGCCACTTGCTGTTTTCCAAAGAAAATACCAATAACATACAAGCTGCTCAAATAAAGAAGCTGCCACTTGCTGTCTTCCAGAAAAATAATAACGTATAAGTTGCTCAAATAAAGAGACTGCCGCTTGCCGTTTTCCAAAATAATAACGCACAAGTTGCTCGTGAAGAGCTGCCGCTTGTCGTTTTCCAAAAATAATAATAACGCACAAGTTGCTCGTGAAGAGCTGCCGCTTGTCGTTTTCCACAAGATAATAATGACGCACAAGTTGCTCGTGAAGAGCTGCCGCTTGTCGTTTTCCACAAGATAATAATGACGCACAAGTTGCTCGTGAAGAGCTGCCGCTTGTCGTTTTCCACAAGATAATAATGACGCACAAGTTGCTCGTGAAGAACTGCCGCTTGTCGTTTTCCGATGTCTATAACGTACAAGTTGCTCGTGAAGAGCTGCCGCTTGTCGTTTTCCGAAAAGTAACTCAGAAGGAAGTTGTGATGACACTGGCAGAAAATAAAAATCTTCGTCAAAGAGAATCATGAATCAGTCCTTCCCGAGGAGATCACATACTTAAATGTGCAAAATAAATGCACCACTCGTCTAGGTCGCGACTTCACTGGGGAAAATCATGAGATAGCCTACGCAAGAGACAACAACTTCATCCAGGAATAACTAGAGAGAAGACAGTCAAACAAGACTCTACCCAATGAGAAGGCAACTCGATTGGGGAATTCTACCTATCCAGAACTGGACAAGGTGAGCTAAATCAAAAATCATCCACGAGGATTAGCTCAGTTGGGGAATTTAGAAAGGAAGCACATTTTCTGCTTAAGCTAGCTTTCCACTTGGAAAGAAACATGTACGTTGTTTGAATAAACAGAGTACAACCAAAATCAACGGCAAATGTGAACATGCGTGCGGGATATGAGTGTAAATGAATATAATGAATGTTATGCTGACAAAACGAACAGATGGAATATCTTGAAGATAATAAGATGTCACAGCATGATAGATACTCGGCCAATCTTAAAAAGACAGAAAATAACTGGAACTGGAACCCTAAAGCAACGTCAGAGTGTATCACGCTACAAGGCTCAAATCCTCTGAGGAGAAAATCATTCAAATCCAAACTTACAATACCAATAGACCACTGGCAGGAGACAAAGCGTACCACACTTCCGAAATCTGCTCGAACAAAGGTAGCCGAAACAACGCTTAACTGGGACAACCGGGGAGTCCACAAACTTAGTACCACCAGAAACACAAGCTTACACAACTAACACCTCATGACGATTTTGAAACGAAACATGTTCATCATGCAAGGATAAATTACTGTATTGTTTTGCATTTCATGGCTTGACCATCCTTGGAACAACTGTTAATATTCCTTTCGCTATTCGCGACACATTTTAAAAATAAGAATACTTTAAATGACTTTGTTTCAAATATTGCCGTAAAAAATTAAAATTTTGCCCACAAAAGGTAAATGCTCAAATTTCATTAATAAGATGGTAGTTTGCTAACAACGCGACTCCAACGGTTTACAAAAGTTTGAGAAATAGTACATGAAAGAGAAAAGGGTTACAAAAAAACAATGATCACCATTCTCCCTAACAACTTAGAATTCCGAAATGTGCTCAGATGCCAAGGCTGGTCTGACCAAAAGCTTGCCTAAGCCGCCCCTTCGGGTTTTCAACTTAGCAAACTGTCAACTCAAACCTAAGCGAAATACTTCTTGACTGCATCGGCGTTCATGGGACGCGGGAGCTCATCACCGTCCATATTGGTGAGAATCAAAGCACCTCCAGAGAAAACTTTCTTAACGACATACGATCCTTCATAATTCGGAGCCCACTTGCCCCTAGAATCAGGTTGGAAAGATAATATCTTCTTGAGCACAAGGTCACCTTCTCTGAACTCGCGCGATCGAACCTTCTTATCAAAAGCCTTCTTCATTCTCTGCTGATACAATTGACCGTGACACAATGCTGTCAATCTCTTCTCTTCAATTAAATTCAATTGATCATATCTACTTTGACACCATTCAGCCTCAGAAAGTTTAGCTTCCATCAACACTCTCATAGATGGAATCTCAACCTCCACGGGGAGTACTGCTTCCATACCATAAACTAAGGAAAAGGAGTTGCGCCCGTTGAAGTCCGAACTGAAGTACGGTACCCATGTAAAGCGAACGGAAGCATTTCATGCCAATCTTTATAAGTTACCACCATTTTCTGGACAATCTTCTTGATATTCTTGTTAGCAGCTTCAACAGCCCCATTCATCTTCGGTCTGTAAGGAGAAGAATTATGATGTTCGATCTTGAACTCTTCACAAAGCTCTCTCATCATCTTGTTATTCAAATTCGAACCATTATCAGTGATGATCCTTCTCGGGATACCGTATCGACAAATGATCTGATTCTTGATAAATCTGACTACCACCTGTCTGGTTACATTAGCATAAGATGCTGCTTCCACCCATTTAGTAAAATAATCGATCGCTACCAAGATGAAACGATGACCATTTGAAGCTTTGGGTTCAATCATTCCAATCATATCAATGCCCCACATAGAGAAAGGCCAAGGTGAAGAGATAACGTTGAGGAGGGTCGGTGGCACATGCATCTTGTCCGCATAAATCTGGCATTTATGACACTTCTTCACATATTTGCAGCAATCAGATTCCATCGTCATCCAATAGTAACCAGCTCTCAACATCTTTCTAGCCATTGCATGTCCATTGGCATGAGTGCCAAAGGACCCTTCATGTACTTCTTGCATCAGCATGTCTGCTTCACGTCTGTCTACACATCTGAGCAAGACCATGTCATAATTCCTCTTATACAAAACTTCTTCATTGAGGAAGAAACTGCTTGCTAATCTTCTCAATGTCTTTCTATCTTTATTGGATTCCCCAGGTGGGTACTCTTGAGTTTGAAGAACACGTTTAATGTCATAGAACCACGGTTTGTCGTCGGTGACCTCTTCTACTGAGAACACATGAGCAGGTCTATCAAGGCGCATAACTCGGATGGTAGGCACGTCGTTCCAACCATTCACTTGAAACATTGAAGACAAAGTAGCCAAAGCATCAGCCATTTGGTTCTCATCTCTAGGGATATGATGTAATTCCACTTTGTTGAAGAAGGTTAACAATCTTCTAGCATAGTCTCTGTAAGGGATCAAACCAGGATGACGAGTCTCCCATTCTCCTTTGATCTGATTAATCACCAATGCCGAATCTCCATAAATATCAAGAATCTTAATCCTTAGATCCACCGCTTCTTCGAGACCCATAATACACGCCTCATACTCAGCCATGTTGTTCGTGCAGTCAAACTTCAATCTCGTCGTGAACGGGACATGAGTACCTCGGGGAGTGACGATGATTGCCCCAATTCCATTTCCATAAGAGTTCACAGCTCCGTCAAATATCAAACCCCAATGCGATTCGAGATCAGGTCCTTCTTCAGGTAACGGCTCTTCACAATCTTTAGCTCTCAAGTACATAACATCTTCATCTGGGAAATCAAACTTGATGGATTGATAATCGTCAATTGGTTGGTGAGCCAAATGGTCGGCTAAAATACTCCCCTTGATTGCTTTCTGAGTGTGATACTCAATGTCATATTCGGATAACAACATCTGCCAACGGGCTATTCTTCCAGATAAGGCGGGCTTCTCAAAGATATACTTGATCGGATCCATTTTGGAGATCAACCAAGTGGTGTGGTTAATCATATACTGGCACAGACGGCGAGCAGCCCAAGCTAAAGCACAACAGGTTTTCTCAAGCAATGAGTATCGAGACTCACAGTCTGTGAATTTCTTACTCAGATAATATACGACATGTTCCTTTCTTCCAGTCTCATCTTGTTGACCAAGCACACATCCCATAGAGTCTTCCAATATAGTCAGGTACATAATCAAAGGTCTTCCTTCCACCGGAGGAATCAAAATGGGAGGTTCAAGCAAATATTCTTTGATGCTATCAAAAGCTCTCTGACAATCTTCTATCCACACACATCCTTGGTTCTTTCGGAGAAGCTTGAAAATCGGCCCACAGGTGGCAGTCATATGAGATATAAACCTAGAAATATAATTCAGTCTCCCAAGGAATCCTCTTACTTGTTTTTCCGTCTTGGGTACGGGCATTTCCCGAATAGCTTTGACTTTATCAGGATCTACCTCAATACCTTTCTGACTGACAATGAACCCCAGAAGTCTTCCAGAACGAACACCAAAAGTGCACTTGTTGGGATTCAGACGGAGTTTATACTTTCTCAAGCGCTGGAATAACTTCAATAAATGCTCCAAGTGATCCTCCTCAGTTTGTGATTTGGCATTCATGTCATCCACATACACTTCGATCTCTTTATGCATCATGTCATGGAACAAAGCAGTCATGGCCCTTTGGTATGTTGCGCCAGCATTCCTCAAACCAAACGGCATAACCCGATAACAAAAAGTTCCCCAAGGTGTAATGAAAGCTGTCTTCTCCATATCTTCTGGTGCCATCTTGATTTGATTGTAACCAGAGAAACCATCCATGAAAGAAAAGACTTTGAACTTGGCGGTACTGTCGACCAATACGTCAATATGCGGTAATGGGAAGTCATCCTTTGGGCTAGCTCTATTCAGATCATTATAGTCTACACACATCCGAACCTTGCCATCTTTCTTTGCAACAGGCACTATATTGGATAACCACTGAGGATAGATCGATGTAACAAGGAAACCTGCATTAATCTGCTTTTTAACCTCTTCTTTGATCTTGTCAGCCATGTCGGGACGAGTCCTTCTCAGCTTCTGCTTAATCGGCGGACATTCAGGTCTCAACGGTAAACGATGCTCCACAATATCGTTGTCCAAACCCGGCATATCTTGGTAGGACCAAGCAAACACATCAACATACTCTTTGAGAAGCTCCAACATCTTCTCTTTGACTTCGGGGATAAGCAATGCTCTGACTTTGACTTCCTTTTTATCTTCTTCATCACCCAAGTTGACCAACTCTAAAGGTTCTTCAAACGGTTGAATGATCTTCTCATCATGCTCAAGCAAACGGGAAATTTCAACAGGAATCTCTTCATTATCCTCTTCTTCGGCTCTGAACACAGGGAATTCAAAGTTGGGAGAGGGCATAGGATCATTGTTTTCGATGGTTAAGTCATGGATTAATCTGCACACATGATTATGCTTTATTTTAGAAATCGATTAATATGAATGTTGTACAAATGAAACAAAAAAAGTTATTATATTTTCCTATTGATACTAATTAAGTTTCATTACTATTTCCCAAAAAGAAATGTGAAAAAATAAAACAGTAGTGGACAAAATAACATTTTTATTCATTGAAGGGAAATACTTGAAACAAAGGGCCCAGACATTTCTCTTTTGCCTTGGGCAGAGCAAAAGGATTTATTTTTATCATAGCCCGACACAAAATACTTTTCGCCTTGGGCAGAGCGAAAGTTTTCAAAAAACAAAATAAAACATTACTCGGAAATATGCATCACAACAGGAACATCAACAGCTATCCAGTTATGGCAAGCCAATCCATGCGTCACAAAATCGGGTAAATCCTCCTCGGAATCGTCCTCTATGATAGCATCAACCTCAGGATGTATAAAACCTGCACTTCGGAAAACCTCTTGAATCGGACGAACAACCACTTCTTGCTTGACTCTCGCAGACACGGGTTGAAAATCAAGACCTTCCCCAGATTTGTTCTCGGGCAAAGTCAACACCTGGCCCCATCCTTCGGCTGAACCACTTTCCACCACTCGTCGCGCATCCTCAAAAGAAGAAATGGATGCCCCTTGCTTCTTCACTTCATTCTTAGCAACAGATAGACCTTGGAACTGGGTTCCAACATCCTCATCAGCATCAATAAAAGAGAAGGATGATAAATTGCTTACCACCATAGCCTGCTCTCCACCGATCATTACTAGCTTCCCATGCCTCACAAACTTCAGTCTCTGATGGAGCGTGAAGTGACTGCCCCTGCATCATGGATCCAAGGACGACCCAACAGGCAACTGTAGGCAGCACGAATATCCATTACTTGGAAAGTAATCTGAAAAGTGTGAGGTCCAATAACTATAGGAAGATCCACTTCACCAATAACAGTCTTCCTAGAACCATCAAACGCTTTGACAATTACTCCACTAGGTCTCATAGGAGCACCTGGATATGAGAGCCGAGATAATGTAGTTTTGGGCATTACATTCAACGATGAACCTGTATCCACCAACACACTTGATAAGGTATCATTTCCACAACTTACTGAGATATGCAAAGCCATATTATGGTTTCTCCCCTCCTCCGGGAGTTCTTCATCACTGAAACCAAGATTGTTACACGAAGTAATATTTCCCACAATCCCATCAAACTGGTCAACCGTCACATCATGATCCACGAACGCCTGGTCCAAGACCTTCATCAAAGCTTCTCTATGGGCACCAGAATCTCTCAGTAAAGCAAGCAAAGAAATCTTGGAAGGAGTTTGCAAAAGTTGGTCCACAATCTTATATTCACTTCTCTTGATAAGCTTCAGAATCTCATCATCCTCAGGACGAGGGATAGGTTCAATGGATCGGCCTATCTCAACCCTTGGTTCAACATTTCTCACTGGAATTTCCGCCGGTATGGGCCTCCTGACTTGAACTTCTGGTCTCTTCAAAGGTACTGCTGCAAAAACACGTCCACTTCTTGTAACTCTACTTACATCAGCAATGTTTACAAAAGACGGTCTTGTTGCTATGGGGACTTCTACCCCATTCTCAATCATTGTGGCATTATACTTATACGGTACAGCTTGGTCCGAGTTGTAAGGCACAGGACCAGGTGGATAAATAATCAAAGGATCAACAGGTGCAGTCTGACTGTCGTAAACGATCTCTACTGATTCAGGCAAATTGAATTGTGGTATTATAACATTTACTTCATCTTCCGGATTTCCGTCATACGTAATAGTGATAACTCTCTGGTCTAACAACTTTTGAATATCCTCTTTCACAATAGGGCAATCAACCTCTCTTGAACAAAACTCACAAACATCATAATCATGATGATGCTTAACAAAGGCAAGTCTTCCCAAACTCTGATGTAACCTGATCAACGACTCTCTTATGTGTTCAACTTGAAAAACTCGAAACTTTCCCGGACAACCTTCCACCATATTCACTGAAGCTGCCCCATGTCGAGGCAAAGGATTATCTCTAACATTTGGATTAACATCCTTGAAAGACAAGATACCATTCTTAATCAATCTCTGCACGTCCGCCTTCAAAGCAAAACAGTTTTCAAGGTTGTGCCCCAGCGACCCTTGATGATACTCACAAAACTGATTCGCCTTGTACCACGGAGAAGTACTATTTGGTGCGACAGGAGGAGGCTTTGTCGTTATGAGATTCTTTCTGATAAGAGCAGGGAACAATTCAGTATAAGTCATAGGAATGGCATCGAACTGCGGTTTTCATGGCGAACGGTTCTGATTGTTGAATGGATAAGCCTGTTGTCGAGGCTGCTGCTGAAATGGCCGTTGTTGAGTTGGTGGGGTTTGATGAGTTGGGGTCATCAAAGCTGGGCGGACAGCCGGAGTGACTGCCGCAACGTGAGAGTAACCTCTCCTTGGTCTCCCTAGGAACAATGCGCTGACATCCTGCTCTTTTCTTTTCGGGAAAACACTTCCAAACTTCTTAGTACTGCTAGACGGACTTCCTTCTTTAACCAAACTCCCTTCACGAATCCCTTCCTCTAACCACATGCCCATGCTTACCATTTCGGTGAAGTCACTGGATGCGCTGGCGATCATTCTTTCATAGTAAAAGGAACCTAAAGTCTTCAAAAATATCTTCGTCATCTCTTTCTCCTCAAGAGGTGGATAGATTTGAGCAGCAATTTCACGCCACCTCTGGGCGTATTCCTTAAAAGATTCTCGGTCTCTTTGCGACATCGCCCGGAGTTGATCCCTGTCCGACGCCATGTCAACGTTGTACTTATACTGGTGGACAAAAGCTTCGCTAAGATCGTTGAAGTTGAGGATCTGAATACTGTCTAAACCCATATACCACTTTAGAGCAGCACCCGTCAAACTGTCTTGAAAATAGTGAATCAACAAGTCATGATCATCGGAATACGTAGACATCTTTCTCACGTACATAGTCAAATGACTTCGAGGACACGAATCACCCTTATATCTCTCAAAGTCTGGCACTTTGAATTTTGCTGGAATCTTGACATTCGAAACTAAACAAAGGTCATGCGTGTTTTTCCCAAACAAATCCTTCCCCTTTAACGCTCTGAGCTCCTTCTGCATTTCTTGGAACTGATCTTGAAATTCTTCCATTCTATCAAAAAGACCCAAACTTTCAGCAGGCTCGGAAGGATAAGTAGGTTCATTCAAGTACGGCACAGAGTGAACCACAGGAGCGACAGTTGTCATTACCGGTTGCGGAAAAGGTGTCACAGACAGGATTACTGGCGGTATGGCAGTTGTCTCTGGTTGAGGAAGAGACAAAGCAGGTTGAAATAAAGGTTGTACGGCAGGCTGATACCCCTCTGGCGCAAAGTTGTAAGGCATTCCCCACGGAAAACCTTTTGGAATCTGATGTTGAAGCGGAGAGTTGATTTGAGTCACAGAGGTTGGAACAGTGACAATCTCGGAAACCACTGGAGTTGAAGTCTGAATCTCAGCAACTGTAGTCGATGGCTGATTCTGAACAGCCACCAAACTTTCCACTAACGCAGTTAACTTTTCCATCTCGATACGAAGGATAGCAACTTCCCCACGAAGCTCATGATTTTCCTGTTCCAAATCTTCCATTTTCCTCTGACGATTAGCTCGAGTGTCGTATCGGTGAGACAGCTTGACAACCTTTGAAGTGGAAAAAGAAACAAGGATAAGACTCTAGAAAACATGTGAAGTGGAATGTCGGATGATGCATGATATGTGATGCAAATGATGATTCATTTTAATAGTTTTTTTTAAGGAACTTCGATAATTTTGCATACATCAATGGTAAAGGAATTTGGAACAACAAAAACTCAATCCATTAATCAAAAACAGTAAATTACAACTTACAACTTTGAAACAACAAAATAATAAATTACACTTTGGGATAACAACCCAATAATAAAAGCAGTAAATTACAACTTTGGAACATGAAGCCCATAATAAAGCACTAAATTACAACTTTGAAACATGAAGTCCATAATAAAGCAATAAATTACAACTTCGGAGCATGAAGCCCTTAATAAAGCAATAAATTACAACTTCGGAGTATGAAGCCCTTAATAAAAGCAGTAAATTACAACTTTGGAATATGAAGTTCATAATAAAGCAATAAATTACAACTTCGGAGCATGAAGCCCTTTTACAAAGTTTTACAAAATGACATTAATAAAATAAAACTAAAAGCTAAAGATCACTCAGAATCACCAGATGAAGGACCAAACACCAACTGTAACCGGAGCTTCCTGATCTTCTCTTCATAAAAGTCTTCCATCTCTTTCTTCTCAGCTACCAGTCGATCAATGATTTCCTTTTGCGGATTAGGAACAAGAGCAACGCTTATCGGACCTTCCTTCTTTCTCTTCCTTTCACTGGCATACTTCTTCAATAAAGCATCCTTTTGACGAAGCTTCTCATCATGATCAATAAACCAGCCGTCTTGAATAAAGAGTAAATCCTCCTTTTCCTTTAGCTGTCGAGTCAGGACTCGATTCTCATATTCAGACATATTATACTTTTCTTTCCAAGCATCTCTCTCGGACTTCATCCTGGCCAGATTTCCTTGGTATTCTCCTATATTCGCGATAGGGATAACAACAGATGATGATGCAACGGTAGGGAATAAAGGTTTCTCAAGTTTATAGGGCATCTTGAGAGCACAAGCCCTAGCACGGACCCACCGTAGGTAAGGCTCCAAAGAAACGACACCTCTATGTCCTAAAATATCTCTCCCTTTCCTATGGATGTGGCGCCAAGCTCCTTCGATCTCCCTCTTAGCTGCCTGATGATCTTGTCCTTCTTGAAGAAAGAAACCACTCACATGGATGTTGTTTGGCTTGTCCCTCATCGAGTATCCAAACTGACGGCGCGCGAGAACAGGGTTATAATTAATTCCACCTTTCGTACCAAGAAGAGGCATGTTAGGAAAAGCACCACAGCTATCGATGATCTTCACGTTGTAGTAAACTCGATTATACCAATCAATATCGAAATGATTGAGAGCCATAATTTTTTGCGCCCATCTCGGCTCCTTCTCGAGATCCCAGAAAACATCAGACCCAGGTAGATGAGAAACATACCACTGATACAGCAACGGTGCACAACAAATAATCATCCCTCCTTGATAAGAGTTTCGAAGATGGATGGAGTAGTAGGCATCTCCTAGCAGCGTAGGGACCGGATTTCCAATCAAGAAAATTCTGATGGCGTTGATATCCACAAACTTATCAACGTTAGGGAATAAGAATAGACCATAGGCGAGTAAAGCAAACACGTCTTCAAAGGCAACAGTATCTTTTATCTCAGCGAAATGACGAGCTTTCCTCAACAAAAACTGCGCAGACAGACCTCGGATTCCCCCTTTTGTAGTCATGTTCTCCTCTATCTCTGATTTCTTCAAGTGGGTGATGGTCGCTATCTCGTGAGATTTGGGTTCCTCTTCTAAGCCAGAAAAAGGAACACAGTCGGTGATCGGCAAACCAAGTATGTAGGAGTACTCTTCTAAGGTGGGCATCAACTGGTAATCCGGAAAGGTGAAACATCGGTACAAGGGATCGTAGAATTGAACCAATGTATTAAGAATGCCTTCCTTCATCTTGTGCTTCATGAGAGGTATAATGGACCCATACTTCTTCTGAAAATCCGTCGGGTTCTCGATCTTCGGAATTAAACTCTTCAGTTCTTCAATCTCGGGCTCCTTAAAACTAAAGCTTCGAGTGTTTCTCCTTCCAAATTCCATAATAACCTGAGATGTCTGCAAAAATCATTTCGAAGTTCCTTGAAAAACAAGTTTTTTTACAAAAATGTTGATGAATGAATGAATGACAATGCAACAGTTACACACAAATTTGCAAACATGGGGTTCAAAGGTTCAACGTTCAGCATGGAGTCGAGGGTAAAGCCCACCCAAAGGTATGTACTAACGGTTCAATCACACCTGTAAGACAAGGTTCTAAGAGTTCCCAGAGTCTACATTCCTCCTTCGGATATTACCAACATCTTGATTACTCGATAATTAGCAATATTCTCAAGAGAAACTCGTCCGAGCGTAGCATCGCGTAACAACTACTTCCGAATTACTCCGTTATAGTCTCCGCGCTACACCTAAAAAGGCCAAGATGGGTTAGGGTTCTACGGTCCTTAACTTCTCGGGCTCCTAGGTCGAAAATAATAATGTCTTCCCGATTACTCGGTAAACAAATATTAAGTTCAAGAGGGCCTTCCATTGAGTGGGGGATCTCATGCCTCCTTCTTCGGGATTACTCCCTCAAAGTTAACATGATTGTACCGCCCGTCCTATTCTTAAGTGTAACTTAATCCGGGTATAGGATTCGTCCTTTGCAAAAACCCAAACACCCCAATTTAAACACATAATCAAACAAATCAAATAATAATAAAACAGATAAAACAAATTAGGCTTAACCCACTTAGGGATGGACCAGCAAGAGGTCAATCTGTCCCCAGCAGAGTCGCCAATTCTGTAGCGATAAAAAATGTAGCGGGGTAAATCGGAGATCGAATTATTGATTAATTCGTCTCACAAAAGCAAGAGTCGCCACCGCGCTTTATTGTTTCCAAGGGAAAAGGGGAAAGAGCGAAATAAAACCCTAAATATGCAATGTAAATAATACTTTTTAAAAGTAATAAAAATACAAGGCGTTTTTGAAAAGAGATCTATGGTTCGGGGGTTGGTTGTGCAGTGGGAAGGTATTAGCACCCAATGTATCTATAGTACTCTATAGGAACCTTTTGAAATATCTGTTTATTAAAATTGTTCGTTTGATTAAAAAATAAATTGTTTTGGCCGAAAAAGGGGTACGGACGGGTTTTTGAAGATACGACGACCTAATGTCGAAGTTTTTGCTTAAAAGGTATGAGTTTTGAAAAGATCGAATATTTGAAGAAAAATTATCCTAAGTTTTAATGAAATGCGAATGTTCGCGTGATCGGACTTGAGGACATGAAGTCAACAAATTTAATCGTTTTTCCCTTGGATTTAGACGTAAACAGAATAATCTTGTACGATGAAATAATTGACAGGATATTAGGCAGATAACGATATACAATAATTTAAATAAAAGACTAAATGGTGTAAATATGCATTTTTTGGATTTTTGTTTAATATATGCAAAACAAGAGAATTAATTAAGAAATAAAATATTTTTTAAGGCTTTTATATGTTTCTATTTTTTTTATGTTTTTGTATTAGTATTAACTAAAGCGAGGGAAATAAGTTAAAGGAAAATAACATGCTTTTAATTTTAAATCATTTTTATTTTTTATACGTTTTTAGAGTTTTTATTTAAAGCATTATTTTTAAGAGTTATTAAATAATTAAACTAGATTAAAACTTAAAAGCTATTTAACTTAACCTAATTAAAAGGGAAAATTTAAAATTATTAAATTAAACCTAAAGTTTAAACTAATAACAATTGGTCACATTACTTAAAATTGCTTTGATTAAATTAACTCTATTTGATTTATTTACTAATTACTAAATTAATGAAATTCTAAAAGAAAAATAAAAGAAATAAATAGAAAGAGGTTAAAAGGAAAATAAAAGGGTGGATATAGATAGTTATGGGCCAAAAGGGGTTTTGAAGGGCCCAAAAGAAACAAGCAGAAAGGGGGTGTACCAAGGGATTTCGCGTGGGCTTATGCAGGGAGACGGGTCAGGTCCATCAGATTTCATAATTTGTTTTTAGGGTTAAACGTTTTCATTCATTTTGTGTTAGGGTTAAGCAAAGGGCTTAAGGTTTTGGACAGAAGCGGCGCTCATCTTCTCGTATCGTCTTCCTCGCGTGTTATTGATCCTCGCCTGAGTTTTCCTTTGTCCCAACGGCCACCAGCATCCCACTCTTCCTCTTCCCTCCCACTAGAAGCTACGGCGATCGATTCAAGGTAACAGTTTTCGCCTTCTATTTCGCTAGGGTTCTTGCTACTGCATGTTTAGGATTTTACATCTTTTGATTCTTATTCACATTGTTATGTTTATTGGAGGTATTATAAAAGTAAAAGAGGTGGAGGAAAGGTTACCTGGAGACGGAGGAAGGAGGTTGAGGGAAACGCTTAGGAGGCCGGAGCAAGGAAGACGGTGACGCTGTGCTTCGCTTGGTACCTTGGTATTTCTTCTTTAATGCTTTATGGTTTGATGATGTTGTTGAAAACCCTAGCTTTAGCGTCCTTTCCTCTTCTTCTTTTGCCTTGCCTCTGTTTCTTTCGTTGTATGCATTATTTTGCCTATGATGATATATTCTGAGGCTTAGTTGCCTTGAACATTGCCTTCGTTTGGATGCTTTTGTTGGCGTTTGCTTTTGATTATGGTTGACGGTATTTTGGCTGGGCGTGTATGGTTTCCACTGGTTTGGCCTCGAGCTACTGGTTTTACTGGTTTGAGGCCATTACAGGTTTTATGTTGGTTTGGTAATGGCTATAAGGTTTTGAAAATGGTTCTGGTTTTGGGCGTGTATACTGGTTTATGCAGGTTTAGGCCATGGTTATGGTTTATGTAGATAGTAGGTTTATTGGTTTTGATATGGTTTGAGGTTTGATGGTGTTTATGCTGGTTTGGAATGGTTTTAGGACATGTCTTTTGTTTTACTGGTATATGTAGGTTTGGAATGGTTTTGATTTTGGTGATGGCAGGTTCTATGGTTTTAGGCCATAGGGCTTGGAAATGGTTATGTATGTTCTGGTTTTGCAATAGGTTCTACTGGTTTATGCAGTAGGTTCTCCTGGTTTTTTGTTTTGAGACTTGGAGAAATGGTTTTGTATCTTTGTTTTACAGTTTTGGAGTATTTGAAAACTTGAAGGCAGGTTGTGAACTCTCTCCTGTTTTTGAAAGGGGTTTCTTGTTATAACAGCTTGCTTGGCCTTTGTTTACGTTACAGGTTTGGTATATTTTACTATATTCCTTGGCCTTCTGCACCTCTACTGCTCCAACAGTTTGTTTGTATTCCTTTCTTATGCTTTCTCTTTCTTACTGAGTTACTGTTGTTCTGTTTCTATCCTCTTCCTGCTTAAACCAAAACCTGCAAAACCATTCTTCTATCTCTCTTCTCTCTCCTCAATACAAATTTGACATAAAAGTGATATGTTATGTATTTGTTCTGAAAAAGCAATACTGCTGGAAAATGATGTAAATGGAAAATATGCTTTGCTTGCAAATTGGTTTTAAAATTGCATATTCTCTTTGACTTGCAATGTAACAGTAGAGGAGCCTATTTTGTTTTGACTTCTTCCTATATGCATGGCATGGTTTACGTTGCAATTTGTCTTGAAAATGCATATGCTGTTTTGTTTTATGCATTTTATGTTGATTTATGCAATGGCTTTTGAAAATGCATATGCTTTTGAAATAAAATGATTTGAGATTATGCAGTTTACAATTAAAATGCAATTTTGACAAAAGAAATGAATTTGTGCATATTTAAATTTGTGCATTCATTTTTGAAAATAAAAATCCATCCCTTTTTGTGAACCGGGAGAAATCCCGCGATTTGCAAAAAGGGTAAAAACTGATTCCAGCCGTTTGCTTTTAATGATGAACACTAAAAATAATTTTCTGCTTTTAATTATTTATTTATTTCTGACTTTTTCTTTTAATTGTTTTGCAGGTAAAATTAAATGAACAAATAGAGAAGCATCAGATAGAAGATTTAGAATTTAGGAAAAATTAGAATAGTTTTTATTTCATTTTAAACTTTGTAAAAATTATTATTGTAAATACGTTGTAAATAAATACAGTATTTACGCAACAATTGTATAATTAGAATAAAATGAATAAAATTCCAATATTTTACCAATTAATTCTTTCCTTCTCTCTAATTATTTATTTTATCGTTTATAATTCTTTAAATTATATAATAACTGAAAATAAATTTCAATTACTTAAATTCAGAATAATAAACAATTAAATAAACATCATTTGATCAATAAACTTTTCTTCAATCTATTCCATTATTTATAATTCTCTAAATTATAATAACTGGAAAAAATAAATTTCAACTATTAAACTTAGGATAATAAATAATTAAATAACATTGTTGATCAATTAATGAACTTAGCGTTCAAAAATAAACAACTCTCGACTTGAAAAAGTTATGAATTTTAATCTGCTTTTAAAAAATTGATAAAAATAGGTCAAAACCCTTGCAATGCAATGATGCAGATTGGAGATGGTATCTTAGGTCAAAATTTGGGGTACAACAAGGGTCCTGTTTGATTTGTGGTTAACATTGGTACTGAACCAACAGCAGTTGGAATATTTTCTCCAACGGTAGTCATAATCGATGTTCCAGTAGTATTTGGTGGAGGTATTTCTCCATGATTTGGCTCATTATCCATTCTACTTTCGCTATTTCTCTTCCTAACAGTGCACTCGTTGGTTATTCTACCACTTATTAATAACATGCAACGCTGTATACTTATCAAAGGAAAGCAATAACATGAACAAATAGATGATAAAAACTAGCAACGTCCCACCAGGTGTGCCAATTTGTTTACCGTGGTTTTTGGTAAACAACCGTTGATCCTCCAAAAAGGAAAGTCCTTTTGGTTACTCGCGGGATCGATCAGATTTATCCCAGAACATATGCTAATTTTTATGTTGGTTTGGTGTGAAAATAGATGTCTAGGAAGAACGCACGTTCGACCAAAGATAAGATGCTTGTGGTTTTAGAAAATAAGAAAGTTAGTGGAAATGCAGGTAAAGATACAGGAAAAATAACTTTTCAAAATAAGATCAAAGCAGTGTAAAAAAGACTTTATTAATGAAAAGTGGTGTTTCCAACGTACATTTCTCAATTTATCCTTTCACACACAGCGAGTACTTGGACAATATTTGAGTAACTATCACAATAGGTTGAACACCCAGAAAAACTACACAAACTTCCTATTTTATACTAAAACTACGTAACCGTTGAGGGGTGGCTTTGTTCTAAGATGAAGACAAGTGTCCTCTGCATGTCCCTCAACCTCTATCTTCCAGCCACGTCGCTTTCCTTCAACTGCTGGCAAAACCGTCTTTCCCTCCAACAATTCAAATTTAAATATCCTTCGTCTTTGGTATTGGCACGAAGGTATGTTCTTCGAGTCGAAGGTCATAAGACCTTCTTAGTCAAAATCTTGATGGTGATGCCTGGTCGAAGACCAATGTGTAACTCAGATATTTTCTCTAAGTTTTTTCCATCCGTCGAAATATTTTCCAACTTGGCTTTATTTGTTCTATTTTTGGCCTATAAGACCAATATATAGTAGGTGTCAAATTTAGGAGCCAACAGCAGCATGGGTGGCAACATAAGTGCAGGTGTAGGTGGCAGGCGTAGTGTAGGTAGTAGTCATGCATGCTACGTGACATGCCTATAAGGGATGCACCATCTCAGCTAGCGCCTTAGGCCAATTATATGAGGATTCGCCATCCCAATTGGCGCCTCATTGGTAGATCAAATTTGTCTTGTTCGTCTCATCTGCACATTATTTATTCTCTTGCATGCACCTTATGTTGTCACCACTCAGACAAATTCTCACATACGAAAACAATCAAACACACAAACACAATGTCCTCTGCAACATAATATGTTATCAATGCACATTTCGATGGAGAGACGTACAATTGTGATGTCTCTGGTTTTTATTTAGAAACAGTGATAACATCCGATTTTATTTAAACATAAAGCCAATTTTTCGTATTTCAAAAAACAACTGGAGTTCAAACTTTAACGAGGTCCAGTGTCACACATCTTCTACCAAAATCTATTTTTTTTTGTGAGAACCAAATAATATTTTATAAGGTAGCGGTTCAAGATGACGAGGACCTTCAAAATATGTTTTCTAGTCATGAGTATTTTGGGTACGACTCGATTGAGATGTACATTGTGCTTCAGGAGCCTCAGCCGCCACAACCAACTCAATCACAAGTGGTTGATCCCCTCGAAGACGAACAAGCAGAAGTAGATGTTGTTGATGAAGAAGAGGAAGGTGAAGAGTTAGAGTTTGACAGCATGGTCAATGATGAATCTGAAGATGATGCGCTACCTGAAATACCTCTAAATGAAATCTACGCACCACCTTCACACATGACAAACTTCAACATGGACGGAGATGAGCTGTCATCAAATGTTTTTTTCAACCCGTTTAAGCATTCAGATGAAAATTTATAAGAGAACGACAAATTTTGTTCAATAGAAGATTGTATGCGAGTTATAAAAAAATTTCACATGTTAAACTCTATCGATTTTAAGGTAGATCGGTTAAATCCAAAAAGGTACAAGCTCAAGTGTGTTTACCCAGATTGTATGTTCAGGCTCACTGCATCATACAAGTTGAGAAGTGATTGTTGGGTGATAGGTTCTTTGTCCACCCACACGTGCGTTAATTTTACTCAATCACAAGATCATCGTAAACTAAATTATGATCTAATATGTCAAGAAATCCTACATCTCACCAGCAATGATCCATCATTGAAGATGAAAACCATAATCTCTCACATCATTATAGTAGATAATTATACTTCGTCATACATAAAGGTGTGGTTAGCAAAGACCAAAATGATTGAAAAGGTATATGAAAACTGGGAGGAGTTATGCAAAGAACTATCACGCTACCTACATGCACTTCAGACGTATGCTCCTAGAACTGTTTATATTATGGAAACATTGTCGACGTATGCCCCAGATGGTACTTATGCCAACGGAAATGGAATATTCATTCGACTGTTCTAGGCTTTTCAACCTTGCATCACAGGGTTTACGTCCTGCAAATCTATTATTCAGATAGATGGAACTTGGTTGTATGGGAAATACAAAGGCACACTACTGATGGCAGTTGCACAAGATGGCAATAATAACATTTTCATAATTGCCTTTGCTCTAGTAGAGGGAGAGACTGGTGGTGCTTGGAGTTTCTTTCTCAAGAATCTCCGAACACACGTGGCTCCACAACCTGGTCTTTGTTTGATCTCCGACATACATTCATCTATTGAGAGTGCATACAATAATCCTGCAAATGGTTGACATGACCCTCCTTCTACACATGTCTAATGCATTAGACATATCACAAAATTTCATGAGAGAGATCAAAGACAGGGCTCTTAGAAAAACGATTATGAACGTGGGGTATGTATTAACACAACCTTCGTTCAAATACTATCGCAACGAAATCAGATTGTCAAATCCGGATGCAAATAGGTGGATTGATAATATTCCAGTGGAGAAATGGACAAGGTCATACGGCAATGGACATCGATGGGGCCACATGAAAAAAATCTTATTAAATCAATGAACGATGTATTTAAAGGCATATGAAACCTCCCAGTAACCACTTTGGTGAAATCAACATATTTTAGGATGGCTTCGTTGTTTTCAAAAAGAGGTGAAATATGGAACGTTGTCTTACAATCGGGACAACTATAGAGTGAAAGTTGCATGAAATATATTAAGGCAGAAGGTGCCAAAGCCAACACCCATATTGTTATAAGGTTCAACCGACATAGCCATAACTTCATTGTCAAAGAGACAATCGACCACAACGAGGGGTTGCCAAGACAAGAGTATATGGCTATACTACCATCTCGTTGGTGCGATTGTGGAAAGTTTCAAGTCTTTTGCATGTCTTTCTCTCATGTCATTGCAACATGTACATATACTCATCAAGATACATTACTACTTCTATGTCCCATTTACAAGTCAGAGACATTGCTCAGCGTATACAACAATGACTTTTCAATGGTAGCAAAATCGAATTATTGGCCTGCATACGAAGGGGAAATAGTATGACACAATGATCAAATGCAAAGGAATAAAAAGGATTGTCCCAAAAGTAAGCGTATCACAACTGAAATGGACTCCCTTGACAAGCTAGAAAGAAAGTGTGGTTTATATCATTAGGTCGGACACAATCAGAAAAATTGTCTCACTCGTGCTACAAGCTCGACAACATAAAAATTGTATGCAAACTATCTTCACTTTTTTAAGACCTAAACATAACTTTTTTTTCATTAAGAGCATTTATTACAACAAACCATACACAAACAACAAATAAAAACACATCACCACCATTACGATAAAATATAACATGTAAATATAACATCAACAACACGATAAAACATCTAAGAAATTACAACAGTCAAAACAATTTCATTTGAGCCATGCATCATCACCATTACGTATCTGTCAATTTTGACTTCCTCCAACCAAGATTGAGGTCTTCCAGTTGCAAGTGAGGTGGTTGTTCTTCTTCTCTCGATCCTTCTAATTTGTTCCCCAGCTTCGATGTCTCTCTCTAGCCATCGCATCAACTCTCTCTTCAGGCGCTCTATGGAATGAATGTGCCAAATTTTCATTTTCATTGGAGGTTTGGCGACCGAGAAAATAACGTACTCATCGTTGGTGAAAATTATGAGAGATGTCATGATGTAAAAAAACAGAGAGAAAATGAGAAGAGAATGTGAAAAAGTATGAAGAATGATGGAGAAATAGGTGTTTTATTTATAGAAAACACACTTGCATGTAGGAGTCATCTCAGATGGCGCCTCCTCTCCAAACTATAGAGTATGTGCCATCTCACATGGCATAAAGTAAGTGTATGCGCCAAGTGAGATGACGCCTAAGGCTAACAAGTAAGAGCATGCGTCATCTGAGTTGGCTCCTCTGTTTAAGTGTATTCTGAAACATGATTATTTCTGTAATTTTCTCTGAAACATGGTTATTTGTGTATTTTTTTTAAAACATGATTATTTATACTTTTTTTAGATAAGTGAATTAATCTTAAATTTAATAAATAATTTAATTTTAAATGGACAAATATGACATGAAAATATATTTAGACAAAAAGAAAATGACACATCATCACTAACTACGCTACATCATTAAAAATATTTAAAATAAGTCTTAAATTGGAAGGGGACTAAAATCAAATACAAAACTTTAAAAAGAGATTAAAATCGTGATTTTTAAAATAAAAAAATCAAAACTAAAAAAAATCAAAATAAGGAGACCAAAATTGTAATTAAACCTTATTTCTATAAACTCTCTCAAAGAGTCTCACCATTCCTTATGATAGTAGATAAATTCAAATAAATCCATCCTGACCGGTTCAAAGTATAGTGAGTACTATCCTAGGCTTGCTTCACAACATTACATATCTTTTATAAGATATTTTCTCCACTTCCAGAAAAAGCACCTGCACAAGCATCAACGATACTCCATAAAACATCTACAAAAATACATGAATTCATTCTTCAAAAAACAAGGATTACCAGCAGAAAGATGGCTGACCCTTAAAGCTAAATTATTCAGCTGGGAAAATCATGTTTGCACTTAAAATAGGGTGAGCAAATTTCAGAAGTTTTTCAGATATGGGATACATTACATTTCCAAAGGATATGTTACTTGTAAATCATTGAATTGTTAATACATATGTAAATCACTGGATATATTGGTCAATTTACTTTCTAAAACATTTTAAGTATTCATTTTCTAAACCTTGAGTTCTTGTCTTCTTGAGTTTGGCCGAACACTATTCAAACTCGAGAACATTTTGTAAATAAGTGTTCGACTCAGTTATTGAAGTGATGGTACATTCATTATTATTGTGATACAGGTAGCTATTTCATAGGGTCAAACCATACTATGACCCCTAAGATGTTAGATAAAAACTCATTAAATTGTGATATCTTCCAGCGGAAGTAACGAACAGATTCTTGACCAGATAACAAATTTTGCCATCATGCACAAGTTCGCAACCATTTCTCCCCCACAAGACAACATAATACATATATGAATCTTTCGACCTTTAGGTTGCATCAACTAACCATCATTGCTCAATCAGAATGTCATAACAGCTTCCAAAATTTCTCTTACAGAACTGATAACGAGAATAGATAAGATCCAAAGACCCAAATTTTTCATGCAAAAGTATTGGCAGGAGAGCATAACCAGTAGAGTATGTTCACATATGCAACTAACTGTCATCCTGATGTAGAGTGATAAATACTTTAACCTACCATGTTTCCAGAAAATACTTGTCCAACCAAACATGAGAAAAACCTTCCTGGCAGAATCTCCTAACAGAATCTCCTCCAAGTTTTTGCGGAAAGGTAGCACAAACACAACCAAGAAATTTCTTACTATGACTTCCCTCTCAAACCCATGCTCTTACGCTTCTGGCTTAGAGCATAGCGTCTTGCCATAGGATTATTATAGAATTTCCTCATATGATCCGAGAGCTTATGAATAGCCTGGAGATCACCAATCACTGAAAGTTGCATCAACAAGGAATCAAACTTTCTATACGGAAGTTTCATTCCCTTGTTTATCACTTCTTCCAAAAGAATACAAGCATCTTCTGCTTTATTGAAGTTAAATAAGCCCTCAATCGTGATACAATATGTATCTGTGTCTGGTCTACAACCCCTCTTCTCCATTTCTTGCCAAGTCTCAAATGCCCCGTCAGGATCATCCATCCTAAAAAACATTGAAATCAGCATATTGTATGTTTGGACACTAGGAACACAATTCAAATCAATCATTCTTCCATATAGTTTAAGGGCTTCCTCAGACTTCTTATTGTCGCAGAGAACCTTGAGGAAACAATTATAAGTAACAATATCAGGCCGGTAACCTTTGTTTCCCATCTCTTCCAAGAACTTGTAAGCTTCGTCTATTTTACCACACAAACACATACCCTCGATTATATCCTTGTATGTCGTGACATCAGGAAGACAACCACTGCTAATCATATGCCCGATAATTTTAAGACATTCCTCCATTCTATCATTTCGGACGAGAGCCACAATTAGAATTGAATAACTTTTGGCAGTGGGAGAAGATATGATTGAACCTTTTGTCCTCATGAACTCAAAAAGCTCTACCGCGTCTGTTATCATGCCTGCTTTGCAGTAAGTATCAAGTGCAGTATTGTACGTGAAATTGTCAGGCTTGTGACCCAATTGAATCATTTCTTCCAACACTTTCATCCCTCTAGTCGGGTTTCTAACCCTGCACCATCCAAAAACCAAAATATTATACGTATCCCCATTAGGATTGATCGTTTTTCTCATTCTCTTATAGAACCCTTCAGCTTCCTCAACCAAGCAACACTTGCACAAAGCATCCAACAGAAAGTTGAACGCGTTTATTTCCGGTTGTGTCTTCACTCTTATCCTCTTCTTCTTCGCAAACTTCTGAACATGAGTCAAATACCTCTCAGTATATTTCCTCAAAATATTCATCAGAACTTCCGCGGGAACCGTACTCTTGTTGTTCCTCTTCATATAATCCAACACATCGCAAACAATCCGAAACTGTTTTACTTTATACTTTGTACTAGACAAAATATCCATCATATCATTATAAGCACAAGGCTCGTGAGAATAATTATCTTGATGACCAGCCCATGTGAAAAACCGAAATGCAATCTTTTCATCGTATCGAAGCCTATGCAACACACCAGTAACCAATGGTGTGGACAATGGGATCCCTAATTTTTCAAGAGCTTTCTCCATATTACGAAAACCAAGTAAATTATCCATTACAGTGATATGCACCTTATCAATATCACTCTCAAAACCACTACTCTCCACCACAGCGTTAACCCCCACAACATCATCACTCACACCACAACCAGAATCTTGGTTCATGGTAACTGTTTCTGAACAATAATGGCAATTGGATAATTGAAATGCAACAAAAGAGTTCATTGGCAACGAAGATTGAATCAATTGAAGATAATGGGCGTCTGAGGAGTTTTTAAATACATAAAACATTGAAGTTTGAAGGGTGGTGTCAATTTGTGGCAAAGCTTTGTTTCTGAATAGATAAGAGTGATAATGATGATGGTGGTGATGGGTGTGTGATGAAAAGGAATGATTTTTGAGAGAGTTTATGTACCTATTAAACATGCCCATGAAGATAATTTGGCGTTTTGGAATTGAAGGCATTGAAATGAGTGAGTAAATTCAGAAACAAAGAAACAAACAGGTGGCGGGTGAAAAAGATGAGATTTTGAATGTGGGGATTTTTATGGAAGTGATAAGGAGAAGGAATAGCTGACTTGGGTGGTGGGTGATACGGCTTTGAACACCGATGAAAAGAAGCCGGAGGAAGGAAAACCGATGAATCACTGATTATATATGCTTGGAAGCGCGTTTGGGCGAATCAAACGTGATTTTTGGGGCTGTGGAACGTGATTTTACCTAAATGCTCCGTTTGGTTTTCTAGAAAGAAAATAAAGTGAAAAGAAAAGAAATTTTTAGGGTTTATGGTAGATTGTGTAATTTTGTTCTAAATTATGTTTATGTATATGTCATTGTTGAATTGATGTCCATTTTCTACAATTGATTGTGTAATGTTGTTTAATTTTTGTGTGTCAGAAGTGTTGTTTGTGTATAATATTGTTTTTTTAAGGCAAAAAATAAAATTTTTATTAAAACTAGCTGGCATAAGCAATACAATTTGATTTGCTGTCGCGCACGAATCAAAAATAAGTGTTTTTAAAATTGTAGATAGCGAAAATGGCTCAAGTCGTATTGCAAAAATTATTGAAATTATTATTAACTAATAGAAATCTAATTGGGGATAGTTTGATTTAAAGTTTAATTTAAGAAAACAGTGCAAAAGTAAGTGGTTATACAATAAGTGGTTATAATAAGTTAATCTACCGGTTCTACTTCGAACTTATCATTGGCCATGGGATCTTACAACAAAATTATAAAATTCACCAAAGCATAACCAAAGTCAAGCCTAATTCACTATCTATGCCTCTCTGATTGACGTAGGAAACATAACTTCCTTATTAGTTATTACACGGGCACTACAACAGACCCACCTGACAAAAAGAAAATATCTTTCAGACACAATAACATATGCCACATCGCAACACCGAAACTCCACGAATATTAATCGTAATTGATTGTTCAACAAAAACAAAATGAGAGAACTAGAGGGAGAGAGAAACAAAGAGGGAGAGATTTACAGAGCAAGCTGGACCGTCGTGAGATCAAGGAGAAGGAGAGTCGGAGGACCGAAGCATAGAAGGACTGATTACGATGTATCACCAAAAGAGAAAATAACTACATGTTACGTGAATAATTTACCAAAAGACAGTATTGAGATAGAGATCGTGAAATTGTTTGAAAGATGGGGAAAGATTTATGATGTATACATCACAAAAAAGAGGAACAGGATAGAGGAAGATATTCGCTTTTGTGAGATTCGAAGGTGTTAAAGATGAAGAATGGCTAGAAAACCAGATGAAGGGTTATATGGTTTGGATCACACAAGATATGAGCAAACATACCAAAAATTTCCAGACCTAGTGGTCCAATGAAACCGACCAGCTTTTTAAGAGAAGGAAAAGGAATGAGAGATCATCACAGAGAGGAGAATGTCCAACACAAAAGATTAAGACTTAAGGCAAGTGCAAGAGTGGGACAAAGCTTGAGACAGGAAGGAAGAACGTATGCTGCAGTAACCAAGCATTCAGAATCTTCAAAGGCTCATAATGACAAGAGATTAAGCAGGCAAAGCATCAATGGAAATGGGTGAGCATAAACATAAAGGAAGAAGACATGAAATGGGCCAAGAAAGATTACATCGGTTGTCTCCACAACATGGACGAAGCAGCGTCCATTAATCAAAAACTGGTAAATGAAGGTATTGTCACTGTAAAAGCAATACCTATGGGGGAGAAAAAGTTTTCCTTAAAATAGACGAAAATGAAGACTTCTGTTTATTGAAGAAGGATTACGGACCCGTTTTCAATCAAATGTTCTCACTGATCATAAATTGGGAAACTCGCGACGTCGGAGGAGAGAGAGACATATGGTGTAGAATGGTCGGGGTCCCCATTCATGCATGGAAAAGGAATATTTTTCCATATTGACAAACTCTTTTGGCAGGCTTATTAAATTAGATGCATTGACAGAAACTTTATAGAGATTGGATATCTCAAGGGTTTACGTTAGAACACCAAAACTGGAGCTAATCAATAATGTTGTAAAAATTCACATCAATAACCAATGTTTTAGCGTCAGAATCACCGAGGAGATGTGCGACTCTTCCTACGTAGAAAATGAAAGACCTAATTTGGTGTGGATCAATCAAGACGAAGAAGACAACGATGGAGATTTAGACTCATCCTTCATACCACTATCAATGGCGGATGTGGAAGAAGATGAGGAGAGAGAATGGATGATGAATAATTATGAGCACACGTAGGCACATTTAAATCCTCATAAAATCGTGGGGCTCGAGAATAATTTTTTTTGAAAAGGCAAGAAGATTTCATTCATGAGGTTAATAAGATAAGAGAGTCGGAAGGTCCAGGTATAGGCGGTAATCACGGGGTAAAAGATCAAAAAAATGAAGTAGACTGTCTACATTACTGATGCCTCAAAGCAAAAGACTTTTAAACCCCTGGCGGTGGAAAAAGTTAAACATGGGTCCACAATTATTTGTTTGGAAGGTAAGAAAATGGAAGAACAATCTAACCAAGTGGGCCAAATTCAAACCACAAGCCCAATCCTTCACAACAGTCTAAATCGGGAAGAAGCAATCAATGAAGTCTCGACCCATATTCCTTCTATAAGCCGTGGGATAGACTCGATCAACATTGAGATCCAGAAATCTCAAGACAGCAGAAAAATAATAGAAGCAGAATGTTCGAAAAGGTCTGGGAAAGTCAAGAACACAAATGGGTTCAAGAAATCCACAAGCAGGAACAATATTTAGCCATTTCAAGCAAAGACAGAAGAAAAAGACAGACCAATATTCTCAGAGAAAAGAAGAAAACATGGTTTAAGAGGAAAAAAGATAAGAAGCAAAGATGCTCATGCAATCAAAGGAAAGTCACACTTAATCAGGTACTGATTTCTGATGATATTGATCTAGTAGGGAATGAGTCAGTAAACTGGAGACTAATTCATGAGGAGACAAAAGAAATAACAAAAGATGTGTGGGATTTAGGCAAATATTTTAGATTAATTCATAAGGGGGAGAAGGAGAAATCGTTCAAGAATTGGAGGTTGGTGTTAGTAGGGGGACATGGGTCAACTAATTCCAGTTGGGTCGTGGTTCGGGAAAGGGGTATCAAAGCGTTTGTCCATGTCTATAAGATTAATTAGTTATAATATTAGAGGTCTTGGGGGGCTTCTAAGAAGAAAGAAGTGCAAAATTTGATCTATATGGAAAAACATGTTCTTATTGGTCTTCAAGAAACAAAGATGGAATCCATAGATAGAAAATTCTGTTTTTCTGTGTGGGGAGCTAACGCTTTCAATTTTGCTTTTAAACCTTCAGAAGGAAGGTCTGGGGGTATTCTAGCAATATGGAACATCAGTAAATTAAGTATAAAAAACAAACAGGTTCGAGAGCATGCACTCTGGCTTGAAAGACCTTTCGCTTTAACATAACAAGAGTTTCATGCTCTCATATACTTGATAAGAGTACAAAGTTAGATTAAACAACCTATATCCTATTTATGAAAAGTACCACCAAACATATTTGAGAAAAATAAATTCTCAATACAAATATGTCAAGACATTATGTTTGACATTTCTTCAATTTCTTCTAGCTTCAAATTAAGGACCACCCCTTATTAACTGCTAAAAATGCCTTGAGAATAATACAGTAGCTGCACATCTTGTGGTTAATCCATTACTTCCATCAAACAGAATATGTTCTATGGCCATAAACAAGATTCTATAAATCTAGCTCCTTTGATCAGAAGGATCTTCCAAATGTCTAGAGAGAATGTCTTTGACATTTGAGCTTGACCTCCACATATAAAGGATTTGGAAGAGATACCTTTATCAAGCCTCCATAGGAAAAGAAAATACAACCTCTACACTCTAACTCACTTAGATCAGAAATAAACCAATCTAATGAGTGTCCAATATGTTGATCGTGTTCTGACCAACATACTTATCTAAGACTTGTTTCTAACAAATAAAATTCTTAGACACAAAACACAGATACCTCCTCTTCCAAATCAGAAGTAGGTTCCAAACATAAGTGATCAAAACATATTTATTCAGCAACCAAGCATCTGATATGCCCTACCTTTATCCAACAAGATTTTGCACAATATGCTGGTTTGATGTTCCAACATCTGGTAGGACATCAGTTCCCTTCACAAGGAACACACCAAGAGATACTCTATCAAAGCCTGGAGATTGGCCTTTTAGGGTTGGAAACAAAAATAAATTGCCTCTACCAGATATCTCTTCAACAAACTCATATAAGAGGGCCTTTATGAGTGGACTTGGGATAAACCTCAAGTATCTTTAGCAACTCTAACAAGCTAGTCGAACCTCTTCTCAAGTATAACCACACCATGTGATACACCTTCAGAGGAGAATAAAGTGTTGCAGAGTCAACACACAAAACCGTTAAGAGTTTTCCATCAGATATATATGCAGCGGAACACAAACCAGAAAATTCCTCAACAACCTTCAAGCACAACATAAACTTTGCACAAACACACCATACCCCAGGTGCAACAAGTTAACCTAGGTTTGAAAATAAATCAATCCCCCAACACAGTAGCTTGCCACCAAATCTACACGCCTGAAAACAACACAGACAGGTCCAATACACACCCTATCATGAACAATCCATCCTCCACTTCTAGGGACCGTTCAAACACAATATGAACTTTCCAAGTTCAAACAACTTTTCAGTAATAAACTCCTACCTTGCTCATAAACCAGAAAGTATCATCCTAGGATCTCACCCAGAAACAGAACAAGATGCTTGCTCTAATACCAATTGAAATTATAGTATAACAGAACTCATATGTCATATAGGATGTCGAGACATCTGATCTGAATATAACAACACAGGAAAGGTATAAACATTGAAAACAGTACTGAAAAGCATAAACAACACACCATAATTGGTAACCAAAGTCGCAACAACTCTCCTACTCCGGGGGTATACCAAGCTAGGGACAAGTCCACTATGATAGTATCAAGTCATAGAACCTACAATAAACATACCAGTTTACAGTCTACTCACTTAATCACTACCCGTTATATACTTCTATATATGACTCACCTAGATATGAGGCACTCATCAATCGTTTATCAATCACAGACAACGATTGGACAATAATAATTCTGAATAAACAAGAAGACACACTTCCATGACAATACCTAGTTAATACCTAAAGCTAAACTCCACCATTTATAACTTTACCCCTAACTAAGAACACAACTTGGAGTTGCTTACAAGCTTCCTTCAAGAAAAATACTCAAATCATTACTTCACAACTTCTAAGTGAGAACACAGTGACCATCTTACAACCCTAGTGGTTCACTTACACCAACTCTCCTAGAGAGTGGCTTCAGACTCACCCCTAATGATTACATATTTTTAAAACACGACTGGTACCTTTATTGGGTTACAAAGACTACTATTTATAACCTATATCCCAATTGGATTTGGACCTTCAATCACAACTCATCAGTTGTTACAATTCAGCAGAAGATTCTTGAAATTCTGGTACAACAGACTCAGATGTCCTACAAGGATGTTGAGACATCTGATCTGACATAAACACACAGGCAAGATAAAACAGTAATGAAAATATAAAGAACACACCAGAATTGTTTACCCAGTTTTGTGTACAACAACACCTACTCTAGGGGCTACCAAGCCAGGAATGAAGTTCACTATCAGCAGTACCAATTTTCAGACCCTACAACCAACACACCCGTTGATGATCTACGCACTTAATCACTACCCAATGACCCTTCTACCTAGGTCCTCCCTAGATATGGAATATCCCCATCCCACTTCCAATCATCGTAATGATGTCTAGCAGTTAACACCTCAGTCACTGCATAGACGACCCTTCACCAAGATTTTGATCACATAGACAGTTTGAAAGACACACTTCCATGAAAACCTAGCTAAGTCTCCAAGCCAAACTCCACTGTTTTTTTTCTTTGCTCCTAACTAAGAACACATCCTGGAGTTTCTTCAAATCTTCCTCCAAGAACAATACACCTCTTACCTACAGGCTTTGAGGTGAACATGGTAACCTTCCCACAACACGAGAGGTTTACCTTGACAAAACCCTAGACTTCTACATCTTGAGTCGTGTATTTTATACGTTACAAACCCTTCTATTTATAACATGTTACCCAACTGGTTTTGGGCCTTCAATCACAACAAATCAGCTATAACAAACTGCAGAAACTTCTTCCCCAAGAAAGATCTTCAATCTTTACTTTCCTAAATGATCTCCTTATTTAGAAAGTCTTCATTCTCCTTGATTTCTGATTGAATTTTATATACCTTTAAATATGCGCCACATAGTGTTGTACCCCAAAATTTTCCCTCTCATTTCATCAACATTTTCTCACCACAAGACCCTTGGAGCTCAAGATCAAGTTAGGGTTTGCTCTGCTCAAGACTCCTCCTTGCATTGTTGACCCAAATTAGGGTTTGAGTTTGCACAAAGATGTTTTGACATAAAATGCCCAAAGTGACTTTCATGCTTCATGTTGGACTCACAAGTTTATCCATACCAAGTTTCAAGCCTTGATTCCAATCTTTGCCCAGTCAATTGGACAGTTGACCTAGAAATCATCTGTATTGGGGAAAAAGTCAACTGTGGCCAATTGACAGTCAAACCTCATGAAATTTGACCCACATCAACATAATGAACTCATATGAACCATTTGGTCAAGTTTGGATCACAATTCCACAAGAAATTTGATCAGATCACCAAAAGGGCAAAATGGTCATTTTTAGGGTTTTGACTGCACAAAGGCAATTTTTGACTGTTTGACTTAACCAATGGCAAACCAAGCTCACATATGGACTCAAGGACTCAATGGCATTGTCTTGACCCATTCAACAAGTTCAAAAGATCTCAAATGCACAAGATTGACAGATGAATTTTCCAGTCAACTGATCAAAATTTGACTGTGTACTGAAAAGTCAAACTTTGACTTTTTGGTCAAAATCAAGTGCCAAGATTCATTTTTCATCAAGACATATCAAATTATGAAACTTGTTCATCAAGAAATCCAAAATTGCAAATTAGGGTTTAAAAGGAAGAAATTTCATAACTTAGAAATTTTCTGAGTTATGAAATTCTCTTATTTTTCCCTAACTTTGTCCCATTTTTTCATCAAGATACAAATGGATTCAAACAAAACTCAAAACATGAAAGTTGTATTCCATTGCAAAATCTACAACTTTTATTCACAAAGTTTTCTCAAAGGAAGCTTGTAGCTCAAGTTATGATTTTTGGAACAAGGGTGCAAAACATTTTTAACTTAGAAAATTTTTGACCTATTCTAGGCAGGATTTTTGTCCAACTTCTTGGCCATTTTTCACATGCTTCCACTTGGAGTTTCAATTTGCATTACAAAGATGGATTGTAGTACACATTCCAAGATTTCCAAATTGTCCAAGAACTTCTCAAACACCCTTGTGGTTAGGGAGAATCGAATTTGCAAAGTTGGGCAAAATTCACTTTTGTTCATAACCAAATGCATGTTCATACAAGTCTCATTTTCAAATCAGCATGCTTGGAACTTGTTTGCAGGCCTCTAAACCAAGTTTTCACTCCATAATTAAATGCCTAACCATTGTGTTCAAGCATTATTTTATGCATTTGGTCATTACACATGAAATTATCCCTTAAATAGAAAAAGCGCATTTGCCATTTTTGAAAAGTGGTGCTTTATGTCAAATTCAAAATCCAAGAAGTACATGCCAAATCTTTGAGGCCAGATAGAGTCCACAAATTTGTGTTACCAAGGGCAAGATATGCAGCATGCTTGAGAGCTTGACACAGGCCTATAACACAACTAACACTATCCTTGCTTACATTGGAAGAAACTTGGCAAACTCATACAAACTCTCACTTCCTGCAAGCACAGCCAAACACAAACCTTGTTCTCATCTTTCATACATCCAAGCAAGCCTAAAGCACGACCAAACCATGTAACACCCCTTCTAAATAACCCGCGAATATATTAATTAAATCAGAGTAACATGGAAAACAGGGATGTCACAATCCAAGATAAATATAAAGACCTCAAATCTACAGTTATCGTGCTTTACTGAAGGAATTATTAAGATAAATGTTCAAATCAATATCATGTTCTACACAGCGGAAATGTCTCAAAACCGGAATAACTTCACTTCATAAGTATTCCCAACATAAATTAAACAATAGAGTATAAAATAAAACTCATCATTCAAACGTTTCCCCCAGTGTTACAACCTATCAGAGCACGACACTGACACGCGGACTTAAAGTAACATAGCTCTAGAGCCATCCTCACCAACTCCTGAGCTGCTAACTTTAATCTGAAATCATTAAAGTAAGGGTGAGATTTCTCATAATTAACATGCATTATAAGCTTATCAATCAACATTATATCACAAGCATATTATTTCACCCATTTTAGCATAAATTCAGATTCAACACGCAGATCCAATCATACAAGTCATTATGCACCAATAAATAATCAACCAAAGAATTGTAACACTGGAAGTCATCCTAACATGTTACAATTCCATGCAAACACAAATGCAGACTCAATGCATGTGGTACCAATCACGTGACCAAGTCACCCAACATTGATCCATCATCAACCGAATACAGCAACCATCGATTCGTCCATAAACACCGGACACGAATCCAGCTGATCCATCATCAATCGGATACAGCAACCATCGATTCGTCCATAAACACCAGGACACGAATCCAGCATAACCACCCATCATCACCCGGGTATCGGTTAACGACAATACAAGTCAAATTCCACACAATGGGAATTAACTTCACCAAAACAATGCATATGCATGCACATCACCAGCATGCAACATCAAATCAGTCTATGAAATACATCAATTTATCATCACTGAACCAAAACCAAAAGAAACATGATATCATTATTTATCATACACACATCAAACAGCATAAACATGCACTTCATCCACAAGGACCTGATAGAATCAATTATCATGGATACACCATTGCATATACACCAAATATGCACATAATAACAAACCGCATAATCGGAAAGTCAACATCAAATCAACGGAATATGATCACAACATAATTCCAAATAATGCCAAAACAATATATCACATGATCACATCTCAATCATAATGGATAGCAGGCATAACACATAAGTATCAGTTCTCATTCACCAAATCAGAACAATTTACAAACAATTATACATCATTCTCAAAATACCAAAGTTTACAAAAATCGGGAATTCGACTCTTTTTAAAATAATTTTCATAAAATAATATTTTTCTTATTTTATAAGATAGCATTTTAAATTTAAGAAATACCGCCGAAAACGGAACTCAAATCGGACTTACGGTTTGAAAGTTATGAATTTTCAAAGTTTAATATTTTTCAAAAAGTTACGTTTCTGGAAAATGTACTGGAACCCGGTTCCTACCTATACAGGAACCGGTTCCTGCGACCAATTTTGCAAGTTTTTGTACGTTCACACAGTGGAACCCGGTTCCTCCCCACTGGGAACCGGTTCCCACGACCTGCAGAGTCAAAATCTGCTATTTTGACAGCATTATTCATTCAAATTCCATCCAATTCATACCCATACGAATTATAACATTTGGGACACCAAAATGCAACCAATACACATCAATACAACATCATAAATCATGTTTCCATCATTGCTATTACTTATTCATCACATTAGTGGTTCCAATTCCTATACTCTGACACAATTAGGGATAATCCCACAAACCTAGAATTCCAAAATCGAGATTCCTAACATGCTTAATCAATTCTATTGATCTCAAAATCTATAAGGCATATTAAATAATTGAAATCATCCCTTACCTCGCGATGATCCTTCGAATTCACGGCGTTTGACTTTTTCCTCTCTTCTCTTCTCTTCTCCAATTTCACGTACAATGGTTTTTTCCAAATAACCTTCTTTTTCTTTTCCTTTTTATTCTTCTCTTTATTTCCTTTTATTATTTGTCAAATAATAGAAATAAATTAGTCATTATTTAGTAGAGCTTTTTATTTCAAACACCTCTAATTCAACCTTACACCCCCCGGTCTTCCTTTTTAATTCCATAATTAATTCATCCATTTAATCCAAAATATTATTAATTAAGCCTTTAATTAATTAAATAATTAAATTCCTAATTATTTAACACTTAAATTAATTTGGGGTGTCACAACTCTCCCCTACTAAAAGAGTTTTCGTCCTTGAAAACATACCTTAGACGAACAGTTCGGGATACGAGTCCTTCATCTGGCTCTCCAGCTCCCAAGTGACATTTCCATCTGCTGGTCCTCCCCAAGCCACTCTTACCAACACGATCTTCTTGCCTCGCAACTGTTTCAACTTCCGATCCTCAATTCTCGCAGGTACCGCTTCCACAGTCAAATTCTCTCGTACCTGTATATCGTCTACCCGAATCTCATGAGACAGATAAGCAATGTACTTCCTTAGCTGAGATACATGAAAAACATCATGAAAATTTGCAAGTGACGGCGGCAAAGAAATCTGATAAGCAACTTTCCCAACTCTCTTGGTAATCTGAAATGGACCAATAAAACGTGGAGTCAACTTCTTTGACTTTAAAGCTCGACCAATACCAGTCATCGGAGTAACTCGCATAAAAACATGTTCTCCTTTGCTAAACTCAAGATCTTTCCTCCTCTTATCGTGATAACTTTTCTGACGACTCTGAGAAGTTCTCATATTCTCCTGAATCATCTTAATCTTTTTCGAAGTCTGTTGGACAATTTTCGGTCCAATCACTCTCTCCAGATTCATACCAACACAACGGTGTCCGACACCTCCTACCATACAATGCCTCAAACGGAGCCATACCAATGCTCGAATGAAAACTATTGTTGTAGGTAAACTCAATCAATGGTAGATAACTATCCCAAGCTCCACCTTTCTCCAACACACAAGCTCTTAACAAATCTTCCAACGACTGAATCGTTCTCTCCGTCTGACCATCTGTCTGTGGATGATAAGCGGAACTCAAACGCAACTTAGTACCCAAAGCTTCTTACAATCCCGTCCAGAATTTAGATGTAAACCTCGGATCTCGATCCGACACAATACTAGAAAGAATACCGTGCAAACTCACAATCTTCTCAACATACAATTTTGCCAACCTTTCCATCGGATAATCCATTCTTATCGGAATAAAGTGAGCATATTTCGTCAACCGATCAACAATGACCCAGATAGAGTCACGATTCTTCGATGTCCTTGGCAAACCAGACACAAAATCCATAGAGATTCCATCCCATTTCCATTCCGGAACAAACAACGGTTCCATCAATCCCGACGGTTTCTGATGCTCAATCTTTGACTTCTGACAAACCAAACAAGCATACACAAACTCAGCAATTTCCTTTTTCATTCCCGGCCACCAAAACAACTTCTTCAAATCATGGTACATTTTAGTAGCACCAGGATGAATACTCAATCCACTACGATGTCCTTCTTCCAAAATACTCTTCCTAATCTCTGCAACATCCGGAACACACACCCTATTACCAAATCTCATAACACCATTCTCATCAATCCGGAACTCGCCTTCTTGACCTTGGTTGATCAATGTCAATTTATCAACTAACCCAACATCAGACTTCTGTCCATTCCGAATTTCTTCCAGAATACCACTAGTCAGTTTCAACATACCCAATTTCACACTATTCGGAGTAGTTTCACATACCAAACTTAAATCTCTGAACTGCTCAACCAAATCTAACTAACGGACCATTAACATCGACATATGCAAGGACTTCCTACTCAAGGCATCCGCAACAACGTTTGCCTTACCAGGATGGTAATTCAAACCGAAATCATAATCCTTTAGAAATTCTAACCATCTCCTCTGCCTCATATTCAACTCTTTCTGATCAAAAAGATACCTCAGACTTTTGTGATCACTGAACACCTCAAATCGAGAACCATATAAATAATTCCTCCATAACTTCAAAACAAACACAACAGCTGCCAACTCCAAATCATGAGTCAGATAATTCCTTTCATGTACTTTTTATTGTCTCGAAGCATAAGCCACCACCTGCTTATCTTGCATCAACACACCACCTAATCCCATTAATGATGCGTCACAATACACAACAAAAGACTTAGTCAGATTTTGCAAAATCAAGATCGGAGCACTTGTCAACCTCCTTTTCAGCTCTTAAAATCCTTTTCACATTCAACATCCCAAACAAACATCTGACCCTTCCTGGTCAACTTAGTCAACGGTAACGCTAATTTGGAAAATCCTTCTATAAACTTCCTGTAATAACCTGCAAGACCCAGAAAACTACGGATCTCAAAAGCATTCTTCAGCGCTTCCCACTGAGATACTGCTTCTACCTTCGTAGGATCCAAAGCAATTCCATTCTTGGAAATTACATGGCCAAGAAAACTTACTCCACTTCACCAGAATTCACACTTGGACAACTTCGCATAAAGCTTCTTCTCTTTCAACAATTCCAACACAACTCTGAGATGTTCTGCATGCTCTTCATCGCTCTTCGAATAGATTAGAATATCATCAATGAACACCACCATAAACTTATCAAGATACGGATGAAATATCCTATTCATATACTCCATGAAAACACCAGGTGCATTAGTAACTCCAAACGGCATAACAAAATACTCGTAATGTCCATACCTCGTTCTAAATGCAGTTTTCTGAATATCTTCCGACTTCACACGAATCTGATGATATCCAGATCTCAGATCAATCTTAATAAATACACAAGCTCCAACTAGTTGATCCATCAAATCATCGATCCTCGGCAAAGGATACCGATTCTTGATTGTAACTTTATTCAGCTGTCTGAAATCAACACATAATCTCATTGAACCTTCTTTTTTCTTAACCAACAACACCGGAGCACCCCACGGCGAAACACTCGGACGAATAAACTTCTTCTCAAACAAATTCTCAAGTTGACTCTTCAACTTTCTCAATCTAGAAGCAGACCTCTTATAGGCATCCTCGAATTCGAACTAGTTCTAGTAACAAAACCCATTAAGACTTCACCTTGCACTCTCACACCGTTCCACTTACTTCATCACAGAACACTTCATAAAAAAATTACATCCAATAGGTCACATGCCTTTATCTTGCTCTCGCCGAGATCTAAATCTCTCGTTACGCAAACCATAACGCTTCTCTTCTTGCCGACTCAACTAATTTCACACACTGTAAAGCTGGCACAATAAGTAAATCCCATCCAACGCGATCCCGACTACTATCAACAAGAGATTAAGGGTGATCAGTTCCTCAATTTGTCAATAGATAGTCAACAATCATGAGGTGGCATCAACCATCGTTACCAAACTACAACAGCATCTTCAATCTTACCCTTCAAGCTACTTAAACATAACCATGCTTGAAGCATCAACTGCTCGGCAATACTTACATCTTACAATCGGCGGTATACTGAACCACCCCTTGCACAAAACTTCAGAGAAGAAACTTCTCCCCCACTTATTTCACACGTACCTCTGCAGACAACGAAAAGGAAACAATCAAGTACCGACAGTGTTTCACACACATGTCGCATACCAAAAGGGAGTAAACACATAAACAACCTGGCCGATAGACCGACCTGCTCTGATACCACTATTGTAACACCCCTTCTAAATAACCCGCGAATATATTAATTAAATCAGAGTAACATGGAAAACAGGGATGTCACAATCCAAGATAAATATAAAGACCTCAAATCTACAGTTATCGTGCTTTACTGAAGGAATTATTAAGATAAATGTTCAAATCAATATCATGTTCTACACAGCGGAAATGTCTCAAAACCGGAATAACTTCACTTCATAAGTATTCCCAACATAAATTAAACAATAGAGTATAAAATAAAACTCATCATTAAAATGTTTCCCCCAGTGTTACAACCTATCAGAGCACGACACTGACACGCGGACTTAAAGTAACATAGCTCTAAAGCCATCCTCACCAACTCCTGAGCTGCTAACTTTAATCTGAAATCATTAAAGTAAGGGTGAGATTTCTCATAATTAACATGCATTATAAGCTTCTCAATCAACATTATATCACAAGCATATTATTTCACCCATTTTAGCATAAATTCAGATTCAACACGCAGATCCAATCATACAAGTCATTATGCACCAATCAATAATCAACCAAAGAATTGTAACACTGGAAGTCATCCTAACATTTTACAATTCCATGCAAACACAAATTCAGACTCAATGCATGTGGTACCAATCACGTGACCAAGTCACCCAACACTGATCCATCATCAACCGGATACAGCAACCATCAATTCGTCCATAAACACCGGACACGAATCCAACTGATCCATCATCAATCAGATACAACAACCATCGATTCGTCCATAAACACCAAGACACGAATCCAGCCTAACCACCCATCATCACCCGGGTATCGGTTAACGGCAATACAAGTCAAATTCCACACAATGGGAATTAACTTCACCAAAACAATGCATATGCATGCACATCACCAGCATGCAACATCAAATCAGTCTATGAAATACATCAATTTATCATAACTGAACCAAAACCAAAAGAAACATGATATCATTATTTATCATACACACATCAAACAGCATAAACATGCACTTCATCCACAAGGACCTGATATAATCAATTATCATGGATACACCATTGCATATACACCAAATATGCACATAATAACAAACCGCATAATCGGAAAGTCAACATCAAATCAACAGAATATGATCACAACATAATTCCAAATAATGCCAAAACCAATATATCACATGATCACATCTCAATCATAATGGATAGCAGGCATAACACATAAGTATCAGTTCTCATTCACCAAATCAGAACAATTTACAAACAATTCTACATCATTCTCAAAATACCAAAGTTTACAAAAATTGGGAATTCGACTCTTTTTAAAATAATTTTCATAAAATAATATTTTTATTATTTTATAAGATAGAATTTTAAATTTAAGAAATACTGCCGAAAACGGCACTCAAATCGGACTTACGGTTTGAAAGTTATGAATTTTCAAAGTTTAATATTTTTCAAAAAGTTACGTTTCTGGAAAATGTACTGGAACCCGGTTCATACCTATACAGGAACCGGTTCCTGCGACCAATTTTGCATGTTTTTGTACATTCACACAGTGGAACCCGGTTCCTCCCCACTGGGAACCGGTTCCCATGACCTGCAGAGTCAAAATTTGCTATTTTGACAGCATTATTCATTCCAATCCCATCCAATTCATACCCATACGAATTATAACATTTGGGACACCAAAATGCAACCAATACACATCAATACAACATCACAAATCATGTTTCCATCATTCCTATTACTTATTCATCACATTAATGGTTCCAATTCCTATACTCTGACACAATTAGGGATAATCCCACAAACCTAGAATTCCAAAATCGAGATTCCTAACATGCTTAATCAATTCTATTGATCTTAAAATCTATAAGGCATATTAAATAATTGAAATCACCCCTTACCTCGCGATGATCCTTCGAATTCACGGTGTTTGGCTTTTTCCTCTCTTCTCTTCTCTTCTCCAATTTCACGTACAATGGTTTTTTTCCAAATAACCTTCTTTTTCTTTTCCTTTTTATTCTTCTCTTTATTTCCTTTTATTATTTGCCAAATAATAGAAATAAATTAGTCATTATTTAGTAGAGCTTTTTACTTCACACACCTCTAATTCAACCTTACACCCCCTGGTCTTCCTTTTTAATTCCATAATTAATTCATCCATTTAATCCAAAATATTATTAATTAAGCCTTTAATTAATTAAATAATTAAATTCCTAATTATTTAACACTTAAATTAATTTGGGGTGTCACAACTCTCCCCTACTAAAAGAGTTTTCGTCCTCGAAAACATACCTTAGACGAACAGTTCGGGATACGAGTCCTTCATCTGGCTCTCCAGCTCCCAAGTGACATTTCCATCTGCTGGTCCTCCCCAAGCCACTCTTACCAACGCGATCTCCTTGCCTCGCAACTGTTTCAACTTCCGATCCTCAATTCTCGCAGGTACCGCTTCCACAGTCAAATTCTCTCGTACCTGTATATCGTCTACCCGAATCTCATGAGACGGATCAGCAATGTACTTCCTTAGCTGAGATACATGAAAAACATCATGCAAATTTGCAAGTGACGGCGGCAAAGCAATCTGATAAGCAACTTTCCCAACTCTCTTGGTAATCTGAAACGGACCAATAAAATATGGAGTCAACTTCTTTGACTTTAAAGCTCTACCAATACCAGTCATCGGAGTAACTCGCATAAAAACATGTTCTCCTTCGCTAAACTCAAGATCTTTCCTCCTCTTATCGTGATAACTTTTCTGACGACTCTGAGAAGTCCTCATATTTTCCTGAATCATCTTAATCTTTTCCGAAGTCTGTTGGACAATTTCCGGTCCAATCACAACACTCTCTCCAGATTCATACCAATACAACGGTGTCCGACACCTCCTACCATACAATGCCTCAAACGGAGCCATACCAATGCTCGAATAGAAACTATTGTCGTAGGTAAACTCAATCAATGGTAGATAACTATCCCAAGCTCCACCTTTCTCCAACACACAAGCTCTTAACAAATCTTCCAACGACTGAATCGTTCTCTCCGTCTGACCATCTGTCTGTGGATGATAAGCGGAACTCAAACACAACTTAGTACCCAAAGCTTCTTGCAATCCCGTCCAGAATTTAGATGTAAACCTCGGATCTCGATCCGACACAATACTAGAAGGAATACCGTGCAAACTCATAATCTTCTCAACATACAATTCTGCCAACCTTTCCATCGGATAATCCATTCTTATCAGAATAAAGTGAGCAGATTTCGTCAACCGATCAACAATGACCCAGATAGAGTCACAATTCTTCGATGTCCTTGGCAAACCAGACACAAAATCCATAGAGATTCCATCCCATTTCCATTCCGGAACAAACAACGGTTCCATCAATCCTGACGGTTTCTGATGCTCAATCTTCGACTTCTGACAAACCAAACAAGCATACACAAACTCAGCAATTTCCTTTTTCATTCCCGACCACCAAAACAACTTCTTCAAATCATGGTACATTTTAGTAGCACCAGGATGAATACTCAATCCACTACGATGTCCTTCTTCCAAAATACTCTTCCTAATCTCTGCAACATCCGGAACACACACCCTATTACCAAATCTCATAACACCATTCTCATTAATCCGGAACTCGCCTTCTTGACCTTGGTTGATCAATGTCAATTTATCAACTAACCCAACATCAGACTTCTGTCCATTCCGAATTTCTTCCAGAATACCACTAGTCAGTTTCAACATACCCAATTTCACACTATTCGGAGTAGTTTCACATACCAAACTTAAATCTCTGAACTGCTCAACCAAATCTAACTCACGGACCATTAACATCGACATATGCAAGGACTTCCTACTAAAGGCATCCGCAACAACGTTTGCCTTACCAGGATGGTAATTCAAACCGAAATCATAATCCTTTAGAAATTCTAACCATCTCCTCTGCCTCATATTCAACTCTTTCTGATCAAAGAGATACCTCAGACTTTTGTGATCACTGAACACCTCAAACCGAGAACCATATAAATAATGCCTCCATAACTTCAAAACAAACACAACAGCTTCCAACTCCAAATCATGAGTCGGATAATTCCTTTCATGTACTTTCAATTGTCTCGAAGCATAAGCCACCACCTGCTTATCTTGCATCAACACACCACCTAATCCCATTAATGATGCGTCACAATACACAACAAAAGACAATCGGATTTGGCAAAATCAAGATCGGAGCACTTGTGAACCTCCTCTTTAGCTCTTGAAATCCTTTTTCACATTCAACATCCCAAACAAACATCTGACCCTTCCTGGTCAACTTAGTCAACGGTAACGCTAATTTGGAAAATCCTTCTATAAACTTCCTGTAATAACCTGCAAGACCCAGAAAACTACGGATCTCAGAAGCATTCTTCAGCGCTTCCCACTGAGATACTGCTTCTACCTTTGTAGGATCCACAGCAATTCCATTCTTGGAAATTACATGGGCAAGAAAACTTACTCCACTTCACCAGAATTCACACTTGGACAACTTCACATAAAGCTTCTTCTCTTTCAACAATTCCAACACAACTCTGAGATGTTCTGCATGCTCTTCATCGCTCTTCGAATAAATTAGAATATCATCAATAAACACCACCATAAACTTATCAAGATACGGATGAAATATCCTGTTCATATACTCCATGAAAACACCAGGTGCATTAGTAACTCCAAACGGCATAACAGAATACTCGTAATGTCCATACCTCGTTCTAAATGCAATTTTCTGAATATCTTCCGACTTCACACGAATCTGATGATATCCAGATCTCAGATCAATCTTAATAAATACACAAGCTCCAACTAGTTGATCCATCAAATCATCGATCCTCGGCAAAGGATACCGATTCTTGATTGTAACTTTATTCAGTTGTCTGAAATCAACACATAATCTCATTGGACCTTCTTTCTTCTTAACCAACAACACCAGAGCACCCCACGGCGAAACACTCGGATGAATAAACTTCTTCACAAACAAATTCTCAAGTTGTCTCTTCAACTTTCTCAATCTAGAAGCAGACCTCTTATAGGCATCCTCAAATTCGAACTAGTTCTAGTAACAAAACCCATTAAGACTTCACCTTGCACTCTCACACCGTTCCACTTACTTCATCACGAAACACTTCATAAAAAAATCACATCCAATAGGTCACATGCCTTTATCTTGCTCTCGCCGAGATCTAAATCTCTCGTTACGCAAACCATAACGCTTCTCTTCTTGCCGACTCAACTAATTTCACACACTGTAAAGCTGGCACAATAAGTACATCCCATCTAACGCGATCCCGACTACTATCAACAAGAGATTAAGGGTGATCAGTTCCTAAATTTGTCAATAGATAGTCAACAATCATGAGGTGGCATCAACCATCGTTACCAAACCACAACAGCATCTTCAATCTTACCCTTCAAGCTACTTAAACATAACCATGCTTGAAGCATCAACTGCTCGACAATACTTACATCTTACAATCGGCGGTATACTGAACCACCCCTTGCACAAAACTTCAGAGAAGAAAATTCTCCCTCACTTTTTTCACACGTACCTCTGCAGACAACAAAAAGGAAACAATCAAGTACCGACAGTGTTTCACACACATGTCGCATACCAAAAGGGAGTAAACACATAAACAACCTGGCTGATAGACCGACCTGCTCTGATACCACTATTGTAACACCCCTTCTAAATAACCCGCGAATATATTAATTAAATCAGAGTAACATGGAAAACCGGGATGTCATAATCCAAGATAAATATAAAGACCTCAAATCTACAGTTATCGTGCTTTACTGAAGGAATTATTAAGATAAATGTTCAAATCAATATCATATTCTACACAGCGGAAATGTCTCAAAACCGGAATAACTTCACTTCATAAGTATTCCCAACATAAATTAAACAATAGAGTATAAAATAAAACTCATCATTCAAATGTTTCCCCTAGTGTTACAACCTATCAGAGCACGACACTGACACGCGGACTTAAAGTAACATAGCTCTAGAGCCATCCTCACCAACTCCTGAGCTGCTAACTTTAATCTGAAATCATTAAAGTAAGGATGAGATTTCTCATAATTAACATGCATTATAAGCTTCTCAATCAACATTATATCACAAGCATATTATTTCACCCATTTTAGCATAAATTCAGATTCAACACGTAGATCCAATCATACAAGTCATTATGCACCAATCAATAATCAACCAAAGAATTGTAACACTGGAAGTCATCCTAACATGTTACAATTCCATGCAAACACAAATGCAGACTCAATGCATGTGGTACCAATCACGTGACCAAGTCACCCAACACTGATCCATCATCAACCGGATACAGCAACCATCGATTCGTCCATAAACACCAGACACGAATCCAGTTGATCCATCATCAATCGGATACAGCAACCATCGATTCGTCCATAAACACCAGGACACGAATCCAGCCTAACCACCCATCATCACCCGGGTATCGGTTAACGGAAATACAAGTCAAATTCCATACAATGGGAATTAACTTCACCAAAACAATGCATATGCATGCACATCACCAGCATGCAACATCAAATCAGTATATGAAATTCATCAATTTATCATAACTGAACCAAAACCAAAAGAAACATGATATCATTATTTATCATACACACATAAAACAACATAAACATGCACTTCATCCACAAGGACCTGATACAATCAATTATCATGGATACACCATTGCATATACACCAAATATGCACATAATAACAAACCGCATAATCGGAAAGTCAACATCAAATCAACGGAATATGATCACAACATAATTCCAAATAATGCCAAAACCAATATATCACATGATCACATCTCAATCATAATGGATAGCAGGCACAACACATAAGTATCAGTTCTCATTCACCAAATCAAAACAATTTACAAACAATTCTACATCATTCTCAAAATACCAAAGTTTACAAAAATCGGGAATTCGACTCTTTTTAAAATAATTTTCATAAAATAATATTTTTATTATTTTATAAGATAGCATTTTAAATTTAAGAAATACTTCCGGAAACGACACTCAAATCGGACTTACGGTTTGAAAGTTATGAATTTTCAAAGTTTAATATTTTTCAAAAAGTTACGTTTCTGGAAAATGTACTGGAACCCGGTTCCTACCTATACAGGAACCGGTTCTTGCGACCAATTTTGCAAGTTTTTGTACGTTCACACAGTGGAACCCGGTTCCTCCCCACTGGGAACCGGTTCCCACGACCTGCAGAGTCAAAATCTGCTATTTTGACAGCATTATTCATTCCAATCCCATCCAATTCATACCCATACGAATTATAACATTTGGGACACCAAAATGCAACCAATACACATCAATACAACATCATAAATCATGTTTCCATCATTCCTATTACTTATTCATCACATTAATGGTTCCAATTCCTATACTCTGACACAATTAGGGATAATCCCACAAACCTAGAATTCCAAAATCGAGATTCCTAACATGCTTAATCAATTCTATTGATCTCAAAATCTATAAGGCATATTAAATAATTGAAATCACCCCTTACCTTGCGATGATCCTTCGAATTCACGACGTTTGGCTTTTTCCTCTCTTCTCTTCTCTTCTCCAATTTCACGTACAATGGTTTTTTTCCAAATAACCTTCTTTTTCTTTTCCTTTTTATTCTTCTCTTTATTTCCTTTTATTATTTGCCAAATAATAGAAATAAATTAGTCATTATTTAGTAGAGATTTTTACTTCACACACCTCTAATTCAACCTTACACCCCCCGGTCTTCCTTTTTAATTCCATAATTAATTCATCCAATTAATCCAAAATATTATTAATTAAGCCTTTAATTAATTAAATAATTAAATTCCTAATTATTTAGCACTTAAATTAATTTGGGGTGTCATAAACCACCCCTCATCCCTCCTCATACATAAAATCACAATTTTTCTGCAAAACAGGGCATCTGTTGCAGTTTGACTTCCACAATCCATTCCACTCGTGCACTTTGGCTAAAACCAGTTCAAATACATTCTATATCATCCATTGGAACTATCCCAAGCCCTAGATACAAACTGTAACACCCCTAACATCACTTGCCATTTTCACTTTTCAGTTTTGCAGGTGAACTTCCATAGCACGATTCATAGAGTATCAAAGCAAGCTAGGTGTTGGAGAAGCATCCTTGGACTTCAGGCAAGCTGTACAAAAGCTCAAACTCCATTGAAGTTGGCCACATTACTGTACACGACTCAAGCTGAAACAGGTAAAAACATGAACTTCTATCTCTCAATCTAGGAAGAGTTAGGCTTAGGTTTGTGAATGAAACATGCCCTACTCATAGCCCTGAAGCCATCCATGTATTTACTTTTCATTTATATTGAGTATGCTGTGAGAATTTTGGCCATGAACATTGAAGAAAATTTAGGTCAGAAATTGGGGATGAAGAAATTCGCCTTCATTTCTTAGAGTTAGGTCAAGTGTTTTATATGTATGAATTCGTCTCTTGATGCTCTATAATGTTTGTGTTATGAGTTTTTGTTAAAAGTCAAAGAATCAGGAGTTTGAATGAAGCATGGAAAGCGCGCGTTTTGGTTGTTCAAACAATGCTGAAGGTTGAAGATGACTGGCTTGGGCTGGGCCTGAGTCAGTCTTGCTCTTTGCACTCCCTTTTCCAATTTACACCCCCTTGGCCCATTGTGTGATATATTGATCATTTTTTATTTTTTCTTTTGATTCTGACTTATTATTTTTTGCTCAAATATAAAAAATATCAAAAATATTTTTCCACCCTTTTTTGCATTTATTTGGCATTTATTTGTTTTATTTAATATATGTATGTAAATAAATATAAAAAGCTTTTTATTTAAAACCCTAAAAATAATACGAAAATAAATATTTTCCAGTTATTATTTTTTGTTTACATTTTTAAAACATTTTCTAAAATATACTTTTTTTTTGTAAATAATTAATATTTTATTCTTGTATATATTTAGTATATTTAATATAATATATAAATACTTGTATATTTTATTAGATATTTAGGACAAAAATCTAGAAATAATACATTTTTATTTTTATTAATATATGACACTAAAAAATACTTTTTTTTACAATATACTTCTTTTTTTATTTTTTGTATAAATTAATATATAAATATTGTGTATAATTAATAAATAAATACTATTTATTTAAAAAAAAAACTAGGGTTTTGCCCTAAACCATAAAAATATTCAAAATTTGACCTTTTTATTTTTTGTTTATATTTCATATTAAAAAACATTTTCACATACATTAAAAAATCATTTTGGTGCATAATACATTTTGCATATTTATTGTATTTACTTTACATTGTACAATTAAATACTTCGTATATTCGATATGGATGTAATAGTTTAGATTTAATTTCTTGCCAAGTATCTTCCCATTCAAAAATTTGTACCCCCATCCCCATAATCATGTTGTAATAATTTAGGACTTTAAATTTCCGCATTTAAAAGCTTTCAAATTATGCCATGATAGACCTAGGGTTTGTATGCAAATCAAATAACAAGTAGCTTGACTAATACAAAGATAAAAAAAGCATGAAAATGGACAACACAATGCACACTTGCACCCTTAGGGTTACTCCACTTGTTGCCTTCAAAAATGGGCCATGTTGCATGTTGAGTGTCTTTGGCAAAACAAAAACAAATCAAATGATCATAGTCCCTCGATGACGCTTTCTCAAGTTGCCTAAAAAATGATCAAGTCCCTTAAAGAAAAATTGCCAAAGACACTTGGCACTATTGCATTCATGGTCTATACGATGACCCGCGCCTGTCCCGTTAACATCCTAACACAAGATTGTCCACCAAATACAATGGTGGAACAATACTGTTAAAATGGTTAAAACATAGGAAAGATCTTTGAGAAATTTAGGGTAGATAGCTCTTGGTTACTTGACCAACTTGCAAAACAAATCCTTGCCATTTTTCAAAACACACTCCACAACACAACTTTCAAAACAAACTTTCAAAAACATTGAAACATCTTTTCAAAAAGACAAACACCCTTGTAAAACATTTGAGTAAAGAATTGTTACAATGGTTGCCTAGACAAGGCATCTTTTTCAAAACATTTTCAAAACCACACACACAAAGCACCATTTCAAACAATTGAAAAGCAAAGGCAAGTGATCTAAGCAAGTAACTAAGAGCCCATGGATAACCATGGATAGAAAGGGTTCTAATACCTTCCCTTTCTATAATCTACTCCCCGAACCCAAGAAAACATCTCAAAGGTTTTTCCTGTGCTTTTTAACCTTTCCTTAGGATAAAATAAAAAGTCGGTGGCGACTCTTGCTAAATCGAAACATTTGCGAAAACAAACGCAAAACCTCAAGTCAGTTCTCCCACTGTATCACACATAGGATGCATAATATTCTCCTGAATATTATGCTTATGTTAAGAACAAACTGAATCTCATTAATCCAGCTCAGCAGGCGCGACGTCAAGACATCTTCTTCGACATGTTGTTCCAGTTGTTGAAAAATTTCAACACAACATGTTCTGACATTGTAAAAGGACTCCTTCTTGTACTTGTTCTTCTTATCATATTCTTCATTACTGTTACTATTTGTTTTACAAAAATTAAGCCAATCCTAAAACAAGAGAACTAACAATCTCCCCCTTTGACAAATTTTGGCTAAAACAAATGATCTAAAAACAATTGCAATCTAGGAGATTACAGAAATTCAGAAGTTAATGCACACAACAATAGATCTTCAGTTGAAAATAATGTCTCAACATATTGTTCAACATCTTCTTTTTATCACTCTGAAGAACTCAATTGCATTAGCACTAACGAACATCAGTTTCAAGATAAAAGGATGGAAAGTCCTGAAGTTTGGTTGATGCACAAGTGGAAGAAGATAGCAGAAAGTAACTTGTACTCCCTCTCAATGCAGGAACATATTCTAAACATAGAAGACAAATGGTGGAATAATATAACTCTCAATAACTCCTTAAGACCAAATCTACCACCGCCCATGATAACTTAGAACACAAGTCACAACTGTGTTCATAACTCAGATCACAGGTCACAAACATATGTCACAGAAATAGGATCAAACATCTTATTTTGACATCTATGAACATTAATAATAACCACTTGTGGAAAAGGAGACCTTCAAAATACCATACCCAAGCACAAATTACCCAAACTCGAATAAAATCCATAAGAATTATGGACTTAAGAAGCTCGCGGGGTTACAGAGATACAAAGAGCTTTCTATAAATAATTGGGATTTTTACTTGGAAAATAACGATCCTAGATTGTAGCACCAATCTTGGTCAAAAGAAACGATATTTGAGGAGGAAACCTCAAATATCAATGTGCACCGTTGTGATACAGTGGCATAACCAACTGTTAATAATGGTTTTGCGTTTGTGTTTACAAATGTTGCGGTAAGCAAGAGTCGCCACCGACTTTTCTTTTATCCAAATTAAGGAAAGGGTGAAAAGAACAGAAAAAAGGAAAGGTGTTAGCACCCTTTCCATCCGTAGTTATCTACGAGCTCTTAGATGCTAGCTCATGTTTTTGAAAATTGCTTGTGCTTTTTATGTTGAAAAATGTTTTAAAATGCCTTAGTGCGGCGATTCGCTTTGTGATAACTCTTGTATCAGTCCTCAAGATTGTTGACAAAGTAAATGTTTTTGAGAGTGTTTTGAAATATTTATGTGTAAGTGTGAAAATTTGTTTTGAGCAAACATCTAACAGCTATCTGCTTGTACTTGAAAAGGTAGTTATTTTCCTCCTATCCTTTAGACAGTGCTATCCTACTATTAGTGAGTAGGTAGCTCTATCGTTGGATCTACGAGGGACATCGAAGGGACGATACGGTCACAAAGGCAACTTGGCAAGGAACTTTAGTAACTGTCATAAAGTTCTAAGATCACTTTTAACCAAGACAACATCGAGAGGGTCATTGAGGGACTTGTGATCTTTCAAACTAGAGGATAACCACTAAAACTTCTCATGTTTCGAGAATTGTGACCGTTTTCTGAAGGCATCCAAAGTGGGGTACTCTAGAGGTGCGCATGTGCAATTGTGTTTAGTTCAATTATTTATCTTGCGCATTTAGGTTTACTAACGTTTTTTGTTTTCAGTCTTGCCATGCAATCCTAGTCACTAGTAGTTATATGTACAAAATAATGTAAAGTACGAAAATAAACCCTACGCTATTACATGGCTTCGGGGAGGGGGATATTTACAATGTACAAAAATTTGGGGGAAGAAAAATAAAGAAAACGGTAAAAAGTCCTATTAACTATTATATACCAATATACAGTTACAATAATGTAAAAAATACGGAAAATAAATAACGTGCGAAAATTGAAAGTACGTCTAAAAACGTAGTAAGTAAAAATTCCTTTTTTTGTTGTTGTTTTTGATTTAAGAGAATAATTTAAATTGTCCTAAAATCTATTTAGAAAATAAAATTAATTTAAGAAAAAGATCTAAGTTTTTTTTTATTGTTTTTGTTATGAAAAGAAAAATAATTAAAAACTAAATTAGATCCTAAATTCTAATTTATTTTTTATTAAGAAAAAGTTAAAGTTTAATTAATTAATCAATTAAAGAAATTAATTATTTAATTAAAGAGAAATTAGTCCTAAGTTTTTTGTAATTTTTTTGATTTTTATGTTGAATTAAATAAATGACAAAGAAAACAAAAAAATAAAAAAAGAAATAAAAACAAATTTATTTGCAAAATGGGCCTGGGTGTCGAAAGAAATAGGGGGTGTGATGTTGAATTTGTTAGGCCCAAGTTGAATAGAGCCCAAGATTGCCCTCAGATCTGATGAGGACGCGCCTGGAGAGTGTAAGGTGAACCTGCACGTTGGATGCACTGATCCAGATCAGATGTACATCTGATGGCTTAGACTGATGGTGTATGATGAACAATAAGCCTTGAGGAGCACTAGATCTACATGAAAATGTTAGGAAAATAAGAAAATGATGGACCTGGGACTCGAACCCAGGTCCTCTCCCTTCACACCAACACGCCTTGCCAGCTGAGCTACCATGTCATTCGTTATATAAAATCAAACAATAATATAATATACAAAATCAAGTCAGATATATTGAAAAAAACAAAAAAAAAACGCGTGCGCTGGTTTGAATGATCCAATGGGAAGGAGACGTGTGGGCTGAGTCATCATCTTCTTTGTTTTGTACCAGACTTTTACTGACGGACTTTCAGTTGGTAAAAGCTTTAGTGACAGTTTTCCGTCATGGCTATATCCCTGCAACATTAAAAAATGTAAAATACCAAAGATAAATTCCATACAAGAGCATGGTTCAAATGGAAATCTCTTTTCGAACATAATGGTACTATTAATTTAGTCCAATTTTTCCTCTAGCTAGGGTTCCCCAATTTGGAGCTTCGGAACCCTAGCCATGGCAACTTATCGTACCTGCACTCAAACTTTGATTAAATTATCCAGAAACATTCCCATGACGATCATGAACAGAAATATGCAATCAAATCATGTTTACAGTGAATGAATGAGTGAAATCAAAATTGAAAAATACAAGAGCAAACCGTGAGTGTAGGGATCGTTTCCTAATGCTTCAGGGCTCGAGGGTGATCGTGAAACCTTCAGTGATGTCCATGGATGGTTGCTGAAGGATCAAAAGCCTCTGAATTTCCCTGAAATTTGAAAATGGAGTTTGACTTTTTCTTGAAAATTTCAAGTTTGGAATGTGGTCTCTATGCTGTTTTTTTCGTGTCTTATGTTTACTAATGTGATGTATATATAGAGTAGAAGGAGGGGGCAAGAGAGCAATGGTTTAAACAACCTTAATCATGTGTTTTAAAGCCATGAATAATGTTTTGTAACTTTGCCAAAGACATGGAATCTTGTACTTTTTCAAAATTGGATGCATCTAGACATTTCTTGCACGAAATTTATGGGCCTAGGCTGTCCAAAACATCAGCCCAAATGCCAAAGCCTATTTCCCCTTATTTTATACATTTTTATTTTATATTTATTTGAATAAAATAAAATAAATATGAATAAAATAGCTAGAAAATTCAAGGAATGGTAATAATGATTTTAGAGGTCCTCTATGAGATTAGGAGGATGCTTGAAATCCAAGAAATTAAGCCCTTGACTTAAAACTTCAAATTTTCTCAATGCAACAATCTTGAAATTTCCCAAATTTTCCCAACTTGGGCAAGCCATAACTTGCTCAATTTTTATCTCATGATGATGATCTTGTACTTTTTGGAAATCCCAAGATGTCTACTTCAATCCCTATTTTGATAAATTTCGCATTTGAAGATGTTATCTTGATGTAAAAGGTCTTGAAATAAAGTGGCTTTTGTTGACTTTCTGAAAATGACATGTAATGTCTGAGCTTGTATCTTTCAAATGGTGAATTTCTTGGACTTGAGGGATGAAAACAAGTTGTAGGGAATGAGATTATAGTAAATATGTGATTTGGTTAGGGAAAAATGGATGAAGTATGTGAAATTTATTCCTGGTCAACTTTTAGTTGACTTTTCCTATAGAAACCCTAATTTAGCAATTTTTGACTTTTGATGAATTAGGGACATTTCTTGAGGAATCATGATCAACCATTGATCAAATGATATATATCACTTCAAAATGTTCATGTTGACCAAAAATCTTGAAGTTTGACTGTACATGGGCCACAATTGACTTTTGACCTAACACAATTGATTTTCAAGCATTTGAGCAATTGAATAAGCAAACTTGTAGTGGAAGGCATGAAATTTGTCATGGAAAATCTTGAAGGAATACTAGGACAGCAGAAAACATTTGATACCTTTGGAGCTCACACATCTTGATGAGAAGTGAAACCCTAGTTAGAGGTTCATTGCTTAGGAGGAGAATTTGTCTGGTAAATCTTGGTCAACCTTGAGCAATTAAGGATCTCTAGGAGCATGTTTTGAGTAAAAAATGGGAGGGAAAATTTTGGGGTACAAAAGCTTCCCCTGTTCAATCTTCTTAAACCCGAGGATTTAGACTGGCTTGTCTGCCTTTCATGATCTGAAGGTGAAAGATGATTGAACACTAGAGTGCCCAGAAATTTGCACCCGCCTGAAGTAACATCGATGGTTGATGAGGTCGGGAATGGTATTACAGATGCCATTTGGAAAAGATGATAGAGACTTGTCGGAGATGGGCTTAAAGATGCCATACAAAGTAGATACTGATTTCACACATGGTCCATTTGGGGGTTCCTGCTGTCTGAGGAGGAGTCTGCTGGGGAATGTGGGTTTCTGTTGTTCTCCTACTTGAGGAAAACTCTGTGGGGAATAGAGTCTAGGAACTTCGATTGTCAATTACTCTACTGGGGAAGCTATCTCCTGACTGGAGAGATGAAATTTTTCCGCTTTCTGTTCGAAATCCAGTCTTCACAGTAACTTGCTGGGGATAATGGAATTAACCGTTACCTGAAGATAGTTTTCCTGTCTGGTCATGTAGATAATTTTCATGTATGGTTTCAGGTGTTAATCTATAAATCAACTGTTCATAGATAGTTCTCCTGGCTGGATACAGGTATTAATATGGAACTTGAAAATTTTCACTCTCTGAGATAGTTGTCCTGGCTTGTTACAGGTATTAATCTCTGACCTGAGAAAGAAAGATAGTTTTCCTGGCTTGTTACAAGTATTAATCTTCAATCTCTTCATATAGATAGCTCTCCTGGCTTGTTACAGGTGTTAATCCAAAGTTGGTCATTCACAGATAGTTGTCCTGGCTGGTTTCAGGTATTAATCTGGAACTTGGTTTTTATCAGTCGTCGAGATAGTTGTCCTGGCTTGTTATAGGTATTAATCTCTGACCTGAGAAAGAAAGATAGTTTTCCTGGCTTGTTACAGGTATTAATCTTCAATCTCTTTATGTAGATAGTTCTCCTGGCTGGTTACATGTGTTAATCCACAGTCGGTCGTCTACAGATAGTTCTCCTGGATGGTTTCAGGTATTACTCTTTGACCTGTTGTATATGTTGATAACGTTTGTCTTTCTGATAATTTAACCTGAAAGGTAAAGTCAGTTTCATGCGATGTCATGATGTATGAATTTCATGATGCTCTCAAAATAAATGAGATTGTGAAATATGCATTTGTGTTACATATGCTATGATGTTTGTATGAATGCAATGTATGAATGTGTCAGTTGTTCCATTGTTGTACTGCTGAACTAGGGAAAATAAATCCCTAACTGTTGTTGGGGGTGAAGAATGTAGGTCTTCAGATTTGTTAAAGTTGGAATGTTGAGAGATGAACTTCCGTTGTTAGAGAAATAAAATTTGTTAGGGAAGGTAAACTCCGTGAGCTGTTTGGGGATTTTGTTGAAATCCTGCTGGGGAATCCTGAGAAGCTTGGCGATTTGCTGGGGAATTTTTGTTGAAACACTAATTTGAAGATTTTTGCTCTGCTGAGGATGTGAGAACAACTCACATCAATAGGCTGCATACTGAGAATATGGCAGTGACTTTGTAGTAGAATGCCCCTGCTTCTGTACCTGTTGGAGAAGGTATCTTTCGGGGAAAACATCTGCAGGGATTTTGTGGATGGCCCTTAGATATTGTCCCATTTCTTAAAGTCATTAGCGACTGTCTTTATGTTTTTAGGCGTGTATTTGTAAACAATAATCACATTCAAATGCATATGTTCAAGAATAATCACTGGACGTTTTCGTACATAAAAATAGAAAAATAAAAATAGAAATTTTGCACTTTCAAAGGAATAGTTTTGTATTAACTTGAATAAGTGTTTCAGTACAAGGAGACAAACATCCTAGTAAGAGAATGTCGTCGTAAGAATGGAAATTATACAAAAATAATATACAAAGGAAGACAACTATGTGAAATAATCCTATTGGGTTCCCATTCTGCTATTGCCTTTATGTCTTTAAGTGTCTCATCTCTTTTGCTACTTGTCGGAAGCTGATTGTATTGATTAGTACCGCTTGAGCTTGATAGTTGATACTAAAGATTGGATGTAAGGTGATCCAAGGGACATAGTTATACACTTCATATCCCTAACTTTTTCCTGGACCACCCTTTCGGGTTTTCAGTCCATCGGGATACCCTTTTTTGTCTAAGCTGCCTTTTCAGGTTTTCGACTCGCCGGGTGTACAATTTAAAAAAAATGTAAATCCCTACTTTTTGCCCGAACCTTTTTGGTTCGCCGGGATGCCCTAATTTTTTCCTAGGCCAGTCGACCCAGCGGGTCTTTGTTTTTGTGTAGTATCTTTTAACTATGTCCGCGTTTACCGGGTGTGGAAGGTCATCACCGTCCATAGTGGTTAGGATCATGGCTCCACCAGAAAATATATTCTTGATCACAAATGGCCCTTCGTATGTGGGGGTCCATTTGCCCTGGGATCACCTTGTGGCAGTATGATGCGCTTGATTACCAGGTCACCAGCCTGATATACCTGACATTTGACTTTCTTGTTAAAATCTTTGGTCATACATTTTTGGTACATCTAACCATGACAGACAACCGCGAGCCTCTTCTCGTCAATCAGGTTTAACTGGTCAAGTCGAGTGTGAACTCATTCGTCTTTGCTCAATCCTGCATCTTTCATGATCCTAAAGGAAGGGATCTGGACCTCAATGGGCAGGATAAATTCCATACTATATACTAAAGAGAAAGGAGTTTCCCCTGTTGATGTGCGTATTGTGGTGCGGTAGACATGAAGAGCTAATGGTAACATCTTATGCCAATCTTTATATGTCACCATTATCTTCTGTATGATTCTCTTGATATTTTTGTTAGCAGCTTCTACAACGCCATTCATCTTTGGCCGGTAGGGAGAAGAGTTATGATGCTAGATTTTGGATTGCGTGCAAAGCTCGGTGATCATAATATTGTTGACATTGGTACCATCATCTGTAATTATTCTTTCTGGAATATCGTACCGACAAATAAGGTTATGTTTGATGAATTGGGCCACAACATTCTTGGTAACAGAAGCAAATGAAGCTTCCTCGACTAACTTCGTGAAGTAATCAATGGAAACCAGGATGAAGCAATGCCCATTATAAGCTGTCGGTCTAATCTCTCCAATCATGTTGATGCCCACAATGCGAATTGACAAGGAGCAGTCAAGACATTTAGAGGAACTGGAGGTACATGCACCTTATCAGCATAGATCTGGCATTTTTGGAAAGTTCGTGAAGGCTGATAACAGTCTGCTTCCATAGTGGACTAGTTGTATCCTGCTCATAGGATCTTTTAGCCATTGAGTTCCCACTAGAATTAGTTCCAAAGGTACCTTCTTGTAAATCAACCATAATCTTTTCTGCCTCACTCTTGTCCACACACCAAAGCAAGGTAGAGTCGTGGTTGCACTTGTAGAGAATCCCGTTACTGAGGAAGAACTTGATAGAGAACCTTCGTGAGAACTTCTTATCATTGACTGAAGCTCCCCCAGGATATTCTTGGCCTTTAAGATATCTTTTGACTTCATGGAACCAATGCTTGTCTACTACTTCTTCAGTACCAACCTTGTGACAGTATGCTGGCTCGTCCATCCTCTCAATGGTGATCTAATGAGCCTCGTTATCCCACCTGACCTTGAACATGGATGACATCGTAACTAGTAAGGGTGTTCAAATCCAAATCAATCCAAATGAAAAACCGAAAACCGATCCAAAAAACCGAAAAACGCAAAAAACCGAAATTTATTGGATGTGTTTGGATGTCATTTTGTGAAAACCGATCGGTTCGGATCGGATCTCGGATCAATTTTTCAAAACTGATCCAAACCAAACCAAACCGCATACATATATTTTTATACTTATTTACTTTTTATTAGTATGATATGTTATGTGAATTTATTATTAGATGATAATAATTTTTTTTAATAATAGTTATTAGCTTGGTATAATTTATTTATTTTTATTATTTCAATCATAATCAACCACTCTCATTTTATAATATTTACTTTTAATATACTATATGTTATATATTATATCAAATCTATGATTTATTAGTAGTTTTATAATATTAATAAAAATATAATGGGTAATTTGGATATCCCAAAATCGATCTAAATTAAACTGCATAAAATTGGATCAGATCGGATTGGATTTTTTTAATATATAATTCAAAACCAAATCGAACCGGAAGTAAATTTATCTTTGGATCAGATGATTTTTTGTCTTAAACCGATCCAAAACTAACTGCGAACACCCCTAGACTAGCTAGCGTGTCCTCTAGTTGATTTTCCTCTCGTGGAAAATGCTCAAAGGTAATTTCTTCAAAGTACGGGATTAGTGTCAACACATGCTCTTTGTACGGGATGAGATTAGGATGCTTCGTAAGAATGGAAATTATACAAAAATAATATAAAAAGGAATACAAATATGTGAAATAATCCTATTGGGTTCTGTTGTACCCCAAAATTTGCCCTCTCATATTTCCCAAAACATTTCAAGAAAAATCTCCAAGTGGTTCAAGATTGCTCAAGAGTTGGACAGTCAAGCTATCTCCTAAGGCAGTCAACCCCAAATTAGGGTTTTGTGTTGCATCAAGGTCCTTGCATCCAAATGACTTCAAGTGCTCCCCAATATCCTAATATGTTCTCAAGTTCATCCATGTCAAATTTCAAGCCTTGCAGAGGAAGTTTGGTCAGTTAATTGCTCAAGAGGTCCAAAAATCGACTGTGCTATGGCAAAAGTCAACTATGACCCAAATACAGTCAAACCTCAAGATTTTTTTGTCAACATTCTCATTTTGAAGGATATCTCATCACTTTATCAAGGGTTGATAATGATTCATCAAGGATTTCTTAAAATTCATCAAGACTCAAAAGTTGCTAAATTAGGGTTTTGTAGGAAAAGTCAACTCAACTTTGACCAAGCATAACTTTCTCATACTTTATGATAAATGACCCATCCAAAGATCATTTTTAATAGGATACAATTTCATACAATCCATCTTCACACCCCAAGATCAAGAAATGCACTCACAAAAAGTTACAAATTTGGACATTATAGGTCATTTTTGTAAGTCAACAAAACACCCTTTTTTCCAAAGCTTATTACTTGAGCATGGAATATCAAAATGAGATGATACCAAAAGGGTTGGTTAGAGTACATCTTAAGCTTTCTAAAAAGTCCAAGAACACTTCCAAAAGTTCAAAATTGAAGAATTTATGCATTGTTGAAGTTGGGCATTTTTGCAAAATTGCCAAAAGTCAACTATCCCCAAAACTTCAAATTTTGTCAAATGGGCCCATTCTTTTCCACTTGATTTGATCTTGTCACACTCCACATGTGTCCTAGATTCAGCCTTGTGTCATTTATTAATTTTTCTATTTTATTTGATTTTTTATTGAATTAATTCATTTTAAATCAATTTAAATCAAATAAAATCACAAAACTTGATTACATGAGATCTTTTTCTATTTTCAGGACCTAATCATCATCAATGACATGATCAAACTCGTATCAGCCATTCCATGTGCAAAAATATTGGATTTTGGACAAAATAAGCAAGTTTTCAATGGAGGATCAAATCAAATCTCCAAGCCATAATGCACAAGGATTCAGTCCAAAATTGTTGAACTAATGCATTGCTTATTACATATACAAGTGAAAGGCACACGAATTGAAGGTTAGAGGCTGCAAGAACACCAAAATCAAACTTGAAAGAATTGGCAAAAAGCTTGAAACTGAAATCATGCGTAGAGGCAAATTCAGGGAAAATCTCCACACTAATCCATTGCTGGACATCCACTAAAGCGAAGCCAACTCAAAACCAATCCCCATACACGTTCTAAAGCGCTGTAAGTCTCTCAAAATACCGCCTTGTATTTGAAATCAAAACTCCATGTTCTTACATATTTTTGACAAATCGTTGACATATTCATGATGCTTGTGGAATTTCTGGAGTTTCTGCATTATTTGATTGCATTAATATGGCCTGTAGCCCCCTAGCTGAATCTAGGGTTCTTGGTTTGTGTTTTTGGGAATTTTTGCTACAAGTAAAATTGGAGCCATTAATGGACATAGACGTACTCAGGAGGCCTAGACGAGCATGACTATGGTCTTGGAATCAATTTCTATGGCCTAGAACTAATTTTAGGATGGACATACAGATTTAGCTGCGTATATAAATCCGCAGGTAAATAACCAGGGTGAACGAAGAAGATGAAGACGTGCCCCCCTCCCATTGGTTGATTCAAACTTCACGCTTTATTTTTTTATATTTTCTGGCATTTATTTGATTTCCAATATTATTATTATTATCCATTATGATAACAATAGAAGCGTGATGGTTTAGTGGCAAGGGCGTCAGTTCAAAATCCAACAGGACCTGGGTTCGAATCCCAGGTCCCCATATGCTTTGTATTATTTTTCCACAGATATTCCAGCGCGTTTCAGGAAGTGTGGCATACCATGGTCCTCAAATCTCAAAGCGCCAGATGGCCCCAGGCCAGATCTGGTGGTCCAGATGGGACGTGCATCATGCTCCCTAGTCAAAGTGCATGCATGGGAGTCCAGAAGTCAACCAGGTCTGCGCCTGTTGGGCCACAAAATTTCCATTCCAACCTCCAATTTGGGCCCAAACCCCCATAAGTTCTATTTCTTTCTTTTATTTATTTATTTTATTTATTTGCTTGATTAATTATTTTTATTATTTGACTAACCAATTAAAACTTTTTCTTCATTAAAATTAAAAACCAAAAATATTTTCTTTATTAAAATTAATTTTCAGTAATTTTATTTTTGTTAATAAATGTTAATTTAATTAATTTAGTTTAATTAGGAAATAACTTTAATATCTTTTGCAATAATTAAAATTAATTTAGACAATTAGGTTTTATTAACTTTGATCAATTTATTTTTATTTCTTTAAATATCAAAAAAATCCAAAAATATTATTTTCATTAATTAATTAATTTGTTTATTAATTTAATGTTAACCTAATTTAATTTCTTCATAAATTCAAAATAAACCAAAAAATCTTTTCTTTAATAATCAAAGGGTCAAAACCCTAAAACTCGCCCGATTTAATTTCCCGCACGCGATCCATATTTATTTCAATATTGTATCTGTTTCCCGAAATGTAATAGTTTAATAGGCCTTTAAATATTTTCATCGCTTTATTTATTTTCCGCATTTTAATTTCAAGGGTTGCTTTTGGCGATGTAAATACCCGACGCCTTGTAATAGTTAGTTTTAATTTCCGCAATCTAATTTCCGCAACTTATAAACTGTTAGATGTTTGATAATAGGGAATGTATGACAAGATCAAATGTTTAAACCTAAAATCAACATAGATAACCATTGACATGTACAAAGACAAAATTAACTGAAAACAACACACTCGCACATGCGCACTCTTAGGGTACGCCTCACTTGGTTGCCTTCGAACATGGTCATTGAGTATACGAAGTTTTAGAGGTCGCCCTCTTATCCAAAGATCATAGATGCCTCGAAACGGTTGCCTCGGAAAAATGATCTAAGACATTAGGGTTACCGCTAAGGCGTCCTAACATTGCTTTTGTGACCGCACGTCCCTTAATCGAATTGACCCTTAAAACTCCAACGACGATGCTACCTATTCATCAATAGTGGGATAACATTGTCTAAAGGACATTAGTATAGATTGATTCCTTTTTCGAGTAGGTAGATGATTCTTAAGTACTTGCTCTTTCAAAACAAAACAAAAACTTTTCGCACTTACACCTTTCAAACAAAAACTCTTTTCAAACCCACAAACACAAAGAAAAGCAAATTTTGAAAACACTTTGAGCAAGTACCTAAGAGCCCGTGGATAACCACGGATAGAAAGGGTGCTAACACCTTCCCTTTCTATAATCTACCCCCCGGACCCGAGAAACATCTCGAAAAAGGAATTTTTCTGTGCTTTTTTCCTTTCCTTGTTGGATAAAATAAAAGACGGTGGAGACTCTTGCTTACCGCGACATTTTGCGAAAACGAACGCAAAACACGAACCAGTATTCCAAAAAATAGTCAGTTCTTTCCCACCGTATCACATAACTGGCAACTCTACTAGGGAGATCAATAAGTGGGGTGTACCTTAGGATTAGATCATTGTGTTTTCAATTGTTTACTTTGTATGCTTTATATTTGTGGGCTTGTATCGGAGTTAATATAGATCCTAACCAGGATCTGGGGGATACCCTTTAGGTAAGTAGCAATAAACTGTGAGGGATCTGTACGGCATCGACCGATACAGTTGAAGCAGTAGCTACGTTGGTGTGGCACTTTAGATTGTACCGATATCACTTATGTTGGAAAGAGGAGAATATGGGTCATCTAAGGGGTTATTAAGCACCAACTGACCTTAGAACCTTTAAATTGACCAACTTGGCCATAGAACAGTAGCAGTATGCTACACTCATTGAGACTAAACTCTCGTGATGATTTCGGCCGCAAGAAAAGGTTGCTAAACTGGAATTATGACCGATCAAGGGTAGTCAGTGATATTGAGATCCTCTAGAACCTGGTTACTATTTCTAGGAAAGGTTTAAACCAACTGAACTGAAAGAGGGTAGTATCTAAGCTCCTTGCCAGCTTGAAATCTAAGGGCTCTCTGTGTGACTTGTGTGCCTTTACCATGTTTGATATTTGTAGATACTTGTGGTGTGCTTTCTATCATGACATCATGACATCATAATATTGCATACATCTTGCATTAGACTAACCTATTTCAAAGGCAGGAGGGATTCATCTTTGTTCTATTTTGTAGGTCATGATGCCCATGCGTAGGAATACCATCCGGATCAACTTTGTCCAGGTTCCCACTGTGGTTAAAGAATTGATTGCAAAGATGCCCGATACTACCTCCTTCATCAGGAGACATGGTTACCTTCTCAGTTTGGTCACCTCCAAATTGGACGAGAAGATGATGAGTGTCCTAGTCCAGTTCTATGATCCACTATACCATTGCTTTACTTTTCAAGACTACCAGTTGGTTCCCACCTTAGAAGAGTTCTCTGATCTGCTCGGTATCTCTATTCTGGAGCAGACCCCGTTTACTGGTTGGGAAAAGATCCTTAGGCCAGAAGAGATTGCTTCAGCCCTTCATATGACAAAGGATGAGGTAATGGCTAATTTGGAGATGTTGTACCCCAAAATTTACCCTCCCATACTCTTCAAGATTTGCCAAGATCAAGCTTCAAAATCTCTCAAAGGTTGCACAGTCCAATTACCTCCCAACACAGTCAAAATTAGGGTTTTGATTCTTGCAAAGAAAATGAGGTTTTCAAGAGTCCAATCAAGTCCCACATGCCCATATACATTGTCAAGCATCCATATGTCAAGTTTCAAGACTCACAACATCAAATTGCACAGTCAAAAACCCTAAATGCTCCAAGTCAACTGTAGGGGCAAAATGGTCATTTGACAGTCAAAAGTCAAAAAATTTGGTCAACATCTTATTTTTAAGCCACAAACATCATTTGATCAATTCTTGATCATGATTTCTCAAAGCATGGCTCAAGAAGTCTCAAGATGCAAAAGTTTCTATTTTTGGACAGCTAAAAAGTCAACTGCAAATTGACTAAGGCATAACTTCTTCATGGTTCATCATAAAAATCCCATCCAAAGTTCATTTTGAAGAGGATGACATTTCCTACAACTCATCTTCACACTTCAAGTCCAAGAAATGCTCTCACAAAAAGTTATCAATTTCAACATTATAGGTCATTTTCAAAAGTCAACAAAAAGGCACTTTAAGTCAAAGACCATAACTTGAGATTGGTAAATCAAAATGACATGGGAACAAAGGAATTGGTTAAAGGACTTCAAGACCTTTCCAAAATGTCCAAGAACATGATCATAGCTTCAAAATTGAGCAAGATATGCATTGGAGAAGTTGAGAAATTTTTGGGAATTTTGAAAAGTCAACTTTGCCTAAAACACTTCAAAATTGCTAATGGGCCTCAAATTCTTCCTTGAATCATTACCCAAAGCCTATGCACGACCCATTGAGCTTAAAAGGATTTATTTTCTTATTTTTAATTAATTAATTTAATTTTTATTCTTATTAATTCATTTAATTAATTTTAATTGTAGAAAAATATCAAATAATGCTTTTCAAATCTTTTTGTGCAGCAAATCATACTAGGGCAAGCTGGCAAGTCGTTTCACATTCAAAAAGGGAAGATTTTCCATGATTGGCAAGGGTTACCATGAAAAAAAGATTGAAAAAGATATGATAAAAATCAAATATTGAAATCATCAATTCATGGACTTATGGGCTTGTTTCTTGACCTAATTTCGTTCATATACTTATGCATAACCTAACCTAATGGAGACATACACGAAAAGCTGCTCACAAACATAGAACCAATTGACAAAATTTCCACAAAAAGCTTGAAACTGATTTCATATTTGCAGAGCGATTCAAGGCTTAAAACCTTTTCCATTGCGTTCCTGACATTGCTAGGAGTCGACTGCAATCAAGAACAAGTCCCCATACTCCAAGAATCGGTAGAACATAATCACCTTCTTCATAAATATGTCCATAATCGAATTTCAATTTCTATGCATCATTCATGTGTTTTGATCATTGATTTGTGTTACTAACATCTCCCTGGAACTTTTGGCATAGTTTAATTGTTCTAAAAATGCTTGAATCGAAATCTGCCATTGATGAAACCTAGGGTTTCAGAACTTCAAAATTGGGGGTTCTCATATATGGTAAAATTAGACTACCAAACCTGTATGGACATATTCGTGGCAACAAGACGAATCGTTTGAAACAATCGCGCCCTTTTTATATTAACCCCTCTTCTAATCGCTATTTTTACAGGTTTTAGTTTGTGGGGGTTTAAAACCCCCGCTACTTGCTTTATGTTTGCAGAGAAAACAAAGACGAAGGCAGGCGTGTCATCTTATGGTTGGACAATTCAAATATCCAGCGCGCTTTTTGTTTTATACCACTAATGTTGTTTCTTTTTATATAATCATTGTTTTCCACTAACATTACAAACGCGTTGCTTGGTTCAGATGGTGGATGACACGCCTTGTAACCACTAGGACCTGGGTTCGATTCCCAGGTCCCCTAAATATTGCATAATTTTTGTCTCAATGTATTCCAATGCAGCGTAGTCTCAGCGTCCCACCATACGTCCTCATACACTGGCTTGCCAGATGGCCTGGACCCACAATCTGAAGGCCACTAAAGGAGGTCTATCATGTACCTCAGTCAACCAAGGCACACACAAGCGTGGAAAGTCAAACAAGGCTCTATGCTAATGGGCCAGATTGCTCCAAAACACCTCCATTCTGGGCCTGATACCCCTTGTGTTTGTATTCTATTTTTAATTTTCTTTTCTTTTCTTTTTAATTCTTTTTATTGCTTTAATTATTTTATTTAATTCACCTAAAATAATTTTCATAATAAAAAATCAGAAACCAAAAAAATGTTTAATATTTAATTCTTATTAATTTCACTATTAAAATATTTTGTAAATAAACTCTAACAATTAATTTAGTTTAATTTAGGTTTTAATTCAATCTTTTTCTTTAATAAATAAAAAATATCTAGACTTAGGTTTTTTTTTGACATTTTTCATCCTTTTCTTAATTAATTATTTTTCTCATTATTTATTATTATAATTACTATTTATTTTTTGTAAATAAACATGTACCTTAATCAATTAGTAAATTAGGTTAACTTTAATATTTTCTTAAATAATTAAAATAACCTAGAATTAGGGTTCCCATTTAATTTTAATTTTCTTTATTTTCATAAATACCAAAAACATAAAAAAACGTTTTCTTTAATTAAATAATTATTATGCATTAATTTAATTTCAAGCAAAAGGGTCCAACGCCCTCGAACGTTCAATTTTAATTTCTATTTCGCGCATTATTTTCTTTCGAATATTATGTAACTGCTCAAGGATTGTAATAGTACTTAGGTCTTTTTACTTTCCGCATTTTTTTACCAAACGGGTCTTTGTATTTTGGCGATGTATAGACCCGCGCCTTGTAATAGCGTAGTTTTATCTTTCCGCATTTAAATTTCCGCACTCTTAAATTCTAACTTGCATGAAAGAATGTATGGTTAATTAAAAACAAGCGTAGCTCACAATACCATGATCAAAGATAAACTTAACATGAAAACAACACACAAATTCACACACCACTTCTAGGGTACGCCTCACCTATTGCCTTCGAAACGTGGTCGTCAAGTATAGGACGTTTTAGTAAGTCCTTATGTCCATGATCCCGTTGCCTCGAAACAAGTTGCCTCGAAACAGTTGCCTCGAAACGGTTGCCTCGGAATAAAAAAAGGATCAAGGACATAAGGGTAGCTTCTAAGGTGTCCTAACTGTTGCTTCGGTGACCATAATGTCCCTATACTCGAATTGACCCGAACACCTCCAACGGTGGTGCTACCTACCTCTCAATGGTGGGATGGCACTACCTTAAGTACATTTACACAGCTTAATTCCGTAGGGTAGGTAGATGACTCATAGATACTCGCTCTCTCTAAAAAACAAAACATCTTTTCACACTGACACTTTCAAAAAGCTTTCAAAACAATTTTTCAAAACACTCTTGAGGACTGATACAAGAGTTATTCAGAAATTTTTAAAAGAAACTTTTTCAAACCCACTCACAATTGAAAAGCAAACATTTTAAAAACACAATGAGCAAATATCTAAGAGCCCATGGATAACCATGGATAGAAAGGGTGCTAATACCTTCCCTTTCTATAAATCTACCTCCCGAACTGAGAGACATCTCGAATAAGGAATTTTGATGTGCTTTTGTCCTTTCCATGTTGGAGAACATAAAAGACGGTGGCGACTCTTGCTTACCGCGACATTTCGCGAACCAGCGTTAAACAGTCAGTTCTAAATCCACCGATCACAGAACTGGCGACTCTGCTGGGGAATCTTATAAAGTGAGGTGTACCTTAGGACTAAGATCACTTGTATTTTCAATTGTCTGAATTGTTTGCTTTATTATTGTGGGTACTGTCTTGGGAGTTCTATAGATCCTAACCCGGATCTGGGGGATACCTTCTTAGAAAGTAGCAACAAGACTGTGAGGGAAATGTGCGGGGTATATCGACATGGTTGAAGCAGTCTGCTACGTTGATGTGGCACTTTGGTGAGTACCGGTAACCCTTGAGTCCAGTCAAGGAGAGTACGGGGCCGCCGCGTGGTGTCGTGAAACATCAACTGACCTTAGGAACCTTAATTGAACCATCTTGGCCTCTTTAGGGTAGTGAGAAACTGACTTTGGTGCAGTCCGAGGTTGGTTGATACTCTATACTACACTCAATTGAGGGTTGTTTTCTTGGAATATTTCGGTCGCCAATTTAGTGGCTAAATCGAAACGATGAACACAGAAAACAATTCAATGATATTGGGACCCTTAGAACCCGGTTAATTCTGATAGGACAGGTTTTGAGCCCACCAACTTCAAGAGGGTAATACCCAGACCCCATGCTGGCCTAAACTCTAAGGGCTGTGGTGTGACTTGTGTGCCTTACCATGTTTGCTTTTTGTGAATATTTGTGGTATGTTTTATCATAGCATCATAACATCATACAACATCATATGCATTGACTAACCATTTCAGGGGTTCGAATCTTCATCTTTGTTCTTGTTTTGTAGGACATGGAAACTATCCGCAGAAAGACAATTCAGATCAGCCTTGTAAGGATCCCTCCTCAGCTTAAGGAACTTATATCCAGGATTCCCGAGAGCTCTTCTTTCAGTGAGAGGCATAGAAGACTCATCAGCTTGGTCAACACCAACATTGAAGAAGATATGATAAAGGTCCTCTTCCAGTTCTTTGACCCTCTGCATCACTGCTTTACATTCCTGGATTATCAACTGGTGCCTACATGGGAAGAGTTCTCCTGGCTTCTGAAGATCCCTATCCTTAGTCAACTACCCTACAACGATACGAAAAAGGAACCCAAACTTGAAGAGATTGCTAAAGCCTTACGTCTACAACCATCTGACATCAAGGGACATTGGGAAGTTAGAAGTGGTATCAAAGGGTTCTTGGCCAGGTTTCTGTTTGAGAAGGCCCAAGAATGTTGGAACTCCCTTGACCTACAAGCCTTTGAAGAAGTTGTGGCCCTCCTTGTCTATGGACTGGTGTTGTTCCCGAATCCCGATCAGCTTATAGATATCAGTCTTGTCCAGATCTTCATGTCCAAGAATCCTATACCTACGTTGCTTGGGGACATCCTTCACTCATGTTACACTCGAACCATGAGAAAAAGAGGTGTTCTTATGTGCTGCACTCCTCTCCTGGGAAGGTGGTTTATTTCGCACCTTCCACAATCAGTTCTGAAGAACGAGCGGGGTTTGATATGGTCACAACGATTGATGACTCTTACACATGCTGATATACATTGGTGTTCTCGGTCCAGAGAAGACGTCACTATCATTGATCGTTGCAGGGAGTTTCCTAATGTTCCTTTACTTGGAATCAGAGGAGGTATCACTTACAACCCCTGTCTGGCCTTGAGACAGTTTGGATATGCTCGGAGGGATGGCCCTCATGACATGGTAATTCCTGACATAGTTTTTGAATTCGACAATGATGCACAAGGACTTCGCCAGAGATTTATCAGAGCTTGGAGGATGCCCAACACGGTAGACAACAAGACACTGGGGCACAGGAACTCCATCCTGTTGGAGCCTTATCTCAAGTGGGTACGGGCCCGCTCCCAGAAATTAATGATGCCATATCCTCATGTTCTCCCTGTGATCAAAGAGCCAGTTTTGGAAGGAGAGGTGTCCTACACCATTCAACATCCTGACATGCCTACATCCCGGGAAGAAATGCAGAAGAGCTGGATCCAGCTTAAGGAAGAACGGAATTCTCTTGAGTCCAGTCTACATGCTAGTGAGAAGAAGGTCTTGGAGCTCACCCGCCTACTGCACGAGGAAAAGACTCTCAACACTTACATAGCTCCAAAGAGGATGCGCAGTGTCTTTTGGGATTGATTTATTTTGTAATATTTTGCCCATGAGGCCTTGATGTACTGAACAATTATTCCCTAATGATAACGTGTGTTCCTTTTTGTCTACAACAAATTTGAACTTTCGAACCCTTGAATGCATTGCATAAACATATATCATGCATCATGTGCATAGCAGGTACTCTTCTTTTCAGGTTGCTTAATCTTCTTCGCTGTTTATTTCAGCTCGCCATCATGAATCCTGAATCATCTACTGAGCAGTCCATCAAGGCCCTCCAGGCTCAGAACGCCCAATTCCAAGAGCTGATCATGAGTTTAGCCCAAGGTCAAGAGGAGTTGAAGGATCTGCTGGTCAAGAAGAAGAAGAAGAGAACTGTACTGTTCAACACTGGCCGGAGGTTTGGTAACACACTGCAGAATGAGGTTGATCAAGCTGGTTCTTCTGTAGGAAAAGGCAGTCCCCAGGGGGGAAGGGTTCCTAGTCCGGTGGTCTCTGACAACGAGATTGATTTCAATGAGGAGCAGTATCCTCCAGCTGAAGACAAGTACAAGCAGTTAGAGGATCGTCTGAATGCCATGGAAATTCAACAAGTGCCTGGTTTGGATTTTGGAGACTTGGGTCTATCTTCTGGTGTGGTGATCCCATACAAGTTCAAAGCACCATCTTTCGCAAAGTATGACGGGGCGTCCTGCCCTAAGCTACATCTCAGATCTTATGTGCGGAAGATTCAGCCGTATACTGTGGACAAGAACTTGTGGATCCATTTCTTCCAGGAGAGTCTTTCAGGGACTCATCTCGAATGGTTCTATCAGCTGGATGGAACCAAGGTTCGTAACTGGGAGGAATTGGCTACTTCTTTTTACAAGCAGTATCAGTATAATGCCGACCTCGCTCCTACACGTACCCAACTCCAGGGTATGTCGCTAGGATCGGGAGAAGGTTTTAAAGAGTATGCGCAGAAGTGGAGGGACCTGGCTGGCAGGGTGCAGCCACCATTAACCGACCGTGAACTAGTAGACATGTTTTTGGGTACCCTATCTGGGCCGTTCTTCAATCATCTCATTGGCAATTCGTCTGCAGGGTTCACAGACCTCATTCCGACTGGGGAAAGAATAGAAGCTGGTATGAAATCAGGGAAAATTCAGAAAGATGCATCCTCAAGTTCTGAGAAAAAGCCTTTCAAGAAGGAAGCCAGTGCTGTGTATGGGCCTAGAAGGCAAAATAAACCAGAACGCCGCCAAGCTGTCAACACGGTGGTAATTGCAAAGCCTGCTGCCGCTCCTCGGCAACCTAACCAACCAAGGGGTGAGAGACCCAGAAGAGAATATACTCGGCTTAGTATGACCTTGTCACAAATCTTGCCGCAATTGCTATCGACTAACTTGGTAACCGTCAGAGAAGCTCCGAAGGTGGTGAACACGACCTCTCCGAAGTATAATCCAAATGCCCGCTGTGCCTATCATTCTGATAGCCCGGGGCATTCTACTGATGATTGCTGGGCCCTAAGGAATAAGGTTCAGGACCTTATCGATGCGAAGGAAATACAGTTTGAGGCACCTGAAAGGCCCAACGTTGTGACTGCTTCTATGCCCCAGCATGGAGTAAATGCCATTGAGGAAGACCTGTATGCCGTGTCTGTGGATGATGTTGCTACCCCTTTACTGACTGTCAAGAGGAACCTGTTGCTAGCCGGTTTATTTCCGGGTTATAGCAAGGGTTGCCTTCTGTGTGCTGTTTCCCCTGCTGGTTGTCCGTTGCTGAAGTCAGGCATCCAAAGCCTGATGGATAGCAAAGAAATATTGTTCAAGAAGACCGCTGTTCCTTTTATTCCTATTGAAGAAGTATCTGTTGTCACCATCTTCAACAATCCTACCAAGGCTCCCCCGAGGAGGCCAGTCAAAATCATGACCGTTGCACCCATTATCATTACTGTTCCGGGGCCCCTCCCCTATGAATCTGACAAGGCTGTCCCATGGCACTATGGGGTAGATGTGTATGTACTTGGAGTGAAGCAGGAGTTCAACACTAGTACCAGTATCAGTAACATCACTGGTCCCGCCAAAGTTACTCGCAGTGGCAGGCTCTTCTCGCCTGACATTACGCAACCATTTATCCGAAGACCTCTTATCATTACGCCTACAAGTGCGCCTGTTTCCCCTTCTGATCAAGTTTCTATCCCTGCTGCCGAGTCATCTGACACTCGGGGCAAAGGGATTGCTGATGTGCCTGCCCAGATGGAGGCACCAAAGACTGTCAATGTTGAAGCCTCCCAGCAAGAGATGGAGGAAATCCTTAAGATCATTAAGAAGAGCGATTTCAACGTCGTTGAACAAATGGGGCATACCCCCTCCAAGATCTCTATGCTATCATTACTGCTATGTTCAGAGACCCATGCCAAGGCCCCGATTTCATTTCTGAAGACGGCCCACGTGCCACAAGAGACATCTGCGGACCAATTCACTGACTGTGTGGCCAATTTGACTGCTGACAATGGTTTGGGTTTCTCGGATGCTGATCTGACCGCTAAGGGAAAGAACCACAATAATTCCCTGCATGTCTCCATTGAATGCAGGGGCACTACTCTCGCACACGTGTTGGTGGACACCGGTTCTTCGCTGAATGTATTGCCCAAGAAGGCCTTGGACAGGTTGGATTGTGAGGGCCTGGAGTTGAAGCCTAGTAACATCGTGGTCCGAGCCTTTGACGGGTCGAAAAGGATGGTACATGGTGAAGTAGATATTCTGATTCATGTTGGTTCTCAAGTCTTTAATTCAACGTTCTATGTGATGGACATTCGTCCATCTTATTCCTGTTTGCTGGGTCGTCCTTGGATTCACAAGGCTGGGGCTGTGACCTCCACTCTACACCAGAAGCTCAAGTACCCTGTCAGAGGGAAGATTGTTACAGTGCAGGGGGAGGAAGAATACATGGTTAGTCATCTGAATTCATTCCGGTATATTGAGATGGACGGGGAGTTTATTGAAACCCCCTTTCAACATTTTGAAGAGGTACCTCCAACATTGGCGTCAGCTGAGACAGTAATTGAAGAAGACTTTCCTTTGAAGATGGCCTCCTTAAAGGACGCCCAGGCTGTAATTGAGAAAGGTGAATGTGCTAACTGGGGCAGGCTCCCTGATTTTACTCCTAAGACTGACAAGTTTGGGCTGGGTTTTACTGCAGAGGCTCAGAGGGCTGTATGCAAAGCAAGGATCGGAAGACCTCCCGTGTTCATCACCAACCCGGGAGTGAATTCTATTGAAGGCGAGGCGGAGGAATCAGAGTTTGATAGCTGGATCTACCCGACGACCGATGGTGGACTGAATAATTGGACTACAAAAGACTACATACCTGTTACTTTTGTTACGTAGTAATGAATTCCTTTGTTTTTAATTTTGTAATGAACAATAAATTGAAACTTTATGGCCCGGTGTCTTACCCGGGGCACCGTTGGCTTCATTTGTAAGGGCTTATTACTTGTCATTTCCATATATCATGAATAAAGACATTGGACGTTTTTCGCATTTCAAATCTTGTGCTCCCTTTCTTTCTTTTTTTCCTTATATATTGCAAAACAGCTGTATTTACACACACTCACTCATACAGGTTTCAATCCACTCTGGATCCCACTGGTAACGACTCTGCTACTGCCAGTTATGACTTCGAAAATCCGATCAACTTAGCCGAAGACGAAGGTGAAGATGATTGCGAAGTGCCTGGTGAACTTGCAAGACTGCTACTCCAGGAAGAGAGGGCTATTCAGCCACATGAAGAGCCAGTGGAAACGGTAAATCTGGGTACTGAGACAGACAGAAGGGAAGTCAAGATTGGTGCCAATCTGGAGCTCAGCGTGAAACAGCGGTTGATTCAGATGTTGCATGATTATGTGGAAATATTTGCCTGGTCCTACAAAGACATGCCTGGGTTGGATACCGACATTGTGGTCCATCATCTGCCTACCAAGGAAGACTGCCCTCCGGTTAAACAAAAGGTCCGCCGTATGCGTCCAGAGATGTCCGAGAAGATCAAAGCTGAGGTTATGAAGCAATTTGACGCCGGTTTTCTTGCAGTGACTTCTTACCCTCAGTGGGTTACCAACGTGGTTCCAGTGCCAAAGAAAGATGGTAAGGTCAGAATGTTTGTCGATTACAGGGATTTGAACAGGGCAAGCCCCAAGGATGATTTCCCTCTACCTCACATCGACGTTCTGGTTGACAATACGGCTCAACACAAGGTGTTCTCCTTCATGGATGGTTTTTCAGGTTATAATCAGATCAAGATGGCTCCTGAAGATATGGAAAAGACTACCTTTGTTACTCAGTGGGGCACCTTCTGCTACAAGGTCATGCCATTTGGACTGAAAAATGCTGGGGCAACCTACCAACGTGCCATGGTTGCTTTATTTCATGACATGATCCACCATGAGATTGAAGTGTATGTCGACGATATGATTGCAAGGTCCCAAACTAAGGAGGAACACCTTGACCATCTGCAAAAGTTGTTTGACCGTCTGAAGTTATACAAGCTGATGTTGAATCCAAATAAGTGCACATTTGGGGTAAGATCTGGAAAGTTGTTAGGCTTCGTCGTAAGTGACAAAGGTATTCAAGTGGACCCTGCCAAGGTTAAAGCCATACAAGAGATGCCAGTTCCCAAGACAGAGAAAGAAGTCAGAGGCTTTCTAGGACGTCTGAATTATATTGCCCGATTCATCTCGCACCTAACAGCTACCTGTGAACCAATCTTCAAGCTGCTGAAGAAAGATCAGGTAGTACGTTGGAACGATGAATGTCAGGCCGCTTTTGACAGAATCAAAGAGTATCTCCAAGAACCACCCATTCTTATGCCACCGGTTGAAGGGAGACCTCTAATACTATACTTGACAGTACTTGACAGCTCAATGGGGTGTGTGCTGGGGCAGCATGACGAGTCTGGCCGAAAAGAGCATGCCATTTATTACCTTAGCAAAAAGTTTACCGACTGTGAGACCCGATACTCACTGCTCGAGAAAACTTGCTGCGATTTGGTATGGGCTGCTCGCCGGCTGAGACAATATATGTTGACTCACACTACTCTGTTGATTTCAAAAAAGGATCCAATAAAGTACATATTCGAAAAGCCTGCTCTGTCCGGAAGAATAGCAAGATGGTAGATGATCTTGACAGAATACGACATCCAGTATACGACTCAGAAAGCTATCAAAGGAAGTGTATTGGCAGACCACTTGGCACACCAGGCAGTAGATGACTACCAGTCAATGAACTTCGAGTTTCCAGACGAGAGCATCATGATAGTGACTGATTGCGAAGTACCTGGACCGGATGAAGGACCTGAGGAAGGATCCCGATGGTCTATGCACTTTGACGGAGCCTCCAACGCTTTGGGTAACGGTATCGGCGCTGTGATCATATCTCCCAAAGGCACTCATACTCCACTTACTGCCCGGCTATGTTTCAACTGCACCAACAACATGGCGGAGTATGAGGCGTGTATCATGGGTCTTCAAGCTGCGATTGACTTAAGGATCAAGTTTCTGAGTGTCTTCGGAGATTCTGCTCTCGTGATCAATCAAATAAAAGGCGAGTGAGATACGAAACATCCGAATCTTATTCCTTACAGAGAATGTGTGTTGACATTGATCCCCCATTTCATAGAGATAACTTTTGAACATTTCCCAAGAGAGGAGAATCAGAAGGCGGACGGGTTAGCTATGATGTCTTCTATGTTCAAAGTCAAATGGGACAATGAGGCTCCCCGGATCATCATTTGGAAGTTGGACGAACCTGCATATTATTGTGATCTTGAGGCTGAGACAGTAATTGAAAAACCCTGGTATCATGAGGTGAAGAGGTATCTGGAAGCTTAAGAATACCCTGAAGGGGCATCCATCAATGATAAAAAGTTTCTGAGAAGATTCAATGCAAAGTTCTTCCTCAGTAACGGCATTCTCTACAAGCGGAACCATGATTCAACTTTGCTGCGTTGTGTGGATAAGACTGAAGCAGAAGGGATCATGGCAGAGCTGCATGAAGGTACCTTCAGAACACATTCCAGTGGACACACCATGGCAAAGAAAATCCTTCGGGCAGGATATTTCTGGTCCACAATGGAAGCCGACTGTTACCAACATTCTCGGACATGTCACAAGTGCCAGATTTATGCAGATAAGGTGCACGTTCCTCCATTTCCTCTAAATGTCTTGACTGCACCTTGGCCTTTTGCAATGTGGGGCATTGATATGATCGGTGAGATTAAACCTACGGCATCCAATGGGCATCGCTTCATCCTAGTGGCAATCGATTACTTTACGAAGTGGGTTGAAGCAGCTTCCTACACCATTGTAACCAAGAACGTTGTGGCACAGTTCATTCGACACAATCTGATATGTCGCTACGGTGTCCCGGAAAGGATCATTACAGAGAACGGTACCAATCTTAACAACAAGATGATCACTGAGCTCTGCGAGCAATTCAAGATACAACACCACAACTCTTCTCCTTACCGGCCAAAGATGAATGGGGCTGTAGAAGCAGCGAATAAAAATATCAAGAAGATTGTGCAGAAGATGACAGTGACCTATAAAGATTGGCACGAGATGTTACCGTTTGCTCTTCATGGGTACCGTACCTCAGCAAGAACGTCAACCGGGGCAACTCCCTTTTCCTTGGTCTATGGCATGGAGGCAGTCTTGCCGATTGAAGTCCAGATACCCTCTCTCCGGATAATGAAGGATGCAGATCTGAGCGAAAATGACTGGATCTAGACTCGATTTGATCAATTAAACCTAATCGACGAAAAGAGACTCACTGCTATTTGTAATGGTCAGACGTACCAAAAATGGATGATCAGGGCATTTAACAAGAAAGTCAGACCACAAGAGTATCAAGTTGGGGACCTGGTAATCAAGCGCATCATTCTTCCTCAAAGTGATCCCAGGGGCAAATGGACCCCTACGTACGAAGGGCCATTTGTGGTTAAGCATGTGTTCTCAGGAGGAGCCATGATTCTAACCACCATGGATGGTGACGACCTTCCTCACCCCGCCAATGCAGACATAGTAAAAAGATACTACGCATGATAAAAGACCCGCTAGGTTGACATACCAAGGCAAAAATTAGGGATTCCCGGCGAACCAAAAGGTTCGGGCAAAATGAGGGATGAAATGAAAAAAATATGTACACCCGGCAAGTCGAAAACCTGAAAAGGCGGCTTGGGCAGAAATGGGTATCCCGGTGGACTGAAAACCCGAAAGGGCGGTCCAGGCAAAAGTTAGGGATAAAGCGTAATACTATGTCTCATTGGATCACCTTGCATCCAGAATCCGGTATCAACATCAAGTTCAAACAGCATCGATCGATCAGCTTCATCTTCAACCGAGCATCCAAGTGATGAGACGCTCGAAGATATAAAGGCGATAGTAGAGTTGGAACCTAGTGGGATTATTCTTTTCACATAGCTATTTTGTTTTCCCTTTTCACAAAATTGTATAAACTCTGTTATTCGGCGGCATTCTCTTACTAGGACGTCAGCCTCTTGTACATAAACGCCTATTTACAGGCAGATTCAAAAATCAATACTAATTCACGTTTCAGCTAAATTGCCAACAGTTTTTTCCTTTTTCTGTTTTGTCTTGCGAAGAACGTCCAATGTTCAATTGTGATATATGCATTTGACACTAATTGCTAACTCATAAATATTTGCATACGAAACAAAGGATTAATTACGGGTAACATCAGAAACAGGGGCAATAATGAGTTGTCTAAAGTGATCTAATTGCTCTGTCCACCAAGGTACCAAGGTAAGTTCGGCTAAAGAGTGTAACCAAGATATCTTAATTCCCCAGAGAGTGAGCCAGCGAGTCAACGGTACTCTCCCCAAGCAGAGTTAGTCCACTGTCAGCCTTAAGGAAATTGGGTATCCCCAGCAGATCTCAACATTCTTCAGCGGAGTATACAAACATTCTTAACAAGCATCCCCGACAATCTTGATCTAAGATTGTTCCCCGGCGGTATACCAGACGTTCAATGGAGCCATTCCCCAGTCCAATCTGAAAAGTTTCCCCAGGAAAGTGGAATCCATCTCCCCAGCAGGAAGCTTATCCCCAGTAGATTCTGGAAACTTGTCACCCGCATAGTACGAACGTTCCCCCGGCTTTATTCAGAAGGTTATTTCCCTACCAGGATATAACTGGGTTATCCTTAGCCAATTGTCACGGAAAGATCGTCCCCGACGAAGTCTTCCTATCCCCCAGCGGAGTTCATCAATTCCTTCAACATAACACATTAATGGTATCCCCAGCGGAGTTATCATCGACTTCAGCAAAGTACCTCTCTTTCCCCACAGAGTTCACTCCCTGCAGAGTAATCTATTCGCCAAGTTTAGTCCCCAACGGAGTCATCTTCTCCTATCGGTATTCTTGCAACCATCATCCCCAATGGAAACAAAGAGCGCTACTCTTCAACATCAAGCCCAGGATTTAAGTTCCCGGCACCCGTCAAGGATTTATTTTCCTAGACAAAAATACATTCGTGAACATCATATCTTCATACATTATAGCATGCACATACGCATCATGAACATACAATCTCATTTATTCTGAGAACATCACGCATGCCATACATCATGACATCGCATACAACTAACGTTTTGTCTTTTCAGGACAAAGGTCAATACAAAGATGATTACTATCAACGGTCGCAACTAAAGATCCGATTTCTGTATCTTGCCAGGGTGTATCTGTTGACAACTATACCAGACTCGATTCCTGTATCCGGCCAGGGCACGTCTGAAGAGTTCGAAGATCCGATTCCTGTATCTTGCCAGGGTGTATCTGTTGACGACTAATTCTAGACTCGATTCCTGTATCCTGCCAGGGCACGTCTGAAGAGTTTGAAGATCCGATTCTTGTATCTTGCCAGGGTGTATCTGTTGACGACTAATTCCAGACTCGATTCCTGTATCCTGCCAGGGCACGTCTGAAGAGTTTGAAGATCCGATTCCTGTATCTTGCCAGGGTGTATCTGTTGACGACTAATTCCAGACTCGATTCCTGTATCCTGCCAGGGCACGTCTGAAGAGTTCGAAGATCCGATTCCTATATCTTGCCAGGGTGTATCTGTTGACGACTAATTCCAGACTCGATTCATGTATCTTGCCAGGGCACGTCTGAAGAGTTCGAAGATCCGATTCCTGTATCTTGCCAGGGTGTATCTGTTGACGACTAATTCCAGATTCGATTCCTGTATCTAGCCAGGGCACATTTGTATGCAAGTTCTCGCTAAGGAACCTCTTACGCGATCGACACCTAGATGGCATCTATAAGCCCATCCACATACCAACAGCTCCAGATGGCATCTATAAGCCCATCCTCCTATCCATCATCTCTCCAAATGGCATCTGTAAGCCCATTCCCTGCGTCATACTGCTGACACTCTACTATGTGAGTGCAAATTTCTGGGCACTCTAGTATTCAATCATCTTCCACCTTCGGATTACGAAAGGCACGCCAGCCAATCTACATCCTCAGGTCTAAGAAGATTGAACAGGGGCAACTGTTGTACCCAAAAATTTGCCCTCCCATACTCTTCAAGATTTGCCAAGATCAAGCTTCAAAATCTCTCAAAGGTTGCACAGTCCAATTGCCTCCCAACACAGTCAAAATTAGGGTTTTGATTCTTGCAAAGAAAATGAGGTTTTCAAGGGTCAAATCAAGTCCCACATGCCCATATACATTGTCAAGCATCCATATGTCAAGTTTCAAGACTCACAACATCAAATTGCACAGTCAAAAACCCTAAATGCTCCAAGTCAACTGTAGGGGCAAAATGGTCATTTGACAGTCAAAAGTCAAAAATTTTGGTCAACATATTATTTTGAAGCCACAAACATCATTTGATCAATTATTGATCATGATTTCTCAAAGCATGGCTCAAGAAGTCTCAAGATGCAAAAGTTTCTATTTTTGGACAGTTGAAAAGTCAACTGCAAATTGACCAAGGAATAACTTCTTCATGGTTCATCAGAAAAATCCCATCCAAAGCTCATTTTGAAGAGGATGACATTTCCTACAACTCATCTTCAAACTTCAAGTCCAAGAAATGCTCTCACAAAAAGTTATCAATTTCAACATTATAGGTCATTTTCAAAAGTCAACAAAAAGGCACTTTAAGTCAAAGACCATAACTTGAGATTGGTAAATCAAAATGACATGGGAACAAAGGAATTGGTTAGAGGACTTCAAGACCTTTCCAAAATGTCCAAGAACATGATCATAGCTTCAAAATTGAGCAAGATATGCATTGGAGAAGTTGGGAAATTTTTGGGAATTTTGAAAAGTCAACTTTGCCTAAAACACTTCAAAATTGCTAATGGGCCTCAAATTCTTCCTTGAATCATTACCCAAAGCCTATGCACGACCCATTGAGCTTAAAAGGATTTATTTTCTTATTTTTAATTAATTAATTGAATTTTTATTCTTATTAATTCATTTAATTAATTTTAATTGTAGAAAAATATCAAATAATGCTTTTCAAATCTTTTTGTGCAGCAAATCATACTAGGGCAAGCTGGCAAGTCGTTTCACATTCAGAAAGGGAAGATTTTCCATGATTGGCAAGGGTTTCCATGAAAAAAAGATTGAAAAAGATATGATAAAAATCAAATATTGAAATCATCAATTCATGGACTTATGGGCTTGTTTCTTGACCTAATTTCGTTCATATACTTATGCATAACCTAACCTAATAGAGACATACACGAAAAGCTGCTCACAAACATAGAACCAATTGGCAAAATTTCCACAAAAAGCTTGAAACTGATTTCATATTTGCAGGGCGATTCAAGGCTTAAAACCTTTTCCATTGCGTTCCTGACATTGCTAGGAGTCGATTGCAATCAAGAACAAGTCCCCATACTCCAAGAATCGGTAGAACAGAATCACCTTCTTCATAAATATGTCCATAATCGAATTTCAATTTCTATGCATCATTCATGTGTTTTGATCATTGATTTGTGTTACTAACATCTCCCTGGAACTTTTGGCATAGTTTAATTGTTCTAAAAATGCTTGAATCGAAATCTGCCATTGATGAAACCTAGGGTTTCAGAACTTCAAAATTGGGGGTTCTCATATATGGTAAAATTAGACTACCAAACCTGTATGGACATATTCGTGGCAACAAGACGAATCGTTTGAAACAATCGCGCCCTTTTTATATTAACCCCTCTTCTAATCGCTATTTTTACAGGTTTCAGTTTGTGGGGGTTTAAAACCCCCGCTACTTGCTTTATGTTTGCAGAGAAAACGAAGACGAAGGCAGGCGTGTCATCTTATGGTTGGACAGTTCAAATATCCAGCGCGCTTTTTGTTTTATACCACTAATGTTGTTTCTTTTTATATAATCATTGTTTTCCACTAACATTACAAACGCGTTGCTTGGTTCAGATGGTGGATGACACGCCTTGTAACCACTAGGACCTGGGTTCGATTCCCAGGTCCCCCAAATATTGCATAATTTTTGTCTCAATGTATTCCAATGCAGCGTAGGTTCAGCGTCCCACCATACGTCCTCATACACTGGCTTGCCAGATGGCCTGGACCCACAATTTGAAGGCCACTAAAGGAGGTCTATCATGTACCTTAGTCAACCAAGGCACACACAAGCGTGGAAAGTCAAACAAGGCTCTATGCTAATGGGCCAGATTGCTCCAAAACACCTCCATTCTGGGCCTGATACCCCCTGTGTTTGTATTCTATTTTTAATTTTCTTTTCTTTTCTTTTTAATTATTTTTATTGCTTTAATTATTTTATTTAATTCACCTAAAATAATTTTCATAATAAAAAATCAGAAACCAAAAAAATATTTAATATTTAATTCTTATTAATTTCACTATTAAAATATTTTGTAAATAAACTCTAACAATTAATTTAGTTTAATTTAGGTTTTAATTCAATCTTTTTCTTTAATAAATAAAAAATATTTAGACTTAGGGTTTTTTTGACATTTTTCATCCTTTTCTTAATTAATTATTTTTCTCATTATTTATTATTATAATTACTATTTATTTTTTGTAAATAAACATGTACCTTAATCAATTAGTAAATTAGGTTAACTTTAATATTTTCTTAAATAATTAAAATAACCTAGAATTAGGGTTCCCATTTAATTTTAATTTTCTTTATTTTCATAAATACCAAAAACATAAAAAAACATTTTCTTTAATTAAATAATTATTATGCATTAATTTAATTTCAAGCAAAAGGGTCCAACGCCCTCGAACGTTCAATTTTAATTTCTATTTTGCGCATTATTTTCTTTCGAATATTATGTAACTGCTCAAGGATTGTAATAGTAATTAGGTCTTTTTACTTTCCGCATTTTTTTACCGAACGGGTCTTTGTATTTTGGCGATGTATAGACCCGCGCCTTGTAATAGCGTAGTTTTATCTTTCCGCATTTAAATTTCCGCACTCTTAAATTCTAACTTGCATGAAAGAATGTATGGTTAATTAAAAACAAGCGTAGCTCACAATACCATGATCAAAGATAAACTTAACATGAAAACAACACACAAATTCACACACCACTTCTAGGGTACGCCTCACCTGTTGCCTTCGAAATGTGGTCGTCAAGTATAGGACGTTTTAGTAAGTCCTTATGTCCATGATCCCGTTGCCTCGAAACAAGTTGCCTCGAAACAGTTGGCTCGGAACAGTTGCCTCGAAACGGTTGCCTCGGAATAAAAAAAGGGTCAAGGACATAAGGGTAGCTTCTAAGGTGTCCTAACTGTTGCTTCGGTGACCACACTGTCCCTACACTCGAATTGACCCGAACACCTCCAACGGTGGTGCTACCTACCTCTCAATGGTGGGATGGCACTACCTTAAGGACATTTACACAGCTTAATTCCGTAGGGTAGGTAGATGACTCATAGATACTTGCTCTCTCTAAAAAAAATAACATCTTTTCACACTGACACTTTCAGAAAGCTTTCAAAACAATTTTTCAAACACTCTTGAGGACTGATACAAGAGTTATTCAGAAATTTTTAAAAGAAACTTTTTCAAACCCACTCACAATTGAAAAGCAAACATTTTGAAAACACAATGAGCAAGTATCTAAGAGCCCATGGATAACCATGGATAGAAAGGATGCTAATACCTTCCCTTTCTATAAATCTACCTCCCGAACCGAGAGACATCTCGAATAAGGAATTTTGCTGTGCTTTTGTCCTTTCCATGTTGGAGAACATAAAAGACGGTGACGACTCTTGCTTACCGCGACATTTTGCGAACCAGCGTTAAAGAGTCAGTTCTAAATCCACCGATCACAGGAGACTAGAAGTGGAGCAAAGGGATTTCTGACTAAGTTCTTGGTTGGTAAGGCTAATTATTTCTGGGATAGTCTAGACTTCAAGGCATTCAAAGATATTCTGGCTCTTCTGATATACGGCTTGGTATTATTTCCGAACTCTGACTCTTTTGTTGATGTGAATGCAGTGAAAATCTTCATCTCTCGTAATCCTGTACCCACTCTCTTGGGTGACATTCTTCATCAGCTTTATGCCCGTACTGCTCGAAAGCGGGGAACCTTGATGTGATGTGCTCCGTTATTGGCGAGGTGGTTTATTTCGCACCTCCCCAAATCAGTGCTGAAGAACAAAGAAGGCATAGGCTGGGCTTATAGGGTTATGTCTCTCTCTCTCTCTCTCTCTCTCTCATAATGACATCATCTGGACTATCAAGGGTATGGATGAAGTGGCTATCATTGATCGCTGTGGGGAGTAACCCAATGTTCCACTGATAGGAACCCATGGAGGAATTTCTTACAATCCGTGCTTGGCCTTACGTCAGTTTGGGAGAGCCAGAAGAGAAGGACCTCACGAGCTGCTAATGCCTAGTACCATCTTTGATTTTAAAGGGGATAGCGACGAGCAACGCCGCAGATTCATAAGGGCTTGGGATAGAGTTCACAGATCTGATCCACATGAGTCGGGTCCAAAGACTTCTCTTCCAATGGAGCCATATCTCAGATGGGTCTGTTTCCGTGCCCAAAAGTTGGGTATGCCGTATGAAGCCGTCCTGCCTATCATTGTTGAAGTTGCTAATGAAGAGGGGGTTCTTCCTACCATCCTCCACCCTTACATGCCCACTGACATTGGGGCACTAAAAAGGTCTTGGATGCAGCTGAGAGACGAACGGGATGCTTACCGAGAAAAGTTTAACGAGCAAGAGCAGAAGATCCAAAAATTGACTAGGCAGCTGGAGAATGAGCGGATTCTCAATGACTATGTCTGCACCGACAAGAAGAGACCATGGGAGCACTGATTGTCCTTTGATTATTTCCTTTCCAGTTTTTATTTCCTTTTCAATATTTCCTTTCTTGTAACGCCTTAAGGGCATCAGTTGAACAATTTGAATTTCAAAGTTTATCTAATAAAGTGTATTTCATTTCTTGTTTACAAATTTGAATCTCCCGATTGTCTTTGAAATCATGTCATACGCATTTCATCCCATGCACTTCATAACAGGTACCCGTTACAGGTTTCTTATCTTCTTTGCTGTTTATTTCAGCACTCATCATGTCTGCTGAACCATCAACTGAGCAAGCAATCAAGGCCCTACAGGCTCAAAATGCCCAATTCCAAGAGCTGTTCATGAATCTAGCTAAGGGTCAGCAAGATCTGAAGACCCTGATTCTGAAAGAGAAGAAGAAGAAGAAGAAGAGGACAATCCTGTTTAACACAGGTCACGGGTTTGGAAACAGGCTACGGGATGAAGTTGATTTGACCACCTCATCTGGAGGGAAAGATAGTCAGGAAGAAAGGAGGGCTCCTAGCCCTGTGGTCTCCGACAACGAGCAGACTTCGACGAAGACCAGTATCCTCCGACTGAGGATAGATACAAGCAACTGGAAGATCGGTTGAGTGCGAAAGAAGTTTAGAAAGTGCCGGGTCTGGACTTTGGTGATCTAGGTCTGTCATCTGGGATGGTAATTCCCCATAAATTCAAGGCACCAGCCTTTGCTAAGTATGACGCAACTTCTTGTCCGAAACTGCACCTTCGGTCATATGTAAGGAAGATTCAGCCGTACACCGCTGATAAGAACCTATGGATACACTTCTTTCAAGACAGTCTCTCAGGGACTCAACTTGAATGGTTTTACCAGTTGGACGGAGCCACTATCTGTAGTTGGGAAGATTTGGCTACTGCTTTCTACAGGCAGTACCAATACAATTCTGACCTTGCTCCTATGCGTACCCAACTCCAAGGTATCAATGGGAACGGGCGAAGGTTTCAAAGATTATGCTCAGAAGTGGAGGGACCTCGCCAGAAGAGTGCAACCACCCTTAGCTGATCGGGAGCTTGTAGATATGTTTCTGGGGACCTTGTCTGGTCCATTTTTCAACCATCTGATTGGAAGCTCTTCGTCTGGATTCACAGAGCTAATTATGACCGGTGAGAGGATTGAGGTTGGTATTAAGGCTGGTAAGATACATAAGGGTGCCTCATCAAGCACCAAGAAGAAGCCCTTTAAGAAAGAGTCCAGTGTTGTTTACATTTCGAAAAGACAGAATAGACCTGAACACCGCCAAGCTGTTAATGCGGTTGTTATTTCAAGACCTGCTGGTGCTCCTCAACACAACAATCAATAAAAGGATGAGAAACCTCAAAGGCAATTCACCCATCTCAACATGACTTTGTCTCAGATTCTGCCGCAGTTATTAAAAACCAACCTAGTGATTCCAAGGGAAGCCCCAAAGAATCCAAATACAACCTCACCAAAGTATAACCCTAATGCCCGCTGTGATTTTCACTCTAATAGCCCAGGGCATAATATAGATGATTGTTGGTCTTTGAAGAATAAGATACAAGACTTAATTGATGCGAAGGAGATTGAGTTCGAGGCGCCCGAAAGGCCTAATGTTGTGACTGCTCCTATGCCCAAGCATGGAGTGAATGCTATAGATGAAGACTCGTTTGTGGTTTCTGTGAATGACATTGTTACCCCTTTGATGACTGTGAAGAAGAACCTTTTGCTAGCCGGTTTATTTCCGGGATGTGACGAAGGTTGCCATATGTGTTCTGTTCTACCTACCGGTTGCCATCTTTTGAAATCAGGTGTCCAACGCCTGATGGATAGTAAAGAAATTCTGTTTGAGAAGACTTTTGTTCCTTTGGTTCCTACTGAAGAAGTTGCCATCATTACCATTTTCGACAATTCTTCCAAGGCTTCCTCGAGAAAGCCTGTTAGGATTACATCTATTCCAAGAATCGCACCTGTGATCATCACTGTCCCTGGGCCTATCCCTTACACCTCTGATAAAGCTGTCCCTTGGAACTACGTGGTTGATGTTTATTTTCATGGAGTTAAACAAGAATTGGATGTTGATACTGACGTCAGTAATATTGTTGGACCTGCTAAGGTCACCCGCAGCGGAAGACTTTTGTCACCTGATATCTCTCCACCAACTGCCTGAAAACCTGTTGTTATTACACCCTCCAGTGTACCTGCTACTATTCCTGTTCAAGTTCCAATTCTTACCCCTGTCACCGAGTCATCTGACACTCGGGGCAAAGGGACCACCAGTGAGCCTGCCCAGACGGAGGCACCGAAGACGATTACTGTTGAAGCTTCTAAACAAGAGATGGAAGAAATTCTGAAAATCATTAAAAAGAGTGACTACAATGTAGTTGAACAGCTGGGGCAAACCCCGTCCAAGATTTATATGTTGTCACTGTTGCTATGCTCAGAGGCCCATGCCAAGGCTCTGATTACATTTCTGAAGACTGCACACGTACCACAAGAGACGTCAGCTGATCAGTTTAAAGATTGCATGGCCAATCTGACTGCTGATAATGGGTTGGGTTTCTATGACGCCGACTTGACTGCTAAAGGGAAGAATCACAATGATGCCCTGCATGTTTCCATTGAATGCAGGGGCACTACTCTTGCTCATGTATTGGTGGATACTGGTTCCTCGTTGAACATCTTGCCTAAGAAATCTCTAGACGGGTTAGACTGTGAAGGGTTAGAGTTTAAACCAAGCAACATTATCGTCAGGGCCTTTGATGGGTCTAAGAGGATGGTGCACGGAGAAGTTAATATCCCGATTAAGGTTGTCTCTCAGGTTTTAAATTCTACATTCTATGTGATAGACATTCGGCCATCTTATTCTTGTTTGCTGGGTCGCCCATGGATCCACAAAGTTGGGGCCGTAACCTCAATGCTGCACCAGAAGCTGAAGTACCCGGTCAAAGGGAAGATTATGACAGTACAAGGAGAGGAAGAGTACATGGTGAGCCACCTCTTCTCTTTCCGATATGTAGAAATGGATGGGGAGTTCATTGAGACCCCATTTCAGCATTTTGAAGAGGTTCCCCAGACACTGGCGTCAACTGAGACTGTTGTTGAAGATTCTCCTGTAAGGATGGCTTCCTTCAAGGATGCCTGGGCTGTTGTTGAGAAAGGTGGGTGTGCAAATTGGGGCCGACTCCCTGATTTTACACAGAAGACTAACAAGTTTGGTTTGGGTTTCACTGCAGAGGCTCAAAAGGCTGTTCGGAATGCACGAATCGGAAGACCTCCCTTGTTCATTAGCAACTCGGGAGTGAATGTCATTGAAGACGATGTAGAAGAGTCTGAGTTCGACAGCTAGATCTATCCTACTACTGACGATGGACCAAGCAACTGGGAAGCAAAAGACTTCATCCCTATTTCTTTTGTTACCCAGTAATGAAACTTTTTGTTTTGAATATGTAACAGACAATGTTTTAAACTTTATGGCCTGGTGTCTTACCCGGGGCACTGTGACTTCATTTGTGAGGGCTTTATGTGTGTCATTTTCATATATCATTAATAAAAGCATTGGACGTTTCTTGCATTTCAAATCTTGCGCTCCTTGTTTTTTTTAATTATTATTATTATATATTGCAAAACAACTATTTTACACACACTCACATATACAGGTCTACATCCACTCTGGATCTCACTGGTATCGACTCTGCTACTGCCAGTTATAACTTCGAAAATCCGATCAACTTAGCCGAAGACAAAGGTGAAGATGATTGCGAAGTTCCTGGTGAACTTGCAAGACTGTTGCTCCAGGAGGAGAGGGCTATTCAGCCACACGAAGAGCTGGTGGAATCAGTGAATCTGGGTACTGAGACAGGCAAGAAAGAGGTTAAGATCGGTGCAAATCTGGAAGCTAGTGTGATGCAACGCTTGATTCAGATGCTGCATGACTACGTTGAGATCTTTGCCTGGTCTTACGAAGATATGCCTGGGTTGGATACCGATATTGTGGTTCACCGCTTGCCTACCAAGGAAGACTGTCCTCCCGTGAAATAGAAGGTCCGTCGAATGCACCCAGAGATGTCTGAGAAAATCAAGGCTGAAGTTATGAAACAGTTTGACGCTGGTTTTCTAGCAGTTACTTCTTACCCACAGTGGGTGGCCAATGTGGTTCCTGTGCCTAAGAAGGATGGTAAAGTTCGAATGTGTGTTGATTATAGGGATCTGAACAGGGCAAGCCCCAAGGATGACTTTCCTCTACCTCATATCGACGTTCTGGTTGACAACACCGCTCAGCACAAGGTATTCTCCTTTATAGACGGTTTCTCCGGTTATAATCAGATTAAGATGGCTTCCGAAGACATGGAGAAGACAACCTTTGTTACTCAGTGGGCTACCTTTTTCTACAAGGTCATACCTTTTGGACTGAAGAACGCTGGGGCAACGTATCAGCGTGCCATGGTTTCTTTGTTTCATGATATGATCCATCATTAGATTGAAGTATACGTCGATGATATAATTGCAAGGTCCCAGATTGAGGAAGAACATCTTGACCACCTTCAGAAGCTGTTTGACAGGTTGAAGTTGTACAAGTTGAGGTTAAACCCGAACAAGTGCACCTTCAGGGTGAGATCTGGTAAACTGTTGGGTTTCGTTGTAAGCGACAAAGGTATTCAAGTGGATCCGACAAAGGTGAAAGCTATACAGGAGATGCCAGCTCCCAGAACAAAGAAAGAAGTCAAAGGCTTTCTGGGACGTCTGAACTACATCGCCCGATTCATCTCACACCTGACTGCTACCTGTGAGCCAATCTTCAAGCTACTGAAGAAAGATCAGGTAATACGTTGGAACGATGAATGTCATGCCGCTTTCGAAAGGATCAAAGAGTATCTCCAAGAACCACCTATTTTGATGCCACCAATTGAGGGGAGACCTTTGATCTTATACTTAACAGTGCTCGACAACTCAATGGGGTGTGTGCTGGGTCAGCATGACGAGTCTGGCCGAAAAGAGCATGCTATTTATTACCTTAGCAAAAAGTTTACCGACTGTGAGACCCGATACTCACTGCTCGAGAAAACTTGCTGCACTTTGGCATGGGCTGCTCGTCGGCTGAGACAGTATATGTTGACTCACACTACTCTATTGATATCAAAGATGGATCCAATCAAGTATATCTTTGAAAAGCCTGCCTTGTCCAGAAGAATAGCAAGATGGCAGATGATCTTGACTGAGTATGACATCCAATATACGACCCAAAAAGCAATCAAGGGAAGTGTGTTGGCAGACCATTTGGCACATCAGGCAGTGGATGATTACCAGTCTATGAACTTTGAATTCTCGGATGAAAATATCATGCTAGTAACTGACTGTGAGACACCTGGACCGGATGAAGGACCCGAGGAGGGATCCCAATGGTCTATGTACTTTGATGGATCTTCGAATGCTTTGGTTAATGGCATTGGCGCCATGATTATATCTCCTAAAGGCTCTCATACTCCGTTTACCGCCCGACTATGTTTCAACTGCACCAACAATATGGCGGAGTATGAAGCGTGCATCATGGGTCTTCGAGCAGCAATTGACCTAAGGATTAACTTTCTAAGTGTCTTTAGAGATTCCGCTCTCGTGATCAGTCAGATCAAAGGCGAGTGGGATACGAAACACCCAAATCTTATTCCTTACAAGGAGTATGTGTTGACTTTTCTTCCACACTTTAAGGAGATAACCTTTGAACACTTCCCTAGAGAGGATAATCAGTTGGCGGACGCGCTGGCTACAATGTCTTCTATGTTCAAGGTCAATTGGGACAACAAGGCTCCCTGGATTATCATTGAAAGGTTGGACGAGCCGACACATTGCTGTGACATTAAGACTGAAGAGGTAACAGAAAAGCCCTGGTTTCATGAGGTGAAGAGGTATCTTGAAACTCAGGAGTATCCCGAGGGTGCATCTGTTAATGGCAAGAAGTTTCTGAGAAGGTTCGCGGCGAAGTTCTTCATCAGCAATGACATTCTTTATAAGCGTAACCATGATTCGACCTTACTGTGTTGTGTGGATAAGAATGAAGCGGAAAGGATCATGGCGGATTTACATGAAGGTACTTTCGGAACTCATTCCAGTGGACACACCATGGCAAAGAAAATCCTCTGGGCAGGATATTATTGGTCCACAATGGAACTCGACTGTTATCAGCATTCTCGGACATGTCACAAATGTCAAGTCTATGCTGATAAGGTGCACATACCTCCAGTTCCTCTGAATGTCTTGACGACACCTTGGCCTTTTGCAATGTGGGGCATTGATATGATCGGCGAGATCATACCTACAGCATCCAACGGGCATCGTTTCATCTTGGTAGCGATTGATTACTTTACAAAGTGGGTTGGAGCAGCTTCCTTTGCTACTGTAACCAAGAACATCGCGGCACGATTCATTCGGCACAATCTGATCTGTCGATATGGTGTACCAGAGAGGATCATTACGGACAATGGTACCAATCTCAACAACAAGATGATCACTGAGCTCTGCGAGCAATTCAAGATACAACATCATAACTCTTCTCCCTACCGGTCGAAGATGAATGGGGGCTATAGAAGCGGCTAATAAAAACATTAAGAAGATTGTGCAGAAGATGACAGTGACATACAAAGACTGGCATGAGATGTTACCATTTGCTCTTCACGGGTACCGTACCTCAGCACATACGTCAACCGGGGAAACACCCTACTCCTTGGTATATGGCATGGAGGCAGTCTTGCCCATTGAAGTTTAGATACCCTCTCTTCGGATCATGAAGGATGCAGGTTTGAGCGAAGATGACTGGATTCAGACTCGACTTGATCAGCTGAACCTAATCGACAAAAAGAGAATTACTACTATTTGTCATGGTCAAACGTATCAAAAGCGGATGATCAAGGCATTTAACAATAAAGTTAGACGACAAGAGTATCAAGTTGGGGATCTGGTAATCAAGCGCATTATCCTACCTCAAGGTGATCCCAGGGGCAAATGGACCCCTACTTAAGAAGGGCCATTTGTGGTTAAGAACATTTTCTCAGGAGGAGCCATGATTCCAACCACCATGGATGATGAAGACCTTCCTCACCCCGTCAATGCAGACATAGTGAAAAGATACTACGCATAATCAAAGACCCGCTAGGTTGACTGGCCTAGGATAAAATAAGGGATGAAAATGAAAAAAATCTGTACACCCGGCAAGTCGAAAACCTGAAAAGGCGGCTTGGGAAAAAAAGGGTATCCCGGTGGACTGAAAACCCGAAAGGGCGGTCCAGGAAAAAGTTAGGGATCAAAGCGTAACACTATGTCTCATTGGATCACCGTGCATCCAGACTTCGGTATCGACTATTTAAGCTCGAACGACACTAATCAATCTGATCTACCTTCAACCAAGTAGCAAAGTGATGAGATGCTCGAAGACATAAAGGCAATAGTAGAGTTGGAACCCAGTAGGATCATTCACATAACTGTTTTGTTTAGTTTTTCACGAATTGTGTAAATTCTATTATTCGGCGGCATTCTCTTACTAGGACGTCAGCCTCTTGTACAAAAACGCCTATTTTACAGGCCAAACTTCAAAATCAATACAATTCGTTTTCAAAGAAATTCCAAACTGTTTTTCTTTATTTGTTTTGATTTGCAAAGAACGTCCAATATTCATTTTTGATATATGAATTTGACATTAATTGTTGCTCATAAATATTTACATGCGAAATAAAAGACGAATTACTGGTAATATCAGAAACAGGGGCAATAAGAATTGTCCAAGCTGTATAGTTGCTCTGACCACCAGGTACAAAGGAAGATTCAGCTGAAGAATATGGCTAAAATACTTTCACTCCCCGCAGAGTAAGACAATAATGATAGCTCTACCCCAGCTGAGACTTGCAACTATGAACGAATCAGCGACGCTCTCCCCAAGCAGAGTTGATCTACCATCAACACTAAAAAGGCTTGATATCCCCGGCAGTCTTAATATTCCCTGGCAGAGTATAAGAATGTTCCCCGGCAGAATACAAGATACCCCCCCAGTGGAGTCAATATTTTCCCAGCACGGTCTGAAAAAGCTTCCCCAACGGAGTTGAAGCATCACCCCCAGTAGACTCTGGAAGTTTATCCCTAGCGGAGTACAAAATAAATCTCCCCAGCTGAGTTAAAAGGATCATTCCCAGCAGAATTCAGAGGATTATCCCCACAAAAGTCCAACAGGGTTATCCCCAGCAAGTCGCAACTGAAAGATCATGCCCAACGAATTTATTTCCTCTTACAAGCAGGAATTCAATCCTCAACAGATTCAAAATCACCAACAACGATAATTCATCCCGACAAAATTTATCAGCGGAATCCTCAGTAGAGCATCTCTTCCCCACAGAGTAATCTCCTCATCAGTTTATTCCCCAAGAAAGTTTTGTTCTCCTGCAGGTTTATTCTCACGAACTACCTTCATTCACCCTCCCCAGCGGAAGCGAAGAATTCAACTCTATTCTCCAGCAGCTATCCGGGATTTATTTTCCCCAGCTAAAACATTACATTTCCATACATCATGATACCTGCATATACGCATAATATAATACAATCTCATTTATTTTGAGAACATCATTGCTTGATCCATATCATGCATTGCATATAACTGACCTTTACCTTTCAGGAAAGATGCAGTTAAATTCTTAGCTATATCCAAGACCTCCTCTGGTTCAGTTAGATCGCCATGAAGATCTCCCTGATTCGTATTCCAGTTGAAGTTATTCCAAGACTCTTGTCTGGTCCAGTTAAATCGATTCGAAGATTTTTCTGATGTCGATCCAGTCAAAGTTAATCCAAGACCTCCTCTGGTTCAGTTAGATCGCCGCGAATATCTCCCTGATTCGTATTCCAGTTGAAGTTATTCCAAGACTCTTGTCTGGTCCAGTTAAATCGATTCGAAGATTTTTCTGATGCCGATCCAGTCAAAGTTAATCCAAGACCTCCTCTGGTTCAGTTAGATCGCTGATAAGATCTCCCTGATTCGTATTCCAGTTGAAGTTATTCTAAGACTCTTGTCTGGTCCAGTTAAATCGATTCGAAGATTTTTCTGATGTCGATCCAGTCAAAGTTAATCCAAGACCTCCTTTGGTTCAGTTAGATCACCGATAAGATCTCCCTGATTCGTATTCCAGTTGAAGTTATTCCAAGACTCTTTTCTGGTCCAGTTAAATCGATTCGAAGATTTTTCTGATGCCGATCCAGTCAAAGTTAATCCAAGACCTCCTCTGGTTCAGTTAGATCGCCGATAAGATCTCCCTGATTCGTATTCCAATTGAAGTTATTCCAAGACTCTTGTCTGGTCCAGTTAAATCGATTCGAAGATTTTTATGATGCCGATCCAGTCAAAGTTAATCCAAGACCTCCTCTGGTTCAGTTAGATTACCGATAAGATCTCCTTGATTCGTATTCCAGTTGAAGTTATTCCAAGACTCTTGTCTGGTCCAATTAAATCGATTCAAAGATTTTTCTGATGCCGATCCAGTCAAAGTTAATCCAAGACCTCCTCTGGTTCAGTCAAATCGCCGATAAGATCTCCCTGATTCGTATTCCAGTTGAAGTCATCCAAGACTCTTGTCTGGTCCAACTAAATCGATTCGAAGATTTTTATGATGCCGATCCAGCCAAAGTTAATCCAAGACCTTATCTGGTTCAGTTAGATCGACTATAAGATCTCCCTGATTCATATTCCAGTCAAAGTTCAGACCACCTATCAACAATCTCCAAATGGCATCTGTAAGCCCATTCCCAACATCACAATGCTGATACCGCTTCACGCGAGTGCAAATTTCTGGGCACTCTAGTGTTCAATCATCTTCCACCTTCGGATCCCGAAAGACCCGAAAGCCAATCTATATCCTCAGGTTTAAGAAAATTGAACAGGGGCAGCTGTTGTACCCCAAAATTTTCCCTCTCATATTTCCCAAAACATTTCAAAAAAAATCTCCAAGTGGTTCAAGATTGCTCAAGAGTTGGACAGTCAAGCTATCTCCTAAGGCAGTCAACCCCAAATTAGGGTTTTGTGTTGCATCAAGGTCCTTGCATCCAAATGAGTTCGAGTTCTACCAATGTCCTAATATGTTCTCAAGTTCATCCATGTCAAATTTCAAGCCTTGCAGAGGAAGTTTGGTCAGTCAATTGCTCAAGAGGTCCAAAAATCGACTGTGCTATGACAAAAGTCAACTGTGACCCAAATACAGTCAAACCTCAAGATTTTTTTGTCAACATTCTAATTTTGAAGGATATCTCATCACTTTATCAAGGGTTGATAATGATTAATCAAGTATTGCTCAAAATTCATCAAGACTCAAAAGTTGCTAAATTAGGGTTTTGTAGGAAAAGTCAACCCAACTTTGACCAAGCATAACTTTCTCATACTTTATGAAAAATGACCCATCCAAAGCTCATTTTGAAGAGGATACAATTTCCTACAATCCATATTCACATCCCAAGATCAAGAAATGCACTCACAAAAAGTTACAAATTTGGACATTATAGGTCATTTTTGAAAGTCAAGAAAAACACCTTTTTTTGCCAAAGATTATAACTTGAGAATGGAATATCAAAATGAGATGAGACCAAAAGGGTTGGTTAGAGGACATATCAAGATTTCTAAAAAGTCCAAGAAAACTTCCAAAAGTTCAAAATTGAAGAAGTTATGCATTGTTGAAGTTGGGAATTTTTGCAAAATTGCCGAAAGTCAACTATCCCCAAAACTTAAAATTTTGTCAAATAGGCCCATTCTTTTCCACTTGATTTGATCTTGTCACACTCCACACGTGTCCTAGCTTCAGCCTTGTGTCCATTTATTAATTTTTCTATTCTATTTGATTTTTTATTGAATTAATTCATTTTAAATCAATTTAAATCAAATAAAATCACAAAACTTGATTACATGAGATCTTTTTCTATTTTCAGGACCTAATCATCATCAATGACATGACCAAACTCGTATCAGCCATTCCATGTGCAAAAAGATTGGATTCTGGACAAAATAAGCAAGTTTTCAATGGAGGATCAAAACAAATCTCCAAGCCATAATGCACAAGGATTCAGTCCAAAATTGTTGACCTAATGCATTGCTTATTACATATACAAGTGAAAGGCACATGAATTGAAGGTTAGAGGCTGCAAGAACACCAAAAGCAAACTTGAAAAAATTGGCAAAAAGCTTGAAACTGAAATCGTGCGTAGAGGCAAATTCAGGGGCAAATCTCCACACTAATCCATTGTTGGACATCCACTGAAGTGAAGCCAAATCAAAACCAATCCCCATACACGTTCTAAAGCGCTGTAAGTCTCTCAAAATACCGCCCTGTATTTGAAATTGAAACTCCATGTTCTTACATATTTTTGACAAATCGTTGACATATTCATGATGCTTGTGCAATTTCTGGAGTTTCTGCATTATTTGATTGCATTAATATGGCCTGTAGCCCCTAGCCGAATCTAGGGTTCTTGGTTTGTGTTTTTGGGCATTTTTGCTACAGGTAAAATTGGAGCCATTAATGGACATAGACGTACTCAAGAGGCCTAGACGAGCATGACTATGGTCTTGGAATCAATTTCTATGGCCTAGAACTAATTTTAGGATGGACATACGGATTTAGCTGCGGATATAAATCCGCAGGTAAATAACCAGGGTGAACGAAGAAGATGAAGACGTGCCCCCCTCCCATTGGTTGATTCAAACTTCGCGCTTTATTTTTTTATATTTTCTGGCATTTATTTGATTTCCAATATTATTATTATTATCAATTATGATAACAAGAGAAGCGTGATGGTTGAGTGGCAAGGGCGTCAGTTCAAAATCCAACAGGACCTGGGTTCGAATCCCAGGTCCCCATATGCTTTGTATTATTTTTCCACAGATATTTCAGTGCGTTTTAGGAAGTGTGGCATACCATGGTCCTCAAATCTCAAAGCGCCAGATGGCCCCAGGCCAGATTTGGTGGTCCAGATGGCACGTGCATCATGCTCCCTAGTCAAAGTGCATGCATGGGAGTCTATAAGTCAACCAGACTTGCACCTGTTGGGCCACAAAATTGCCATTCCAACCTCCAATTTGGGCCCAAACCCCCCTAAGTTCTATTTCTTTCTTTTATTTATTTATTTTATTTATTTGCTTGATTAATTATTTTTATTATTTGACTAACCAATTAAAACTTTTTCTTCATTAAAATTAAAAACCAAAAATATTTTCTTTATTAAAATTAATTTTCAGTAATTTTGTTTTTGTTAATAAATGTTAATTTAATTAATTTAGTTTAATTAGGAAATAACTTTAATATCTTTTGCAATAATTAAAATTAATTTAGACAATTAGGTTTTATTAACTTTGATCAATTTATTTTTATTTCTTTAAATATCAAAAAAATCCAAAAATATCATTTTCATTAATTAATTAATTTGTTTATTAATTTAATGTTAACCTAATTTAATTTTTTCATAAACTCAAAATAAACCAAAAAATCTTTTCGTTAATAATCAAAGGGTTAAAACCCTAAAACTCGCCCGATTTAATTTCCCGCACGCGATCCATATTTATTTCAATATTGTATCTGTTTCCCGGAATGTAATAATTTAATAGGCCTTTAAATATTTTCATCGCTTTATTTATTTTCTGCATTTTAATTTCAAGGGTTGCTTTTGGTGATGTAAATATCCGTAGCCTTGTAATAGTTAGTTTTAATTTCCACATTCTAATTTCCGCAACTTATAAACTGTTAGATGTTTGATAATAGGGAATGCATGACAAGATCGAATGTTTAAACCTAAAATCAACATAGATAACCATTGACATGTACAAAGTCAAAATTAACTGAAAACAACACACTCGCACATGCGCACTCTTAGGGTACGCCTCACTTGGTTGCCTTCAAACGTGGTCATTGAGTATAGGAAGTTTTAGAGGTCGCCCTCTTGTCCAAAGATCATAGTTGCCTCGAAACAGTTGCCTCGGAAAAATGATCTAAGACATTAGGGTTACCGCTAAGGCGTCCTAACATTGCTTTAGTGACTGCACGTCCCTTAATCGAATTGACCCTTAAAACTCCAACGACGATGCTACCTATTTATCAATAGTGGGATAGCATTGTCTAAAGGACATTAGTATAGATTGATTCATTTTTCGAGTAGGTAGATGGTTCTTAAGTACTTGCTCTTTCAAAACAAAACAAAAACTTTTCGCACTTACACCTTTCAAATAAAAACTCTTTTCAAACCCACAAACACAAAGAAAATCAAATTTTGAAAACACTTTGAGCAAGTACCTAAGAGCCTGTGGATAACCACTGATAGAAAGGGTGCTAACACCTTCCCTTTCTATAATCTACCCCCCAGACCCGAGTAACATCTCGAAAAAGGAATTTTTCTGTGCTTTTTTACTTTCCTTGTTGGATAAAATAAAAGACGGTGGCGACTCTTGCTTACCGCGACATTTTGCGAAAACAAACGCAAAACGTGAACCAACATTCCAAAAAATAGCCAGTTCTTTCCCACCGTATCACAGGTTCCCATTCTGATATTGCCTTTATGTCTTTGAGTGTCTCATCCCTTTTGCTACTTGTCGGAAGCTAATTGTATTGATTAGTACCGCTTGAGCTTGATAATTGATACTAAAGATTGGATGTAAGGTGATCCAACGGGACATAGTTATACACTTCAAATCCCTAACTTTTTCTGGACCACCCTTTCGGGTTTTCAGTCCATCGGGATACCCTTTTTTGTCCAAGATGCCTTTTCAGGTTTTCGACTCGCCGGACGTACAATTTTTTTAAATTAAATCCCTACTTTTTGCCCAAACCTTTTTGGTTCGCCGGGATGCCCTAATTTTTTCCTAGGCCAGTCGACCTAGTGGGTCTTTGTTTATGCGTAGTATCTTTTAACTATGTCTGCATTTATCGAGTGTGGAAGGTCGTCACCGTCCATAGTGGTTAGGATCATGGCTCCACTAGAAAATATATTCTTGATCACAAATGGCCCTTCGTATGTGGGGGTCCATTTGCCCTGGGATCACCTTGTGGCAGTTTGATGCGCTTGATTACCATGTCACCAGCCTGATATACCTGTGTTAGAACAAGTTTGGTTCTGATCATATCTCAGTGTTTTGATGATAACAATAAAATATATTTTGTATAATTGATACTCTGATGAGCATATTTCTTTGTTTCAGATAATGTTCTGACTGAAGTATTTTCTAAGGTGAAAATCATTTTACGTGCTGAGCTGAATAAAAATGAAGAAGTTCTTTGATGAAAGAACTATTTATTTAGCGCAAGTTCTGACGCTGGTTCTGATAAGAAGCAATTTAAAGCATCCTCTAATCTTAGCAAGTTTCCATGCAAACTCTGTTCAGAAGTATTTTGCAAGCAAACTCTGATGAGAAGTTATTTGCAAGCAAATTCTGAAGCAAGATCTGAAGCAAGTTCTGAAAGATTAAAGAAGCAAACAGTCTTGTCAAGTTTCAGGAAACAAGCTCTGATAGTTCCGTCTATTCATTTAATGCAAAGACGGCTAAAGCACTCAAGTGTCTCTATGCTAGTTCATTGAAAGAAACAATAATGCAAGCTAACACGCAAACATTAATTGCTCCTCACTTTTGAAGGCAGTAACAGTCGTTTTCCTCATGCTATAAATAGAAGATCATTTATTGCAAGCCAACTACCCAACCAACAAAAGAAACATCTTACGTGAAAAATATTCTGCTGCTCACAAACACTTTGTTATTTTCTCAAGTGCAAAACTTATCTTAGTGATAAATCACAGTTTGTGATATAGCTTTCTAAGAAGAAATTTGTTTAACTATTGTAAAGATTTAATTCTTGTATTTGTTCCTTGAGAGACCAAGCTTGGTCAGATTTCTCAAGAAGGCTAGGACTAGTTTGAGTCTTAGTGGTGTTAGTCACTTGTAAGTTTACTTGTGCTTTGTATTGTTAGTCACAACAGTTTGGTTGTGTGATTGTAATCTGTTTGATTATAGTAAATTAAGTCCTTGTTGAGAAAGGAGAAATCACCTTGGCAGGTGGACTGGAGTAGTTTGAGTTCAAACGAACCAGGATAAAAATAACAATGTCTTTCCATAATTGTTGAGCTAGTAAGAAAAATAAAAAGGAAAAACTTATTCAACCCCCCCTTCTAAGTGTTTTCTCACCCTTCAATTGGTATCAGAGCCTGGTTCTGAGTGCAAACACTTAACAGTGTCAGAAAAAGATCCAGAAGGAAAACACTATGGCAACTGAACAAAACAACAGTAACTACACCAAACCTCATGTGTTTGATGGAGAAGATTTTGAATATTGGAAAGATAGACTAGAAAGTTTCTTTCTAGGTCATGATGCTAATTTATGGGATATGGTCTTAGATGGTTACACACATCCTACAGACTCAGAAGGAAACAATATTGGTAGAAAGAATATGGATGGACAACAAAAATCAGATTTCAAAAATCACCACATAGCTAGAAATATCTTTCTGAACGCTATCTCTAAAATGGAATATGAGAAGATCACAAATAGAGATACAACACATGACATGTTTGAGTCTCTCAAAATGACTCATGAAGGAAATGCTCAAGTAAAAGAGACTAAAGCTCTGGCTCTCATCCAGAAGTATGAAGCCTTCAAAATGGAAGAAAGTGAATCTATAGAAGCTATGTTCTCAAGGTTCTAAACTCTGATCGCTGGCCTGAGAGTTTTGAACAAAGGATACACCAAGGTAGACCACATTAAGAAGATTATTATAAGTTTACCCAGAAGATGGGCACCTATGGTTACTACTTTTAAAGTATCAAAAGATTTGAACAATGTGTCTCTTGAAGAACTCATCAGCGCTTTAAGAAGTCATGAGATAGAACTTGATGAACACGAGCCTCAAAAGAAAGGTAAGTCTGTTGCCCTTAAATCTATAAAAAATGTGAAACTAATGCTTTTCAGGCAGAAGAAGGAAACTCTGAAGAATCTTCATCAGAAGAAGATGAATTATCCTTGCTCTCCAGAAGGATCAACCAGATGTGGAAGCACAGACGAAGAAGTTCGGGAACTACAAGAGGTCAGAAGATAAACCAGAATCTTCTGGACATAAGAAGTCAAACATAAGAGATATAATCTGCTATGAATGTAAAGAACCAGGACACTACAAGAGTGATTGTCCAAAACTAAAAAGAGAAATACCAAAGAAAAAGTTTGGTAGAAAGAAAGGCATGATGTCCACCTGGGACGATTCAGAATCTTCTGAAGATAAATCTGACTCAGAAGACAAGAACGCCAACCTAGATCTTATGGCTACCACAGTAGATGACTCAGACTGTGAGTCAGAACCAAAAGAGGTATTCTCTAAATTTACTAGAGCTAAACTTGTAGAAAGTTTATCAGAACTTCTTGAAAACTACAGTCAACTAAAAATCAAATACAAGAAACTCAAAAAGAGTCTTGCATCTGATCTTGAGAAACATGAAACATAAAACTATGAACTCAAAGAAAATAATTTTAAACTCAAAGAGGAAATTCAAGAAATTCAAAAAATTTCTATTTCAGATTCCGCGTCAAGTTCAAGAGATATTCTTAAAGAATATGACTCTAGTTTTCAAAGTTTTCTTGCTAAAAGCATAGATAGAAGCAAAGTGGCTTCAATGATCTATGGAGTTAGTGGAAACAACAGAAGAGGAATTGGATATGAAACTCCCAAAGGGAAGGAAACATATATACCAAAACCTATTGTTAAGATGGCTTTCACATATAAACCTATGAACAAACAATTTAGTTTTGGGCACACACATGATGTTAAATACACATCTCACTCTGAAATTTTTTATGCTAATCCAAAGTTCAAACAGAACTTTAGAAACTCTAACCAAAAAGGACCCAAAAAGATATGGGTACCTAAGGAGAAAATAATATATGTTGCAGATGTCCTTAACAGCTCAGTTGAAACACCAGTCATGGTACCTGGACTCTGGATGCTCACGACACATGACGGGAAGAAAGTCTATGTTCTAAAACCTAGAATTTAAATCTGGAGGAGACATCAAATTTGGAGCAAATCAGAAAGGAAAGATTATTGGTTCTGGAACCATTGGAAACGGTAACCTTCCTTCTATCTCTAATGTTCTGTTAGTAGAAGGATTAGCGCATAACTTGCTGTCCATAAGTCAATTAAGTGACAAAGGTTATGACATTATCTTTAATCAAAATTAATGTAGAGCTGTTAGTCAAAAAGATGGAACAATCCTCTTTTCTGGAAAGAGAAAGAATAACATCTATAAAATTGATTTGTCAGATCTTAAAACTCAGAATGTAAAATGCCTTTTGTCTGTTAGTGATGAGCAATGGGTGTGGCACAAAAGATTGGGACATGTCAGCATGAGAAAAATCTCTCAAATAAATAAACTGAATTTAGTCAGAGGACTTCCCAATCTGAAGTTCAACTCAGAAGCTCTGTGCGAAGCATGTCAAAAAGGAAAATTTTCAAAACCTTCTTTTAAATCAAAAAATGTTGTTTCTTCCTCTAGGCCATTAGAACTACTTCATATTGATCTATTTGGGCCAGTTAAAACTGCATCCATCAGAGGCAAGAAGTGTGGATTGGTCATTGTTGATGACTACGGCAGATGGACATGGGTTAAGTTTTTTAAAACACAAGGATGAGTCACATTCTGTGTTCGTTGACTTCTGTAACCAAGTGCAAAATGAAAAAGATTTTAGAATTATAAAAGTTAGAAGTGATCACGAAGGAGAATTTGAAAACCATTATTTTGAAAAATATTTTAAAGAAAATGGTATTGTTCATAGTTTCTCTTATCCTAGAACTCCCCAACAAAATAGAGTTGTAGAATGAAAGAATAGAACTTTACAAGAAATGGCCAGAACCATGATTAATGAAACAAATATGGCTAAGCACTTATGGGAAGAAGCAGTGAACACAACATGTTATATTCAGAATAGAATCTCTATAAGACCTATTCTTGAAAAGACTCCCTATGAATTATGGAAAAACAGAAAACCCAACATTTCATATTTTCATCCTTTTGGATGTACTTGCTATATTCTGAATACTAAAGATAATCTGAACAAGTTTGATTCTAAGGCACAAAAGTGTTTTCTGCTTGGATATTCTGAACGCTCAAAAGGCTATAGAGTATACAACACAGAAACTCTGATTGTTGAAGAATCAATCAAAGTCAGGTTTGATGATAAGCTTGGCCAGCAACAGCCAAAGCAAATTGATATTTCTGTAGGTACATAAGATAATCTCTCAAACTCTGAAAAGTCAAAAGAAATGGACAAATCTGAAGATCCTCCTCTTGATAATGCTCTGGATAATCTCAGAATCTCTGAACAACCCTCTCAGAAAAGGTTTCCCAGAATCTCTTCAGCTCATAAAGAAGACGTGATTATTAGAAAGAAAGAAGATCCCATTAGAACAAGATCCTCCCTCAGAATCAATGAAGAATCATTGTTTGGATTGGTATCTCTGATTGAGCCAACCTCTATTGATGAAGCTCTGGAAGATAATGATTGGATCCTAGCTATGCAAGATGAACTCAATCAATTTTCCAGAAACGATGTGTGGGATCTAGTTCCAAGACCTAAAGGATTCAATATTATAGGAACTGAATGGGTATTCAGAAACAAATTAAATGAGAAATGAGAAGTGGTCAGAAACAAAGCACGACTGGTTGCACAAGGTTATAGTCAACAAGAAGGAATTGATTATAATGAAACCTTTTCCCCAGTCACCATGTTAGAATCAATTAGATTATTAATTTCTTTTGTTGTTCAAAATAACATTTCATTATATCAAATGGATGTTAAAAGTTCATTTTTAAATGGTTATATAGAAGAAGAAGTTTATGTCCATCAACCTCCGGGATTTAATGACTCAAAATATCCAGAACATGTTTTTAAACTAAAAAGTCTTTATACGGTCTGAAACAAGCTCCCAGAGCTTGGTATGAACGTTTGAGTAATTTTTTGTTAGAAAAGGATTTTACCAGAGGGAAAGTGGACACAACTTTATTCAGAAAAACTTTAAAAATGACATTTTAATTTGTCAAATTTATGTTGATAATATTATTTTTGGAACCTGTAATATCTCTCTTGGAAAAGAATTTGCTGAGACTATGCAGGCTGAATTTGAGATGAGCATGATGGAAGAATTAAAGTTCTTTCTGGGAATACAAATAAACCAGACTCCAGAAGGTACTTACATACATCAAATGAAATATGTTAAAGAACTTCTGAAGAAATTCCAGATGTCAGAAAGTAAAGATGCAAAGACACCAATGCATCCTACATGCATTCTGGGAAAAGACGAGGTAAGTATGAAGGTAGATCAGAAACTCTACAGAGGTATGATTGGATCCCTTCTCTATCTGACTGCATCTAGACCTGATATATTATTCAGTGTATGTTTATGTGCTAGATTCCAATCAGATCCTAGAGAATCTCACTTAACTGCTATTAAGTGAATTCTGAGGTATCTGAAAGGTATTACTAATCTGAGTATGTATTACAGAAGATCAAAAGAATTTAGACTAGTAGGTTATTGTGATGCTGACTTTGCTGGAGATAGAATTGAACGAAAGAGCACCTCTAGAAGCTGTCAGTTTCTGGGTGACAACCTTATCTCGTGGTACATCAAGAAGCAAGCTACCATTGCACTTTCAACAATAGAAGCTGAGTATATATCTGCTGCTGGATGTAGCTCTCAGATGATCTGGATGAAAAGTCAGCTAGAAGATTTTAATCATTATGAAAGTAAGATCCCTATCTTCTGTGATAGTACCTCTGCAATTTGTCTTTCTAAAAATCCCATTTTGAATTCTAAAGCAAAACACATAGAAATTAAATATCATTTTATAAGGGACTACATTCAGAAAGAAATTTTAAATTTGAACTTTGTAAACACAGACCATCAATGGGATGATATTTTTACCAAACCCCTTTCTGAATATAGATTTAAATTCATTTTGAAAAATATTAGTATGGAATTTTGTCCTGAATGAAATTGTATTTATCTTCTGTGATTGCTTTCAGAATATTCTGAAATGAATGTTCTGATTAACAACTCTTCAGAAGTTAGAAGAAAAGTTACATCAGAAACTATATATAAAGTTCTGAAATGTTCTAACGTTTCATTACAAGTATAGTTCAGCAGTTCATTATATCAAACAACTGTCTCATGCAACCTTCAGGAGATGAACACGTGTTGTATTTCTGAAAGGTCACGCATGCTATGCTGTTGACGCTGTTCCTAGGTAATTGTTATGATTTGTTAAAAATCTCACGCTTTCCCCTCATTTTCAATGTCATTAAATGTTAGTAATGATTAATTTTTTTATTAATTTTTTTCTCTTAAATTATTTTTACAGTTTTATTTCAAAACCCTTTTTCTCAAAAGTTTACCTATAAATACTTTTGTAAAACCCCTTTCTCACTTTTTACCTTCTCAATCAAATTTCAAAACCGTCTCTGTGTATTTTCTGCAACCCATTTTCTTTCATCTCAACCTAAGTGCTCTAATGGCTTCATCTTCTACTCCTTCCGGAAGCACTCAAGTTGAACAATACATCATCCCTGAAAGAACCACTCTTATTCCTGTTGACAATTTAGAAGTAATCAGTGAATTGATGGTGGACTTTGAAAACCTAAAGGAAAATGGGTTTGACCTTCTTCCTGCAGTGGAATTTCAAGGATGGGGAAATTACTTTGATCGTCTTGTTGGCCCTGTATTTCCACATCTTATTAAGGAATTTTGGATTCATGCCATTGCATCACCAAATGTTATTCTCTCGTTTATAATGGGTAAGGAAATTTTAATCACTGAAAATCTCATCAGGAGGTTACTGGGTTTTGAAGGCAATGGAGTCATTGGAATCTCAAATGGTAGAACGAATATGTCAAGAGTTCATGCTGAAATTTTTACAACTGGGAAAGCTTCATCAAAAGTCAGAGACTTGAAGAATCAGTACAAGATCTGGGCTAGAACCATCCATGGCTGCATTCATCATAGAAAGGAAACAAGTTCTCCTGACTATATAAATGCTGACTAATAATACCTTCTGTTCTGTCTGGGAACGAATGTAAAGATTGATTTACCCTACCTTCTATTTGATCACCTCTGGACACATGTCAAGGAAACAAGGGAAGCAGAAAGAGTGAAGAACCCTAAATTCAAAAGGAACTGGATTACAATGGGAAGGTTGATTTCATACATTCTGATAGAGAATGGTCTGATTGCACATTTGGACGAAGCAAACCTGCTGGGGGAGTTAGAGCCTACGTGTGGGAAAGCTCTAACAGGAAAGAATCTGGTGAAGAGAAAGCTCATTGGTAAACTGCTGGTGGAACCTACCCCTTACGTATCAGCAACCGTTACCAGAAGAAGAATTCCAATTGCTGACTTTCCACTTTTCAACTCAGGAGATCACCCTCGTATCATTCTGCATTACATTGCAATTTGCAAAGAAAGTGGAACTCCAATTGATCCTGCATGGCTTCAAGGTAGAAACGAAGCAACTCCAGATGTTGTCTTCCAGCAACCAATGAATAGGAAAGTAGTTGAAGGACCCTCTGCTAGACCCCAGAAGAAGAAGAAGAAATCAGGCACACCTTCTGAGACTATTTCTGTTTATGATTCTGTACATATATCTACATCTGCTGAACCTCAAACATTAGGTGACATAGATGTAGACATAGATTTAACCATTACCTATGGACCTCTTTCTACAAACCCTCTAATAGATCATGTTTTATCAGACTTAAGTGATTTTAACTCTGATGACTCTCTTGAAACCCAACACAACCATCTCAAACACATATCTCACAAAATAATCCTGCTAAAAACTTTTCTCAAACACCTCCCAGACCTTTATCACCAAGACCTTCTGAATGGTATGATGGCTCTTGGAGAATACCTAGAATAAACGTACCTCTGGCCATGCAAAATCCACCTTTCACCCTACCCTCTGAGAATATCTTTGCTATGAACAAAACTCAACCACAAAATCCTACCCCCTTTGCTGAAAACACCAACATCATTTCTCCTGACGTCACACCACCCATATCTCCAGAATTTCCAACACCTAACTCACCAACGTTTTCACCTCCTCAATCTCCAGAACATACCCTCAATCCATCTCATGAAACATCTGAAACTCTTGAACCATCAGCAACACCTGAACCATATGAAAATCCTGACTAAACAGAAACACTTGAACAATTAGAAACTCCTAAACCAACTGACTTTCTAAAAACTGTAGTTGATTTTGAATCCCTACAATTTCTGAAAAATAAAACCTACAAAAAGGCTGTTCCCAAACCTGTCCAGCCAGATGTAAATGTATGTTTTCATAATTTTATAACAGAAGTACAAGCTTGGATAGACCAACTGAAGGCAGACTGCACCAACAACGTGAACCCAACAACAACAAATCTTCTATGGGAAACGTTCAGACGAACATTAGATGATGAATCACTAAAATTGTAAGACATGTGTCATTCTCAAGTGCTTGAGAATTTCTCCAAACATCTGTATGCCTTCCAATAAGAAGTTGTTGATACTTGGGACAAGAAGTTTACTCTGCTGATTGGCAATGCTCCTGCTGATCAAATGGACATTTCAGAAAATGAGTCTGAAGATGCCTCTGAAGATTCAAATCCTCTGGCAATAACTCTGTTTAATCAACCCTCTACTAAAGCTGCACCAGACGGTGTGCCAACTCTTATGGTTGATCTGGGCACTCTTCTCTCAAATGTTGTTCGTTCTGACTCAGCTGCTTCTACACCAAATGTTATATCTGCTGAAGCTACTTCATCTTCTGCTCCTACTTCACTGGTTATGGATACTCTGAATGAGCTTAAGAAGGAAAATGGAGCTATTCATGAGCGCTTGGACAAGCAGGATGAGACAAACAAGGAAATCAGAAACTGGATGATGAAGCAAGAGGAATCTTCATCTGAAATCAAGAATCTTCTTTTGTCTCTTGTTTCTAGAAAATCTTAAGTCTCATTCTGTTTCTAGTTTTTTTGTTTTGTTTTGTACCTCTGAATATTTTTATAAAAACCTTTACGCTCTTTAATTCTTTTTATACTTTTTGATTATGACAAAAAGGGGGAGAAAATGAGTATTTTGATCTAATCTTCGATTAACAGTTATGGGACTAAGTCTCAAACATTACTAACAAAATAAAAAGATTTCTTTCTCTGTTTAAAGAATTTTGTAGGTATCATTAAACTCTGGAAGCTTAATCATCTGAACATCATCTTCAAAAGACTTGCTAAAGAAATCCTAAAAGAAAATCTCAGGAAGTTTTTCTTATACATCTATTTTTTTTCAAAAAAAAGAAATATTTATTTAAGGGGGAGATTCTTATCTCTTGTTCAATTTTTTCTCAAAACCTGAATATTTTTGTCATCATCAAAAAGGGGGAGATTTTTAGAACAAGTTTGGTTCTGATCATATCTCAGAGTTTTGATGATAACAATAAAATATATTTTGTATAATTGATACTCTGATGAGCATATTTCTTTGTTTCAGATAATGTTCTGACTGAAGTATTTTCTAAGGTGAAAATCATTTTACGTGTTGAGCTGAATAAAAATGAAGAAGTTCTTTGATGAAAGAACTATTTATTTAGCGCAAGTTCTGACGCTGGTTATGATAAGAAGCAATTTAAAGCATCCTCTAATCTTAGCAAGTTTCCATGCAAACTCTATTCAGAAGTATTTTGCAAGCAAGCTCTGATAGAAGTTATTTTCAAGCAAATTCTGAAGCAAGATCTGAAGCAAGTTCTAAAATATTAAATAAGCAAACAGTCTTGTCAAGTTTCAGGAAACAAGCTCTGACAGTTCCGTTTATTCATTTAATGCAAATACGGCTAAAGCACTCAAGTGTCTCTACGCTAGTTCATTGAAAGAAACAATAATGCAAGCTAACACGCAAACATTAATTGCTCCTCACTTTTGAAGGCAGTAACAGTCGTTTTCCTCATGATATAAATAGAAGATCATTTATTGCAAGCCAACTACCCAACCAACAAAAGAAACATCTTACGTGAAAAATATTCTGCTGCTCACAAACACTTTGTTATTTTCTCAAGTGCAAAACTTATCTCAGTGATAAATCACAGTTTGTGATATAGCTTTCTAAGAAGCAATTTGTTTCACTATTGTAAAGATTTAATTCTTGTATTTTTTCCTTGAGATACCAAGCTTGGTCAGATTTCTCAAGAAGGCTAGGACTAGTTTGAGTCTTAGTGGTGTTAGTCACTTGTAAGTTTACTTGTGCTTTGTATTGTTAGTCACAATAATTTGGTTGTGCGATTGTAATCTATTTGATTATAGTGAATTAAGTCCTTGTTGAGAAAGGCAAAATCACCTTGGTGGGTGGACTGGAGTAGTTTGAGTTCAAACGAACCAGGATAAAAATAACAGTGTCTTTCCATAATTTGTGAGCTAGTAAGAAAACAAAAAAGGAAAAACTTATTCAACCCCCCTTCTAAGTTTTTTCTCACCCTTCAACCTGACGTATGACTTTCTTGTTAAAATCTTTGATCATACGTTTTTGGTACATCTGACCATGACAGACAACCGCGAGCCTCTTCTCGTCAATCAGGTTTAACTGGTCAATTCGAGTCTGAACTCATTCGTCTTCGTTCAACCCTGCATCTTTCAAGACCCTCAAGGAAGGGATCTGGACCTTAATGGGCAGGACAAATTCCATACTGTATACCAAAGAGAAAGGAGTTGCCCCTATTGATGTGCGTATTATGGTGCGGTAGCCATGAAGAGAAAATGGTAACATCTTAGGCCAATATTTATATGCCACCATCATCTTCTGTATGATTCTCTTAATATTTTTGTTAGCAGCTTCTACAGCGCCATTCATCTTCGGCCGGTAGGGAGAAGAGTTATGATGCTAGATTTTGAAATGCGTGCAAAGCTCGGTGATCATAATATTGTTGAGATTGGTACCATCATCTGTAATGATTCTTTCTGGAATATCATACCGAAAAATAAGGTTATATTTGATGAACCGGGCCACAACATTCTTGGTAACAGAAGCAAATGAAGCTGCCTCGACCCACTTTGTAAAGTAATTAATGGCAACCAGGATGAAGCAATACCCATTAGAAGCTGTCGATCTAATCTCTCCAATCATGTTGATGCCCCACATTAAGAATGGACAAGGAGAAGTCAATACGTTTAGAGGAACTGGAGGTACATGCACCTTATCAGCATAGATTTGGCATTTATGGCAATTTCGTGAATGCTGATAACAGTCTGCTTTCATAGTGGACTAGTAATATGCTACCCGTAGGATCTTTTTAGCCATTGAGTGCCCACTAGAATGAGTGCCAAAGGTACCTTTATGTAAATCAGCCATAATCTTTTCTGCCTTACTCTTGTCCATACACCAAAGCAAGGTAGAGTCGTGGTGGCGCTTGTAGAGAATCCAGTTACTGAGGAAGAACTTGGCAGAGAACCTTCTTAAGAACTTCTTATCATTGACTGAAGCTCCCCGAGGATATTCTTGGCCTTCAAGATATCTTTTGACTTCATGGAACCAATGCTTGTCTACTACTTCTTTAGTACCAACCTTGTGACAGTATGCTGACTCATCCATCCTCTCAATGGTGACCTAAGGAGCCTCGTTATCCCACCTGACCTTGAACATGGATGGCATCGTATCTAGTAAGGGTGTTCAAATCCAAACCAATCCAAATGAAAAACCGAAAACCGATCCAAAAAACCAAAAACCGCAAAAACTGAAATTTATTGGATGTGTTTGGATGTCATTTTGTGAAAACCGATCGGTTCAGATAGGATTTCAGATCAATTTTTCAAAACTGATCCAAACCAAACCAAACCAAACCAAACCGCATACATATATTTTTATACTTATTTACTTTTTATTAGTATGATATGTTATGTGAATTTATTATTAGATGATAATAATTTTTTTTAATAATAGTTATTAGCTTGGTATAATTTATTTATTTTTATTATTTCAATCATAATCAACCACTCTCATTTTATAATATTAACTTTTAATATACTATATGTTATATATTATATCAAATCTATGATTTATTAGTAGTTTTATAATATTAATAAAAATATAATGGGTAATTTGGATATCAAAAAATCGATCCAAATTAAACCGCATAAAATTGGATCGGATCAGATTAGATTTTTTTAATATATAATTCAAAACCTAATCGAATCGTAAGTAAATTTATCTTTGTATCAGATGATTTTTTGTCTTAAACCGATCCAAACCGAAATGCGAACACCCCTAGACTAGCTAGCGCGTCCACTAGTTGATTTTCCTCTCGTGGAAAATGCTCAAAGGTAATTTCTTCAAAGTACAGGATTAGTGTCAACACATGCTCTTTGTACGGGATGAGATTAGGATGCTTCGTAAGAATGGAAGTTATACAAAAATAATATACAAAGGAAGACAACTATGTGAAATAATCCTATTGGGTTCCCATTATGCTATTGCCTTTATGTCTTTGAGTGTCTCATCCCTTTTGCTACTTGTCGGAAGCTGATTGTATTGATTAATACCGCTTGAGCTTGATAGTTGATACTAAATATTGGATGTAAGGTGATCCAACGGGACATAGTTATACACTTCAAATCCCTAACTTTTTCCTGGACCACCTTTTCGGGTTTTCAGTTCATCGGGATACCCTTTTTTGTCCAAGCTGCCTTTTCAGGTTTTCGACTCGCGGGGTGTATAATTTTTTTAAAATGTAAATTCCTACTTTTTTCCCGAACCTTTTTGGTTCGCCGGGATACCCTAATTTTTTCCTAGGCCAGTCGACCTAGCGGGTCTTTGCTTATGCGTAGTATCTTTTAACTATGTCTGCGTTTACCGGGTGTGGAAGGTCGTCACCGTCCATAGTGGTTAGGATCATGGCTCCACCAGAAAATATATTCTTGATCACAAATGGCCCTTCGTATATGGGGCTCCATTTGCCCTGGGATCACCTTGTGGCAGTATGATGCGCTTGATTACCAGGTCACCAGCCTGATATACCTAACGTCTGACTTTCTTGTTAAAATCTTTGATCATATGTTTTTAGTACATCTGACCATGACAGACAACCGCAAGTCTCTTCTCATCAATCATGTTTAACCGGTCAAGTCGAGTCTGAACTCATTCGTCTTCGCTCAACCCTGAGTCTTTCATGATCCTTAAGGAAGGGATCTGGACCTCAATGGGTAGGACAAATTCCATACCGTATACCAAAGAGAAAGTAGTTTCCCCTATTGATGTGCGTATTATGGTGCGGTAGCCATGAAGAGAAAATGGTAACATCTTAGGCCAATAATTATATGCCACCATCATCTTCTGTATGATTCTCTTGATATTTTTGTTAGCAGCTTCTACAGCTCCATTCATCTCGGCCGGTAGGGAGAAGAGTTATGATGCTAGATTTTGAAATGCGTGCAAAGCTCGGTGATCATAATATTTTTGAGATTGGTACCATCATCTGTAATGATTTTTTCTGGAATATTGTATCGACATATAAGGTTATGTTTGATGAATTGGGCCACAACATTCTTGGTAACAGAAGCAAATGAAGTCGCCTCGACCCACTTCGTGAAGTAATCAATGGCAACCAGGATGAAGCAATGCCCATTAGAATCTGTCGGTCTAATCTCTCCAATCATGTTGATGCCCCGCATTGCGAATGGACAAGGAGCAGTCAAGACGTTTAGAGGAATTGGAGGTACATGCACCTTATCAACATAGATCTGGAATTTATTGCAATTTCGTGAATGCTGATAACAATCTGCTTCCATAGTGGACTAGTAGTATCCTACCCGTAGGATATTTTTAGCCATTGAGTGCCCACTAGAATGAGTGCCAAAGGTACCTTCGTGTAAATCATCCATAATCTTTTCTGCCCCACTCTTTTCCACACACCAAAGTAAGGTAGAGTCGTGGTTGCGCTTGTAGAGAATCCCATTACTGAGGAAGAACTTGGAAGAGAACCTTCTTAAGAACTTATTATCATTGACTGAAGCTCCCCCAGGATATTCTTGGCCTTCAAGATATCTTTTGACTTCATGGAACCAATGCTTGTCTACTACTTCTTCAGTACCAACCTCGTGATAGTATGCTGGCTCGTCCATCCTCTCAATGGTGATCTAAGGAGCCTTGTTATCCCACCTGACCTTGAACATGGATGACATTGTAGCTAGTAAGGGTGTTCAAATCCAAACAAATCCAAATGAAAAACCGAAAACCGATCCAAAAAACTGAAAACCGCAAAAAACCGAAATTTATTGGATGTGTTTGGATGTCATTTTGTGAAAACGGATCGGTTCAGGTCGGATTTCAGATCAATTTTTCAAAACTGATCCAAACCAAACCAAACCAAACCAAACCGCATACATATATTTTTATACTTATTTACTTTTTATTAATATGATATATTATGTGAATTTATTATTAGATGATAATATTTTTTTTTTAATAATAGTTATTAGCTTGGTATAATTTATTTATTTTTATTATTTCAATCATAATCGACCACTCTCATTTTATAATATTAACTTTTAATATACTATATGTTATATATTATATCAAATCTATGATTTATTAGTATTTTTATAATATTAATAAAAATATAATTGGTAATTTGGATATCCAAAAATCGATCCAAATTAAACCGCATAAAATTGGATCGGATCGGATTAGATTTTTTTAATATATAATTCAAAACCGAATTCAAAACCAAAAATTGATAAAAAGCATGTCCATGCATTGAATGCTTGAAGTGAGGCCTCTAACATATGTGTAAACCATTAATTATGGAGTTCCTAACAAGTTTGAGGTCTGCAAAGTAGAGTTAATGCAGCATAACTTTGAATTTGAATTTTGTTCATCACTAAAATGACTTGTAATTAGAGTGATAAAACCCTAACTTCATCTCTTCGATTCTCCCTACTAAAGAATGATCTCAAGGAGTTCTTGGACATTTTGGAAAGCTTGCAATGTAATATACAACCTATCTTTGAATTTCTTTTGAAGATTCCCCTTGGAACTATATGAAAAAGTTCCATGAAGTTGGGTCAAAATCCTGACCAAATTAGGGCAAAATTTCACTAAGTGTTTTGTTTCATGGCCATATGTTCATAAAATTATAACTTGAGATCCATGTAATTTTGGAAGAAGTTGAGTGAAGAAAAGTTGTATATTTCATGGAGATCTACAACTTTCATGTTGGAAGTTTCTCTTGAATCACTTTGCATCATAGTGAAAAATTTGCTCAAAGTTATGAAAAAATAAGAAAATTTTCAACACTTAGAAAAATTTCTAAGTTTAGAAATTTTGACTTTTCAAAATGAAATCTTGACTTTTTGATTTCTTGATGAATAAGTTTCATATTTTTACATGTTTTGATGAATTATGATCTTTGGCACTTTAATTTGACCAAAAAGTCAAAGTTTGACTTTTTAGTATACTGTTGACTTTTGATCAGTTGATTGAAAAATTCATCTGTCAATCCAATGGACTTGCAATGTTTTGAACCATATCATTAGGTCAAAATGATGCAATTGGACTCTTGAGATTATTCCTTAAACCAATTGATCATTTTCTAGGTAAAAAATTAGAAATTGCCCGTTCTCAGTCCAAACCCTAATTTTGACCATTTTGCCCTTTTGGAGATTTGATCAAATTTCTTGAGGAATTATGGTCCAAACTTGATCAAATTATACATATGAGTTTAAAATGTTAACGTGGATAAAAAATTATGAAGTTGTACTGTAGATTGGCCATAGTTGACTTTTTCCCCAACGCAACTGATTTTTAGGTCAACTGCTTAATTGACTGAGCAAAAATGTGATCCAAGGCTTGAAACTTGACATGAGTAATCTTGAGGGTCCATAATGATCTATGAAAATCATATGGGGAATATAAATTTCAAAAATACTTGTGCAAACTCAAACCCTAATTTTGGTCATCAGTGCATAAGGAGGTGTCTTAAGTTGATCAAACCCTAGTGCAGTCTTTAGTCTAAGGAGATCTTGTGAGCAAATTCTTGATAAATGAGAGGGAAAATTTTGGGGTACAACATCTGCCCCTGTTCAATCTTCTTAAGCCTGAAGAGTTAGATTGGCGAGTTTTGCCATTCGTGACTCAAAGGTGTAAGATGATTGGACACTAGAGTGCCCAGAAATTTGCACTCGGTGATGTGATGGTAGAGGGAATGGGATTAAAGACGCCATTTAGAGAGATGATAGAAAGTTGTTGGAGATGGGCTTGTAGATGCCACCCAAAAGTGATTACTGAATTGTAATTTGTAAGCTGAAAGAATGAGTATCAGAATGACGTCCGTGTCTGGAGCGTATCTGAACTGTATCTGAGAGTTGAATCTGAATGAGTATCAGAATGGCATCTGTGTATAGAGAGTATCTGAACTGTATCTGAGAGTTGAATCTGAATGAGTATCAGAATTGCATCCGTGTCTATAGCGTATCTAAACTGTATCGGAAAGTTGAATCTGAATGAGTATCATAATGGCATCCGTGTCTGGAGCATATATGTACTGTATCTGAGAAAGAATCAGAATGAGTATCAGAATGGCATCCGTGTATAAAGCGTATCTGAACTGTATCTGAGAACTTTGAACATTGTTAGTGGTAGTTGTTGACCTTATCCTGAAAAGGGTAAAATGTTAGCTAAAATGTAAAGTCATGTTTTATGAAATGCATGGTATAATGCATTTGTGTTATCAATGTTTATGATATATGGATGCAATGTGTGCGTATGTGAGCTAATCTGTTGCACTGTTGTTAGACTGGGGAAAATAAATCCCTGACTGTTGTTGAGGATATGGAGTGTAAGTCTTCATATTGTGAAGTCTAAGTGCTGATGAATTTATTCTTAGAGAAATAAACTATGTCGTAAGGGAAATGTCGTGTACTGCTTATAAGACCCTGTTGGGAAATCCTGAGAATTTGAACGAATTCTACTGGGGATTGATAATTGGAAGCTTTGTTCCGCTGGGGATTAAACTGCTAACTGCGGGGGACTTATGGAAATAGCCTAGAGAGATTTTCCTACCTCTAAAAGCCATCCGTGATTGTCTTTCTATTTTGTTTATTTGTAAACAGTAATTATGTTCAAATGCATATGTTTAAAAATGAATCATTTGGACGTTTTTGTAAACAAAACACAAAAGTAAAGAAAAACATATAGTTTTACACTTTCAAAGGGGTATTTTTGTATTGACTTTGAGTAAGTATTTTTGTACAATGAGACAAACATTCTAGTAAGAGAATGTCATCGTAAAAATGAAAATTTTGATACAAAGAAAAGATAGCTATGTGCAATAATCCCATGTGGTTCCCATTATGCTATAGCCTTCGTATCTCTGAGCATCTTGTCTATTTGTTGCCTCGTCTAAAGATGATTGAATTGATCAGAACCTCTGAGCTTGTCAGGTTGTCCGTAAGGTGATCCAACAGAACATAGTCATACGCTTTAAATCCCTAACTTTTGCCTGGACCGCCCTTTCGGGTTTTTAGACCACTGGGATACCCTTTTTTTCCCAAGTCGCCCTTTCAGGTTTTCGACTTGCCGGGTGTAGAGATTTTTTTGGTTTTATCCCTAATTTTTTCCCGAACCTTTTTGGTTCGCCGGGATGCCCTTATTTTGCCTAGGTGTGTCAACCTAGCGGGTCTCTTAGGCGTAGTATCTTTTGACTATGTCTGCGTTTGTAGGGTGCGGAAGATCGTCGCCATCCATGGTGGTCAAGATCATTGCTCCACCAGAGAATATGTTTTTGATTACAAACAGTCCTTTGTATGTAGGAGTCCATTTGTCCCTAGGATCGCCTTGCGGCAGTATGATGCGTTTGATCACCAGATCCCCAACTTGATATACTTGTCATCTGAGCTTTTTGTTGAAAGCCTTGATCATCTGTTTTTGATACATTTGACCATGATAGACAGTAGTAAGTCTTTTCTCATCATTAAGTTTAGTTGATCAAGTCCAGTATGGATCCAATCTTCTTCATTGAACCCTGCTTCCTTCATAATTATTAGAGAGGGGATCTGGACCTCAATAGGCAAGATATCCTCCATGCCGTATACCAGAGAATAGGGTGTTGCCCCGGTTGATGTGTGAGTTGTGGTACGATATCCATGGAGAGCGAATGGTAGCATATCGTGTTAGTCTTTGTATGTGACTGTCATTTTCTGTATGTTCTTTTTAATGTTCTTATTCGCGGCTTCGACAACACCATTCATCTTTGGCCGGTAAGGGGAAGAATTGTGATGTTGCATTTTGAATTATTCGCACAAGGCAGTGATCATAGTATTGTTCAAGTTCGTACCATTGTCTGTAATGATCTTCGCCGGGATACCGTAATGACAGATGAGATTCTGCTTGATGAACCGGGCGACAACATTCTTGGTAACGAAAGCGAAAGAAGCTGCATCCACCCACTTGGTAAAATAGTCAATGGCCACTAAAATGAAACGGTGTCCATTAGATGTTGTTGGCTTGATTTCCCCAATCATGTAAATCCCCCACAAAGCAAAGGGCCAAGGAGCCGCCAAGACATTCATAGAAACTGGGGGTACATGCACCTTGTCAGCATAAATCTGACACTTGTGGCAAGTTCGAGAGTGTTGATAGCAATCTGCTTCCATGGTAGACCAGTAATAGCCTGCCCGTAGGATTTTCTTTGCCATCGTATGCCCACTGGAATGGGTGCCAAAAGTGCCTTCATGTAATTCAGCCATGATCCTTTCAGCTTCTACCTTGTCTACGCACCAAAGTAACACAGATTCATGATTGTGTTTGTAAAGAATACCATTACTAAGGAAGAATTTAGCAGAGAATCTCCTTAAGAACTTCTTATAGTTTACTGAAGCTCCTTCTGGATATTCCTGAGTTTCGAGATACCTCTTGACTTCGTGAAACCAAGGCCGGTCCACTACTTCTTCAGTATTAATCTCATGGCAGTGTGATGGTTCTTCCCTTCGTTCAATGGCGATATGGGGAGCCTCGTTATCCCATTTAAGTTTAAACATAGATGACATTGTGGCTAGTGCGTCTGCTAGCTGATTTTCTTCTCGCGGGAAGTGCTCAAAGGTAATCTTCTCAAAATGTGGGAGCAATGTCAAAACATGTTCTTTGTAAGGGATAATGTTAGGGTGTTTGGTGTACCATTCCCCTTTGATCTGGATGATAAGCAAAGCTGAATCTCCGAATACATTCAAAGATTTGATCCCCAAGTCTATGGCAGCTTTGAGACCAAAGATGCACGCTTTGTATTCCGCCATGTTATTTGTACAATTGAAGCAGAGTCTTGCCATAAAAGGAGTATGAAATCCTTCAAGAGATATGAGTACAACACCAATACCATTGTTGAGTGCGTTAGATGCCCCATCAAAAACCAGGGTCCATAAGGATCCTTGTTCAGGTCAGTCATATGACCTGAGTTCTTCACAGTTGTTTACCATCATGATGTCTTCATCTGGAAATTCGAACTTCATGGATTGGTAGTCTTCTACAGCTTAGTGAGCAAGGTGATCAGCTAGTACACTGCCGTTTATTTCTTTCTGGATAGTATACTGTATGTCATATTCTGTCAGGATCATCTGCCATCTCGCTATTCTCCCAGAGAGTGCAGGCTTCTCGAAGATGTATTTTATTGGATCCATTTTAGATATCAACAAGGTAGTATGAGTCAGCATATACTGTCTTAGCCGACGAGTAGCCCATGCCAGAGCGCAGCAAGTTTTCTCGAGAAGTGAATATCTCGTTTCACAGTCAGTAAACTTTTTGCTCAGGTAATAAATAGCATGCTCTTTTTGGCCAGACTCGTCATGCTGCCCCATTACACACCCCATTGAATTTTCCAAGACAGTCAGATACATGATCAATTGCCTTCCCTCGACTGGTGGATCAACACAGGAGGTTCTTGTAAATACTCTTTGATTTTGTCAAAAGCAATTTGGCACTCATCATTCCATTTGACTACCTGATCTTTCTTCAGTAGTTTAAAGATTGGTTCACAAGTAGCTGTCAGGTGAGAAATGAATCTGGCAATGTAGTTTAAATGTCTCAAGAATCCTCTGACTTCCTTCTCAGTACGAGGAGCAAGCATCTCTTGTATCGCTTTCACCTTGGCAGGATCTACTTCAATACCCTTATTGTTGACGACAAAGCCTAGGAGCTTACTAGACCTTACTCCAAACGTGCATTTATTTGGGTTCAACCTCAGCTTGTACTTTTTTAGTCTCTCAAACAGTTTTTGTAAATGATCAAGATGCTCTTCTTATATTTGAGATCTAGCTATCATTTTTTCCACATAGACCTCTATTTTGTGATGTATCATGTCGTGAAGTAGAGCTACCATGGCACGCTGATAGGTTGCCCCAGCATTCTTCAGTCCGAACGGCATAACCTTGTAGCAGAATGTTCCCCATTGTGTGACAAAGGTTGTCTTCTCCATGTCCTGAGGCGCCATTTTGATTTGGTTGTAACCTGAGAAATCGTCCATGAAGGAAAAAACTTTGTGTTGTGTCGTATTGTCAACTAGGATGTCAATGTGGGGAAGTGGGAAATCATCCTTAGGGCTTGCCCTATTCAAATCTATATAGTCTATGCACATTCGTAGTTTGCCGTCCTTTTTGGGCACGAGATCAACATTGGCAACCCATTGCGGATAAGAGGTGATGGCCAAGAATCCAGCGTTAAATTGCTTCACGACTTCAGCTTTAATCTTTTCTGACATATCTGGCCTCATTCGACGAACCTTTTGTTTTACTGGTGGGCAGTCCTCTTTTGTAGGTAGACGATGTACCACAATATCTGCATCAAGTCCTGGCATGTATTTATATGACCAGGCAAAGACCTCAACATACTCGTGTAACAACTGAATTAGACGCTTCTTGACACTGGGTTCCAGATTGGCACCCATCTTGACTTCTCTTTTGTCTTCTTCGGTACCTAGGTTGATTGTGTCCACTGGTTCCTCGTGGGGCTGAATGGTTCTCTCTTCTTGTAGTAGTAACCTGGCAAGTTCTCCGGGTACTTCACAATCTTCCTCACCTTCGTCTTTGGCTTGGTAGATTAGATTTCGGAGTCACATAAGGCCATAGCAGAACCGTTACCCATGGGATCCCGAATGGATGTAGACCTGCATTGTGAGTGTGAGTGTGTGTAAGAGTATGGCTATCTTTAAAAGAAATGAAAATGTAAAAATAAAAATAATGAGCACAAAGTTTGTATGCAAAGACGTCCATGATTCATTCATGTCATATGGAAATGAGATAATAACCCTTGCAAATGGACCATGGTGCCTCAGGTAAGACACAAGGTTTTAAGAGTCTGAATTGTTTTAATATTATAGATCCAACAAAATGTAGAGATAAATTACTGTGGGATAAAAGTGATTGGGACGAAATCTCTAGCCTCCCAGTTGTTGAGCCCTCCACCGACAGTTGGGAAAATCCAATCCTCCAGGTTGTAGCTGTCTTCATCATCTTCCACCGTATTGACTTCACGGTTGCTGATCTTCAAGGGTAGTCCTCTGGCACGAGCACGGCGTACATCCTTCTGGGCACCTGAAGTGAAACCTAGGCCAAACTTGTCAGACTTGTATGGGATATCTGGGAGTTATCCCCAAATAGTGCACCCACCTTCTTCTATCACTGCCTTGGCATCCTTCAAAGATGATATCCTAAGTGGAGGCCTTGTGATCTTGGGAACTTGAGACACAACCCTGGTTACTGCCACATCTTGCGGGACTTCTTCAAAGTGATGTAATGGAGTTTCTATAAATTCACCATCTAACTCCACATATCTGAAGGAACTGAGATGGCTGATCATATACTCTTCTTCTCTATGAACGGTGATGATTTTCCCTTGAATCAGATATTTCAGCATTTGGTGCAGTGTAGAGGTAACAACACCAGCATTATGGATCCATGGTCGGCCTAACAAGTAGGAATATGAAGGGCGAATATCCATTACATAAAAAGTTGAATCAAATGTTTGGGTTCCCACCTTTATGGGGATATCCATTTTCCCATGAACCATCCTTTTTGAGCCGTCAAAGGCTCTCACTACTATGTTGCTTGGTTTCAATGTTAATCCCTCACAGTCAAGCCTATCAAGAGCCTTTTTAGGCAATACATTCAGAGACGAGCCAGTGTCCACCAAGACATGAGCCAAGGTTGTGCCCCTGCATTCCACTAAGACATGCAATGCCTCATTATGCTTCCTCCCTCTTGGCGTTAAATCAGTATCTGAATAACCTAGACCATTATCTGCAGTCAAGCTGGCTACGCATTCTTGGAACTGATCGGCATATGTTTCTTGGGGTACATTGGCGGTTTTTAGGAATTTTACCAAGGCTTTTGCATGCGCCTCGGAACATAGTAGTAAAGCCAACATGGAAATTTTGGATGGAGTTTTCCCCCGTTTCTCAACTACATCGTAGTTGATTCTTTTTATGATTTTTAGAATTTCCTCCATCTCTTTTCGGGAGGTCTCAGGGATAGCCAATGATTGTTCCTTCATCCGGACAGGCTCAATCAGAATACTTTTACCTTGAGCTTCATTTGACTCAGCAGCAAGAATGTCAGTAGGAGTAATAACATGGGTTATATCAGCTTTGTTAGTTGGAGTACTAGCAGAGATGATTGTAGGACTGGGAATAGTCTTTGGAGGAGCAACAACAACATGTATAATTACGGGTCCAGAAACTGCTTTTGGTGGATCAATTTCTGGAGAGAATATCCTTCCACTTTGGGTAATCTTGATAGTCCCTGCAATATTACTGATATTGGAGTTAACTTTATCAGAACTTGAATCTTCGGCAGCTGGCCAATATTGCTTGTAACCGTGGTAGTAGACATCCCCTTCATAATTCCATGGTACGGTTTTGTCTGAAGAATACAGGACTGGTCCAGGAATTGTAATTATCAAAGGATCTACTTTTGGAACTGATGTAATTCTAATGGGTCTTTTGGTGGAGACCCTAGAAGAATTGTCGGAAATGGTCACGATGGAAACATTATTATAAGAGATAGGTGGAACAAAAGTCTTTTCGAACATAATTTCCTTGTTATCTATTAGGCACTGAACGCCTGCTTTCAACAAAGGACAGCTGGTTGGTGAGGACAAACAGAAATGACAACTTTCATCACAGCCTGGGAATACACCGGCAATCAACAAGTTCTTTTTGATAGTCAGGAGTGGGGTCACAAGCTCATCAACTGAAGTAATAAACATATCTTCCTCAATGGCGTTGGTATTATGGCCGTGCTTGGGCATAGGGGCAGAAATGACATTAGGATTTTCTGGCGCATCGAATTCAATCTCTTTGGCTTCAAGGAGATCTTGTACTTTGTTCTTTAGAGCCCAACAATTGTTAGTGTCATGGCCGGGACTTTCAGAGTGGTATGCACAGCAGGCATTAGGATGATAGTGAGGAGAGGTTGTGTTAGGGTTCTTTGGAGCTTCTTTCAAAGTCACTAGGTTGGATCTTAATATGGCAATACTTGAGATAGTGTCATATTAATTCTGGTGAATTGTCTGACTGGTCTTTCCATTCTTGGTTGGTTGTTTCTTTGCTGATCAGGCGCAGGTTTAGGAATCATAACAGCCTCCACCATTGGACGGAGTTAGGCCCTATCTTGATTTCTCTGAGGATATACAACAACCACCTCTTTCTTTCTGATGAATGGATTTCTTACAGCAACAGAGGATGCATCTTTTTGAATCTTTCCATTCTTTATCCCATCTTCTACCCTTTCTCCGGTCAATATCAATTCAATAAAACCTGCCGATGAACTCCCAATTAAATGATTGAAGAAGGGGCCAGACAAGGTGCCCAAAAACATGTCTACCAACTCTCTTTCATATAGGGGACGTTTAACTCTTTCGACCAAGTCTCTCCATTTTTGCGCATAGTCCTTGAAGCCTTCACTTGAAACCATGGCCATAATCTGGAGTTGAGTACGGATGGGTGCAAGATCAGCATTGTATTGGTATTGTTTGTAAAAGGCCGCGACAAGATCCTCCCAGTTATGAACATTGGCTTTTTCTAACTGATAAAACCAATTAAGTTGAGTTCCAGACAAACTGTCTTGGAAGAAGTGAACCCATAAATCCTTGTCAGTGGTATGGGGCTGGATCTTCCTTACATAGGTCCAGAGATGCATTTTAGGGCATGAAACTCCATCATATTTAGCGAACATAGGTGCTTTGAATTTTGGAGGAATGACAATCCCCGATACTAAGCCCAACTCCTCAAAGTCCAATCCAATCTTTTTTTGGATTTCCATTGCACTCAACCGCTCTTCTAGATGCTTATACTTGTCGTCGGCTGGAGGGTATTATTCTTCAGAATAGTCTTCTTCTTCCTCTTCCTCTTCTGAACAGACTAAACAAATATTTCCTTGCCTTTCCCGTCTTGATTGTCTTTCTCACTGAATGTCGTTGCAAAGTCTAAGAACCTTCTTGTTTTCCCTTGGAATCTTCTTCCCATGTTTAGAACTCCAGTTATTTTCTTCGTCTTCTTTTTCTTCTCCTCAACCAGCAAGGTCTTCAACTCTTCTTGTCCTTTGGCCAGAGTTAAGAACAGTTGTTGAAATTGTGCATTTTGAGCTTGGAGGTCCTTCACCGTTTACTCGAGATCCATCTTACTGAAATAAACAGTAGAGAGATGAGGAGACTTGTTGCAAGAAACCTGCTTATGTTATGATGAATTGTAAATGCATATGCAATGATTTCAAGGATTTTAAGATTCAAATTTGTTTTAGACAAAAAGGAAACACACGTTATATTAATAGATTAAAGCTTGAGTACATCAGTGCCTCCTTGGGAAAAATAATACAAAAACTCTAAGATAAAAAGGTAGTACACATCCTCTTTGGTACGATGTAGGCATTCAGAGTCTGCTCCTCATGAAGTAGCCTAGTGAGTTCAAAAACCTTCTTCTCGCTTGCGTAGAATTGGACTTCGAAAGTATATCGCTCCCCCTTGAGTTGTATCCAATCCCTTTGAAGGTCTTCAAGAGAGGTGGGCATGTCAGGATGTAGGATAGTGTATGGAACGTCTCCTTCCATGACTGGCTCAATGATTACCGGGAGAATGGAAAGATAAGGCATCATCAAACTTTGAGCACGAGTTCGTACCCATTTGAGGTAAGGCTCAAGAGAGATGGAATTCTTATGCCCCAAAGTCTTGCTATCTACCTTGTTCAACATCTTCCAAGCTCGGATAAATCTTCGGCAAAGACCTCGATCGTCATTTTCGTAGTAAAATACCAAACCTTGAATCAACATCTCATGCAGACCATCCCTTTGGGCGTAACCAAACTGTCTTAAGGCTAATCAGAGGTTATAGGTGATACCTCCCCTAATGCCAATTAAAGGGACATTAGGAAATTCTCCACAACGGTCGACAATAGTAACATTCTCTGTGGATCGGGAGCACCAATGAATGTCTGAATGTTTGAGCGTCATCAACCTTTGTGACCACCTTGAACCTTGCTCGTTCGTTAATACAAATTGGGGAAGATGCAAAATAAACCATCTTGCTAAGAGAGGAGTGCAACACATAAGGACACCTCTTTTCCTCATAGTGCGAGTTGATAACACCGAATCGCACTATGTTTCTGACTCGAATATCACATATTTTCCTTAGTTTTATTATTGTTTTTCTAGTATTATGCCCTTGTTTCCTTTGTTTTCAGGTCACATGTCCTTTCAGAGCCTTCATAGAAAAACGAGCGAAAACGCCAGAAAAATAGGGTTTTCCCAAGAAAATACACACATGGCATCCAGCTCCACGCCGGCTACAGGGAACGCGCTGACATGGTGCACTTTCACCCAGGGGCCAACTGCCACGTTCCCACGATCTCTCCATTTTCACTCACCGCGCCCGCGGCCTTCACAAACCATTTCCCGCTCAAAAGGCGTTGAGGGGCATGCTCGTCTTTACAGAGTTTCAGGATCTTCTATAAATAGCAAGTTCGTTTCATTTTCGTTTTCATCCAAACTTAGATGCAAACTTAGATCCAGTCAAGTTACTGCTTAGGCATATATTACTACTTTGTAAAGTGATAATCTTCTCACATCGGGAAGTTATCACACTTGAGTGTGCGAGTTTGTATTCAAGTTTGGAGCACTTTGGTTGAAGTTTATCATACTATCTTTTACATTTCCACGACTTGTATCAGATTCAAGCCTCCGATTGGAGCAAGGTTCTAATTTAATTGCTTTAATTTATTTTATGCTCTTACCATAGTCTACATGTTTTATAGACTCTAAATGCTCTTACCATAGTCTACACGTTTTATAGACTCTAAATGCTCTTACCATAGTCTACATGTTTTATAGACTCTAAATGCTCTTACCATAGACTACACGTTTTATATACTCTAAACTCTCTTACCATAGTCTACACGTTTTATAGACTCTAAACGCTCTTACCATAGTCTACACGTTTTATAGACTTTAAACGCTCTTATCATAGTCTACATGTTTTATAGACTTTAAATGATTACCATGTCTAGCTAAATTTATTAGGGTTAGAATGTAAGGATCGAATCATAACTATGTTCTGCATGCCATGCTAATAGAAATACCTTTGGGATGTTTTAGTTTTTAATCCTGGTTTAAATGTGTTTAAAAGTTTATGGGTAAGATCGAAAGCTGTCCATACTCGAGATTAAGCCAGATTAGTTCTTGACCAAACGAAAAGAGCAAAAGCAGTTCGTTTGGTTAAGTAGGATTACTTGATATAATTTTAGAAAACGATTTTGAAACTATTTGCGGACGCGTTTGGGGGATTAAAATCCGATTCTTGGTCAAAAGCCAAGGATCTCTTTAAGTTAAGTTTTCCAAATTAAAACACTTTTTCACTAAGTCAAAATAACTTGTTTCTTAAAAATAGGTTTACTTCTTTAACGCGTTAGGCACCCTTTATAAGTGACAATAAAGGAATTTAATTTAAAGAGTAAACTCGGTTCTTAGTATGCGAAAGCTACAAGTTCCTGTTAAACAGTTCTTTGCTATAAATGGAAAATATTTCCCAAAAGTAAATACTATACATGCATGCTAGGACACTGTCTGATCTCGTGATTTACATTCGATCCCGTTTGTTTTATCTCTTTAATTTTATTCGCTTTTATTTCCCTGTACTGAACTCAATCCCTTACTGATCTTCCTTAGATAAACACCTTAACAATAGAGTCGATAGATTGATAATTGGTCTCTGTGGTTCAATAATCTTATATATTACTTCGATAGGATGTGCACTTGCAGTTATAATTTAGACTATACAGTAAAAGCCCATCAAGTTTTTGGCGCCGTTGCCGGAGACCAACTTTGCCAAATTTCGTACCCTTTTTGTTATCCCGTTTAGACTAAGGCTACTTATTTAGCCGGTAGATGCGTAGAAATCTTAGCACCGGTAACCTAATAGATCCTTTAGTAGAACCTGAACGTTTCGCTCAAGCCCGTCTCTTTATACGAAAGTTGAAGAAAGCTATGGCCGAGGACCATAATCAAAGACCGCTTAAGGAATTTGCCCAACCATCTAACAAGGAACCTAGTTCTAGTATAGTAAATCCATCTATAATAACTAACAACTTCGAACTAAAACCCTCGCTATTACAATTATTTCAACAAAACCAATTCGCTGGTCTCGCTACCGAGAACCCGAATCAACACTTGAAGGCATTTATCCAATTAGCCGACACCCTCAAAGCAAATGATGCCACATCTAAAGCAATACGCCTAAGATTGTTTTCATTCTCTCTAAGAGGGAAAGCTCACGATTGGTTAGATTCCCTCCCTGCCAATTTGATAATAACTTGGGAGGACCTTAGAAGAGTGTTCCTTTCCAGGTATTTTCCCCCTAGCAAAACCGCTATTCTTAGAAACCTGATCACTAGATTCACCCAAAACCAGGGAGAATCTCTATTTGAAGCTTGGGAAAGATATAAAGACCTTTTAAGAGCTTGTCCACACCATGGCCTAGAGAAATGGTTGATCATTCACACCTTCTATAATGGAATCCATTATAATACCAAAATGTCTATCGATGCTGCCGCAGGTGGTGCGCTGATGAACAAACCTTACCCTGGAGCTTGTGCCCTGATCGAAGATATGGCCCAAAACCATTACCAATGGGGGGCAGAACGAGCGACAATGGAGAAGAAGGAGACCCAAGGAGGGGTGCATGAGATAAGTAGCATGAACATGATGCAAGCTAAAATGGATGCCCTAGCCTTAAGAGTAGATAACATATCCCAAAACCCTGCCACAGTAGCTGCACTCCACTCGGAATGCAAACTCTGTGGAACCCAAGGACATCCAACTTCAGATTGTTACCTGTTGAATGATTCTAGCTCAGAACAAGTCAATTACACCCAAGGAAACCTGTTCTCGAACACCTATAACCCTGGATGGAGGAATCATCCGAATTTTTCCTATAAAAACAACAATCCAATCCAACATCCTGGAACACCCAGACCGCAAGGTTTTCAACCTCAAAAATCAAACCAACCTATGCAAGCGGTGCCACCAAGACCAAATCTTAGGGAAACCCTAGATACTTTTATCGCAACCCAGACTCAACAAGACAAAGAATTTATGAACCAAAATGCCCATACAAACGAACTAGTAACATAACTCGCAACTAAGTTTGACCAAATGATGACCCATCATAAGATGCTCGAGGCTCAGATCTCGCAAGTAGCTCAAACACAAGCCACGCAAACCACACCTGGAGGACAATTCCCTGGAAAAACTCAACCTAATCCTAAAGGACAAGCGAATGCTATCACTCTAAGAAGTGGAACCTCTTACGATGGAACGAAACTTCCAACGATGTGTGTACCCGAAAAACCAAAAAAAGATAGCATACCTGAGGACCAAGTAGAGAAACCAGAGGAACCAAGAACCCAACAGAACCAGGTGGAAGAATTGAAAGATAAAACTTATACACCACCTCCACCCTATAAACCTCCAATACCATACCCACAAAGACTTAAACAAACCAAGATAGAAAGCCAATACCAAAAATTCATCAAAGTAATAGAGAAACTCCATGTAGAGATTCCCTTTACCGAAGCGATTACCCAAATACCATCATATGCTAAATTATTAAAAGACATCCTGTCAAATAAACGTAGACTCGACGATCCTAAACCCCTAGAATGTCATTCCATCTATGAAAATAAACTTGCAAAAAAGGACAAAGATCCTGGAAGTTTTTCTATTCCTTGCATCCTAGGAAATCATATGATCGACAAAGCTTTGTTAGACCTAGGAGCAAGCGTAAGCTTAATGCCTTTGGCAGTCTGCAAGAGGTTAAACTTAGGAGAACTACAACCAACCAAAATGTCTTTACAACTAGCTGATAGATCTGTCAAGTATCCCACAAGGATATTAGAGGATATACCAGTAAGAATAGGTCAGTTGTATATCCCAACCGATTTCGTGGTAATGGATATTAAAGAAGATGACGAAATCCTGATTCTCTTAGGAAGACCATTCTTGTCAACCGCCGGAGCTATAATCGATGTTAAGAAAGGAAAACTTACCTTTGAAGTAGGAGATGAAAAGATAGAATTTATCCTCTCTAAATTCCTCATGGCACCTGTGATAGGAGATGCATGTTATGCAATCGACATCATTGATGAATGCGTAAACGAACTTGAGCAAGATGAATGTTTAATTAAACTACCACCAACACCCATTCTAGAGGAAGATGGATATAAAGAACCTTACATTGATGACAACCTCTTTGAATGTTTAGCTCTTACACCCGATCCTATGCCGTGTCTTAAAAAGCCATCTCTAGAACTCAAAGAACTACCCAAGAATCTAAGATATGAGTTTTTGGACGAAGAGATGAATCACCCAGTTATAATTAACGCCACTCTAGGCCAAAACGAAACAAATAAACTCTTAGATACCTTGCGAAGATACCCTTCAGCATTAGGATATAAAATCTATGACTTGAAAGGGATAAAACCGTCCGTATGCATACATCGGATCATGCTAGAAGAAAATTCGAAACCCTCTAGAGAGCATCAGAGAAGAATAAATCCTATTATGAGTGATGTAGTTAAGAAAGAAGTTCTTAAGTTACTCGAAGCTGGTATAATATATCAGATATCGGATAGTGAGTGGGTAAGTCCTGTACATGTGGTGTCGAAGAAAGGAATAGTTTTAGGGCATATCATCTCCGAGAGAGGGATAGAAGTTGACAAAGCCAAAATAGAAGTTATAGAGAACCTCAACCTACCTAAAACCCTTAGGGAAGTACGAAGTTTTCTAGGACATGCTGGATTCTACCGACGCTTTATAAAAGACTTCTCCAAAATAACAAAACCCTTAACTAACCTTCTTATGAAAGATGCTGAATTTGACTTTAATGAGAAGTGTCTTGAAGCCTTCAACATTCTAAAACAAGCGCTGATTTCAACTCCTGTCATTCAACCCCCTGACTGGGAGCAACCATTTGAAATCATGTGCGATGCTAGTAACTATGTAGTTGGGGCTGTCTTAGGGAAAAGAAAAGACAAGAAATTACATGTCATTTACTATGCCAGTAGAACCCTAGATACCGCCCAACTTAACTACACAACTACAGAGAAGGAATTGCTAGTTGTAGTATTCACAATCGATAAGTTCCGATCTTATTTAGTAGGAGCTAAAATTGTAGTTTATACTGATCACGCAGCAATCCGATATCTGTTAAATTAAAAAGACGCTAAGCCGAGATTGCTCAGGTGGATTCTCTTACTCCAAGAATTTGACTTAGACATTAATGATAAGAGAGGCACTGAGAATTTAGTAGCTGATCATCTATCTAGGCTAGAACATTTGAAACCAGATCTAATACCAATAGACGATCACTTCACTTATGACAGACTGATAGCTAGGATAAACACAATGAGCGAGGATGACTCTGAAACCTATAAAGAATTTAAACCGGAAAAAGTCTCAATGATAAGAAACGTACCTTGGTACGCAGACTTTGTGAACTATCTAGCTGCTGACATCATACCCCCAGACTTAAGTTTTCAACAAAAGAAAAAGTTCTTCAATGACATCAAAAGCTTTTATTGGGACGAACCACTCTTGTTCAAAAGAGGAATAGACAATATCTTTAGACGATGTGTTCCAGAGGAGGAAGTGGAAAGCGTCATCAAACATTGTCATGTCGCGCCTTATGGTGGACACGCAAGCACATCAAAGACATGTGCCAAAATCTTTCAAGCAGGCCTTTACTGGCCAACTTTATGGCGAGATGTCCACACTTACATCACCAAGTGTGACCGGTGTCAACGCACTGGGAACATTTCAAGGCGTGACAAAATGCCATTAAGAAATATTCAAGAGGTAGAACTCTTTGATGTATGGGGTATAGATTTCATGGGGCCTTTTTCATCATCAAAGGGAAATAAATATATTCTTGTGGCAGTTGACTATGTGTCCAAGTGGATAGAAGCAATAACGGCCCCCACAAACGACACAAGAGTAGTGATCAAATTGTTCAAGAACATCATATTCCCTAGATTTGGAACACCCCGTCTAGTCATAAGTTATGGAGGATCGCACTTTATATCCAAGATATTCAATAAACTTTTAAACAAATACGGAGTCAAACATAGAGTAGCAACACCATATCACCCTCAAACCAGTGGCCCAGTGGAGGTATCGAATATGGAAATCAAGCAAATCCTAGAAAAAACTATGTCAATATCCAGAAAGGATTGGTCCGAAAAGCTGAAAGATGCACTTTGGGCCTATAGAACAGCTTACAAAACCCCTATTGGAACTACCCCATATCAATTGGTCTATGGAAAATCCTGCCACTTACCTTTCGAGTTAGAACATAAAGCCTATTGGGCTATAAAATCCTTGAATTTAGACTACCTAAGAGTTGGAGAGAAACGAATTCTGGACATACATAAGTTGGAAGAACTCCGCCTAAATGCTTATGAGAATGCCATCATCTATAAAGAAAGAACAAAGATATGGCACGACAAGAAAATTACTAAGAAAGAATTCAATGTAGGCGATCCTGTTCTTCTATTTAATTCCAGATTACTACTTTTTCCTGGCAAGCTACGTTCAAGATGGACAGGTCCATTCGAGATATCAAAAGTGTTAGTATCAGGAGCTGTAGAAATCAAGAATAACTCAAGCGCTCCTTTCATGGTAAATGGACAACGACTGAAGTTGTATAGAGGAGGTGACCTGCCTATTGAATACTCTAGTCAGACTCTGGTAGACCCACCAATCCCAACGTGAAAAGTGAGATATTATCGTCAAGCTAATGATGTTAAACAAAGCGCTGCGTGGGAGGCAACCCACGATCTTTTTTCTTTATTTTTAATTTTTAATTTTTAATTTTTCTTTTATGTAATTAAATTTGTAATTTTGGACTAACTCATCTATCTTTTTCAGGACCAAGTGCTCTTATATCACCTTTTTCTGATGGATTTCGTTGATGCACTCGATGTCATCTTCAGAGACGATGCTTAGAGGGAGCGATTTGCTACACTGTCTGCTCGACCGATGCTTCCGACTATATACCCTGATTCTGCTTGCATGGATGCACTAGGCGTTGAGGCCAGTATCCGTTATCTGTGCCATCAGGTCATTTGGGATGCATATGCTGACGAGATCCACGTGACCTACAGGAACCTCACCTTGGAGTTCCTCAGCTCACTGGAGTATGAGCCCTATGTTGGCACCAGAGAGGACCGTGGACGAATTAGTTTTCGCATGTTCAGAGCAGAGTATGCTTTTACTTTGAGACAATTTAGAGATCTGCTTGGATTCGAGACTGCACTTACTGCCATCCCTGAGCTTCCTCTAGGGTATTTCATGAGCAGTGATATAGACAGATTCTAGAGAGCTATTACCGACGAGGGCAGCCTCGACCCATCTGAGCAACTATCTAAGAGGATTCATAACCCAGCTTTCAGGTACTTTGAGATGATTCTTTGTCATACCTTCTTCGGGAGGAGCTATTGCGATCATTTAGTGACTGCAGAGGAGATACTACTTTTATACTACGCTAGTCAGTCGCGTCCCATTGCGAGTGGAGCTTTCTTGATAGAAAGTCTAGATATGGCTGCATCATCCTCTGAGGGATACTTGCATGCTGGTGGGAATGTGACGCTGATTGCATCTGCTCTGGGCTTGGATAGACAGTTACTCCGCCTGACACCATATTGTGGTAGTACACGTATCGACATTGACTTCTGCTTAGACCATGGCCTTATGCTCCGAGCTTCTTTTCATCCATATCAGTACAAGCTCCTTATTGACGATCAGACTGTCTACTATTTCACCCTGCCTGATCCACAGATGACCTGCGTCTCCAACCGGGCAAACTGGAACTACACTTTAGAGGGTTGGGGCGAGACAGTTATAGACATCCCTGACATGCTAGAGCCAGATTATTCACCAGAGTCAGAGCCAGAGTCAGACGACCCGATCACTGAGGATTCGGTTACAGAGAATCCTACTCCAGAGTACACGCCTACACATGAGGTTGAGCATACCGTTGTTTATACTAATAACTTGACCTTACATGAGCCCGACAAGAGAGTGCAGATGGAAGCCATGAGAGCTGAGATGGCTACACTTCGCCAGAAGGTGGCTGATCTCACCCTACAGGTAGAGCTAGATGGTGCCACATATGCTGGCGAGATCGATGATTTGACACACGAGATTGCTGAGCTCAGACGCCAGGTGGCTGAGCTGCGAGGACGTGACTTTGCTGATATCTGATCATGAGACGTCCACCATTGCTATTATTATTATACTATTTTTATTTTATTTCTCAGACTTACTTTTTCTGTTTTTCAGTTCAGTTGCACTTCGTACTCACTTACATTTACATATATATTGTGTGTTTATTTTATTTTCTCTTAACTTGTTTTATTTTATTTTGCAAAAATTAGAAAATAAAATGTATGTGTATGATATACACATATATTTTACAAAAAAAAATATTTTCACCTTAAAACGCTAGGTACACCCCAAGTGACAAGAGCAAGCCACCATTTTTGAAGCCCAATTGCCCAAAGAACAAAATCCGGCCCAACTAGAAATTCAACAAGCGCGCCCACGGAGGGAGGAACCGCGGTAATAAACGGTAATAAATGATTACTTTTCGTAAAACTCACCCTTTACTCCATTTTTTCCTATTTAAAACCCATTTTCTTCCTCATTTTACCCACATTTTCATACCTTACCTTCAGTAATTTCTCCACTTCAACTAATTCTCTATTATATTTCTTTTCCCACTACAAACCTTCCAAATCTATAAAAATCACTATTTTCTTCCTCCACCATACTATTTTTCTTTCTCCAAATTGTTCAAAACAATCAAAATGGACTTCAATGGGTATGCTCTTCGAAGCGGAAAACTGGGATCCACACAAAGGAAGCTGCTCGAAAAGCTACAGTCTACGACAATTTACTCAACCAGGTATATTAACAAAGACTGTCTCTACACTTTAGGTATTTATCATAGTGTTTTTCATTTATTATATAAAATAGGCATGCATAATATTTTCTCTGCAAAAGAACCTACCTACCCAAGGTTAACATATGAGTTTTTAAGTTCACTTATTTATAATGTCACACGTAACACTGCTAGTACCGTAGGTGGGTGTGATACGGTGGGAAATAAATGACTATTTTTGGAATGCTGGTTTGCGTTTTGCGTTTGTTTTTGCAAAATGTCGCGGTAAGCAAGAGTCGCCACCGACTTTTATTTTATCCAACAAGGAAGGAAAAAAGCACAGAAAAATTCCTTTTTAGAGATGTTTCTCGGGTCCGGGGGGTAGATTATAGAAAGGGAAGGTGTTAGCACCCTTTCTATCCGTGGTTATCCACGGGCTCTTAGGTACTTGCTCAAAGTGTTTTCAAAATTTGCTTTTCTTTGTGTTTGTGGGTTTGAAAGAAGTTTTTGTTTGAAAAGTGTAAGTGCGACAAGTTTTATTTTGTTTTGAGTGAGCAAGTACTTAAGAACCATCTACCTACTCGAAAAAGGAATCAATCGGTACTAATGTCCTTTAGACAATGATATCCCACTATTGATGAGTAGGTAGCGTCGTCGTTGAAGTTTTAAGGGTCAATTCGATTAAGGGACGTGTGGTCACTAAAGCAATGTTAGGACGCCTTAGCGGTAACCCTAATGTCTTAGATCATTTTTCCAAGGCAACCGTTTCGAGGCAACTATGATCTTTGGACAAGAGGATGACCTCTAAAACTTCCTATACTCAATGACCACATTCGAAGGTAACCAAGTGAGGTGTACCCTAAGAGTGCACATGTGCGAGTGTGTTATTTTCAGTTAATTTTGTCTTTGTACACGTCAATGGTTATCTATGTTGATTTTAGGTTTAAACATTTGATCTTGTCATGCATTCCCTATTAACAATCATCTAACAGTTTATAAGTTTCGGAAATTAAATTGCGGAAATTAAAACTAAATTATTACAAGGCGTCGGGTATTTACATCGTCAAAAACAACCCTTGAAATTAAAATGCGGAAAGTAAATAAAGCGATAAAATAATTAAAGTCCTAATCAAACTATTACATTCCGAGAAACAGATACAATATTGAAATCAAATGGATCGCGTGCGGGAAATTAAATCGGATGCGAATTTTTTTAGGGTTTTGACCCTTTTATTATTAAAGAAAGATTTTTTTTGGTTATTTTTGGATTAAAAGAAATTAAATTAAGTTAAAAATTAAATTAATAAACTAATTAATTAATTAAAATATTTTTTGGATTTTTGAGTATTTAAAGAAATAAAAATAAATCAATCAATGTTAGTAAAACCTAATTATCTAAATTAATTTTAATTATTGAAAAAATATTAAAAGTTATACCTAATTAAAACTAAATTAATTGAATTAATATTTATTAACAAAAATAAAATACTGAAATTAATTTTAATAAATAAAATATATTTTTTTGGTTTTTGATTTTATTAAAAAAAGTTTAATTGGTTAATTGGAAAATAAAAATAATAAACAAACAAATAAATAAATGAGAGAAAGAAAATAGAGAAAGTTAGAAATATATGGGCCTGATTAGGGGGTCTGATTAGCAATTTCAAAGGCTCAATTGACCTGGCCTGACTGACTTTTCCTGCTTCCACGTGTGCATAGTGACTTTGGCATATGGTAGACATTCCATATGGGCCATCAGATTTGGCCTGGGGGCCATCTGTCCACTGATTGCATGAGGGTGCATGGTGAACCACACGCCTGGCTTTGCATGGAATAACCTGAAGAGAAACAATAATAATGCAATATGGGGACCTGGGACTCGAACCCAGGTCCTGCAAGCCAATGCATACACACTTTTGCCACTGGACCATCACGCTTCTTTTGTTAGTGGAATGGATAACAATTTATATATTGGAAAAAACAAACAATATGCCAGAATTAAAAAAATAAAGCGCGAAATTTGAATCAACAAATTGGAAAGGGCCACGTCTTCGTCTTCTCCATTGAACCCTGGATATTTACCTGCGAATTTGTATCCGCAGCTAAATGCGCATGTTCATCCTAAAATCTATCCTAGGCTATAGAAATTGATTCTAAGACCATGGTTCGATTCGTGTGGGTCTCCTGAGCATGTCTATATCCATCAATTGCCCTGATTTTGCCTGAAACTAAAACGCCCAAAAACAAGAACCAAGAACCCTAGATTCGGGTATGGCACTACAGGTCATATAAACACAATCAAATAATGCAGAAAGCTTCTAAATGGAACGATAAGCATGAATATGTAAAGATTTTGCCAAAAAGTGCAAGAATATGAGGATACGATTTCAACTGAAAAGTGATTTTTTGAGACACTTACAAAGCTTCTGGGCGCGTATGGAGACTGACTTTGGATTGGTTTCCCTTCAAGGATGGTCCAGCAATTGATTAGTGTGGAGATTTGGTTCTGAATTGGCCTCTATGCACGATTTCAGTTTCACACTTTTTCCAAGTTTTCTCAAGTTTTATTCTTGTGATTTTGCAGCCTCTAACCTCTGAACTTGTATCCTTTGGCTTGTATATGTATGCAGCATTGAATTAAGTCAACAATTTGGACTTGAATCTTTGTAAATCAATGCTTGGAGATATGATTTGATTCACCATTGATAACTTGCTTATTTTGTCCAAAAAACAATCTCTTTGCACATGGAATGGCTGATTCGAATTTGATCCCATTGATGATGATTATTAGGTCCTAAAATAACCAAAAAGAGATCAAATAATTAATACTTGGATTTTATTTGATTTAAATTGATTAAAAATGAAATAATTCATTAAAAAAATCAAATTAAATAATAAAATTGACAAAAGGTCACAAGGCTGAAGCTAGGACACGTGTGTAGTGTGACAAGATCAAATCAAGTGAAAAATAATGGGCACATTTGACAAAATTTGAAGTTTTGGGGATAGTTAACTTTTGGCAATTTTGCAAAAATGCCCAACTTCAACAATGCATAACTTCTTCAATTTTGCACTTTTGGAAGTGTTCTTGGACTTTTTGGAAATCTTGAGATGTCCTCTAACCACCCTTTTGGTATCATCGCATTTTGGTATTACATGCTCAAGTTATAAGCTTTGGAAAAAAGTGTTTTTGTTGACTTTCAAAAATGACCTATAATGTCCAAATTTGTAACTTTTTGTGAGTGAATTTCTTGATCTTGGGGTATGAAGATGGATTGTAGGAAATTGAATAATCTTAAAAATGAGCTTTGTATGGGTCATTTATCATAAAGTATGAGAAAGTTATGCTTGGTCAAAGTTGAGTTGACTTTTCCTACAAAACCCTAATTTAGCAACTTTTGAGTCTTGATAAATTTTGAGCAATCCTTGATGAATCATGATCAACCCTTGATAAAATGATGAAATATCCTTCAAAATGAGAATGTTGACAAAAAATATTGAACTTTGACTGTATTTGGGTCACAGTTGACTTTTGCCCTAGCACAATCGATTTTTGGACCTCTTGAGCATTTGACTGACCAAACTTCCTCTACAAGGCTTGAAATTTGACATGGATGATCTTGAGAACATATTAGGACATTGAGGAGCACTTGAGGTCATTTGGATGTAAGGACCTTGATGCAACACAAAACCCTAATTTGAGATTGACTGCCTTAGGAGATGACTTGACTGTCCAACTCTTGAGCAATCTTGAACAACTTGGAGATTATTCTTGCAATGTCTTGAGAAATATGAGAGGGAAAATTTTGGGGTACAACAACTTCCCCTGTTCAATTTTCTTAAACCTGAGGATATAGATTGGCTTTCGGGCCTTTCGTGATCCGAAGGTGGAAGATGATTGAACACTAGAGTGCCCAGAAATTTGCACTTGCATGAAGTGGTATCAGCATTGTGATGTCGGGAATGGGCTTACAGATGCCATTTTGAGACTGTTGATAGATGGTCTGAACTTCAACTGGAATATGAATCAGGGAGATCTTATCGGCGATCTAACTGAACCAGAGGAGGTCTTGGAATAACTTTGACTGGATTGACAGCAGAAAAATCTTTAGGAATCAATTTAACTGGACCAAACAAGGTCTTGGAATAACTTTGACTGGATCGGCATCAGAAAAATCTTTAGGAATCGATTTAACTGGACCAGACAAGGTCTTGGAATAACTTCAACTGGATCGGCATCAGAAAAATCTTTAGGAATCGATTTAACTAGACCAGACAAGGTCTTGGAATAACTTTGACTGGATCGGCATCAGAAAAATCTTTAGGAATCGATTTAACTGGACCAGACAAGGTCTTGGAATAACTTCAACTGGATCGGCATCAGAAAAATCTTTAGGAATCAATTTAACTGGACCAGAGAAGGTCTTGGATTAACTTCAACTGGATCGGCATCAGAAAAATCTTTAGGAATCGATTTAACTGGACCAGAGAAGGTCTTGGATTAACTTCAACTGGATCGGCATCAGAAAAATCTTTAGAAATCGATTTAACTGGACCAGAGAAGGTCTTGGATTAACTTTGACTGGATCGGCACCAGAAAAATCTTTAGGAATCGATTTAACTGGACCAGGCAAGGTCTTGGATTAACTTTGACTGGATCAACACCAGAAAAATCTTTAGGAATCGATTTAACTGGACCAGGCAAGGTCTTGGAATAACTTCAACTGGATCGGCATCAGAAAAATCTTTAGGAATCGATTTAACTGGACCAGAGAAGGTCTTGGATGAACTTTGACTGGATCGGCATCATAAAAATCTTTAGGAATCGATTTAACTGGACCAGACAAGGCCTTGGATTAATTTTGACTGGATCAGCATCAGAAAAATCTTTAGGAATTGATCTAACTGGACCAGACAAGAGTCTTGGAATAACTTCAACTGGATCGGCATCAGAAAAATCTTTAGGAATCGATTTAACTGGACCAGAGAAGGTCTTGGATGAAGTTTGACTGGATCGGCATCAAAAAAATCTTTAGGAATCGATTTAACTGGACCAGACAAGGCCTTCCACATAGTTGAGAATTTAACTGCATTTTTCCTGAAAGGTAAAGGTCAGTTATATGCAATGCATGATATGGATCAAGCAGTGATGTTCTCAAAATAAATGAGATTGTATGGTATGATGCTTTTATGCATGTATCATGATGTATGGAAATGTGATGTTTTAGCTGGGGAAAATAAATCCCGGATAGCTGCTGGAGAGTAGAGTTGAATTCTTCGTTTCCGCTGGGGATGACGAACGAAGATGATTGCAAGAATAAACCTGCAAGAGAGGATGACTCCGTTGGGGGGAATAAACTGATGAGGAGATTACTTTGTGGGGAAGAGATGCTCTGCTGAGGATTCCACTGATAAACTCTATTAGGGATAGATTACCGTTGCTGGTGATACTGAATCTATTGAGGATTGAATTCCTGTTTGTGAAAGGAAAGAACTTCGCTGCAGATGATCTTTCAGTTGCGATTTGCTGGGGATAAAACTGTTAGACTTTTATGGGGATAATCCTTTGAATTTGGCTGGGAATGATCCTTTGTACTCGGCTGGGGAGATTTATTTTGTACTCTGCTGGGGACAGACTTCCAGAGTCTACCGGGAATGATGCTTCAACTCTGTTGGGGAAGCTTTTTTAGACCGTGCTGGGGAATATTGACTCCGCTGGGGGGTATCATGTATTCTGTCGGGGAACATTATTATACTCCGTTGGGGAATATTAAGACTGCCGGGGATATCAAGCCTTCCTAGTGCTGATGGTAGATCAAATCTGCTTGGGGAGAGCATTGCTGATTTGTTCACAGTTGCAAGTCTCAGCTGGGAGAGCTATCATTACTGTCTTACTCTGCGGGGAGTGAAAGTATCTTGGCCATATTCTTTAGATGAATTTACCGTCGTACCTGGTGGACAGAGCAACTATACAGTTTGGACAATTCTTATTCCCCCTGTTTCTGATATTACCCGTAATCGTCTTTTGTTTCGCATGTAAATATTCATGAGCAGCAATTAATGTCAAATGCATATATCAAAAATGAACATTGGACGTTCTTTGCAAAACAAAACAGATAAAGGAAAAACCATTTGAAATTTCTTTGAAAATGAATTGTATTGATTTTGAAGTTTGGCCTGTAAATAGGCGTTTTTTGTACAAGAGGCTGACGTCCTAGTAAGAGAACGCCGCCGAATAATAGAATTTACACAATTTGTGAAAAACTAAACAAAACAGCTATGTGAATGATCCCACTGGGTTCCAACTCTGCTATTGCCTTTATGTCCTCGAGCATCTCATCACTTTGCTACTGGTTGAAGATGAATCAGATTGATTAGTGTCGTCCGAGCTTGATAGTCGATACCGAAGTCTGGATGCAAGGTGATCCAATGAGACATAGTATTACGCTTATCCCTAATTTTTTCCCGGACCGCCCTTTCGGGTTTTCAGTCCACCGGGATACCCTTTTTTGCCCAAGCCTCCTTTTCAGGTTTTCGACTTCCCGGATGTACAAAGATTTTTTTCCCGTTTTCATCCCTTATTTTTGCCCGAACCCTTTTGGTTCGCCGGGAAGCCCTTATTTTTGCCTATGCCAGTCAACCTAGCGGGTCTTTGATTATGCGTAGTATCTTTTTACTATGTCTGCATTGACGGGGTGAGGAAGGTCGTCACCATCCATGTTGGTTAGAATCATAACTCCTCATGAGAAAATGTTCTTAACCACAAATGGCCGTTCATAAGTAGGGGTCCATTTGCCCCTGGGATCACCTTGAGGTAGAATAATGCGCTTGATGACCAGATCCCCAACTTGATACTCTTGTCTTCTGACTTTCTTGTTAAATGCTTTGATCATTCGTTTTTGATACGTCTGACCATGACAAATAACAGTAAGTCTTTTTTCGTTGATTAGGTTCAGCTGATCAAGCCGGGTCTGAATCCAGTCATCTTCGCTCAAATCTGCATCCTTCATAATTTAGAGAGAGGGTATCTGAACTTCGATAGACAAGACTGCCTCCATGCCATATACCAAGGAATAGGGTGTTGCCCCTGTTGACGTCCGTGCCGAGGTACGGTACCCATGAAGAGCAAATGGTAACATCTCGTGCCAATCTTTGTATGTCACTGTCATCTTCTGCACAATCTTCTTAATGTTCTTATTAGCTGCTTCGATAACCCCATTCATCTTCGACCGGTAGGGAGAAGAGTTATGATGCTGTATCTTGAATTGCTCGCAGAGCTCGGTGATCATCTTGTTGTTGAGATTGGTACCATTGTCCGTAATGATCCTCTCTGGTACACCGTATCGACATATCAGATTGTGCCGAATGAACCGTGCCACGACGTTCTTGGTTACAGTAGCAAAGGAAGCTTCTTCAACCCACTTCATAAAGTAATCAATTGCTACCAGGATGAAACGATGCCCGTTGGATGCTGTAGGTCTGATCTCGCCGATCATATCAATGCCCCACATTGCAAAAGGCCAAGGTGCCGTCAATACGTTCATAGGAACTGGAGGTATGTGCACCTTATCAGCATATACCTGGCACTTGTGACATGTCCGAGAATGCTGATAACAGTCGGCTTCCATTGTGGACCAATAATATCCTGCCTGTAGGATTTTCTTTGCCATGGTGTGTCCACTGGAATGAGTTCCTAAACTACCTTCATGTAACTCCGCCATGATCCTTTCTGCTTCATTCTTATCCACACAACGCAGTAAGGTCGAATCATGGTTACGCTTATAACGGATGCCATTGCTAATGAAGAACTTTGCTGCGAACCTTCTCAGAAACTTCTTATCATTAACAGATGCACCCTCGGGGTACTCCTGAGCCTCAAGATACCTCCTCACCTCATGAAATCAGGGCTTATCTGCTACCTCTTCAATCTCAATGTCACAGTAATGTGCGGGTTTGTCCAACCTTTCAATGATAATCCAGGGAGCTTCGTTGTCCCAATTGACTTTGAACATAGAAGACATCGTAGCTAGCGCGTCCGCCAACTGGTTCTCCTCTCTAGGGAAGTGTTCAAAGGTTATCTCCTAGAAATGGGGAAGCAACGTCAATACATACTCCTTGTAAGGGATAAGATTTGGGTGTTTCATATCCCACTTGCCTTTGATCTGACTGATCACGAGAGCAGAATCTCCGAAAACACTTAGAAACTTAATCCTTAGGTCAATTGCTGCTCGAAGACCCATGATGCATCTTCATACTCTACCATATTGTTGGTGCAGTTGAAACATAGTGGGGCGGTGAACAGAGTATGAGAGCCTTTAGGAGATATGATCACGACGCCAATGCCGTTACCCAAAGCGTTTGAAGCTCCATCAAAGTACATAGACCATCAGGATCCTTCCTCTGGTCCTTCATCCGGTCCAGGTGTCTCACAATCAGTTACCAACATGATATTCTCGTCTGGAAATTCAAAGTTCATAGACTGGTAATCATCCACTGCTTGATGTGCCAAATGGTCTGCCAACACACTTCCTTTGATTGCCTTTTGGGTCATATACTAGATGTCATACTCAGTCAAGATCATATGCCATCTTGCTATTCTTCCGGACAAGGCAGGCTTTTCGAAGATATACTTGATTGTATCCATCTTTGATATCAACAGAGTAGTGTGAGTCAACATATACTGTCTCAGCTGGTGAGCAGCCCATGCCAAAGCGCAACTAGTTTTATCGAGCAGTGAGTATCAGGTCTCACAGTCGGTAAACTTTTTGCTAAGGTAATAAATAGCATGCTCTTTTCGGCCAGACTCGTCATGCTGACCCATCACACACCCTATTGAGTTGTCGAGCACTGTCAAGTATAAGATCAAAGGTCTCCCTTCAACTGGTGGCATCAAAATAGGTGGATCTTGTAGATACTCTTTAATCCTTTCGAAAGCGGCTTGACATTCATCATTCCAACGTACTATTTGATCTTTCTTAAGCAGCTTGAAGATTGGCTCACAAGTAGCAGTCAGGTGCGAGATGAACCGGGCAATGTAGTTCAGTCGTCCCAGAAAGCCTCTGACTTCTTTCTCTGTTCTGGGAGCTGGCATCTCCTGTATGGCTTTCACCTTTGCAGGATCCACTTGAATACCTTTGTCGCTTATGATGAAACCCAGTAGCTTACCAGACCTAACCCCGAAGGTGCACTTGTTCGGGTTCAACCTCAGTTTGTACAACTTCAGCCTATCAAACAGCTTCTGCAGATGGTCAAGGTGTTCCTCCTCAGTTTGGGACCTTGCAATCATGTCATCGACGTATACTTCAATCTCATGATGGATCATGTCATGAAACAAAGCGACCATGGCACGCTGATACGTTGCCCCAACATTTTTCAATCCAAAAGGCATGACCTTGTAGAAAAAGGTACCCCACTGAGTAACAAAAGTTGTCTTCTCCATGTCTTAGGGAGCCATCTTGATCTGATTATAACCGGAGAAACCGTCCATAAAGGAGAATACCTTGTGCTGAGCGGTGTTGTCAACCAGAACATCAATATGAGGCAGAGGGAAATCATCCTTGGGGCTTGCCCTGTTCAGATCCCTATAGTCAACGCACATTCGAACCTTACCATCCTTCTTCGGCACTGGAACCATGTTGGCCACCCACTGAGGGTAAGAAGTAACTGCTAGAAAACCAGCGTCAAATTGTTTCATAACTTCAGCCTTGATTTTCTCAGACATCCCGGGGCGCATTCGGCGGACCTTCTGTTTTACTGGGGGACAGTCTTTCTTGGTAGGCAGGCGATGAACCACAATATCAGTATCCAACCCAGGCATATATTCGTAAGACCAGGAAAAGATCTTGACGTAGTCATGTAGCATTTGAATCAACCGTTGCTTCACACTGAGCTCCAGATTTGCACCAATCTTGACCTCTTTCTTGTCTGTCTCTGTACCCAAATTCACTGATTCCACCGGCTCTTCGTGCGGCTGAATAGCCATCTCTTCCTGAAGTAACAGTCGTGCAAGTTCACCAGGCACTTCACAATCATCTTCACCTTCGTCTTCGGCTAAGTTGATCGGATTTTCGAAGTCATAACTGGCAGTAGCAGAGTCGTTACCAGTGAGATCCAGAGTGGATGTGGACCTGTATATGTGAGTGTGTGTAAAATAGTTGTTTTGCAATATATAATAAAGAAAAACAAGGAGCGCAAAATTTGAAATGCAAGAACGTCCAATGCTTTTATTAATGATATATGAAAATGACCCACATAAAGCCCTCACAAATGAAGCCACGGTGCCCCGGGTAAGACAACGGGCCATAAAGTTTAAAACATTGTCTGTTACAAATTCAAAACAAAAAGTCTCATTACTGGGTGATAACTGAAACATGCATAGAATCCTTCGCTGTCCAGTTGCTTAGTCCACCATCAGCAGTTGGGTATATCCAGCGGTCAATATCAAACTCTTCATCATCGTCATCCCCGATAGCATTTACCCCCACGTCTTGTTTAGGCTTTTCTGGTGCTCCGAACTCGATCTCCTTAGCATCAATCAAGTCCTGTACCTTGTTCTTCAAAACCCAACAATCATCTGTATCATGTCCCGGGCTATCAGAGTGAAAAGCACATTGGGCATTAGGATTTTACTTAGGCAATGCCGTGTTGGGATTCTGCGGAGCCTCCCTTGGAGTTACTAGATTGGTCTTCAATAACTGCGGCAGAATCTGAGATAAAGTCATGTTGAGATGGGTGAATTATCTTCGAGGTCTCTCGGCCTTTTGTTGATTTTTGCGCTAAGGAGCCCCAACAGGTCTTGAAATAACAACCGCATTAACAGCTTGGCGGCGTTCAGGTCTATTCTGGCTTTTCGAACTGTAAACAACACTGGACTCCTTCTTAAAAGGCTTTTTCTCGGTGCTCGATGAAGCACCCTTTTGTATCTTACCAGACTTAATACCAGCCTCAATCCATTTCCCGATCATAATTAGCTCTGTAAACCCAGACGAAGAGCTTCCAATCAGATGGTTGAAAAATGGACCGGACAAGGTCCCCAGAAACATGTCCACAAGCTCCCGATCAGCCAAGGGTGGTTGTACTCTTCCGACGAGGTCCCTCCACTTCTGAGCATAATCTTTGAATCCTTCGCCTATTCCCATTGACATACCCTGGATTTAGGTACGCGTGGGAGCGAGGTCAGAGTTGTACTGATACTGCCTGTAGAAAGCAATAGCCAAATCTTCCCAACTGCGGATACTGGCTCCGTCCAACGGGTAAAACCACTCAAGCTGAGTCCCTGAGAGACTGTCTTGAAAGAAGTGGATCCATAAGTTCTTATCAGCGGTGTACGACTGAATCTTCCTTACATATGACCGGAGGTGCATCTTCGGACAAGAAACCCCGTCATACTTAGCAAAGGCTGGTGCCTTGAATTTATGGGGAATCACTACCCCAGATGATAGACCCAGATCACCAAAGTCCAGACCAGGCACTTTCTGAACTTCCATCGCACTCAACCGGTCTTCCAGTTGTTTGTACCTATCCTCAGCAGGAGGATGCTGGTCTTCGTCGAAGTTCCTCTCGTTGTCAGAGACCACAGGGCTAGGAGCCCTCCTTTCCTCTTGACTATCTTTCCCTCCAGATGAGGTGGTCAAATTAACTTTATCTCGTAGCCTGTTTCCGAACCCGTGACCTGTGTTGAACAGGACTGTCCTCTTCTTCTTCTTCTTCTCTTTCAGAATCAGGGTCTTCAGATCTTGCTGACCCTTAACTAGATTCATGAACAACTCTTGGAATTGGGCATTCTGGGCCTGTAGGGCCTTGATTGCTTGCTCAGTTGAAGGTTCATCAGATATGATGAGTGCTGAAATAAACATCGAAGAAGATAAGAGACCTGTAATGGGTACCTATTATGAAGTGCATGGGATGAAATGCGCATGACATGATTTCAAAGACAATTGAGAGATTCAAATTTGTAAACAAGAAATGAAACACACTTTATTAGATAAACTTTGGAATTCAAATTGTTCAATTGATGCCCTTAGGGCGTTACAAGAAAGGAAATACTGAAAACTAAAAAACTAGAAAGAAAATAATCAAAGGACAATCAGTGCTCCCATGGTCTCTTCTTGTCGGTGCGGACATAGTCATTGAGAATCCGCTCGTTCTCCAGCTACCTAGTCAACCTATGGATCTTCTGCTCTTGCTCGTTGAAATTTTCTCGGTAAGCATCCCGTTCTTCTCTCAGTTGCATCCAAGACCTTTTCAGTGCCCCAATGTCAGTGGGCATGTAAGGATGGAGGATGGTCGGAAGAACCCCTTCTTCATTAGCAACTTCAACAATGATAGGCCGGACGGCTTCATATGGTATACCCAACTTTTGGGTACGGATACAGACCCATTTGAGATATGGCTCCATCGGAAGTGGAGTCTTTGGTCCCAACTCATGTGGATCAGATCTGTGAACTCTATCCCAAGCCCTTATGAATCTGCGGCGTTGCTCGTCACTTTCCCCTTGAAAATCAAAGATGATACTAGGCATTAACATCTCATGATGTCCTTCTCTTCTGGCTCTCCCGAACTAACGTAAGGCCAAGCACGGATTATAATAAATTCCTCCATGGGTTCCTATCAGTGGAACATTGGGGTAATCCCCACATCGATCAATAATGGCTACCTCGTCCATACCCTTTATAGTCCAGATGATATCATTGTGAGAGAGGGACATCACCCTATAGGCCCAACCCATGCCTTCTTTGTTCTTCGGCACTGATTTGGGGAGGTGCGAAATAAACTACCTTGCCAATAACGGAGCACAACACATCAAGGTTCCCCGCTTTTGGGCAGTACGAGCATAAAGCTAATGAAGAATGTCTCCCAAGAGAGTGGGTACAGGATTACGAGAAATGAAGATTTTTATCGCATTCACATCAACAAAGGAGTCAGAATTCGGAAACAATACCAAAGCCATATATCAAAAGATCCAGAATTTCCTCGAATGCCTTGAAGTCTAGACTATCCCAGAAATAATTAGCCTTACCAACCAAGAACTTAGTCAGAAAGCCCTTTGTTCCACTTCTAGTCTCCCAATTAGTCATTACCTCATCTTTGGTCATATGAAGGGCTGCAGCAATCTCTTCTGGCCTAAGTATCTTCTCCCAACCAGTAAACGGGGCCTGCTCCAGAATAGAGATATCGAGCAGTTCAGAGAATTCTTCTAAGGTAGGAACCAGCTGGTAGTCCTGGAAAGTAAAGCAATGGTATAATGGATCATAGAACTGGACTAGGACACTCATCATCTGCTCGTCCAATTTGGAGGTGACCAAACTGAGAAGATAACCATGTCTCCTGAGGAAGGAAGTAGTATCAGGCATCTTTACAACCAAATCTTTAAGCAAGGTGGGAACCTAGACAAAGTTGATCCAGATGGTATTCCTACGCATGGGCATCATGATGACCTACAAAACAGACCAAATATGAATCCCTCCTGTCTTTGAAATAGGTTAGTCTAATGCAAGATGTATGCAATGTTATAATGTCATGATGTCATGATAGAAAGCACACCACAAGTATCCACAAACAGCAAACATGGTAAAGGCACACAAGTCACACAGAGAGCCCTTAGATTTCAGGCTGGCAAGGAGCTTAGGTACTACCCTCTTTCAGTTCAGTTGGTTTAAGCCTGTCCTAAAAATAGTAACCGGGTTCTAGAGGATCTCAATATAACTGAATACCCTCAATCGGTCATAATTCCAGTTTAGCAACCTTTTCTTGCGGCCGAAAACATCACGAGAGTTTAGTCTCAATGAGTGTAGCATACTGCTACTGTTCTATGGCCAAGTTGGTCAATTTAAAGGTTCTAAGGTCAGTTGGTGCTTAATGACCCCTTAGATGACCCATATTCTCCTCGTTCCAACACAAGGGATATCGGTACAATCTAAAGTGCCACACCAACGTAGCTACTACTTCAACCATATCGGTCTACGCCGTATAGTTCCCTCACAGTTTATTCCTACTTACCTAAAGGGTATCCCCAGATCCAGGTTAGGATCTATAGTAACTCCAATACAAGCCCACAAATATAAAGCATACAAAGCAAACAATTGAAAACACAATGATCTAATCCTAAGGTACACCCCACTTATTAATGTTCCCCAGCAGAGTCGTCAGTTCTGTGATACAGTGGGAAAGAACTGACTGTTTTTGGAATGCTGGTTTGCATTTTGCGTTTGTTTTTGAAAAATGTCGCGGTAAGTAAGAGTCGCCACCGACTTTTATTTTATCCAACAAGGAAAGGAAAAAAGCACAGAAAAATTCCTTTTTCGAGATGTTTCTCGGGTCCGGGGGGTAGATTATAGAAAGGGAAGGTGTTAGCACCCTTTCTATCCGTGGTTATCCACGGGCTCTTAGGTACTTGCTCAAAGTGTTTTCAAAATTTGCTTTTCTTTGTGTTTGTGGGTTTGAAAGAAGTTTTTGTTTGAAAAGTGTAAGTGCGACAAGTTTTATTTTGTTTTGAGTGAGCAAGTACTTAAGAACCATCTACCTACTCGAAAAAGGAATCAATTTATACTAATGTCCTTTAGACAATTCTATCCCACTATTGATGAGTAGGTAGCGTCGTCGTTGGAGTTTTAAGGGTCAATTCGATTAAGGGATGTGTGGTCACTAAAGCAATGTTAGGACGCCTTAGCGGTAACCCTAATGTCTTAGATCATTTTTCCGAGGAAACCGTTTCGAGGCAACTATGATCTTTGGACAAGAGGATGACCTCTAAAACTTCATATACTCAATGACCACATTCGAAGACAACCAAGTGAGGTGTACCCTAAGAGTGCACATGTGCGAGTGTGTTATTTTCAGTTAATTTTGTCTTTGTACATGTCAATGGTTATCTATGTTGATTTTAGGTTTAAACATTTGATCTTGTCATGCATTCCCTATTAACAATCATCTAACAGTTTATAAGTTTCGGAAATTAAATTGCGGAAATTAAAACTAAATTATTACAAGGCGTCAGGTATTTACATCGTCAAAAACAACCCTTGAAATTAAATGGATCGCGTACGGGAAATTAAATCGGATGCGAAATTTTTTAGGGTTTTGACCCTTTTATTATTAAAGAAAGAATTTTTTTTGGTTATTTTTGGATTAAAAGAAATTAAATTAAGTTAACAATTAAATTAATAAACTAATTAATTAATTAAAATATTTTTTGGATTTTTGAGTATTTAAAGAAATAAAAATAAATCAATCAATGTTAGTAAAACCTAATTATCTAAATTAATTTTAATTATTGCAAAAATATTAAAAGTTATACCTAATTAAAACTAAATTAATTGAATTAATATTTATTAACAAAAATAAAATATTGAAATTAATTTTAATAAATAAAATATATTTTTTTGGTTTTTGATTTTATTAAAAAAAGTTTAATTGGTTAATTGGAAAATAAAAATAATAAACAAACAAATAAATAAATGAGAGAAAGAAAATAGAGAAAGTTAGAAATATATGGGCATGATTAGAAATTTCAAAGGCCCAATTGACCCGGCCTGGCTGACTTTTTTTGCTTCCACATATGCATATTGACTTTGGCATATGGTAGGCATCCCATCTAGGCCATCAGATTTGGCCTGGGGGCCATCTGTCCACTGATTGCATGAGGGTGCATGGTGAACCACACGTCTGGCTTTGCATGGAATAACCTGAAGAAAAACAATAATAATGCAATATGGGGACCTGGGACTCGAACCCAGGTCCTGCAAGCCAATGCATACACGCTTTTGCCACTGGACCATCACGCTTCTTTTGTTAGTGGAATGGATAACAATTAATATATTGGAAAAAACAAACAATATGCCAGAATTAAAAAAATAAAGCGCGAAATTTGAATCAACGAATTGGAAAGGGCCACGTCTTCGTTTTCTCCATTGAACCCTGGATATTTGTATCCGCAGCTAAATGCGCATGGTCATCCTAAAATCTATCCTAGGCCATAAAAATTGATTCTAAGACCATGGTTCGATTCGTCTGGGTCTCCTGAGACTGTCTATATCCATCAATTGCCCTGATTTTGCCTGAAACTAAAACGCCCAAAAACAAGAACCAAGAACCCTAGATTCGGGTATGGCACTACAGGTCATATAAACACAATCAAATAATGCAGAAAGCTTCTAAATGGAACGATAAACATGAATATGTAAAGATTTTGCCAAAAAAGTGCAAGAATATGAGGATACGATTTCAACTGAAAAGTGATTTTTTGAGACACTTACAAAGCTTCTGGGCGCATATGGAGACTGGCTTTGGATTGGTTTCCCTTCAAGGATGGTCCAACAATTGATTAGTGTGGAGATTTGGTTCTGAATTGGCCTCTATGCACGATTTCATTTTCACACTTTTTCCAAGTTTTCTCAAGTTTTGTTCTTGTGATTTTGCAGCCTCCAACCTCTGAACTCGTATCCTTTGGCTTGTATATGTATGCAGCATTGGATTAGGTCAACAATTTGGACTTGAATCTTTGTAAATCAATGCTTCTAGATATGAATTGATTTACCATTGATAACTTGCTTATTTTGTCCAAAAAACAATCTCTTTGCACATGGAATGGCTGATTCGAATTTGATCCCATTGATGATGATTATTAGGTCCTGAAATAGCTAAAAAGAGATCAAATAATTAATACTTGGATTTTATTTGATTTAAATTGATTAAAAATGAAATAATTCATTAAAAAATCAAATTAAATAATAAAATTGACAAAAGGTCACAAGGCTGAAGCTAGGACACGTGTGTAGTGTGACAAGATCAAATCAAGTGAAAAAGAATGGGCCCATTTGACAAAATTTGAAGTTTTGGGGATAGTTGACTTTTGGCAATTTTGCAAGAATGCCCAACTTCAACAATGCATAACTTCTTCAATTTTGCACTTTTGGAAGTGTTCTTGGACTTTTTGGAAAGCTTGAGTTGTCCTCTAACCAACCCTTTTGGTCTCATCTCATTTTTATATTCCATTCTCAATTTATAAGCTTTTGAAAAAAAGTGTTTTTGTTGACTTTCAAAAATGACCTATAATGTCCAAATTTGTAACTTTTTGTGAGTGAATTTCTTGATCTTGGGGTATGAAGATGTATTGTAGGAAATTGCATCCTATTAAAAATTATATTTGCATGTGTCATTTCTCATAAAGTATGAGAAAGTTGTGTTTAGTCAAAGTTGAGTTGACTTTTCCTGTAAAACCCTAATTTAGCAACTTTTGAGTCTTGATGAATTTTGAGCAATCCTTGATGAATCATGATCAACCCTTGATAAACTGATGAAATATACTTCAAAATGAGAATGTTTACAAAAAATCTTGAAGTTTGACTGTATTTGGGTCACAATTGACTTTTGCCCTAGCACAATCGATTTTTGGACCTCTTGAGCAATTGACTGACCAAACTTCCTCTGCAGGCTTGAAATTTGACATGGATGAACTTGAGAAAATATTAGGACATTGGGGAGCACTTGAGGTCATTTGGATGTAAGGACCTTGATGCAACACAAAACCCTAATTTGAGATTGACTGCCTTAAGAGATGACTTGACTGTCCAACTCTTGAGCAATCTTGAGTAACTTGGAGATTATTCTTGCAATGTCTTGAGAAATATGAGAGGGAAAATTTTGGGGTACAACAGTGGGGTACAATTTAGAATGTTTAACCATGAATATAGTTACTCCACCGACGGTTTAGCTGAGTTGTTAGGGATGCCTTTTGGGGAAGGTGCTATTTGTGAAGCACCCTTGGATAAAGAATGGACAACCGCTGGCTATGCTTTATGGCAAAAACTTACAAACCAAGAAGAAAATTCTTTTGATGGCCTGCTAGCCTCGAGTGTCCATAATCCTACCATCCGTGTCTTCTAATACCTTTTAGCATCCACCATCTTTGCTCAGGAAAACCCGAACAAGGTGAATGCTAAAGAGTTAATTATTATGCAAGCATGCCTCACCAACACCAAAATAAACCCGGTGCCCTTTATGATTGCTCACATGAGCCATGTCCGAAAAAAGGGGGCACCAATTTCTTTTGGTGGCCTGGTTACTACTATCGCTCGTGCCCTTGGCTTGGCCACCGAGCTTGCTACTTTAGAGCCACTTCCTCCTCGTACTGCAGGCCTAAAATTTTTGAAAGATATGTGCCTCTGCAAAGCGAGAAGGGAAGGTGGCTATTACCTTATGATTGGTAATGCTGCTGTACCAAGTGATGTCCTCCCATGTACCCGTCGCACTGACGTTAGATTGGAGCATAACTGGACCTATGATTTAAGTGCTCCCGCTTTCACTGGTACGTTACCTCCGAATGTTCCTTTAGAGGAGGGGAACAACACTGATGACGAGTATGACTTTAAAACAGAGTCACCTCCTCGATTTACACCATCACACACTGTACCATCTTCTTCTAACCCTCCTGCAGGTACCGTCCCGAGCTTCCATGTCACTGAGGACATGTGGAGAGAGCATATGGCTAGAGAGGAGAGGTGTGATGCCATCCTTTCTACGATCCAGCAACAGGTTGCCGACAATATGGCTTTCATGCAGGCGTCTCAAATTTAAAATGCCTGCTCTTTGACTACCATCATGGAAAGTCAATTGACTTTCCAGAACCAACAGCACCGTCAGCAGACTAGCTTTGCTACTCACTTCCAATTAATGGAGGCCACACAAACTACAAATGCTGCTCTCACTGAGCGCATGGCACAGTTTAGCCTCGATAGAGATTGCCGCCGCCGTAGTCGTAGCCGCTGTTCCGGACGTTCACCTCAGGATGGCGAGGGTACTAGTGGATCTCACTAGTTTTACCAGGTATCTCCTATCTAGACTTATTTTGGAACATTGGGGATAATTTCCAATTCAAGTGTGGTAGGAGCATTTTATCGCTTTTATTTCCTTTCCGTTATTTCTTTTTCCGTTATTTCCCTTTTCAGTACTTTATTTTTCAGTATCTTTTAGTTATTTCCCTTTTAGTAGTTTAGCCGTTAAATAAAATACATGTGATTGACGAGTCATTTTACGCAGTGTATCCTTAAGTTCTCCACCACTTCCTAGCCTTGAGAAATTTTTTTGCTAAAAATGAATACAACATGTTTTTAGTTTTTTGAGCCATAAGTAAAGTTTTTAGGTTTAGGATAAAGTGTGATTAGTCTTAGGTATCCTTTTTGAAAAATCAACATCGTCTTTTACACCATAGACCTTGTAAATATTAGAGTTAATTCCGTCTTCTCCCCATGCTATGATTTTAATTTTACAAAACGGGTCCTAAGTAGTTTATTCTCATAGTCGGCTCCGGCCTAAGCATGCGCTACGTGTAGGATCGATGAAAATAAGTGAATGATCTTTTTGCCTTGAAAAAAAAAATATATATATATATATATATATATATATATATATATATATATATATATATATATATATATATATATATATATATATATATATATATATATATATATATATATAAGAAAAAATGTACGGTTACGACCATGAATTGGGTGATCCTCACACGATCATTTAATTCCACTGGTCGCGAACATCCACAAAAAATAAAAAGTGAAAAATAATAATAAAAAGCATTACCCATTATGGCTGGTTCAGAGGTATCTGGTGCTGAACTCGGTAGGGCAGATTACGATCTGATCCCCCACATCTATAACTGGGTAATAACGGGATTACACCAATTCTAGTACCAGAATCCCATTGCAAAGATCATAATCACTAACCGGTCACTACACTATGAGTATGTACGGATAAAGGGCTTAATGTGATTACACCTGAATGAAAAGGACCTTACCTAGAAGAGATGTCTTAGCATAGTGGGAGTAATAGGAGTTGACTTGTGTAGGAATAAGGTTTATGTCCGCATTCTGCGGTAAAGTGTCACTTCGATGTTCTTAGTTCAAATAGTTGGTACCTGTCGAACACACTCTCACTTGAACCTTACTGCTTTAGCTCGATAACTAGAAAAAACACTTGTATCCCTTTGACTACTTCTGAGAGTTTTGCTTGAGGACAAGCAAAGGTTTAAGTGTGGTAGAATTTGATAACGCCGAATCACACTATGTTTCTGACTCGAATATCACATGTTTTCCTTAGTTTTATTATTATTTTTCTAGTATTATGCCCTTGTTTCCTTTGTTTTCAGGTCACATGTCCTTTCAGAGCCTTCAGAGAAGAAACGAGCGAAAATGCCAGAAAAATAGGGTTTTTCCAAGAAAATACACACATGGCGTCCAACTCCGCGTCGGCTACAGGGAACGCGCTGACATGGCGCACTTTCACCCAGGGGCCAACTGCCACGTTCCCATGATCTCTCCATTTTCACTCACCGCACCCGCGGGGAGGGTGGCCGCGCCCGCGACCTTCATAAACCATTTCCCGGAAGGAGTTGAGGGGCATGCTCGTCTTTACAGAGTTTCAGGATCTTCTATAAATAGCAAGTTCATTTCATTTTCATTTTCATCCAAACTTAGATGCAAACTTAGATCCAATCAAGTTATTGCTTAGGCATATATTACTACTTTGTAAAGTGATAATCTTCTCACATCGGGAAGTTATCACACTTGAGTGTGCGAGTTTGTATTCAAGTTTGGAGTACTTTGGTTAAAGTTTATCATACTATCTTTTACATTTCCACGACTTGTATCAGATTCAAGCCTCCGATTGGAGCAAGGTTCTAATTTAATTGCTTTCATTTATTTTATGCTCTTACCATAGTCTACATGTTTTATAGACTCTAAATGCTCTTACCATAGTCTACACGTTTTATAGACTCTAAATGCTCTTACCATAGTCTACACGTTTTATATACTCTAAACGCTCTTACCATAGTCTACACGTTTTATAGACTCTAAACGCTCTTACCATAGTCTACACGTTTTATAGACTTTAAACGCTCTTATCATAGTCTACATGTTTTATAGACTTTAAATGCTTACCATGTCTAGCTAAATTTATTAGGGTTAGAATGTAAGGATCAAATCATAACTATGTTCTTCATGCCATGCTAATAGAAATACCTTTGGGATGTTTTAGTTTTTAATCCTGGTTTAAATGTGTTTAAAAGTTTATGGGTAAGATCGAAAGCCGTCCATACTTGAGATTAAGTCAAATTAGTTTTTGACCAAATGAAAAGAGCGAAAGCAGAGTTAAGTAGGATTACTTGATATAATTTTAGAAAACGATTTTGAAACTATTTGCGGACGCGTTTGTGGGATTAAAATCTGATTCTTGGTCAAAAGCCAAGGATCTCTTTTAGTTAAGTTTTCCAAATTAAAACACTTTTTCACTAAGTCAAAATAACTTGTTTCTTAAAAATAGGTTTACTTCTTTAACGCGTTAGGCACCCTTTATAAGTGACGATAAAGGAATTTAATTTAAAGAGTAAACTCGGTTCTTAGTATGCGAAAGCTACAAGTTCCTGTTAAACAGTTCTTTGCTATAAATGGAAACTATTGCCCAAAAGTAAATACTATACATGCATGCTAGGACACTGTCTGATCTCGTGATTTACATTCGATCCCGTTTGTTTTATCTCTTTAATTTTATTCGCTTTTATTTCCCTGTACTGAACTCAATCCCTTACTGATCTACCTTAGATAAACACCTTAAAAATAGAGTCGATAGATTGACAATTGGTCTCTGTGGTTCGATAATCTTATATATTACTTCGATAGGCTGTGCACTTGCAGTTATAATTTAGACTATACAGTAAAAGCCCATCACGAGTGTGAAAAGAATGTAAGATGTCCCCTAGCAACGTAGGCACCGGGTTGCGGGATATGAAGATTTTTAAGACGTTCACATCTATGAGTTGGACAGGATTTGGAAACAAAACCATCCCATAGATGAGGAAAGCCATAATTTCCTCAAAGGCTTGCAAATCCAAGGAGTTCCAACAATTTTGGGCTTTCTCAAACAAGAACTTTGTTAGGAAACATTTGACACCACTCCTTGTTTCCCAATGAGTTGTGACATCAAATGAGTGCAAGTGTAGAGCTTGAGCAATCTCTTATGGATTTAGGTCTCTTTTCGTACCGTTGAAAGGTAGTTGATTGAGAATGGGAATCCTCAAGAGTCGGGAGAATTCTTTCAAAGTAGGCACAAGTTGATAGTCGAGAAATGTGAAGCAATGGTGTAAAGGATCAAAGAACTGAAAAAGCACCTTCATCATGTCCTCATCTGTGTTGGAGGTGACCAAGTTGAGTAGGCGACCATGCCTCTCGGTGAATGGATAGTTTTCAGGAATCCTTGAAGCTATCTCCATAAGTTGTGGAGGGATCCTTACAAGGTTGGCTTGAATAGCTTTCCTGCGAAGAGAATCCATATCCTACAAAACTGAACAAAGATAAATCCCAAGATCCTTGAAATGGTTAGTGAATGTGTATGATGTTATGATGTTCATGATGTTATGTACAAGTATGTATATACAAACAAAGCAAACAAGTCCTTAGGTTTAGGCTTGCATGGAGTTTCATAGGTAAGTACCCTCTTGAAGTTTAGTTGGCTCAAACCTGTCCTAGTAATAATAACCGGGTTCTAAGGAGCTCAATATCACTAGTCTGTTTCCTTGGTCATTGTTTCAGCATAAGCCTCTTTAATGGCGACCGAAATATCCCAAGAAACCAAACCTCAATGAGTGTAGTATCGAGTATCTACCAACTTCGGACTGCACCAAATCCGGTCATCTCACTACATCCTAAAGGCCAAGTTGGTCAAGTAAAGGTTCTAAAAGTTCATTAGTGCTTCGTGACATCACTCAGCGGCCCCGCATTCTCTTTGATTAACTTAAAGGCTACCGGTACCCACAAATATGTCGCACTAACGTAGCTATTGCTTAGACCATGTCGGTATACCCCGCACAATTTCCACAACATATTGCTACTTACCTATAATGTATCCCAAATCCGGGTAGAGTATTCAAACCCAAACAAAGAACCATAATGTAAAGCATACAAGTCAAACAATACAAGCAAGTAAATGTGATCTATCCCTAAGGTAACCCCACTTTTAGAACTCTCCCCAGTAGAGTTGCCAGTTCTGTGATACAGTGGGAGAACTGACTTGAAGGTTTTGCGTTTGATTACAAATGTTGCGGTTAGCAAGAGTCGCCACCGACTTTTATTTTATCCAAAAGGAAAGGTGAAAAAGCACAGGAAAGACCTTTGAGATTTATTTCTTGAGTTCAGGGGTAGATTATGAAAATGGAAGGTATTTGCACCCTTTTCATCCATGGTTTTCCCAGGGCTCTTAGTTACTTGCTAGATCACTTGCTTTTGTTTGAAATTGTGCTTTTTGTGGTTTTTGAAATTATTTTGTAAAGAGGCCATTGTTTAGACAATCTTTGTAATGATTCTCGTTCGTAAGAATGTATACAAAGATGTTGATCTTTTGAAAATGTTTTCAAGTTTTGTAAGATGTTTTGAAAGTATAGGTGATTATTTTTAAAATAGCAAGGATGTTTGTTTGAAATTGAGCAAGTAATTAGGATCATTATACCTACTCAAAAGTCTTTCTTGTTCATTTTCCTTTTCCTTTGACATTGTTATCTTTCCATTGATTTGGTAAGTAACCCTATCTTTGGATGTAAATGGGACGGGCGTGGGTCATCGTATTACCATGATTAGCAATGTTGTAAAGTATCTTAGCATTATTTTTAGGGACTAAGATTATTTGAAAGGCAACTTAGATAGCGTCATCGAGGGACTATGATCTTGTATTTGCTTGTTTTTGCTAAGATACCTTACATGCGTAATATGGCCATTTTGTACAAGGCAACCAAGTGGAATAACTCTAGGGGTGATTGTGTGCAAGTGTATTGTTTTCATGCTTGTGTTTGTCTTGAATTAGGGTTTTCTAATTATTGGTTTTAGTCTTTCCATACAAACTCTAATTACTAGCATGTCATATATAAAAGCGATAAATTGCGAAAGTTACTATGCTATTACAACATTTGTGGGAGGGGGTGTACAAATTGAATGGAGATTGCAAAAATATAAACATAGTTAGTCTATTACAACCATATTGAATAGGTATTTATGTGCAAAGATTTAAATGTACAAGATAAAATAAATATACAAGAAATGTAATTGTTAAGAAAATGGGTATTTTGGATTTTTAGGAGAAAAAGGGAATTTGTTTTAACCTAATTAATTAAAGAAAATAATTAATTAAACTTGAATTTATTTAAGAAAAGATTTTAAATAAAACCCTAGTTCTATTGATTAATGAAAATAAGTTTAGAAAAAAAGTGTTTTTTGGTATTTTTGTCTTGAAAATATTATAGTATTATAAAGTATTTTTGGCCTTTTTTATATTAAAATAATATATTTTAATTGGTGTAAAAGAAAATAAATAATATCCTAGTCTTAATTAAATTTATAAGATGATGGGCAAAAATAAATAAAGTATAGTTAATAAAAATATTTTTTGTGAGAAAAATAAAATAAAATAAGCCAAAATATAAATCTATCATTTTTTGTATTTTTATGATTTTTTAGTATTTAGAAAAATATTTTAAGAAAATAAATAAAATGAAAATAAAGAAATAAAAATAAAATTGGGCCAATGTGCAAATAGCCTACAGGGGGGTGAGGGATAGCAAAAAAAAAACATAAGCCTAAAGTTGGAGCCCAACGCTTGCAAAAAAAGTCAGAAAGAGCAAAAAAATGTAAAAAATACAAAAGGGTACCACTGGGGCTCGAACCCAGGTCCCAAAGGTTACAGGCGCGCGCTTCTACCACTGGGATGGCTATACATTCGTTAACATAAGTAAAACAATAAATATACAAGGCAAAACGCACCCTGAAGACTTCATCTTCAACCTCCAGCCATACCAACTGTAACTTGCTCATTTCTCATCAAAAATGAAAACTGTAAACCTGAAACTTGTAGCAAATTTTCTCACGGTTTCAGAAATGTAAAGCATTAAAACTATAGATAAAAAATAACTATGAATTTTAATGGCCCTAATCTGAACCCTAAAAATCTCAGAAATTTTAGTTTCAGAATTCTCTAAGCTCAAACAAAATTAATGGAAACTATGGACATGGTTAGCTTCAGGGCAATGATATCTACATGTTTTATTCACAAATAAAGTATTGATGATGCGTGTATGAAGAGTTCCAAGTTGAGTAAACTTACCTCAAAACTGGAAATCGTGTTTTGAGTTTGAGCTTGTTTCAAGTGATGGTGATGATCAGGTTAGCTTCCTTGAGGTCCTAGGAAGCTAATGCAATGATTAGCTCGAACAATGGATGGCTGAAATGGTCTGGAGAAGTCAATGTGCAGAGCTGAGTTATTGAAAATGGAGGGTGGTGTTAATGGTGTTACAGTTCTAAAACCGGGTGTGGGATTGATTCTATATGATGTTTAGAAACTTTAGAAACCAAAAGGCCAAGAAACACACGAGTAGATTATGAGTTTCAAGTTTTTGGTTAGTTTGTGTAAAAATGGATGTGTGAAGTGTGATTTTCAGTTCTAGGTTCTTTCAAGGCTTGAGCATTCGTATGTTTGTGTCAAATGGTTTGTTTATGTATAAACAAAAGTGTTTGAAAGCATTGGCAAGTCAGAAGTACAAGTTTTTTAGCTTTTGGCTAGGTTACTTGATTTTGAAGAAAGGAGGGAAACAAGTTTCAAGATGAGGTACAAGCATGGGATGGGTGATTGTAAGTATTTGAAACATTTCTCATGAGTTATAGGACTGGTTTGATCAGAAGAGAACAAGTGCAAGGCTCAAGAACAAGTTTTGTACAAAAGTTGCTTTATCAAAATGGCAATGTAACCTTTCTTCCAAAAATGGATAAAAATCATGTCCATGCATTGAATGCTTGAAGTGAGGCCTCTAACAGCTGCATAAACCATTAATTATGGAGTTCCTAACAAGTTTGAGTCCTACAAAGTAGATTTAATGCAGCACAACTTTGAATTTGAATTTTGTTCATCACTAAAATGACTTGTAATTAGAGTGATAAAACCCTAACTTCATCTCTTCGATTCTCCCTACTCAAGAATGATCTCAAGGAGTTATTGGACATTTTGGAAAGCTTGCAATGTTTTCTAAAACTCATATTTGAATTGATTTTTAAGATTCCCCTTGGAACTATATGAAAAAGTGCCATGAAGTTGGGTCAAAATCCTGACTAAATTAGGGCAAAATTTCACTAAGTGTTTTGTTTCATGACCCTATGTTCATAAAATTATAACTTGAGATCCAAAAACTTTTGGAAGAAGTTGTGTGAAGAAAAGTTGTAGATTTCATGGAGATCTACAACTTTCATGTTGGAAGTTTCTCTTGAATCACTTTGCATCATGGTGAAAAATTTGCTCAAAGTTATGAAAAAATAAGAAATTTTCAACACTTAGAAAAATTTCTAAGTTTAAAAATTTTGACTTTTCAAAATGAAATCTTGACTTTTTGATTTCTTGATGAATAAGTTTCATATTTTGACATGTTTTGATGAATTATGATCTTTGGCACTTGAATTTGACCAAAAAGTCAAAGTTTGACTTTTCAGTATACAATTGACTTTTGATCAGTTAACTGAAAAATTCATCTGTCAATCCAATGGACTTGTAATGTTTTGAACCATGTCATTAGTTTAAAATGATGCAATTAGACTCTTGATATTATGTCTTAAACCAATTGATCATTTTCTAGGTCAAAAATCAAAAATTGCCCCTTCTCAGTCCAAACCCTAATTTTGACCATTTTTCCCTTTTGGAGATTTGATCAGATTTCTTGAGGAATTGTGGTCCAAACTTGATCAAATGATACATATGAGTTTAAAATGTTTATGTGGATAAAAAATTATGAATTTTTACTGTAGATTGGCCATAGTTGACTTTTTTCCCAATACAACTGATTTTTAGGTCAACTGCTCAATTGATTGAGCAAAAATGTGATCCAAGGCTTGAAACTTGACATGAGTCATCTTGAGGGTCCATAATGATCCATGAAAATCATATGGGGCATATAAAGTTCAAAAATCCTTATGCAAACTCAAACCCTAATTTTGGTCATCAGTGCATAAGGAGGTGTCTTGAGCTGATCAAACCCTAGTGCAGTCTTGAGTCTAAGGAGATCTTGTGAGGAAATTCTTGATAAATGAGAGGGCAGATTTTGGGGTACAACAATTTGCATCTTGTATTTTGTATTTCTAAATTTGGCCAAATCATGATCTTTTGATTATCTCTTGCACGAAAATCTTAATTTGCCAGCTGATTGTAGACTCATAATGTGTTCACAAAATCCAATCTTTGATTTTATTTCATTATTCCATTATTTTAAATGATTTATTTTGATTTAAATGAATGAAAAATCAAAACAAATAATAAAAAAAATAAAATAATAGGTGGATAAGTTCAGGGGTCGTGGGTCCTCTTAGGAACAAGTTTCAAACAAGAAAACATGGGCCAATTTGGAAAAAAATCAATTTTGATCAATGTTGACTTTGGGCAAATTTCCAAAAATGGCTAACTTTGACGATGCAAATCTCTCTCAATTTTTACCCTAACAGGGTGTTCTTGTACTTTTTAGAAAGCTTAGGATGTCCTCTAAGCAACCTCTTTGGTTTCATCTCAATTGGATTTTCCATGTTCATGTAAGAATCTTTGACCCAAAAGGTGTTTTTGTTGACTTTTTGAAATGACCTATAATGTCTGAATTTATATATTTTCATGGGTGCATTTTTTGAACTTGAGGGATGAATATGAGTTGTATGGAATTGAATTCTCTTCAAAATGAGTCTTGGATTAGAAATTTCTTATAAAGTATGAGAAAGTTATGCCTGGTCAAAGTTTGGTTGACTTTTCCTAAAGAAACCCTAATTTAGCAACTTTGAGTTTTGATGAATTTGGGGCATTCCTTGAGGAATCATGATCAACCCTTGATCAGATGATGGATATTACTTCAAAATGTTGATGTTGACCAAAAATCTTGAAGTTTGACTGTATGAGGGTCACAATTGACTTTTGACCTAGTATAGTTGATTTTCAGGCATTTGAGCAGTTAACTGAGCAGACTCCTTGTGCAAGGCATGAAACTTGGCATGGATGATATTGAGAACATATTAGGGAAATGGAAGTCATTTAGGACCCTTGGAACTCAAACATATTGATGAGGAGTGAAACCCTAGTTTGAAGCTCATTGTCTTATGAGGAGGATTTGTCTGGTCAATCCTTAGTCAACTTGAGCAATTGAGGACCTCTAGGAATATGTTTTGAGTAAAAATGGGAGGGAAAATTTTGGGGTACAACAGCTGACCCTGTTCAATCTTCTTAAACCTGAGGATGTAGATTGGCTGGTCTGCCTTTCATGATCTGAAGGTGGAAGATGATTGAACACTAGAGTGCCCAGAAATTTGCATTCGTATGAAGTAATACTGATTGGTGATATCGAGAATGGGCTTACAGATGACATTTGGAAGGCGATGGGGAATCATTGGAGATGGGCTTAAAGATGCCATCCAGAAAAGATATCGGTTTCATAAGAGATTCCTTTGCGAGAATTCCTGTACCTACCGTTGAGGAGGACTTCACCAGGGAATGTTGATTTATGTCCTAGGAAATAGAGTCTAGGAGCTTCGGTTGTCCCTTACTCTACTGGGGAATTAACTCTTGATTGAGGAGGCGGAAGTGAACTGCATATTTGGTCAGGGTCCAGGCTGCACAACGACTTACTGGGGAAATGTGAAATCGACTGTATCTGGTCGGGTCCAGGTCTTACAGTGTTGTAAACTGTTGTCTGGAGATAAAAGAGAAGGAACCTGGATAGTAGGTGTTGTACCCCAAAATTTTCCCTCCCATAATCTTCAAAGTTTTGACAAGCATCACCTCAAATGGTTCAAAGTCTACTCAAGGGCTACCCAGTCAACCATCCTCCTAAGCCAGTCAAACTAGGGTTTTTGGTTCCTGTAAGGAAGTTGAGGTTTTCAAGGGCTCAATCAAGTCCCATGCTCATACATATTGTCAAGCACCTACATGTCAAGTTTCAAGACTCACAAGGTCAAGTTGCACAGTAAAAAAACCTAATTGCTCAACAGTCAACTGTAGGGGCAAAATGGTCATTTGGCAGTCAAAAGTCAAAAATTTTGGTCAACATCTTATTTTGAAGCCACAAACATCATTTGATCAATGCTTGATCATGATTCTCAAAGTATGGCTCAAAAAGTCTCAAGATGCAAAAGTTTCTATTTTTGGACAACTGAAAAGTCAACTGTAACTTGACCAAGGCATAACTTTTTCATGGTTCATCAGAAAAATTCCATCCAATGCTCATCTTGAAGGGGAAGACATTTCCTACAATTCATCTTCACATTCCAAGTCCAAGAAATGCTCTCACAAAAAGTTATCAATTTCAACATTATAGGTCATTTTTAAAAGTCAACAAAAAGGCAGTTTAAGTCAAAGACCATAACTTGAGATTGGTAAATCAAAATGACATGGGACCAAAGACATTGGTTAGAGGACTTCAAGACCTTTCCAAAATGTCCAAGAACATGTTCATAACTTCAAAATTGAGCAAGATATGCATTGGAGAAGTTAGGAAATTTTTGTGAAATGGCCAAAATCATTTATCCTTGAAATTTCATTTTTGACAAAAGGGGCCCACTTTTTCCATTTGAATCAGCTTGGCCATGCTTCCCACGTGTCCCACATTTTATTTCAAATTTTAAAATTAATTTTTTCATTTTTATTTGATTTTATTGGATTTAATTCATTTTAAATCCTTTAAAATCAAATAAAAATCAAGAAGGTTAATTAAGGGGCATATTTGGTCTTGATTAGCTTTGAATCATCATTATACAACATCCCAAATTTGTTTCAAGGCCTAATCAAGCAAGAATTCAAAATTGGTACAAAGATGGAAAGTTTGTTAATGGAGGTTTATGGCAAAATCTTATGTATGAATGCAAGGCTTCAAGGCCCTTAATTCCAATTGAAATACATTACATAATGCATATGCAAGGGATCAAAAAAAAAGGGAACACAACCTAGAGAACTCTCTAAAACGAAAAAACAAAAAATTCCACAAAAAAAAACCTCATATTCTCTTATACAAATTCCTGTACGGAGGCCACTCGATGGAAACCCCCACTTTTCTTCTTGTTGCACTGTAAATTCACTTTTCACATGCAATTTCCCATGAACCAACTTTAACAAAAATCTCATCAACCAAAACAGAAACCTTACACAAGCTCATGTTCATACCGTTGACACAAGCTCAAAACTGATGCAACCACAAATCATCATCCTCTTGACAGCACCACAACAACATCATTGAGTCATGATAAAGCAACACAAAATTCTAACATTTTCAATTTCATTTATTCTATTTAATTTTCTTTTTGATTGTTTGAACTTTATCCATAAAATTCTTTGTGAAGATCAGGACTGGAATTTGGCTCTCTGAATCAGAAACAGAAGAACGAGAAGCGTCCAAATCGCAGTTCCGCCGCGCAACCGCGGACTCAACCGCCGCTTCTAGATCCGCTTCTGCCGCGACTTCGTGCTCCCTCCTAAATTGGGTCAACACCCCCATGGTTTGCATCACCTTTCATTTTTCCATTTTTCTTTTCTTCTTTTTATTTTAATTGTTTTTCTTTTGTTTTATTTAATTCACCAAAATTAATCTTAATAATAACACAAAACCAAAAAATCAGAAATCATTAAAAAATAAAAATATGTTTTATTTAATTTTTTTAATTCTTTAAATAGTTTTTGTAAATAAATTCCAATAAAACAATTAGTTTAAATTTAGGTTTTTAACTTTAATGTCTTTTTTCTAAAATAATTATAAAAAAACATAAAAATTAGGTTATTAGTATCTTAATTCTTTTCTCAATAAATAACCTTTTCTCCTTATTATTATTATTAATTAATTTTGTAAATAAATATGGCATTTAATTAATTATGATAAATTAGGTTAAAACTTAAATATTTTTTTTAATTAAAAACAAATTTAGAACTAGGCTTTTATTTTAATTTCTAATTTCAATTAACTTTCTTTATTTCATAAAATACCAAAAAAACATAAAAATAATCTCTTTTCTTTATTTAATCATTAATTAATTTATAATTTCTATTTAATTTCTTTAAAGGGTCCAACGCCCTCGCACTCTCGATTCTTATTTCTTTTCGCATTTATTTTTATTTCTTTTGTGGATATAATATATTTGCCCCAAAGCCTTGTAATAGATAATTAGGACATTTACTTTCCGCACTTTTATTCAAATCGGGTCTTGGTTTAATTTGGCGATGTAGACCCGCGCCTTGTAATAGCGTAGGACCTTTATTTTCCGCATTTTTATTTTCCGCACCCTTTTAACTGCTAATCACATGAAAGAATGAATGCCCAAATAAAATCAAAGCGTAGCTCACTCAATGCATGACAAGACAAATAATAACTGAAAATGACACACAATTCACACACCACTCTTAGGGTACGCCTCACTGTTGCCTTGCCCCTCGAAACGTGGTCGTCGAGTACAGGACGTCTTAGTAAGTCCTTATGTCCATGAATATGGCATAAGGGTAGCTTCTAAGGTGTCCTACTGTTGCTCTGGTGATCACACTGTTGCCTTGCCCCTCGAAACGTGGTCGTCGAGTACAGGACGTCTTAGTGAGTCCTTATGTTCCATTGATCTAGTTGCCTCGAAACGGTTGCCTCGAAACAAGTTGCCTCGAAACGGTTGCCTCAGAATAAAAAGATCAATGGCATAAAGGTAGCTTCTAAGGTATCTTACTATTGCTCGGTGACCACACTGTCCCTAACCCTCGAATTGACCCGAACACCTCCAACGGTGGTGCTACCTACCTCTCAATGGTGGGATGGCACTACCTTAAGGACATTTACACAGCCTAATTCCTTAGGGTGGGTAGATAACTCGTAGATACTTGCTCTAATTCAAAACAAATCAAAAACTCTTTTCACACCGACACTTTTCAAAACAACTTTTCAAACACTCTTGAGGACTGATACAAGAGTCGATCTGAAACTTTCAAAGAAACTTTTTTCAAACCCACTCACCTTGAAAAGCAAACAAACATTTTGAAAACACAAGTGAGCAAGTATCTAAGAGCCCATGGATAACCATGGATAGAAAGGGTACTAACACCTTCCCTTTCTATAAATCTACCTCCCGAACCGAGAACTAATCTCAATAAGGAATTTTTCTGTGCTTTTGTCCTTTCCATTTGGAGAAAATAAAAGACGGTGGCGATTTTTGCTTACCGCGACATTTCGCGAATCAGCGTTAAACAGTCAGTTCCGGATTCACCGATCACAGAACTGGCGACTCTGCTGGGGAATCTTAAAGTGAGGTGTACCTTAGGATAGTTCATAACTGTGTTTTTAATTGCTTTGACTTGTTTGCTTTAAATTGTGGGACTGTCTCGGGAGTTCTATAGATCCTAACCTGGATCTGGGGATACCTTCTTAGAAAGTAGCAACAAGGCTGTGAGGGAACTGTGTGGGGTATACCGACATGGTTGAAACAGTCTGCTACGTTGATGTGGCACTTTGGTGTGTACCGGTAACCCTTGAGTTCAGTCAAGGAGAGGACGAGGCCGCCGCGTGGTGTCGTGAAGCATCAACTGACCTTAGGAACCTTAATTGAACCATCTTGGCCTCTTTAGGGTAGTGAGATAACTGACTTTGGTGCAGTCCGAGGTTGGTTGATACTCGATACTACACTCAATTGAGGGTTGTTTTCCTGGAATATTTCGGTCGCCAGTTCAGTGGCTAAATCGAAATGATGAACAATGAAAGCAATCCAGTGATATTGGGACCCTTAGAACCCGGTTACTTCTAATAGGACAGGTTGAACCCACCAACTTCAAGAGGGTAATACCCATACCCCATGCTGGCCTAAACTCTAAGGGCTCTCTTGTGTGACTTGTGTGCCTTCCAACTTGACTATTTGCATGCTTGTTATCTAACACATGAGATTCTTGCAGGTTTTGTTTATAGTCCTTAATCTGGACCCATAACAGGGTTTACCCACATTATTCCATGCATAGCATCATGCCATCATACCATTGCATACACCCTACATAAGGACTAATCCATTTCAAGGATCTCAAGGGCTTGTGATGCAGGTCATGATGAATCAAAGTGGCTAGCAAGGGGCAAAGGGGATTTATTTTCCTCTAGCCGAGGTTGTCAGGGGCTATGACCCACTCGATATGGTGAGCCTTGACTCTTGAAGAAGGACTCTCAACAATATGCAGTGCCTTTCATCAAGCTACAAAATGCAAATTCTAACAATTTTTCTTGTCTACCCCGCGAGATCCTTGAAAACATTGCATGCATACATATACATCATTGCATAACAGGTACCCTTGTTGCAGGTCACTTACCTTTCTCGCTGTTTATTTCAGCAATGGCTTCCCAACAAGATAACCAGGGACCTCATGCTCAAGAGACTCAGTTCAGGGAGATCTTCTTAAGCCTATCCAAGGGGCAGGAAGAGTTGAGGACACTCCTTATGGGGAATTTGGCCTAGCAAAGTCCCGAGGATGACAAGGACGAGCAGCTGAAACGTCTACAAGCTGAGGTAGATACGATGAAAACCCAGATGCTGGGACAAAGGGCTCTCATGCAAGGTTTAGCTCGGGAGCAAGGAGAGCTGAGGGCCATGATCAGTTAGCTTCATCAAGACATGAAGCAACCAGCCCAAATCAGGGACCAGGTCATTGAACAGCTTCCAAGAGGGCAAAGGTCTGGTCCAATGAATAGACCTCTCCAAGCTGCTACCACTTCACAGGTCCAACAACGACCTCGTCAAGAACAACGGGCTGATCAGAGCAAGCCAGACAAGCCTAAAAGGCAGTTCACCAAGCTCAACGTGTCACCATCTCAAGCTTTACAACAATTGTTGAGGTTGAATCTGGTGACGTTAAGGGACCCTCCTAAAAATCTCAACACGACCTCCCTAAAGTACAATCCTGAGGAAAGATGTGGGTACCACTCTGACAGTCCAGGACATGACACCGACGACTGCTGGGCTCTGAAGAATAAGATTCAAGATCTGATTAATGAAAGAGCTGTGGATTTCACCCAGATAGGCCAGGCTGAATGCTCCTGCCATCCCTACAAGATGCACCAGTCGAAGTAACAAGCCCTGAGACTAGAAGACTTGTGTTTATTAGAATTTTCAAGTTGTAATTTTCTTTTGATTGTTCAAACACTTATTCATGTTAAACATTGTTATTTCATTAATGCATTACACATGTCTGTTTTGAAGTAATTATTTCGTATTCACTATATGCAAACTGTTTTCATTTTTCTGTGATGATCAATTCTCGGTTAATAATTCTAAGCCTCTTGAGGGAGGATGACGAAAACGATACCACGATTCTTACAGTATGCTTTTGAACAAGACCCCGCTGATGAGGTACAGGCATTGCTTCAATCCCTAAACACTGGAGTTATAAGGAAGATAATCCCTCGTCAACCCCTCTGAGCCAAAGAAGTAGGAGTTTTTTCTTTTCGAAAATTAAAACCCTTTATCATAACCTGGGGCAGGGTAGTTCTCTCAGTTGATCCAAGTGCATAACAAATGGCACCAAAGAGGTCCTTACAAAAAAAAAAGAAGACAGTGATGATTCCGAATAATCATAAGGATAGGCAGTCATTATATCTCCAAAAAAAAACCCAATAAGTTAAAACCTATGAAGGAGACTTACAAAACTGGGGCATCCCGCTGACTATAATCACAAAAGAAACAGTTCAGGCAAAAAAAAACAGGGATAACGAAATAAAAAAAAAAGAGAAAGAGGCCCTACAAACCCTCGACAAAAGGAAATGACTGCCTATTCAAAATAAACTGTCAACATCCGAACCATCACCGGAATATCAAGGCGAAGATTCAAACAAGGTCTAACGCATGATCAGCTGAGTTTAGGTTTGAAGAACATCACGAAGAACGGGTGGGTACAAATAAATTTGAGCCTTTATCCTTTGTTTCTTAAACCGTGAACCAGGCCACGTTATAACCCTCAAAAGTCCTAGCTGAAGCATGGGTTAGTTCGAAAGCATACTGTTACGAAAGGTATCCTGACTCCTTAAGGCTTGCGGTAAAATGACGACTTGACATCATAGTCTACAAAATTCACTTGTTTTTTATGAAAAAATGCATTTTTCAAAATCTTCAAGATAGACATAATCTTTGCATTTTTGAAATAACATTGCTTGCACATATGACTATTTGTTTGAACAGCAAAGAAATTTGTACGAAGAATATCTTATGGGCAAAAGCACTTCCAACCAAGGGGGCATGGCATGATCATTGTCCATCATCTGGGGCAGTTAAGTCAAAATTCAGAGAATCTCTCAAAAGGCCAACCAGCTTGGGGCAAATCTCCGTCTGAGTCACTTGGGGCAAATCTCCGTCTGAGTCACTTGGGGCAAATCTCCGTATGAGTCACTTGGGGCATTGGACGATCAAATGAAGATCTTCTGGTGGTATGACGACACAACACTACTGACAGGGGCACCTCCCTACATCCTGAGAGCACGGACATAGTCGAAAAATATTGCGCATAATCAAAGACCCGCTAGGTTGACACACCTAGGCAAAAATAAGGGCTTCCCGGCGAACCAAAAGGGTTCGGGCAAAATAAGGGATGAAAATGAAAAAAATCTATACACCCGGCAAGCCGAAAACCTGAAAAGGCGGCTTGGGCAAAAATGGGTATCCCATTGGATTGAAGACCCGAAAGGGCGGTCCAGGCAAAAATTAGGGATCAAAAGCGTACGACTATGTCCCGTCATCTCGTCACTCGCCTACCAAAAGAAGATTTGTCTAATCGGCAGTCGTCTAACACCTCACAAGGTATCTTCTTCTCTCACATCAGAAACATGGGCAATAATGAGTTGTCCAAGCAATCTAGTTGCTCTGTCCACCAAGGTACCAAGGCAGGTTCGGCTGAAGAACGTAACCAAGATACCTCCACTCCCCAAGAGTAAGACCAGATTCAGCCATACTCTCCCCCGAGCAGAGTTGATCTCCCAGCAGCCCTGACAAGGCACATTATCTCTAGCAAGTCAGCAGCGCTCTCCCCAAGCAGAGTTAGCCTACTGTCAGCCTTAAGGAAGATGGGTATCCCCAGAAAGTCTCAACATTCCTCAGTGGAGTCTACAAACATCCTCAACAAGCATCCCCGGCAGTCTTGATCTAAGATTGTTCTCTGGCGGAATCTAGACATCCAGCGGAGCCCCTCCCCAGTACAGTCCAAAGTCTCCCCAGGAGAGTTGAATCAATCTCCCCAGTAGGAAGCTTATCCCCAGTAGATTCTGGAAGCTTATCCTTTGCAGAGCATATCTCTCCCCGTCTTTATTCAGAAGGTTATTCTTCGCCAGAGCTTATAACTGGGTTATCCTCAGCTAATTGCCACGGAAATATCGTCCTCGGAGAAGTATTCCTATCCCCAGCGGAGTTCCTCAAACCTCCCAAACGTAACCCAACAATGGTATCCCCAGCAGAGTTCTCATACAACATCTCAGCGAAGTACCTCTCTTCCCACAGAGTATTTTCCCCAGCAAGATCGCTAGAGTAATTTTCCCCGCAGAGTAATCTATTCGCCAAGTTTATTCCCCAACGGAGTTATCTTCTCCTACCGGTATTCTTGCAACATCAGCCCAGGATAAGCTCCCGGCATTCGTCAAGGATTTATTTTCCTAGACAAAAATACATTCGCAAACATCATATTTTCATACATGATATAAACATCACATTCTACAATCCCATTGGTTATAAACGTCATGACCCCGCGCATTCCATGCACCATGACATTGCATACAACTAATGTTTTGCCTTTTTTCAGGAAAGGTCAATACAAAGATGATTACTATCAACTATCGCAATCCCAGATTCGATTACTGTATCTAGCCAGGGCATATCTGTGAGCGATTGATTGTGGATTCGATACCTGCATCTGGCCAGGGCATGTGTACGTTAAAAAGATTAAAGAGATAGCTTGGAAATGCTCCAGATATGGATGTTGTTCTTTTGCTTATTCAAAATTCCTTTCTAGATATGGTTCAGATGTGACCCAGGCATGGCGACGTTCTGATACTTATTCCAGATTTCTTCTCAGATATAACTTAGAGATGCTCCGGGCACGGAGGCTGTTCTGTTGTTTATTCAGAGATCACCTTTCTAGATATGGTTCAGATGTGACCCAGGCATGGCGACCTTCTGATACTTATTCCAGATTTCTTCTCAGATATAACTTAGAGATGCTCCGGGCACGGAGGCTGTTCTGTTGTTTATTCAGAGATCACCTTTCTAGATATGGTTCAGATGTGACCCAGGCATGGCGACGTTCTGATACTTATTCCAGATTTCTTCTCAGATATAACTTAGAGATGCTCCGGGCACGGAGGCTGTTCTGTTGTTTATTCAGAGATCACCTTTCTAGATATGGTTCAGATGTGACCCAGGCATGGCGACGTTCTGATACTTATTCCAGATTTCTTCTCAGATATAACTTAGAGATGCTCCGGGCACGGAGGCTGTTCTGTTGTTTATTCAGAGATCACCTTTCTAGATATGGTTCAGATGTGACCCAGGCATGGCGACGTTCTGATACTTATTCCAGATTTCTTCTCAGATATAACTTAGAGATGCTCCGGGCACGGAGGCTGTTCTGTTGTTTATTCAGAGATCACCTTTCTAGATATGGTTCAGATGTGACCCAGGCATGGCGACGTTCTGATACTTATTCCAGATTTCTTCTCAGATATAACTTAGAGATGCTCCGGGCACAGAGTCTATTCTGTTGTTTATTCAGAGATCACCTTTCTAGATATGGTTCAGATGTGAACCAGGCATGGCGATGTTCTGATACTTATTCCAGATTTCTTCTCAGATATAACTTAGAGATGCTCCGGGCACGGAGGCTGTTCTGTTGTTTATTCAGAGATCACCTTTCTAGATATGGTTCAGATGTGACCCAAGCATGGCGACGTTCTGATACTTATTCCAGATTTCTTCTCAGATATAACTTAGAGATGCTCCGGGCACGGAGGCTGTTCTGTTGTTTATTCAGAGATCACCTATCTAGATATGGTTCAGATGTGACCCAGGCATGGTGACGTTCTGATACTTATTCCAGATTTCTTCTCAGATATAACTTAGAGATGCTCCGGGCACGGAGGCTGTTCTGTTTTTTATTCAGAGATCACCTTTCTAGATATGGTTCAGATGTGACCCAGGCATGGCGACGTTCTGATACTTATTCCAGATTTCCTCTCAGAGATAGTTTGGAAATGCTCCAGATATGGATGCTGTTCTTTTGCTTATTCAAGACTCCTTCTAGATATGGTTCAGATGTGACCCATGCATGGCGACATTCTGATACTTATTCCATATTTCCTCTCAGAGATAGCTTGGAAATGCTCCAGATATAGATGCTGTTCTTTTGCTTATTCAAGACTCCTTCTAGATATGGTTCAGATGTGACCCAGGCATGGCGACGTTCTGACACTCATTCCAGATTTCCTTTCAGATATAGCCTAGAGATGCTCCAGATCCGGATGCTGTTCTATTGCTTATTCAGATTCAAACTTCTAAAAAATAACTTAGAGATGCTCCATCCCGGATGCTCTTCTATTGTTCAGTCCAGATACGATCCAGATTCGGATGACATTCTGTCGCTCATACAGATACAGTATGGATATACCCCAGACACGGCGGTCATTCTACTGTTTATTCAGACGTCAACAACTAGATATAGGCTAGATATGCTCCAGGCACGAAAGCTATTCTATTTCTTATTCAAATTCAGTTATTCGACAGTCTCCAAATGGCATCTATAAGCCCATTCCCGACAAGGTTCTGTCACACTTCCAGATGGCATCTATAAGCCCATCCTCCTATCCATCATCTCTCCAAATGGCATCTTTAAGCCCATTCCCGCTATCACACTGCTGATACTCTACTATGTGAGCGTAAATTTCTGGGCACTCTAGTGTTCAATCATCTTCCACCCTCGGATCACGAAAGGCACACACGCCAATCTACATCCTCAGGTCTAAGAAGATTGAACAGGGGCAACTGTTGTACCCCAAAATTTGCCCTCCCATAATCTTCAAAGTTTTGACAAGCATCACCTCAAATGGTTCAAAGTCTACTCAAGGGCTACCCAGTCAACCATCCTCCTAAGCCAGTCAAACTAGGGTTTTTGGTTCCTGCAAGGAAGTTGAGGTTTTCAAGGGCTCAATCAAGTCCCATGCTCATACACATTGTCAAGCACCTATATGTCAAGTTTCAAGGCTCACAAGGTCAAGTTGCATAGTCAAAAAACCTAATTGCTCAACAGTCAACTGTAGGGGCAAAATGGTCATTTGGCAGTCAAAAGTCAAAATTTTTGGTCAACATCTTATTTTTAAGCCACAAACATCATTTGATCAATGCTTGATCATGATTCTCAAAGTATGGCTCAAAAAGTCTCAAGATGCAAAAGTTTCTATTTTTGGATAGTTGAAAAGTCAACTGTAACTTGACCAAGGCATAACTTTTTCATGGTTCATCAGAAAAATTCCATCCAATGCTCATCTTGAAGGGGAAGACATTTCCTACAATTCATCTTCACATTCCAAGTCCAAGAAATTCTCTCACAAAAAGTTATCAATTTCAACATTATAGGTCATTTTCAAAAGTCAACAAAAAGGCACTTTAAGTCAAAGACCATAACTTGAGATTGGTAAATCAAAATGACATGGGACCAAAGACATTGGTTAGAGGACTTCAAGACCTTTCCAAAATGTCGAGGAACATGTTCATAACTTCAAAATTGAGCAAGATATGCATTGGAGAAGTTAGGAAATTTTTGTGAAATGGCCAAAATCATTTATCCTTGAAATTTCATTTTTGACAAAAGGGGCCCACTTTTTCCATTTGAATCAGCTTGGCCATGCTTCCCACGTGTCCCACATTTTATTTCAAATTTTAAAATTAATTTTTTCATTTTTATTTGATTTTATTGGATTTAATTCATTTTAAATCCTTTAAAATCAAATAAAAATCAAGAAGGTTAATTAAGGGGCATATTTGGTCTTGATTAGCTTTGAATCATCATTATACAACATCCCAAATTTGTTTCAAGGCCTAATCAAGCAAGAATTCAAAATTGGTACAAAGATGGAAAGTTTGTTAATGGAGGTTTATGGCAAAATCTTATGTATGAATGCAAGGCTTCAAGGCCCTTAATTCCAATTGAAATACATTACATAATGCATATGCAAGGGATCAAAAAAAAGGGAACACAACCTAGAGAACTCTCTAAAACGAAAAAACAAAAAATTCCACAAAAAAAACCTCATATTCTCTTATACAAATTCCTGTACGGAGGCCACTCGATGGAAACCCCCACTTTTCTTCTTGTTGCACTGTAAATTCACTTTTCACATGCAATTTCCCATGAACCAACTTTAACAAAAATCTCATCAACCAAAACAGAAACCTTACACAAGCTCATGTTCATACCGTTGACACAAGCTCAAAACTGATGCAACCACAAATCATCATCCTCTTGACAGCACCACAACAACATCATTGAGTCATGATAAAGCAACACAAAATTCTAACATTTTCAATTTCATTTATTCTATTTAATTTTCTTTTTGATTGTTTGAACTTTATCCATAAAATTCTTTGTGAAGATCAGGACTGGAAATTTTCCCTCCCATATTCTTCAAGAAATTGCCAAGTCAAGCTTCAAAATCTCCCCAAGGGTTGCACAGTTCAAGGGCCTCCTAACAGTCAAAATTAGGGTTTTGGTTCTGACAAAGTAAATGAAGTTTCCAAGGGTCCAATCAAGTCTCACATGCCTAAAAATATGGTCAAGCATCCTCATATCAAGTTTCAAGACTTTCAGCACAAAATTGCACAGTCAAAAACCCTAATTGCACTACAGTCAACTGTAGGGGCAAAATGGTCATTTGACAGTCAAAAGTCCAAATTTTTGGTCAACATCTCATTTTGAAGCCACAAACATCATTTGATCAATGCTTGATCATGATTCTCAAAGCTTGGCTCAAAAATCATCAAGATGCAAAAGTTTCCATATTTGGACAGTTGAAAAAGTCAACTGTAAATTGACCAGGGCATAACTTTCACATGGATTATCAGAAAAATTCCATCCAAAGCTCATTTTTAAGAGAAAGACATTTCCTACAACTCCTCTTCATACTTAAAGTCCAATAAATTCTCTCACAAAAAGTTATCAATTTCAACATTATAGGTCATTTTCAAAAGTCAACAAAAAGGGACTTTAAGTCAAAGGCCATAAATTGAGATTGGTAAATCAAAATGACATGGGACCAAAGGCATTGGTTAGAGGACTCAAAGACCTTTCCAAAATGTCCAAGAACATGGGCAAAGCTTAAAAATTGAGCAAGTTATGCCTTGTGGAAGTTGGGAAATGTTTGGATATTTTGAAAAGTCAACATTGCTTCAAATGACCTAAAATTGCTAATGGGCCTCTTTTTCTTCCACAATTCATTATCCAAGGCATGGGCACGACCATTTGGCCCAAAGGGAAGTTTTTTATCATTTTTATTTATTTATTTGGATTTTTTATTATTAATAATTCATTTAATTAATTAAAATACATGAAAAATACTAAACCTAATTTTCCAAATCTTTTTGTGCAAGGAATAAGCTTATGATTTCGTGCCTAACTAAATATGGAAAGAATCAATGGAATTGGACATGATTTGTATCAAAGATGCTTGAAAAAGATTGGAAAATCATGGCTTAAAAACCAAATATTCTTTTCATTAATTCATGGATTTTTTGATCCAATTTCTAACCCTAATCTGATGCTATACATATAAGGATGCAAACCCTCGTGCCTTTGGACAGAAAGCTGCGCCATAGACAAGAAACAACACTTGAGTTTTTGCTTAAAAATTCCAAATCTGAAAACACACTTGCAGGTCGATTCAAGCCAAGAAATTCATCCCATTACCTTCCTAGGACATCGCTGAGTCTAACTGGATAGCTTTCCATACGCGTAGCCCTTTGAATTGGTATACAGAAATCAAATTTTTTCACATAATATGCATAATCGTATTTTGATTTTCAAGCACATTCATTGCATTTTTCTTATGGATTCTGACTAATTGATGGATTCTGATGCTAACTGTGTAATTTGATTGCATTTTATCACCCATACGCGATTTCACCATTGTTGAATATTAGGGTTTTTCAGCTTTCGAATTAGGGGTTTTTGAATATGGAACAATTAGCACATGGGACCTAGGCCATTCAACTCAGCGCGCTTGGACGAAGAGAACAGGACCCTCGCGCCTAATTTATATGGCCGGACGGCCTAATCGTTATTTTTGATAATAGTGCCTTTTGGAACGGTTCAAAACCGTTGCCAATGCTTTTTGTGTTTCAGGAAAAATAAACGAAGAAGAAGAAGATGATGCGTGGAAGAATACCATTGGATGATTCAAATAATTAGCGCGTTTTTTTTATTTTGTCCACTAATCCATTGTTTTTTTTATTATATTATTTAGTATCCATCAGATTAAAGAATAAACGCGCTAGCTTGAGTGGTAGGGAAGACGCTTGGTAAACCACAGGACCTGGGTTCGAGCCCCAGGTCCCCCACCTCTTTCACCTTATTTTTCATTTAACGCTTGTGTGCAGTTTCAGCATTAAAGCGCATCATATATCCTCAACATCAAGCCGTCCACGTGCCTATTGAGATGGATCACAGGGTTATAATTGGAAGAACATGATGGATGTTGGTCAACGCGTATACATGCTAGCTGGAAAAGTCCACCAGGCCAGGGATAGTTGGGCCTAAATTGCTAAAGTCTCACCTCCAAATTAGGGGCAGAACCCCCTAGGTTTGCATTATTTCTTTTCATTATTTTGGTATTATTTTCAATTATTGTCTTTATTTTAATTAATTCTTTAATTCAATTATTTTCATAAAAAATATAAAAAAACAATATAAAATCAGAAAAAGGCAAAAAATAGTATTTTTATTTAATATTTCAACATTTTGTAAATAAAACCTTTGTTAATTAATTAGTTTTAATCTAGGGTTAAATTTTAATATTTTTCTTAATCAATTTAAAACTTGGTAGAATTAGGGTTTGTAATAATTTTTATCCTTTTTTTCTTTTCTTTCATAATAATTAATTATTAAAATATTATTTATTTTTATAAATCAAAATTCCATGTAATTAATTAGGTTAATTTAGGTTTAAACATTAATATTTTTTAATAAACTAAAAAACAATTAGAATTAGGGTTAGCATTTTAATTTCAATTAATCTCATTAAAATCATAAATACAAAAAAACCAAAAAAAATAATTTCTTTTTTCTTTAATTTAATTAATTTGCTAAAAAGGGTCCAACGCCCTCGTTTCTAATTTAAATTTCAATTCGCATATTTATTTCTTTTTCTTTTAATTATCTATGTACCTCTCCCAAAGCCGTGTAATTAATTTCTCGCACTTTACTTTTCTTTAATTCTTTATTTTTCTGTCAAATCGGGTTCAGGAAATTTTGGCGATGTGGACCCGCGCCTTTTGTAATAGCTTTAGAACTTTTATTTCTCGTATCCTTTTAACTGTTAAAAAAATGCATACAAGAATGAATGGACAATAAATAAAAATAAACGCATAGATCACCATGACATGACAAAAGACAAAAATAAATGAAAACGACACACAAATCACACACCACCCCTAGGGTACGCCTCACTGTTGCCTTGCCTCGAAAGGTGATCGTCGAGTAGAGGATGTCTTAGTAAGTCCTCATGATCCGGGAACCTGGCATGAGGGTAGCTTCTAAGGTGTCTTCCCATTGCTCCGGTGATCACCATGTCCCGAACCTCGAATTGACCCGAACACCTCCAACGGTGGTGCTACCTACCTCTCAATGGTGGGATGGCACTACTTTAAAGGACATTTACACAGACAAATTCCTTAGGGTAGGTAGAGAACTCTAGATACTTGCTCTAAATTTCAAAACAAATCAAAAATACTTTTCACACCGACACCTTTTCAAAAAGCTTTCGACAGCAATTTTTCAAACACTCTTGAGGACCGATACAAGAGTCGAACTGAAATTTTCAAAGAAACTTTTTTTAAAACCCACAATTGAAAAGCAAACAAACCATTTTTGAAAACACAATGAGCAAGTATCTAAGAGCCCATGGATAACCATGGATAGAAAGGGTGCTAACACCTTCCCTTTCTATAATCTACCTCCCGAATCGAGAGCAATCTCTTTAAGGAATTTTTCTGTGCTTTTGTCCTTTCCATTTAGAGAAAATAAAAGACGGTGGCGACTCTTGCTTCCGCGACATTTCGCGAACCAGCGTTAAACAGTCAGTTCCAGATCCACCGATCACAGAACTGGCGACTCTGCTGGGGACTTAACTTAAAGTGAGGTGTACCTTAGGGTTAGTTCATAACTATGTTTTCAATTGCTTTCTTTGCTTGCTTTAAATTGTGGGACTGTCTTGGGAGTTCTATAGATCCTAACCCGGATCTGGGGATACCTTCTTAGAAAGTAGCAACAAGGCTGTGAGGGAACTGTGCGGGGTATACCGACATGGTTGAAGCAGTCTGCTACGTTGATGTGGCACTTTGGTGTGTACCGGTAACCCTTGAGTTCAGTCAAGGAGAGTACGGGGCCTCCGCGTGGTGTCGTGAAGCATCAACTGACCTTAGGAACCTTAATTGAACCATCTTGGCCTCTTTAGGATAGTGAGATAACTAACTTTGGTGCAGTCCGAAGTTGGTTGATACTCGATACTACACTCAGTTGAGGGTTGTTTTCTTGGAATATTTCGGTCGCCAGTTCAGTGGCTAAATCGAAACGATGAACAATGAAAGCAATCCAGTGATATTGGGACCCTTAGAACCCGGTTACTTCTAATAGGACAGGTTGAGCCCACCAACTTCAAGAGGGTAATACCCAGACCCCATGCTGGCCTAAACTCTAAGGGCTTCTCTTGTGTGCCTTCGTACTTGACTACTTGCATGCTCGTTATCTGACACATGAACTACTTGCAGGTTTTGTTTATAGTCCTTAATTGGGACTCATAACAGGGTTTACTAAGTCTCTTGCAGGTTTTGTTTATAGTCCTTAATGGGGACTCCTAACAGAGTGTACTGAGTTTCTTGCAGGTTTTGGTTTGCAGTCCTTAATTGGGACTCGTAACAGGGTTTACCTACATTACCCCATGCATAGCATGACATCATACCATTGCATACATCCTGCATAAGGACTAATCCCATTCAAGGATCTCAAGGGCTTGTGATGCAGGTCATGGTGAATCAACTATCCCAGCAAGGGGCAAAGAGGATTTATTTTCCTCTAGACAAAATAGTCAGGGGCTATGACCCACTCGATATGGTGAGCCTTGACTCTTGAAGAAGGACTCTCAACAATATGAAGTGCCTTCAATCAAGTCACCGGATTCCAATTCTAACAATTTTCTTGTCTACCCCGCGAGATCCTTGAAAACATTGCATGCATACATACACATCATTGCATAACAGGTACCCTTGTTGCAGGTCACTTACCTTTCTCGCTGTTTATTTCAGCAATGGCTTCCCAACAAGATAACCAGGACCTTCTTGCTCAAGAGACTCGGTTCGGGGAAATCCTCCTGAATCTATCCAAGGGGCAGAAGGAGCTAAGGACACTTCTCATGGAGACTTTGGTCAGGAACAATGCTGAGGATGAACGGCTGAAACACTTGCAAGCTGAAATGGATGCAATGAAAGCCCAAATGCTGGGGCAGGGGACTGCCATTCAAGGTTTAGCTCAAAGACAAGAAGAGCTCGGAGTTCTCGTCAACCAACTGCTTCGGGATAACCAATTGGGGCAAACATCTAAGGTTGAAAGAGCCAGTCATTGTTCAACCACCTTTGAGACAAGGAGGTAAGGGGAGAACTCCTCAAATGGCTTCAGGGTCACAAACTCAGCAACAACTTCACCAAGATAAGCCCAGGAGGCAGTTCACCCAGCTCAACATGTCGTTGTTTCAAGCTTTATAACGCTTGTTGAGGTTGAATCTGATCGCATTAAGGGCTCATCCCCGGAACCCCAACACTGCATCTCCTGTCTATGATCCCAATAAAAGGTGCGCCTACCACTATGCCAGTCCTGGACATGATACAAATGAGTGTTGGGCTCTAAAGAACAAAATCCAGGACCTGATCGATGAAGGGGCATTAGAGTTCACACAAGATGGTCAGGCAGAATTTTTCTACCATCCCTCCAAGGATCACCATTTGAAGTGACAAACCCTGAGACTAGAAAACTTCTGTTCATTCGAATGTTCAAGTTGTAATTTTCTTTTGTTCAAACATTTACTCATGTTAAACGTTGTTAGTTCATTAATGCATCGCATATGTTTGTTCTGAAACAATATATTCGTATTTACTAAATGCAAATTATTTTCATATTTTTTCTGATGATCAACTCTTAAATAATAATTCTAAGCCTCTTAAGGGAGGATGACGAAAACGATATCGCAATCTACAGTATGCTTTTGAACAGACCCCGCTGATGAGGTACATGCATTGTTTCAATCCCTAAACACTGGAGTTATAAGGATGATAATCCCTCGTCAACCCCTCTGAGCCAAAGAAGTAGGAGTGTTTCTTTTCGAAATTTAAAACCCTTAATCATAACCTGGGGCAGGGTAGTCTCTCAGTTGATCCAAGTGCATAAAAAATGGCACCAAAGAAGTCCTTACAAAACAAAGGAAGACAGTGATGGTTCCGAATAATCAATAAAGAAAGGCAGCCAATAAGTCAAAATACCTATGAAAGAGACTTACGAAACTGGGGCATCCCGCTGACTGTAATTCCACAAAAGGAAACAGTTCAGGCAAAAAAAACAGGGATAACAAAATCAAAGAAGAAAGAGGTCCTACAAACCCTCGACAAAAACAAAAATGACTGCCTATTCAGAGTAAATCATCAATATCCGAATCATCACTGGAAAATCAGAGCAAAGACTCAAACAAGGTTTAATGTATGATCAACTGAGTTTAGGTTTGAAGAACATCACGAAGAGCGGGTGGGTACAAATAAAATTTGAGCCTTTATCCTTTGTTTCTTAAACCGTGAACCAGGCCACGTTATAACCCTTAAAAGTCCTAGCTGAAGCATGGGTTAGTTCGAAAGCATACTGTTACGAAAGGTATCCTGACTCCTTAAGGCTCGCAATAAATACGGAGTTGACATCACGTTTTACAAACATTCACTTGTTTTATGAAAAAGAATGCATTTTCAAAATCTTCAAGACAGACATAAGCTTTGCATTTTTGATATAACATTGTTTGCATATGACTATTTGTTTGAACGACAGGGAAATTCGCACGATGAATACCTAGTGAACAAAAGCCCTTCCAATCAAGGGGCATGGCATGACTATTGTCCACCATCTGGGGCAGTCCAATCAAGATTCGGAGAATCTCTCAAAAGGCCAAATAGCCTGGGGCAAATCTCCGCCTGAGTCACTTGGGGCATTTCAATAATAAATCTTGCCTGATCAAACATCTTCTGGTGGCATGGCAAAACACTTCTAACAGGGGCAACTCCCTACCTTCTGAAAGCACGGACATAGTCGAAAAAATACTGCGCGTAATCAAAGACCCGCTAGGTTGACACACCTAGGCAAAAATAAGGGCTTCCCGGTGAACTAAAAGGGTTCGGGCAAAATGAAGGGATGAAATGAAAAAAATCTGTACACCCGGCAAGTCGAAAACCTGAAAAGGCGGCTTGGGCAAAAATGGGTATCCCGGTGGACTGAAAACCCGAAAGGGCGGTCCAGGCAAAAATTAGGGATAAAAGCGTAATACTATGTCTCATTGATCACTTTGCATCCAGAATCCGGTATCTACATCAAGTTCAGACGGCATCGATCAGTCAGTTTCATTCTTCGTTAAGGTCATCAAGTGATGAGACGCTCGGGGATATAAAGGCGATAACAGAGTTGAAACCCAGTGGGATCATTCATTTCACGCAGCTGTTTTATTTTCTCTTGTACCAAATTTGTATAAACTCGTTTGCTCGGCGGCGTTCTCTTACTAGGACGTCAGCCTCTTGTACACAAAACGCCTATTTACAGGCCATTCAAAAATCAATACAAATATACTTTTTAGTTAAAAATTGCCAATTGTTTTTCCTTTTTCTGTTTTGTTTTACGAAGAACGTCCAAGGTTCAATTTGTGATATATGCATTGACAATAATTTGCTAACTCATAAATATTTGCATACGAAACAAAGGATTAATTACAGGTAACATTAGAAACAGGGGAAATAAAAGAGTTGTCTAAGTAATCTAATTATTCCGTCCTCCAAGGTATCAAGGTAGATTCAGCTAAAGAATACAACCATATATGCTAATTCCCCAGAGAGTACGTCAGCAAGTCAATACACTCTCCTCAAGCGAAGCTACTATCAAACTTAAGGAAGTTGAGTATCCTCCAGCAGATCTCAACATTCCCCAGCAACACGCATATTTATAACAAGCATCCCCGGCAGTCTTGACCTAAAGATTGTTCCCCGACGGTATACCAAACATTCAAAGGAATCACTTCCCCCGCAGCTCAAAACTTCCCCAAGAGAGTCCAATCCAGTCCCCCAGGAAAGTTGGAATCCATCTCCCCAAGCAGTAAGCTTATCCCCAGTAGATTCTGGAAGCTTATCCTCGCAAAGCACGAACGCGTCTCCCGGCTTTATTTAAAGAGTTATTTCCGTACTAGGATATAACTGGGTTATCCTCAGCCAAAAGCCACGGAAAGGTCGTCGTCAACACAATCTCCTTATCCCCAGCGAAGTCTATTAACACTTCCAACATAACAATGGTATCCCCAGCAAGTTATTATCAACAATTCAGCAAAGTATCTCTCTCCCCACAGAGTATTGCTTCCCAGCAAGATCGTTAGAGTACTTTCCTCCCCGCAGAGTTATTCCATTCGCCAAGTTTATTCCCCAACGGAGTCATCTTCTCCTACCGGTATTCTTGCGATTATCATCCCCAGCGGAAGCAAAATCTATTCACCAACATCAGCCCAGGAGTGACTTCCCGACACCCGTCAAGGATTTACTTTCCTAGACGAAAAATACATTCATAAACATCGCACTTCCATACATCATTATAGCATGCATAGACGCATCATATCCTACAAATTTCATTTATGTTGAGAACATCATTGCTTGGTCCATATCATGCATTGCATATGACTGACCTTTACCTTTCAGGAAAGATTCAGTTAAATTCTCAATCATATTTCAAGACCTAGACCGGTTCAGCTAAATCGACTCCAAAGATTTCTCATCCAGTCAAAGGCCTTCTCTGGTCAGTTAAATCGACCCCAAACAGATTTTTCTGATAAAGACCCAGTTGAAGACATTCCAAGACCTAGACCGGTTCAGTTAATCGACCCTAAGATTCTCTGTTTCTTATCCAGTCCAAGGCCTTCTCTAGTCCAGTTAAATCGACCCCAAACAGATTTTTCTGATGAAGACTCAGTAGAAGTTATCCAAGGTTTTCCCAATAATTGCTATTGAGGTTGTAATCGCCTATGGTTCTCTCCCCGATACTGCGGAGATGATAATTCCATCCAAGGTTTTCTCAATGATTGCCATTGAGGTTGTAATCGCCTATGGTTCTCTCCCCGATACTGCGGAGATGATAATTCCATCCAAGGTTTTCTCAATGATTGCTATTGAGGTTGTAATCGCCTATGGTTCTCTCCCCGATACTGCGGAGATGATAATTCCATCCAAGGTTTTCTCAATGATTGCTATTGAGGTTGTAATCGCCTATGGTTCTCTCCCCGATACTGCGGAGATGATAATTCCATCCAAGGTTTTCTCAATGATTGCTATTGAGGTTGTAATCGCCTATGGTTCTCTCCCCAATACTGCAGAGATGATAATTCCATCCAAGGTTTTCTCAATGATTGCTATTGAGGTTGTAATCGCCTATGGTTCTCTCCCCGATACTGCGGAGATGATAATCCCATCCAAGGTTTTCCCAATAATTGCTATTGAGGTTGTAATCGCCTATGGTTCTCTCCCCGATACTGCGGAGATGGTAATTCCCACCAAGATTCTCTCAATGATTGCTATTGAGGTTGTAGTCGCCTATGGTTCTCTCCCCGATCCTGCGGAGGTGGTAATCCCAGGCTTCGCTCAACAATTGCTGTTGAAGATGAAGTTATCCAAGACTCTCTCAATGATTACTGTTGAGGTTGTAGTCACCTATTGGTTCTCTCCCCGATCCTGCGGAGGTAGTAATCATCCCAAGATTTTCTCAACGATTGCTGTTGAAGTTAAAGTCACCCAAGGTTCTCTCACCGTTCCTGTTGAGGTAGTAACCATCCCTGGTTCGTTCATCACCGTTTGAAGCTCTAGATCCAGCTCCTGTAACCAGTCAGGACACATCTATACAAGAATTTGAAGACCAGCTCCTGTAACAGGTCAGGTAATCATTTTTCTTTTTTGCAGGTATGCAAGTTCTCGCTAAGGAATCTCTTACGCGATCAACATCCAGATGGCATCTATAAGCCCATCCACCTTCCATCATCTCTTATCATGGCATCTATAAGCCCATCATCCTATCCATCAATCTCTAAATGGCATCTATAAGCCCATTCCACCATCACACTGCTACTATGTGAGCGCAAATTTCTGGGCACTTTAGTGTTCAATCATCTTCCACCTTTGGATTACGAAAGGCACGTCAGCCAATCTGCATCCTCAGGTCTAAGAAGATTGAATAGGGGCAACTGTTGTACCCCAAAATTTGCCCTCCCATATTCTTCAAGAAATTGCCAAGTCAAGCTTTAAAATCTCCCCAAGGGTTGCACAGTTCAAGGGCCTCCTAACAGTCAAAATTAGGGTTTTGGTTCTGACAAAGTAAATGAAGTTTCCAAGGGTCCAATCAAGTCTCACATGCCTACAAATATGGTCAAGCATCCTCATATCAAGTTTCAAGACTTTCAGCACAAAATTGCACAGTCAAAAACCCTAATTGCACTACAGTCAACTGTAGGGGCAAAATGGTCATTTGACAGTCAAAAGTCCAAATTTTTGGTCAACATCTCATTTTGAAGCCACAAACATCATTTGATCAATGCTTGATCATGATTCTCAAAGCTTGGCTCAAAAATCATCAAGATGCAAAAGTTTCCATATTTGGACAGTTGTAAAAGTCAACTGTAAATTGACCAGGGCATAACTTTCACATGGATTATCAGAAAAATTCCATCCAAAGCTCATTTTGAAGAGAAAGACATTTCCTACAACTCCTTTTCATACTTCAAGTCCAAGAAATGCTCTCACAAAAAGTTATCAATTTCAACATTATAGGTCATTTTCAAAAGTCAACAAAAAGGGACTTTAAGTCAAAGGCCATAACTTGAGATTGGTAAATCAAAATGACATGGGACCAAAGGAATTGGTTATAGGACTCAAAGACCTTTCCAAAATGTCCACGAACATGCGCAAAGCTTAAAAATTGAGCAAGTTATGCCTTGTGGAAGTTGGGAAATTTTTGGATATTTTGAAAAGTCAACATTGCTTCAAATGACCTAAAATTGCTAATGGGCCTCTTTTTCTTCCACATTTCATTATCCAAGGCATGGGCACGACCATTTGGCCCAAAGGGAAGTTTTTTATCATTTTTATTTATTTATTTGGATTTTTTATTATTAATAATTCATTTAATTAATTAAAATACATGAAAAATACTAAACCTAATTTTCCAAATCTTTTTGTGCAAGGAATAAGCTTATGATTTCGTGCCTAACTAAATATAGAAAGAATCAATGGAATTGGACATGATTTGTATCAAAGATGCTTGAAAAAGATTGGAAAATCATGGCTTAAAAACCAAATATTCTTTTCATCAATTCATGGATTTTTTGATCCAATTTCTAACCCTAATCTGATGCTATACATATAAGGATGCAAACCCTCGTGCCTTTGGATAGAAAGCTGCGCCATAGACAAGAAACAACACTTGAGTTTTTGCTTAAAAATTCCAAATCTGAAAACACACTTGCAGGTCGATTCAAGCCAAGAAATTCATCCCATTACCTTCCTAGGACATCGCTGAGTCTAACTGGATAGCTTTCCATACGCGTAGCCCTTTGAATTGGTATACTGAAATCAAATTTTTTCACATAATATGCATAATCGTATTTTGATTTTCAAGCACATTCATTGCATTTTTCTTATGGATTCTGACTAATTGATGGATTCTGATGCTAACTGTGTAATTTGATTGCATTTTTATCACCCATACGCGATTTCACCATTGTTGAATATTAGGGTTTTTCAGCTTTCGAATTAGGGGTTTTTGAATATGGAACAATTAGCACATGGGACCTAGGCCATTCAACTCAGCGCGCTTGGACGAAGAGAATAGGACCCTCGCGCCTAATTTATATGGCCGGACGGCCTAATCGTTATTTTTGATAATATTGCCTTTTGGAACGGTTCAAAACCGTTGCCAATGCTTTTTGTGTTTCAGGAAAAATAAACGAAGAAGAAGAAGATGATGCGTGGAAGAATACCATTGGATGATTCAAATAATTAGCGCGTTTTTTTATTTTGTCCACTAATCCATTGTTTTTTTTATTATATTATTTAGTATCCATCAGATTAAAGAATAAACGCGCTAGCTTGAGTGGTAGGGAAGACGCTTGGTAAACCACAGGACCTGGGTTCGAGCCCCAGGTCCCCCACCTCTTTCACCTTATTTTTCATTTAACGCTTGTGTGCAGTTTCAGCATTAATACGCATCATATATCCTCAACATCAAGCCGTCCACGTGCCTATTGAGATGGATCACAAGGTTATAATTGGAAGAACATGATGGATGTTGGTCAACGCGTATACATGCTAGTTGGAAAAGTCCACCAGGCCAGGGATAGTTGGGCCTAAATTGCTAAAGTCTCACCTCCAAATTAGGGGCAGAACCCCCTAGGTTTGCATTATTTCTTTTCATTATTTTGGTATTATTTTCAATTATTGTCTTTATTTTAATTAATTCTTTAATTCAATTATTTTCATGAAAAATATAAAAAAACAATATAAAATCAGAAAAAGGCAAAAAATAGTATTTTTATTTAATATTTCAACATTTTGTAAATAAAACCTTTGTTAATTAATTAGTTTTAATCTAGGGTTAAATTTTAATATTTTTCTTAATCAATTTAAAACTTGGTAGAATTAGGGTTTGTAATAATTTTTATCCTTTTTTTCTTTTCTTTCATAATAATTAATTATTAAAATATTATTTATTTTTATAAATCAAAATTCCATGTAATTAATTAGGTTAATTTAGGTTTAAACATTAATATTTTTTAATAAACTAAAAAACAATTAGAATTAGGGTTAGCATTTTAATTTCAATTAATCTCATTAAAATCATAAATACAAAAAAACCAAAAAAAATAATTTCTTTTTTCTTTAATTTAATTAATTTGCTAAAAAGGGTCCAACGCCCTCGTTTCTAATTTAAATTTCAATTCGCATATTTATTTCTTTTTCTTTTAATTATCTATGTACCTCTCCCAAAGCCGTGTAATTAATTTCTCGCACTTTACTTTTCTTTAATTCTTTATTTTTCTGTCAAATCGGGTTCAGGAAATTTTGGCGATGTGGACCCGCGCCTTTTGTAATAGCTTTAGAACTTTTATTTCTTGTATCCTTTTAACTGTTAAACAAATGCATACAAGAATGAATGGACAATAAATAAAAATAAACGCATAGATCACCATGACATGACAAAAGACAAAAATAAATGAAAACGACACACAAATCACACACCACCCCTAGGGTACGCCTCACTGTTGCCTTGCCTCGAAAGGTGATCGTCGAGTAGAGGATGTCTTAGTAAGTCCTCATGATCCGGGAACCTGGCATGAGGGTAGCTTCTAAGGTGTCTTCCCATTGCTCCGGTGATCACCATGTCCCGAACCTCGAATTGACCCGAACACCTCCAACGGTGGTGCTACCTACCTCTCAATGGTGGGATGGCACTACTTTAAAGGACATTTACACAAACGAATTCCTTAGGGTAGGTAGAGAACTCTAGATACTTGCTCTAAATTTCAAAACAAATCAAAAATACTTTTCACACCGACACCTTTTCAAAAAGCTTTCGAAAGCAATTTTTCAAACACTCTTGAGGACCGATACAAGAGTCGAACTGAAATTTTCAAAGAAACTTTTTTTAAAACCCACAATTGAAAAGCAAACAAACCATTTTTGAAAACACAATGAGCAAGTATCTAAGAGCCCATGGATAACCATGGATAGAAAGGGTGCTAACACCTTCCCTTTCTATAATCTACCTCCCGAACCGAGAGCAATCTCTTTAAGGAATTTTTCTGTGCTTTTGTCCTTTCCATTTGGAGAAAATAAAAGACAGTGGCGACTCTTGCTTCCGCGACATTTCGCGAACCAGCGTTAGACAGTCAGTTCCAGATCCACCGATCACAGAACTGGCGACTCTGCTGGGGACTTAACTTAAAGTGATGTGTACCTTAGGGTTAGTTCATAACTGTGTTTTCAATTGCTTTCTTTGCTTGCTTTAAATTGTGGGACTGTCTTGGGAGTTCTATAGATCCTAACCCGGATCTGGGGATACCTTCTTAGAAAGTAGCAACAAGGCTGTGAGGGAACTGTGCGGGGTATACCGACATGGTTGAAGCAGTCTGCTACGTTGATGTGGCACTTTGGTGTGTACCGGTAACCCTTGAGTTCAGTCAAGGAGAGTACGGGGCCTCCGCGTGGTGTCGTGAAGCATCAACTGACCTTAGGAACCTTAATTGAACCATCTTGGCCTCTTTAGGGTAGTGAGATAACTGACTTTGGTGCAGTCCGAAGTTGGTTGATACTCGATACTACACTCAGTTGAGGGTTGTTTTCTTGGAATATTTCGGTCGCCAGTTCAGTGGCTAAATCGAAACGATGAACAATGAAAGCAATCCAGTGATATTGGGACCCTTAGAACCCGGTTACTTCTAATAGGACAGGTTGAACCCACCAACTTCAAGAGGGTAATACCCAGACCCCATGTTGGCCTAAACTCTAAGGGCTTCTCTTGTGTGCCTTCGTACTTGACTACTTGCATGCTCGTTATCTGACATATGAACTACTTGCAGGTTTTGTTTATAGTCCTTAATTGGGACTCATAACAGGGTTTACTAAGTCTCTTGCAGGTTTTGTTTATAGTCCTTAATGGGGACTCCTAACAGAGTGTACTGAGTTTCTTGCAGGTTTTGGTTTGCAGTCCTTAATTGGGACTCGTAACAGGGTTTACCTACATTACCCCATGCATAGCATGACATCATACCATTGCATACATCCTGCATAAGGACTAATCCATTTCAAGGATCTCAAGGGCTTGTGATGCAGGTCATGGTGAATCAACTATCCCAGCAAGGGGCAAAGAGGATTTATTTTCATCTAGACAAAATAGTCAGGGGCTATGACCCACTCGATATGGTGAGCCTTGACTCTTGAAGAAGGACTCTCAACAATATGAAGTGCCTTCAATCAAGTCACCGGATTCCAATTCTAACAATTTTCTTGTCTACCCCGCGAGATCCTTGAAAACATTGCATGCATACATACACATCATTGCATAACAGGTACCCTTGTTGCAGGTCACTTACCTTTCTCGCTGTTTATTTCAGAAATGGCTTCCCAACAAGATAACCAGGACCTTCTTGCTCAAGAGACTCGGTTCGGGGAAATCCTCCTGAATCTATCCAAGGGGCTGATTTCCCATGCAATTTCCCATGAACCAACTTTAACAAAAATCTCATCAACCAAAACAGAAACCTTACACAAGCTCATGTTCATACCGTTGACACAAGCTCAAAACTGATGCAACCACACATCATCATCCTCTTGACAGCACCACAACAACATCATTGAGTCATGATAAAGCAACACAAAATTCTAACATTTTCAATTTCATTTATTCTATTTAATTTTCTTTTTGATTGTTTGAACTTTATCCATAAAATTCTTTGTGAAGATCAGGACTGGAAATTTTCCCTCCCATATTCTTCAAGAAATTGCCAAGTCAAGCTTCAAAATCTCGCCAAGGGTTGCACAGTTCAAGGGCCTCCTAACAGTCAAAATTAGGGTTTTGGTTCTGATAAAGTAAATGAAGTTTCCAAGGGTCCAATCAAGTCTCACATGCCTACAAATATGGTCAAGCATCCTCATATCAAGTTTCAAGACTTTCAGCACAAAATTGCACAGTCAAAAACCCTAATTGCACTACAGTCAACTGTAGGGGCAAAATGGTCATTTGACAGTCAAAAGTCCAAATTTTTGGTAAACATCTCATTTTGAAGCCACAAACATCATTTTATCAATGCTTGATCATGATTCTCAAAGCTTGGCTCAAAAATCATCAAGATGCAAAAGTTTCCATATTTGGACAGTTGAAAAAGTCAACTGTAAATTGATCAGGGCATAACTTTCACATGGATTATCAAAAAAATTCCATCCAAAGCTCATTTTGAAGAGAAAGACATTTCCTACAACTCCTCTTCATACTTCAAGTCCAAGAAATGCTCTCACAAAAAGTTATCAATTTCAACATTATAGGTCATTTTCAAAAGTCAACAAAAAGGGACTTTAAGTCAAAGGCCATAACTTGAGATTGGTAAATCAAAATGACATGGAACCAAAGGAATTGGTTAGAGGACTCAAAGACCTTTCCAAAATGTCCAAGAACATGCACAGAGCTTAAAAATTGAGCAAGTTATGCCGTGTGGAAGTTGGGAAATTTTTGGATATTTTGAAAAGTCAACATTGCTTCAAATGACCTAAAATTGCTAATGGGCCTCTTTTTCTTCCACAATTCATTATCCAAGGCATGGGCACGACCATTTGGCCCAAAGGGAAGTTTTTTATCATTTTTATTTATTTATTTGGATTTTTTATTATTAATAATTCATTTAATTAATTAAAATACATGAAAAATACTAAACCTAATTTTCCAAATCTTTTTGTGCAAGGAATAAGCTTATGATTTCGTGCCTAACTAAATATAGAAAGAATCAATGGAATTGGACATGATTTGTATCAAAGATGCTTGAAAAAGATTGGAAAATCATGGCTTAAAAACCAAATATTCTTTTCATCAATTCATGGATTTTTTGATCCAATTTCTAACCCTAATCTGATGCTATACATATAAGGATGCAAACGCTCGTGCCTTTGGACAGAAAGCTGCGCCATAGACAAGAAACAACACTTGAGTTTTTGCTTAAAAATTCCAAATCTGAAAACACACTTGCAGGTCGATTCAAGCCAAGAAATTCATCCCATTACCTTCCTAGGACATCGCTGAGTCTAACTGGATAGCTTTCCATACGCGTAGCCCTTTGAATTGGTATACAGAAATCAAATTTTTTCACATAATATGCATAATCGTATTTTGATTTTCAAGCACATTCATTGCATTTTTCTTATGGATTCTGACTAATTGATGGATTCTGATGCTAACTGTGTAATTTGATTGCATTTTTATCACCCATACGCGATTTCACCATTGTTGAATATTAGGGTTTTTCAGCTTTCGAATTAGGGGTTTTTGAATATGGAACAATTAGCACATGGGACCTAGGCCATTCAACTCAGCGCGCTTGGACGAAGAGAACAGGACCCCCGCGCCTAATTTATATGGCCGGACGGCCTAATCGTTATTTTTGATAATAATGCCTTTTGGAACGGTTCAAAACCGTTGCCAATGCTTTTTGTGTTTCAGGAAAAATAAACGAAGAAGAAGAAGATGATGCGTGGAAGAATACCATTGGATGATTCAAATAATTAGCGCGTTTTTTTTATTTTGTCCACTAATCCATTGTTTTTTTTATTATATTATTTAGTATCCATCAGATTAAAGAATAAACGCGCTAGCTTGAGTGGTAGGGAAGACGCTTGGTAAACCACAGGACCTGGGTTCGAGCCCCAGGTCCCCCACCTCTTTCACCTTATTTTTCATTTAACGCTTGTGTGCAAATTCAGCATTAAAGCGCATCATATATCCTCAACATCAAGCCGTCCACGTGCCTATTGAGATGGATCACAGGGTTATAATTGGAAGAACATGATGGATGTTGGTCAACGCGTATACATGCTAGCTGGAAAAGTCCACCAGGCCAGGGATAGTTGGGCCTAAATTGCTAAAGTCTCACCTCCAAATTAGGGGCAGAACCCCCTAGGTTTGCATTATTTCTTTTCATTATTTTGGTATTATTTTCAATTATTGTCTTTATTTTAATTAATTCTTTAATTCAATTATTTTCATAAAAAATATAAAAAAACAATATAAAATCAGAAAAAGGCAAAAAATAGTATTTTTATTTAATATTTCAACATTTTGTAAATAAAACCTTTGTTAATTAATTAGTTTTAATCTAGGGTTAAATTTTAATATTTTTCTTAATCAATTTAAAACTTGGTAGAATTAGGGTTTGTAATAATTTTTATCCTTTTTTTCTTTTCTTTCATAATAATTAATTATTAAAATATTATTTATTTTTATAAATCAAAATTCCATGTAATTAATTAGGTTAATTTAGGTTTAAACATTAATATTTTTTAATAAACTAAAAAACAATTAGAATTAGGGTTAGCATTTTAATTTCAATTAATCTCATTAAAATCATAAATACAAAAAAACCAAAAAAAATAATTTCTTTTTTCTTTAATTTAATTAATTTGCTAAAAAGGGTCCAACGCCCTCGTTTCTAATTTAAATTTCAATTCGCATATTTATTTCTTTTTCTTTTAATTATCTATGTACCTCTCCCAAAGCCGTGTAATTAATTTCTCGCACTTTACTTTTCTTTAATTCTTTATTTTTCTGTCAAATCGGGTTCAGAAAATTTTGGCGATGTGGACCCGCGCCTTTTGTAATAGCTTTAGAACTTTTATTTCTCGTATCCTTTTAACTGTTAAACAAATGCATACAAGAATGAATGGACAATAAATAAAAATAAACGCATAGATCACCATGACATGACAAAAATAAATGAAAACGACACACAAATCACACACCACCCCTAGGGTACGCCTCACTGTTGCCTTGCCTCGAAAGGTGATCGTCGAGTAGAGGATGTCTTAGTAAGTCCTCATGATCCGGGAACCTGGAATGAGGGTAGCTTCTAAGGTGTCTTCCCATTGCTCCGGTGATCACCATGTCCCGAACCTCGAATTGACCCGAACACCTCCAACGGTGGTGCTACCTACCTCTCAATGGTGGGATGGCACTACTTTAAAGGATATTTACACAGACGAATTCCTTAGGGTAGGTAGAGAACTCTAGATACTTGCTCTAAATTTCAAAACAAATCAAAAATACTTTTCACACCGACACCTTTTCAAAAAGCTTTCGAAAGCAATTTTTCAAACACTCTTGAGGACCGATACAAGAGTCGAACTGAAATTTTCAAAGAAACTTTTTTTAAAACCCACAATTGAAAAGCAAACAAACCATTTTTGAAAACACAATGAGCAAGTATCTAAGAGCCCATGGATAACCATGGATAGAAAGGGTGCTAACACCTTCCCTTTCTATAATCTACCTCCCGAACCGAGAGCAGTCTCTTTAAGGAATTTTTCTGTGCTTTTGTCCTTTCCATTTGGAGAAAATAAAAGACGGTGGCGACCCTTGCTTCCGCGACATTTCGCGAACCAGCGTTAAACAGTCAGTTCCAGATCCACCGATCACATGTCCAAATCGCAGTTCCGCCGCGCAACCGCGGACTCAACCGCCGTTTCCAGATCCGCTTCTGCCGCGACTTCGTGCTCCCTCCTAAATTGGGTCAACACCCCCATGGTTTGCATCACCTTTCATTTTTCCATTTTTCTTTTCTTCTTTTTATTTTAATTGTTTTTCTTTTGTTTTATTTAATTCACCAAAATTAATCTTAATAATAACACAAAACCAAAAAATCAGAAATCATTAAAAAATAAAAATATGTTTTATTTAATTTTTTTAATTCTTTAAATAGTTTTTGTAAATAAATTCCAATAAAACAATTAGTTTAAATTTAGGTTTTTAACTTTAATGTCTTTTTTCTAAAATAATTATAAAAAAACATAAAAATTAGGTTATTAGTATCTTTATTCTTTTCTCAATAAATAACCTTTTCTCCTTATTATTATTATTAATTAATTTTGTAAATAAATATGGCATTTAATTAATTAGGATAAATTAGGTTAAAACTTAAACATTTTTTTTAATTAAAAACAAATTTAGAACTAGGCTTTTATTTTAATTTCTAATTTCAATTAACTTTCTTTATTTCATAAAATACCAAAAAAACATAAAAATAATCTCTTTTCTTTATTTAATCATTAATTAATTTATAATTTCTATTTAATTTCTTTAAAGGGTCCAACGCCCTCGCACTCTCGATTCTTATTTCTTTTCGCATTTATTTTTATTTCTTTTGTGGATATAATGTATTTGCCCCAAAGCCTTGTAATAGATAATTAGGACATTTACTTTCCGCACTTTTATTCAAATCGGGTCTTGGTTTAATTTGGCGATGTAGACTCGCGCCTTGTAATAGCGTAGGACCTTTATTTTCCGCATTTTTATTTTCCGCACCCTTTTAACTGCTAATCACATGAAAGAATGAATGCCCAAATAAAATCAAAGCGTAGCTCACCCAATGCATGACAAGACAAATAATAACTGAAAATGACACACAATTCACACACCACTCTTAGGGTACGCCTCACTGTTGCCTTGTCCCTCGAAACGTGGTCGTCGAGTACAGGACGTCTTAGTAAGTCCTTATGTCCATGAATATGGCATAAGGGTAGCTTCTAAGGTGTCCTACTGTTGCTCTGGTGATCACACTGTTGCCTTGACCCTCGAAACGTGGTCGTCGAGTACAGGACGTCTTAGTGAGTCCTTATGTTCCATTGATCTAGTTGCCTCGAAACGGTTGCCTCGAAACAAGTTGCCTCAAAACGGTTGCCTCGGAATAAAAAGATCAATGGCATAAGGGTAGCTTCTAAGGTATCTTACTATTGCTCGGTGACCACACTGTCCCTAACCCTCGAATTGACCCGAACACCTCCAACGGTGGTGCTACCTACCTCTCAATGGTGGGATGGCACTACCTTAAGGACATTTACACAGACTAATTCCTTAGGGTGGGTAGATAACTCGTAGATACTTGCTCTAATTCAAAACAAATCAAAAACTCTTTTCACACTGACACTTTTCAAAAAGCTTTCAAAACAACTTTTCAAACACTCTTGAGGACTGATACAAGAGTCGATCTGAAACTTTCAAAGAAACTTTTTCAAACCCACTCACCTTGAAAAGCAAACAAACATTTTGAAAACACAAGTGAGCAAGTATCTAAGAGCCCATGGATAACCATGGATAGAAAGGGTGCTAACATCTTCCCTTTCTATAAATCTACCTCCCGAACCGAGAACTAATCTCAATAAGGAATTTTTCTATGCTTTTGTCCTTTCCATTTGGAGAAAATAAAAGACGGTGGCGACTCTTGTTTACCGCGACATTTCGCGAACCAGCGTTAAACAGTCAGTTCCGGATCGACCGATCACAGTAGGGTTACTTCGAAATGAAAGCATGGATAGTAGGGCTATGAGAAGGAACCTGGATAGTAGGGTTACTTCAAAATGAAAGCTTGGATAGTAGGGTTATAAGAAGGAACCTGAATAGTAGGGTTACTTCGAAATGAAAGCCTGGATAGTAGAGCTATGAGAAGGAACCTGGATAGTAGGGTTACTTCGAAATGAAAGCCTGGATAGTAGGGCTATGAGAAGGAACCTGGATAGTAGGGTTACTTCGAAATTAAAGCCTGGATAGTAGGTCTAATTCATTTGATCACGTAGATTAGTTGACCCTTTTGGTTTCGGGAACTGATTTTCCATTAGCTTTCTGCAAATGTGACGTGTATAACTTCATGGATTTAATCCTGAATTGTTGGAATTGTTGATGATAACCATATTTCCTGAAAAGGTAGAGGGTTAATTGTATGTGATGCATGAAATGTATTGTATGATGATGTTATCAAAATAACTAAGATTATATTGTATTCAATGTGTATGCGCACGTCATGATGTATGAACATGAAAATGCTATTGTGACATATACAAGTCTGGGAAAATAAATCCCTGACTGCTGCTAGAGAGTATTGGAAATTGAATTCCCGACTGTTGTAGAAAAAGGTTGCTCTTCTACTTCCACTGGGGATTGTAAATGGAGATGACTTATATTGGGGATTTGCTCCTTGTTTACGAATATTCTGCCGGGGAGAGACTCTGCTTGAGAATAAACTCTGCGGGGGAATAACTCTGCTGCGAGAGGAGATGCTTCGCGGGAAAAAATTTTCGATTCAAAGAAATAAGCTTCGCTTGGAGGATAAACTTCCGTAGCCGGAGGAATAAGCTCTGTTGGGGATTGAGCTTCTGTATTCAGAGAAATAAACTATGTTCAAGAGAAAACTTTATGACCCGCTGGTGATTATGAAATTCGGTTGGGGAACATATATGTCAGTTTTCTGAAGGAACTTGGCTGAGGAGAGTAACTCCTATTTGGGGAAGCCGATGTCAAAGCTTTAGTTGCCTCTACTCTGTGGGGAGTGTAGATGTCACAGGGTCGTATGCTGAGATAACCTTGTTTCAGAATTGTCTCTACCCCTGTACCTGTTGAACAGAGTAATTGTCGGGCTTGACATGATTTTTTATAGTTTTGCCCTTGTTTCTTAAGTTATGAGTAATTGCCTTTCTATTTTATATGCAAATATTTTTGAATAGCGATCATATTCAAATGCATATGTCAAGAATAAATCATTGGACGTTTTTGCAAAATAAAACAGAAAAAGAAAAGCAAATGGCTTTGTAAAAATGACTTGTATTAATTTTCGAAGTTGGCCTATGTTGCACCCCAAAATTTGACCTCTCATTTCTCAAGGATTCTCTCACAAGATCTTCTACGACGTCAAGTTTGCAGCACTGATACATCAATTTAGGCTTGGATTTGGCACAAGGGCAAAATGGTTAATTGCATACTAGAAAGTCAAACTTTGACTTTTGGTCAACATTACATTCCAAAGGTCAAATTTCATCAAGATGTTCAAGAATATCAAGCTTGATCATCAAGAAGTCAAGAAAGTCAAAATTCAACTTGAAAAGTCAAGATTTCCAAGACATAAATTTTCTAAGTATTTTTATACATGATAATTTCATCAATTCATGCCATTCTTTCACCAAGATGCAAGATGGTTCAGGGAAAACTTCCAACATGAAAGTTATAGATCCCGATGAGATCTACAACTTTGCTTTGCTGATCAAATCCTAGAAGTGCTTGGATTTTGAGTTATAAATTCATGAAGTCATGACATTTTCATTTAACACTTAGAGAAATTTTCAACAAATTTTGTTCAGGATTTTATCCCAACTTCTTGGAATTTTTTCATATAGCTACAAGATAATTTTGTCAAAATGGCCAACATAAAAGTTATAGAGGATGTTTCAAGCTTTCCAAAACATCCAAGAGCATGAATTTATCATACTTGAGCTAGGGGGTTCAAGGGCTTGAAGTTGGGCATCCATCCTTAAATTGCAAGTCATTCTAGTGAAGAACACATAACAAAACTCTCATGATTTGCTGCATAATCTTATGTTGCAGGCTTCTTTGCTTGAAAATATCATCATAATTCAATGCTTACACCCACTCTTGATCTATTACCCAAGTGTTTAAACCATTGTCCAAAAGATCTTTCCATTTATGGCATAAAGGCACCATTGCTATTCTTGAAAAGCAAGCTTTTGTACAAAGTTTTGTCCTGAGCCCATACCTTATTGGTTGTTGATTATACTTCACCATAAATCATGGGAAGTAGCTCCTCAATACCAGCAACTTTGGTACTTCATTTTGGGACTATGGAGTACTTGACTTAGTTTGATCTTTGTAATCCAACCAAACCATAACATGATGTTTTGAAAACCTAATCAACTCATATGCACAAACCCCTTGCCTATAAATAGAAGAAATATTTGCAAGAGAAAGAGGTTAGAAAAAATAGATTAGAGAAAAAATAGAGAGAAAAGCCATAAGTTTTGTTGTAAACTAGCCGTCAAGATCCCATACTCTCCTAAAAGCCATAACTGTCCAAAAAAGTTCCCACTCTTGAGTTTTAAAGTCCAAATATTTGGAACTCTCACACCTTGCAAGCTCTGTCCAAAAATCTAAGAATCTCACATACATCACCTAGAAGTTGTTCAAACATAAGAACAAACTTCTACAACACCTCTGTTTTCTTTTCCAAGTTCAAGAATTGTCAAGACAACAACTCAAGCTCAGAGTATAAGATCCAGCTCCAAGGTAAGTTTCTTGACTTTAGTTCTTCATTTCAAGCATCATTAGTAATTCATTTTTTTAAGACAAAGTATAGTAACCATTGTCCTTGAAGCTAACCTTTTGTTTATATTCCATTCTTTTCATTATGTGTTGAGAACTAACCCATGTATGCAGCAAAACAATGTTGAAGTAAAAAAATGACAGTATAAGTCGACACATAGCCTTATGAGTCGATACATACTGCTTTACAGGCCCACAACTGAAGGAAAAAGAGTGTATGAGTCGACACAAAGCATGTATGAGTCGACACATGCAGTGTATGAGTCGACACATACTGTTGTACCCCAAAATTTGCCCTCCCATATTCCTCAAGATTTGTCAAGAATGATTTTCAAATTGCTCAAAATGGCTCAAGGGTTGTACAGTCAAATCACCTCATAAGGCAGTCAATTCAAAATTAGGGTTTTGGTTATTTCAAGGAATTTGGGGTTTTCAATGGTTTAATCAAGTCTCATAGGCCTATATACATTCTCAAGCAACTACATGCCAAGTTTCAAGACTCACAATGTCAATTTGCACAGTTAAAAGCTCCATTTGATCTACAGTCAACTGCAAGAGCAAAATGGTCATTTTATAGTCAAAAGTCAGAATTCTTGGTCAACATCTTATTTTGAGTTCACAATCATCATTTGATCAAGTCTTGATCATGATCCCACAAGAATAGCTCAAAAATCATCAAGATGCAAAAGTTACTATTTTTGGACAGTAGAAAAGTCAACTATACTTTGACAAGGGCATAACTCTTTCATGGTTTATCGGAAAAATTCCATCCAAAGCTCATTTTGAAGAGGATGAAATTTCCTACAATCCATCTTCACACCCCAAAAGTACACAAAAAGCAAGAAATGCTCTCACAAAAAGTTACCAATTTTTACATTATAGGTCAATTTCAAAAGTCAACAAAAGTACACTTTGAGTCAAAGGCCATAACTTGAGATTGGTAAATCCAAATGACATGGGACCAAAAGCATTGGTTAGAGGACTTCAAGGGCTTTCCAAAATGTCAAAGAACATGGTCATATGATCAAAATTGAGCAAGTTGTGCATTGGAGAAGTTGGGAAATTTTCATGAATTTGCAAAAGTCAACTCTGCTCAAAACACCTTCTTATTGCTAATGGGCCTCAAATCTCTTCTTGAAACATCACCCATGACCTATGCACGACCCACCAAGTTAAATTGGATTTATTTTCTTAAATTTATTAATTAGATGGATTTTTAATATATATTAATTCATTTAATTAATTTAAATCATAAGAAAATACAAGATTTGATTTTTAAATCTTTTTGTGAACCAAATATGATCCAAATATGCTGACCAATTCGTGCACAAGCTAAAAGATACAAAAAAAAATCCAATTTTGGCAACTTGTTCAATCATGAAAAATCAAGAATATTTGATTTATCAATCAAGGATTCAATCATCAATGCACATGGATATTGGCCCAACTCTTGACCTAATTTGATTGCCTTATACATAAGCAATCCAACTACAACCTAATACACGACTGAAAGCTGCAGAAACAACCCTATCAATTTCAAGAATTTTCAAGAAAACTCAAAACTGGTTCTTGCATTCTAGGCCAATTCAAGGCGTTTTGTCCATCCAAACACATTGCAGGAAGCACTAGGATTGATTTGCAACCAAATTCAAGCATCAAAGCTCAAGGAATCGCTACATACCATCTCACAGTTTTCCTTTATAATTCAAAACTGTATCTCTTGATTCATGCGCATTTAACATGTTTTTGTGATTGATTTGCATTGCTAGAGACCATACGAAGCTAATGGAATGATTGAATTGAACTGTAATGCCATGAATCGAGAGATGCCATGACTGAAGTTCTAGGGTTTTCAAGCTTTCAAATAGGGCTTTTCAATCCAGGAAAAATTAAGACCAATGGAATACATGGTTGAATTCGTGAGGCCAAGGCGATCAAAACCCATACCTCGCGAAATATTTATGTTTGCTCTGTGTCTATTCGCTATTTTTCCTTGCAGGAGGTAGTGGAGGTTAAAAACTCCCGCTATCTGATTTTGTTTACACAGAACAAAGGTTGAAGATGATGAGGTGTTGGCATCTGATTCGTGTGTTTGAAAAACGCGCGCGTTATTTTTTGTTTACAGCATATTGTTTGTTTTTTGTATATAATATTCTCTATCTATCCATTTAACAAAAGCGCGTTACAGTTCAGTTGGCAAAGGCATTGAAGCATAGTTCATTGGGACCTGGGTTCGAATCCCAGGTCCCCCAAAACATTTGTGTTATTTTGTTTCAGGCAATTCTATGTAGCACTCCAAGCAGGGCCCATCATACGCCCTCATCCAGATGTTGTCCAAGTGGCCTCAGACCTGATCCAAGGGTCTAGATGGAAGGACTATCATAATCTCCAGTCAATGCATACACGTGGAAGTGGAGAAGTCAACAAAGGCCATGACGTTTTGGGCTTCAGAACTGCAAAATACACCTCCAAAACTGGGCCCAAACCCCCTGAGTTTGCCTCTTTTATTTTTTCTTTCATTATATTTTTTATTTTACTTATTTAATTTTAATTCTTAAATTAACTACTAACTAAAATAATTAACATTTTCTTAATAAATTCAGAAAACATAAAAAATATAATATTTTTATTTATTAAATTTAATTAGTTATTTTTGTAAATAAATATTAACATAATTTAATTTAGTTTTAATTAGGTTAATTTTAACTTTTTTTGCAATAAAATAAAATTAATATAGAATTAGGTTTTTAATGTATTTAATCATCTTATTTTTATTTCCTTAAATATTCAAAAAAACCAAAAAAATATTTCTTTTTATTAATTAATTAGTTTAGGTTTAATTTAATTCATAAATAATAAAAATCTCCTTCTTTATCAAAAAAGGGTCAAAACCCTAAAAAACTCTCCGATTCAATTTTTTCCCGTGCGTGTGATTTTTGATTCATAATTTTTTATCATATAATTGTATTTGCTCCGAGGATGTAATAGCTTTAACTTAGGACTTTTTATCGCTTTTATTTACTTTCCCGCATTTACTTTTCAAGGGTTTGTTTTTGGCGATGTAAATACCCGACGCCTTGTAATAGCGTAGTTTTATTTTCCGCAACCATTAACTGCTAGATGTATGCTTACTAGGCTATGCATGACAAGACTTATCTTAAACTTAAAATCAATCGTAGATCACCATAACATGTACAAAGATAACATAACTGAAACCTGACACACTCGCACATGCCACTCCTAGGGTACGCCTCACTTGGTTGCCTCGACGTGGTCATTGAGTATAAGAAGTTTTAGAGGTCGCCCTCCTGTCCAAAGATCAAAGTTGCCTCGAAATGGTTGCCTCGGATAAAACGATCTAAGATATTAGGGTTACCACTAAGACGTCTTACCATTGCTTTAGTGACCACATGTCCCTTAATCGAATTGACCCGAAAACTCCAACGACGGTGTTACCTTCTTCTCAATAGTGGGATAGCACTGTCTAAAGGACATTTACACAGCTTAATTCCTTTGAGTAGGTAGAGGTTCTCAGGTACTTGCTCTTTCAAAACAAAAATACTTTTCGCACTTACACTTTTCAAACAAAGTTTTCAAACAACACTTCATACACTCTTGAGGACAGAAACAAGAGTTAAATCGAAGTTTTCAAACAAAACTTTTTCAAATCCACAATCACAAAGAAAAGAAAATTTTTGAAAACATAGTGAGCAAGTACCTAAGAGCCCGTGGATAACCACGAATAGAAAGGGTGCTAACACCTTCCCTTTCTATAATCTACCTCCCGAACCCGAGAAACATCTCAAAAAGGAAATTTTCTGTGCTTTTGTCCTTTCCTAGTTGGATAAAATAAAAGACGGTGGCAACTCTTGCTTACCGCGACATTTTGCAAAAACAAACACAAACGCGAACTAGCATTCCAAAACAGTCAGTTCTCATTCCCACCGATCACAGAACTGGCGACTCTGCTGGGGAAGATATAAGTGAGGTGTACCTTAGGATTAGATCACTTGTGTTTTCAATCGTATGCTTTGTATGCTTTAAATTTCGTGGGCTTGTATCAGAGTTTTATAGATCCTAACCCGGATCTGGGGTACCCTTTTTTAGGTAAGTAGCAATAAACTGTGAGGGATCTGTCCGGCGTAGACCGGCACGGATGAAGCAGTAGCTACATTGGTGTGACTCCTTGGTCTGTACCGATATCCCTTGTGTTAGAACGAGGAGAATATGGGTCTTCTGAGGAGTCATTAAGCACCAACTGACCTTAGAACCTTAAATTGACTAACTTGGCCATAGAACAATAGCAGTATGCTACACTCATTAAGACTAAACTCTCGCGATGGTTCCGGCCGCAAGAAAAGGTTGCCAAACTGGAATTATGACCGATTGAAGGTAGTCAGTGATATTGAGATCCTCTAGAACCCGATTACTATTTTTAGGACAGGTCTTAACCAACTGAAACTGAAAGAGGGTAGTACCTAAACTTCATGCTGGCCTGAAATCTAAGGGCTCTTTTGTGTGACTTGTGTGCCTTTACCATGTTTGCCTTTTGTGAATACTTGTGGTGTGCCTTTACCATGACATCATAACATCATAACATTGCATACATCCTGCATAAGGACTAACCCATTTCAAAGACAAGAAGGTTTCATCTTTGCTCTATTTTGTAGGACATCATGATGCCCATGCGTAGGAATACTATCCGGCTCAACTTTGTTCAACCACCTGCTTTGCTTAAAGAGTTGATTGACAGGATTCCAGACACTACCTCCTTCATCAGGAGGCATGGTTCTCTTCTCGGTTTAGTCACCTCAAAGTGGGACCAACAATTGATGAGTGTCCTGGTCCAGTTTTATGACCCGCCATGCCATTACTTCACCTTTCAAGACTTCCAGCTGGTCCCTACCCTGGAAGAATTCTCTGAGTTGCTTGGTATCCCTGTTTTGGAGCAGACTCCATTTACTGGTTGGGAAAAGACTCTCAGGCCTGAAGAGATTGCTGCAGCCCTTCACCTGACCAAAGAAGAAGTAATGGCTAATTGGGAGACTAGAAGTGGGGTTAAGGGCTTTTTGGCTAAGTTTCTGGTTGGCAAAGCTAATTGTTTCTGGAATGACTTAGACTTCCAAGCGTACGAGGACATTCTGGCTCTCTTAATCTATGGTCTGGTATTGTTTCCAAATCCTGACACCTTTGTTGATGTTAATTCCATAAGGATCTTCATCTCTCGGAACCCTGTACCCACTCTCTTGGGTGATATCCTTCATCAGCTCTATACTCGTACCGCCCGAAAGCGGGGAACTTTGATGTGCTGTGCTCCTTTATTGGCGAGGTGGTTTATTTCGCACCTCCCTAAGTTCGTACTAAAGAACAAAGAAGGAAGAGGCTGGGCTCATAGGATAATGTCTCTTACTGATAATGACATTATTTGGACTCTCTGAGGCTTAGATGAGGTGGCCGTCATTGATCATTGTGGAGAGTATCCTAATGTTCCATTGATCGGAACCCATGGAGGAATCTCTTATAACCCATGTTTAGCTCTCCGTCAGTTTGGAAGAGCCAGAAGAGAAGGGCCTCATGAGATGTTGATACCTCATATCGTCTTTGATTTTCAGGTAGATAGTGACGAGCTGCGTCGTAGATTCATCAGGGCTTGGGATAGAGTTCACAAATCTGACCCACATGAGTTGGGACCAAAGACTTCTCTGCCAATGGAGTCATATTTCAGATGGGTCTGCATCCGTGCCCAGAAGTTAGGTATGCCATACGAAGCTGTCAGGCCTATTACTCTTGAAGCTGCTAGTAGATAAGGGGTTCCTCCAACTATTCTCCATCCTCATATGCCCACTGATGTTGGCACACTGAAGAGGTGTTGGGCGCAACTGCAGGAAGAACGGGATTCTTATCGGGAGAGGTTCAACGAACAAGAATAGAAGATCCAGAAGCTGACTAAGCAACTGGAGAACGAGCGGATCCTGAATAATTATATCCACACTGAGAAGAAGAGGCCATGGGAGCATTGATGGACCTTTGAGGATTTCTTTTATGGTTTATTTACTTTTCAGTATTTCCATTCCTGTAACGCCTAAGGGAAATTTGTTGAACAGTTTAACTTCTGAAGTTAAATCTAATAAAGTGTGTTTCCTTTCTTGTCTACAAATTTGAATCCCAATTGTCTTTGAAAACATAAATCATACGCATTTCATTTCATCATATGTATAACAGGTACCCCTTTTACAGGTCACTTATCTTCTTCGCCGTTTATTTCAGAAATCATCATGTCTACTGAACCTTCCACTGAGCAAGCTATCAAGGCCCTCCAGGCCCAGAATGCCCAGTTCCAAGAGTTGGTTATGGGCCTAGCCCAGGGTCAACAGGATTTGAAGACTCTGATTCTGAAAGAGAGGAAGAAGAAGAAGAAGAGGACCGTCTTGTTCAACACTGGACACAGGTTTGGGAATGGACTGCAGAATGAGGTTGATCTGACCACCTCATCTGTACGGAAAGACAGCCCATAAGAGAGAAGGGTTCCTAGTCCCATGGTCTCTGACAACGAGACAGATTATGATGAAGAATAGTACCCTTCTGCTGAGGATAGGTACAAACAGTTGGAGGACCGCTTGAGCGCCATGGAGATACAGAATGTGCCCGGGTTGGACTTTGGAGACCTAGGCTTATCCTCTGGGGTGGTGATCCCCCATAAATTCAAGGCACCTGCCTTTGCCAAGTATGATGGAGCTTTCTGTCCAAAGATGCACCTCCGGTCATATGTAAGGAAGATCCAGCCTTACACTGCTGATAAGAATTTGTGGATCCATTTCTTTCAAGACAGTCTTTCAGGGACTCAGCTTGAGTGGTTCTATCAGCTGGATGGAGCCAGTATCCGTAACTGGGAGGATTTGGCTATTGCATTCTATAAGCAGTATCAATATAATTCTGACCTCGCTCCTATGCGTACCCAACTCCAGGGTATGTCAATAGGGACAGGTGAAGGATTTAAAGAGTATGCTCAAAAATGGAGAGACCTTGCCGGAAGGGTGCAACCACCTCTAACGGGTCGTGAATTGGTTGATATGTTTTTGGGGACCCTTTCTGGTCCATTCTTCAACCATTTGATTGGAAACTCTTCAGCCGGGTTTACAGACTTTATCTTGACTGGTGAGAGGATTGAAGCTGGTATCAAGGCAGGCAAGATACAGAAGGGTGCCTCCTTGAGCACTGAGAAGAAGCCGTTCAAGAAAGAATCCAGCGCTGTCTACGGTCCAAGGAGACAGAATAGACCGGAACACCGCCAAGCTGTCAACGCGGTGGTTATTTTAAAACCTGCTGGTGCTCCTCAGCATCACAACCAACAAAGGGGCGAGAGACCTCGAAGGCAGTTCACTCGTCTCAGCATGACCTTGTCCCAGATATTGCCGCAGTTACTGACAACCAATTTGGTGACTCTGAAAGAAGCTCTGAAGATTTCAAACACATCATCACCAAAGTACAATCCTAACGCCCGCTGCGCTTATTACTCTGACAGCCCGGGGCATAATACAGATGATTGTTGGGCTTTGAAGAATAAGGTTCAAGACCTAATCGATGCAAAGGAGATTGAGTTCGAGGCGCCAGAGAGGCCTAATGTTGTGACCGCTCCCATGCCCAAACATGGAGTAAATGCTGTAGAGGAAGACTTGTTTGTAGCCTCTGTGGATGATATTGTTACCCTGCTGATGACCGTCAAGAGGAACCTGTTGCTAGCCAGTTTATTTCCGGGATGTAGTGAAGGTTGCCATCTTTGTTCTGTTTCACCTACTGGTTGCCCATCTTTGAAGTCAGGTATCCAAAACCTGATGGATAATAAAGAAATATTGTTTGAAAAAGTTGTTGTTCCTGCCACCCCTACTGAAGAAGTTTCCATTATTACCATTTTCAACAATTCTCCCAAGGCTCCCTCGAGGAAGCCTGTCATAATTACGCATGTTCAGAAGATTGCACCCATAATCATCACTGTTCCGGGGCCTATTCCCTACACCTCTGAAAAAGCTGTCCCTTGGCACTATGGGGAAGATGTTTATGTTCTTGGAGTCAAGCAAGAGTTTGATACTAATACCGGCGTCAGCAACATTACCGGGCCTGCTAAAGTCACCCGCAGCGGTAGACTTTTCTCACTTGATATTGCGCCACCAACTGTCCGGAGACCTATTGTCATCACACCTGCAAGTGTACCTACTTCCCTCCCTGATCAAGTTCCTATTTCTACCCCTGTTGCCGAGTCATCTGACACTCGGGGCAAAGGGATCACCACTGATATGCCTGCCCAGACGGAGGCACCAAAGACCATCAATGTTGAAGCTTCCAAACAGGAGATGGAAGAAATTATGAAGATCATCCAGAAGAGTGATTATAATGTAGTTGAGCAGCTGGGGCAAACCCCCTCCAAGATTTCTATGTTATCACTGTTGTTGTATTTAGAGGCCCACGCCAAGTCCCTGATTACCTTCCTGAAGAAGGCCCACGTGCCACAAGAGACATCAGCTGATCAGTTTACCGATTGTGTGGCCAACTTAACTGCTGATAATGGTTTGGGTTTTCTCCGATGCTGATCTGACTGCTAAAGGGAAGAACCATAATGATGCCCTGCATGTCTCCATTGAATGCAGGGGCACTACCCTTGCACATGTGTTGGTTGACACTGGTTCCTCATTGAACATCTTGCCCAAGAAAGCTCTAGACAGGTTGGATTGCGAAGGGCTGAAGCTAAAGCCAAGTAACATTGTTGTCCGGGCCTTTGATGGGTCTAAAAGGATGGTGCATGGTGAGGTCGATATTCCAATTAGAGTTGGTTCTCAGGTCTTCGATTCTACATTCTACATGATGGATATTCGACCGTCCTATTCTTGTTTGCTGGGTCGTCCATGGATCCATAAAGCTGGAGCTGTGACCTCCACACTCCACCAGAAGCTGAAGTACCCGGTCAGAGGGAAGATTGTGACAGTACAAGGGGAGGAAGAGTATATGGTCAGCCACCTTAACTCGTTCCAGTACATAGAGATGGATGGGGAGTTCATTGAGACTCCATTTCAACACTTTGAAGAGGTTCCTCAGACACTGGCATCATCTGAGACTGTGATTGAAGATTCTCCTTTGAAGATGGCTTCCTGAAAGGATGCCCGGGCTATTATTGAGAAGGGTGAGTATGCAAACTGGGGCCGACTTCCTGATTTCACTCAGAAGACTAACAAGTTTGGTTTGGGTTTCACTGCAGAAGCTCAAAGGGTTGTTCGTAGTGCAAAGATTGGAAGACCTCCTGTGTTCATCAGCAACTCGGGAGTAAACTCCATTGAAGATGACGTGGAGGAATCTGAATTCGACAACTGGATCTACCCTACGACCAACGGTGGACCAAACAACTGGACAGCAAAGGACTTCGTCCCTATTACTTTTGTTACTCAGTAATGAACTCTTTTGTTTTGAACAGACAATATTGTGAAACTTTATGGCCCGATGTCTTATCCGGGGCACCGTGGCTTCATTTGTGAGGGCTTTTGTGTGTCATTTTCATATATCATTAATAAAAGCATTGGACGTTTTTTGCATTTCAAATCTTGTGCTCCTTGTCTTTCTTTATTATATATTGCAAAACAGCTATTTACACACACTCACATATACAGGTCCCAATCCACTTTGGATCTCACTGGTAACGACTCTACTACTGCCAGTTATGACTTCGAAAATCCGATCAACTTAGCCGAAGACGAAGGTGAAGATGATTGCGAAGTGCCTGGTGAGCTTGCAAGACTGCTACTCCAGGAAGAGAGGGCCATTCAGCCACATGAAGAACTAGTGGAAACAGTGAATCTGGGTACTGAGACAGACAAAAAGGAAATCAAGATCGGTGCAAATCTGGAGCTTAGTGTGAAACAACGGTTGATTCAGATGCTGCATGACTACGTGGAAATCTTTGCCTGGTCTTATGAAGATATGCCTGGGTTGGATGTCGACATTGTGGTTCATCACCTGCCTACCAAGGAAGAATGCCCTCCGATAAAATAGAAGGTCCGCCGTATGCGTCCAGAGATGTCCGAGAAAATCAAGGCTGAGGTTATGAAACAATTTGACGCCGGTTTTCTAGCAGTAACTTCTTACCCTCAGTGGGTTGCCAATGTGGTTCCGGTACCGAAGAAAGATGGTAAGGTCCGAATGTGTGTTGATTACAGGGATCTGAACAGGGCGAGCCCTAAGGATGACTTCCCTCTGCCTCACATCGACGTTCTGGTTGACAACACTGCTCAGCATAAGGTATTCTCCTTCATGGACGGTTTCTCCAGTTATAATCAGATAAAAATGGCTCCCGAAGACATGGAGAAGACCACTTTTGTTACTCAGTGGGGCACCTTTTGTTATAAGGTCATGCCCTTTGGGTTGAAAAATGTTGGGGCAACATACCAATGTGCCATGGTTGCTCTGTTTCATGATATGATCCATCATGAGATTGAAGTATATGTCGATGATATGATTGCAAGGTCCCAAAATGAGGAGGAACACCTTGACCATCTACAGAATCTGTTTGACCGGTTAAAATTGTACAAGCTGAGATTAAACCCGAACAAGTGCACCTTCGGGGTGAGATCTGGAAAACTACTAGGTTTCGTCGTAAGCGACAAAGGTATTCAAGTGGAACCTGCCAAAGTGAAAGCCATACAAGAGATGCCAGATCCCAAGACAGAGAAAGAAGTCAGAGGCTTTCTAGGACGGTTGAACTACATCGCCCGATTCATCTCGCACCTAACTGCTACTTGCGAACCAATCTTCAAGCTACTAAAGAAATATCAAGTAGTACGTTGGAATGATGAATGTCAGGCCGCTTTCGAAAGAATCAAAGAGTATCTCCAAGAGCCACCTATTCTTATGCCACCGGTTGAAGGGAGACCTCTAATCTTATACTTGACAGTACTTGACAACTCAATGGGGTGTGTGTTGGGTCAGCATGACGAGTCTGGCCGAAAAGAACATGCTATTTATTACCTTAGCAAAAAGTTTACCGACTGTGAGACCCGATACTCACTGCTCGAGAAAACTTACTGCGCTTTGGTATGGGCTGCTCGCCGGCTAAGACAGTATATGTTGACTACACTACTCTGTTGCTTTCAAAAACGGATCCAATCAAGTATATCTTCGAAAAGCCCGCCTTGTCCGGAAGAATAGCAAGATGGCAGATGATCTTGATTGAGTACGACATCCAGTACACGACTCAAAAAGCAATCAAGGGAAGTGTATTGGCAAACCATTTGGCACATCAGGCGGTGGATGATTACCAGTCTATGAACTTTGAATTTCCAGACGAGAATATCATGGTAGTAACTGGTTGCGAAATACCTGGACCGGATGAAGGACCCGAGGAAGGATCCCGATGGTCTATGCACTTTGACGGAGCCTCGAATGCTTTGGGTAACGGTATTGGCGCTGTGATCATATCTCCTAAGGGCTCTCATACTCCGCTCACCACCCGAATGTGTTTTAACTGCACCAACAACATGGCGGAGTATGAAGCATGCATTATGGGTCTTCGAGCTGCAATTGACCTAAGGATCAAGTTTCTGAGTGTCTTCGGAGATTCCGCTCTCGTGATCAGTCAAATCAAAGGTGAGTGGGATACGAAACACCCAAATCTTATTCCTTACAAGGAGTATGTATTGACGTTGCTTCCCCATTTTGAGGAGATAACCTTTGAACACTTCCCAAGAGAGTAGAATCAGTTGACGGACACGCTAGCTACAATGTCTTCTATGTTCAAAGTCAAGTGGGACAACGAGGCTCCCCGGATCATTATTTGGAAATTGGATGAACCTGCACATTGCTATGATCTTGAGACCGAAGAGGTAACAGAAAAACCTTGGTATCATGAAGTAAAGAGGTACCTTGAAGCTCAAGAATACCCCGAGGGCGCGTCTGTTAATGACAAGAAGTTTCTGAGAAGGTTCGCGGCAAAGTTCTTCATCAGCAATGACATTCTTTACAAACGTAACCATGATTCAACCTTACTGCGTTGCATGGATAAAATTAAAGCAGAAAGGATTATGGCAGAGCTGCATGAAGGTACCTTTGGAACGCATTCCAGTGGACATACCATGGCAAAGAAAATCCTTTGGGCAGGATATTACTGGTCAACAATGGAAGCCGACTGTTATCAGCATTCGCGGACATGTCACAAGTGCCAGATCTATGATGATAAGGTACACATTCCTCCAGTTCCTTTGAACGTCTTGACAGCACCTTGGCCTTTTGCAATGTGGGGCATTGATATGATCAGAGAGATCAGACCTACGACATCCAACGGACATCGTTTCATCCTAGTAGCGATTGATTACTTTACAAAGTGGGTTGAAGCAGCTTCCTTTGCCACCGTAACCAAGAACGTCGTGGCACGATTCATTCGGCATAACCTGATCTGTCGATACGGTGTACCAGAGAGGATCATTACGGATAATGGTACCAATCTTAACAACAAGATGATCACTGAGCTCTGCGAGCAATTCAAGATACATCACCATAACTCTTCTCCCTACCGACCGAAGATAAATGGGGATGTAGAAGCGGCTAATAAGAACATTAAGAAGATTGTGCAGAAGATGACAATGACCTACAAAGATTGGCACGAGATGTTACCATTTGCTCTTCATGGGTACCGTACCTCAGCACGGACGTCAACAGGGGCAACACCCTATTCCTTGGTATACAGCATGGAGGCAGTCCTGCCCATTGAAGTTCAAATACCCTCTCTTCGGATCATGAAGGATGCGGTTTTAAGCGAAGACGACTGGATCCAGACCCGGCTTGATCAACTAAACCTAATCGACGAAAAGAGACTCACTACTATTTGTCATGGTCAGACGTACCAAAAACGGATGATCAAGGCATTTAACAAGAAAGTCAGACGACAAGAATATCAAGTCGGGGACCTGGTAATCAAGCGCATCATTTTACCTCAAGGTGATCCCAGGGGCAAATGGACCCCTACATACGAAGTGCCATTTGTGGTTAAGAACATCTTCTCAGGAGGAGCGATGATTCTAACCACCATAGATGGTGACGACCTTCCTCACCCCGTCAATGCAGACATAGTAAAAAGATACTACGCATAATTAAAGACCCGCTAGGTTGACTGGCCTAGGCAAAAATAAGGGCTTCCAGGCGAACCAAAAGGGTTCGGGCAAAAATAAGGGATGAAAATTAAAAAAAAATCTGTACACCTGGCAAGTCGAAAACTTGAAAAGGCGGCTTGGGCAAAAATGGGTATCCCGGTGGACTGAAAACCCGAAAGGGCGGTCCAGGCAAAAGTTAGGGATAAGCGTAACACTATGTCTCATTGGATCACCCTGCATCCAGACTTCAGTATCGACCATCAGGCTCGGACGACACCAATCAATCAGATTCATCTCCAACTAAGCAGCAAAGTGATGAGATGCTTGAAAACATAAAGGCGATAGCAGAGTTGGAACCCAGTGGGATTTTTCACATAGCTGTTTTGTTTTCTTTTTATAAATTGTATAAATCCTATTTGTTCGGCGGCGTTCTCTTACTAGGACGTCATCCTCTTGTACAAAAACGCCTATTTACGGGCAAACTTCAAAATCAATACAAGTTCATTTTTCAGACAAATTGCAAATTGTTTTTCCTTTATCTGTTTTGTTTTGCAAAGAACGTCCAATGTTCATTTTTGATATATGCATTTGACATTAATTGCTGCTCATAAATACTTGCATGCGAAACAAAGGACTAATTACGGGTGACATCAGAAGTAGGGGCAATAAGAAGGGTCTAAGAGGTCTAGTTGCTCTGTCCACCAAGGTACCAAGGTATATTCAGTTGAAGAATATGACCAAGATACCTTCACTCCCCGAAGAGTAGGACAGTAATGGAAAATCTCCCCACTAAGACCTGCAACTATGTACAAATCAGCAATACTCTCCCCAAGCAGAGTTGGTCTATCGTCAGCCCTAAAAAAGTTAGGTATCCCCAGAAGGTCTTAATATTCCCCAGCGGAGTATACAAATATTCCCCAGCAAGCGTAAATAGCATCCCCGATAGTCTTAATATTCCTCAACGAAATATAAGAATGTTCCCCGGCAGAATACAAGATACCCCAGTGGAGCCATTTCCCCAGTGCAGTCTAAAAAATATTCCCCAAGAGAATTGAATCATCTTACCTAGTAGATTCTGGAAGCTTGTCCCCTGCAAAATACAAATGCATCTCCTCAGCCAAATTCAGAGGTTATCCCCACAAGAGTCTAACTGAGTTATCCTCAGCAAGTTGCAACTGAAAGATCATCCCTAGTGAAGTTCCTTCCACCCCCAGCGGAGTTCAGCATCAAAATCCCCAACAGAGCTTATCAACGGAATCCCCCAGCGGAGTTATCGTTAAAATCCCAGCAAAGCATCTCTTCCCACAGAGTATTTCCCCTCAGAGTAATCTCTTCATCAAGTTTATTCCCCAACGGAGTTCTTTTCTCCTGCAGGTTTATTCTCACAATCATCTTCGTTCATCATCCCCAGCGGAAATGAAGAACTCAACACTATTCTCCAGCAGTTCCGGGATTTATTTTCCCCAACTAAAAACATCACATCTTCATACATTATGACATGCATACGCATCATACAACACAAATCTCATTTATTTTGAGAACATCATGACATCATGCATTTCATACATCATGACATTGCATAGAACTAACGTTTTGCCCTTTTCAGGAAAAGGTCAATCCAAAGATGGCTACCATCAACCTTTTTAAGTTCCAGATGAATACCTGTAACAAGCCAGGAAAATTCTGTGGATGACTGATTGTAGATCAATACCTGTAACAAGCCAGGAAAGTTATCTACATGAAGAGATTGAAGATCAATACCTGTAACAAGCCAGAAAGACCATCTTTCTTTCTCAGGTCAGAGATCAATACCTGTAACCAGCCAGGACAACTATCTCATCGACCAATCTTTCTTAAGTTCCAGATGAATACCTGTAACAAGCCATGAAAATTCTATGGACGACTGATTGTAGATCAATACCTGTAACAAACCAGGAAAGTTATCTACATAAAGAGATTGAAGATCAATACCTGTAACAAGCCAGGAAGACCATCTTTCTTTCTCAGGTCAGAGATCAATACCTGTAACCAGCCAGGACAACTATCTCATCGGCCAATCTTTTCAAGTTCCAGATTAATACCTGTAACAAGCCAGGAAAAGCATTTGTGGACGACTAATTCCAGATTAATACCTGTAACAAGCTAGGAAAAGAATCCATGGACGACTAATTGAAGATTGATACCTGTAACAAGCCAGGAAAAGCATTTGTGGATGACTAATTGCAGATTGATACCTGAAACCAGCCAGGAAAACCACCTACATGAAGAGATTGAAGATTAATACCTGTAACAAGCTAGGAAGACTTTCTTTCTCAGGTCAGAGATTAATACCTGAAGCCAGACAGGACAATTATCTACTTAACCATCATGAAGAAACCCTACACTGGTTCCTTCTCTCTTTCAGATGAAGTTTCACACGGACTCATCATCAGGCAACCCTACACAGGTTCCTTCATTCAACTTACAAAGTTACAATTCAACAAACAATCTCCAGATGGCATCTATAAGCCCATCCTCCTACCAACAATCTCCAAATGGCATCTGTAAGCCCATTCCTGATATCACAATGCTGATACTACATCATGCGAGTGCAAATTTCTGGGCACTTTAGTGTTCAATCATCTTCCACCTTCGGATCACGAAAGGCACACAAGCCAATCTACATCCTCAGGTTTAAGAAGATTGAACAGGGGCAACTGTTGTACCCCAAAATTTGCCCTCCCATATTCCTCAAGATTTGTCAAGAATGATTTTCAAATTGCTCAAAATGGCTCAAGGGTTGTACAGTCAAATCACCTCCTAAGGCAGTCAATTCAAAATTAGGGTTTTGGTTCTTTCAAGGAATTTAGGGTTTTCAATGGTTCAATCAAGTCTCGTAGGCCTATATACATTCTCAAGCACCTACATGCCAAGTTTCAAGACTCACAGTGTCAATTTGCACAATCAAAAGCTCCATTTGATCTACAGTCAACTGCAAGGGCAAAATGGTCATTTTACAGTCAAAAGTCAGAATTCTTGGTCAACATCTTATTTTGAGTTCACAATCATCATTTGATCAAGTCTTGATCATGATCCCACAAGAATAGCTCAAAAATCATCAAGATGCAAAAGTTACTATTTTTGGACAGCAGAAAAGTCAACTATAATTTGACAAGGGCATAACTCTTTCATGGTTTATCAGAAAAATTCCATCCAAATCTCATTTTGAAGAGGATGCAATTTCCTACAATCTATCTTCACACCCCAAGTTCAAGAAATGCTCTCACAAAAAGTTACCAATTTTTACATTATAGGTCAATTTCAAAAGTCAACAAAAGTACACTTTGAGTCAAAGGCCATAACTTGAGATTGGTAAATACAAATGACATGGGACCAAAAGCATTGGTTAGAGGACTTCAAGGGCTTTCCAAAATTTCCAAGAACATGGTCATATGATCAAAATTGAGCAAGTTGTGCATTGGAGAAGTTGGGAAATTTTCATGAATTTGCAAAAGTCAACTTTGCTCAAAACACCTTCTTTTTGCTAATGGGCCTCAAATCTCTTCTTGAAACATCATCCATGACCTATGCACGACCCACCAAGTTAAATTGGATTTATTTTCTTAAATTTATTAATTAAATGGATTTTTAATATATAATAATTCATTTAATTAATTTAAATCATAAGAAAATACAAGATTTGATTTTTAAATCTTTTTGTGAACCAAATATGATCCAAATATGCTGACCAATTTGTGCACAAGCTAAAAGATACAAAAAAAATCCAATTTTGGCAACTTGTTCAATCATGAAAAATCAAGAATATTTGATTTATCAATCAAGGATTCAATCATCAATGCACATGGATATTGGCCCAGCTCTTGACCTAATTTGATTGCCTTATACATAAGCAAGCCAACTATAACCTAATACACGACTGAAAGCTGCAGAAACAACCCTATCAATTTCACGAATTTTCAAGAAAACTCAAAATTGGTTCTTGCATTCTAGGCCAATTCAAGGCGTTTTGTCCATCCAAACACATTGCAGGAAGCACTAGGATTGTTTTGCAATCAAATTCAAGCATCAAAGCTCAAGGAATCGCTACATACCATCTCACGGTTTGCCTTTATAATTCAAAACTGTATCTCTTGATTCATGCACATTTAACATGTTTTTGTGATTGATTTGCATTGCTAGAGACCATACGAAGCTAATGGAATGATTGAATTGAACTGTAATGCCCTGAATCGAGAGATGCCATGACTGAATTTCTAGGGTTTTCAAGCTTTCAAATAGGGCTTTTCAATCCAGGAAAAATTAAGACCAATGGAATACATGGTTGAATTCGTGAGGCCAAGACGATCAAAACCCATACCTCGCGAAATATTTATGTTTGCTCTGTGTCTATTCGCTATTTTTCCTTGCAGGAGGTAGTGGAGGTTAAAAACCCCCGCTATCTGATTTTGTTTACACAGAATAAAGGTTGAAGATGATGAGGTGTTGGCATCTGATTCGTGTGTTGGAAAAACCTGCGCGTTATTTTTTGTTTACAGCATATTGTTTGTTTTTTGTATATAATATTCTCTATCTATCCATTTAACAAAAGCGCGTTACAGTTCAGTTGGCAAAGGCATTGAAGCATAGTTCATTGGGACCTGGGTTCGAATCCCAGGTCCCCCAAAACATTTGTGTTATTTTGTTTCAGGCAATTCTATGTAGCACTCCAAGCAGGGCCCATCATACGCCCTCATCCAGATGTTGTCCAAGTGGCCTCAGACCTGATCCAAGGGTCTAGATGGAAGGACTATCATAATCTCCAGTCAATGCATACACGTGGAAGTGGAGAAGTCAACAAAGGCCATGACGTTTTGGGCTTCCGAACTGCAAAATACACCTCCAAAACTGGGCCCAAACCCCCTGAGTTTGCCTCTTTTATTTTTTCTTTCATTATATTTTTTATTTTACTTATTTAATTTTAATTCTTAAATTAACTACTAACTAAAATAATTAACATTTTCTTAATAAATTCAGAAAACATAAAAAATATAATATTTTTATTTATTAAATTTAATTAGTTATTTTTGTAAATAAATATTAACATAATTTAATTTAGTTTTAATTAGGTTAATTTTAACTTTTTTTGCAATAAAATAAAATTAATATAGAATTAGGTTTTTAATGTATTTAATCATCTTATTTTTATTTCCTTAAACATTCAAAAAAACCAAAAAAATATTTCTTTTTATTAATTAATTAGTTTAGGTTTAATTTAATTCATAAATAATAAAAATCTCCTTCTTTATCAAAAAAGGGTCAAACCCCTAAAAAACTCTCTGATTCAATTTTTTCCCGCGCGTGTGATTTTTGATTCATAATTTTTTATCATATAATTGTATTTTCTCCGAGGATGTAATAGCTTTAACTTAGGACTTTTTATCGCTTTTATTTACTTTCCCGCATTTACTTTTCAAGGGTTTATTTTTGGCGATGTAAATACCCGACGCCTTGTAATAGCGTAGTTTTATTTTCCGCAACCATTAACTGCTAGATGTATGCTAACTAGGCTATGCATGACAAGACTTATCTTAAACTTAAAATCAATCGTAGATCACCATAACATGTACAAAGATAACATAACTGAAACCTGACACACTCGCACATGCCACTCCTAGGGTACGCCTCACTTGGTTGCCTCGACGTGGTCATTGAGTATATGAAGTTTTAGAGGTCACCCTCCTGTCCAAAGATCAAAGTTGCCTCGAAACGGTTGCCTCGGATAAAACGATCTAAGACATTAGGGTTACCACTAAGACGTCTTACCATTGCTTTAGTGACCACATGTCCCTTAATCGAATTGACCCAAAAACTCCAATGACGGTGCTACCTACTTCTCAATAGTGGGATAGCACTGTCTAAAGGACATTTACACAACTTAATTCCTTTGAGTAGGTAGAGGTTCTCAGGTACTTGCTCTTTCAAAACAAAAATACTTTTCGCACTTACACTTTTCAAACAAAGTTTTCAAACAACACTTCATACACTCTTGAGGACATAAACAAGAGTTAAATCGAAGTTTTCAAACAAAACTTTTTCAAATCCACAATCACAAAGAAAAGCAAATTTTTGAAAACATAGTGAGCAAGTACCTAAGAGCCCGTGGATAACCACGGATAGAAAGGGTGCTAACACCTTCCCTTTCTATAATCTACCTCCCGAACCCGAGAAACATCTCAAAAAGGAATTTTTCTGTGCTTTTGTCCTTTCCTTGTTGGATAAAATAAAAGACGGTGGCGACTCTTGCTTACCGCGACATTTTGCAAAAACAAACGCAAACGCGAACCAGCATTCCAAAACAGTCAGTTCTCATTCCCACCGATCACACATACCATTATGTATCGACTCATACTGAGTTGATTTGGCAATACAGGGGCAAGGAAAGTTATGTGTCGATGCATAGGAGCTTGTGTCGACACATAATAGTTCAAAATTCATTTCTTCCTTCTTTTTACACTGTTTTTACATTTCCTTCATTGTCATTAGATATGTTTGTAATATTTAAGTTCCTATTTCATCCCCATTTATAAATTGTACCCCGTCCCCTAAACGATGTAATAGCGTAGGACTTTATTTTCCGCAATTTAACGCTTTCAAATACAAATGCTAGTAATTAGGGTTTTGTATGGAAAGACTAAAACCAATCAATATAAAACCCTAATCAAAGACAAAAACAATGCATGTAAATCAATACACTTGCACACAAACACCCCTAGGGTAAATCCACTTGGTTGCCTTACAAAAATGGCCATATCACGCATGTGAGGTATCTTAGCAAAGACGAGCAAAACACAAGATCATAGCCCCTCAATGACGCTATCCATGTTACATTTAAAAATGATCTTAGTCCCTAAATAAAAATGCTAAGATACCTTGCAATTTGCTAATCATGGTTATACGATGACCCACGCCCGTCCCTTTTACATCCAAAGATAGGGTTACTGAAGATGTGAAAAACACAAGAAGGGGGGTTGAATTGTAAATCTTAAATCAAAGGTGCAGACAACACGATATTTTTATCCTGGTTCGTTTGATCTCAAACTACTCCAGTCCACCCGTCAAGGTGATTTCGCCTCTCTCCAACGAGGTCTTAATCCACTATATTCAACTGAATACAACAACTATTTTAACAACTGTTAAAGCCTTCTTGAGTCTAACCACAGAATGGTTTATCTCAAGGAAATTCTCTTACAGATAAATGAACAAAAGTGTGTTTGATGTTTTCTAATAAAACTATATATCACAACTGTGATAATATACAATATTAAGCTTAGAATGAAACTAGACTGTTAATGCTATTGAGTAGGCGTGGTTGAAAGCTTTAGCAAATTGTATGAATGAGTTCGTTTATGTAAGCGTGTATGCGTGAAGATTATTAGCCTTTTCTTTTCTCACACAGTCTTGTTTAAATAGCCACGGAAGAGACACGTTGGTTGTCCATAAATCCATTTCAATGCTAATAACGTTCTTTCCTTTTTTGAGAAGATCTTGTCTTGGAATAAAGCCGTTGGTAATAAATCTGTCTTGAATGCTTAGTAACGTTGACACTTCAGAGTCTTCTCTGCTTATGGTAATCAAAGTGTTCTTGGCTTTAACTTATTCTGACACTTCTGAGTGCTGATGACTTGGTTAAGATCTTGATCAGAGTCAGAGTATTTTATGCGCAGATTCTGGTCATCAGGCTTCAGCGTATGATCTGGTAACTTCAGTGTGTAGCACATGTTATTTGATCTTCTGATGCTGACATATCTTCTGATGCTGATGTTGATACTGGTATTCTGATGCTGATTCCATCAGAGTTTCTGTAAATACACAACATAATTTTAAGTAGCATATATGTCTTATATAAATCTTACAATTTATTTAATCTTGTATTTTGTTATCATCAAAACTCTAACTGAGGGTTGTAGAATCAAACTATGTTCTAACAATCTCCCCCTTTTTGATGATGACAAAAACCAGATTTTTTTCAATTAAAATTAAAGAATAAAAGGTATCAGAGATAAACAAATAACGAATAAAAGGTATCAGAGATAAGAAGATAAGGAATAAAAGATATCAGAGCAACAAAGAAAAAAACTCCCCCTGAGTTGATTACTTTCCTTTAACTCCATGAGACCTTGAGCATCAGAACTTTACTTTATCAGAGTTCATCAGATTCATCAGATTCTTGTACCTGTAAGCTTTTCAGAAGAAAGAAATTCAAATATATCAGAATTTTAGAATGTTTGAGACTTATGTCTCAGTAATCCGTTATTGAAAAATATCATTCTTTCTCCCCCTTTTTGTCAGTTATCAAAAAGCACAAATAATCAGAGTTAAAATGATCAGAGCTAAAAAAGCGTTTATATTAAAAACAGAAGCAATGATAAGTTCAGAACACGTAAAATATTACAGACAAACATGTAAAGAAAACAAGGAAAACACAAGAAAATTCTAAGAGGGAGGTGGAAGACGTGTGAACAGAGCTTCCAACATGCTCTTGATTTGAGTGTTTAAATAGATTTCTAAAAAGGTTTTGAAAACATAAACGTTAAGAGAGAGAAATTAATAATGATTATTAGCATTTAATGATAGCTGATTTTAGGGGATTCAGAAAGATATTTGGAACGGTTACCCATGACACGTGTCTCAATGCATCCAATCAGCGCTTTGCCTTTTCAGAAACGTGAACGCGTGTTCAGCCTCAGAAAATTGCTGATGACTGGATGACACTTGTTTGCTTGAGTGAACAGCACATTTTCATCCTTGAAATGAAGCGCTCAGATCTTCATGGATAGATTCTGATACAATCTGCATTTCTAAAGTTCTGAAAGAAGATTGATCAGAAGTTCACAGAAAATAAACAAAGTTCTGAAGGTTAATATATAGAATCAAAACATTTTTATTCTGGGCAGAGCTTCATGCTGAGATGTTTCAGAATAAAGTTGAACCTATCTTCAGAAAGTGGTTTTGTAAAAATATCAGCCCATTGATGGTCTATGTTAATAAATTTTAAATTTAAAATCCCTTTCTGAATATAGTCCCTAATAAAATAATGTTTTATTTCTATATGCTTAGCCCTAGAATGCAAAATTGGATTTTTACTTAAGCAAATATCAGAAGTATTGTCATAGAAGATAGGAATGTTACTCTCAAATATATGGAAGTCCTCAAGTTGACTTTTCATCCAGAGCATTTGTGTGCTGCATCCAGCTGCTGCTATGTATTCAGCTTCTGCTGTTGATAGAGCAATTGTGTTTTGTATTTTGCTGGACCATGAGATCAGATTTTCTCCCAGAAACTGGCAGCTTCCAGAAGTTCTTTTTCGTTCTACTCTGTCTCCAGCAAAATCAGCATCACAGTATCCTACTAAGCTGCAATCACTTGATTTTCTATAAAACAAACCCAGATTAGTAGTACCTTTCAGATACTTGAAAATTCGCTTAACTGTTGTTAAGTGAGATTCTCTAGGATCTGATTGGAATCTAGCACAAATGCATACACTGAATAAAATATCAGGCCTTGAAGCTGTCAGATAAAGAAGAGAACCAATCATACCTCTGTAGACCTTCTGTTCTACCTTTTTGCTTACCTCTTCTCTTTCCAGAATGCACGTGGGATGCATTGGAATCTTTGATGGCTTACATTCTGAGAGATCAAATTTCTTCAGAAGTTCTCTGACATATTTGCTTTGATGAATGTAAGTTCCTTCTAGGGTTTGATTGATCTGAATGCCCAGAAATAATTTTAGTTCCCCCATTAGGCTCATCTCAAATTCTGCCTGCATACACTTAGCAAACTTTCTTCCCAGAGAAGGTTTAGTAGATCCAAATGTGATGTCATCAACATAAATCTGACATACTAAAATGTCATTCTTAACTGTCTTACAGAATAGAGTTGTGTCCACTTTCCCTCTGGTGAATTCCTTTTCTAACAGGAAGTTACTTAGTCTTTCATACCAAGCTCTGGGAGTTTATTTCAGACCATAAAGTGACTTCTTTAGTTTGAAAACATATTCTGGATTTCTGGAACTTTCAAAACCAGGGGGTTGGTGCACATATACCTCTTCTTTTATATAGCCATTTAAGAATGCACTCTTAACATCCATCTAATACAGAGTGATGCCTTTATTAACAGCAAATGAAATTAAGAGTCTGATAGATTCTAACCTGGCGACTGGAGCAAAGGTTTCTGTATAGTCTATCCCCTCTTGCTGACTAGAACCTTGTGCTACCAATCGTGCTTTGTTTCTGATGACTTCACCTTGTTCATTCAGTTTGTTTTTGAACACCCATTTTGTTCCAATGACGTTGAATCCTTTTGGTTTAGGAACTAGATCCCATACGTCATTTCTTGTGAACTGATTCAGCTCTTCTTGCATTGCTAGAATCCAGTCATTGTCCAGAAGTGCTTCATCAATTGATGATGGTTCAATTATAGAAACAAGTCCCATGAGGGATTCTTCAAAGTTTCTGAAGCTAGCTCTTGTTCTGATTGGATCTTCCTTTCTTCCTAAGATTGTTTCTTCTGGGTGATCCATGCTGCTTCTGGATAGTATTTTCTGAAGTTGATCAACAGAAGGTGCTGGATTGCTTGCAGTGCCTCTTTCTGATGTTGAGGGAGTGTCTCTGTTAAGAGCTTCTGATGACTTGTCTTCAATACCTGTGAATTCAACTTCCATACCTGCAAATACTTCATTCTGCTTTGACTTTTGAGAGTCAAGCTTATCATCAAAACGAACACTGATTGATTCTTCCACAATCTGTGTTTCTGTATTGTATACTCTGTACCCTCTTGAGCGTTTAGAGTATCCTAACATAATACACTTTTGTGCTTTAGAGTCAAACTTGTTCAAATAATTTTTTGTATTCAAAATAAAGCACGTACATCCAAATGGATGAAAATAAGAAATGTTGGGCTTTCTGTTCTTCCACAATTCATATGGAGTCTTTTCCAGAATAGGTCTTATGGAGATTCTATTCTGAATGTAGCACGCTGTGTTTATTGCCTCTGCCCAGAAGATCTTAGCAACGTTAGTCTCGTTGATCATGGTTCTGGCCATTCTCTTGCAATGTTCTGTTCTTTCGTTCTACAACTCCATTTTGCTGGGGAGTTCTAGGACAAGAGAAATCATGCAGAATGCCTTTGTCATTAAAGAATGACTCAAAATCTTTGTTTTCAAACTCTCCACCATGATCACTTCTGACTTTGACGATTCTAAGATCCTTTTCATTCTGAACTTGGTTGCAGAAGGTGACAAACACAGAGTGTGACTCGTCCTTGTGTCTTAAGAACTTTACCCATGTCCATCTGCTATAGTCATCTGCGATTACTAACCCATACTTCTTGCCACTGACTGAAGCAGTTTTAACTGGTCAAAATAATTCAATGTGCAGAAGTTCTAATGGCTTAGAGGTGGAAACAACGTTTTTAGATTTGAAAGCTGGTTTTGCAAACTTGCCTTTCTGACATGCTTCACACAGAGCATCTGAATTGAACTTCAGGTTAGGAAGTCCTCTGACCAGATTGAGTTTGTTAATCTGAGATATTCTTCTCATACTAACATGTCCCAATCTTTTGTGCCAGATCCATTGCTCGTTGTTAACAGACAGAAGACACTTTACATTCTGACTTTTCAGTTCAGAAAGTTTGATTTTATAAATGTTTTTTCTCCTCTGTCCATTAAATAGGATAGTCCCATCTTTCTGACTAATAGCTTTGCATGAATTTTGATTAAAGATTATATCATAACCGTTATCACTTAATTGACTTATGGATAACAGGTTATGCATTAATCCATCTACTAATAAAACATTACTTATAGAGGGAAGATTTCCATTACCTACTGTTCCAGAGCCAATGATCTTTCCTCTCTGATTGCCTCCAAAGCCTACGTGGCCCCCAGGCTTAAGTTCCAGGCTTTGGAACATATGCCTTCTTCCCGTCATGTGTCGTGAGCAGCCAGAGTCCAGGTACCATGACTGGTGTTTCTGCTTTACTGCTAAAGATATCTGCCACATGTATTATTTTATCCTTAGGTACCCATATTTTCTTGGGTCCTGATTTGTTAGTTTTACCAAAACTCTGGTTGAATTTTGGTTTGACAGAATAATTACTACTAGTATATTTGATGTCATGTCTGTGCCCATATACAAAGTGTGAATCAAGTGAAGTGCGTTTTATAACTAAATCTATGGCATTCTTTAGTGTAGGTACCTTACCTTGGTATCCTATTCCCTTCCTTCCATTTCAGCTAACTCTATAGATCATTGAAGCCATTTTGCTTCTATCTATGTTTTTAGCTAGAAACTTCTGAAAGTTGTGATCATACTCCTTGATGATCTCATCAGCACTGCTGGGAGTTTCAGGGATTATTTCCTTCTGAGAGTTTTGCAATAGATTTTCTAATTTTGAAATTTTATCTTTTAACTCAGAATTCTCCAATTTGAGACTCTCAGTCTTATCAGAGTCAGAAGCAAGATTCCTTTTCAGGTTTCTGAATTTGACTCTGATCTGCTGATATCTTTCCAGAATTTCATTAAGGCTTTCAGCTAGTTCAGCCTTAGTAAAGTTTATAGCAAAGTCAGGAAATACCTCTTTTGTATCTGATTCAGAGTCTGACTCAGAAGCTTCATTGTCTTCTGTTATGTTTGCCATGAGAGCTATGTTTGCTCTTTCATCATCTGATTCCGAGTCAGCTTCAGATGTGTCAGAATCATCCCATGTAGCCATGAGACTTTTCTTCTTTTCCTTGCCAAACTTCTTTGTGGGCTTATCCTTCTGAAGCTTTGGGCAATCACTTTTGTAGTGTCCTTTCTCGTTACATTCATAGCAGATGATGTCTTTGTTGTTTGGCTTTCTGCTTCCTGAAGAACCTTCAGATCTTCTGTGTCCAGAGGAGGATTCTGACCTTCTGTATCTGGAGAAAGATTCATTCTGATTCTCTGATCTTCTGGGATTCCTGAACTTCCTTTGCCTCTGCTTCCATAATTGGTTCACCCTTCTAGAGAGGAGAGATAGTTCATCTTCTTCTGATGAGGACCCATCAGAGGTTTCTTCGACAGCCTGCAAAACTTTGGAATCAGATTTTCTGTTAGATTTTAAAGCTAATGGCTTACCTTGCTTTTGAGGTTCATCTGCTTCTAGCTCTATCTCGTGACTTCTGAGGGAGCTGACAAGTTCCTCCAGAGAGATTTTGTTGAGATCCTTGGCTAGCTTAAGCGCTGTGACCATTGACCTCCACTGTTTTGGCAAGCTTCTGATGATCTTCTTAACTTGATCAACAGTAGAATACCCTTTGTCAAGAACTTTGAGACCAGCAACCAGAATTTGAAATCTTGAGAACATCGTTTCTATTGATTCACTTTCTTCCATCTTGAATGCCTCATACTTATGAATGAGCGCAAGAGCTTTGGTTTCTTTAACTTGAATGTTTCCTTCATGCGTCATTCTCAGAGAGTCAAACATATTCTTTGTAGTGTTTCTGTTTGATATCTTTTCATATTCAGAATAAGAGATGGCGCTGAGAAGAATTGTTCCGGCCTTGTGATGATTTCTGAAATCACGCTTTTGCTGATGAGACATTGCTTTCCTGTCAATCTTCTGACCACTTCCATCCACTGGGTGCGTGTATCCATCAGTCACCATGTCCCACAGATCAGCATCATGGGCCAGAAAGAAGCTTTTAATTCTGCCTTTCCAGTAATCAAAGTTCTCTCCATTAAAGACTGGAGGTTTGCCACTAAATCTGTCTCTTTCTTCATTGTTGTCATTGTTGATGTTTTGATGTGGTCCTGCCATTGTGTTTTTCTGACGCTGGATCTTGTACTGACACGGTTAAGTGTTATAAGCTCAGAACCAGGCGCTCTGATGCCAATTGAAGATGTGAAAAACACAAGAAGGGGGGTTGAATTGTAAATCTTAAATCAAAGGTGCATACAACATGGTATTTTTATCCTGGTTCATTTGATCTCAAACTACTCCAGTCCACCCGTCAAGGTGATTTTGTCTCTCTCCAACGAGGTCTTAATCCACTATATTCAACTGAATACAACAACTACTTTAACAACTGTTAAAGCCTTCTTGAGTCTAACCACAGACCGGTTTATCTCAAGGAAATTCTCTTACAGATAAATGAACAAAAGTGTGTTTGATGTTTTCTAATAAAATTATATATCACAACTGTGATAATACACAATATTAAGCTTAGAATGAAACTAGACTGCTAATGCTATTGAGTAGGCATGGTTGAAAGCTTTAGCAAATTGTATGAATGAGTTCGTTTACGTAAGCGTGTATGCGTGAAGATTATTAGCCTTTTCTTTTCTCACACAGTCTTGTTTAAATAGCCACGGAAGAGATACGTTGGTTGTCCATAAATCCATTTCAATGCTAATAACGTTCTTTCCTTTTTTGAGAAGATCTTGTCTTGGAATAAAGCCGTTGGTAATAAATCTGTCTTGAATGCTTAGTAACGTTGACACTTCAGAGTCTTCTCTGCTTATGGTAATCAGAGTGTTCTTGGCTTTAACTTATTCCGACGCTTCTGAGTGCTGATGACTTGGTTAGGATCTTGATCAGAGTCAGAGTATTTTATGCGCAGATTCTGGTCATCAGGCTTCAGCGTATGATCTGGTAACTTCAGTGTGTAGCACATGTTATTTGATCTTCTGATGCTGACATATCTTCTGATGCTGATGTTGATACTGATATTCTGATGCTGATTCCATCAGAGTTTCTGTAAATACACAACATAATTTTAAGTAGCATATATGTCATATATAAATCTTACAATTTATTTAATCTTGTATTTTGTTATCATCAAAACTCTAACTGAGGGTTGTAGAATCAAACTATGTTCTAACAGTTACTTACCAAATCAATGGTAAGATAACAATGTCAAAGGAAAAAGGAAATGAACATGAAAGACTTTTTGAGTAGGTAGAATGTTCCTAGTTACTTGCTCCATTTCAAAACAAAAACATCCTTGCTATTTTCAAAACAAACACCAACACTTTCAAAAAACATCTTTCAAACTTGAAAACATTTTTGAAAGATCAACACTTTATATACATTCTTACGAACGAGAATCATTACAAAGTTTGCCTAAACGATGGCGTCTTTTCAAAACACTTTCAAAAACCACACAAAGCACATTTTAAAACAAAAGGAAGTGATCTAGAAAGTAACTAAGAGGCCATGGAAAACCATGGATGAAAAGGGTGCTAATACCTTCCCTTTTCATAATCTACCCCCCAAACTCAAGAAACAATCTCAAAGGTCTTTCCTGTGCTTTTTAACCTTTCCTTTTGGATAAAGGAAAAGTCGGTGGAGACTCTTGCTAAACCGCAACATTTGCGATAAAACTCAAAACATCCCAAGTAAGTTCTTCCACCGTGTCACAGAACTGGCGACTCTACTGGGGATCATATTCTAAAAGTGAGGTTACCTTAGGGCTAAGATCATATTTACTTGTTTTCATTGTTTGACTTGTATGATTTACATTATGGTTCTTTGTTTGGGTTTGAATCCTCTACCCGGATTTGGGATACCTTATAGGTAAGTAGCAATACATTGTGGAAATTGTGCGGGGTATACCGACATGGTCTAAGCAATAGCTACGTTAGCATGAAATATTTGTGGGTATCGGTAGCCCTTGAATAGTCAAGGAGAATACGGGGCCGCTGAGTGATGTCATGAAGCACTAATGAACTTTTAGAACCTTTACTTTACCAACTTGGCCTTTAGGACGTAGTGAGATGACCGACTTTGGTGCAGTCCGAAGTTGGTAGATACTCAATACTACACTCATTGAGGTTTGGTTTTTTGGGATATTTTGGTCGCCATTAAAGAGGCTTGCACTGAAACAATGCCCAAGGAAACAAATCAATGATATTGAGCTCCTTAGAACCCGATTACTATTATTAGGACAGGTTTGAGCCAACTAAACTTCAAGAGGGTACTTACCTATGAGACTCTATGCAAGCCTAAACCTAAGGGCTTTCTTGTTTTGTTTATATATATTTACTTGTGCATAACATCATAAACATCATAGTATTATACTCATATTCACTAACCATTTCAAGGATTTTTTGGGATTTATCTTTGTTCTGTTTTATAGGACATGGATTCTATTCGCAGGAAAACCATTCAAGTCAATCTTGTAAGGATCCCCCCTCAAATCAAAGAGTTAGCATCAAGGGTTCCCGAGAACTCTCCATTTACCGAAAGACATGGCCGCCTCCTAAACTTGGTTACCTCTGACACTGATGAGGACATGATGAAGGTGCTCTTTCAGTTCTTTGATCCCTTACACCATTGCTTCACATTTCTCGATTATCAACTTGTGCCGACTTTGGATGAATTCTCCCAACTCTTGAGGATTCCCATTCTCAATCAACTACCTTTCAACGACACGGAAAGAGATCCAAAGCCAGAAGAGATTTCTCAAGCTTTACACTTGCAACCATCTGAGATCCAAAGGTTTCCTAGCAAAATTCTTGTTTGAGAAAGCCCAAAACTGTTAGAATTATTTGGATTTGCAAGCCTTTAAGGAAATTGTGGCTCTCCTCATCTATGGGATGGTTTTTTCCCAATTATTACCAACTCATAGATGTGAACGCTGTCAAAATCTTCATGTCTCATAACCCGGTGCCTACTTTGCTAGGGGACATCCTACATTCCTTTCACACTCGCACTATGAGGAAGAGAGGTATCCTCATGTGTTGTACTCCTCTCTTGGCAAGATGGTTTATTTCGCATCTTCCCCAATCTGTGTTGAAAAATGAGCAAGGTTCAAGATGGTCCCATAGGTTGATGATGCTCAGACATTCAGATATTCATTGGTGTTCCCGCTCTTTAGAGAATGTTACTATCATCGACCGTTGTGGATAATTTCATAATGCCCCTTTGCTTGGCATTAGAGGAGGTATCACTTACAACCCCTGCTTAGCCCTATGACAGTTTGGTTACGCCCAGAGGGATGGTCCCCATGAGATGCTTATCCAAGGATTGGTATTCGACTACGAGAATGACAATCGAGGTTACTGTCAAAGGTTTATCCGAGCATGGAGGATGGTGAACAAGGTGGATATCAAGACACTAGGACACAAGAATTCCATTCCCCTTAAGCCTTACCTTAAATGGGTAGGAGCTCGTGCTCAGAAACTTGTGATGCCTTATCCCTCCATCTTACCAGTCATCATGGAGCCTGTGGTCGAAGGAGATGTTCCCTACACTATCCTCTATCCCGACATGCCTACCTCTCTCGAAGACTTACAAAAGGGTTGGATCCAGCTGAAGGAAGAATGAGATACTTTCGAGGCTCAATTTTATGCTAGTGAAAAGAGGGTCTTGGAGCTTACGAAGTAGCTACAAGAAGAGCAAAGTGTGAACGCTTATCTCGCGCCAAAGAGGACGCGTTCGGTCTTTTTATCTTAGAAAGTTATTTTGTAAGCCCAAGAGGCATGATGTAATCTTTATTGTTTTGTCTAATGAGAATTAATGTTTTTTCATTCTTTTGTCTATACAAATTTAAATCTCATTAATCCTTGAAATCATTTGCATGTACATATTCCATGCATCATAACATGACAGGTTTTCGCATAACAGGTTTCCTTATCTTTCTGTTGTTTATTTCAGCAAGATGGATCTAGAGAAAACTGTGACGAATCTCCAAGCCTAGAATTCTCAGTTTCAGGAAACTCTACTAGCCCTAGCCAAGGGGCAGCCAGATATGATGGCTTTGCTGGCTGTTAAGAAGAAGCCAAAGAAGAAAGCTCTACTCAACATGGGTAGAAGGTTCAAAGAGACAGTCCGTCAAATCCCAGTAGGAGAAGATTCATCTGAAGAGGACGAGAACCAGATTGGTGAGGTCAAGAGTACTCATGCTGACTGTATTAATGATCAAGTATCCGATGATGATTATTTCAACGAGCAGTATCTACCCGCTGATATCAAATACAAGCAGTTAGAAGACAGATTGAAAGATGTTGAAATCCAAGCCGTCCCCGGTTTAGATTTTCATGATTTGGGTTTAATCTCTGGTGTAGTCATTCCCCACAAATTCAAAATACCAATCTTTGCAAAGTACGATGGGGTTTCTTGTCCAAAACTCCATTTGATATCTTATGTGCGCAAGATACAACCACACACTGCTGATAAGAAGCTCTGGGTTCACTTTTCCAAGAGAGCTTGGATGGAACACAACTTGAATGGTTTTATCAGTTAGATGGTTCTCGTATCAATACTTGTGAGGATTTAGCTATCGCCTTCTACCATCAGTATCAGTACAACACCGACTTGGCGCCAACGAGGGTTCAGTTGCAAGATATGACCATGAGGAAGAATGAAGGATTTAAGGAATATGCACAAAAGTGGAGAGACCTTGCTAGTAGGGTCCAACCTCCCTTGACTGATAGGGAGCACATCGACATGTTCATGGATACTTTATCTGGTCCTTTCTTTAATCTGTTGGTTGGCTGCTCTTCTTCTGGTTTCACTGAATTGATCTTAACCGGCGAAAGAGTTGAAAGTGGAATTGAAAGTGGAATTGAAAGTGGGAAGATCTCTATGGCATCTACCTCCACTCCCAATCCTATGAAGAAACATTTTGCTGCAAAGAAGGATGTCAATGTTGTGTACGGGGCAAGGGACCATACCAAGAAGAACGATCACCCGTCTGTCAATGCTGTCCAAATCTCCAATCCAACTTATACTCCAAGACCATCTGCAAATCATCAATGTTTTGAAACTCCAAGAAGACAATTTACGAGGTTAGGCATGTCACTGTCTCAAGCCCTTCAACATTTTCTCAAGGCTAATTGTGACATTGCGCGATCCTCCCGCCAACCCTGATACCTCGTCACCAAAGTATAATTTGAATGCTAAGTGTGCTTACCATTCAAGAAGCCCCGGGCACGAGATTGACCAGTGCTGGGCCTTGAAGAACAAAATCCAGGTTTTGATTGATAACAAAACTATTGAATTTGATCCTCCTCCAACACCGAATGTAATCACTGCTCCAATGCCGAAGCATGACAAAGGTGTTAATGCTGTCGAAGATGCAATTTTTGTCGCCTCTATTGAAGAATTGACTACTTCGCTGAATATAATAAAAAATAATCTGTTGAAAGCCGGGATTTTCCCAGGCTGTGTAAAAGACTGTGTGTGCTATACAAGATAACTCAATGGATGTGAAGGGCTAAAGAAAGGCATACAACACCTGATGGATAGGCACGAAATTCTATTCGAGAAGACCCCACTTGCCAAAAGTTTGACTAATAAATGTGAAGACCTCTCCATTATTACCATCTCAAACAAGCCTCTTAGGATCACCTCCAAAGGTCCTATTAGGATTTCAAATGAACCCACTATTGCTCCCTTAATAATTACCAATCTTGGACTGATTCCCTATTCTTCAAATAAGGCAGTACCATGGAATTACGGTGCTGAGGTGTTTTATCATGGGATTAAACAAGATGTCTGGATCGAAGAAGAAGAAGATGACAATGTTGGTAACATAGCTGGTTCAAGCAAAGTAACTAGAACTGGGAGAATATTTTCACCCAATATCTCACCATCAGTGGTTACAAAGACGCCCATCCGCATTACTGCTGCCAAGCCAAGTACTGATACAAGAGGGAAGGAGAAGGTTGTTGAGCCTGATGTGATTGAAGTACCCTCCAAGGACGTAGCTGATGGAGAACCCTCCGCTCACGAGATGGACGAGATTTTGAAGATCATAAAAAAAGAAGCAAATTCAAGATTATAGAACAGTTGGGGAAAATCCCTTCTAAGATTTCAATGTTGTCATTGCTGCTTTGCTCTAATGCCCATGCTCGAACCTTAATCAAGTTTATGAAAAAGGCTCATGTCCCCCATGAGACAACAACATAACAATTTGAGAATTGCGTGGCTAGCCTAACAGCTGATAATGGCTTTGGATTTTCAGATGTTGACTTAACACCTTTCAGGAAGAATCACAATAAAGCTTTACATGTTTCTATCGAGTGCAAAGGGACTACCTTAGCACATGTGCTAGTAGACACTGGTTCTTCTCTAAATGTTATACCCAAGGGAGTGTTAGACCGTCTAGACTGTGAAGGTTTAGTCTTGAAGCCAAGTGATATCATTGTAAGGGCATTTGACGGATCAAAGAGGACTATTCATGGGGAGGTAGATCTTCCAATCAAAGTGGGATCCCAAATCTTCAACTCCACCTTCTATATTATGGATATTTGTCCTGCCTATTCTTATTTGTTAGGTTGCCTGTGGATCCATAAAGCTGGGGCAGTAACCTCAACCCTCCGCCAGAAACTCAAATATCCAGTCAAGGGCAGAATAGTCACCGTCTGTGGAGAAGAAGAGTTTATGGTGAGCCACCTTAACTCTTTCAAGTACGTAGAGATGGATGGAGAATTCATTGAGACCCCGTGTCAAGCCTTTGAGGTTATACCACTGATGATTGTTGCTACCAAATGTTCTTCTGATGAGTCTAAAGTTGTTAAGGCCATGCCAAAGATGGTTTCGGTCAAAGATGCCCGTGTGGTAATTGAAGAAGGAAACTATGATACTTGGGGACAACTCCTCGATATCCCATTTAAAATAGACAAGTTTGGTTTGGGCTTCACTGGTAAAGCTCAGAAGGAAGTGAGGCATGCTCGTGCTGGAAAGCCACCTCTCTACATTGGAAGCCATGAAGTCAACGCCATTGTTGATTCTGATGAAGAAGACGCATTTGAAGATTGGGTGTATCCAACTACAACGGAGCTGAAAATTTTGCATACAAAGGACTTTGTGCCCATCTCATTCATTAAGGAGTAATATACTTGTTATTGCTTTTCTTTCAATTCAAGAACATTTTGTCTGTAATATTCAAACAATGACTTTTAAGACATGTGCCTGGCTCGGGGCACTTTGGTCTATTTGTCAAGGGTTTTATTTATGTTCATCTAATCATATGATCATTCAGTACTTTGGACTCTTTTGCATTCAAATATTTGTGTTCATTGTCTTTCCTTTCTTGCAAATACATTTTTTAAAAAAAATAGCCATGTATATTACATGCACACACACACACACACTCTTGCAGGTCCACATCCACTCTGGATGCTATTGCCAATGACTCTACTATTACTGACTATGACTTTGAATGTCGTATCAACCAAGCCATATACGAAGGCGGGGAAGATTGTGACATACTGGGAGAGCTATCCAGACTTCTATTACAAGAGGAAAAAGCTATTCAACCGTACAAAGAGTCAGTTGAAGTTATCAACTTGGGTACTAAGTCAGATAAGAAGGAAATTAAGATCGACGCTAATTTGAAAAGCAATGTCAAGATCAGGTTGGTTCAGATGTTGCATGATTATGTGGAAGTATTTGCTTGGTCTTATGAAGATATGTCTGGGTTGGATACCGACATCGTAATTCATCCTCTGCCTACAAGAGAAGACTGCCTTCCTGTTAAACAAAAGGTTCGTCGCATGAGGCCTGATATGTCTGAAAAGATCAAAGCTGAAGTGATGAAACAATTTGATGCAGGGTTCTTAGCTGTGACATCCTATCCGCAATGGGTTGCCAATGTGGTACCGGTGCCGAAAAAGGACAGAAAAGTTCGCATGTGCGTAGACTATAGGGATCTGAATAAGGCAAGCCCCAAGGATGACTTCCCTCTACCACACATTGACGTCTTAGTTGATAATACTGATCAGCATGAAGTCTTCTCTTTCATGGATGGCTTCTCAGGCTATAATCAAATAAGGATGGCTCCCGAAGACATGGAGAAGACTACCTTCGTTACATAATGGGGCACCTTCTGCTACAAGGTCATGCCGTTCGGATTAAAGAATGCAGGGGCAACATGTCAAAGGGCTATGGTAGCTTTATTTCATGACATGATTTATCATGAGATAAAGGTATATGTGGATGATATGATTGCCATATCACAAACTGAAGAAGAATATATCGATCATCTGTACGAATTATTCGAGAGGCTGAAGAAGTATAAGCTGAGGTTAAACCGTAACAAGTGCACATTTGGAGTATGATCGGGAAAGCTTCTAGGTTTTGTTGTCAGCAATAAAGGCATTGAAGTTGATCCTGCCAAGGTAAAGGCCATCCAAGAAATGCCAGTCCCTCATTCTGAAAAAGAAGTCATAGGATTATTGGGTCGTCTCAATTACATTTCCCGTTTCATATCTCATATTACTGCTACTTGTGAGCCAATCTTCAAACTCTTGAAGAAAGATCAGGTAGTCAGATGGAATGATGAGTTCCAGTTCGCCTTTGACAAAATCAAAGAATACCTACAAGAACCTCCTATTCTCATGCCTCCAGTTGAAGGAAGACCCTTGATCATGTACTTGACAGTATTATAGAACTCTATGGGGTGTGTTTTGGGCCAACATGACGAGTCTGGCCGAAAAGAGCATGTTATTTATTACCTGAGCAAAAATTTTACTGACTGTGAAACCAGATATTCACTGGTCGAGAAAACTTGCTGCGCTCTGGCATGGACTGTTCGCCGGCTAATACAGTATATGTTGACTCATACCACTCTGTTGATTTCTAAGATGGACCCAATCAAGTACATCTTTGAGAAACCTTCCCTTTCCGGACGGATAGCTAGATGGCAAATGATCTTGACTGAGTACGATATTCAATGCACTATGCAAAAGGCCATCAGAGGAAGCGTACTAGCTGATTATTTAGCCCATCAAGTTGTGGATGATTACCAGTCAATGAACTTTGACTTCCCTGATGAGAACATCATGCTGATAACCGACTGTACGAAACCTAGACCGTATGACGGACTTGAACAAGGATCCCGATGGACTATGGTCTTTGATGGGGCTTCCAACGCCTTAGGTAACAAAATTGGTGTTGTAATCATCTCTCCTGAAGGTTGCCACACTCCATTCACTTCCAGATTATGCTTCGATTACACGAACAATTTGACCGAGTATGAAGCATGCATCTTAGGTCTGAAAGTTTCTATTGACTTAAGGATCATGCATTTGGATGTGTTCAGGGATTCCGCCCTAGTGATTAGCCAAGTAAAAGGAGATTGGGACACTAAACACCCTAATCTTATCCCTTACAAGGAACTTATGATATCCCTGATTCCCTACTTCTAAAAGATCACCTTTGATCACTTCCCTAGGGAGGAAAACCTGTTGGTTGACGCTTTGGCAACCATGTCTTCAATGTTCAAGGTCATATGGGACAACGAAGCCCCTATGATTACAATTGAAAGATTCGATGAACCTGCACATTGCTATGAGCTTGACACCAATGCGGAAAAGCCATTCTACCATGAGGTGATGAAATACCTTGAAGCACAAGAGTATCCAGAGGGGGCATCTATCAATCATAGAAAGTTCTTGCAAAGATTTGCAGCCAAATTCTTCCTAAGTAACGGGATATTGTACAAGCGCAACCATAATTCAACTCTACTCCGATGTGTGGACAAGAAGGAGGCAGAGGAAATCATGGAAGACATGCACGATGGTCTCTTTGGTACTCACTCAAGTGGACATACGATGGCTAAGAAAATAGTAAGAGACGGTTACTATTGGTCAACAATGGAGACTGATTGCCATCAACATTCAAGAACTTGTCACAAATGCCAAATCTATGCTGACAAGGTCCATGTGCCTCATGTCCCTCTGAATGTCATGACCGCTCTGTGGCCATTTGCAATGTGGGGCATTGATATGATTGGAGAGATCAATCCCACCTCTTCCAACGGACATCGCTTTATTCTTGTTGCTATCGACTATTTTACCAAATGGGTCGAAGCTGCCTCATTTGTCTCAGTCACCAAGAATGTGGTAGCCAGATTCATCAGACACAACCTCATCTTCCGTTATGGTATCCCCGAAAGGATCATCACCGACAATGGGACTAACCTCAACAATGCTATGATCACTGAGCTTTGCACTCATTTTAAGATCAAGCATCACAATTCTTCTCTGTATATACCGAAAATGAATGGCGCAGTCGAAGCGGCCAACAAAAATATCAATAAGATTATGCAGAAAATGGTAGTAACCTATAAAGATTGGCATGAGATGTCCCTGTTTGCTTTACATGGCTACCGTACTTCATCTAGAACCTCAACTGGGGTAACTCCCTTTTCTCTAGTCTATGGCATAAAAGCCATTTTGCCAGTGGAAGTTCAGATTCCCTCGCTGAGGATTATGAATGAGGCAAGCTTAGGAGAAGACGACTGGATTTAAATGAGATTGGATCAGCTGAACTTGATTGACGAAAAGCCGGTTAGCTGCTGTTTGCCATGGTCAGACATACCAAAAACAGATGATCAAGGCTTTCAACAAAAAGATCAAGCCTCGAGTATATTAAGCTGGTGACTTAGTGATAAAACACATCATTCTACCACAAGGTGACCCCAGAGGCAAATGGACTCCCACCTATGAAGGGCCATTTGTTGTCAAGAGAGTTTTCTCTGGCGGTGCCATGATGCTGACTACCATGGATGTTGAAGATTTCCCACATCCTATAAACGAGGACATAGTTAAAAAATACTACATAAGAGACCCGTTAGGTTGACACACATAGGCAAAATAAGGGCATCCCGACAAACCAAAAAGTTTGGGCAAAAATTAGGGATATGCAAAAGATTGTACACCCGGCAAGTTGAAAACCCGAAAGGGCGACTTGGGAAAAAATGGGTATCCTGGTGGACTAAAAAACCGAAAGGGCGGTCCAGGAAAAAGTTAAGGATTAAAAGCGTATGACTATGTCCGATGGACTCATCACAGTCAATTTCATCACCAAGGTCCAAGTTCAAACGGTCCAGGATCAATCCAATCAACTTCTATCAACGGCATGGGACATTCAAAGATATTGGGGGCAATAGTAGAGTTGGAAGGCAATGAGATCATTTCACATGGCTATTTGTTTTCATTCTCAATTTTGTTTTCCTTTCGACGATTTCCTCTTACTAGGATCTCCGTCTCTCTGTATAAAAACGCATATCCATGGGCAAAATATCAATATAAATATACTTTGAAGTGCAAAATTTATGTCTTTGTTTTGAATGCAAATTTGTCCAATGACTAAAATTGAATGAACATATGCATATGAACATAATTAAAACTATTTGGCACATGTGTCCTGCTAAGCAGCAACAAGCATCTCTTTAATGTATATGAAATATCCCCACAGAGTTATCTCATTATCATTATCCCCACAAGGACGGCTACAATGAACCTTTCCCCAACGAAGTTGCTCACAAAGTCTCTTTGCATAGGATAATTCCTGACCAGAGTCTTAATCTCTTCGCAGATCTCTCTCCAGCTAAGTAGATTTTTACAAGTTGAAGCCTCATGGATCTCTTCCTAAAAGAAACACACTTCCCCAACAAGGTTTATTTCCCCAACATGGTTTATTTCCCCAACAAGTTTTATTTCCCCAACAACGATCGAGGAACCATAAAATTCCCCAACCGAGTACATCCTCCCCAACCGAGTCTGTATTCCCCCGACATAGTCCATCCTCCCCAGCTGAGCCTGTTATTCCCCAACTATGTATATCCTCCCTAGTTGAGTGTGTCCTCCCCAAGCCGAGTCTGTCCTACCCGACTGAGTCTACACTCTCCAGTTTGAATTTTCCTTTCAGATTATTGCAAATCATAGGGCCACAACCCCTGATCCCCAGTGAAGCCGTCAGCAAAGCCTTTACTATTTCCAAGAGGATACTATGAAGCCTGGACCCGACCTGATATTAGCATAATTTTCAAGTTATTACTGAAGCCTGGATCCGACCAGATAATAGTTTGACTTCTTCAATTTCCGAATCCTGGGCCCGACAAGATAGCAGTTTAATTCCTACAAAATCATTAGTAAAACCCCTCTTCTCCAATAGAGTTTGCCACTATCCTTAGTGAATTACTGAAACCTGGACCCTACCAGATAACAATTGATCTCAATTTCAAGATACTATGAAACCTGGACCCGACCAGATAACAGTCTAACTCTTCAAAGATATAGAAGAACCTGGACCCGACCCGACCAAGTTTAACTTCTTTTCCCCAATAGAGTTTGCCTTTGCCCCAACAAATTACTGTGAAACCTGGATCCGACCAGATATCAGTTTTCAATTTCATCTTTTCAAGCAAGTTATTACGAATCCTGGATCTGACCAGATAGCAATTACCCTCAGAGATTCGTTGTGAAACCTGGAAACTGACCAGATAACAATTAAATCCCCAAACAGTTTATTGTGAAACCTGGACCCGACTAGATAGCAATTGACCTCATCAACCTCAAAAATCTGCAAAGCCTGGACCCGACCAGATGACAGTTTTTTCAAACAGTTTATTATGAAACCTGGAGCCCGACCAGATAACAATTAAATCCCCAAACAGTTTATTGTGAAACCTGGACCCGACCAGATAGAAATTGACCTCATCAACCTCAAAAATCTGTAAAGCCTGGACCCGACCATATGACAATTTTTAAAACAGTTTATTGTGAAACATGGAGCCCGACCAGATAATAATTAACTATGATCCCCAGAGAGACACTATGAAGCCTGGACCCGACCAGATAATAGTACAACTTTCCAAAAACCATGAAACCTGGACCCAACCAGATAGTAGTTAGCATTTCAAGTTACTGCAAAGCCTGGATCCGACCAGATAACAGTTAACTTCTGTATCCCCAGCAAGTTGTTATGAAGCATGGATCCGACCAAATAACTATTCAATTTCAAGAAATTTTCTGTAAAACCTGAAATTCGACCAGATAATAGTTAATTCGTCTCTTCCCCTAGTAAGTTTCCGTGAAGCCTGGATCCGACCAGATAGCAGTTTACTACTTCATCCTCAGTAAATTGTGAAGCCTGGATCCGACCAGATAACAACTGACATTCAAGAGATATTCCCCAGCGAAAGCATCCTTTCAACAAAGTTTGAAGATATGTATATTCTTCATCCCCAACGACAATCAGAGATTCAATCCCCCATAATTCCCACAACAACAGTCAGGGATTTATTTTCTCGGACAGAAACATACATCTCACATTCGTATATCATAGAATGTACATACCATATGCATTCAACATAATACCACATCTGGTGAACATCAAGCAGGCATCTGCATTTTACTAACTCTTTTTCTCACAGGTAAAACATCAAGTTTTAGTATAAATCAACAAGAGATTTGTGCTGATACTTCTTCCAGTATTTACCAACATTCCTCAAAATGGCATCTATAAGCCCATTCACCATCCATCTTCGAGTGCAAATTTCTGGGCATTCTAGTGTTCAATCATCTTTCACCTTCAAGTCACGAATGGCGGATCCTCCAATCTAACTCTTAAGGTTTAAGAAGATTGAACAGGGGCAGCTGTTGCACCCCAAAATTTTCCCTCTCATTTCTCAAGGATTCTCTCCTAATATCTTCTACGACGTCAAGTTTGCAGCACTGATACATCAATTTAGGCTTGGATTTGGCACAAGGGCAAAATGGTCAATTGCATACTGGAAAGTCAAACTTTGACTTTTGGTCAACATTACATTCCAAAGGTCAAATTTCATCAAGACATTCAAGAATATCAAGCTTGATCATCAAGAAGTCAAGAAAGTCAAAAGTCAACTTGAAAAGTCAAGATTTCCAAGACTTATAAATTTTCTAAGTATTTTTATACATGATAATTTCATCACTTCATGCCATTCTTTCACCAAGATGCAACTTCCAACATGAAAGTTATAGATACTGATGAGATCTACAACTTTGCTTTGCTGATCAAATCCTAGAAGTACTTGGATTTTGAGTTATAAATTCATAAAGTCATGACATTTTCATTTAACACTTAGAGAAATTTTCAACAGACTTTGTTCAGGATTTTATCCCAACTTCTTGGCATTTTTTCACATAGCTACAAGATGATTTTTTTCAAAATGGCCAATATAAAAGTTATAGAGGATGTTTCAAGCTTTCCAAAACATCCAAGAGCATGAATTTATCATACTTAAGCTAGGAGGTTCAAGGGCTTGAAGTTGGGCATCCATCCTTAAATTGCAAGACATTCTAGTGAAGAACACATAACAAAACTCTCATGATTTGCTGCATAATCTTATATTGCAGGCTTTTTGCTTGAAAATATCATCATAATTTAATGCTTACACCCACTCTTGAGCTATTACCCAAGTGTTTAAACCATTGTCCAAAAGATCTTTCCATTTATGGCATAAAGGCATCATTCCTATTCTTGAAAAGCAAGATTTTTGTACAAAGTTTTGTCCTAAGCCCATACCTTGTTGGTTGCTGATTATACTTCACCATAAATCATGGGAAGTAGCTCCTCAATACCAGCAACTTTGGTACTTCATCTTGGGACTATGGAATACTTGACTTAGTTTGATCTTTGTAATCCAACCAAACCATAACATGCTGTTTTAAAAACCCAATCAACTCATGTGCACAAACCCCTTGCCTATAAATAGAAGAAATATTTGCAAGATAAAGAGGTTAGAAAAAATAGAGGAGAGAAAAAATAGAGAGAAAAGCCATAATTTTTGTTGTAAACTAGCCATCAAGATCCCATACTCTCCTAAAATCCATAACTGTCCAAAAAAGTTTCCACTCTTGAGTTTTAAAGTCCAAATATTTGGAACTCTTACACCTTGCAAGCTCTGTCCAAACATCTAAGAATCTCACATACATCACATAGAAGTTGTTCAAACTCAAGAACAAACTTCTACAACACCTCTATTTTCTTTTCCAAGTTCAAAAACTGTCAAGACAACAACTCAAGCTCAGAGTATAAGATCCAGCTCCAAGGTAAGTTTCTTGACTTTAGTTCTTCATTTCAAGAATCATTAGTAATTCATTTTTTTTGAAGACAAAGTGTAGTAACCATTGTCCTTGAAGCTAAACTTTTGTTTATCTTCCATTATTTTCATTATGTGTTGAGAACTAACCCATGTATGCAGCAAAACAATGTTGAAAACTGACAGTATGAGTCGACACATAGCCTTATGAGTCGATACATACTGCTTTACAGGCCCAAAACAGAAGGAAAAAGAGTGTATGAGTCGACACAAAGCACGTATGAGTCGACACATGCAATGTATGAGTCGAAACATACCATTATGTATCAAATCATACTGAGTTGATTTGGCAATACAGGGGCAAGGAAAGTTATGTGTCGATGCATAGGAGCTTGTGTCGACACATAATAGTTCAAAATGCATTTTCCTTCTTTTTACACTATTTTTACATTTCCTTCATTGTCATTCAATATGGTTGTAATATTTAAGTTCCCATTTCATCCCCATTTGTAAATTGTACCCCCATCTTCTAAACGATGTAATAGCGTAGGACTTTATTTTCCGCAATTTAACGCTTTAAAATACAAATGCTAGTAATTAGGGTTTTGTATGCAAAGACTAAAACCAATCAATAGAAAACCCTAATCAAAGACAAAAACAATGCATGTAAATGAATACACTTGCACACAAACACCCCTAGGGTAAATCCACTTGGTTGCCTTACAAAAATGGCCATATCACGCATGTGAGGTATCTTAGCAAAGACGAGCAAAACACAAGATCATAGCCCCTCTATGACGCTATCTATGTTGCCTTTCAAAATGATCTTAGTCCCTAAAGAAAAATGCTAATATACCTTGCAATATTGCTAATCATGGTTATACGATGACCCACGCCCGTCCCTTTTACATCCAAAGATAGGGTTACTTACCAAATCAATGGTAAGATAACAATGTCAAAGGAAAAAGGAAATGAACATGAAAGACTTTTTGAGTAGGTAGAATGTTCCTAGTTACTTGCTCCATTTCAAAACAAAAACATCCCTGCTATTTTCAAAACAAACACCAACACTTTCAAAAAATATCTTTCAAACTTGAATATATTTTCTAAAGATCAACACTTTATATACATTTTTACGAACGAGAATCATTAAAAAGTTTTCCTAAACGATGACGTCTTTTTAAAACACTTTCAAAAACCACACAAAGCACATTTTCAAACAAAAGAAAGTGATCTAACAAGTAACTAAGAGCCCATGGAAAACCATGTATGAAAAGGGTACTAATACCTTCCCTTTTCATAATCTACCCCCCGAACTCAAGAAACAATCTCAAAGGTCTTTCATCTGCTTTTTCACCTTTCCTTTTGGATAAAAGAAAAGTCGGTGGTGACTCTTGCTAAACTGCAACATTTTCGATAAAACGTGAAACATCCCAAGTCAGTTCTCCCACCGTATCACAGCCTATAACGGGAGTTTTTGTACAAGTAAGCTGACGCTCTAGTAAGAGAACTCTGCCGTGAAAGTGAAAGCTATACAATATCGTGTACAACAAAAAGAAAACAGCTATGTGCAATAATCCCATTAAGTTTCAATTCTTCTATTGTCGCTATGTCTTCGAGTGTCTCATGACTTTGCTGCTTGTCCGAATCTGATTAGATTGATTGGTGTTGTTCGAGCTTAACAGTTGATACTGAGGCCTGGTCGCAAGGTGATTCAATGGGACACAGTGATACGCTTTACATCCCTAGCTTTTTCTTGGACTGCCCTTTTGGGTTTTCAGCCCACTAGGATACCCTTTTTTTCCCAAGCCGCCTTTTCAGGTTTTTGACTTGCCAGGTGTACAATTTTTTTCGTTTTCATCCCTAATTTTTGCTCAAACCCTTTTGGTTCACTGGGAAGACCTTATTTTTGCCTAGGCTAGTCAACCTAGCGGGTCTTTAATCATGCATAATATCTTTTCACTATATCCGGATTGACTGGGTGAGGAAGGTCGTCACCGTCCATGGTGGTCAGAATCATGGCTCCACCCGAGAAAATTTTTTTGATCACAAATGGCCCTTCGTATGTGGGAGTCCATTTTCCCCTAGGATCACCTTGCGGCAATATGATGCGCTTGATCACTAGATCCCCGACTTGATACTCTTGGCGTCTGACTTTTTTGTTGAAAGCCTTGATTATCCGTTTTTGATACATTTGACCATGACAGACAGCGGTAAGTCTCTTCTCATCGATTAGATTCAGTTGATCAAGTCGAGTTTGGATCCAATCGTCTTCGTTTAAACCTGTATCCTTCATAATCCTCAGAGAAGGGATCTGGACCTCAATAGGCAGGACTTCTTCCATGCCATATACCAGAGAGTAGGGTGTTTCCCCTGTTGACGTCCGTGCTAAGGTACAATACCCATGAAGAGAAAATGGTAACATCTCATGCCAGTCTTTGTATGTCACCGTTATCTTCTGTATGATCTTTTTAATGTTCTTGTTAGAAGCTTCAACAACGTCATTCATCTTTGGATGGTAGGGAGAAAAGTTATGATGTTGTATCTTGAATTGCTTACAGAGCTCGGTGATCATCGTGTTATTGAAATCCGTACCATTGTCAGTGATGATTCTCTCTGCCATATCGTAACGTAAAACCAGGTTATGCTTGATACACCGCGTCACAACGTTTTTGGTAACAGTAGCAAAGGAGGCGAGTTCAAACCACTTCGTGAAGTAATCAATGGCCACTAGGATGAAGCGATGCCCATTGGAGGCTGTAGGTCTAATCTCTTCGATCATGTCAATGCCCCACATTGCAAAGGGCCAAGGAGACGTCAAGACATTCAAAGGAACCGGAGGCACATGCACATTATCAGCATAGATCTTGCACTTGTGGCAAGTTTGGGAGTGCTGATAACAATCTTCTTCCATAGTGGACCAATAGTATCCAGCCCGTAGGATCTTCTTATCCATGGTATGTCCACTTGAATGGGTTCCGAAGGTACCTTCATGTAGATCTGCCATAATCCTCTCTGCTTTGCTCTTGTCTACACACCGCAGTAAGGTAGAGTCATGGTTGCGCTTTGTTGTACCCCAAAATTTTCCCTCTCATTTTATCAAGATTTCCCCTCACAAGACTCTTTGGACTCCAGACAGAATTAGGGTTTGCTCTGCTCAAGACATCTCCTTGCACTGTTGACCTGAAATTAGGGTTTGAGTTTGCACAGGGATTTTTTGATTTCCAATGCCTAATATGACTTTCATACTTCATATTGGACTTATAAGATTGCCCATACCAAGTTTCAAGCCCTGAATCAAATTTTTGCCCAGTCAATTGGACAGTTGACCTAGAAATCAGTTGTATTGGGGAAAAAGTCAATTGTGGCCAATTTACAGTCAAACCTCATAATTTTTGATCCACATCAACATTATAGACTCATATGAACCATTTGATCAAGTTTGGACCACAATTCCTCAAGAAATTTGATCAGATCATCAAAAGGGCAAAATGGTCATTTTTAGGGTTTTGATTGTATAAGTGCAATTTCTGATTTTTAACCTAGCCAATGTCAAATTGGGTTCAAGAATGGATTCAAGGACTCAATGGCATCATCTTGACCTAATCACAAGGTCCAAAAGATCTCAAAAGCATTGGATTGACAGATGAATTTTCCAGTCAACTGATCAAAAATCAATTGTACACTGAAAAGTCAAACTTTGACTTTTTGGTCAAAATCAAGTGCCAAGGGTCATTTTTCATCAGTATGTGTCAAAACATGAAATTTGTTCATCAAGAAACCTAATTTTGCAAATTAGGGTTTAAAATGGAAAATTTTCATAACTTAGAAATTTTCTAAGTTATGAAAATTTCTTAGTTTTTCCCAACTTTGCCCAACTTTTTCACCATGATGAAATTGGACTCAAAGAAAACTTCCAACATGAAAGTTGTAGTCCTCCACAAAATCTACAACTTTGATTCACAAAGTTTCCCCAAAATATGCTTGGATCTCAAGTTATGATTTTATGAACAAGGGTCCAAAAACTTTCTAACTTAGTGAAATTTTGCCCTAGTTTAGGCAGGATTTTGACCTATCTTCATGGAAATATTTCACATAGTTCCAATTGTAATCTCAAAATGCATTTCAAATATGGATTGTAGATCATGTTACAAGCTTTACAAAATGTCGAAGAACTCTCCAAAATCATTTGTGGTTAGGGAGAATCGAAGGTTTGAATTTGGAAAAATGTCACTTTGATCCATGGCATTTTTCATGTTGCTACAAGTTGCAATTTCTGTCCAGCTTTGCTTGTACTTGCTTACATGTATCTAAACCCTTCCACACTAAAAAATTGAATGCAAACTCAATGGTTTAAGGCATTATTCTGATCAAGGGAAGATTACACATAAAATTAATCTAAAAATGGCAAAAAGGTAGCATTGCCACTTTGGTAAAGTTGGCTTTATGTCAATTTGTTTCTCTTGAGCATTGCACCAAGCTTTTTGCAGCATACCAACTCCACAAACTCAGGGAAAAGTACAAAAACTTTGTGCAGCTAGGAAGGAGGCCTGTACAGGCTCTTTGCTTGATCACTTCACACTTTTCTTAAAAACCAAGAAAACTTGCAAAAGGGACATATCTTTTGAATCTGATAAGAACAAAGTTTGTAAACACTTGAACCAAGTTTTGCATATTTCCAAAGGTCAGAAACACGAGCTAGCCAGTCCTCAAACACCCTTGAACACAAAAACACCAAAAACTTGCAAAACAGGGCAGCTTCTGCATTTTGACATCCAAAGCAAATTCTACTCGTGCATTTTTCTTGCAACCACTTCAAACACCTTCTACACAACACACCTAAGCTATCCCAACCATTGGCCAGCACTTGTAACCTTGTTTTCAAGCTTCACCATTTCTGAATTCTGACTGTGCAGGTTGACTTCTACAAGCTTATTCAAGCAAGCTCAAAGCAAACTAAGCATTGGGGAAGGTCAAAGGAAGTTCAAGCAAGCTCACAAGCATCTCAGGCCTCACTGAAAACCCCTACATTTCCATACTCGATTCAACTGAAACAGGTAAAGTTCAAACTTCTATCTCTCTATTTAGGAAACATTAGGCTTAGGTTTGTGAATAAAAAATGTAGTACTCATTGCCCTTAAGCTATACATATGCATAGATTTCATTTAAGTTAACTGTGTTGGGAGAATTTGAATGATGAACTTTCTGAAAAAGTTAGGTTAGAAATTAGGGCCAGAGAAATTCTCTCTGGTCTTTGAGAGTTAGATTAAGTTTTTTATATGGTTAGAATCGTATGATCATGCTCTATAACTTTCATGTTACAAGTTTTTGTTTTTAAGCATTGAAACAAGAGATACGAATTTGTACATAGCGCGCGTTTTCTTGTTCAAAGGTTGAAGACGAAGCTGGACTTTGGACTGGGCCTGTTTGTTCCTACTATTTGCACCCTCCTTTGTGCTTTTTTCACCCCCTGGCCCATTTGCTTATTTTTCATATTTTTTTTCATTTCCTTTTTAGTTACTGACTTTAATATTTTTCCTAAATATAAAAAATCATTAAAAATATTTTCATAAATTTTCATATTTTATTTTATTATTTTTATTATTTTTTTCTAGCATAAGAATAATTACTTTAATAATATACTATTATTTTCTTTAATAAAAACTCATAATTAATACAAAAAAAACATTATATTTTTATTTTTAGTATTTATATATATTTAAATAATATTTTCTCACATTATTTTTATTTTTTAACATTTGTATATATTTTTATTTATTTTATTGTACATAAATAAATAATACATAATATATATATATATATATATATATATATATATATATATATATATATATATATATATATATATATATATTCTTAAAACAAATTAGGGTTTCCACCCTTAATAAAAATAATCTTTTATTATCTTATTATTAATACATTAAATAGTTTATTTTTACATACATAAAAATAAATACAAAAACATTTTGCATATTCATATTTGTTTGCATATTTAAATATTGTCTATTTATTTATTTGCACAATTAATTCAATTTGGTTGTAATAGTAATTTTACGGTTTTAATTTCTTGCAAACATCCCCTATTCAAATTTGTATCCCCCTCCCCATATCAATGTTTTAATATCTTAGATTACTTTTACGTATTTATAGCTTTCAAATATGCTATGATAGAAAGATTAGGGTTTGTATGCAAAAATCCAAAATCAACAAATAGCTAGATCTAATACAAGACAAAAATGCATGAAAATGACAACACAATGCACACAAGCACCCCTAGGGTTTCATCCACTTGTTGCCTTTAAAATGGACATGGTATGCATGCTAGGTGTCTTGGCAAAACAAAAATCAAAACAAAAGATCATAGTCCCTCGATGACGCTATCTTGGTTGCCTATACAAAAATGATCTAGACCCTCAAAAACTTGCTAATATACTTGACACAATTGCTATCATGGTCAATACAATTACCCGCGCCTGTCCTGTTTAACATCCAAACACAAGGTTGTTTACCAAATGCAATGGTAAAACAACACTGTCAAAGGGTTAAAAATGTGTAGGAAAGATCTTTGAGTAGGTAGATAGATGCTCCTAGTTACTTGATCAAAACTTGCAAAACATCCTTGCTATTTTCAAACACACCTCACAACACAATTTCAAAACATTTCCCAAAACAAAACTTTCAAACATTGAAATATTTTTCAAAAGACAAACACCTTTGTAAAACATTCAAACAAGAATTGTTACAAAGGTTGCCTAAACATAGGCCTCTTTTCAAAACATTTTCAAAACCACACACAAAGAACCATTTCAAACAATCGAAAAACAAAAGCAAGTGATCTAAAACAAGTAAATAAGAGCCCATGGAAAACCATGGATGAAAAGGGTGCTAGCACCTTCCCTTTTCATAATCTACCCCCCGAACTCAAAAAAACATCTCAAAGGTCTTTCCTGTGCTTTTTGACCTTTCCTTTGGATAAATAAAAAGTCAGTGGAAACCCTTGCTAAACCGAAACATTTGCGAACACAAACGCAAAACCTCAAGTCAGTTCTCCCACCGCATCACAGAACTGGCGACTCTGCTGGGGAACACTTAAAAGTGGGGTTACCTTAGGGTTTTAGATCACCTTTACATGCTTATCTTGTTGGCCTTGATTGCTTTACATTTGGTTCTATTGTTTGGGTTTGAATCCTCTACCTGGATTTGTGAAACATTCATAAGTAAATAGCAATACGTTGTGGAAACTGTGCGGGGTATACCGACATGGTTGAAGCAATAGCTATATTAGTGCGACATATTTGTGGGTACCGGTAGCCTTTGAGTTAATCAAAGAGAATATGGGGCCGCTGAGTGATGTCATGAAGCACTAATGGACTTTTAGAACCTTTACTTGACCATCTTGGCCTTTTTAGGAGTAGTGAGATGACCAGATTTGGTGCAGTCCGAAGTTGGTAGATACTCGATACTACACTCATTGAGGGTTGTTTTCTTGAAATATTTCGGTCGCCAGTAAAGTGGCTAAACTGAAACAATGCACACAAAAAATAATCCAGTGATATTGAGCTCCTTAGAACCCGGTTACTATTTATAGGACAAGTTAAGCCAACTAAACATCAAGAGGGTACTTACCTATGAAACCCCATGCAAGCCTGAAACTAGGATCTTGTGTGATTTGTTTGTACATATATACTTGTGCATAACATCATAAACATCATGAAGCATCATGTGCATCCACTAACCATTTTAAGGATTTGGATCTTCACCTTTGTTCGTGTTTTGTAGGTAATGAATTCACTTCCCAGGAAAACAATTCAAGTCAACCTTGTAAGAATTCCTCCTCAACTCAAGGAGCTTACTTCAAGGATTCCTGAGAATTCTCCATTCACCGAGAGGCATGGTCGTCTTCTCAACTTAGTCAACACCAACACTGAGGAAGACATGGTGAAAGTTCTCTTCCAGTTCTTTGACCCCCTACACCACTGCTTCACATTTCCTGATTACCAGCTTGTGCCTACTTTGGAGGAATTTTCTCAACTCCTGAGGATTTCTATTCTCCATTAACTACCCTACAACGGTACGGAAAGAGATCCAAAGCCTGAAGATGTTGCTCAAGCCCTACACTTGCAACCATCTGATATCATAGGTCATTGGGAAACAAGAAGTGGTGTCAAGGGTTTCTTGTCAAAGTTTCAGTTTGAGAAGGCCCAAAGCTACTGGAATTCATTGGACTTACAAGATTTTGAGGAGATTGTGGCTCTTCTCATCTATGGGTTGGTCTTGTTCCGAAACCCTGACCAGCTTATAGATGTTAGTGCTGTCAAAATTTTCATGGCTCACAACCCGGTGCCTACATTGCTTGGGGATATCCTCCACTCATTTCACACACGAACAATGAGGAAAAGTGGTGTTCTCATGTGCTGTTTTCCTCTTCTAGCAAGGTGGTTTATTTCTCACCTTTCCCAATCAGTCTTGAAGAATGAGCAAGGCTTGAGGTGGTCACAATGATTGATGACTCTTACACATTCAGATGTTCATTGGTGTTCTCGGTCCAGGGAAAATGTCATCATCATTGATCATTGTGGGGAATTCCTTAATGTCCCGCTACTTGGCATTAGGGGAGGCATCACCTACAACCCCTGTTTGGCCCTGAGACAGTTTGGGTATGCCCGAAGGGATGGCCCTCATGACATGCTGATTCCAGATTTGGTTTTTGACTTCGACAACGATGCTCAAGGACTTCGACAAAGGTTTATCCGAGCCTGGAGGATGCCCAACATGGTAGACAGTAAAACTTTGGGACACAAGAATTCCATACCACTTGAGCCTTACCTCAATTGGTTACGAACCCGCGCCCAGAGTCTTATGATGCCTTACCCCTACATTCTCCTGGCGATCAAAGAGCCTGTTTTGGAAGGAGAGGTTCCATACACCCTCCTACATCCTGACATGCCAACATCACTTGAAGATTTGCAAAGGAGTTGGATACAGATCAAGGGAGAACGCGATACTTTTGAAGCCCAATTCTACGCCAGTGAGAAGAAGGTTTTGGATCTTACTCGCCAACTTCATGAAGAGCAAACTCTCAACACCTACATAGCACCAAAGAGGATGCGCAATGTCTTTTTACATTAGAATTTTGTATTATTTTGCCCATGGGGCATTTATGTACTAACAAATTCTTCTTATTAATATGACATGTGTTCTTTTTGTTCACAACAAATTTGAATTTATGAATCCTTGAATGCCTTACATGAATAACACATCATTCATCATATGCATAAGCAGGTCTTCACACCAGGTTTCCTTATCTCTCTGCTGTTTATTTCAACAAGATGGATATAGAGCAGACAGACAAAGACTTACAAGCACAGAATTCACAGTTCCAACAGCTACTCATGACCTTGGCAAAGGGTCAGGAGGAGCTCAAAGGTCTACTGGAAAAGGAAAAAGAGAAGAAGAAAAAGAAGAGGGTAGGTGTGGCTACCATGGGTAGAAGATTTGAGAACCAAGCTAGAAGGGTCCTGGATTTCCCCTTAACATCTGATAAAGGGGTTGGAAAGGGTAAGGGAACTTCCGTGCAATCTGAGTCTGAGGAAGAAGAAGATGAAGAGGATGAAGATTATTTTGAGCAGCAGTACCCTCCTGCAGACGACAAGTACAAGAATCTGGAAGAGCGTCTGGCAGCTATGGAGGTACAAAGAGTGCCTGGGCTGGACTTTGAGGAGCTAGGTTTGGTTGCTGGGATTATGATTCCCCCTAAGTTCAAGGTGCCTCTTTTTGCTAAATATGATGGTTTGTCTTGTCCAAAGATGCATCTGCGGTCTTACGTCAGAAAAATCCAACCGCATTCTTTTGATAAGGATCTATGGGTTCATTTCTTCCAGGATAGTCTTTCGGGGACGCAATTAGATTGGTTTTACCAGCTTGAGAGGTCTGATGTGCACAATTGGGAGGATTTGGCTGCTGATTTCTACAGACTGTACCAATATAATGCGGATTTAGCACCAACCCGTACTCAATTACAGAGTATGGACATGGTATCAAATGAAGGTTTCAAAGAGTATGCCCAGAAATGGAGAGACCTGGCGGGGCGAGTACAACCACCTCTGTCTGAGAGGGAGCTGGTAGATATGTTCTTGGGTATACTTTTAGGCCCCTTCTTCAAGCACCTGATTAGAAGTTCGTCCGCGGGGTTCACCGAGTTAATTCTGACTGGTGAGAGAGTTGAAGCAGGAATCAAGAGCGGAAAAATTCAAAAGGATGCATCTGCTTCCGCTGCTATCAAGAAGACCTTTCCAGCCAAGAAAGAGGTATCAACTGTCTACTCTCAGAGAAGTCAAGGAAGAGTTGAGTGTCGGCCAGCGGTGGGGGCTGTAATGATTCAGAAGTCTGCGGCTGATCATCCTAGAAACATCAACCCAGAACCAACCAAGCAAGGGTGGAAAGGCCTGCACGAAAATTCACCCGGATCAATATGACACCTGCTCAGGTTCTTCCTCATCTTTTTAAGTTAAACCTTGCCAGTTTGAGAGAGGCACCGAAAAATCCGAATACAACTTCACCACACTATCATCCCAATGCTAAGTGCGCTTATCATTCAGACAGCCTGGGGCATGACACCAATAATTGTTGGGCCCTCGGGAATAAAATTCAGGATTTAATAGATGCTAAAGAAGTGGAATTCGACGCCACTAAAAAGCCGAACGTGATATCTTCTCCAATGCCAAAGCATGGCCACAATTCCCATGCTGTTGAAGAGGATCTGTATGTTGCTACTGTTGATGATTTGATGACTCCATTACCGATAATCAAGCTGAATTTGTTGAAGGCTAGGATTTTCCCAGGTTGTGAAGAAGATTGCTGCATTTGTTCCTCCTTACCAACGACTGTCCATTGTTGAAGTTAGGCATCTAGCGCCTAATGGATAATCAAGAGATACTTTTTGAGAAGACTCCTGCTATACCGACTCCTGTTAATGATGTTTCGATAATTACCATATCGGCCAATCTTTCCAAGGTCTCCAAAAGACCTGTTAAGATTACATCCGATCTGAAGATTGTACCTCTAAAGATCACTATGCCGGGGCCTATCCCATACAAGTCCAACAAATCAATACCGTGGAACTACGAAGGAGAGATCTTCTACCACGGTGTTAAACAAATTGAATCGACCGAAGAGAATTCTGATGAAGAGACTTCCGACATTGGAAACATTGTCGAAACGAGTAAAATCACCCGTAGTGGAAGAATTTTCTCTCCGGAGATTGCGCCTCCAAAGGCAATCTTCGGACCCTCAGCCGCTCCTAAAGTTAACCCTGTATCGATCAACATATCCGCAAGAACTCCAGTTATTGAAGAAGTTGTAACTCCCGTGGTTGTACCCTCTGTTGTTGCTAATGATAAAGGGAAGAGGATCCAAGAAGAGCTCGTCAGGACGAGGGCACAACCATTGATCATCCCTGAAACCACTTATAAAGAAATGGAAGAGATTTTGAAAATAATCAAGAGAAGCGATTATAATGTTGTTGAGCAACTGGGGCAAACCCCCTCAAAAATCTCTATGCTGGCCTTATTACTCTGCTCAGAAGCTCATGCCAAAGCTTTGATCAAATTCTTGAAGACGACCCATGTGCCCTAGGAAACCTCCACGGACCAATTCCCGGAATGTGTAGCTAGCCTAACAGCTGATAACGGTTTAGGGTTCTCCGACACCGATCTAACAATCAAAGGGAGAGAAAATAATGACGCCCTGCATGTCTCGGTAGAATACAGAGGGACTACTTTGGCACATGTTCTGGTAGACACTGGTTTATCGCTAAACGTCTTACCCAAGAAGGCATTGGATAGGCTAGATTATGAAGGTTTAACTTTTAAGCCCAACAACATCATTGTCAGAGCCTTTGATGGTTCTAAACGGATGGTCCACGGGGAGGTGGACATCCCAATTAAAGTGGGTATTGAAACCTTCAATTCCACATTTTATGTCATGGACATCCGTCCCTCCTATTCTTGCTTGTTGGGAAGACCCTGGATTCATCATGCTGGAGCCGTTACTTCAACCCTGCATCAGAAGCTCCAGTACCCTGTTCAGGGGAAAATTGTGACAGTTCACGGTGAGGAGGAATACATGATAAGCCATCTTAATTCTTTCCGCCATGTGGAATTGGATGGTGAATTCATCGAAACCACCTTTCAGCATTTTGAAGAGGTAGCTCAGGAGATTGCGGCAGTGCCTTCTATACCCATGATTACCCGACCTCCGCCTCGGATATCGTCACTCAAAGATGAAAAGGCTGTGATTGAAGAAGGAGGAACCACAATCTGGGGACAACTTCCCGATTTTCCGTTCAAATCTGATAAATTCGGCTTGGGTTTCACTGCTGCTAGTCAGAAGGTTGTGCGTCGCTCCTGGGCTGGAGGACCACCAGTGAAGATCACCCATCATGGAGTCAGTGCTTTGAAGGATGGTGAAGAGGAGAGAAACCTAGAAGACTGGATTTTCCCTACCGTTGAAGGAGGCTTATGCAATTGGGAGGCAAAGGACTTTATTCCCATTACTTTCATCAATCAGTAATTTATCTTTCGAACATTTCTGTTGGTTTGTAATAATTCCTAAGCAATTCATACACTTTTTAACCTTGTACCTTACTCTAGGTACATAGGTCCATTTGTAAGGGTTTGATTTTTCATCTTCATATGCCATTTTAATGAATCATGGACATTTTCACATATAAAATTTTGTGTTCATTTTCTTTCTTTTTACATTTTATTTGTTTAAAGGTGGCTATCCCTTACACACACCCACACTCACCAATGCAGGTACTCATCCATTCCGGATTCCATGGGTAACAATTCTGCTATGACCTTTAGTGACTCTGAAGATCTGGTCTACCATGCCGAATACGAAGGTGATGAAGACTGTGAAGTGTCTGGAGAGTTGGCTAGACTACTACAACAGGAAGAAAGGGATATTCTACCTCACGAGGAGTTGTTAGAGACAATCAACTTGGGTACAGAGCAAGACAGAAAAGAAGTTAGAGTGGGTGCCTACCTAGAGCCAAGTGTCAAAGAGTGCTTAGTTCAACTGTTGAATGAATATGTTGAGATCTTCGCCTGGTCCTATGAAGACATGTCGGGGCTGGATACAGATATTGTGGTTCACCGTCTCCCTACAAGAGAAGATTGTCCACCAATTAAACAGAAAGTTCGCCGCATGAGGCCCGACATGTCTGAAAAGATCAAAGCTGAAGTGATGAAGCAGTTCAATGCTGGCTTTCTTGCAGTTACATCCTATCCACAATGGGTTGCTAACATTGTGCCCGTGCCTAAGAAGGACGGCAAAGTCAGAATGTGCATGGATTACAGAGACTTAAACAGGGCTAGCCCTAAAGATGAATTTCCGCTACTGCACATTGACATCTTGGTTGACAATACAGCTCAGCACAAGGTATTTTCTTTCATGGATGGATTTTCAGGGTACAACCAGATCAAAATGGCCCCTGAAGACATGGAGAAAACTACCTTTGTTACACAATGGGGTATGTTCTGTTATAAACTGATGCCATTCGGGCTGAAGAATGCCGGGGCAACCTATCAACGCGCCATGGTAGCTTTGTTTCATGATATAATACATCATGAGATAGAAGTTTATGTGGACAACATAATAGCCCGTTCACAAACTGAAGAAGAACACCTCGACCATCTTCAAAAGTTGTTTGTCAGGTTGAAAGAGTACAAGCTCAAACTGAACCCTAACAAGTGCACTTTCGAAGTCAGGTCCGGTAAACTCTTGGGATTCATCGTCAGCAACAAAGACATTGAGGTTGATCCTGCCAAAGTCAAATCTATACAAGAAATGCCTGCCCCTCACACTGAGAAGGAGGTCAGAGGTTTCTTGGGACGCCTAAACTACATTTCAAGGTTCATCTCTCACCTAACATCTACCCGTGAACCAATCTTCAAGCTGTTGAAGAAAGATCAGGTGGTTAAATGGAATGATGACTGTCAAGTTTCTTTCGATAAAATTAAGGAGTATTTGCTGGAACCTCCTATCTTGATGCCACCCGTTGAAGGAAGGCCGCTAATCATGTATCTGACCGTCTTGGAGAATTCAATGGGATGCGTACTGGGCCAACATGACGAGTCTGGCCGAAAAGAGCATGTTATTTATTAACTTAGCAAAAAGTTTACCGACTGTGAGACCCGATACTCACTGCTTGAGAAAACTTGCTGCGCTTTGGTATAGGCTGCTCGCCGGCTAAGGCAGTATATGTTGACTCATACAACTTTGTTGATCTCTAAGATGGATCCGATCAAGTACATCTTTGAGAAGCCTGCTCTATCCGGAAGAATCGCTAGATGGAAGATGATCCTGGCTGAGTATGATATAAAGTACACGACCCAAAAAGCTATAAAGGGGAGTGTGCTAGCCGATCATCTGGCCCATCAAGCTGTCGAAGATTACCAATCCATGAGATTCGATTTCCCCGACGAGGATATCATGACTTTGAGCAACATTGAAGAAAACAGACCGTATGACGGACCTGAACAAGGATCCCGATGGACCCTGTACTTTGATGGTGCCTCCAACACACTTGGAAATGGTATCGTGCAATACTTATTTCTCTAGAAGGTTTCTATACACCTTTCACCGCCATAATCTGCTTCAGCTGTACCAACAACATGGCCGAGTATGAAGCTTGTATCTTTGGTCTCAAGGCTGCAATTGACTTGGGAATCAAATCTTTAATTGTATTTGGGAACTCATCTTTGGTTATCAGTCAAATCAAATGAGAGTGGGATACTAAACATTTGAACCTCATCCCTTACAAAGAACATGTCCTGACATTGTTACCACATTTCGAGAAGATCACCTTCGAGCACTTTCTGCGAGAAGAGAATCAACTAGCAGATGCGCTAGCTACAATGTCATCCATGTTTAAACTTAACTGGGATAATGAGGCTCCTCAAATCACCATTGAAAGAATGGACGAACCTGCACATTGTCACGAGATTAATACTGATGAAGTAGTGGACTGACCATGGTTTCATGACGTTAAAAGGTATCTCGAAGCACAAGAATACCCTGAAGGAGCTTCAGTCAACGACAAAAAGTTCTTAAGGAGGTTCTCTGCCAAGTTGTTTCTGAGCAATGGTATCCTATACAAGCGCAATCATGATTGAATTTTGCTCCGTTGTATGGATAAGGTTGAAGCTGAACAGATTATGACTGAACTGCACAATGGTACCTTCGGCACCCACTCAAGCGGTCATACGATGGCTAAGAAGATTTTGCGGGCAGGCTACTACTGGTCTACCATGGAAGCTGACTGCCATCAACATTCTCGTACTTGTCACAAATGCTAAATCTACGCTGACAAGGTACATATACCTCTAGTTCCTCTCAATGTCTTAACAGCTCCTTGGCCATTCACGATGTGGGGAATCGACATGATTGGAGAGATCAAGCCTACAACATCCAATGGACACCGTTTTATCCTGGTGGCCATTGATTACTTCACTAAGTGGGTCGAAGAAGCATCCTTCGCCTCCGTTATAAAGAATGTGGCTACCCGCTTCATCAAGCAGAACCTCATTTACTAGTATGGTATCCCTGACAGGATTATCACTGACATCGGTACAAACCTGAACAATACTATGATCACCGCTCTGTGCGAGCAGTTCCAGATTCAACATCACAATTCATCTCCCTATTGGCCAAAGATGAATGGTGTTGTCGAAGCTGCGAACAAAAATATCAAGAAGATCATACAAAAGATGACAGTCACCTACAAGGACTGGCATGAGATGTTACTGTTTGCTCTACATGAGTACCGTACCACGTCACGAACATCAACTGGGGAAACACCCTATTCTTTGGTATACGGCATGGAAGTTGTTTTACCTATCGAGGTTCAAATTTCCTCCTTGAGAATCATGAAGGATGCTGGTTTGAGTGAAGACGATTGGATTCAGACCCGGCTTGATCAACTTAACTTGATTGATGAGAAACGACTTACTGCTGTTTGCCATGGCCAGGCGTATTAGAAACGCATGATCAAGGCTTTCAACAAGAAAGTCAGGCGCCAAGTATATCAGGTCGGAGACCTTGTAATCAAGCGGATCATCTTGCTGCAAAGTGATCCCAGGGGCAAATGGACTCCTACTTACGAAGGACCATTTGTGATCAAAAACATCTTTTCTGGTGGGGAAATTGATCCTGACCACCATGGACGGTGATGACCCGCCGCACCCTGCAAACGCAGACATAGTCAAAAGATACTATGCATAAATGACCCGGCAAGTTGAAAACCCGAAAGGGCGACTTGGGAAAAAATGGGCATCTCGGTGAATCAAAAACCCGAAAGGGCGGTTCAGGCAAAAATTAGGGATAAATCAGAAAAATCTGTACACTCGGCAAGTTGAAAACCCGAAAGGGAGACTTGGGCAAAAAGGGTTTCCCGATGGATCGAAAACCCGAAAGGGCGGTCCAGGCAAAAATTAGGGAATTAAAGCGTATGACTATGTCTCGTCCGATCACTTTAAGGACAATCTCTTTACCAGACAAACTCCTGGCTCCTGATCACTCCAGTCATCTTCGAACGAAGCAACGAATGGACAAGATATCCAGAGTTACGAAGGCTATAGCAGAATGGGAACCCCATGGAATTTTTACACATAGCCATCTTTCTTTGTATAAATTTTTCTCAATTTTTTATGACAACATTCTCTTACTAGGATATATGTCTCCTTTGTACAAAATACTTACACAAAGTTAATACAAAGATATTTCAAAGTGCATAAAACTATTTGCCTTTTATTTTTCTTTACACTTGTGTTCTATTTGGAAAACGTCCAATGGTTTATTAAATGAGCATATGCATTTGAATATAATCACTGTTTACAAATAAAAGAAATGTGAAAGAATAATTACTGACAGGTTGAAAGGATAGGAAAACGTCTTTCGACTATTCCAAGAGAAATTCCCTTCAGTACATCATCCAAATCCCCAACGGAGCTACAACCTTGAAAAACATATCCCCGGCGGAATTAAAATTCAAAATCCTTGCCAGAATCCGAACTTCAAACTCCCAATCCCCGAGGGAGTCATATTTCCAAACCTTTAATTCTCATCAGAGTTAAAATCCTCAGCAGAGCAAAACTTTGGGTCATAAATCCCCGGCAAAGACGAAACCTTCTTCCCCAACGGAGTCAAGTTTCCAACTACCAATCCACAGCAGAAACTATCCAATTTCTCCAGTTTCCACCAGCAAGTTGTCTTAAAATCTGAGAATCAACCAGATGACAGTTAACTTTTATCCCCAACTAAGGATAATTCCCAAGTAGATTGGCATACAACCCAAACTCCTGAACTTTTTCCAAACAGGAATAAATCTCTTCCCCCAGGGTCTTGAACTTACTTTCCAGCAGGATAGCTTACTTTCCAGCAGGATAGCTATTCCCCACAGAGTTTCTTACTCCTCGACAGAATGAAGATTCTCATTCTTACTCCTCAACAGAATGAAGATTCTCATTCTTACTCCTCAACAGAATGAAGATTCTCATTCTTAACTCCTCAGCTTGAAGTCCCCAGGGATTTATTTTCCCCTAACAGATTGAAGATTCTCATTCTCGATTCCCCAGTGAAATTTCCAGAGTCTTCATCACTCCCCAGATTGAGTTTGTCAGAATTTTAAATCCCTGGAAGATCAAAGATTCTCATTCCCACTTCTCCAGTGAAACTCCCGAGGTTTCATTTCCCTAGAAGGTTGAAGTTCCTCATTCTTATTCTCCGCAGAAGCCATCGGAGTTCTCCTTATTCTTCAGCAGATAAAGGTTTTCTTTCATCTAATCCCCAGTAGATTCATTAGAGTTTCCTTATTCCCCAGCCGAGCAAGGATTCCCTTTGTGAAATCTCCAACCACAGTCATCAAAGATCTCCGAATTCCTCAAGCAGTTTTCTCGAGCGGACTTGAAGGATCCCTATATCCCCAGGAAAGTCAGGAAGGATTCTCACCCCCCCTACGAAAGTTGTCAAGGTTTTGATAATCCCCACAAGTTGCCAAGGATTTTTCTATCCCCAACGGTGGTCTAAGGATTTCTCATCCTCAGCAATCGAAGATTCTGAATCTCCAGCAACAGTCAGGGATTTATTTTCCCCGGCAGCAGTCAAGGATTTCATTATCTCCAACTATCAAGGATTTATTTTCCTCAGCAAGACAGCTATTCAGCTTACATGCACATATATTACCTTCATATGTCATAAACATTGGTCAAACACATATATTGCATCATACATTTCATGCAACATAACCTTGTGTTTCAGCTAACCTTTTACCCTTTTCAGGATAAGATTAACAAGCTACCGATATACAATCAGAAAACAGCCTAGAGATGCTCCAGACACGGATGCTATTCTATTGCTTATTCAGATTCAAAACTCAGAAAACAGCCTAGAGATGCTCCAGACACGGATGCTCTTCTATTGCTTATTCAGATTCAAAGTTCAGAAAACATCTTAGAGACGCTCCAGACACGGATGCAATTCTATTGCTTATTCAGATTCAAAGTTCAGAAAACATCTTAGAGATGCTCCAGACACGGATGCAATTCTATTGCTTATTCAGATTCAAAGTTCAGAAAACAACTTAGAGACGCTCCAGACACAGATGCAATTCTATTGCTTATTCAGATTCAAAGTTCAGAAAATAGCTTAGAGACGCTCTAGAAACGGATGCAATTCTATTGCTTATTCAGATTCAAAATTCAGAAAACAGCCTAGAGATGCTCCAGACACGGATGCTATTCTATTGCTTATTCAGATCCCCAGCTCAGAGATGCTCCAAGACACGGATACCATTCTGACGCTCATTCTCCTAGTTTTCAATAAACAACCTTGGATGGCATCTTTAAGCCCATCTCCAGCAAGATTCAACCATCTCCAAATGGCATCTTTAAGCCCATTCCCTCAACTACATTTTGACGAGTGCAAATTTATGGGCACTCTAGTGTCCAATCCTCTTTTACCTTCGAGTCACGAAAGGCAAACTCGCCAATCTAACTCTTCGGGTTCAAGAAGATTGAACAGGGGCAGCTGTTGTACCCCAAAATTTTCCCTCTCATTTTATCAATATTTCCCCTCACAAGACTCTTTGGACTCCATGTAGAATTAGGGTTTGCTCTGCTCAAGACATCTCCTTGCACTATTGACCTGAAATTAGGGTTTGAGTTTGCACAGGTATTTTTGGATTTCCAATGCCTAATATGACTTTCATACTTCATATTGGACTTATAAGATTGCCCATACCAAGTTTCAAGCCCTGAATCAAATTTTTGCCCAGTCAATTGGACAGTTGACTTAGAAATCAACTATATTGGGAAAAAAGTCAACTGTGGCCAATTTACAGTCAAACCTCATAATTTTTGATCCACATCAACATTACAGACTCATATGAACCATTTGATCAAGTTTGGACCACAATTCCTCAAGAAATTTGATCAGATCATCAAAAGGGCAAAATGGTCATTTTTAGGGTTTTGACTGTATAAGGGTAATTTCTGATTTTTAACCTAGCCAATGGAAAATTGGGTTCAAGAATGGATTCAAGGACTCAATTGCATCATCTTGACCTAATCACAAGGTCCAAAAGATCTCAAAAGCATTGGATTGACAAATGAATTTTCCAGTCAACTGATCAAAAATCAACTGTACACTGAAAAGTCAAACTTTGACTTTTTGGTCAAAATCAAGTGCAAAGGGTCATTTTTCATCAAGATGTGTCAAAACATGAAACTTGTTCATCAAGAAACCTAATTTTGCAAATTAGGGTTTAAAATGGAAAATTTTCATAACTTCGAAATTTTCTAAGTTATGAAAATTTCTTAGTTTTTCCCAACTTTGCCCAACTTTTTCACCATGATGAAATTGGATTCGAAGAAAACTTCCAACATGAAAGTTGTATTCATCCACAAAATATACAACTTTGATTCACAAAGTTTCCCCAAAAGATGCTTGGATCTCAAGTTATGATTTTATGAACAAGGGTCCAAAAACTTTCTAACTTAGTGAAATTTTGCCCTAGTTTAGGCAGGATTTTGACCTATCTTCATGGACATTTTTCACATAGTTGCAATTGGAATCTCAAAATTCATTTCAAATATTTATTGTAGAGAATGTTACAAGCTTTCCAAAATGTCTAAGAACTCTCCAAAATCATCTGTGCTTAGGGAGAATCAAAGGTTTGAATTTGGCAAAATGTCACTTTGATCCATGGCATTTTTCATGTTGCTACAAGTTGCAATTTCTGTCCAGCTTTGCTTTTACTTGCTTACAGGTACCTAAACCCTTCCACACTAAAAAATTGAATGCAAACTCAATGGTTTAAGGCATTATTCTGATCAAGGGAAGATTACACATAAAATTAATCTAAAAATGGCAAAAAGGTAGCATTGCCACTTTGGTAAAGTTGGCTTTATGTCAATTTGTTTCTCTTGAGCATTACACCAAGCTTTTTGCAGCATACAAACTCCACAAGCTCAGGGTAAAGTACAACAACTTTGTGCAGCTAGGAAGGAGGCCTTTACAGGCTCTTTGCTTGATCACTTCACACTTTTCTTAAAAACGAAGAAAACTTGCAAAAGGGACATATCTTTTGAATCTGATAAGAACAAAGTTTGTAAACACTTGAACCAAGTTTTGCATATTGCCAAAGGTCATAAACACGAGCTAGCCAGTCCTCAAACACCCTTGAACACCAAAACACCAAAAACTTGAAAAATAGGGCAGCTTCTGCATTTTGACATCCAAAGCAAAATCTACTCGTGCATTTTGCTTGCAACCACTTCAAACACCTTCTAAACAACACACCTAAGCTTTCCCAACCATTGGCCAGCAACTGTAACCTTGTTTTCAAGCTTCACCATTTCTGAATTCTGACTGTGCAGGTTGACTTCTACAAGCTTATTCAAGCAAGCTCAAAGCAAACAAAGCATTGGGGAAGGTCAAAGGAAGTTCAAGCAAGCTCATAAGCATCTCAGGCCTCACTGAAAACCCCTACATTTTAATACTCGAGTTCAACTGAAACAGGTAAAGTTCAAACTTCTATCTCTCTATTTAGGAAACATTAGGCTTAGGTTTGTGAATAAAAAATGTAGTACTCATTGCCCTTAAGCTATACATATGCATAGATTTCATTTAAGTTAACTGTGTTGGGAGAATTTGAATGATGAACTTTCTGAAAAAGTTAGGTTAGAAATTAGGGCCAGAGAAATTCTCTCTGGTCTTTGAGAGTTAGATTAAGTTTTTTATATGGTTAGAATCGTATGATCATGCTCTATAACTTTCATGTTACAAGTTTTTGTTTTTAAGCATTGAAACAGGAGATACGAATTGGTACATAGCGCGCGTTTTCTTGTTCAAAGATTGAAGACGAAGATGGACTTTGGGTTGGGCCTGTTTGTTCCTACTATTTGCACCCTCCTTTGTGCTTTTTGCACCCCCTGGCCCATTTGCTTATTTTCCATATTTTTTTTTCATTTCCTTTTATTTTCTGACTTTAATATTTTTCCTAAATATAAAAAATCATTAAAAATATTTTCATAAATTTTCATATTTTATTTTATTATTTTTATTATTTTTTCTAGCATAAGAATAATTACTTTAATAATATACTTTTATTTTCTTTAATAAAAACTCATAATTAATACAAAAAAAACATTATATTTTTATTTTTAGTATTTATATATATTTAAATAATATTTTCTCACATTATTTTTATTTTTTAACATTTGTATATATTTTTATTTATTTTATTGTACATAAATAAATAATACATAATATATATATATTTTCTTAAAACAAATTAGGGTTTCCACCCTTAATAAAAATAATCTTTTATTTTCTTATTTTTAATACCTTAAATAGTTTATTTTTACATACATAAAAATAAATACAAAAACATTTTGCATATTCATATTTGTTTTCATATTTAAATATTGTCTATTTATTTATTTGCACAATTAATTCAATTTGGTTGTAATAGTAATTTTAGGATTTTAATTTCTTGCAAACATCCCCTATTCAAATTTGTATCCCCCTCCCCATATCAATGTTGTAATAGCTTAGATTACTTTTACGTATTTATAGCTTTCAAATATGTCATGGTAGAAAGATTAGGGTTTGTATGCAAAAATCCAAAATCAACAAATAGCTAGACCTAATACAAGACAAAAATGCATGAAAATGACAACACAATGTACACAAGCACCCCTAGGGTTTCATCCACTTGTTGCCTTTAAAATGGCCATGGTATGCATGCTAGGTGTGTTGGAAAAACAAAAATCAAAATAAAAGATCATAGTCCCTCGATGACGCTATCTTGGTTTCCTATACAAAAATGATCTGGACCCTCACAAACTTGCTAAGATACTTGGCACAATTACTATCATGGTCAATACGATGACCCGCGCCTGTCCCGTTTAACATCCAAACACAAGGTTATTTACCAAATGTAATGGTAAAACAACACTGTCAAAGGGTTAAAAATGTGTAGGAAAGATCTTTGAGTAGGTAGATAGATGCTCCTAGTTACTTGATCAAAACTTGCAAAACATCCTTGCTATTTTCAAACACACCTCACAACACAATTTCAAAACATTTCCCAAAACAAAACTTTCAAACATTGAAATATTTTTCAAAAGACAAACACCTTTGTAAAACATTCAAACAAGAATTGTTACAAAGGTTGCCTAAACATAGGCCTCTTTTTAAAACATTTTCAAAACCACACACAAAGCACCATTTCAAACAATTGAAAAGCAAAAGCAAGTGATCTAAAACAAGTAACTAAGAGTCCATGGAGAACCATGGATGAAAAGGGTGCTAGCACCTTCCCTTTTCATAATCTACCCCCCGAACCCAAGAAAACATCTCAAAGGTCTTTCCTGTGCTTTTTGACCTTTCCTTTGGATAAATAAAAAGTCGGTGGCGAGTCTTGCTAAACCAAAACATTTGCGAACACAAACGCAAAACCTCAAGTCAGTTCTCCCACCGCATCACACGCTTGTAGAGGATTCCATTACTGAGGAAGAATTTCACGGCGAACCTTCTCATTTCGCGGCGAACCTTCTCAGAAACTTCTTATCATTGATAGATTCCCCCTTGGGATACTCTTGAGGCTCGAGATACCTTTTTACTTCGTGAAAACAAGGTTTGTCTTCTACCTCTTCAGTACCAATCTCACAGCAGTGTGCTGGTTCATCAAACCTCTTAATGGTGATTCAGGGAGCTTCGTTGTCCCACCTGACCTTGAACATAGAAGACATGGTGGTCAATGTGTCTGCTAACTGATTCTCCTCTTGTGGGAAATGTGAAAAGGTTACCTCCTCAATGTGTGGGAGAAATGTCAGCACATGCTCTTTGTACGGGATGAGATTCAGATGTTTCATATCCCATTCTCCTTTGATCTGACTTATCACCAAGGTTGAATCCCCGAAAATGTTCAAGAACTTGATCCTTAAGTCGATAGCAGCTTTGAGACCCATGATACAAGCTTCATACTCCGCCATGTTGTTAGTACTGTTGAAGCATAGTCAGGCGGCGAAAGGAGTATGACAGCCCTCGTGAGATAAGATTACAGCACCAATGCCATTACCGAGTGCGTTCGAAGATCTGTCAAAAATCATGGTCCATCGGGATCCTTCTTCAGGTCCTTCATCCGGTCCAGGTTCTTCATAGTCAGTCACTAGCATAATATTCTCATCCGGGAACTCAAAATTCATGGACTGGTAGTCATCCACGGCCTGATGAGCCAAATGATCAGCTAATACACTTCCCTTGATTGCTTTTTGGGTTGTAAATTGGATATCGTATTCGGTCAAGATCATTTTCCATCTTGCTATTCTTCCGGAGAGAGCGGGCTTCTCGAAGATGTACTTGATTGGATCCATCTTAGATATCAACAAAGTAGTGTGGGTCAGCATATATTGTCTTAGTCAGCGAGCAGCCCATGCCAAAGCGCATCAAGTTTTCTCGAGAAGTGAGTATCGTGTTTCACAGTCTGTAAACTTTTTGCTGAGGTAGTATATTGCATGCTATTTTCGACCATACTCGTCATGCTGCCCCAACACACACCCCATTGAACTATCTAATACTTTTAAGTACATTATCAAAGGTCTTCCTTCAATCGGAGGCATCAAAATTGGTGGTTCTTAAAGGTATTCCTTGATTCTTTCGAAAGCGGTCTGGCATTCGTCATTCCATTTTACCACTTGATATTTCTTTAGGAGTTTGAAGATCGGCTCACAAGTAGCAGTCAGATGTGAGATGAACCTGGCGATATAATTCAGGCGTCCCAAGAAGCCTCTAACTTCCTTCTCAGTATGGGGATCTAGCATCTCTTGTATGGCCTTCACCTTTGCAGGGTCTACTTGAATACATTTGTCACTGACGATGAACCCCAGAAGTTTACCAGACCTTACCCTGAAGGTGCACTTGTTCGGATTCAACCTCAACTTGTATGTCTTCAACCTGTCAAACAGCTTTTGCAGATGATCAAGGTGTTCTTCCTAAGTTTGAGACCTGGATATCATGTCATCCACATAAACCTCTATCTCATGGTGAATCATATCATGGAACAAAGCTACCATGGCTCGCTGATAATTTTCCCCAGAATTCTTTAATCCGAACAACATCACCTTGTAACAGAAGGTGTCCCACTGTGTGATGAAGGTTGTCTTCTCCATTTCTTCAGGAGCCATCTTGATCTGATTGTACCCAGAGAAACCATCCATGAAGGAAAAGATCTTGTGTTGTATGGTGTTGTCAACCAGAACATCAATGTGGGGGAGCGGGAAGTCATCCTTTGGGATTGCCCTATTCAGGTCTCTGTAGTCCACACACATATGTACCTTTCCGTATTTCTTTGGCACCGGAACAACATTAGCAACCCACTGCAAATAGGAGGTGACAGCTAGGAACCCAACATTGAACTGTTTCATGACCTCTACTTTGATCTTCTCTGGCATTTCAGGACGCATACGATGGACCTTTTGCTTAACTGAAGGACAATCTTCTTTAGTCGGCAGACAATGCCACAATATCAGTGTCTAAACTAGGCATGTCTTCATATGACCAGGCGAAAATCTCAACATAGTCGTGCAACATCTGTATCAATCGATGTTTGACATTAGTCTCCAGATTTGTGCCGATCTTGACTTCTATTTTGTCTACCTCTGTGCCCAAGTTTATCGTCTCAACTGGCTCTTCATGGGGCTGTATAGCCCTCTCTTCCTGCTTTAACAATCTAGCAAGTTCTCCCGGTACCTCACAATCTTCCTCACCTTCGCCCTCGACTTGATTGATTGGATTTTCAAAGTTATAACTGGAAATAGTAGAATTGTTATCAATGGGATCCAGAGTGGATATGAATCTGCAGTTTGATATGTGAGTGTGTGTAAGAGCATAGCTGTATTGATAAAGTAGAAAAGAAAACAGAGAGCGCAAAATTTGTATGCAAGAAACGTCCAATGTTTTATTGATGACATATGAAAATGACATATAATAACCCTCACAAATAAACCACTGTGCCTCGGGTAAGACACAAGGCCATAGAGTTTATATTGTTTATTACAAATTCGAACAATAAGTAAGACAATTACTGCTGAACAAAAGAAATTGGCACAAAATATTTAGTCGTCCAGTTACTAGGTCCACCGTTGGTAGTAGGGTAGATCCAGCTGTCAATATCATAATCCACATCATTGTCTTCTACAGCGTTAACCCCACGATTGTTGATGCATACGGGAGGTCCTCTGGCCCGAGCACGTCGAACAACCCTTTGAGCTCCTGAAGTAAAGCCCAAACCAAATTTGTCAGTTTTATGAGGAAAATCAGGGAGCTATCCCCAAATGGTACACCCACCTTCTTCAACTACTGCTCTGGCGTCCTTGAGAGAAGCCATCTTCAAAGGAGGTTTGGTGCTGGTGATAGTCTCGGTTGATGCCATAATCTGGGGAACCTCTTCAAAATTTTGACAAGGGGTCTCTATGAATTCCCCGTCCATCTCCACATACCTGAAAGAGTTCAGGTGGCTTACCATATACTCCTCTTCACCATGCATAGTGACAATCTTCCCCTTCATTGGACACTACAGCATTTGGTGCAGCATAGAAGTAATGTCCCCAACTTCATGGATCCAAGAACGACCCAACAAACAAGAGTACGATGGCCTGATATCCATCACGTAGAAGGTGGATTCAAAGGTCTGGGAACCCACTTTGACAGGGATGTCCACCTCCCCGTGCACAATTCTTTTTGACCCATCAAAAGCCCTCACCACAATGTTACTGGCTTTAAGGTCAAGCCTTCACAATCTAGTCTATCAAGAGCCTTCTTAGGCAGAACATTCAGCGACGATCTAGTGTCCACTAGCACATGAGCCATAGTAGTACCCCTACATTAGATCGAGACATGTAGAGCATCATTATGCCTTCTCCCCTTTGGCGTCAAATCGGTATCTGAAAAAACCTAACCCATTGTCAGCAGTAAAACTGGCCACACAATCCTTGAATTGGTTAGCGGAGGTTTCTTGCGGCACATGCGCAGTCTTGAGAAATGCAATCAAAGCCTTTGCATGGGCCTCAGAACATAACAGTAGAGACAACATTGATATCTTCGAAGGGGTTTTCCCTAGCTGCTCGACCACATTGTAGTCGCTCTTCTTGATTATTTTCAAAATTTCCTCCATTTCTTGCTTAGAGGATTCCAAAACAACTTTTCTAGGTGCCTCTGTCCGGGCAGGCTCACCTATGGCTTATTTGCCCTAAGTCCCAGATGACTCATCGACAGGGGTAACAACTGGAGTAAGGATGGGATTAGTAGCAAAAGTACTAGCAGGAACAACAAATGGAATAATAACAAGCTTAGAAACAGTCTTCGGGGAGATCTCGGGAGAGAAAACCCTTCCACTTCGGGTAACTTTGCTGGTCCCGACAATGTTACTGACATCGGGATCAACCTTTTCAGTCTTCAAATCCTGTTTGACACCATGGTAATAAACGTCAACACCATAATTCCAAGGAACAACTTTGTCCGAGGAGTACGATACAAGGTCGGGAAAAGTGATTATCAATGGAGCAATTATTGGAGCAGGTGTAATCCTATCATGTCTTTTAGAGGAGACCTTGGAAGGATTGGCGGAAATGGTTATGATAGCAATATCTTCATGTAGGACAGTCAGAATCAGAGTCTTTTCAAACAAAATCTCTCTGCTATCCATCAGGCGTTGAACACCTGCTTTCAGCAAATAACATCCAGAAGGTAGAGATAAACACATATGGCAACCTTCACCATAACCCGAAAATAAATCGGCTAGCAAAAAATTATTCTTAACAGTCGCGAGGGGAGTGGAAACTTCATCAATAGAGGTAACAAATAGATCAGTATCAATGACATTAACACCATGGTTGTGCTTGGGCATGGGAGAAGTTAAAACATTAGGCTTCTCCGGAGCATCAAACTCAATCTCCTTGGCTTCGATCAGATCATGCATCTTATTTCTCAGAGCCTAACAATCATTTGTATCGTGGCCTGGACTCTCAGAATGGTAAGCACACCGAGCGTTTAGATTATAACAAGGAGACGAGGTGTTAGGATTCTTGGGATCCTCCTTTAAGGTTTCCAAGTTAGATCTTAACAAATGGGGTAAAACCTCAGTCAACGTCATATTAATCCGAGTGAACTGCCTTTACGGTCTGTGATACGGTGGGAGAACTGACTTGGGGTTTTGCGTTTGTGTTTGCAAAATGTTGCGGTTTAGCAAGAGTCGCCACTGAATTTTCTTTTATCCAATAAGGAAAGGTGAAAAAGCACAGGAAAGACCTTTCGAGGTGTTTTCTTGAGTTCAGGGGGTAGATTATGAAGAGGGAAGGTATTAGCACCCTTTTCATCCATGGTTTTCCATGGGATCTTAGTTAATTGTTAGATCACTTGCTTTTGTTTGAAAAATGTGCTTTTGTGTGGTTTTGAAAGTATTTTGAAAATGTGCCATCGTTTAGGCGAACTTTGCAATGATTCCCGTTCGTAAGAATGTATGCAAAGTGTTGAGCTTTTGAAAATATTTCAAGTTTTGGAAAGATGTATGTGATTGTTTTTGAAAATAGCAAGGATGTTTGTTTTGAAATTGAGCAAGTAACTAAAAGTAATCTACCTACTCAAAAGGTTTTAGATGTGTTTTTCCTCCTCCTTTAGATGTTGCTACCTTACCATTGATTTGATAAGAAGCCCCATCGTTGGATGTGAAGGGACAGATGTGGGTCATCGTATAGTCATGATAGCAATGTTGTGAGATATCTTAGCATTCTCTTGTAGGGACTAAGATCACTTGTAAGGCAACATTTGTAGCGTCATCGAGGGACTATGATCTTGTATTTGTGATTGTTTTTGCTAAGATACCCCACATGCATAACATGAACATTTTTATAAGGCAACAAGTGGAATTTTCCTAAGGGTGCATGTGTGCAAGTGTGTTTGCTTGCATGCATTTTGTCTTTGATTTTTGGGTTGTCTACTTGTTGATTTTATCTTTCCATACACACCTAATTACTTAACATTTATATGAAGGTAATAAAAGAGTGAAAAAAATAAATCCTACACTATTACAACCATATTGAATTGCATGAAAATATAAAGGCAAAAATAAGGTAAAAACAAGAAAATGGATCTTTCGACTTAGGGCAGCAAACCCTTCGATTCTACCATTTTTGGCCATCTTCGACCTTACCTAAAAAGGGGTGAAGGAATGAGCTTCGATTGGGGCCTAGAAGCCAACATATTTTGGCTTTCGACTGCCTCTTTCGTTTGGCCTGAAGGTTAGTATGGAAGCCAGAGGCTTTGTTTCTAACTTTTCTGTCTCCTGTTTCTTTCATTTGAGTTCGAATAGAAACATGGCCCAAGGCCATGCCAACGTCACCTTAAAACTAGATTAGCTCTTTAAAGCGTATTTAAATGTACCAAGAGCAAAAGCCAAGAAGATTGTTAACCATGACACATATTAAGAGAGTGAAAACAAAAAGAAGAAAATAGTGTGTACATGTTTTAAATGAAAAATAAAACTTATTTAAATGCTATGCTGGAAACGAAGGGCCAAAGGTTAAAAATGACTTACCTTGCTGGAGGTTGGAGCATGTTCTGGACTTTGAAGTGGTTGCTTTTAATGCCTCTGGATTCGAAGGAAAAGACCCAGGGTAGGCCTTCGACACTGGATTTGAAAGAGCAAAACAAGTGAAATATCCTTCTTTGCTGGATTCAAAGGAAGGAACAAGTGGGATGCTCCTTGATTCGAAGGAAACTGGAATATGTTGTTCTTCAGAATTGAAGGAGGTAACGATGGTTCTGGTTTTTTGTGATTTCACAAGTGTTGAAGTGTTTGAGAATTTTATGGTGTGTGAGAATTTTGAAGATACATTCCCCTCCCCTCTTTTCTTTCTTTGTGCAAATGAACTCTCTATTTATAGAGAAAGGCTTTTGGGAAGCTTGGGGAGAAAAAATAATAAAATGAGGCTCAGCTGGAAAGTAAGTGTCCACTTGTGCCATAAAAGAAAGATGAATGGTTCAGATGGGTTGCTTCTTTCTGAAGGAATACAGGCGCAAGGCTCAAGACAAACTTTTCTAAAAGGTAGTATTATGCTATTAAGTGCAAGTGGTCTTGGACAACAAATGGGTAAAGGCCTATTTTAACTTTGCATAAACAATTAAGTTAGGCCCAAACCTTCGACCAGACTCCAAAGTAAGAGAATAATTATTCCCCCAACTATGGCAAGTCCTTCGAATGGACCACCAAGTTGTGTGTCATAATGCAAGACTATGGCGTATTGAAGGGTTTACAGATGGATTCGAAGGTGATATGAAGGCGCATTTGAATCATACATAAAGATGAATTTGAAAGTCACGGAAAGGTAGCCATTCATCCAATCGAAAACTTATGAATCCAAGGCAAACAGGTGAGGGGCGAATGGTGCAATCGAATGACACTTTTCAGAAGGTTATTAACTTCTGAATCAAAGGAAGCTTTCAAAAGATTATTGACTTTTTGAATTGAAGAAAACCAAAAGGAGGCCTTTACTTCCTGAGTCGAAGGACACTGTTTCAAAGGGAAACAAAAACTCAATTGAGGCTTGTATGAATATCATTTCCTTCTGAATCAAAGGAAGCTTCAATACCCAAATGAAAGATGTAACCCAAGTGGCATGAAGCCCTTTCTCAACTGAAGCTTGCATGCAGGCATGGCCATAGATGAATGCCCAAACGAAGGCTTACACGCAGATATGCAGGAGGTGAATGCCCAAATGAAGGCTTGTATGTAGGAGGCACATTTGGCCACCAGATCATGGCCTTCGATTGCAAGCATTCAGGCAACAAACTTGTCCAATCGAAAGGCTTGCCTTCTAGGGGGAACTTGTGGTAGAAAATTTGGTACTCAAAGCAAACATGCAGGCAGTGGAAGACACAAACGAAACCTACAACAAGAATTCACATGCCCAGACGAAAGAGGCACGCTAACAGTAACTTTTGAGCAATCGAAGGAGGTGCAAAGTCCAATCGAAGGGGGCTGAATCGAAGGAGACCTATTTTCCTCCAAATTTGTCAAAATGTTATTTTTATCTATTTTCTCCCTTTTTGACAGTTTCCTTTTAATTCTGGTGCTGGAAAATCCCAATGTACTTGTGCAAGCTTGAATTTTGAGAATCATTGTGAGAGATGCCTTGAGAATTGAGAGGGAAAATTTTGGGGTACAACAGCTGCCCCTGTTCAAACTTCTTGAACTTGAAGAGTTAGATTGGCGGATCCGGCATCTGTGACTTGATGGTGAAAGATGTTTGAACACTAGAGTGCCCAGAAATTTTCACTCGAAGATGGATGGTGAATGGGCTTATAGATGCCATTTGGAGGAATGTTGGTAAACTCTGGAAGAAGTATCAGCACAAATCTCCTGTTGATCCATACTAGACTTGCTGTTTTACCTATGAGAAAGGGGGTTAGAAAAATGCAGATGCTTGCATGATGCTTACCGGATGTGGTATCATGCTAAATGCATTGTTATGTACATTCTATGATGTATGAATGCGAAATGCATGTTTTTGTCCGAGAAAATAAATCCCTGACTACTGCTGAGGAAATCTTCGGAGGTTGAATCCTTGATTTCCTGTTGGAAATGAAGAATATGCATATCTTCAAATTCTTTTGAAGATATGCTTTTACTGGGGAACATCACTCAAAGATCAGTTGTTATCTGGTCAGATCCAGGCTTTACAGTTGCTGAGGATGAAGTAGTCGGTTGCTATCTGGTCGGGTCCAGGTTTTATGGCAACTTACTGGGGGAAGAGAGGAATTAACTATTATCTGGTCGGATCCAGGATTTGCAGAAAATTCCTTGAAATTGAATAGTCATCTGGTCGGTTCCAGGTTTCATAACAACTTGTTAGGGATGTGGAGGTTAACTGTTATCTGGTCGGATCCAGGCTTCACAGTAACTTGTTGGAGGTAAGGGTGAATTAACTGTTATCTGGTCGGGTCCAGGCTTCACAATGAACTGGTTGAAAACTATTATCTGGTCGGGTCCAGGCTTTGCAGATTTCTGGTGAAGTTAATTGTTATCTGGTCGGGTCCAGGCTTCACAATGAACTGCTTGGCGATTTAGTTGTTATCTGGTCGAGTCCAGGCTTCACAACGAATCTCTGAGGATGATTGTTATCTGGTCGGATCCATGCTTCTCAATGACTTTCTTGAAAAGATGGAAATGAGGAATGATATCTGGTCGGATCCAGGTTTCTCAGTCCTTTGTCGGGGAATAAAGAAGTAACTATACTGGGAACAAGTGGTTAAAACCTTAGTTGGATTAAGTTTAGGTTCTTCTATATCTTTGAAGAGTTGGGCTGGTCATGTCCAGGTTTCATAGCTTTTTGAGAAATGAGATCAACTGTTATCTGGTCGGATCCAGGCTTTAGTAACTCAAGAAGTCAATCTATTATCTGGTCGGGTCCAGGCTTCAGTAATCGAAGAAATCAAAATGTTATCTGGTCGGGTCCAGGCTTCAGAAATTGAAGAAGTCAAACTGTTATCTGGTCGGGTCCAGGCTTTAGTATAACTTGAAAATTGTGCTAATATCTGGTCGGATCCAGGCTTCATAGCATTTCTTGGTAACAATAAAGGATTTGTTGAAGACTTTACTAGGGATTAGGGGTTGTGGCCCTGTGATTTGCAGTCATTTGAAGGGGAAATTCTAACTGGAGAGCATAGACTCAGTTAGACAAGGCCGACTTAGCTTGGAGAGAATATACTCAGCTGGGCGATTCAGACTCAAATGGGGAATTTGGGTTCTGTTGAGGGATTTGTACTCCGCCGGGGAATAGAATCTTGGTTGGAAGATAAACTCCGCTGGGGAAGATGGACTCAGTGGGGAGTGTTTATTCAGCTAGGGAGGATGGACTCAACTTGGAGAATAAAAATCTTTGTTGGAAGATATACTCTACTGGGGACAAAAACCCCGGTTGGAAGATATACTCCGCTGGGAATGATGGGCTCTGCTGGGGATGATGGGCTTACTCGATAATTTTGGACTCACCGGGGAGTGCTTACTCGACTGGGGAAATCGGGATGTCTTGTACGTTGAGGAATTTACACTTGGCCCGGGGAAATAAACTCTGTTGGGGAAATAAACCCTATTGAGGATATGAATTTCCTTTAGACAGAGACCCCTAGGTTTCAATTTTATAGAAATTGACTTAGCTAGAGAAAGTTGCTAAGAGATTGAGACTTTGGCCAGGGGTTTATCCTATGTGAAGAAATTTTTGTAGGCAACTCCGCTGGGGAAAGGTTGCATTGGGGTTGTCCCTATAGGGATAATGATGATGAGATAACTCTGGGGAATAAAATCTTCTGAGGAAGTGGATTCCCTTTAGGAAGAGATCTCCTAGGCTTTAGCTGGGGAAAAGGTTGTCAAGAGATTGAGACTCTGGTCAAGGGTCGTCCCGTGCAAGGATATTTTATGGGCAACTCCGTTGGGGAAAGGTTTATTGCCAACGCCCTGGTTGGGATAATGATGGTGAGATAACTTTGTGGGGCTATTTCACATTCATTAAAGGGATTCTTACTGCTGTTGTGCACTGATGCCTTGTTGAGGTTGCTGCTTGGTAGGACACATGTGCCAAATAGCTTTAATTATGTTCATATGCATATGTTCATTCAATTTTAGTCATTGGACAAATTTGCATTCAAAACAGAGATAGACAATTTTGCACTTCAAAGTGTATTTGTATTGATATTTTGCCCATGAATATGCGTTTGTGTACATAGAGACGGAAATCCTAGTAAGAGGAAATCGCCGAAAAGCAAACAAAATTGAGAATGAAAAAACAAATAGCCATGTGAAATGATCCCATTGCCTTTCAGCTCTACTATTGCCCCAATGTCTTTGAACGTCCCTTGCCGTTGATCGAAGTTAATTGGATTGATCATGGACCATTTGAACTTGGACCTTGGTGATAGTATTGACCGTGTTAATTTCACGGGACATAGTCGTACGCTTTTAATCCTTAATTTTTGCCTGAACCGCCCTTTCGGGTTTTCGGTCCACCAAGATACCCTTTTTTCCCAAGTCGCCCTTTCGGGTTTTCAACTTGTCGGGTGTATAATCTTTTGTATATATCCCTAATTTTTTGCCCAAACCTTTTGGTTTGCCGGGATTCCCCTTTCTGCTTAGGTGTGTCAATCTAACGGGTCTCTTATGCGTAGTATTTTTTAACTATGTCCGCATTTATAGGATATGGGAAATCTTCACCATCCATGGTGGTCAGTATCATGGCACCGCCAGAGAAAACTCTTTTGACAACAAACAGCCCTTCATAGGTGGGAGTCCATTTTCCTCTGGGTCACCTTGTGGTAAAATGATGTGTTTTATCACCAGGTCACCAACTTGATATACTCGAGGCTTGACCTTTTTGTTGAAAGCTTTGATCATCCGTTTTTGATACGTCTGACCATGGAAGATAGCAGCTAATCGTTTTTCATCGATCAAGTTCAGCTGGTCCAATCTCGTTTGAATCCATTCTTCTTTACTTAGGCCTGCCTCAATCATAATCCTCAGCGAGGGGATTTGAACTTCCACTGGCAAAACGGCTTCCATGCCATAGACTAGAGAGAAGGGAGTTGCCCCAGTTGATGTTCTAGCTGAAGTACGGTAACCATGTAGAGCAAATGGTAGCATCTCATGCCAATCTTTATAGGTCACTACCATTTTCTGCACAATCTTCTTGATATTTTTGTTGGCTGCTTCGACTACGCCATTCATTTTTGGTCTATACGGAGAAGAATTGTGATGCTTGATCTTAAATTGAGTGCGCAATTCCATGATCATGGCATTGTTGAGGTTAGTCCCATTGTCGGTGATGATCCTTTCGGGGATACCATAACGACAGATAAGATTGTGTTTGATGAATCTGGCTACCACATTCTTGGTGACTGAGGCAAATGAGGCGGCTTCGACCCATTTGGTGAAATAGTCGATATCAACAAGAATGAAGCGGTGTCCGTTGGAAGCTGTGGGCTTGATCTCTCCGATCATGTCAATACCTCACATTGCAAATAGCCATGGAGAGGACATGACATTCAGAGGGATTGGAGGTACATGGACCTTGTCAGCGTAAATTTGGCATTTGTGGCAAGTTCTTGAATGTTGATGGCCATCGGTCTCCATCGTTGACCAATAGTAGCCAGCTCTTAAGATTTTCTTAGCCATTGTATGTCCACTTGAGTGAGTACCAAAAAGGCCATCGTGCATGTCTTCCATGATTTCCTCTGCCTCTCTCTTATCCACACATCGGAGTAGAGTCGAATCATGGTTGTGCTTGTACAATATCCCGTTACTTAGGAAGAATTTGGATGCAAATCTTCGTAAGAACTTTCTATCATTGATAGATGCTCCCTCTGGATACTCTTGCGCTTCAAGGTATCTCATTATCTCACGGTACCACGACTTTTCCGCATTGGTGTCAAGCTCATAGCAATGTGCAGGTTCATTAAATCTTTCAATTGTAATCATAGGGGCTTCGTTGTCCCATCTGACTTTGAGCATTGAGGACATGGTTGCCAGAGCGTCAGCCAACTGGTTTTCTTCTCTAGGGAAGTGCTCGAATGTGATTTCTTCAAAGTAGGGAATTAGGGATAGCACAAACTCCTTGTAAGGGATAAGATTAGGGTGTTTGGTGTCCCAATCTCCTTTTACTTGGCTGATCACCAAAGCGGAATCTCCAAACACGTCCAAATGCTTGATCCTTAAGTCGATAGCAGCTTTTAGACCTAAGATTCATGCTTCATACTCGACCATATTATTTGTACAGTCGAAGCATAGTCTGGCGGTAAAAGGAGTGTGGCAACCTTCAGGAGAGATGATCACAACACCAATTCCGTTACCCAAGGCGTTGGAAGCCCCATCGAACACCATAATCCATTGGGATCCTTGTTCAGGTCCGTCATATGGTCTAGGTTTTACACAGTTGGTTACCAGCATAATATTCTCGTCAGGGAAGTCGAAGTTCATTGACTGATAATCATCCACAGCTTTATGGGCTAAATGATCTGCTAGTACACTTCCTTTAATGGATTTTTGATTTGTGTATTGAATGTCGTACTCAGTTAAGATCATTTACAATTTGGCTATTCGTCCGGAAAGGGCAGGTTTTTCGAAGATGTGCTTAATCGGATCCATCTTAGAAATCAACAAAGTGGTATGAGTCAACATGTACTGCCTTATCCGGCGAGCAGCCCACGCTAAAGCACATCAAGTTTTCTTGAGAAGTGAATATCTGGTTTCACAGTCGGTAAACTTTTTGCTTAGGTAGTATATTGCATGCTCTTTTCGGCCAGACTCGTCATGTTGGCCCAAAACACACCCCATAGAATTCTCTAGTATTGTCAAGTACATGATCAACGGTCTTCCTTCAACCGGAGGCATGAGAATAGGAGGTTCCTGCAGGTATTCCTTGATCTTGTCAAAGGCAACCTGGCATTCATCGTTCCATTTGACTGCCTGATGTTTCTTCAAGAGTTTGAAGAGTGGCTCACAAGTAGCAGTTAAGTGTGATATGAAACGGTAAATGTAATTGAGACGACCCAAGAATCCTCTGATTTCTTTTTCAGAACGAGGGACTAGAATTTCTTGGATGGCTGTTATCTTGGCGGGATCAACTTCAATGCCTTTATTGCTGACAACAAATCCTAGAAGCTTTCCAGAGCGTACTACGAATGTGCACTTGTTAGGGTTTAACCTCAGTTTATATTTCTTCAGTCTCTCAAATAGTTTGTGCAGGTGAACGAGATGTTCTTCTTCGGTTTGTGATCTGGAGATCATATCATCCACATATACCTATATCTCATGATGAATCATGTCATGAAATAAAGCCACCATAGCCCTTTGATATGTTTCCCCTGCATTCTTTAATCCGAACGACATGACCTTGTAGCAGAAAGTGCCCCATTGTGTAACGAAAGTAGTTTTTTCCATATCTTCGGGAGCCATCTTTATTTGATTATAGCCCCAGAAGCCGTCCATGAATGAGAAGACTTTATGCTGAGCGGTATTGTCGACTAAGACGTGAATGTGTGGTAGAGGGAAATCATCCTTGGGGCTTTCCCTATTCAGATCCCTATAGTCTATGCACATGCAAACTTTCCCGTCTTTCTTTGGCACCGGAACTATATTAGCCACCCATTGAGGATAGGATGTTATAGCTAGAAATCCTGCATCAAACTGTTTCATTACTTCGGCTTTGATCTTTTCAGACATGTCAGGTCTCATGCGACGAACTTTTTGTTTAACAGGAGGGCAATCTTTTTTAGTTGGCAGACGATGAACCATAATGTCGGTATCCAACCCAGGCATATCTTCATACGACCAAGCAAATACTTCCATATAATCGCGCAACATCTAAACCAAACGACTTTTGACACTGCTTTCCAAATTAGCACCGATCCTGATTTCTTTCTTATTTGACTCAGTACCCAGGTTGATAACCTCAATTGACTCTTCATGTGGTTGAATAGACTTTTCCTCTTATAACAGAAGTCTGGCTAGTTCTCCTGGTATGTCACAATCTTCCTCGCTTTTGTCTTCGGCTTGGTTGATAGGACATTCAAAGTCATAGTTGGCAATAATAGAGTTATGTAGACCTGCAAGAGTGTGTGTGTATGTTCATGTAAGATACATGGCTATCTTTTGGAAATGTATTTAAAAGAAAAGAAAGACAATGAACACAAATATTTGAATGCAAAAGAGTCTAATATACTGAATGGTCATATGATTAGATGAACAAAATATAAAACCCTTGACAAAAGAACCAAAGTGCCCCAGGCTAGGCACATGGCTTAAAAGTCAATATCAAAATATTACAGACAATGAGTTCTTGAATTGATTAAAAGCAAAAACAAGTAAATTACTCCTCAATGAAGCAGATGGGAACAAAGTCCTTCGCATGCCAATTGTTGGGCTTCCCTTTGGTTGTTGGGTAGATCCAGTCTTCAAAATCACACTCATCATCAGAATCCTCTACATCATTCACTTCATGACTCTTGAGGTGGAGAGACGGCTTTCCCATACGAGCACCTCTAATTTCTTTCTGAGCTTTGGAGGTGAAACCTATCCCAAACTTATTTGTCTTGAGTGGGATGTCGAGGAGTTGACCCCATATCTCATTGTTTCCTTTTTCTACCACAGCACGAGCATCCTTAAGAGAAACCATCTTGGGAATAACTTTGTCGGCTTTTGGAGTGTCGGAGGAGATTTTGGTGGTGGCCACAACTTCAAATGTCTGGTAAGGAGTCTCTATGAATTTGCCATCCATTTATACGTACTTGAAAGAAATGAGGTGGCTTACCATAAATTCTTCTTCACCATAAACAGTGATAACCTTCCCTTGAACTGGGTATTTTAACTTCTGGTGGAGAGTAGAAGTGACCGCACCTGCCCTATGGATTCATGGGCGCCCAAGAAAACAAGAATACGCAGGCCGTATATCCATTATGTAGAATGTGGAGTTGAAAATCTGTGAACCAACCTTAATTGGGAGATCCACCTCTCCATGAACCATCCTTTTCGACCCATCAAATGCCCTCACAACAATATCACTTGGCTTCAAAACCAAACCTTCACAGTCTAGCCGATCTAAAGCGCCTTTAGGTAACACGTTTAAAGATGAGCTTATGTCCACTAAAACATGTGCCAAAGTGGTCCCCTTACATTCAACAGAAACATGCAAGGCTTTATTCTGGTTCTTTCCCATGGGAGCTAAATCTGTGTCGGAGAACCCCAGACCATTGTCAGCTGTCAGACTTGCTACGCAGTTCTCAAACTGGTCGGCTGTGGTTTCTTGAGGCACGTGAGCCTTTTTCAAGAACTTAATCAAATCTTGTGCATGGGCGTCGGAACATAGCAATAGGGACAACATTGATATTTTAGAAGGGGTTTGTCCCAACTGCTCTACTATTTTGAAGTCGCCTTTCTTGATGATTTTCAGAATCTCCTCAATCTCTTGAGTGGATGGTTCTTCCATAACAGTGTTTTTAGCAAGTGCCTCTTCCCTAGCAGGCTCACTTTCTTTCTCTTTCCCTCTAGTACTGGCACCAGCATTGCCGTTGGTTATGCGGATTGGAACTGAGGTAGTGGTTGGTGGTGAGATATCAGGGGAAAAGATTCTTCTTGTTCTTGTGACTTTACTAGAACATGTAATATTAGTAACACCCGCTTCATTATCATCAATCCAAGAATCTTGTTTTACCCCATGGTAATAAACCTCGAAACCATAATTCCATGGCACCGCTTTATCAGAGGTGTATGGGACGGGTCTGGCAGCACTGATTATGAGAGGAGCAATGATTGGTTCGTTTGAAATCCTGATAGGACCTTTGGATGAGATCCTAAGAGGTTTGTTTAAAATTTTTATGATGGCCAAGTCTTCAGCTTTGTCGACTGAATTTTTGATGGCAGTATTCTTTTCGAATAGAATTTCACGGCTATCCATTAGGCGTTGTATACCTTTCCTCAGTTTTTCACACCCATCAGATTGTCTCATACAGCCTACACAGTCTTTTTCACAGCCGGGGAAAGTCCCTGCTTTCAACAGATTGCTCTTGATTACATTCAATGGAGTAGTTAACCCTTTGATAGAGGCAATGAAAGTTGTATCTTCGACGGCATTAACACCTTTGTCGTGCTTCGGCATTGGAGCGGTAATTACATTTGGCGTTGGAGGAGGATCAAATTCAATAGTCTTGTTGTCAATTAAATCATGGATTTTGTTCTTTAAAGCCCAACACTGATCGGTCTCATGCCCTGGGCTGTTTGAATGATAAGCACACTTTGCATTTGGATTATATCTTGGTGACGAGGTGTCAGGGTTGGCAGGAGGATCCCGTAATGTCATTAAGTTGGTCCTGAGCAGATGCTGAAGGGCTTGAGATAATGACATGCCTAACCTTGTGAATTATCTTCTTGGAGCTTTAACCCGTTGATGATTGGTAGATGGTCTTTGAGTAGCAGTCGGATTGGAGATTCAGACATCATTGACAGACGAATGATTATTCATTTTGGTATGGGCCTTTGCTCTATACACAACATTAACTTCTTTCTTCGCGGCAAAAGGTTTCTTGACAGGATTGGGAGTGGAAGTAGATGCCACAAAGATCTTTCCACTCTTAATGCCACTTTCTACTCTCTCACCAGTTAGGATTAATTCGGTGAAAATAGAAGAAGAGCAGTCAACCAACAGATTAAAGAAAGGACCAGATAATGTGCTCATGAACATGTCAATGTGTTCCCTATCAGTCAAGGGAGGTTGGACCCTACTTGCAAGGTCTCTCCACTTCTGCACATACTCCTTAAATCCCTCATCCTTCCCCATAGTCATACCTTGCAATTGAACCCTCGTCGGCGCCAAGTCGGCATTGTACTGATATTGATGGTAGAAAGCAGTAGCTAGACCCTCCCAAGTATTGATGCGAGAGCCATCCAACTGATAAAACCATTCAAGTTGTGTTCCAGCCAGACTCTCTTGGAAAAAGTGAATCCAGAGTTTTTTATCAGCAGTGTGCGGTTGTATCTTGCGCACATAGGACTTCAAATGGAGCTTTGGGCAAGAAACCCCATCGTATTTTGCAAAGGTTGGTATTTTGAACTGGTGGGGAATGACTACCCAGAGATTAAGCCCAAATCGTCAAAATTCAAACCGGGAATAGCTTGGATTTCAACTGCTTTCAATCTGTCTTCTAGCTGCTTGTATTTGATGTCTGCGGGTGGATATTGTTCATTGAAATGATCATCATCAGATTCTTAGTCATTGATACAGTCGGCCTAAGTACTCTTGACCTCACCAATTTGGCTCTCATCCTCTTCGGATGAACCTTCCTCTATTGGAATTTGACGGATTGTCTCCTTGAACCTTTTACCCATGTTGAGTAGAGCTTTCTTCTTTAGCTTTTTCTTAGCGGCCAACAAGGCCATCATATCCTGCTGCCCCTTGGTCGGGGCGAGTAAAGATTCCTGAAATTGAGAATTTTGAGCCTGGAGTTTCGTCACAGTTTTCTCTAGATCCATCTTGCTGAAATAAACAGCAGAGAGATAAGGAAACCTGTTATGCGGACGCCTGTCATGTCATGATGCATGAATATGCAGTATGCAAATGATTTCAAGGATTTAAAGAATTTAAATTTGTATAGACAAAGAGTGAACAAACGTTAACTTGCATTAAAGAAATCTTGATTTGAATACAAACATGCCTCTTGGGCTTACAACAACAGAAATAAGCATAAAGTAAACTCCTAAGACAGAAAAGTTGTGCGCATCTTCTTTGGCGCAATGTAGGTGTTTAAGCTCCTTTCTTAATGAAGTTCCCTTATAAGCTCCAATATCTTCTTCTCGCTTTCATAGAACTTAGCTTCGAAGGTGTATCGCTCTCCTTTTAACTGAATCCAAGCGTTTTGAAAATCTTCAAGAGAAGTAGGCATATCAGGATAGAGGATCGTATGTGGAATGTCTCCCTCGACTACTGGCTCCATGATAACAGGTAAGACGTCTTCATAAGGCATCTTGATAATTTGAGCGCGAGCCCTTACCAATTTAAGATAAGGTTCCAAAGGAATGGAATTCTTACGCCCCAATGTCTTGCTATCAACTTTGTTAACCATACCCCAAGCTCGTATAAATCTTTGACGGTAACTTTGGGTATCGCTTTCATAGTCAAATGCAATTCCTTGGATGAGTACCTCATGAGGGCCATCTCTTCTAGCGTATCCAAATTGTCTCAAAGCTAAACAAGGGTTGTAAGTAATGCCTTTCCTAATGCCAAGTAGAGGGACATTAGGGAATTCCCCACAGCGGTCAATGATGGTAATGTCTTCTAAAGAGCGACAATACCAACGAATATCAGCATGTGAAAGTGACATCAATCTTTTAGACCATCTCATACCTTGTTCATTCTTCACCACAGATCGAGGTAGGTGCAAAATAAACTACCTAGCCAACATAGGAGTGCAACACATCAAAGTCCCCCTTTTCTTCAAAGTGCGAGAGTGAAGAGAATGCAATATGTCTCCAAGCAATGTAGGCACCGGATTACGAGATATGAAAACCTTAATTGCATTCACATCTATAAATTGGTCAGGATTTGGAAGTAGTGTCAATCCATAGATGAGAAGAGCTAGAATTTCCTCGAAGGCTTCTAGATCCAAAGTATTCCAACACTCTTGAGCCTTCTCCAACAAAAACTTTGCTAGTAACCCTTTAACACCACTCCTTGTTACCCAATTTGCTACTATGTCAGATGGTTGCAAATGTAGAGCTCGAGCAATTTCCTCAGGTTTAGGGTTTCTTTCAATACCGTTGAAAGGTAACTGATTAAGAATAGGGATCCCCATGAGTTGAGAAAATTCTTCCAAAGTGGGCACAAGTTGGTAATCAGGAAAAGTGAAGCAATGATGTAAAGGGTCGAAGAATTGGACAAGCACCTTTACCATATCTTCTTCAATACTTGAGGTAACCAAATCAAGGAGTCGTCCATGTATTTTGGTGAATGGGGAATCTTCAGGGACCCTTGATACTAAATCCTTGAGTTATGGAGGTATCCTCACAAGACTGACTTGGATAGTGCTCCTACGAGCGGAGGCCATGTCCTACAAAATAGAACAAAGATAAATACAAAAATCCTTGAAATGGTTAGTGATGTTTATGATGTTTATGATGTTTATGATGTTTATGATGTTTATTATGTTATGTACAAGTGCATATACAAAGCAAGCAAGTCCTCGGTTTAGGCTTGCATGGGGTTTCAGGTAAGTACCCTCTTGAAGTTTTAGTTGGCTCAACCTGTCCTAGTTAAAAGTAACCGGGTTCTAAGGGATCTTAATATCACTGATCTTTCCCCCAAGTTTCGTTCAATAAGCGATTGAATCGCAACCAAACAAAACTCAAGAGTCAAACCTCAATGAGCGTAGCATCGAGTATCAACCAACTTCGGACTGCACCAAAGCCGATCATCTCACTACGTCCTAATGGCCAAGTTGGTCAAGTAAGGTTCTAAGGTCAGTTGATGCTTTATGACACCACGCGGCAGCCCCGTACTCTCCTTGACTGGCTCAAGGGTTACCGGTACCAATCAAAGTGCCACATCAATGTAGCTACTACTTCAACCATGTCGGTATACCCCGTACAGTTCCCTCACAGTTTATTGCTACTTACCTAAAAGGTGTCCCCAAATCTGGGTGTAGGATTTAAAACAAACCCAAACAAGGAACCAAAATGTAAATCAAGCAAATCTAACAATGTAAGCAAGTAAATATGATCTAACCCTAAGTTAACCCCACTTTTGAAGAAATCTCCCCAGCAGAGTCGCCAGTTCTGTGATACGGTGGGAGAATTGACTTGGGGTTTTGCGTTTGTGTTTGCAAAATGTTGCAGTTTAGCAAGAGTCATCATCGACTTTTCTTTTATCCAATAAGGAAAGGTGAAAAATCATAGGAAAGACCTTTCGAGGTGTTTTTTGGAGTTCGGGGGGTAGATTATGAAGAAGGAAGATATTAGCATCCTTTCCATCCATGGTTTTCCATGGGCTCTTAGTTACTTGTTAGATCACTTGCTTTTGTTTGAAAATTGTGCTTTTGTGTGGTTTTGAAAGTATTTTGAAAAGGTGCCATCATTTAGGTGAACTTTGCAATGATTCTCGTTCGTAAGAATGTATGCAAAGTGTTGAGCTTTTGAAAATATTTCAAGTTTTGGAAAGATGTATGTGATTGTTTTTGAAAATAGCAAGGATGTTTGTTTTGAAATTGAGCAAGTAACTAAAAGTAATCTACCTACTCAAAAGGTTTTAGATGTGTTTTTCCTCCTTCTTTAGATGTTGCTACCTTACCATTGATTTGATAAGAAGCCCCATCGTTGGATGTGAAGGGACAAACGTGGGTCATCGTATAGTCATGATAGAAATGTTGTGAGATATCTTAGCATTCTCTTGTAGGGACTAAGATCACTTGTAAGGCAACATTTGTAGCATCATCGAGGGACTATGATCTTGTATTTGTGATTGTTTTTGCTAAGATACCCCACATGCATAACATGAACATTTTTATAAGGCAACAAGTGGAATTTTCCTAAGGGTGCATGTGTGCAAGTGTGTTTGATTGCATGCATTTTGTCTTTGATTTTTGGGTTGTCTACTTGTTGATTTTATCTTTCCATACACACCTAATTACTTAACATTTATATGAAGGTAATAAAAGAGTGAAAAAAATAAATCCTACACTATTACAACCATATTGAATTGCATGAAAATATAAAGGCAAAAATAAGGTAAAAGCAAGAAAATGGATCTTTCGACTTAGGGCAGCAAACCCTTCGATTCTACCATTTCTGGTCGTCTTCGACCTTACCTAAAAAGGGGTGAAGGAATGAGCTTCGATTGGGGCCTAGAAGCCAACATATTTTGGCTTTCGACTGCCTCTTTCGTTTGGCCTGAAGGTTAGTATGGAAGCCAGAGGCTTCGTTTCTAACTTTTCTATCTCATGTTTCTTTCATTTGAGTTCGAATAGCAACATGGCCCAAGGCCATGCCAACGTCACCTTAAAACTAGATTAGCTCTTTAAAGCGTATTTAAATGTACCAAGAGCAAAAGCCAAGAAGATTGTTAACCATGACACATATTAAGAGAGTGAAAACAAAAAGAAGAAAATAGTGTGTACATGTTTTAAATGAAAAAGAAAACTTATTTACATGCAATGCTGGAAACGAAGGGCCAAAGGTTAAAAATGACTTACCTTGTTGGAGGTTGGAGCATGTTCTGGACTTTGAAGTGGTTGCTTTTAATGCCTCTGTATTCGAAGGAAAAGACCCAGGGTAGGCCTTCGACACTGGATTTGAAATAGCAAAACAAGTGAAATATCCTTCTTTGCTGGATTCAAAGGAAGGAACAAGTGGGATGCTCCTTGATTCGAAGGAAACTGGAATATGTTGTTCTTCAGAATTGAAGGAGGTAACGATGGTTCTGGTTTTTTGTGATTTCACAAGTGTTGAAGTGTTTGAGAATTTTATGGTGTGTGAGAATTTTGAAGATACATTCCCCTCCCCTCTTTTCTTTCTTTGTGCAAATGAACTCTCTATTTATAGAGAAAGGCTTTTGGGAAGCTTGGGGAGCAAAAATAATAAAATGAGGCTCAGCTGGAAAGTAAGTGTCCACTTGTTCCATAAAAGCAAGATGAATGGTTCAGATGGTTTGCTTCTTTCTGAAGGAAAACAGGCGCAAGGCTCAAGACAAACTTTTCTAAAAGGTAGTATTATGCTATTAAGTGCAAGTGGTCTTGGACAACAAATGGGTAAAGGCCTATTTTAACTTTTCATAAACAATTAAGTATAGGGTGAGTCATAGGTTTGAGGCCTTAAAAGGGAAAACATGTAGCCTAGCCTATGGGTCTAAATGTTCAACTTGATCTTTTGAGTCGAATCCTCCATCTTTCTACACCTTTCGACCAGACTAGAACAACACAACATTCGTTTTCACCAGCTGTGTGTCCTTCGAATGAACCAACTGTGTGTTCTTCGAATGGCCCTTTTTAGCCGAATATTCCATTTTGAGTCTTCTTGCTTTTAATAACTTAGGCCCAAACCTTCGACCAGACTCCAAAGTAAGAGAACAATTATTCCCCCAACTATGGCAAGACCTTCGAATGGACCACCAAGTTGTGTGTCATAATGCAGGACTATGGCGTATTGAAGGGTTTACAGATGGATTCGAAGGTGATATGAAGGCGCATTCGAATCATACATGAAGATGAATTTGAAAGTCACGGGAAGGTAGCCATTCATCCAATCGAAAACTTATGAATCCAAGGCAAACAGGTGAGGGGCGAATGGTGCAATCGAATGACACTTTTCAGAAGGTTATTAACTTCTGAATCGAAGGAAGCTTTCAGAAGATTATTGACTTTTTGAATTGAAGAAAACCAAAAGGAGGCCTTTACTTCCTGAGTCGAAGGACACTGTTTGAAAGGGTAACAAAAACTCAATTGAAGCTTGTATGAAGATCATTTCCTTCTGAATCGAAGGAAGCTTCAATACCCAAATGAAAGATGTAACCCCAGTGGCATGAAGCCCTTGCTCAACTGAAGCTTGCATTCAGGCATGGCCAGAGATGAATGCCCAAACGAAGGCTTACACGCAGATATGCAGGAGGTGAATGCCCAAATGAAGTCTTGTATGCAGGAGGCACATTTGGCCACCAGATCATGGCCTTCGATTGCAAGCATGCAGGCAACAAACTTGTCCAATCGAAAGGCTTGCCTTCTAGGGGGCACTTGTGGCAGAAAATTTGGTACTCAAAGCAAACATGCAGGCAGTGGAAGACACAAACGAAACCTACAACAAGAAGTCACATGCCCATACGAAAGAGGCATGCTAGCAGCAACTTTTGAGCAATTGAAGGAGGTGCAGAGTCCAATCGAAGGGGGCTGAATCGAAGGAGACCTATTTTCCTCAGAATTTGTCAAAATGTTATTTTTATCTGTTTTCTCCCTTTTTGACAGTTTCCTTTTAATTCTGGTGCTGGAAAATCCCAATGTACTTGTGCAACCTTGAATTTTGAGAATCATTGTGAGAGATGCCTTGAGAATTGAGAGGGAAAATTTTGGGTTACAACACGGTCTTTCTACCCTTTGTTGATTGTTTTATTGTTGAGTAGTCGCAGGCCTAGGTATCATCACAACCCCTACCATTGGACGGTGCTCAGCTCTGCTCTAACGTCTTAGGTTATTGTTGTACCCCAAAATTTTCCCTCCCATATTTCTCAAGACATTGCAAGAAAAATCTCCAAGTTTCTCAAGATAGCTCAAGAGTTGGTCAGACAAGCTATTTCCTAAGACAGTCAACCCCAAATTAGGGTTTTGTGTTGCATCAAGATCCTTGAGTACAAATGACCTCAATTTCTCCCCAATGTCCTAATATGTTCTCAAGATCATCCATGTCAAGTTGAAAACCTTGCAGAGGAAGTTTTCTCAGTCAATTGCTCAAAGGTCCAAAAATCGACTATATTATGGCAAAAGTCAACTGTGACCTACAAACAGTCAAACTTCAAGATTTTTTGTCAAAATTCTCATTTTGAAGGATATTACATCATTTGATCAAGGGTTGATCATGATTCATCAAGGATTGCTCAAAATTCATCAAGACTCAAAAGTTGCTAAATTAGGGTTTTGTAGGAAAAGTCAACTCAACTTTGACCAAGCATAACTTTCTCATATTTTATGATAAATGACCCATACAAAGCTCATTTTTAAGAGGATGCAATTCCCTACAATCCATATTCACACCCCAAGATCACACAATGCACTCACAAGAAGTTATGAATTTGGACATTATAGGTCATTTTTGAAAGTCAACAAAAACACCTTTTTTGTCAAAGCTTATAACTTGAGCATAGAATATTAAATTGAGAAGATACTAAAAGGGTTGATTAGAGGACATCTCAAGATTTCTAAAAAGTCTAAGAACACTTCCAAAAGTTCAAAATTGAAGAAGTTATGCATTGTTGAAGTTGGACTTTTTTACAAAATTGCCAAAAGTCAACTATCCCCAAAACTTCAAATTTTGTCAAATGGGCCCATTCTTTTCCACTTGATTTGGGTCTGCATCATTGCCCATGTGCCCTAGCTTCATCCATGTGCCCATATTTCACTTTTATTATTTAATTTGATTTTTAATTGAATTTATTCATTTTAAATCAAATAAAATCATAAAAAATCAAAAGAATTAATAACTCATGATTTTCTGATTGTTTTAGGCTTTGTTCACAACTAGCATCGCCAACAAATTCGTATCAAGCCAAATCATGTGCAAAAAGATCCAAATCAAATCAAATTTAGAAGGTTTTCAATGGAGATCAAATCACATTCATGTGCATTAATATGGAGGGATTTGGTCCATGATTTTTACCCTAATGCAAAGCACATTACATAAGCAAGCAAAGGCATACGAAATCAGGGTTGGCAAGTGTTGAGAGAGGCAGAACAAAAGTGCCAAAATTCACAAAAAGTGAGAGATCAAAGTCCAAGTTAGAGGCCATTTCAGGACACGAGAGTAGTCTCAATCGCTTCCTGACCATTCACACAAGCTACCTGGATCCAAAGCAAGCATTTTCAGACGTCCAAACGCATTGTAAGTCTCACGTAACCCAGCTTTGTTCTTGAAATCGAAACTCACCATTCTTGCATCCATTGAATGAAATAACTGTATATTTGTAATCCTCACATCATTTGTAAACTTTTGGCATCATTTAATTTCATTTATCTAACCTGTATTGCAAACCATCATAGTTAGGGTTTCTTGGACGTTTTTGGGGGTTTTCTTTTCAGGTGAAATTAAGCTACAAGATGGACATGGTCGTGTCCAGGGGGTTAAGACGAACTCAACCCTAGCCTTAGATATTATTTTCAAAGCCTGAGGAGGATTTTTGAATGATGCTGTGCTTTTAGCTGCAGACAAAAATCCGCAGGTAATGTTTACAGGTTTTGGAGGAAGGAGACGATGAGTTGTCGTCCTCCCATAAGTCCAATCAAAATCGCGCGCGTTTTTTTTTGTTTTTCTGGCATCTGATTTGATTTTTCTATATAATATATTATTTGCATTATTGTTAACAAACAACAACGTGCCCCAGTAGTCAGCACGTCAGCTTCCAAGGCGTTAGTGGCTGGAGGTCAGGGGTTCGATCCCTGCCTCCAGCACTTTGTATTTTCTTATTTCTTTTCAGGTAATCATATGTGCGTGCTAGCTTGCTATCCACCATGCATCCTCACCCATCTAGGCGCCAGATGGCCAATGGCCAGATCTGTTGGTCCATAAATGGAGGAACACCAAGAGCCTAGTCCACGTATCCACATTGGATCAAAAAAAAGTCAAAGGGGCCAGTGTTTTTGGGCCTACAAAATTGCTTCTCATACTCTCAAATCAGGCCCAACACCCCTCTCTCTTCTATTTTTTTTTTATTAATTGTTTTATTATTTTAATTTAATTTCTAACCAATCACAAAATTCCTTTTTTATTAAGTAAAATCACAAAAATATATTTTTCATTCAATCAAACTTTAAGCATCTATTTTTCTTAATGAACACTAATTAATTAATTTAGGTTTTAATTTTAGAAAACTTTAATTCATTTTTTTGTGAATAATTAAAATTAATTAGATTTAATTAGGTTTTAATTGCTAATTCAATTAATTCTATTTCTTTCCTAAATAATCAAAAACTCCAAAAATAATTAATTTTTCATTAATTAATTCAATTAATTTAATTTAGTTCTTTAATTTAGGTTTAATTTCTTTCTTAATTTAAAAACAAAAAAAAAACCAAAAAGACATGCTTTTTAACCAAAAGGGTCAAAACCCTAAAATTCGCACTCGATCTAATTTCTTGCGCGCTTTATTTATTTTTATCATATTAATGTATCTGCTTCCGAATTGTCATAGTTAAATAGGACTTTTAATTATTTTTATTTCTTTATTTTATTTTTCAAAGGTTTTGTCTTTGGCGATGTAAATACCCGACGCCTTGTAATTTAAATTCCACATTTTTATTCCGCAAATTATACCTGTTAGATGTTTGATAATAGGGTTTGCATGACAAGACTGAATTTTTTAATCTTAAAATCAAAATTAGATCACCTTTAACATGTACAAAGATAAAAATGACTGAAAACGACACACTCGCACATACGCACTCTTAGGGTACACCCCACTTGGTTGCCTTCGTACACGGTCATTGAGTATAGGTCGTTTTAGAGGTCGTCCTCTTGTCTAAAAGATCATAGTTGCCTCGAAACGGTTGCCTCGGATATTGTTGCCTCAAACAAATGATCTAAGACATTAGGGTTACCGCTAAGGCGTCCTAACATTGCTTTGGTGACCGTAAGTCCCTCATTCGAATTGACCCTCAAACTCCAACGACGGTGCTACCTACTCATCAATAACAGGATATCAATATATAAAGGAAATTAGTATAGAATGATTCTTTTTTCGAGTAGGTAGATGGTTCTTAGATACTTGCTCTTTCAAAACAAAACTCTTCACACTTACACTTTTCGAACAAAGTTTTTAAAACACTTCATTACACTCTTGAGGACATAAGCAAGAGTTAAATCGAAGTTTGAAACAAAAAAACTTTTTCAAACCCACAAGCACAAAGAAAACAATTTTGAAAACAATTGATCAAGTACCTAAGAGACTGTGGATAACCACGGATAGAAAGGGTGCTAACACCTTCCCTTTCTATAATCTACCCCCCGAACCCGAGAGATAATCTCAAAAAAGGAATTTTTTTTGTGCTTTTTTTTCCTTTCCTTGTTGTATAAAATAAAAGTCGGTGGCGACTCTTGCTTACCGCGACATTTTGCGAATACAAAACGCAAAATGCAAACCAGCATTCCAAAAACAGTCAGTTCTTCCCACCGTATCACAGAACTGACAACTCTGCTGGGGAATATTTAAGTGGGGTGTACCTTAGGAATAGTTCATCATAATGTTTTCAATTTCTTGATTTGTATTCTTTATCTTTGTGGGTTTGAATCGGAGTTACTATAGATCCTAACCCGGATCTGGGGGATACCCTTTAGGTAAGTAGTAATAGACTGTGAGGGAACTGAACGGCGTAGACTGATACGGTTGAAGCAGTAGCTACGTTGGTGTGGCACTTTAGTTTGTACCGATATCCCTTGTGGTGGAACAAGGAGAATATGGGTCTTCTAAGGGGTCATCAAGCACCAACTGACCTTAGAACCTATAATTGACCAACTTGGCCATAGAACAGTAGCAATATGCTACACTCATTGAGACTAAACTCTCGCGATGATTCCGGCTGCAAGAAAAGGTTGCTAAACTGGAATTATGACCGATCGAGGGTAGTCAGTGATATTGAGATCCTCTAGAACCCGGTTACTATTTTTAGGACAAGTTTGAACCAACTGAATTGAAAGAGGGTAATACCTAAACTCCTTGCCAGCCTGAAATCTAAGGGCTATCTGTGTGACTTGTTTTCCCTTACCATGTTTGCTATCTATGAATACTTGTTATGTGTTTCTATCATAACATCATGCATCATGACATTGCATGCATCTTGCATCAAGACTAACCTATTTCAAAGACATAGGGGATTCATCTTTCTTATGTTTTGTAGGTCATAGCACCCATGCGTAGAAACACTATTCGGATCAACTTTGTCCAGATTCCCACTCAGCTCAAGGATTTGGCTGCAAAGATGCTAGATACTTCTTCCTTTATCAGAAGACATGGTCACCTCCTGGGTTTGGTCACCTCCAAGATGGATGAATAAATGATGAGTGTCTTAGTCCAGTTCTTTGATCCACTGTACCATTGCTTTACTTTTCCGAACTACCAGTTGGTCCCTACCTTGGAAGAGTTCTCTGATCTACTGGGTATCTCCATTCTAGAGCAGACCCCGTTTACAGGTTGGGAGAAGATCCTTAGGCCGAAAGAGATTGCTTCAGCCCTTCATCTAACAAAGACTGAGGTAATGTCAAATTGGGAGACTAGAAGTGGTACAAAAGGTTTCTTGGCTAAATTCTTGGTTGATCGGGCTAATCAGTTCTAGGACAGTCTAGATTTTCAGGCATTTGAAGACATTCTGGATCTTCTCATATATGGCTTGGTGTTGTTTCCTAACTCAGATTCTTTCGTCAGCGTGAATGCAGTGAAGATTTTCATATCCGGTAATCCTGTGCCCACTCTCTTGGGTGACATTTTGCACTCTCTTTATGCCCGTACTGCTCGGAAATGGGGAACCCTTATATGCTGTGCGCCATTGCTGGCGAGGTGGTTTATTTCTCACCTCCCCAAGTCAGTTTTGAAGAACAAGAAAGGCATGGGTTGGGCCTATAGGACTATGTCTCTCTCTCATAATGACATCATTTGGACTATCAAGGGCATGAAAGACGTGGCTATTATTGATTGCTGTGGGGAATACCCCAATGTTCCACTGCTAGGAACCCATGGAGGAATCACCTATAATCCATGTTTGGCCTTACGTCAATTTGGGCGAGCTAGGAGGGAAGGACCTCATGAGTTACTGATGCCAAGTATTGTCTTTGACTTCCAAGGGGATAGTGACAAGCAACGCCGCAGGTTCATAAGAGCTTGGGATAGAGTACACAGGTCTGATCCACACGAGCTGGGTGCGAAGACTTCTCTTCTGATGGAGCCATATCTCTGATGGGTTCGAATCCGTGCCCAAAAGCTGGGAATGCCGTACGAAGTTGTCTTACCTGTGATTGTTGAGGTTGCTGATGAAGAAGGGGTTCCACCTACCATCCTCCACCCTTACATGCCTACTGACATCGGGGCATTAAAGAGATCGTGGATGCAGCTGAGAGAAGAGCGGGATACTTACAGAGAAAAGTATCACGAGCAAGAGCAGAAGATCCAGAAGTTGACAAGGCAATTGGAGAATGAGAAGATCCTCAATGACTATGTCCGCACTGACAGAAAACGACCATGGGAGCATTGATTATCTTTTGATTATTTCTAGTTTTGATTTATTTTTCAGTATTTCCTTTTTGTAACACCTTAAAGGCATCTGTTGAACATTTGAATTCAAAGTTTATCTAATAAAAGTGTGTTTTATTTTGGTTTACGAATTTGAATCTCTAAAGTCTTTGAAATCATATCATGCACATTTCATTCCATGCACCTCAGAACAGGTACCCTTACAGGTTTTCTTATCTTCTTCGTTGTTTTTTTCAGCACATCATGTCTACTGAAACATCAACTGATCAAGCTATCAAGGCTCTACAAGCTCAAAATGCTCAATTTCAGGAAATGTTCACGAATTTGGCTAAGGGTCAGCAAGATCTGAAGACCCTTATCCTGAAAGATAAGAAGAAGAAGAAGAAGAAGACAATCCTCCTAAACATGGGTCATAGGTTTGGAAACAGGCTGCGAGATGAAGTCAATCTATCCCACTCATCTGGAGGGGGAGAAAACCAAGAAGAAAGGAGGGTGCCTAGCCCTGTGGTATCTGACCACGAAACTGACTTTGACGAAGACCAGTATCCTCCTGTTGAGGATAGATATAAACAACTTGAAGACCGGTTAAGTTCGATGGAGATTCAGAAGGTCCCTGGGTTGGACTTCGGTGATCTAGGTCTTTCATCTGGGGTGGTGATTCCCCACAAGTTCAAAGCACCAGCCTTTGCTAAGTACGACAGGGTTTCTTGCCCAAAGCTGCACCTCCGTTCGTATGTTAGAAAAATTCAGCCATACACCGCTGACATGAACCTCTGGATCCACTTCTTTCAAGACAGTCTCTCAGGGACTCAGCTTGAATGGTTTTACCAGCTGGAAGGAGCTAGTATCCGTAATTGGGAAAACTTGGCTGCTGCTTTCTACAAGAAGTGCCAATATAATGTCGACCTCGCTCCCACGCGTACCCAACTTCAGGGTATGTCCATGGGTGCGGGCGAAGGTTTCAAAGACTACGCTCAAAAATGGAGGGACCTTGCTGGAAGAGTGCAACCTCCCTTGGCGGATAGGGAGCTAGTGGATATGTTTTTGGAGACCCTGTCTGGTCCGTATTTCAACCATCTGATTGGGAGTTCATCGTCTGGGTTTATAGAGCTGATTATGACCGAGGAAAGAATTGAGGCCTGTATCAAAAGCGGTAAAATACATAAGGGTGCTTCATCAAATACCGAAAAGAAGCCTTTTAAGAAGGAGTCCAGTGTTGTTTATAGTTCAAAAAGCCAGAATAGACCTGAACGCCGCCAAGCTGTTAATGCGGTTGTTATTTCAAGACCTGTTGTTGCTCCTCAACGCAACAATCAGCCAAGGGCCGAAAGGCCACGAAGACAATTCACTCAGCTCAACATGATGTTATCTCAGATTCTATCGCAGTTATTGAAGACCAACTTGATGATTCCGAGGGAGGCCCCGAAGAATCCCAACACAATATCACCGATGTATAATCCAAATGCCCGCTGTGCTTTTCATTCTGATAGCCCGGGGCATGATACGAATGATTGCTGGGTCCTGAAGAATAAAGTACAGGACTTGATCGATGCTAAAGAGATTGAGTTCGAAGCACCAGAAAGACCTAATGTTGTGACTGCTCCCATGCCCAAGAATGGAGTGAATGTTGTAGAGGAAGACTCGTTTGTGGTTTCTGTGAAAGACATTGTTACTCCATTAATGATCGTGAAGAAGAACCTTCTGCTAGCCGGTTTATTTCCGGGCTGTGACGAAGGTTGCCGTATGTGTTCCATCCTACCTACCGGTTGCCATCTTTTGAAGTCAGGTGTCCAACGCCTGATGGATAATAAAGAAATTCCATTTGAGAAAACTGTTGTTCCTTTGGTTCCTGTTGAAGAAGTTGCTATAATCACCATTTTCGAAAATTCTTCCAAGGCTTCCTTGAGAAAGCCTGTTAGAATTACATCTGTTCCAAGAATCGCTCCCTTGATCATCACTGTTCCTGGGCCTATCCCCTATACATCAGATAAAGTTGTCCCATGGCACTACGAGGCTGACGTTTACTATCACGTAGTTAAGCAAGACTTTAGTGCTGATACTGACGTCAGCAATATTGTTAGACCTGCCAAAGTCACCCGCAGCGGAAGACTTTTCTCCCCTGAGATCTCTCCGCCAGTTGTTCGGCCTCCTGTTGTCATTACGCCTGCTAGTGCACCTAATACTATCCCGGTTCAAGTTCCCATTCTTACCCTTGTTGCTAAGTCATCTGATACTCGAGGCAAAGGGACCACTGATGAGCCTGCCCGGACGGAGGCACCAAAGAAAATTACTGTTGAAGCCTCTAAACAAGAGATGGAGGAAAATTTGAAAATTATCAAAAAGAGCGACTATAATGTAGTCGAACAGCTGGGGCAAACCCCGTCCAAAATCTCTATGTTGTCTCTATTGCTATGCTCAGAAGCCCATGCCAAGGCTCTGATTTCCTTCCTAAAAACTGCGCACGTACCCCAGGAAACATCAGCTGATCAGTTTAAGGATTGTGTGGCTAGTCTGACAGCGGATAATGGGTTGGGTTTCTCCGACACAGACTTGCCTGCTAAGGGGAGGAATCACAATGATGCCCTGCATGTCTCCATTGAATGCAGGGGCACTACTCTAGCTCATATATTGGTGGATACTGGTTCCTCATTGAATGTTTTACCTAAGAAAACTCTAGATCGGTTGGACTGTGAGGGTTTAAAGTTGAAGCCAAGTAACATTGTTGTCAGGGCCTTTGATGGGTCAAAGAGAATGGTACATGGAGAAGTGGATGTTCCAGTGAAGGTTGGTTCTCAGATCTTTGCGTCTACTTTTTATGTGATGGACATTCGGCCATCCTATTCTTGTTTGTTGGGTCTCCCTAGGATCCACAAAGCTGGGGCAGTCACTTCTACGCTCCACCAGTTGCTGAAGTACCCAGTCAAGGGGAAAATTGTGGCGGTACGAGGAGAGGAGGAATACATGGTGAGCCACCTCAACTCTTTCCGATATGTAGAGATGGATGAGGAGTTCATTGAGACCCCGTTTCAACATTTTAAAGAGGTTCCCCAAACACTGGCATCAGCTGAAACTGTTATTGAAGATCCTCCAATGAAGATGGCTTCACTCAAGGATGCTCGGGCTGTTGTTGAGAAAGGTGGGTGTGCAAATTGGGGCCATCTCCCTGATTTTGCACATAAGACTAACAAGTTTGGTTTGGGTTTCACTGCAGAAGCTCAAAGGGTTGTTCGGAGTGCAAGGACTGGAAGACCTCCCCTGTTTATCAGCAATTCAGGAGTGAATGCCATTGAAGACGATGTTGAAGAATCTGAGTTCGACAGTTGGATCTATCCTACTACTGATGGTGGACTAAGCAACTGGACAACAAAAGACTTCATCCCAATTTCTTTTGTTACCCAGTAATGAGACTTTTGTTTTGTATTTGTAACAGACAATGTTTTAAACTTTATGGCCCGGTGTCTTACCCGGGGCACCGTGGTTTTATTTGTGAGGGCTTTATGTGTGTCATCTACATATATCATCAATAAAAGCATTGGACGTTTCTTGCATTTCAAATTTTGCGCTCCTTGTTTTTCTTTTATATTGCAAAACAACTATTTTACACACACTCACATATACAAGTCTACATCCACTCTGGATCCCACTAATAACGACTCTGCTACTTCCGGTTATGACTTCGAAAGTCCGATCAACTTAGCCAAAGACGAAGGTGAAGATGATTGCGAAGTGTCTAGTGAACTTGCTAGACTCTTACTTCAGGAAGAGAGGGCCATACAGCCGCATGAAGAGCCATTGGAAACAGTGAATCTGGGTACAGAGGTAGACAAGAAAGAGGTTAAGATCGGTGCAAATCTGGAGGCTAGTGTTAAACAATGGTTGATTCAGATGCTGCGTGACTACGTTGAGATCTTCGCCTGGTCTTATGAAGATATGCCTGGGTTGGATACCAATATTGTGGTTCACCGCTTGCCTACCAAGGAAGATTATCCTCTAGTGAAACAGAAGGTTCGCCGAATGCGCCCAGAGATGTTTGAGAAAATCAAGGCTGAAGTTATGAAACAATTTGATGCCGGTTTTCTAGCAGTTACTTCTTACCCACAGTCGGTAGCCAACGTGGTTCCGGTGCCGAAGAAGGATGGTAAGTGTGATACGATGGAAGAACTAACTTGAGATTTTGCGTTTGTGTTTGCAAATGTTTCAGTTTAGCAAGAGTCACCACCGACTTTTTATTTTATCCTAAGGAAAGGTCAAAAAGCACAGGAAAGACCTTTGAGATGTTTTCTTGGGTTCGGGGAGTAGATTATGAAAAGGGAGGGTGCAAGCACCCTTTTCATCCATGTTTATCCATGGGCTCTTAGTTACTTGTTTAGATCACTTGCTTTTCTTTTTCAATTGTTTGAAATGGTGCTTTGTGTGTGGTTTTGAAAGATGTTTTGAAAAGAGGCCATCGTTGTGGCCACCTTTGTAATGATTCTTGTTTGAATGTATACAAAGGTGTTTTTGTCTTTTGAAAAGATTTCAATGTTTGAAAGTTTGTTTTGAAATTGTGTTGTGAAGTGTGTTTGAAAATAGAAAGGATGTTTGCAAGATTTTTGATCAAGTAACTAAGAGCTGTCTACTTTATTTTACTCAAAGATCTTTCCTAATGTTTTTAACCCTTTTGATAGTGTTGTTTCACCATTGTATTTGGTGAACAACCTTGTGTTAGGATGTCAAACGGGACAGGTTTGGGTCATCGTATAGACCATGATAGCAATTGTGTCAAGTATCTTTGGTAATTTTTGAGGGACTTGATCATTTTTGTTTAGGCAACCAAGATAGCGTCATCGAGGGACTATGATCTTTTGTTTTGTTTTTGTTTTGCCAAAGTACCCAACATGCATAACATGGCCCATTTTTGAAGGCAACAAGTGGATTGTAACCCTAGGGGTGCAAGTGTGCATTATGTTTGATTTTCATGCATATTTGTCTTTGATTAGGTCAAGCTATTTGTTGATTTGGATTTTTGCATACAAACCCTAATTCTCTAATCATGGCATAATTGAAAAAGTAAAGTGCGAGAATTAAAAATCTAGACTATTACAACATGATTATGAGGATGGGGGTACAATCTTTGAATGGGGGATATTTGACAAGAAATATAAACCCTAATTTACTATTACATCCAAATTGAATTCCCAATGCATAAATATTAAATGGACAATATTTAAATAAATAAAATAAATAAATATATCAAATAATATGAAATATGCAAAAAAAGGGATTTTTGTTTGTTTATGTATATAAAAGTATTTAATGTGAAAAATAAAGAAATAAATAAAAGATTTATTTTATTTGTGTAAGGGTAAAACCCTAATTTCTTTAAGAAAATAAAATGTTATATTATTTATATACAATAGAATATATTAATATATGTAAAAATAAAATATACTTAGAAAAAAGTATTTTTTAGTATAAATAAAAATAAAAGTAAAAATGTAATATTTTTGTATTTTTTATTCTAGAGTATTTAATAAAATAAAATATATATATTTATATATGTATATTAATCAAATTAAATATGTACAATATAAAATAAAATATGTACAAAATTAAATATATTTAGGAAAATATTTTTAGTGTGAATAAAAATAAAGAACAAAAATAAAAGTATAAAATATATATATTTTTCAAGTCTTAATAAATAATATAAAAGTATTTAAATGCCTTTTATGTTAGAAAAAATTAAAATAAAATGCCAAATAAATGTGAAAAAAATATGGAAATATTTTTGAGCATTTTTTATGTTTGGAAATAAATAAATAAAAAATCTAATATGAAAACAAAAATGCAAAAATATGAAAATACAAGAAATTGGGCCAGGGGGTGCAAAAATGAAAATGGGAGGTGTCAAAAGCAAGCCAGGCCAAGCCCAGCCCAAGCCAACTTCATCTTCAACCTTCAGACTTGAAAATGCGCGTGTGCCCTGTTCAAATACCAGATCCTGTATACGAGCTCTTTTGCAAAAACACACAACATCAAACTTGTAGAGAATTTCAAGACGATTCCAACCATATAAAAAACTAATCCTAACTCTCAAAGACCAGAGAGAATTTCTCTGGCCCTAAAATATGACCTAGTTTTTTCAGCATGTTCATGGATGAAATTCTCCTAGCACACTTAATATAAATGAAAACTGAGCATATGTACAGCTTCATGGCAATGAACACTACATTTTTTATTCACAAACCTAAGGCTAAATGTTCCTAAATAGAGAGATAGAAAGTGAAGAAAAACCTATTTCAGTTGGATTCGTGTAGGGCAATGTAGTGCTTTTCAACAAGGCTTGAGATGTCTGGTAGCTTGCTTGAACTTCACTTGACCTTCTCCAATAGCTAGCTTGCCTTGAATGTCCTTGAGTCATCCTATAGAACTCAACCTGCACAAGCTCAAAATGAAAATGGTGAACACTGTAAATGGAGTTACAGTTGGTGTTTGAGGTTTGGGATAGCTTGGGTGAGTTGAATGGAAGGTGTTTGAAGAACCTTGGGGCAAAACGCATGAGCCAAATGAGCTATGGAACTCAAGTTGCAGAACCTGCCCTGTTTTGCCAAAGGAATGTGATTTCTGGCTATGGGGTGTTTTGAGGCTCAAGCAATCGTGTTTCTAGCTTAAAGGGATGTGAGAAAGATATTCAAACTGTTTGTGTAAGTTAACATTGGCTGGTTTTTTTAGTTCTCAAGTTTTTGACAAGTTTCTTGTTTTTGAAGTAAGAATGTAGAAGTGAAGTTACAGGCCTGTACAGGCTATCAAATATGCTTGCACACATTGCCCTTGGCCCCTCTAGTTTGTGGATTTGTTTTTCTGCAAGAGATCTTGGACCAATGCTCAAGGATTGTTGGTTTGAAATAAAGCATACTTAAGCAATAATGGAAATTTTCCTTTTTCTACTTAGGGCTTAATCTTGTGTACAGTGTCCAAATGGCCAAAACAAAAGCTTAGACTGATGGATTGGCATTAAATTATGGAGTGTGAAGTGGTTTAGAGGCCTGCAAACTAGTGTAAGGCATGCTGATTTGAAAATGCAACTTGTATGAACATGAATATGCCATGGATGAAAAATGAGTTTTTGCCAACTTCAAGCCTTTGATTCTCCCTAACCACAAATGTCTTTGAGGAGTTCTTGGACAATTTGGAAAGCTTGCAACATGTTCTATAATCCATATTTGAAATTTAACTTGAGACTCCAAGTGGAACTATGTGAAAAATGGCCAAGAAGATAGGTCAAAATCCTGCCTAAACTAAGGCAAAATTTCACTAAGTTAAAAGTTTTAGGAACCCTTGTTCCAAAAATCATAACCTGAGATCTAAGCTTATTTTGAGAAAACTTTGTGAATCAAAGTTGTATACTTTGTGGAGTAATACAACTTTTATGTTGGAGGATTTGTTTGAATCCATTTGAATCATGGTGAAAATGTGGGGCAAAGTTAGGAAAAATTAAGAAAATTTCATAACTTGGAAAATTTTCGAAGTTATGAAATTTTTCAACTTTAAACCCTAATTTGCAATTTTGGGTTTCTTGATGAACAAGTTTCATAATTTGACACATCTTGATGAAAAATGACCCTTGGCACTTGATTTTGACCAAAAAGTCAAAGTTTGACTTTTCAGTGTACAGTCAAATTTTGATCAGTTGACTGAAAAATTCATTTGTCAATCCCATGCATTTGAGATCTTTTGAACTTGTTGAATAAGTCAAGATGATGTCATTGAGTCTTTGAGTCCATGGTTGAACCTGATTTTCCATTGGCTAGGTCAAAAAGTCAGAAATTGCCTTTGTACAGTCAAAACCCTAAAAATGACCATTTTGCCCTTTTGGTGATTTGATCAAATTTCTTGTGGAGTTGTGGTCCAAACTTGATCCAATGGTTCATATGAGTTCATAATGTTGATGTGGGTAAAAATTCATGAGGTTTGACGATAAATTGGCCACAGTTGACTTTTCCCCCAATACAGTTGATTTCTAGGCCAACTGTCCAATTGACTGGGCAAAAATTTGATTCAAGGCTTGAAACTTGGTATGGACAACCTTATGAGTCCAATATGAAGTATGATAGTCAATTTGAGCATTGAAGGTCCAAAAATCCTTGTGCAAACTCAAACCCTAGTTTAGGTCATCAGTGCAAGGAGATGTCTTGAACAGAGCAAACCCTAACTTGATTTTGAGTTCAAAGAGCATTGTGATGAGAAATGTTGATAAAATGAGAGGGAAATTTTTTGGGTTCAACAGTTGCCCCTGTTCAATCGTCTTGAACCTGAAGAGTTAGATTGACTAGTTTGCCTTTCGTGACTCAAAGGTAAAAGAGGATTGGACACCAGAGTGCCCGTAAATTTGCACTCGTCAAAATGTAGCTGAGGGAATAGGCTTAAAGATGCCATTTGGAGATGGTAGAATCTTGCTGGAGATGGGCTTAGAGATGCCATCCAAAACATGTTTGTTGAAAATCAGTAGAATGAACATCAGAAAGGAATCCGGAGATTGGATTCGTACGAGCAAAGGAATGGCACCCGTGTCTAGAGCGTATCTGAGCTGTAATTGTATTTGATTCTTGAATGAATATCAGAATGACTGCCGTGTCTGGAGTGTATCTGTATTGTATCCGAAATCTGAATGAGCGACAGAAAGACACCCGTGTCTGGAATATCTCTGGGATGGGGAATAGGTTTGAATGATTGACATAATGGCTACCGTGTCTGGAGCGTATCTGGATTGTATATGAAGTTGAGATCTATATGAGTAATAGAATGTGTTGTACCCCAAAATTTTCCCTCTCATATTTCTCAAGACATTGCAAGAATAATCTCCAAGTGGCTCAAGATTACTTAAGAGTTAGACAGTCAAGCTATCTCCTAAGGCAGTCAATCTCAAATTAGGGTTTTGTGTTGCATCAAGATCCTTGCATCCAAATGACCTCAAATACTCCTCAATGTCCTAATATTTTCTCAAGTTCATCCATGTCAAATTTCAAGCCTTGCAGAGGAAGTTTGCTCAGTCAATTGCTCCAAGGGTCCAAAAATCGACTATGCTAGGGCAAAAGTCAACTGTGACCCAAATACAGTCAAACTTCAAGATTTTTTTGTCAACATTCTCATTTTGAAGGATATTTTATCATTTGATCAAGGGTTGATCATGATTCATCAAGGATTGCTCAAAATTCATCAAGACTCAAAAGTTGCTAAATTAGGGTTTTGTAGGAAAGTCAACTCAACTTTGACCAAGCATAACTTTCTCATACTTTATGAGAAATGACCCATCCAAAGCTCATTTTTAAGAGGATAAAATTTCCTACAATCCATCTTCATACCCCAATATCAAGAAATGCACCCAAAAAAAGTTACAAATTTGGACATTATAGGTCATTTTTGAAAGTCAACAAAAACACCTTTTTTGCCAAAGCTTATAACTTGAGCATGGAATATCAAAATGAGATGAGACAAAAAGGGTTGGTTATAGGACATATCAATCTTTCTAAAAAGTCCAAGAAGACTTCTAAAAGTTCAAAATTGAAGAAGTTATGCATTGTTGAAGTTGGGCATTTTTGCAAAATTGCCAAAAGTCAACTATCCCCAAAACTTCAAATTTTGTCAAATGGGCCCATTCTTTTCCACTTGATTTGATCTTTTCACACTACACACGTGACCTAGCTTCAGCCTTGTGACCATTTGTCAATTTTATTATTTAATTTGATTTTTTAATGAATTATTTCATTTTAAATCAATTTAAATCAAATAAAATCCAAATATTGATTATTTGATCTCTTTTTGGCTATTTCAGGACCTAATCATCATCATCAATTGAATCAAATTCGTATCTCACCATATCATGAAAAAAAAGATGGATTTTGGACAAAATTGGAAAGTTTTCAATAGAGGATCAAATCAAATCTCCAAGCCATAATGCACAAGGATTCAGTCCAAAATTGTTGACCTAATGCATTGCTCATTACATATACAAGCTAAAGGCACGGGTTTTAGGACCTAGAGGCTGCAAGAACACCAAAAGCAAACTTGAAAAAATTGGAAAAAAGCTTGTGACTGAAATCATGCATAGAGGCAGTTTCAACACCAAATCTCCACACTAATCCATTGCTGGACATCCACTGAAGCGAAGACAACTCAAAACCAATCCCCATACACGTTCTAAAGTGTTGTAAGTCTCTCAAGATACCGCCCTGTATTTGAAATCGAAACTCCATGTTCTTGCATATTTTTGACAAATCGTTGACATATTCATGATTCTTGTGCAATTTCTGGACTTTCTGCATTATTTGATTGCATTAATATGGCATGTAGCCCCCTAGCCGAATCTAGGGTTCGTAGTTTGTTTTTTTGGGGTTTTCTTTTACAGGCGAAATCAAGATCCAAGAATGGTATAGGTGTACTCAGGATGCCCAGACGAATAGAACCATGGTCTTGGGGTTTGTTTTCATGGCCTAGGTTTGATTTTTGGAATGACATACGGATTTAGCTGCGGATATAAATCTGCAAGTAAATAACTAGGTTTCAACGAGGAAGATGAAGACGTGCCTCCCTCCTATTGGATGTTTCAAAATTCGCGCGTTTTTGTTTTAATTCTGGCATATTATTGTTTTTTTCCTTATATTAATTGTTGTCCAATACTATAACAAATGAAGCACATTGGTTCAGTGGCGAAGGCGTTAGTTCAAAGTCCAACAGGACCTAGGTTCGAATCCCAGGCCCCCCTATGCATTTGTAATTTTTTTTCCAAGTTATTCAATACAAAGCCAAGCGCGTAGCATACCATGGTCACTCACTTAATCACTAGCCAGATGGCCCCAGGCCAGATCTGGCAGTTCAGGGATGATGGTCTATGGTGGGGTTAGGTCAACGTGCCATAGGGAATCAGCAAAAGTCAACACAGGCTAGGTCAAATGGGCCACAAAATTGCTATCAAGACCCCATTCCAGGCCCATAACCTCCTAACCTTAATTATTTCTATTTTATTTTTATTATTTCTTTTATTTATTTATTTATTGTTATTATTTTTAATTGACCAATTAAACTTTTTCCTCATAAAATCAAAAAACCAAAAATACATTTTCATTATTAAAATTAATTTCCAGCATTTTATTTTTGTTAAATTAATTAATTTAATTAATTTAGTTTAATTAGGAAATAACTTTAATATCTTTTGCAATAATTAAAATTAATTTAGACAATTAGGTTTTATTAACATTGATCGATTTATTTTATTTCTTTAAATATCAAAAATCCAAAAATATTTTTATTAATTAATTTATTAATTTAATGCTTAACCTAATTTAATTTCTTTCATAATTCAAAATAACCAAAAAAAATGCTTTCTTTCAAAAAAGGGTCAAAACCCTAAAAAACTCGCATTTGATTTAAGTTCCCGCACGCGTGCCATTTTACCATATTATTGTATCTGTTTCCCGGAATGTAATAGTTTAATAGGACTTTAAATATTTTTATCGCTTTATTTATTTTCCGCATTTTAATTTCAAGGGTTGCTTTTGGCGATGTAAATACCCGACGCCTTGTAATAGTTAGTTTTAATTTCCGCAATTTAATTTCCGCAACTTATAAACTGTTAGATGTTTGATAATAGGGAATGCATGACAAGATCAAATGTTTAAACCTAAAATCAACGTAGATAACCATTGACATGTACAAAGACAAAAATTAACTGAAAACGACACACTCGCACATGCGCACTCTTAGGGTACACCTCGCTTGGTTGCTTTCGAACGTGGTCATTGAGTATAGGAAGTTTTAGAGGTCGCCCTCTTGTCCAAAGATCATAGTTTCCTCGAAACGGTTGTCTCGGAAAAATGATCTACGACATTAGGGTTACCGCTAAGGCGTCCTAACATTGCTTTAGTGACCACACGTCCCTTAATCGAATTGACCCTTAAAACTCCAACGACGATGCTACCTACTCATCAATAGTGGGATAGCATTGTCTAAAGGACATTAGTACAGATTGATTCCTTTTTCGAGTAGGTAGATGGTTCTTAAGTACTTGCTCTTTCAAAAAACAAAAACACTTTTCACACTTACACTTTTCGAACGAAGTTTTCAAACGACAAACTATTTCAAACCCACAAACACAAAGAAAAGCAAATTTTGAAAACATTATGAGCAAGTACCTAAGAGCCCATGGATAACCACAGATAGAAAGGGTGCTAACACCTTCCCTTTCTATAATCTACCACCCAGACCCGAGAAACATCTCGAAAAAGGAAGTTTTCTGTGCTTTTTTGCTTTCCTTGTTGGATAAAATAAAATATTGTGGCGACTCTTGCTTACCGCGACATTTTGAGAAAACAAACGCAAAAATCGAACCAGCATTCCAAAAAACAGTCAATTCTCTCCCACCGTATCACAGAACTGGCGACTCTGTTGGGGAGGGATTACCAAGTGGGGTGTACCTTAGGATTAGATCATTGTGTTTTCAATTTTTTGCTCGGTATACTTTATGTTTGTGGGCTTGTATCGGAGTTACTATAGATCCTAACCCAGATTTGGGGATACCCTTTAGGTAAGTAGCAATAAACTGTGAGGGAACTGTACGGTGTAGACCGATACGGTTGAAGCAGTAGCTATGTTGGTGTGACACTTTAGATTGTACCGATATCCCTTGTGTTGGAACGAGGAGAATATGGGTCATCTAAGGGGTCATTAAGCACCAACTGACCTTAGAACCTTTAAATTGACCAACTTGGCCATAAAACAGTATCAGTATGCTACACTCATTGAGACTAAACTCTCGCGATGATTCTGGCTACAAGAAAAGGTTGCTAAACTAGAATTATGACCGATCGAGGGTAGTCAGTGATATTGAGATCCTCTAGAACCCGGTTACTATTTTTAGGACAGGTTTAAACCAACTGAACTGAAAGAGGGTAGTACCTAGACTCCTTGCCAGCCTGAAATCTAAGGGTTCTCTGTGTGACTTGTGTGCCTTTACCATGTTTTCCATTTGTGGATACTTGTGATGTGTTTTCTATCATGACATCATGACATCATAACATTGCATACATCTTGCATTGGACTAACCTATTTCAAAGACAGGAGGGATTCATCTTTGTTCTGTTTTGTAGGTCATGATGCCCATGCGTAGGAATACCATCCGGATCAACTTTGTTGAGGTTCCCACCATGCTTAAAGAATTGATTGCAAAGATGCTTGACACTACCTCCTTCATCAGAAGACATGGGTATCTTCTCAGTTTGGTTACCTCCAAATTGGACGAGCAGGTGATGAGTGTTTTGGTCCAATTCTATGATCCACTGTACCATTTCTTTACTTTTCAAGACTACTAGTTGGTTCCCACCTTAGAAGAGTTCTCTGATTTGCTCGGTATCTCTATTCTGGAGCAGACCCTGTTTACTGGTTGGGAAAAGATTCTTAGGTCGGAAGAGATTGCTTCAGCCCTTCATTTGACAAAGGATGAGGTAATGGCTAATTGGGAGACTAGAAGTGGAGCAAAGGGCTTTCTGACTAAGTTCTTGGTTGGTAAGGCTAATTATTTCTGGGATAGTCTAGACTTCAAGGCATTCAAAGATATTCTGGCTCTTCTGATATATGGCTTGGTATTGTTTCCGAATCCTGACTCCTTTGTTGATGTGGATGAGATGAAAATCTTCATCTCTCGTAATCCTGTACCCACTCTCTTGGGTGACATTCTTCATCAGCTTTATGCATGTACAACCCGAAAGCGGGGAACCTTGATGTGTTGTGCTCTGTTATTGGCGAGGTGGTTTATTTCGCACCTCCCCAAATCAGTGCTGAAGAACAAAGAAGGCATGGGTTGGGCTATAGGGTTATGTCTCTCTCTCATAATGACATCATCTGGACTATTAAGGGTATGGAAGAGGTGGCTATTATTGATCGATGTGGGGAGTACCCCAATGTTCCACTGATAGGAACCCATGGAAGAATTTCTTACAACCCATGCTTGGCCTTACGTCAGTTTGGGAGAGCTAGAAGAGAAGGACCTCATGAGTTTTTAATGCCTAGTATCATCTTTAATTTTCAAGGGGATAGCGACGAGCAACGCCGCAGATTCATAAGGGCTTGGGATAGTGTTCACAGATCTGATCCACATGAGTTGGGTCCAAAGACTTCTCTTCCAATGGAGCCATATCTTAGATGGGTTCGTATCCGTGCCCAAAAGCTGGGTATGCCGTATGAAGTTGTCCTGCCTATCATTGTTGAAGTTGCTAATGAAGAGGGGGTTCTTCCTACCATCCTCCATCCTTACATGCCCACTGACATTGGGGCACTGAAAAGGTCTTGGATGCAACTGAGAGAAGAATGGGATGCTTACCGAGAAAAGTTCAACGAGCAAGAGCAGAAGATCCAGAAGTTGAATAGGCAGCTGGAGAACGAGCGGATTCTTAATGACTACGTCCGCACCGACAAGAAGCGACCATGGGAGCACTGATTAACCTTTGATTGTTTCTTTTCCAGTTTTTATTTACTTTTCAGTATTTCCATTCTTGTAACGCCTTAAGGGCATCTATTGAATAATTTGAATTTCAAGTTTACTTAATAAAAGTGTGTTTCCTTTTTGGTTTACAAATTTGAATCTCTCGATTGTCTTTGAAATCATGTCATACGCATTTCATCCCATGCACTTCATAACAGGTACTAATTACAGGCCTCTTATATTCTTCGCTGTTTATTTCAGCACTCATCATGTCTGCTGAACCATCAACTGAGCAGGCAATCAAGGCCCTACAGGCCCAGAATGCCCAATTCCAAGAGCTGTTCATGAATCTAGCTAAGGGTCAGCAAGATCTGAAGACCCTGATTCTGAAAGAGAAGAAGAAGAAAAAGAAGAGGATAGTCCTGTTTAACACAGGTCACAGGTTTGGAAATAGGCTACGAGATGAAGTTGATTTGACCACCTCATCTGGAGGGAAAGATAGTCAAGAGGAAAGAAGGGCTCCTAGCCCCGTGGTCTCAGACAACGAGACAGACTTCGACGAAGACCAGTATCCTCCTGCTGAGGATAGATACAAACAACTGGAAGACCGATTGAGTGTGATGGAAGTTCAGAAAGTGCCTGGTCTGGACTTTGGTGATCTGGGTCCATCATCTGGGGTGGTAATTTCCCACAAGTTCAAGGCACCAGCCTTTGCTAAGTACGACGGAGTTTCTTGTCCGAAGCTGCACCTCCGCTCATATGTAAGGAAGATTCAGCCATACACCGCTGATAAGAACCTATGGATCCACTTCTTTCAAGACAGTATCTCAGGGACTCAGCTTGAATGGTTCTACCAGTTAGACGGAGCCAGTATCCGTAGTTGGGAAGATTTGGCTACTGCTTTCTACAGGAAGTATCAATACAATTCTGACTTCGCTCCCACGCGTACCCAACTCTAGGGTATGTCAATGGGAACGGGCGAAGGTTTCAAAGATTATGCTCATAAGTGGAGGGACCTCGCTGAAAGAGTACAACCACCCTTGGCTGATCGGGAGCTTGTGGACATGTTTCTGGGGACCTGGTCTGGTCCATTTTTCAACCATCTGATTGGAAGCTCCTCGTTTGGGTTTACAGAGCTAATTATGACTGGTGAGAGGATTGAGGCTGGTATTAAGGCTGGTAAGATACAAAAGGGTGCTTCATCAAGCACCGAGAAGAAGCCCTTTAAGAAGGAGTCTAGTGCTGTCTACGGTTCGAGAAGCCAGAATAAACCTGAACGCCACCAAGCTGTTAATGCGGTTGTTATTTCAAGACCTGTTGGTGCTCCTCAACACAACAATCAACAAAAGGACGAGAAACCTCGAAGGCAATTCACCCGTCTCAGCATGACTTTGTCTCAGATTCTGCCACAGTTACTGAAGACCAATCTAGTGATTCCAAGGGAAGCCCCAAAGAATCCAAATATAACATCACCAAAGTATAACCCTAATTCCCGTTGTGCTTTTCACTCTGATAGCCCGGGGCACAATACAGATGATTGTTGGTCTTTGAAGAATAAGATACAGGACTTAATTGATGCAAATGAGATTGAGTTTGAGGCGCCCGAAAGACCTAATGTTGTGACTGCTCCTATGCCCAAGCATGGAGTGAATGCTATAGATGAAGACTCGTTTGTGGTTTCTATGAACGACATTGTTACCCGTTTGATGACTATGAAGAAGAACCTGTTGCTAGCCGGTTTATTTTCGGGCTGTGACGAAGGTTGTCATATGTGTTCTGTTCTACCTACCGGTTGCCATCTTTTGAAATCAGGTGTCCAACGCCTGATGGATAGTAAATAAATTCTATTTGAGAAGACTGTTGTTCCTTTGGTTCCTACTAAAGAAGTTCCCATCATTACCATTTTCGACAATTCTTCCAAGGCTTCCTCGAGAAAGCCTGTTAGGATTACATCTGTTCCAAGAACCGCACCATTGATCATCACTGTTCCTGGGCCTATCCCCTACACATTTGATAAAGCTGTCCCTTGGCATTACCGGGCCGATGTTTATTTCCATGGATTTAAACAAGAGTTGGATGTTGATACTGTCGTCAGCAATATTGTTGGACCTGCTAAAGTCACCCGCAGCGGAAGACTTTTCTCACCTGATATCTCTCCACCAACTGCCCGAAAACCTGTTGTTATTACACCTGCCAGTGTACCTGCTACCATTCCTGTTCAAGTTCCTATTCTTACCCCTGTCGCCGAGTCATCTGACACTCGGGGCAAAGGGATCACCAGTGAGCCTACCCAGACGGAGGCACCGAAGACGATTACTGTTGAAGCTTCTAAGCAAGAGATGGAAGAGATTCTGAAAATCATCAAAAAGAGTGACTACAATGTAGTTGAACAGCTGGGGCAAACCCCATCTAAGATTTCTATGTTGTCACTGTTGCTATGCCCAGAGGCCCATGCCAAGGCTCTAATTACATTTCTGAAGACTGCACACGTACCATAAGAGACATCAGTCGATCAGTTTAAAGATTGCATGGCCAATCTGACTGCTGATAATGGGTTGGGTTTCTCTGACACCGACTTGACTGCTAAGGGGAAGAATCACACTGATGCCCTGCATGTCTCCATTGAATGCAGGGGCACTACTCTTGCTCGTGTATTAGTGGATATTGGTTCCTCATTGAACGTCCTGCCTAAGAAAGCTCTAGACTGGTTGGACTGTGAAGGGTTGGAGTTGAAACCAAGCAACATTGTCGTCAGGGCCTTTGATGGGTCTAAGAGGATGGTGCACGGAGACGTTGATATCCCGATTAAGGTTGGTTCTCAGGTTTTCGACTCTACATTCTATGTGATGGACATTCGGCCATCTTATTCTTGTTTGATGAGTCGTCCATGGATCCACAAAGCTGGGGCGTAACCTCAACGCTCCACCAGAAGCTGAAATACCCAGTCAAAGGGAAGATTGTGACAGTACAAGGGGAGGAAGAGTACATGGTGAGCCACCTCAATTCTTTCTGATATGTAGATATGGATGGGGAGTTCATTGAGACCCCATTTCAGCATTTTGAAGAGGTTCCCCAGACACTGGCATCAGCTGAGACTTTTGTTGAAGATTCTCCTATCAAGATGGCTTCCCTCAGGGATACCCGGGCTGTCGTTGAGAAAGGTGGGTGTGCAAATTGGGGCCGACTCCCTGATTTTACATAGAAGACTAACAAGTTTGGTTTGGGTTTCACTGCAGAAGCTCAAAAGTCTGTTTGGAATGCAAGGATCGGAAGACCTCCCATGTTCATTAGCAACTCGAGAGTGAATGCCATTGAAGACGATGTGGAAGAGTCCGAGTTCGACAGCTGGATCTATCCTATGACCGACGGTGGACCAAGCAACTGGACAGCAAAGGACTTCATCCCTATTTCTTTTGTTACTCAGTAATGACACTTTTTGTTTTGAATTTGTAACAGACAACATTTTAAACTCTATGGCTCGGTGTCTTACCTGGGGCACCGTGGCTTCATTTGTGAGGGATTTATGTGTGTCATTTACATATATCATTAATAAAAGCATTGGACGTTTCTTGCATTTCAAATTTTGCGCTCCTTGTTCTTCTTCTATTATATATATTGCAAAACAGCTATTTTATACACACTCACATATACAGGTCTACATCCACTCTGGATCTCACTGGTAACGACTCTGCTACTGCCAGTTATGACTTCGAAAATCCGATCAACTTGGCCGAAGACGAAGGTGAAGATGATTGCGAAGTGCCTGGTGAACTTGCAAGACTGTTACTTCAAGAAGAGAGGGTTATTCAACCACATGAAGAGACGGTGGAATCAGTAAATCTGGGTACAGAGGTAGACACGAAAGAGGTCAAGATTGGGGCAAATCTGGAGCTTAGTGTGAAGCAACGGTTGATTCAGATGATGCGTGACTACGTTGAGATCTTTGCCTGGTCTTATGAAGATATGCCTAGGTTGGATATTGATATTGTGGTTCACCACCTGCTTACCAAGGAAGAATGTCCTCCAGTGAAACAGAAGGTCCGCCGAATGCGCCCAGAGATGTCTGAGAAAATCAAGGCCGAAGTTATGAAACATTTTGACGTCGGTTTTCTAGCAGTTACTTCTTACCCTCAGTGGGTGGCCAACGTGGTTCTTGTACCGAAGAAGGATGGTAAGGTTCGAATGTGTGTTGATTATAGGGATCTGAACATGGAAATCCCCAAGGATGACTTTCCTCTACCTCATATCGACGTTCTGGTTGACAACACCGCTCAGCATAAAGTCTTCTCCTTTATGGATGGTTTCTCCGGTTATAATCAGATCAAAATGGCTCCCAAAGACATGGAGAAGACAACCTTTGTTACTCAGTGGGGTACCTTTTGCTACAAGGTCATGCCTTTTGGATTGAAGAACGCTGGGGCAACTTATCAGCGTGCCATGGTTGCTTTGTTTCATGACATGATCCATCATGAGATTGAAGTATACATCGAAGATATGATTGCAAGGTCCCAAACTGAGGAGGAACACCTTGACCATCTGCAGAAGCTGTTTGATAGGCTGAAGTTGTACAAGCTGGGGTTAAACCCGAACAAGTGCACCTTCGGGGTGAGGTCTGGTAAGCTACTGGGTTTCGTCGTGAGCGAAAAAGGTATTCAAGTGGATCCTGCAAAAGTGAAGGCCATACAAGAGATGCCAGCTCCCAGAACAGAGAAAGAAGTCAGAGGCTTTCTGGGACGACTGAACTACATTGCCCAATTCATCTCGCACCTGACTGCTACTTTTGAACCAATCTTCAAGTTACTGAAGAAAGATCAAGTAGTGCATTGGAACGATGAATGCCAGGCCGCTTTCGAAAGGATCAAAGAGTATCTCCAAGAACCACCTATTTTGATGCCACCAATTGAGGGGAGACCTTTGATCTTATACTTGACAGTGCTCGACAACTCAATAGGGTGTGTGCTGGGTTAGCATGACGAGTCCGGTCGAAAAGAGCATGTTATTTATTACCTTAGCAAAAAGTTTACCGACTGCGAGACCCGATACTCGTTGCTCGAGAAAACTTGTTGCGCTTTGGCATGGGCTGCTCGCCGGCTGAGACAGTATATGTTGACTCACACTACTCTGTTGATATCAAAGATGGATCCAATCAAGTATATCTTTGAAAAGCCTGCCTTGTCCGGAAGAATAGTAAGATGGCAGATGATCTTGACTGAGTATGACATCCAATATACGACCCAAAAAGCAATTAAGGGAAGTGTGTTGGCAGACCATTTGGCACATCAGGCAGTGGATGATTACCAGTCTATGAACTTTGAATTCCCGGACGAGAATATCATGCTAGTAACTGATTATGAGACACCTGGACCGGATGAAGGACCTGAGGAAGGATCCTGACGGTCTATGTACTTTGATGGAGCTTCGAACGCTTTGGGTAATGGCATTGGCACCGTGATCATATCTCCTAAAGGCTCTCATACTCCGTTCACCGCCCGACTTTGTTTCAACTGCACCAACAATATGGCGGAGTATGAAGCATACATCATGGGTCTTCGAGCAACAATTGACCTAAGGATTAAGTTTCTGAGTGTCTTCGGAGATTTCGCTCTCGTGATCAGTCAGATCAAAGGCGAGTGGGATACGAAATACCTAAATCTTATTCCTTACAAGGAGTATGTCTTGACGTTGCTTCCCAATTTCGAAGAGATAACCTTTGAACACTTCCCTAGAGAGGAGAATCAGTTGGCGGACGCATTGGCTATGATGTATTCTATGTTCAAGGTCAATTGGGACAACGAGGCTCCCCAGATCATCATTGAAATATTGGACGAACCTGCAAATTGCTGTGATATTGAGACTGAAGAGGTAACAGAAAAGCCCTGGTTTCATGAGGTGAAGAGATACCTTGAGGTTCAGGAATACCCTGAGGGTGCATCTGTTAATGACAAGAAGTTTCTGAGAAGGTTCGCAGAAAAGTTCTTCATCAGTAATGGTATCCTTTACAAGCGTAACCATGATTCGACCCTACTGCGTTGTGTGGATAAGAATGAAGCGGAAAGGATCATGGCAGATTTACATGAAGGTACTTTCGGAACTCATTCCAGTGGACACACCATGGCACAGAAAATCCTTCGGGCAGGATATTATTGGTCCACTATGGAAGCCGACTGTTATCAGCATTCTCGGACATGTCACAAGTGCCAGGTCTATGCTGATAAGGTGCACATACCTCCAGTTCCTCTGAACGTCTTGACGGCACCTTGGCCTTTTACAATGTGGGGCATTGATATGATCAGCGAGATCATACCTACGGTATCCAACGGGCATCGTTTCATCCTGGTAGCGATTGATTACTTTACGAAGTGGGTTGAAGCGGCTACCTTTGCTACCGTAACCAGGAATGTCGTGGCACGTTTCATTCGGCACAATCTGATCTGCCGATACGGTGTACCAGAGAGGATCATTACGGACAATGGTACCAATATCAAAAACAAGATGATCACTGAGCTCTGCGAGTAATTCAAGATACATCATGACAACTCTTCTCCCTACTGGCCGAAGATAAATGGGGCTGTCGAAGCGGCTAATAAGAACATTAAGAAGATTGTGCAGAAGATGAAAGTGACATATAAAGACTGGCACGAGATGTTACCATTTGCTCTTCATGGGTATCGTACCTCAGCACAGACGTCAACCGGGGTAACACCTTTTTCCTTGGTATATGTCATGGAAGCAGTCTTGCCCATTGAAGTTCAGATACCCTCTCTTCGAATCATGAAGGATGCAAGTTTGAGTGAAGATGACTGGATTCATACCCAGCTTGATCAACTGAACCTAATCGACGAAAAAAGACTTACTGCTATTTGTCATGGTCAGACGTACCAAAAACGGATGATCAAGGCATTTAACAAGAAAGTTAGACGACAAGAGTATCAAGTTAGGGACCTGGTAATCAAGCACATTATCTTACCTCAAGGAGATCCCAGGGGCAAATGGACCCCTACTTACGAAGGGCCATTTGTGGTTAAGAACATTTTCTCAGGAGGAGCTATGATTCTAATCAACATGGATGGTGACGACCTTCCTCACCCCGTCAATGCAGACATAGTGAAAAGATACTACGCATAATCAAAGACCCGCTAGGTTGACTGGCCTAGGCAAAAATAAGGGCTTCCCGGCGAACCAAAAGGTTTCGGGCAAAAATAAGGGATGAAAATGAAAAATCTGTACACCCGGCAAGTCAAAAACCTGAAAAGGTGGCTTGGGCAAAAAAGGGTATCCCGGTGGACTGAAAACCCGAAAGGGCGGTCCAGGCAAAAGTTAGAGATCAAAGCGTAACACTATGTCTCATTGGATCACCTTGCATCCAGACTTCGGTATCGACTATCAAGCTCGGACGGTACTAATCAATCTGATCTACCTTCAACCGAGTAGCAAAGTGATGAGATGCTCGAAGACATAAAGACAATAGCAGAGTTGGAACCCAGTGGGGTTATTCACATAGCTGTTATGTTTAGTTTTTCACAAATTGTGTAAATTCTATTATTCGGCGGCGTTCTCTTACTAGGACGTCAGCCTCTTGTACAAAAACGCCTATTTACAGGCCAAACTTCAAAATCAATACAATTCATTTTCAAAGAAATTTCAAACTGTTTTCCTTTGTCTGTTTTGTTTTGCAAAAAGAACGTCCAATGTTCATTTTTGATATATGCATTTGACATTAATTACTGCTTATGAATATTTACATGCAAAACAAAAAATGAATTACTGGTAATATCAGAAACAGGGGCAATAGAATTGTCCAAGCTGTATAGTTGCTTTGTCCACCAGGTACCGGGTAAATTCTTCTGAAGAATATGGCTAAGATACCTTCACTCCCCGCAGAGTAAGACAGTAATGGTATCTCTCCCACAGCTGGGACTTGCAACTATGAATAAATCAACAATGCTCTCCCCAAGCAGAGTTGACCTACCATCAGCACTAAGAAGGCTTGATATCCCCGGCAGTCTTAATGTTCCCCGACAGAATACAAGATACCCCGAAGTGGAGTCAATATTTCCCCAGCACGGTCTGAAAAAGCTTCCCCAACTGAGTTGGGAGAATCATCCCCAGTAAATTGAAGAAGTTTATCCCCAGCGGAGTACAAAAATAAATCTCCCTAGCCGAGTTCAAATGGTTATCCCCAGCAAGTCGCAACTGAAAGATCATCCCCAGCGAAGTTCTTTCCTTTCACAAACAGGAATTCAATCCTCAACAGATTCAGTATCACCAGCAAAGGTAATCCATCCCCAGTGGAGTTTATCAGTGGAATCCTCAGCAGAGCATCTCTTCCCCACAGAGTAATCTCCTCATCAGTTTTTTCCCCAACGTAGTTATCCTCTCCTGCAGGTCTATTCTTACAATCCCCTTCGTTCACCATCCCCAGCGGAAGCGAAGAATTAAACTTTATTCTCCAACAGATTCGGGATTTATTTTCCCCAGCTAAAACATTACATTTCCATACATCATGATACATGCATATACGCATCATACCATACAATCTCATTTATGTTGAGAGCATCATTGCATGATCCATATCATGCATTGCATATGACTGACCTTTACTTTTCAGGAAAGATCCAGTTCTCAGCTATGTCAAAGACCTCCTCTGGTTCAGTTAGATCGCCGATAAGATCTCCCTGATTCGTATTCCAGTTGAAGTTATTCCAAGACTCTTGTATGGTCCAGTTAAATCGATTCGAAGATTTTTCTGATGCCGATCCAGTCAAAGTTAATCCAAGACCTTCTTTGGTTAAGTCAAATCGACCCTAAGATCTCCCTGATTCGTATTCCAGTTGAAGATATTCCAAGACCTTGTCTGGTCCAGTTAAATCGATTCCTAAAGATTTTTCTGATGCCGATCCAGTCAAAGTTAATCTAAGGCCTTGTCTGGTCCAGTTAAATCGATTCCTAAATATTTTTTTAACGCCGATCCAGTCAAAGTTAATCCAAGACCTCCTCTGGTTCAGTAAGATTGTCGAGAAGATCTCCCTGATTCGTATTCCAGTTGAAGTTATTCCAAGACTCTTGTCTGGTCCAGTTAAATCGATTCCTAAAGATTTTTTTGAGGCCGATCCAGTCAAAGTTAATCCAAGACCTTCTCTGGTTCAGTCAGATCGTCGATAAGATCTCCCTGATTCGTATTCCAGTTGAAGTTATTCCAAGACTCTTGTCTGGTCTAGTTAAATCAATTCCTAAAGATTTTTCTGATGTCGATCCAGTCAAAGTTAATCCAAGACCTTGTCTAGTCCAGTTAAATCGATTCCTAAAGATTTTTCTGATGTCGATCCAGTCAAAGCTAATCCAAGACCTTGTCTAGTCCAGTTAAATCGATTCCTAAAGATTTTTCTGATGCCGATCGAGTCAAAGTTAATCCAAGACCTCCCCTGGTTCAGTTAGATCGCTGCAAAGATCTCCCTGATTCCTATTCCAGTCAAATTTCAGACCACCTATCAGCAGTCTCCAAATGGCATCTGTAAGCCCATTCCCAACATCGCAATGCTGATACAACTTCATGCGAGTGCAAATTTCTGGGCACTCTAGTGGTCAATCATCTTCCACCTTCGGATCACGAAAGGCTCGAAAGCCAATCTATATCCTCAGGTTTAAGAAAATTGAACATGGGAAGTTGTTGTACCCCAAAATTTTCCCTCTCATATTTCTCAAGACATTGCAAGAATAATCTCCAAGTGGCTCAAGATTACTCAAGAGTTGGACAGTCAAGCTATCTCCTAAAGCAGTCAATCTCAAATTAGGGTTTTGCGTTGCATCAAGTTCCTTGCATCCAAATGACCTCAAATTCTCCTCAATGTCCTAATATGTTCTCAAGTTCATCCATGTCAAATTTCAAGCCTTGCAGAGGAAGTTTGCTCAGTCAATTGCTCCAAGGGTCCAAAAATCGATTGTGCTAGGGCAAAAGTCAACTGTGACCCAAGTACAGTCAAACTTCAAGATTTTTTATCAACATTCTTATTTTTAAGTATATTTCATCATTTGATCAATGGTTGATCATGATTCATCAAGGATTGCTCAAAATTCATCAAGACTCAAAAGTTGCTAAATTAGGGTTTTGCAGGAAAGTCAACTCAACTTTGACCAAGCATAACTTTCTCATACTTTATGAGAAATTGAAGGGGTGAAAAACACAAGAAGGGGGGGTTGAATTGTAAAACTGGAAACTTAAAGCAAATGACAAGGTATTTTTATCCTGGTTCGTTTGATCTCAAACTACTCCAGTCCACCCGTTCAAGGTGATTTCGCCTCTCTCCAACGAGGTCTTAATTCACTATATTCAACTGAATACAAATCTGCTTTAGCAACTGCTAAAACCTTCTTGATTCAAACCACAATCCGGTTTGTCAAGGCAACACTTTCTTACAAAGGAATAATCAAATGTGTGTGAATGTTTCTACGAAAACTATATCACAACTGTGATGTTTACACAAATGAAGCTTAGAATACTAAGTTGCTAAACGCTAATAGAGTATCAGAGTTTGGTGGTTTAGCAAAACTTGTAGTGTGAAGATTAATGATCAGCTTTGTACGTGTAGAGAGTTTGGAAGCATTAGCCGTGATAATCTTCAAAGCTTGGTTTATATAGCACTTTGAGAAGATGAACGTTGAAGCAAATATTCTTGATTCAATGCTATTTACAAGCTTTCCTTTCTGAGCAGATCTTGTCTAGAATGATGCCGTTGGTATTGATTAGCCTTCAATGCACAGTACCGTTGCTTCTTCAATGCACGATCTGGCTTGGCTCATTCTGATTCTGCTTCGCTGCTGATGAACTGATTTGATTCTGTATCAGAGTATTTTACGCGCAGTTCTGTTCATCAAGCTTCAGCATGTGCAAGCGTTGATCTTCTGATCTTGACGTTCTGATTCAGCAACTTCTGATGCTGGTGCACAAACTCATATTCTGATGCTGAGAACGTGATCTTGCCTATTTTAATCAGCATATCTGCAAGTCAGAGCATAGTAATTTTAAGTAGCATATAATTCAATCATAAAATATTTAACTACTATATCTTTTCACTTTGTTATCATCAAAACTTAATTATAGGGTACTAGATTCAAACATTGTTCTAACAATCTCCCCCTTTTTGATGATGACAAAAACTAGATATTTTAAATGAAAAATAACGTGAAAAGTTATCAGATCTATTTATCAGAATAAGAAGTACGGAGAAGTCAGAGTTAAGAAATACTCCCCCTGAGTTTGTTACTTCCCTTTGATATGCGTGTTCTTCAGAGTCAGAGCTTTTCCTGTCAGAGTTTTGCTTCAGATCAGAGTGTTAGGTTGATCAGAGCTTCATATATCAGAACTTCATATTTGATCAGAGCAACATGAGCTTCTAGTCTTCATTGTGTTCAAGAGCTTCTTTGTGCCTGTAGACTTAAAGACAAAACAGAAAAACATTTCAAGTAATAGAGAGTTAGAATGTTTGAGAGTTTCTGTCTAGTTATCCGTTATTGATTTTAAATATCAATTATGTTCTCCCCCTTTTTGTCAGCAATCAAAAAGTGCTGGTGATGTGCTAAAATGATTTAGATCAGAAAAAAACTAATAGTATTAAAGATAGTTCAGAATCAGAACAAAATAGCATTACAAACCATAGTCAAAACATAGTCAAAAGTACATCAGAAAATAAGGAAAATATAGAGAATGTCATGCATGAAAAAATTTCAAGGTTGTGGGGGCATGCGTGAGAACAGGCTTTCCAGCATTGCCTGAATCTTTTCAGAAGTTGCATTCTGCTTCTGAACCATGGTGACAACAGTATCAATCTTGCTGTCCTGGACATTCATTCTAGCTTCCATCTTCTGATTATTCTCATCCATCCGCTGCTGTAGACGCAAGTCATTCAGCCTTAACTCTTCCAGAGCCTGCCTGTCCAAGGCAGCTTGAGAACTTTCAGCAGGAGGAAGCTTCTCAGAACTTTCAGCTACATCTTCTGTTGGATTCTCTTCTTGAAGAGTCTTGTCTTCTTCTGCTGGTTCCACCTGAGCAGCTTGCTCTTTCTCAGACCACGATTCAGAGTCCAGAGGCAGCACAACTTCTTGAGGCAGCTGACTCTCAACTTCCTTCAGCAGCTTGCTAAAGTTCTGTTGAGCCTGCTCATAGTTGACATCCTGCAGCTTGAGTGCTTCAGCACGAACCCAAACTCTGAACTGTGACCAGAGCTGATCAGAAGCAGCTGGGTCGATCATCCCGGGACAGACTTGCTTCAAGGAAGCAATCCACTGCAGCATACCTGTTTCAAAATCCAAAATACCAGAGCCAACATCTAATTGCTTTGGTTTGGGAATGGCCAATTTGTGTCTTAAATCAGCAAGACGTTCAAGACTTGTTAAGTCAATGAATGTTTTGCTGGGGTTTTCATAGGATTGGCTTTGAGAGGTGTGCTGAGGTGCTGTCTGTTTTGGTGGATGGTTATCAGAGTCAGAGGATATGTCTATTGGAGTGGTTGGAGTTTTTGGAGGTGTTGATTCCTCTGATGATGGTAACTGGGGTGTGATAATGGTGGTTCCACATGGCAACTGTATTGCCAGCGGTGAAGGTTGAGGTGAGTGGGGATCAGAATGATGAGGAGATGGGGTTTCATAGCGATGAAACTCTGTTGGAGGTGAGGGAGGATTATTTTCTGGTTGAGGAGGTGGAACTTCTGATTGCTCAGGAATCAGAGGTTCTTCTGTGATAGGTTGTTGAGATTGTGGTTCTGGTTCTTGTTCTGGTTCTGGTTGTGGTTGAAATTCTGGTTCAGGTTGTGGAGGAGGAATATTTGGTGGTTCAGAGTGAGGTTGAACAAAAGTATGTTCACGCTCAATGTCAGCTAGCACTCTATCAAGTGCTGGTGTTGTTGAAACAGTTGGTTGTTGTTTGGTAATTTTGAGAGGGATTTTTATTCTGGTTCTTCTGAGTTGTAAGTTCTCATAAGGGTCTTCTGGTATGTTTTCATCAATAGTGGGGATTGGAATGGAAATTCTGTGAGAGGTTTGGGGTGGAGCAACAGATGTTGGAATAGTATTTGAAATTGAAATAGGAGCAGTAGATGGATTACCTCGTTTCTTTGGAGTCTGGTGAGATGATCCTTCTGCTTTCCTCTTCTTTGACTTCTTCTGAGCCATTTCAGGTTGAACCTGACTCAGATCCTTGATCTTCAGCTTCGAACCTGCAACTTCTTCCTTGAGAGAATCTGGATACTTGGCAACCATATCTGGGTGGGATTCCATCTCAGAAAATCTTGGGAAATCACTCAGAGGCACTCTTCTTCTGGTGATGTCAGCAGTTGAAGAAGCTCTGGGTTCCTTCCTGATATTGTCTATCAGCTTCATCTTTTTGAGATTCTTAGCATTCAGCGCTTTTCCAACAGTTGGTTCAAAATTGCCCAGTACTTTAGCTTCGCTCAGATAGTCTATCAGCTTATTCTCTGTCAGAATATCTGAGATAAGCCTCCCAAATGGTATCCAGTCTCTTTTCGTCCTTTCTTCTTCTCTAGTCTCTTTCACACTTGTCTTCAGATGATTGAACAGGAAGTGTGCCAAATTGATCTTCACCCTCTGATCAATAAAGTAGATCAGAAATTGCTGATCCACGTTTATATAGTCAGGAGAGCTTGTTGGCTTCCTGTGATTGAAACAGCCTAGAACAATCTTGGCCCACACTCTGAAGTGATCCTTCAGATCCTTGATTTTGCTGCTGGGAAGACCAAGAGTGAAAATGCAGTTTGCTACCACACCAATATCCGGACACCTATCAGCCATGTCCACACAACGGACTCCGCCACCACTCTGACCAATTAACCTAGCAATGAGGTCTTCAGAAATTATGATCTTCTTTCCCATAACAGAGGAGACGACTAGATGCTTATCAATCTTGGCATGAATCCAAAATTCTTTGACAAGTTCTGGGAAGGTTGGTCCAACCAATCTATCAAAGTACCTCTCCCACTTTTGAGTTTTGACTTCAGCAGTTAGGTCAAATCCATTTTCCTTCAAACTTTCGAAATCCACTATTAACTCAGAGAGAACCTCAAGATTCTTTACTGGTGTGAGAAGAGTTCTGGTAGGCGCTTGATATTGCTCAGAGGTTTCCTTCTTCTGATTTCCTGCAGAAATGCTGGAGGATGCCATTGTTCTCACACAAAAAGCTTGAGAGTGATTTGAGAAAAGCTAGGGTTTTGAAGGAGATATGCAGAAAAATTCTTAAGAGATTATGAGTAAGCGTAAAGATTAGGAATGAAGAGTAATGTGCTTAAATAGGATTTTCAAAAATTATTTTGAAAAATAAAACGTTTTTAAGAGAGAGAAAAAAATAATGATTGCAATAAACAAGCGTGATTACTTTTGCATTTAATGCTTGCTGATTTTGGGGGATTTGAGAAAGATACTTAAAAACGGTTACCAGACATGTGTCTCAATGCACCCAATCAGCGTTTTCCTTTCTCAGAAACGTGCACGCGTTCTGCTTCAGGGATTTGCTGATGATTGGATGACACTTGTTTGATATAGTGATCAGCACGTCTGTCCTTGAGATTAGACTCTCAGATCTTTAGACTTGCCTCTGATACAATCTGCATGTTCTAACTTTCTGAAACAAAGATTGATCAGAAGTTCACAGTAATATAATTACATTCTGAAAGATAAAAATATGGAATTAAAGCATTTTCATTCTGGGCATACTTTCATGCTGAGATGTTTCAGAATGAAATTAAACCTATCTTCTGAAAGGGGTTTAGTAAAGATATCAGCCCATTGATGGTCTGTATCTATAAATTTCAAGTTTAAAATGCCTTTCTGAATATAGTCCCTAATGAAATGATGTTTTATTTCTATATGCTTAGCTCTAGAATGTAAAATAGGATTCTTACTTAAGCAAATAGCAGAAGTATTATCACAAAGAATAGGAATGTTACTCTCAAAGATCTGGAAGTCTTCAAGCTGACTTTTCATCCAGAGCATCTGTGTGCTGCAACCAGCTGCTGCTATGTACTCAGCTTCTGCTGTTGACAGAGCAATAGTTGATTGCCTTTTGCTGGACCACGAGATCAGATTTTCTCCCAGAAACTGGCAGCTTCCAGAAGTACTTTTTCGTTCCACTCTGTCTCCAGCAAAATCAGCGTCGCAGTAGCCTACTAAACTGTAATCACTAGATTTTCTATAAAACAAACCCAGATTAGTAGTACCTTTCAGATACTTGAAAATTCGCTTAACAGCTGTTAAGTGAGATTCTCTAGGATCTGATTGGAATCTAGCACAAATACATACACTGAATAGAATATCAGGTCTTGAAGCAGTCAGATAAAGGAGAGAACCAATCATACCTCTGTAGACTTTCTGTTCTACGCTTTTGCTTACCTCTTCTCTTTCCAGAATGCACGTGGGATGCATTGGAATCTTTGATGGCTTACATTCTGAGAGGTCAAATTTCTTCAGAAGATCTCTGATGTATTTGCTCTGATGAATGTAAGTTCCCTCTGGAGTTTGATTGATCTGAATTCCTAGAAAGAACTTCAGTTCCCCCATGAGGCTCATCTCAAATTCTGCCTGCATACACTTAGCAAATTTTCTTCCAAGAGAAGGATTAGTAGAACCAAAGATTATATCATCAACATAAATCTGACACACTAAAATGTCACTCTTAACTGTTTTACAGAATAGAGTGGTGTCCACTTTCCCTCTGGTGAACTCATTTTCAAGCAGAAAGTTGCTTAGCCTTTCATACCAAGCTCTGGGAGCTTGTTTCAGACCATACAGTGACTTTTTCAGTTTGAAAACATGTTCTGGATGTTTTGTGTTTTCAAAACCTGGGGGTTGGTGAACATACACTTCTTCTTCTATATAACCATTTAAGAATGCACTTTTGACATCCATCTGATACAGAGTGATGCCTCTATTAACAGCAAATGAGATTAAAAGTCTTATAGATTCTAACCTGGCGACTGGAGCAAAGGTTTCTGTATAGTCTATCCCCTCTTGCTGACTATAACCTTGTGCAACCAGTCGTGCCTTGTTTCTGACGACTTCACCTTGTTCATTGAGCTTGTTTCTGAACACCCATCTTGTTCCAATGACGTTGAATCCTTTTGGTCTTGGAACGAGATCCCATACGTCGTTTCTGGTGAATTGATTCAGCTCTTCTTGCATTGCCAGAATCCAGTCATTGTCCAGAAGTGCTTCATCAATAGAAGAAGGTTCAATCAGAGACACAAGTCCCATCAGAGTTTCTTCAGAGTTTCTGAGGCTTGCTCTTGTTCTGATTGGATCTTCCTTTCTTCCTAGAATAGATTCTTCTGGGTGATCCAAACTGCTTCTGGGTACTCTCTTCTGAGGTTGATCAGCAGCAGTTGTAGGATTTCTAGCATTGCTTCTTTCAGACGTTGAAGGAATGTCTGTGTTGAGAGCTTCTGATGACTTGTCTTCAGAACCTGCAAATTCAATTTCTATACCTGCAAGATTTTCATTCTGCTTTGACTTTTCAGAGTCAAGCTTGTCATCAAAACGAACACTGATTGATTCTTCCACAATCTGTGTTTCTGTATTGTATACTCTGTACCCTCTTGAGCGTTCAGAGTATCCTAACATAATACACTTCTGTGCCTTAGAATCAAACTTGTTCAAATAGTTCTTAGTATTTAACATATAGCAAGTACATCCAAATGGATGAAAATACGAAATGTTGGGCTTTCTGTTCTTCCACAATTCATATGGAGTCTTTTCCAGAATAGGTCTTATTGAGATTCTATTCTGAATGTAGCACGCTGTGTTTATTGCCTCTGCCCAGAAAGTCTTAGCAACGTTTGTCTCGTTGATCATGGTTCTGGCCATTTCTTGCAATGTTCTGTTCTTTCGTTCTACAACTCCATTTTGTTGGGGAGTTCTAGGACAAGAGAAGTCATGCAGAATGCCTTTGTCATTAAAGAATGACTCAAAATCTTTATTTTCAAATTCTCCACCATGATCACTTCTGACTTTAACGATTCTAAGATCTTTTTCATTCTGAACTTGGTTACAGAAGGTAACAAACACAGAGTGTGACTCGTCCTTGTGTCTTAAGAACTTTACCCATGTCCATCTGCTATAGTCATCTACGATTACTAACCCATACTTCTTGCCACTGACAGAAGCAGTCTTAACTGGTCCAAATAAGTCAATGTGCAGAAGTTCTAATGGCTTAGAGGTAGAAACAACATTTTTGGATTTAAAAGATGGTTTTGCAAATTTGCCTTTCTGACATGCTTCACACAGAGCATCTGAATTGAACTTCAAATTTGGAAGTCCTCTGACCAGATTGAGTTTGTTAATCTGAGATATTCTTCTCATACTAACATGCCCCAATCTTCTGTGCCAGATCCACTGCTCGTTGTTAACAGACAGAAGACATTTTACGTTCTGACTCTTAAGTTCAGAAAGTTTGATTTTGTAAATGTTGTTTTTCCTCTTACCATTAAATAGGATAGTCCCATCTTTCTGACTAACAGCTTTACATGATTTTTGATTAAAGATTATATCATAACCGTTATCACTTAATTGACTTATGGATAACAAGTTATGCATCAATCCATCAACAAGCAGAACATTATTAATAGAGGGAAGATTTCCGTTACCTACAGTTCCAGAGCCAATTATCTTTCCCCTCTGATTGCCTCCAAAGCCAACGTGGCCTCCAGGCTTAAGTTCCAGGCTTTGGAACATATGCCTTCTTCCCGTCATGTGACGTGAGCAGCCAGAGTCCAGGTACCATGACTGGTGTTTCTGACTTGCTGCTAAAGATATCTGCAACATGTATTATTTTATCCTTAGGTACCCAGATCTTCTTGGGTCCTGATTTGTTAGTCTTACCAAAACTCTGGTTGAATTTTGGTTTCACAAAGTGATTGCTACTAGTATATTTGATGTCATGTGTGTGACCATACACAAAGTGTGAATTTAGAGGAGTGTATTTAATTGTTAAATCCATGACATTTTTAGGTGTAGGAACCTTACCTAGGTATCCTATTCCTTTCCTGCCGTTTCCGCTAACTCCATAGATCATTGAAGCCATTTTGCTTCTATCTATGCTTTTAGCAAGGAACTTCTGGAAACTATGATCATACTCCTTGATGATCTCATCAGCGTTGCTGGGAGTTTCAGCAATTGGTTCCTTCTGAGAGTTTTGTAAAGAGTTTTCTAATTTTAAAATTTTATCTCTCAGCTCAGAGTTTTCCAATCTGAGACTCTCAGACTTATTAGAGTCAGATTCAAGAGTCCTTTTCAGGTCTCTGAATTTAGCTCTAATCTGCTGATAACGTTCCAGAATTTCATTTAGGCTTTCAGCAAGTTCAGCCTTTGTAAAATTAACAGCGAAGTTAGGGAATACCTCTTATGTGTCTGATTCTGAGTCTGAGTCAGAAGCTTCACTGTCATCTTGAATGTTAGCCATAAGCGCTAGGTTCGCCCTTTCATCATCTGATTCTGAGTCAGCTTCAGACGAGTCAGAGTCATCCCATGTGGCCATGAGACTTTTCTTCTTCTCTCTTCCAAACTTCCTTTTTGGCTTTTCCCTCTGAAGCTTTGGACAGTCACTCTTGTAGTGACCTTGCTCATTGCACTCGTAGCAGATGATGTCTTTTGTATTTGGCTTCTTGCTACCTGAGGAGCCTTCAGATCTTCTGTATCCAGAGGAAGAATCTGTCCTTCTGTGTCTGGAAGAAGACTCGTTATGATCAGATCTTCTGGGATTCCTGAACTTCTTTTGTCTTTGCTTCCACAGTTGATTTACTCTTCTGGAGAGGAGAGAAAGCTCGTCTTCTTCTGATGAGGATCCATCAGATGTTTCTTCAACTGCCTGCAAAACTTTAGATTCAGATTTTCTGTTAGATTTCAAAGCTATAGGCTTACCTTGCTTCTGAGGCTCGTCAGCTTCCAGCTCTATCTCATGACTTCTGAGGGAGCTTATAAGTTCCTCCAGAGTGATTTTGTTGAGATCTTTCGCCAGCTTCAGAGCAGTAACCATAGGCCTCCACTGCTTGGGTAAACTTCTGATTATCTTCTTGACATGGTCAGCAGTAGAGTACCCCTTGTCCAGAACTTTGAGACCAGCTACCAGAATCTGAAATCTAGAGAACATAGTTTCAATGGATTCAGATTCTTCCATTTTAAACGCCTCATACTTCTGAATGAGCGCCAGAGCCTTTGTTTCCTTGACTTGAACGTTGCCCTCATGCGTCATTCTGAGAGAATCAAAGATGTTCTTAGCTGTGTCTCTGTTGGAGATCTTCTCATACTCAGTATAGGAGATAGCACTGAGAAGGATGGTTCTGGCCTTATGGTGATTCTTGAAATCACGCTTTTGTTGATCAGTCATTGATTTTCTATCAATCTTCTGACCAGTTGCATTAACAGGGTGCGTGTATCCATCTGTCACCATATCCCACAGATCAGCATCATGTGCTAGAAAGAAGCTTTCAATTCTGTCTTTCCAGTAGTCAAAGTTTTCTCCATCAAAGACTGGAGGTTTGCCGCTGAATCTGTCTCTATCCTCATTGTTGTCATTGCTGAAATGAGAGTTGTTTCCTGCCATAGTGTTTTTCTGATGCTGGATCTTTTACTGACACGGTTAAGTGTTTTAGCTCAGAACCAGGCGCTCTGATGCCAATTGAAGGGGTGAAAAACACAAGAAGGGGGGGTTGAATTGTAAAACTGGAAACTTAAAGCAAATGACAAGGTATTTTTATCCTGGTTCGTTTGATCTCAAACTACTCCAGTCCACCCGTTCAAGGTGATTTCGCCTCTCTCCAACGAGGTCTTAATTCACTATATTCAACTGAATACAAATCTGCTTTAGCAACTGCTAAAACCTTCTTGATTCAAACCACAATCCGGTTTGTCAAGGCAACACTTTCTTACAAAGGAATAATCAAATGTGTGTGAATGTTTCTACGAAAACTATATCACAACTGTGATGTTTACACAAATGAAGCTTAGAATACTAAGTTGCTAAACGCTAATAGAGTATCAGAGTTTGGTGGTTTAGCAAAACTTGTAGTGTGAAGATTAATGATCAGCTTTGTACGTGTAGAGAGTTTGGAAGCATTAGCCGTGATAATCTTCAAAGCTTGGTTTATATAGCACTTTGAGAAGATGAACGTTGAAGCAAATATTCTTGATTCAATGCTATTTACAAGCTTTCCTTTCTGAGCAGATCTTGTCTAGAATGATGCCGTTGGTATTGATTAGCCTTCAATGCACAGTACCGTTGCTTCTTCAATGCACGATCTGGCTTGGCTCATTCTGATTCTGCTTCGCTGCTGATGAACTGATTTGATTCTGTATCAGAGTATTTTACGCGCAGTTCTGTTCATCAAGCTTCAGCATGTGCAAGCGTTGATCTTCTGATCTTGACGTTCTGATTCAGCAACTTCTGATGCTGGTGCACAAACTCATATTCTGATGCTGAGAACGTGATCTTGCCTATTTTAATCAGCATATCTGCAAGTCAGAGCATAGTAATTTTAAGTAGCATATAATTCAATCATAAAATATTTAACTACTATATCTTTTCACTTTGTTATCATCAAAACTTAATTATAGGGTACTAGATTCAAACATTGTTCTAACAGAAATGACCCATCCAAAGCTCATTTTTAATAGGATTCAATTTCCTATAATCCATCTTCATACCCAAGATCAATAAATGCACCCACAAAAAGTTACAAATTTGGACATTATAGGTCATTTTTGAAAGTCAAGAAAAACACCTTTTTTCCAAAGCTTATAACTTAAGCATGGAATATCAAAATGAGATGAGAGCAATAGGGTTGGTTAGAGGGCATCTCAAGCTTTCTAAAAAGTCCAATAACACTTCCAAAAGTTCAAAATTGAAGAAGTTATGCATTGTTGAAGTTGGACATTTTTGCAAAATTGTCAAAAGTCAACTATCCCCAAAACTTCAATTTTTGTCAAATGGGCCCATTCTTTTCCACTTGATTTGATCTTGTCACACTACATGTAGCGATAAAAAATGTAGCGGGGTAAAGCGGAGATCGAATTATTGATTAATTCGTCTCACAAAAGCAAGATTCGCCACCGCGCTTTATTATTTCCAAGGGAAAAGGGAAAAGAGCGAAATAAAACCCTAAATATGCAATGTAAAACAATACTTTTAAAAAGTAAAAATACAAGGCGTTTTGAAAAGAGATCTATGGTTCGGGGGTTGGTTATACAGTGGGAAGGTATTAGCACCCAATGTATCTATAGTACTCTATAGGAACCTTTTGAAATATCTGTTTATTAAAATTGTTCGTTTGATTGAAAAATGAATCGTTTTGGCCGAAAAAGGGGTACGGACGGGTTTTTGAAGAGACGACGACCTAATGTCGAAGTTTTTGCTTAAAAGGTATAAGTGTTGAAAAGATTGAATATTTGAGGAAAAATTATCCTAAGTTTTAATGAAATGCGAATGTTCGCGCGATCGGACTTGAAGACATGAAGTCAACAAATTTAATCGTTTTTTCCCTTGGATTTAAACGTAAACAGAATAATCATGTGAATATGAAATGATTAAACAGAAAAATTATGCGGATAATGATATATAACAATTAAATAAAAGACTAAGTGTGTGAACGTGCACCTTTATATTTTTTGTTTAATAACGCAAGAGAATTAATAAAAATGTTTTCTTTTTAAGTTTTCTATTATATGTGTTCTTAATATGGATAAAGCAAGAGAATTATCTAAAAAAATAAAATGTTTTTTTAGTTCTTAAAATTTCTATTTTTTTTATATTTTTAGAGTTTTTATTTTTTATGCATTTTTTAACATGAAACTAACATACTATTTTAAGAAATGTTAAGTAATTCTAAATTAAATTAAAAGTTATTAATTAAACCTAATGAAAATAATATTAAAACTTCTAAATTAATTCCAAAGTTTAAACCAATAAAAAGATCAAATTATTTAAAAAAAGCTTAATTAAACATCTCTCTTTTATTAGGTTTACTAATCAAATTAATAATAGTTCTAAAAAAAAGGGGCAAAAGAAATCAAAATATGAAAGATGCATCAAAGGAAAAAAAGGTGGACAAGTATGGGCCAAAGGTATAAAGGGCCTAATCAAAACTGAAGACAGGGGGGTGCATTAAAACTCGTTTGGGCTTTGGCATTTGAGGTTTAGTCCAATTGTTTCATAATTTGTTTTAGGGTAAACGTAATTTGGGTTAGGGCAAAAGGGATTAGGGTTGCACAGGGACGGCGCTTGTTCTCTCTTCTTCGCGTGATTCATCTCTTCGTCTCTTGCTTTCGTCCGAGCCTTGCCTAAGCTTCCTCGCCCTAATGGCCACCAGCAGTCTTCAACCTCCTCTTCCCTCCGGTCAAAGCGTTAGGGCGACAGTCACGGATTCATGGTACGAACGTTATCTTTCAATTCGTTAGGTTTTGGTTACGATTGCATGTTCGTGATTTTCATCTATTCTGATTCTTATTCGTTTTTCACATGATTATTTTGAGGTATTGAAAGGAAAGAAAAACGACCGTTACCTGGAGATGGAGGAGGAGGGTTGAGGGAGATACGCTTAGGAGGCCAAGGCAAAGGGGAAACGCGCGATGCTTGCTAGCTACTTGACCCTGGTACTCTGTATTTGTATCTTTCTTCTTCTTCCTTTGGTTCACCTCTATATGCTTCAATGTTGCCTTGATGATATGATCTGAGGTTTTGGGCGTATATGATTCTTTTCCTCTTTTCTCCTATCTGTTGCTTTGAACGCTTGAATGCTACTGTTGAAAAAAATATTTTTGACTAGTTCTTCTTCTCTTTCTGGCCTTGCTACTGTATGTTTTGTTGGGTTGCCTTCAGTTGCCTTTCATTACGCCTGTGATGATGTATTCTGAGGCTTGGTATTGGACATTGGTTTTGATTTTTGGTGATACAGGTTTGTGGTTTTAGACCATATGGTTCTGATATGGTTTATGCTTAGCATCTGGTTTAGGCCAAGATTTGTGTTTTACAGGTTATGGAATAAGTTGATATGGTTTAGGAGATAGCAGGTTAATGGTTTTTAGGCCATATGGTATGATGGTTGTGAAAATGCTTATGGTAGCAGGTTTGAAATGGTTCTGATATGGTTTATGAGATAACAGGTTAATGGTTTTTAGGCCATATTTGTGATGGTTTTGAAAATAGTAGGTTTTGAACTGGTCATGGTGTTTGTTGGTTTGGAATGGTTTAACATGTTGGTTTGTATGGTGTATGCTGGTTCTACTGGTTTTTGCAGTGGGCTATGGTTTCGATTTATGTTGTAGTTTTTTGAGTTTTTCAACGCTTTAGGCAGGTTGAACTCTCTTATCTTTGAAAGGGGTTTTTTTGTGTTGTTATAACAACTTGCTTTGCCTTCTCTTTACGTTACAGGTTGTACATTTGTTTATGTTCCTTGGCCTTCTGCACCTCTACTGCTCCAACAGTTTGTTTGTATTCCTATTTCATGCTTTCTTATTTCTTACTGCAATACTGCTGATTTGTTTTGTATCTCTTCCTGCCTAAACCAAAACCTGCAAAACCATACTTCTATCTCTCTTCTCTCTCCTCAATGCAAATTTGACATAAAATGATATGTTATGCATTTGTTCTGAAAAAGCACTACTGCTGGAAAAATGATGTAAATGGAAAGATTTCATGCTTGCATATTGATTTTAAACTGCACATTTCTTTTTTGACTTGCAATGTAACAGTAGGAGCCTAATATTTTTGGCTTCTTCTTACCTCTTGGCATAGTTTACGTTGGCTTTTGGTGGGAAGCTTGCATATGCTGTTGATTTTTGTATGCTGTGTATATTTTTTTGAAATATGCAGTTTTTTTAACAAAAAGAAATTATGCATATTTGAAATATGCAGTTGGCTTTTTAATTATGCAGTTTTGAAAACAAAAATGAATTTGTGCATCTTTAAATTGTGCATTCATTTTGAAAATAAAAATCCATCCCTTTTTGTGAACCGGGAGAAATCCCGCGATTTGCAAAGAGGGTAAAAACTGATTCCAGCCGTTTGCTTTTAATGATGAACACTAAAAAATAATTTGTTGCTTTTAATTATTTATTTATTTCTGACTTTTCTTTTAATTGTTTTTGCAGGTAAAATTAAATGAGCAGACAAAAAGGCATTGGATAGAAGATGAAGAATTAGAATCTTAGAAAAATAGTTTTTATTTTACTTTAAACTCTTTATGTAATTGTCATTATAAATATTTTGTAAATAATACAATATTTAAATAACAATTGTAATAAATAGAATATAGTGAATAAAATTCTATTATTTCCTAATTAATTCTTTTTCTTTCCAATTATTTATTTATCGTTTATAATTCTTTTAAATTGTATAATAACTGAAAATCAATTTCAATTACTTAAATTCAGAATAATAAACAAATAAATAAACATCATTGATCAATTAATAACTTCAATTATTTAATTCATTATTCATAATTCTCTAAATTATAATAATTAAAAATAGAATTTCAATTATTTAACTTAGAATGATAAATAATTAAGTAATCATTGTTGACCAATTAATGAATTTCCCTTCAAATATTTATTATATTATTTATAAATCTTTAAATTATACAATAACTGAAAATAAATTCCAATTATTTAAATTTAAGATAATAAATAATAAATAAACACTGTCTGAACGATTAATATGCCTCTTTTCAAATATTTACTTTATTATTTATAGATCTTTGAATTATATAATAACTGAAAATAAATTCCAATTATTTAAATTTAAGATGATAAATAATTAATAAACATCATTTAAGTCTTGATCGGTTAATAAATTTAGCGTTCAACAAATAAACAGCTCTTGACTTGAAAAAGTTATGAATTTTTAAAAATCAATAGATCAAAACGCTTGCAATGTAATGATGCAGATGGGAGATGGTATCTTAGGTCAAAATTTGGGGTACAACAGCTGCCCCTATTTAAGTTTCTTCTATCCGGAGATATGAAGATTAAAATCTTCGTTTCGACGAGATTGAAGGTACTTAAATACATAATACGCAAATTTTTACCCTAAGATATCGCCATTATGCTTGATATGAATGTAGTAATTGAATTCACAGAGAAAGATATCGTATGAAACAAGACAATGCTGGAGAAATCAAACACCAACAAAACACAGAGATATGGATTATACACTACTGGGGAAACGAGCTATCGACTTCAAACGACAGACTCTTGACAGCGAATAAAATTGAGGGAATACGACCTCTTACCCTAACAAAGAAGGCATCTTGCATAGGCCATAAAACAGATTATTGACCCAAAACAGTGAGTTCATAACTCGAGGTCAAAGATAGGCAAAAGATGTATCAATTTTGCTGATGATGGATTACCGACTTCTGAAGGTAATGATTCATGACAAGCTTCTCTGCGAGATTTCCCGAGATATACTCATTAATGCTGAAAGAATAAGATTGTAGATATGCAAGTTGTTCAAATAAAGAAACTGCCACTTGCTGTCTTGCCAAAAATATTATGACATACAAGCTACTCAACTAAAGAGGCTGCCACTTGCTGTCGTCCAGGGGTGTCAATAACACACAAGCTGCTCAAATAAAGAAGTCGCCACTTGCTGTTTTCCAAAGAAAATACCAATAACATACAAGCTGCTCAAATAAAGAAGCTGCCGCTTGCTGTCTTCCAGAAAAATAATAACGTACAAGTTGCTCAAATAAAGAGACTGCCGCTTGCCGTTTTCTAAAATAATGACGCACAAGTTGCTCGTGAAGAGCTTCCGCTTGTCGTTTTCCAAAAATAATGACGCACAAGTTGCTCGTGAAGAGCTGCCGCTTGTCGTTTTCCAAAAATAATGACGCACAAGTTGCTCGTGAAGAGCTGCCGCTTGTCGTTTTCCAACGATGTCTATAACGTACAAGTTACTCATGAAGAGACCGCCGCTTGTCGTTTTCCCAAAATAATAATAACGCACAAGTTGCTCGTGAAGAGCTGCCGCTTGTCGTTTTCCAACAATGTCTATAACGTACAAGTTGCTCATGAAGAGACCGCCGCTTGTCGTTTTCCCAAAATAATAACGCACAAGTTGCTCGTGAAGAGCTGTCGCTTGTCATTTTCCAACGATGTCTATAACGTACAAGTTGCTCATGAAGAGACCGCCGCTTGTCGTTTTCCCAAAATAATAACGCACAAGTTGCTCGTGAAGAGCTGTCGCTTGTCGTTTTCCGATGTCTATAACGTACAAGTTGCTCGTGAAGAGCTGTCGCTTGTCGTTTTCCAAAAATAATTCAGAAGGGAATTATAATGACACTGGCAGAGAATAAAAAATCTTCGTCAAAGAGAATCATGAATCAGTCCTTCCCGAGGAGATCACATACTTAAATGTGCAAAATAAATGCACCATTCGTCTAGGTCGCGATTTCACTGGGGAAAATCAATGAGATAGCCTATGCAAGAATAACTAGAGAGAAAACAGTCAAACAAGACTCTAGCCAATGAGAAAGCAACTCGATTGGGGAATTCATCCTATCCAGAAATGGACAAGGTGAGCTAAATCAAAAATCATCCATGAGGATTAGCTCAGTTGGCGAATTTAGAAAGGAAGCACATTTTCTGCCTAAGCTAACCTTCTACTTGGAAAGAAAAATGTACGCTGTTTGAATAAACAAAGTACAGCCCAAAAGTCAACAACAAATGTGAATATGCGTGCATGATATGAGTGTAAATGAGTAAATGAATGTTATGCTGACAAAACGAACAGATGGAATATCTTGAAGACAATAAGATGTCACGACATAACAGATACTCGGCCAATCTTAAAAAAGACGAAAAATAACTGGAATTGGAACCCCAAAGCAACGTCGGAGCATATCACGCTACAAGGCTCAAATCTTCTGAGGAGAAAAGCATTCAAAACCAATCTTACAATACCAATAGACCACTGGCAAGAGACAAAGCGTACCACACTTCCGAAATCTCCCAAATAAAGATAACTGAAACAAATCTTAACTGGAACACTTGGGGAGTCAACAAACTTGGTACCACCAGAAACGCAAGCTTACACAACTAACACCTCATGAAGATTTTGAAACGAAACATGTTCATCATGCAAGGATAAATTACTATATTGTTTTGCATTCCATGGCTTGACCATCCTCGGAACAACTGTTAATATTCATTTCATTATTCACGACACATTTTTTAAAATAAGAAGACTTTAAGTAAATTTGTTTCAAGTATTTCCATAAAATTAAAATTTTGCCCACAAAAGGTAAATGCTCAAATTTCATTAATAATATGATAGTTCGCTAACAATGCGACTCTAACGGTTTACAAAAGTTTGGGAAATAGTACATGAAATAAAAAGGTTACACAAAAACACCATGATCACTATTCTCCCTAACAACTTCGAATTCCAAAATGTGCTCAAGTGTCGGGACTGGTTTGACCAAAAGCCTGCCTAAGCAAAATACTTCTTTACTGCATCAGCGTTCATGGGACGCGGGAGCTCATCACCGTCCATATTGGTGAGAATCAAAGCACCTCCAGAGAAAACTTTCTTAACGACATACGGTCCTTCATAATTCGGAGCCCACTTGCCCCTTGAATCAGGTTGGAAAGATAATACCTTCTTGAGCACAAGGTCACCTTCTCTGAACTCGCGTGGTCGAACCTTCTTATCAAAAGCCTTCTTCATTCTCTGCTGATACAACTGACCGTGACACCAAGCTGTCAATCTCTTCTCTTCAATTAAATTCAACTGATCATATCTACTTTGACACCATTCGGCCTCAGAAAGCTTGGCTTCCATCAACACTCTCAAAGACGGAATCTCAACCTCTACGGGGAGCACGGCTTCCATACCATAAACTAGGGAAAATGGAGTTGCGTCTGTTGAAGTTCAAACTGAAGTACGATATCCATGCAGAGCAAACGGAAGCATTTCATGCCAATCTTTATAAGTTACCACCATCTTCTGGACAATCTTTTTGATATTCTTGTTAGCAGCTTCAATAGCCTCATTCATCTTCGGTCTGTAAGGAGAAGAATTATGATGTTCGATCTTGAACTCTTCACAAAGCTCTCTCATCATCTTGTTATTCAAATTCGAACCATTATCAGTGATGATCTTGCTCGGGATTCCGTATCGACAAATGATCTGATTCTTGATAAATCTGACTACCACCTGTCTGGTTACATTAGCATAAGATGCTGCTTCCACCCACTTAGTAAAATAATCGATCGCTACCAAGATGAAACGATGTCCATTTGAAGCTTTAGGTTCAATCATTCCAATTATATCAATGCCCCACATAGAGAAAGGCCAATCTGAAGATATAACATTAAGGAGGGTCGGCGGCACGTGCATCTTGTCCGCATAAATCTGGCATTTATAACATTTCTTCACATATTTGCAGCAATCAGATTCCATTGTCATCCAATAGTAACCAGCTCTCAACATCTTTCTAGCCATCGCATGTCCGTTGGCATGAGTGCCAAAGGATCCTTCATGCACTTCTTGCATCAGCATGTCTGCTTCACGTCTGTCTACGCATCTGAGCAAGACCATGTCATAATTCCTTTTATACAAAACTTCTTCATTGAGAAAGAAACTGCTTGCTAATATTCTCAACGTCTTCCTATCTTTATTGGATGCCCCAGGCGGGTACTCTTGAGTTTGAAGAACACGTTTAATGTCATAGAACCACGGTTTGTCGTCGGTAACCTCTTCTACTGAGAACACATGAGCAGGCCTGTCAAGGCGCATAACTCGGATCGTAGGCACATCGTTCCAACCATTCACTTGAAACATTAAAGACAAAGTAGCTAAAGCATCAGCCATCTGGTTCTCGTCTCTAGGGATATGATGTAATTCCACTTTGTTGAAGAAAGTTAACAATCTTCTAGCATAGTCTCTGTAAGGGATCAAACCAGGATGACGAGTCTCCCATTCTCCTTTGATTTGATTAATTACCAATGTCAAATCTCCGTAAATATCAAGAATCTTAATCCTTAGATCCACTGCTTCTTCGAGACCCATAATACATGCCTCATATTCAGCCATGTTGTTCGTGCAGTCAAACTTCAATCTCGCCGTGAACGGGATATGAGTACCTAGGGGAGTGACGATGATTGCCCCAATTCCATTTCCATAAGAGTTCACAGCTCCGTCAAATATTAAACCCCAATGCGATTCAGGATCAGGTCCTTCTTCAGGTAACGGCTCTTCACAATCTTTAGCTTTCAAGTACATAACATCTTCATCTGGGAAATCAAACTTGATGGATTGATAATCTTCAATTGGTTGGTGAGCCAAATGATCGGCTAAAATACTCCCTTTGATTTCTTTCTGAGTGTGATACTCAATGTCATATTCGGACAACAACATCTGCCAACGGGTTATTCTTCCAGATAAGGCGGGCTTCTCAAAGATATACTTGATCGGATCCATTTTGGAGATCAACCAAGTGGTGTGGTTAATCATATACTAGCGCAGACGGAGAGCAGCCCAAGCTAAAGCACAACAGGTTTTCTCAAGCAATGAGTATCGAGACTCACAATCTGTGAATTTCTTACTCAGATAATATACGACATGTTCCTTTCTTCCAGTCTCATCTTGTTGACCAAGCACACATCCCATATAGTCTTCCAATATAGTCAGGTACATAATCAAAGGTCTTCCTTCCACCGGAGGAATCAAAATGGGAGGTTCAAGCAAATATTCTTTGATGCTATCAAAAGCTCTCTGACAATCTTCTGTCCACACACATCCTTGGTTCTTTCGGAGAAGCTTGAAAATCGGCCCACAGGTAGCAGTCATATGAGATATAAATCTAGAGATATAGTTCAGTCTCCCAAGGAATCCTCTTACTTGTTTTTCCGTCTTGGGTGCGGGCATTTCCCGAATAGCTTTGACTTTATCAGGATCTACCTCGATACCTTTCTGACTGACAATGAAACCCAGAAGTCTTCCAGAACGAACACCAAAAGTGCACTTGTTGGGATTCAGACGGAGTTTATACTTTCTCAAGCGCTGGAATAACTTCAACAAATGCTCCTAGTGATCTTCCTCAGTCTGTGATTTGGCAATCATGTCATCCACATACACTTCTATCTCCTTATGCATCATGTCATGGAACAAAGCAGTCATGGCTCTTTGGTATGTTGCGCCAGCATTCCTCAAACCAAACGGCATAACCCGATAACAAAAAGTTCCCCAAGGTGTAATGAAAGATGTCTTCTCCATATCTTCTGGTGCCATCTTGATTTGATTGTAACCAGAGAAGCCATCCATGAAAGAAAAGACTTTGAACTTGGCGGTACTGTCGACCAATACGTCAATGTGAGGTAATGGGAAGTCATCCTTTGGGCTAGCTCTATTCAGATCTCTGTAGTCTACACACATCCGAACCTTGCCATCTTTCTTAGCAACAGGCACGATATTGGCTAACCACTGAGGATAGACCGATGTAACGAGGAAACCTGCATTAATCTATTTCTGAACTTCCTCTTTGATCTTGTCAGCCATATCGCGACGAGTCCTTCTCAGCTTCTGCTTGATCGGCGGGCATTCAAGTCTCAACGGTAAACGATGTTCCACAATATCATTGTCCAAACCCGGCATATCTTGGTAGGACCAAGCAAACACATCAACATACTCTTTGAGAAGCTCCAACATTTTCTCTTTAACTTCTGGGATGAGCAATGCTTCGACTTTGACTTCATTTCTATCTTCTTCATCACCCAAGTTGACCAACTCTACAGGTTCTTCAAATGGCTGGATAATCTTCTCATCATGCTCAAGCAAACGGGAAATTTCAACAGGAATCTCTTCACTATCCTCTTCTTTGGCTCTGAACACAAAGAATTCAAAGTTGGGAGAGGGTATAGGATCATTGTTTTCGATGGTTAAGTCATGGATTAATCTGCACATATGATTATGCTTTATTTTAGAAATCGATTTGTGCAAATAAAACAAAAGGTTATTATATTTCCTATTACCACCAATTAATTTTCATTGCTATTTCCCAAAAAAAATATGAAAAATAAAACAGTAGTGGACAAAATAACAATTTTATTCATTGAAGGGAAATACTTGAAACAAAGGGCCCAGACATTTCTATTTTGCCTTGGGCAGAGCAAAAGGAATTATTTTTCATAGCCCGACACAAAATACTTTTCGCCTTGGGCAGAGCGAATTTTTTCAAAGAAAAACAAAACAAAACATTACTCGGAAATGTGCATAACAATAGGAACATCAACAGCTATCCAGTTTTGGCAAGCCAATCCAGACGTCACAAAATCGGGCAAATCTTCCTCGGAATCATCTTCTATGATAGCATCAACCTCATGATGTATAAAACCTGCACTTCGGAAAACCTCTTGAATCGGACGAACAACCACTTCCTGCTTGACCCTCGCAGACACGGGACGAAAACCAAGACCTTCCCCAGACTTGTTCTCGGGCAAAGTCAACACCTGGTCCCATCCTTCGGCCGAACCACTTTCCACCACTCGCCGCGCATCCTCAAAAGAAGAAATGGATGCCCCTTGCTTCTTCACTTCATTCTTGGCAACAGATAGACCTTGGAACTGGGTTCCAACATCCTCATCAGCATCAATAAAAGAGAAGGATGATAAATGGCTTACCACCATAGCCTGCTCTCCACCGATCATTACTAGCTTCCCATGCCTCACGAACTTCAGTCTCTGATGGAGCGTGGAGGTGACTGCCCCCGCATCATGGATCCAGGGACGACCCAATAAGCAACTGTAGGCAGCACGAATATCCATTACTTGGAAAGTGATTTGAAAAGTATGGGGACCAATTACTATAGGAAGATCCACTTCACCAATGACTGTCTTCCTAGAACCATCAAACGCTTTGACAATTACCCCACTAGGTCTCATAGGAGCACCTGGATATGAGAGTCGAGATAACGTAGTTTTGGGCATTACAATCAACGACGAACCCGTATCCACCAACACACTTGATAAAGTATCATTTCCACAACTTATTGAGATATGCAAAGCCATATTATGGTTCCTCCCCTCCTCCGGGAGTTCTTCATCACTGAAACCAAGATTGTTACACGAAGTAATATTTCCCACAATTCCATCAAATTGGTCAACCGTCACATCATGATCCACGAACGCCTGGTCCAAGACCTTCATCAAAGCTTCTCTATGGGCACCAGAATCTCTCAGTAAAGTAAGCAAAGAAATCTTGGAAGGAGTTTGCAAAAGTTGGTCCACAATCTTATATTCACTTCTCTTCATAAGCTTCAGAATCTCATCATCCTCAGGGCGAGGGATAGGTTCACTGGATCGGCCTATCTCAACCCTTGGTTCAACATTTCTCACTGGAATTTCTACGGGTATGGGTCTCCTGACTTGAACTTAGTGTCTCTTCAAAGGTACTGCTGCAAAGACGCGTCCATTCCTCGTAACTCTACTCACATCAGCAATGTTGACAAAAGATGGCCTTGTCGGTATAGGGACTTCTACCCCATTCTCAATCATTGTGGCATTATACTTATACGGTACAGCTTGGTCTGAGTTGTAAGGCACAGGACCAGGTGGGTAAATAATTAAAGGATCAACAGGTGCAGTCTGACTGCCGTAAACGATCTCTACTGATTCAGGCAAATTGAATTGTGGTATGATAACATTCACCTCATCCTCCGGATCTCTGTCATACGTAATAGTGATAACTCTCTGGTCTAACAACTTCTGAATATCCTCCTTCACAATAGGACAAACAACCTCTCTTGAACAAAATTCACAAACATCATAATCATGCTGGTGCTTAACAAAGGCAAATCTTCTCAAACTCTGATGTAACCTGATCAACGACTCTCTTATGTGTTCAACTTGAAAAACTCGAAACTTTCCCGGACAACCTTCCACCATATTCACTGAAGCTGCCCCATGTCGAGGCAAAGGATTATCTCTAACATTCGGATTAACATCCTTGAAAGACAAGATACCATTCTTAATCAATCTCTGCACGTCCGCCTTCAGAGCAAAGCAATTCTCAAGGTTGTGCCCCGACGACCCTTGATGATATTCACAAAACTGATCAGCCTTATACCACGGAGAAGTACTATTCGGTGCGACAGGAGGAGGCTTTGTCGTTATGAGATTCTTTCTGATAAGAGCAGGGAACAATTCAGTATAAGTCATAGGAATGGCATCGAACTGCGGTTTTCTTGGTGAACGGTTCTGATTGTTGAATGGATAAGCCTGTTGTCGAGGCTGCTGCTGAAATGGCCGTTGTTGAGTTGGTGGAGTTTGATGAGCTGGGGTCATCAAAGCTGGGCGGACAGCCGGAGTGACTGCCGCAACGTGAGAGTAACCTCTCCTAGGTCTACCTGGGAACAAAGCGCTGACATCCTGCTCTTTTCTTTTCGGGAAAACACTTCCAAACTTCTTAGTACTGCTAGACGGACTTCCTTCTTTAACCAAACGCCCTTCACGAATCCCTTCCTCTAACCGCATGCCCATGCTTACCATTTCGGTGAAGTCACTGGGTGCGCTGGCAATCATTCTTTCATAGTAAAAGGAACCTAAAGTCTTCAAAAATATCTTAGTCATCTCTTTCTCCTCAAGAGGTGGATAGATTTGAGCAGCAATTTCACGCCACCTCTGGGCGTATTCCTTAAAAGATTCTCTGTCTCTTTGCGACATCTCCCGGAGTTGATCCCTGTCCGGTGCCATGTCAACGTTGTACTTATACTGGTGAACAAAAGCTTCGCTAAGATTGTTGAAGTTGCGGATCCGAATGCTGTCTAAACCCATATACCACTTTAGAGCAGCACCCGTCAAACTATCTTGAAAATAATGAATCAATAAGTCATGATCATCGGAATACGTAGACATCTTTCTCACGTACATTGTCAAATGACTTCTAGGACACGAATCACCCTTATATCTCTCAAAGTCTAGCACTTTGAATTTTGCTGGAATCTTGACATTCGGAACTAAACAAAGGTCATGCGTGTTCTTCCCAAACAAATCCTTCCCCTTTAACGCTCTAAGCTCCTTCCGCATTTCTTGGAACTGATCCTGAAATTCTTCCATTCTATCAAAAAGACCCAAACTTTCAGCAGGCTCGGCAGAATAAGTAGGTTCATTCAAGTACGGCACGGAGTGAACCACAAGAGCGACAGTTGTCATAATCGGTTGCGGAAAAGGTGTCATAGACTGAATTACCGGCGGTATGGCAGTTGTCTCTGGCTGAGGAAGAGACAAAGCGGGTTGAAATAAAGGTTGTACGGCAGGCTGATACCCCTCTGGAACAAAATTGTAAGGCATTCCCCACGGAAAACCTTTCGGCATCTGATGTTGAAGCGGAGAGTTGATTTGAGTCACGGATGTAGGAATGGTGACAATCTCGGAAACCACTGGAGTTGAAGTCTGAATCTCGGCAACTGTAGTTGATGGCTGATTCTGAACAGCCACCAAACTTTCCACTAACGCAGTTAACTTTCCCATCTCGATACGAAGGGTAGCAACTTCCCCACGAAGCTCATGATTTTCCTGTTCCAGATCTTCCATTTTCCTCTGACGATTGGCTCGAGTGTCGTATCGGTGAGACAGCTTGACAACCTTTGGAGTGGAAAAAGAAACAAGGATAAGACTCTAAAAAAGTGTGAAGTGAAATGTCGAATGATGCATGATGTGTGATGCAAATGATGATTCATTTTAATAGTTTTTCATGGAACTTCGATAATTTTGCACATATCAATGGTAAAGGAATTTGGAACAACAAAAACTCAATCCATTAATCAAAAACAGTAAATTACAACTTACAATTTTGAAACAACAAAATAATAAATTACACTTTGGGATAACAACCCAATAATAAAAGCAGTAAATTACAACTTTGGAACATGAAGCCCATAATAAAGCAATAAATTACAACTTTAAAACATGAAGTCCATAATAAAGCAATAAATTACAACTTTGGAGCATGAAGCCCTTTTACATAGTTTTACAAAATGACATCAATAAAATAAAACTAAAAGCTAAAGATCACTCAGAATCAACGGATGAAGGACCAAACACCAACTGTAACCGGAGCTTCTTGATCTTCTCTTCATAAAAGTCTTACATCTCTTTCTTCTCAGCTACCAGTCGATCAACGATTTCCTTCTGCGGATTAGGAACAAGAACAACGCTTACCGAACCTTCCTTCTTTCTCTTCCTTTCACTAGCATACTTCTTCAGTAAAGCATCATTTTGATGAAGTTTCTCATCGTGATCAATGAACCAGTCGTCTTGAATAAAGAGTAACTCCTCCTTTTCCTTTAGTTGTCGAGTCAGGACTCGATTCTCATATTCAGACATATTGTACTTTTCTTTCCAAGCATCCCTCTCGGACTTCATCCTAGCCAGATTTCCTTGGTATTCTCCTATATTCGCGATAGGGATAACAACAGATGATGATGCAACGGTAGGGAATAAAGGTTTCTCAAGTTTATAGGGCATCTTGAGAGTGCAAGCCCTAGCACGGACCCACTGTAGGTAAGGCTCCAAAGAAACGGCACCCCTATGTCCTAACATGTCTCTCCCTTTCCTATGAATGTGGCGCCAAGCTCCTTCGATCTCCCTCTTAGCTGCCTGATGATCTTGTCCTTCCTGTAGAAAGAAACCACTCACATGGATGTTGTTTGGCTTATCTCTCATCGGGTACCCAAACTGACGGCGCGCGAGAACAGGGTTATAGTTAATTCCACCTCTCGTACCGAGAAGAGGCACGTTAGGAAAAGCACCACAGCTATCGATGATCTTCACGTCGTAGTAAACTCGATTATACCAATCAATGTCGAAATGAGTGAGAGCCATAATCTTTGGCGCCCATCGCGGCTCCTTCTCGAGATCCCAGAAAACATCAGACCCAGGTAGATGTGAAACATACCACTGATACAACAACGGTGCACAACAAATAATCATCCCTCCTTGATAAGAATTCTGAAGATGGATGGAGTAGTAAGTATCTCCGAGCAGCGTAGGGACCGGATTTCCAATCAAGAAAATTCTGATGGCGTTGATATCCACAAACTTATCAACGTTAGGGAACAAGAATAGACCATAAGCGAGCAAAGCAAAGACGTCTTCAAAGGCAATAGTATTTTTTATCTAAGCGAAATGACGAGCTTTCCTCAACAAAAACTGCGCAGACAAGCCTTGGATTCCCCCTTTTGTAGTCATGTTCTCCTCTATCTCTGACTTCTTCAAGTGGGTGATGGTCGCTATCTCGTGAGATTTGGGATCCTCTTCTAATCCAGAAAAAGGAACACAGTCGATGATCGGCAAACCAAGTATGTAGGAGTACTCTTCTAAGGTGGGCATCAACTGGTAATCCGGAAAGGTGAAACATCGGTACAAAGGATCGTAGAATTGAACCAACGTATTAAGAATGCCTTCCTTCATCTTGCGCTTCATGAGAGGTATAATGGACCCATACTTTTTCTGAAAATCCGTCGGGTTCTCGATCTTCGGAATCAAACTCTTCAGTTCTTCAATCTCGGGCTCCTTAAAACTAAAGCTTCGAGTGTTTCTCCTTCCAAATTCCATAATAACCTGAGATGTCTTTAAAATCATTCCGAAGTTCCTTGAAAAACAAGTTTTTTACAAAAAGGTTGATGAATGCATGGATGAATGATAATGCAACAGTTACACACAAGTTTGCAAACATGGGGTTCAAAGGTTCAACGTTTCAGCATGGAGTCGAGGGTAAAGCCCACCCAAAGGTATGTACTAACGGTTCAATCACCTGCAAGACAAGGTTATAAGAGTTCCCAGAGTCTACATTCCTCCTTCGGATATTACCAACGTCTTGATTACTCAATAATTAGCAATATTCTCAAGAGAAACTCGTCTGAGCGTAGCATCGCGTAACAACTACTTCCGAATTACTCCGTTATAGTCTCCGTGCTACACCTAAAAAGGCCAAGATGGGTTTGGGTTCTACGGTCCTCAACTTCTCGGGCTCCTAGGTCGAAAATAATAATGTCTTCCCGATTACTCGGTAAACAAATATTAAGTTCAAGAGGGCCTTCCATTGAGTGGGGGATCTCATGCCTCCTTCTTCGGGATTACTCCCTCAAAGTTAACATGACTATACCGCCCGTCCTATTCCTTAAGTGTTACTTAATCCGGGTATAGGATTCGTCCTTTGCAAAAAACCCAAACACCCCAATTTAAACACATAATCAAGCAAATCAAATAATAATAAAACAGATAAAACAAATTAGGCTTAACCCACTTAGGGATGGACCAGCAAGAGGTCAATATTTCCCCAGCAGAGTCGCCAATTCTGTAGCGATAAAAAATGTAGCGGGGTAAATCGGAGATCGAATTATTGATTAATTCGTCTCACAAAAGCAAGAGTCGCCATCGCGCTTTATTATTTCCAAGGGAAAAGGGAAAAGAGCGAAATAAAACCCTAAATATGCAATGTAAAACAATACTTTTAAAAAGTAAAAATACAAGGCGTTTTGAAAAGAGATCTATGGTTCGGGGGTTGGTTATACAGTGGGAAGGTATTAGCACCCAATGTATCTATAGTACTCTATAGGAACCTTTGGAAATATTTGTTTATTAAAATTGTTCGTTTGATTGAAAAATGAATCGTTTTGGCCGAAAAAGGGGTACGGACGGGTTTTTGAAGAGACGACGACCTAATGTCGAAGTTTTTGCTTAAAAGGTATAAGTGTTGAAAAGATTGAATATTTGAGGAAAAATTATCCTAAGTTTTAATGAAATGCGAATGTTCGCGCGATCGGACTTGAGGACATGAAGTCAACAAATTTAATCGTTTTTTCCCTTGGATTTAAACGTAAACAGAATAATCATGTGAATATGAAATGATTAAACAGAAAAATTATGCGGATAATGATATATAACAATTAAATAAAAGACTAAGTGTGTGAACGTGCACCTTTATATTTTTTGTTTAATAACGCAAGAGAATTAATAAAAATGTTTTCTTTTTAAGTTTTCTATTATATGTGTTCTTAATATGGATAAAGCAAGAGAATTATCTAAAAAAATAAAATGTTTTTTTAGTTCTTAAAATTTCTATTTTTTTTATATTTTTAGAGTTTTTATTTTTTATGCATTTTTTAACATGAAACTAACATACTATTTTAAGAAATGTTAAGTAATTCTAAATTAAATTAAAAGTTATTAATTAAACCTAATGAAAATAATATTAAAACTTCTAAATTAATTCCAAAGTTTAAACCAATAAAAAGATCAAATTATTTAAAAAAAGCTTAATTAAACATCTCTCTTTTATTAGGTTTACTAATCAAATTAATAATAGTTCTAAAAAAAAAGGGGCAAAAGAAATCAAAATATGAAAGATGCATCAAAGGAAAAAAAGGTGGACAAGTATGGGCCAAAGGTATAAAGGGCCTAATCAAAACTGAAGACAGGGGGGTGCATTAAAACTCGTTTGGGCTTTGGCATTTGAGGTTTAGTCCAATTGTTTCATAATTTGTTTTAGGGTAAACGTAATTTGGTTTAGGGCAAAAGGGATTAGGGTTGCACAGGGACGGCGCTTGTTCTCTCTTCTTCGCGTGATTCATCTCTTCGTCTCTTGCTTTCGTCCGAGCCTTGCCTAAGCTTCCTCGCCCTAATGGCCACCAGCAGTCTTCAACCTCCTCTTCCCTCCGGTCAAAGCGTTAGGGCGACAGTCACGGATTCACGGTACGAACGTTATCTTTCAATTCGTTAGGTTTTGGTTACGATTGCATGTTCGTGATTTTCATCTATTCTGATTCTTATTCGTTTTTCACATGATTATTTTGAGGTATTGAAAGGAAAGAAAAACGAACGTTACCTGGAGATGGAGGAGGAGGGTTGAGGGCGATACGCTTAGGAGGCCAAGGCAAAGGGGAAACGCGCGATGCTTGCTAGCTACTTGACCCTGGTACTCTGTATTTGTATCTTTCTTCTTCTTCCTTTGGTTCACCTCTGTATGCTTCAATGTTTCCTTGATGATATGATCTGAGGTTTTGGGCGTATATGATTCTTTTCCTCTTTTCTCCTATCTGTTGCTTTGAACGCTTGAATGCTACTGTTGAAAAAAATATTTTTGACTAGTTCTTCTTCTCTTTCTGGCCTTGCTACTGTATGTTTTGCTGGGTTGCCTTCAGTTGCCTTTCATTACGCCTGTGATGATGTATTCTGAGGCTTGGTATTGGACATTGGTTTTGATTTTTGGTGATACAGGTTTGTGGTTTTAGACCATATGGTTCTGATATGGTTTATGCTTAGCATCTGGTTTAGGCCAAGATTTGTGTTTTACAGGTTATGGAATAAGTTGATATGGTTTAGGAGATAGCAGGTTAATGGTTTTTAGGCCATATGGTATGATGGTTGTGAAAATGGTTATGGTAGCAGGTTTGAAATGGTTCTGATATGGTTTATGAGATAACAGGTTAATGATTTTTAGGCCATATTTGTGATGGTTTTGAAAATAGTAGGTTTTGAACTGGTCATGGTGTTTGTTGGTTTGGAATGGTTTAACATGTTGGTTTGTATGGTGTATGCTGGTTCTACTGGTTTTTGCAGTGGGCTATGGTTTTGATTTATGTTGTAGTTTTTTGAGTTTTTCAACGCTTTAGGCAGGTTGAACTCTCTTATCTTTGAAAGGGGTTTTTTGTGTTGTTATAACAACTTGATTTGCCTTCTCTTTACGTTACAGGTTGTACATTTGTTTATGCTTCTTGGCCTTCTGCACCTCTACTGCTCCAACAGTTTGTTTGTATTCCTATTTCATGCTTTCTTATTTCTTACTGCAATACTGCTGATTTGTTTTGTATCTCTTCCTGCCTAAACCAAAACCTGCAAAACCATACTTCTATCTCTCTTCTCTCTCCTCAATGCAAATTTGACATAAAATGATATGTTATGCATTTGTTCTGAAAAAGCACTACTGCTGGAAAAATTATGTAAATGGGAAGATTTCATGCTTGCATATTGATTTTAAACTGCACATTTCTTTTTTGACTTGCAATGTAATAGTAGGAGCCTAATATTTTTGGCTTCTTCTTACCTCTTGGCATAGTTTATGTTGGCTTTTGGTGGGAAGCTTGCATATGCTGTTGATTTTTGTATGTTGTGTATATTTTTTTGAAATATGCAGTTTTTTTAACAAAAAGAAATTATGCATATTTGAAATATGCAGTTGGCTTTTTAATTATGCAGTTTTGAAAACAAAAATGAATTTGTGCATCTTTAAATTGTGCATTCATTTTGAAAATAAAAATCCATCCCTTTTTGTGAACCGGGAGAAATTCCGCGATTTGCAAAGAGGGTAAAAACTGATTCCAGCCGTTTGCTTTTAATGATGAACACTAAAAAATAATTTTTTGCTTTTAATTATTTATTTATTTCTGACTTTTCTTTTAATTGTTTTTGCAGGTAAAATTAAATGAGCAGACAAAAAGGCATTGGATAGAAGATGAAGAATTAGAATCTTAGAAAAATAGTTTTTATTTTACTTTAAACTCTTTATGTAATTGTCATTATAAATATTTTGTAAATAATACAATATTTAAATAACAATTATAATAAATAGAATAGAGTGAATAAAATTCTATTATTTCCTAATTAATTCTTTTTCTTTCCAATTATTTATTTATCGTTTATAATTCTTTTAAATTGTATAATAACTGAAAATCAATTTCAATTACTTAAATTCAGAATAATAAACAAATAAATAAACATCATTGATCAATTAATAACTTCAATTATTTAATTCATTATTCATAATTCTCTAAATTATAATAATTAAAAATAGAATTTCAATTATTTAACTTAGAATGATAAATAATTAAGTAATCATTGTTGACCAATTAATGAATTTCCCTTCAAATATTTATTATATTATTTATAAATCTTTAAATTATACAATAACTGGAAATAAATTCCAATTATTTAAATTTAAGATAATAAATAATAAATAAACACTGTCTGAACGATTAATATGCCTCTTTTCAAATATTTACTTTATTATTTATAGATCTTTGAATTATATAATAACTGAAAATAAATTCCAATTATTTAAATTTAAGATGATAAATAATTAATAAACATCATTTAAGTCTTGATCGGTTAATAAATTTAGCGTTCAACAAATAAGCAGCTCTTGACTTGAAAAAGTTATGAATTTTTAAAAATCAATAGATCAAAACGCTTGCAATGTAATGATGCAGATGGAAGATGGTATCTTAGGTCAAAATTTGGGGTACAACGCTACACACGTGTCCTAGCTTCAGCCTTGTGACCATTTGTAAATTTTATTATTTAATTTGATTTTTTAATGAATTATTTCATTTTAAATCAATTTAAATCAAATAAAATTCAAATATTGATTATTTGATCTCTTTTTGGCTATTTCAGGACCTAATCATCATCATCAATTGAATCAAATTCATATCTCACCATATCATGAACAAAAAGATGGATTTTGGACAAAATTAGAAAGTTTTCAATGGATGATCAAATCAAATCTCCAAGCCATAATGCACAAGGATTCAGTCCGAAATTGTTGACCTAATGCATTGCTCATTACATATACAAGCTAAAGGCACGAGTTTTAGGACCTAGAAGCTGCAAGAACACCAAAAGCAAACTTGAAAAAATTGGCAAAAAGCTTGAGACTGAAGTCGTGCATAGAGGCAGTTTCAACACCAAATCTCCACACTAATCCATTGTTGTACATCCACTGAAGCAAAGCCAACTCAAAACCAATCCTCATACGCGTTCTAAAGCACTGTAAGTCTATCAAGATACCGCCCTGTATTTGAAATCGAAACTCCATGTTCTTGCATATTTTTGACAAATCGTTGACATATTCATGATGCTTGTGCAATTTCTGGACTTTCTGCATTATTTGATTGCATTAATATGGCCTGTAGCCCCCTAGCCGAATCTAGGGTTTGTAGTTTGTTTTTTTGGGGTTTTCTTGTACAGGCGAAATCAAGATCCAAGAATGGTATAGGTGTACTCAAGATGCCCAGACGAATAGAACCATGGTCTTGGGGTTCCTTTTCATGGCCTAGGTTTGATTTTTGGAATGGCATACGGATTTAGCTACGGATATAAATTTGCAGGTAAATAACCAGGTTTCAACGAGGAAGATGAAGACGTGCCTCCCTCCTATTGGATGTTTCAAACTTCGCGCATTTTTGTTTTAATTCTCGCATATTATTGTTTTTTCCTTATATTAATTGTTATACAATACTATAACAAATGAAGCACATTGGTTCAGTGGCAAAGGCGTTAGTTCAAAGTCCAACAGGACCTGGGTTCGAATCCCAGGTCCCCCCATGCATTTGTAATATTTTTTTTCAGGTTATTCAATACAAAGCCAAGCGCGAAGCATACCATGGTCACTCACTTAATCACTGGCCAGATGGCCCCAGCCCAGATCTGGCAGTTCAGGGATGATGGTCTATGGTGGGGTCAGGTCAACGTGCCATAGGGAATCAGCAAAAGTCCATACAAGTCAGGTCAAATGGGCCACAAAATTGCTATCAAGACCCCCTTTCAGGCCCATAACCTCCTAACCTTAATTCTTTCTATTTTATTTTTATTATTTCTTTTATTTATTTATTTATTGTTATTATTTTTAATTGACCAATTAAACTTTTTCCTCATAAAATCAAAAAACCAAAAATACATTTTCATTATTAAAATTAATTTCCAGCATTTTATTTTTGTTAAATAAATTAATTTAATTAATTTGGTTTAATTAGGAAATAACTTTAATATCTTTTGTAATAACAAAAATTAATTTAGACAATTAGGTTTTATTAACATTGATCAATTTATTTTATTTCTTTAAATATCAAAAATCCAAAAATATTTTTATTAATTAATTTATTAATTTAATGCTTAGCCTAATTTAATTTCTTTCATAATTCAAAATAACCAAAAAATGCTTTCTTTCAAAAAAGGGTCAAAACCCTAAAAAACTCGCATTCGATTTAAGTTTCCACACACGTGCCATTTTACCATATTATTGTATCTGTTTCCCAGAATGTAATAGTTTAATAGGATTTTAAATATTTTTACCACTTTATTTATTTTCCGCATTTTAATTTCAAGGATTGCTTTTGGCGATGTAAATACCCGACGCCTTGTAATAATTAGTTTTAATTTCCACAATTTAATTTCTGAAACTTATAAACTGTTAGATGTTTGATAATAGGGAATGCATGACAAGATCAAATGTTTAAACCTAAAATCAACGTAGATAACCATTGACATGTACAAAGACAAAAATTAACGGAAAACGACACACTCGCACATGCGCACTCTTTGGGTACACCTCGCTTGGTTGCTTTCGAACGTGGTCATTGAGTATAGGAAGTTTTAGAGGTCGCCCTCTTTTCCAAAGATCATAGTTGCCTCGAAACGGTTGCCTCGAAAAAATGATCTAAGACATTAGGGTTACCGCTAAGGCGTCCTAACATTGCTTTAGTGACCACACGTCCCTTAATCGAATTGACCCTTAAAACTCCAACGACGATGCTACCTACTCATCAATAGTGGGATAGCATTGTCTTAAGGACATTAGTACAGATTGATTCCTTTTTCGAGTAGGTAGATGGTTCTTAAGTACTTGCTCTTTCAAAAAACAAAAACACTTTTCACACTTACACTTTTCGAACGAAGTTTTCAAACGAAAAACTTTTTCAAACCCACAAACACAAAGAAAAGCAAATTTTGAAAACATTATGAGCAAGTACCTAAGAGCCCGTGGATAACCACGAATAGAAAGGGGGCTAACACCTTCCCTTTCTATAATCTACCACCCAGACCCGAGAAACATCTCGAAAAAGGATTTTTTTTCTATGCTTTTTTCCTTTCCTTGTTGGATAAAATAAAAGACGGTGGCGACTCTTGATTACCGCGACATTTTGCAAAAACAAACGCAAAACACGAACCAGCATTCCAAAAAACAGTCAGTTCTCTCCCACCGTATCACAGAATGACTTCCGTGTTTGGAATGTATCCGTAATGTAACTGGGATCTGGTCAAGTGACAAAATGACTTCTGTGTCTGGAGTGTATCTGAATTTGAAGTTGATAATTGAATCTGAATGAGAAATAGAATGGCTGTCGTGTCTGGGCGTATCTAGTCTGTATCTGATTGCTGAAGTCTGAATGAGTAATAGAATGACCGTCGTGTCTGAGGGGTGTATCCATATTGTATCTTGACTTGAAATTCTGAATGAGTAATAGAGTGACCGCCGTGTCTGGGGGTGTATCCATATTGTATCCGAAATCTCTGAATAGTTATTAACGATAGCTTTTTAATCTTATCCTGAAAAGGGTAGAATGTTAGCTAAAGCACAAAGTTATGTTGCATGATATGTATGATGCAATAAAATGTGTTCCATCAATGTTTATGATATATGAATGCAATGGATGTGCATGTAAGATGATTAGCTGTCTTGCTGAGGAAAATAAATCCTTGATAGCTAGAGATAAATGAAATCTTTGATTGCTGCCGAGGAAAGTAAATCCTTGACCGATGTTGGGGATTCCAAAAATCTTTGATTGTTGAAGATGAGAAAACATTGCTGATTACTGTTGGGGATAGAAAATCCTTGGCAATTTGCGGGGATGTGAGAATCCTTCATGACTTTCCTGAGGAAATAAGGAAAAATCTGACAACCTCTACTGGGGAATTAAAACCTGGGAGGCTTCAAATGGAGAAACGGGAACTAGAATCTTCATTTTGTCGGGAAATAACTTTGTGGGGAGAGTGTTTATTCTGCCGGGGAAATCAGGAGTTTGGGTTGTATGCCAATCTACTGGGGATTCCTTGTTTTGTGGAGAACTCTGCTGGTGAATCGGAGGAAGTTGGATAGTATTCCACCGGGGTTTAAGATTTGAAGTTTTGGACTCCACTGGTGATGAAAGTTTAGAGCATTCTGGCTCCGCTGGAGATCGGGAGTTTTTTAGAAACTTAACTCTTGATGGGAGTTTTGAAACTTAACTCCGCTGGGGATATGTATTTCAAGGTTTTAGCTCTGTTGAGGATCTGAATGACATACTGTAGGGGATTTCTTATGGAATAGCCTAAAGACGTTTTTCCTATACTTTCGACCTATCAGTAATTATCTGTTCTTATTTTGGTTTATTTGTAAGCAGTGATTATATTCAAATGCATATGCCTTTTTAACAAACGATTGGACGTTTTCAAATAAAACATAAGTGTAAAAAAAAGAAAGGGAAGGCGAGCAAATTTCTGCACTTTGAAGTATCTTTGTATTAACTTTTGTAAGTATCTTTGTACAAAGGAGACAAACATCCTAGTAAGAGAATGTTGTCGAACAATTGAGAAAAATTTATACAAAGAAAGATGGTTATATGTAAAAATTCCATGGGGTTCCCATTCTGCTATAGCCTTCTTAACTCTAAATATCTTGTCCATTCGTTGCTTCGTCCGCGGATGATTGGATTGATCAGAAGCTTGGAGTTTGGTCTTGAAGAGATTGTCCTTAATATGATCTGACGAGACATAGTCATACGCTTTAATTCCCTAACTTTTGCCTGGACCGCCCTTTCGGGTTTTCAGTCCACCAAGAAACCCTTTTTTGCCCAAGTCGCCCTTTCAGGTTTTCAACTTGCCAGGTGTACAGATTTTCTTTATTTATCCCTAATTTTTGCCTGAACTGCCCTTTTCGGTTTTCGATTCCCCGGGATGCCCATTTTTGCCCAAGTCGCCCTTTCGGGTTTTCGACTTGCCGGGTCGTTTCATGCATAATATCTTTTGACTATGTCTGCATTCACAGGGTGCGGCAGGTCGTCGCCGTCCATGGTGGTCAGAATCATAGCCCCACCAGAAAAGATGTTTTTGATCACAAATGGTCCTTCGTAAGTAGGAGTCCAATTGCCCCTGGGATCACTTTGCGGCAAGATGATCTGCTTGATTACAAGATCTCCGACTTGATATACCTGACGCCTGACTTTCTTATTGAAAGCCTTGATCATCTGTTTTTGATACGTTTGACCATGACAAACAGCAGTAAGTCGCTTCTCGTCGATCAAATTAAGTTGATCGAGCCGGGTCTGAATCCAATCGTCTTCACTTAAACCAACATCCTTCATAATCCTTAAGGAAGGAATCTGAACTTCCATAGATAAAACAGCCTCTATGCCATATACCAAAGAAAAGGGGGTTGCCCCAGTTGAAGTATGTGCCATGGTACGATATCCGTGCAGAGAAAACGGTAACATCTCATGCCAGTCCTTGTAGGTAACTGTCATCTTTTGAATGATCTTCTTGATATTTTTGTTCGCGGCTTCAACAGCACCGTTCATCTTTGGCCGATAGGGAGACGAATTATGATGTTGAATCTTGAACTGCTCGCACAGAGCGGTGATCATAGAGTTGTTCAAATTTGTACCGTTGTCCATGATGATCCTATCGGGGATACCATACCGGCATATGAGGTTCTACTTGATGAAGCGTGCAACCACATTCTTTGTAATGGAGGCGAAGGAAGCTGCTTCGACCCACTTGGTAAAGTAATCAATAGAGACCAAGACGAAGCGATGTCCATTGGATGGTGTAGGCTTGATCTCTCCAATCATGTCAATTCCCCACATCGCGAATAGCCAAGAAGCTGTCAGAACGTTGAGAGGAACTGGAGGAATATGTACCTTGTCAGCATAGACTTGGCATTTGTGACAAGTACGGGAATGTTGATGGCAATCAGCTTCCATGGTAGACCAGTAGTAGCCTGCCCTTAGGATCTTTTTAGCCATCGTATGTCCGCTTAAGTGGGTGCCAAAGGTGCCACTATGTATTTCGGTAATGATCAATTTTGCTTCAACCTTGTCCATACAACGAAGTAGAACACAATCATGGCTGCGCTTATATAGGATACCATTGCTCAGGAAGAACTTGGCAGCAAATATCCTTAAGAACTTTTTGTCATTGACTGAAGCTCCTTCAGGGTATTCTCGAGTATGGAGATACCTTTTGATTTCATGAAACCAGGGTTGTTCCACTACTTCTTCGGTATTAATCTCATGACAGTGCGCAGGTTCGTCCATTCGCTCGATGGTGATTTGGGGAGCCTCATTATCCCAGTTGAGTTTAAACATGGAAGACATTGTAGCCAGAGCATCTGCTAGCTGATTTTCTTCTCGCGGGAAATGCTCAAAGGTAATATGCTCGAAATGAGGCAACAAGGTCAAGACATGTTCTTTGTATGGGATAAGATTAGGATGTTTGGTGTCCCACTCTCCTTTGATTTGACTGATAACCAAAGTTGAGTCCCCAAATACAATCAGAGATTTGATTCCCAAGTCAATAGCAGCCTTGAGACCAAAAATACAAGCTTCATATTCGGCCATGTTGTTGGTACAGCTGAAGCAGAGTCTAGCAGTGAAAGGTGCATGGCAACCTTCTGGAGAAATAAGTACTGCACTGATACCGTTGCCAAGTGCATTTGAAGCACCATCAAAGCACAGGGTCCATAAGGATCCTTGTTCAGGTCCGTCATACGGTCTGTTACCTTCAATGTTGTCCAAAGTCATAATGTCCTCATCAGGGAAGTCGAACCTCATAGATTGGTAATCTTTGATGGCTTGATGAGCTAGATGGTCAGCTAGTACACTCCCCTTTATAGATTTTTGAGTTGTGTACTGGATATCATATTCGGTCAGGATCATCTTCCATCTAGCGATTCTTCCGGATAAAGCAGGCTTCTCGAAGATGTATTTAATCGGATCCATTTTAGAAATCAGCAAATTGGTATGTGTCAACATATACTGTCTTAGCCGGCGAGCAGCCCATACCAAAGCGCAGCAAGTTTTCTCGAGCAGTGAGTAGCGAGTCTCACAGTCGGTAAACTTTTTGCTAAAGTAATAAGTGGCATGCTCTTTTCGACCAGACTCGTCATGTTGGCCCAGTACACACCCCATTGAGTTATCCAAAACAGTCAGATACATGATTAAAGGTCTTCCTTCAATGGGTGGCATCAAGATAGGAGGTTCCAGCAAATACTCCTTGATCTTATCAAAAGTAACTTGACAGTCATTATTCCATTCAACCACCTGATCTTTCTTCAACAGCTTGAAGATTGGTTCACAGTTAGATGTTAGGTGAGAGATGAACCTTGTGATATAGTTTAAGCGTCCCAAGAAACCTCTGACCTCCTTTTCAGTGCGGGGGGCGGGAATTTCTTGTATAGCTTTGACTTTGGCAGGATCAACCTCAATGCCTTTGTTACTGACGATGAATCCCAAAAGTTTACCGGACCTGACTCCGAAAGTGCACTTGCTAGGGTTTAGTCTGAGCTTATATTCCTTCAATCTGACAAACAGCTTTTGCAAATGGTCGAGGTGTTCTTCTTCTGTTTGTGAATGGGCTATCATGTCGTCTACGTAGACTTCGATCTCATGATGTATCATGTCATGAAACAAAGCTACCATGGCTCGCTGATAGGTTTCCCCAGCACTCTTCAGTCTGAATGGCATCACTTTATAGCAGAATGTACCTCACTGCGTAACAAAAGTAGTCTTCTCCATGTCTTCGGGGGCCATTTTGATCTAGTTGTATCCCGAGAATCCATCCATGAAGGAAAATACCTTGTGTTGAGTTGTGTTGTCAACCAAGATGTCAATGTGTGGTAGTGGAAAATCATCTTTAGGGCTAGCCGTGTTTAAGTCTCTGTAGTCCACACACATTCTGACTTTGTCGTCCTTCTTAGGCACGGGCATAATGTTAGCAACCCATTGTGGATAGGAAGTAACAACCAGAAAACCAGCATTGAATTGTTTCATCACTTCAGCTTTGATCTTTTCGGACATGTCGGGGCCTCATTCAGCGAACTTTCTATTTGATTGGTGGACAATCTTCTCTTATAGGGAGACGGTGAACCACAATATCCGTATCCAGTCCCGGCATGTCTTCATAGGACCAGGCAAAGATCTCAACATATTCATTCAGCAACTGAACTAAGCGCTCCTTGATATTTGGTTCCAGGTTGGCACCCACTTTAACTTCTTTCTTGTCTTCAGTAGTTCCCAAATTAATAGTCTCCAATAACTCTTCATGGGGCAGAATAGCCCTTTCTTCTTGTTACAAGCGTCTAGCTAACTCTCCAGGCACTTCACAGTCTTCATCACCTTCGTACTCAGCATGATTGACCAAATCTTCAGAGTCACTGAAGGCCAAAGCAGAATAGTCACCCATGGAATCTGGAGTGGATGGGTACCTGCATTTTGTGAGTGTGGGTGTGTGTAAGGGATAGCCATCCTTAAACAAAACAAAATGTAAAAGGAAATAAAATGAACACAACAGTTTATAGATGAAAACATCCAATGATTCATAAAAATGGCATATGAAAATGAAGAATCAAAACCCTTACAAATGGACCTATATGCCCCGGGTAAGGCATAAGGTGAAAATAGTGTATGAATTGTTTAATTATTACAGACCAAACAGGAAATTGTTCAAAGATAAATTACTGATTGATGAAAGTGATGGGAACGAAGTCTTTCGCTTCCCAGTTTCTTAATCCTCCTCCAATGGTTGGAAAGATCCAATCTTCAAAGTTGTCTTCTTCATCATCATCTTCTAAGGCATGAATTCCATGGTGAGTGATTTTTAAGGGTGGTCCTCCAGCCCGAGAGCGACGCACAGCTTTCTGGCCAGCAGCAGTGAAACCTAGTCCGAACTTATCCGTCTTGTGAGGAAAATCAGGCAGTTGCCCCCACACTGTACTTCTTCCTTCTTTGATTACAGCCTCCGCATCTTTAAGGGATGTCATCCGAGACACAGGCTTTGAAATGAAAGGCACATCAGTCATTGTCTTTGCTACTGCGACTTCAGGAGAAACCTCTTCAAAGTGTTGGAAAGGCGTTTCTATGAATTCACCATCTAACTCCACATAGCGGAAGGAGTTAAGGTGACTTATCATATACTCCTCCTCACCATGAACCGTTATGATCTTACCCTGAACTGGATACTTTAGCATTTGGTGTAGAGAAGAAGTGACTGCCCCAGCATTGTGGATCCATGGCCTTCCCAACAAGCATGAATATGAAGGACAGATGTCCATCACATAAAAATTAGAGTTGAAAATTTATGTACCCACTTTGATTGGAATGTCCACTTCTCCGTGAACCATCCTCTTAGAACCGTCGAAGGCTCTAACAACGATGTTACTGGGATTTAGGGTCAAACCTTCGCAGTCCAATCTGTCCAACGCCTTCTTTGGTAGAACATTTAAAGATGAACCGGTATCTACCAGAACATGATCAAGTTTGGTCCCCCTGCACTCGACCGATACATGCAGCACATCGTTATGCTTTCTTCCCTTAGGGGTCAAATCAGCATCAGAAAAACCAAGACCATTATCGGTTGTAAGGCTAGCCACGCACTCTTGAAACTGGTTCGCAGAAGTTTCTTGAGGCACGTGTGCTGTCTTTAGAAATTTGATCAGGGCCTTGGCATGGGCCTCAGAGCAAAGTAAGAGAGCCAGCATGGAGATTTTTTAAGGGGTTTGCCCTAGCTACTCCACGACATCGTAGTCGCTCTTCTTGATTATCTTTAAGATTTCTTCCATCTCTTTTTGGGTGGTCTCGGGGATAACCATAGTCTGAGCCTTCGTCCTGACAGGCGCTTCTTGTATCCCCATACCTTTATTGGCAGTAACATCAGAGGGTCTAACTTCGGGTGCGTCAATTTCTTCAATTACCGGACTTTGCACAGATGGCTTGACAGGTACAGAAACTCTCGAGGGTCCGAAGACTGCCCGTGGAGGAGCAATATCCGGAGAGAAGATCCTTCCGCTGCGAGTTATCTTGCTCGTTCCTGCAATATTCCCTATATCAGAGGTTTCATCATCGGAATTCTCTTGGACTGATTCAATTTGTTTGACACCATGGTAGAAGATCTCTCCTTTGTAATTCCATGGCATCGTCTTGTTAGATTTATACAGGATAGGCCCCGGCATGACAATTTTCAGCGGCACAAACTTAGGATCAGGCGTAATCTTAACAAGCCTTTTGCTGGTCTTGGAAAGATTGTCGGAGATGGTTATTATAGCAATGTCATTGGTTGGAGTATCAAAGGTAATAGGAGTAACATGAGTGATAGTATCAACATGAGTCTTTTGAAAGAGGATCTCTTGGGTATCCATCAGGCGTTGGATGCCTGATTTCAACAGTGGGCAGTCAGTTTGCAAGTTTGAACAAAAGTAACAGTCTTTTCCACAGCCTGGGAATATCCCGGATTTCATCAAATTCACTTTAATCACTGGTAAAGGAGTCAAAAGGTCATCAACAGTGGTAACATGAAGATCTTCCACAATGGCATGGACATTATGACCATGTTTTCGCATAGGAGCGGAAATCACGTTGGGTTTTTCGGGAGCATCAAACTCTACTTCCTTGGCGTCTATTAGGTCTTGGATCTTGTTTTTAAGAGCCCAACAATTGTTGGTATCATGCCCTACACTGTCCGAGTGGTATGCGCATTTTGCATTGGAGTGATAATAAGGAGAAGAGGTATTGGGGTTTTTCGGCGCTTCCTTCAAATTGGTAAGGTTCAGCTTTAACAGATGAGGGAGGACTTGAGCCGGTGTCATATTGATTCGGGTGAATTTCCGTTATGGCCTTTCTACCCTTTGCTAATTAGCTCTTGGTTGATTACTGCGAGGTTGGTCGGCTGAGGAGTTTTGGATCATAACAGTCACCACCGTTGGTCGGCGCTCTGTTCTCCCTTGGTTTCTCTGGGTATGAATAGCAGAAACTTCCTTCTTGGCTTGGAAGGTCTTCTTAATAGCAGCAGAAGCGGAGGCATCCTTCTGAATTTTACCACTTTTAATGCCAGCCTCGACCCTTTCACCGGTCAGAATTAATTCGGTGAACCCTGCAGATGAGCTCCCGATCAAGTGATTGAAGAACGGACCTGACAGAGTCCCTAAAAACATGTCAACCAGCTTTCTATCCGATAATGGTGGCTGCACCCTTCCATCCAAATCCCGCCACTTCTGGGCATACTCCTTAAATCCCTCATTAGAGGCCATACCCATACTCTATAGTTGAGTACGAGTAGGCACTAAATCTGCGTTTTATTGGTATTGTCGGTAGAAAGCCGCAACCAAATCTTCCCAATTATGAAATATCTTGAAAAAGTGGACCCAAAGATCCTTATCAGAGGAGTGAGGTTGGATCTTTCTTACGTAGGACCTCAGATGCATCTTTGGACAGGACAAATCGTCATACTTAGCAAATGTAGGTACTTTGAACTTGGGAGGAATGACGATCCCAGCAACCAACCCTAGTTCTTCGAAATCTAAACCAGGTACCCTTTGCAACTCCATGGCTGCCAACCGATCCTCAATATTTTTATACTTATCATCCACCGGGGGATATTGCTGTTCGGAGTGATCTTCGTCCTCTTCCTCTTCTTCTTCTTCAGCTTCAGATTCGGAGGGTATTGCAACTCCTTTTCCTTTACCAACCCCTTCGTCAGACGTTGAGGGAAATTCCAGAACTCTCCTATCCTGATGCTCAAATCTCCTTCCCATAGTGGCTACCCCAACTCTTTTCTTCTTCTTCCTTTCTGGTTCCTTCTCTTTCTCTAACAGTGCTTTAAGATCCTCTTGACCCTTTGCTAAAGGCATGAGGAGTTGTTGGAATTGTGAATTATGTGCTTGCATGTAATTCATGCGTACTTCAAGATTTTTTGTCAACATTCTCATTTTGAAGGATATTCCATCATTTTATCAAGGGTTGATCATGATTCATCAAGGATTGCTCAAAATTCATCAAGACTCAAAAGTTGCTAAATTAGGGTTTTACAGGAAAAGTCAACTCAAATTTGACCAAGCATAACTTTCTCATACTTTATGAGAAATGACCCATCCAAAGCTCATTTTTAAGAGGATTCAATTCCCAACAATCCATCTTCACACCCCAAGATCAAAAAATGCAGTCACAAGAAGTTATGAATTTGGACATTATAGGTCATTTTTGAAAGTCAACAAAAACACCTTTTTTGTCAAAGCTTATAACTTGAGCATGGAATATCAAATTGAGAAGATACGAAAAGGGTTGATTAGAGGGCATCTCAAGATTTCTAAAAACTCCAAGAACACTTCCAAAAGATCAAAATTGAAGAAGTTATGCATTGTTGAAGTTGGACTTTTTTACAAAATTGCCAAAAGCCAACTATCCCCAAAAATTCAAATTCTGTCAAATGGGCCCATTCTTTTCCACTTGATTTGGGTCTGCATCATTGCCCACGGGCCCTAGCTTCATCCATGTGCCCATATTTCACTTTTATTATTTAATTTGATTTTTAATTGAATTTATTCATTTTAAATCAAATAAAATCATAAAAAATCAAAAGAATTAATAACTCGTGATTTTCTGATTGTTTTAGGCTTTGTTCACAGCTAGAATCACCATCAAATTCGTATCAAGCCAAATCATGTGCAAAAAGATCCAAATCAAATCAAATTTGGAAGGTTTTCAATGCAGATCAAATCACATTCATGTGCATTGATATAGAGGGATTTGGTCCATGATTTTTACCCTAATGCAAAGCACATTACATGAGCAAGCAAAGGCATACGAAATCAGCGTTGGCAAGTGTTGAGAGAGGCAGAACAAAAGTGCCAAAATTCAAAAAAAGTGAGAGATCAAAGTCCAAGTTAGAGGCCGTTTCAGGACACGAGAATAGTCTCAATCGCTTCCTGACCATTCACACAAGCTACCTGGATCCAAAGCAAGCATTTCCAGACGTCCAAACGCATTGTAAGTCTCACGTAACCCAACTCTGTTCTTGAAATCGAAATTGACCATTCTTGCATCCATTCAATGAAATAACTGCATATTTGTAATCCTCACATCATTTGTAAACTTTTGGCATCATTTAATTTCATTTTATCTAACCTGTATTGCAAACCACCATAGTTAGGGTTTCTTGGACGTTTTGGGGGGTTTTCTTTTCAGGTGAAATTAAGCTAAAAGATGGACATGTTTGTGTCCAAGGGGTTGAGACGAACTCAACCCTAGCCTTAGATATTATTTTCAAAGCCTGAGGAGGATTTTTGAATGATGTTGCGCTTTTAGCTGCGGACAAAAATCCGCAGGTAACGTTTACAGGTTTTGGAGGAAGGAGACGATGAGTTGTCGTCCTCCCATAAGTTCATTCAAAATCGCGCGTGTTTTTTTTGTTTTTCTGGAATCTGATTTGATTTTTCTATATAATATATTATTTGCATTATTGTTAACAAACAACAACGTGCCCCGGTGGTCATCACGTCAGCTTCCAAGGCGTTAGTGGCTGGAGGTCAGGGGTTCGATCCTTGCCTCCAGCACTTTGTATTTTCTTATTTCTTTTCAGGTAATCATGTGTGCGCGCTAGCTTGCTATCCACCATGCATCCTCACCCATCTAGGCGCCAGATGGACAATGGCCAGATCTGTTGGTCCATAAATGGAGGAACACCAAGAGCCTAGTCCACGCATCCACATTGGATCAAAAAAAGTCAAAGGGGCCAGCGTTTTTGGGCCTACAAAATTGCTTCTCATACTCTCAAATCAGACCCAACACCCCCTCTCTCTTCTATTTTATTTATTTTGTTTTATTAATTTTTTTATTATTTTCATTTAATTTCTAACCAATCGCAAAATTCATTTTTTATTAAGTAAAATCACAAAAAAAATATTTTTCATTCAATCAAACTTTAAGCATCTATTTTTCTTAATGAACACTAATTAATTAATTTAGGTTTTAATTCTAGAAAACTTTAATTCATTTTTTTGTGAATAATTAAAATTAATTAGATTTAATTAGGTTTTAATTGCTAATTCAATTAATTCTATTTCTTTCCTAAATAATCAAAAACTCCAAAAATAATTAATTTTTCATTAATTAATTCAATTAATTTAATTTAGTTCTTTAATTTAGGTTTAATTTATTTCTTAATTTAAAAAAAAAAGACATGCTTTTTAACCAAAAGGGTCAAAACCCTAAAATTCGCACTCGATCTAATTTCCCGCGCGCTTTATTTATTTTTATCATATTAATGTATCTGCTTCCGAATTGTAATAGTTAAATAGGACTTTTAATTATTTTTATTGCTTTATTTTATTTTTCAAAGGGTTTGTCTTTGGCGATGTAAATACCTGACGCCTTGTAATTTAAATTCCGCATTTTTATTCCGCAAATTATACCTGTTAGATGTTTGATAATAGGGTTTGCATGACAAGACTGAATGTTAATCTTAAAATCAAAATTAGATCACCTTTAACATGTACAAAGATAAAAATGACTGAAAACGACACACTCGCACATACGCACTCTTAGGGTACACCTCACTTGGTTGCTTTCGTACACGGTCATTGAGTATAGGTCGTTTTAGAGGTTGTCCTCTTGTCTAAAAGATCATAGTTGCCTCGAAATGGTTGCCTCAGATATTGTTGCCTCAAACAAATTATCTAAGACATTAGGGTTACCACTAAGGCGTCCTAACATTGCTTTGGTGACCGTAAGTCCCTCATTCAAATTGACCCTCAAACTCCAACGACGGTGCTACCTACTCATCAATAGCAGGATAGCATTGTCTAAAGGAAATTAGTATAGAATGATTCTTTTTTCGAGTAGGTAGATGGTTCTTAGATACTTTCTCTTTCAAAACAAAACTCTTCACACTTACACTTCTCGAACAAAGTTTTCAAAACACTTCATTACACTCTTGAGGACAGAAGCAAGAGTTAAATCGAAGTTTCAAACAAAAAAACTTTTTCAAACCCACAAGCACAAAGAAAACAATTTTGAAAACAATTGAGTAAGTACCTAAGAGCCTGTGGATAACCACGGATAGAAAGGGTGCTAACACCTTCCCTTTCTATAATCTACCCCCCGAACCGGAGAGATAATCTCGAAAAAGGAATTTTTCTGTGCTTTTTTTCCTTTCCTTGTTGGATAAAATAAAAGTCGGTGGCGACTCTTGCTTACCGTGACATTTTGCGAATACAAAACACAACACAAACCAGCATTCCCAAAACATTCAGTTCTTCCCACCGTATCACAGTTATAAATGGCATTGACCTCCTTCTTACGTGTGAATGGCTTCTTCACTGTACTTGACGAGGTGTCTTTCTGGATCTTGCCACTCCGGATCCCAGCTTCTACCCTTTCTCCAGTCAATATCAGCTCGGTGAAACCAGCTGAGGAGCTACCAATCAAGTGATTGAAGAACAGACCAGACAGCGTACCAAGAAACATGTCAACCATCTCCCTATCAGACAAAGGGGGTTGAACTCTCCCTGCCAGATCTCTCCACTTCTGCGCATAGTCCTTAAAACCTTCATTTGCACCCATGGACATACTCTGGAGTTGAGTACAGATAGGGGCAAGGTCAGTGTTATATTGATACTGCTTATAAAAAGCAGCAGCCAGATCTTCCTCGTTGTGGACATTGGTTACCTCCAGTTGATAGAACCACTCAAGTTGAGTCCCAGACAGACTGTACTGAAAGAAATGGACCCACAAGTTCCTATCAGCAGTGTGAGGCTGAATCTTCCTCACATAGGAACAAAGATGAAGTTTGGGACAATACACCCCATCATATTTTGCAAATACCAGAGCCTTGAACTTCGGTGGGATGACAACTCCAGATACCAAACCCAGTTCTTCAAAATCCATCCCTGGTATTCTTTGGATCTCTATTATGCTCAGAAAATCCTCTAATTATTTATATCTATCCTCAGCGGGAGGATACTGTTCATCATTGTAATCTGTGTCATTATCAGAAACCTCAGGGCTAGGGTCATCCTCCCTTGTCTCTCCCTCTTGATTCTCCCCTTCTTTGAATGAGGAGGTCAGATCAACCGGTTGCTTCAACTGTCCCTTGAATCTTCTGCCCAGATTCAGGACACCAGTGGTCTTCTTCTTCTTCTTCTTCTTCTTCTTCTTCTCTTTCAGAATAAGGGCCTTCAGATCTTCCTGCCCCTTAGCCAAGGCTACGAACATTTGATAAAATTGGGCATTTTGTGCCTGGAGATCCTTGATACTTTGTTCAGAAGACATTATTGCTGAAATAAACAACGAAGAAGATGAGAAATCTGTTATGAAACATGTTTATGAAATGGCATGGATGATACGCGTATGCAATGATTTCAAGGATTCTTAAAGGCTCAAATTTGTTTAACCAAAAGAAACATACATTAATTGTATTAATAAGTTTGAATTGTTACAAGGGGTGCCCTTTAGGCTTACAGTCAAACAAAACAAAACTTTAAAGCAAAAAGAAAATTAGGTCTCCCATGAGCGCATCCTCTTTGGTGCAATGTAGGCATTTATATTCCTCTCTTCATGAAGTATCCTAGTGAGTTCCAGGACCTTCTTCTCGCTGGCGTAGAATTGAGTTTCAAACGTATCCCGCTCTTCTTTAAGTTGAACCCAGGATTTTTGTAACTCCTCATGATCAGTTGGCATGTCAGGATGGAGAACAAGATAAGAAGTGTCTCCTTCAGCAATCGGTTCCATAATCGTTGGTAGGACAGCAGGGTAAGGCATTATAAGACTTTGAGCACGGGCTCATACCCATTTGAGATAAGGCTCAAGAGGGATTGAGTTCTTGTGCCCCAGTGTCTTTCTATCAACTCTATGTACCATGCCTCAAGCTCGCATGAACCTTTTATGGTAACCCTGGGCATCATTCTCATAGTCGAAGACAATTCCTTGGATAAGTGCATCATGAGGACCATCCCTTCTTGCATATCCAAATTGTCACAGTGCCAAACAAGGATAGTGAGTGATTCCTCCCCTAATTCCTAAGAAAGGGACATTAGGGAATTCTCCGCATTGATCAATGATGGTAACATTCTCCGAGGATCGAGGGCACCAATGAATACCTGAATGTGTAAGAGTCACCAGCCTATGAGACCATCTCGAACCCTGTTCATTCTTCAAGACGGATAGGGGTAGGTGTTAAATAAACCACCTAGCCAAAATAGGAGTGCAACACATAAGGGTCCCTCGTCTCTTTATAGTGCGAGTATGCAGAGAATGTAGGATATCTCCAAGCAGAGTAGGTACCAGATTGCGTGACAAGAAAACCTTAACAGCATTCACATCTATAAGCTGGTCCGGATTAGGAAACAATACTAACCCATAGATGAGAAGGGATAACACCTCTTCAAAATCTTGTAGGTACAGGGTATCCCAAAAATGATGAGCTTTCTCAAACAACAACTTAGCCAAAAAAACCCTTGACATCTTTCATGGTTTCCCAATTTGCCACTACGTCAGACTATTGTAAGGACAGAGCTTTAGCAATATCTTTAGGTTTTGGGTATCTTTCCATGCCATTGAAAGGTACCTTATTAAGGATAGGCACCCCCAGTAAAAGAGAAAACTCCTCCATAGTAGGCACTAACAAGTAATCTGGAAAAGTGAAGGAGCGATGTGGCGGGTCAAAAAATTGAAATAGCACTTTTAACATTTCTTCATCAGGATTTGAGGTGACCAAGATGAGAAGTCGATCATGTCTTTCAGTGAAGGGAGAGCTCTCAGGAACCCTTGATACCAATTTCTTAAGTTGAGGAGGTACCTTTACCAGACTGACTTGGATATTGAATCTGCGGGCGAGGGCCATGTCCTACAAAACAAGACAAAAATAAACCCTAAGAATCCTTGAAATGGTTAGTATGTGTGATACGGTGAGAGAACTGACTTGAGGGTTTTGCGTTTGATTGCAAATATTGCGGTTAGCAAGAGTCGCCACCGACTTTTCTTTTATCCAAAAGGAAAGGTGAAAAAGCACAGGAAAGACCTTTGAGATTGTTTCTTGAGTTCGGGGGGTAGATTATGAAAAGGGAAGGTATTAGCACCCTTTTCATCCATGGTTTCCCATGGGCTCTTAGTTACTTGATAGATCACTTGCTTTTGTTTGAAATTGTGCTTTGTGTGGTTTTTGGAAAGTATTTTGTAAAGAGGCCTTTGTTTAGGTAATCTTTGTAATGATTCTCGTTCGTAAGAATGTATACAAAGATGTTGATCTTTTGAAAATGTTTTCAATTTTGTAAGATGTTTGAAAGTGTATGTGATTATTTTGAAAATAGCAAGGATTTTTGTTTTGAAATGGAGCAAGTAATTAGGAGCAATCTACCTACTCAAATGTATTTCTTGTTCATTTTCTTTTCCTTTGACATTGTTGTCTTACCATTGATTTGGTAAGCAACCCTATCTTTGGATGTTAACTAGACGGGAGTGGGTCATCGTATAACCATGATTAGAAATGTTGAAAGGCATCTTAGCATTCTTTTTAAAGGAACAAGATCATTTTGTAAGGCAACTTTGAATAACGTCATTGAGGGACTATGATCTTGTATTTTCTTTTTTTTTGCTAAGACACCTGTTGTACCCCAAAATTTGCCCTCGCGTTTTTTCCCCAAGAAATCTCAGCTTCAAGCATTTCCTGACTTCTCAAACTGGCTCAAGAATCGGACAAACGGACTTTTCTTGACAGTCAAGCAAAACTAGGGTTTTTACTGATTTTCAGAGCTCTGAATTGTTTCATGCAGTGGGCTTAGGGTTTGGTTGATTTTTGGTTCAATTTTGATCAAGCGAGCGTGATTTGGCATTTAATCGGGAATTAGGGTTTTATGGGCATATTCTCAGAAGAATTTGAATTCCACAGAACCTTGCGGTTTATTTCAAGATTCGGATTAAGATTCGCGTTATCTTGGTTTAATCAATAAAAGAGACAGTGGTTTGAATTCAGTACGTTTTGATTGGGCCAGTCAGATACAAGATGCAGTATTGGATTAACAGTGGTCATGTGTTTGATCAGTCTATCTGGGTTAATTGCTGCTTTGCTTTGGATTTTGGATAAGACAGGTTTATTGGATCAATACTGTTTTATTTTAGTTATTTATTATTCTAAAATTAAATGATTGAATTCATTTTTCAATTATTTTAATTCTAAGAATTTTAAATAAATAAATAAGCAATAAAGAAAATGGAACTAATTGGATAATTTGGATTTTTATTGATATTTGAATTATTTACAAATTGTTGTTACAAACAATAATTTACATTTGATTTAAATATTACATAGAAATAAAATTATCCTATTTTCTAAACATTCTTCATTCTTCACTCCGCACCGGTATTCCATTTTTCATCTGCAAAAAGAAATGAGAAAAGTCAGAAAGCATTAAAATTAAAAAAAAGAGACAGTTAAAAAAATTGCTCGTCATTAGGGGCCACTGACTGGGATCAGTTGACCCTCTCTGCAAATCACGGGATTTCTCCCGGTTCACAGAGAGGGAAGATTATTTTATTTCATGAAGGCAAATGCAAATGCATAGTTTCTAAAAAGTTTGCAAACTGCATAAAATCTCAATGTTCAATTCAAACCATAAAGTCCAAATTCAAACCATAAAATCCAATCCAAACTTTCTATCCAAAAGCAAAAGGCTACTGTCAGAATGCCAAAAGATATCAAAGAAGTCAAAATGGTACAAGTTGCTATCAAAGCCTACAAACTGTCAAAAGGAGATGCAGGGGGTATTATGCAAGCAAAACAACCTTAACTCATCATTTCCCATAGAACCCCTTCAGAACAGTACAAATAAAAATCATATAAAAATCTTTGCTGTACTGTAGAGAGAAGTAAAGAGAGATAAAGCAAACTCAGTTCAGGTTAGGCATAGGCATCAGCACAGCAGGCAAAAGGAAGAGAGAGGAATGTGTACCAATTTCATCAACTCTGCATAATAACAGTTCACAGCAGACAATAGCAGGAAGAGAAAGATACACAAAATCAGAAAAGAGCCAACTCAGTTCAGTAACATAGACAGCAGGCATAGACAGTAGAGGCAGAAAAGATATACAACAAAGAGGCTAATTCAGCATTGTTCAAAAAATTACACAGTATAGCCAATCACTGAAATGGAAAAATGCCATGAAATCTTGTGAAATTGTCCAGCAGACTTGGGTCAAAGGGAAGACCACAACTTTAAAAAAGGGATTGGGCGCCAAGGTAAAAAAAAAAAAGATTATGCAAATCAAATCCAAGCCTAGTTCAGAAGTAGCAGCAAGTGAGAGAGAAGAAAAAGTATACAAACTAAGCACAACTCTGCATAAAAGCATAAACCAATTCAGCAGCATAGCAGTTCATAGGATAGAAAAGAGATAATCAAAAAAAACTCAGTTCAGAGGAGAAAAGAAGAGATATATACAAGACTGAGCCAGCATAAGCACCGGTACCATATCCAAACCACTACTACCATAACATACTGAACCAAGCACATACAAGCAAAAGTCTCAAACAACTTGCAACCTTCAACAACACCATAACCTGAACAACCCCAAACATAAGCATCAGTGATAACCACAAAACCAAAACAATAATCCTCACATACCCAAACCTGTACCAGTATAACCATAACCATAAAAACTCTCACATACCCAAATCTGTACCAGCATATCATCAACCATATCTAAAACACACAACCTCTAACATACTAGAGCACAACGTGCATCAACATTAGCCATCAAGTTTCACCAACCATAAACCCAAAAACTCAGAATACTCTGTCATACTCAACTCAGACCTCAGCCTGCATCACCCTCAAGAACACACAAACGCCATAACCACCTATCTACATCAAAAGGCCTCAACCTTCAAACACTATCTAACCAATGTCATAACCAGAATCACACCAACACCAAGCCTCAGAAAAGGATTCATCATAGGCAACAATTCAAAGGGCAACCCAATCTCAAGGCAATATCTGTTCAAAATCATTCAAGATAATCAAGGCAGCAATTCACAAGCATCAAGAGAGCCTCAGAAGCAAGCTTCTTCATAGGCAAATCAGAAAAAAGAAACATAGTGAAACACATCAAGGCAGCATCTCAGGCAACATACAAATCCAAAAGGCAACACGAAAGTGGAAGAGGTAATAACACTCAAGCAAATTCCCAAGATCAACACGCAGTAGAAGAGGAAGATGGAGAAGTGAATACATTAAGGTTCTCAGTCTAGCGTCATCATCAAAACCTTAAATCATAAATAGCAAGGAACGAAGTTACCAAGAAGGCGTCCAAGCAAGCTCCATCACCGCCGTTCCGGCCTCCTGAAGCATCACCCCTTTCTTCTCTCCTCCGTCTCCAAAAGCAGGTAGCAATCTTCTCCCCCTTTCCTCTTCACCACATCATAACGGTACAAAGTAGGAAATCAGAACCCAAATTGAAACACAAATTCATAAAAAAGAGATAAAAATATAAAGCATTGTAATCAAACCTTAAAGTCAAGAGCGCCAAGACCGCGCCTTGGAGAGAAGAAGGATGTGGAGGGTGATGTTGGTGGCCGGAGAAAACGCTCAGGGAATTGCTAATCGAAGAAGACGAACACGGCGCCGTCACCAAGCGAACCCTAGCACTCGTTCTGGATAGCAAAACGCCTAACCCTAATTTTCGCCATTGGGCTTAACCCGTTCATACTTCCCTGAAGCCCATGTAAATCACCTCATTTTCTAACACTAACTTCATTCTCTAACACTAACCTTAGTTAACTTACTTCTTTTTTTTTATAAAAAGAAAACACTAATCTCTTTTTATTTTACAAAATAATATTTGCTTTTTTTTATCTTAATTAAAAAAAAATACTCTTTATTATAAGATTAAGACATTTTTAGGTAGATATTTTATACATATATTACCTTAAAAGAGATTAGTTTTGTACATAACATATAAACTAAATTTGAAAATACCTTCTTAATCTAAATACTTTTTATACACAAATTAAAATTAAAAAACATTTTTTTGAAATACATTATCTTTTCTTTTTTTATATATAAATTGAAAACACCTTTTTTAATTAAAATGCACATTTGTACATACTATACGTAATTAAAATTAAACCTTTTTTACATAATGATTCAACACATTTTTCTAATATTAAAAACTCACAAACATTTTGACTAAAATATCTTTTAATTAAAACTTAACATTTAATCAAAATACTTCTTTTCTTTTGTACATAATTAAACATACAAAAATCAAGATCCATCTAAAAAACATTTATCTAGGTCAAAACCCTAAATACGGCTCAATTTCACATTTCGCACCGGTGCATAATTACACATACACAATTCACATACATATACATTTGTACACTTACACAAATACATTCATATTATCCTATACACATGTTTATCTTACATTTATATTTGATATTTATTTGATTGTGACATTCGATTTGGTTGTAAATTATTGGGTACTATAAATCTCATCCCCTTGTACATTTATACCCCCACTCCTGGATATTATTGTGTAACAGCGTAGATTTACATTCCGCAATTTATAGTTTTCCAATTATACCATGGTTAGACCTAGGGTTTGTATGTACATAAAATCAAAACGCTAGATAACCTAAATACAAGACAAATACATGTAATCAATACACAATCACACTTGCACCCCCCTAGGGTAAGCCCACATGTTGCCTTCCAAATGGGCCATGCTTGCACGTCGAGTTTCTTTGGCAAAACGAATTCAAACGAGCATAAGTCCCTCGATGACGCTTTCGAAAGTCGCCTATCAAAAATGATCAAGTCCCTTCAAAACAAATTGCCGAAGACACTTGGCACCATTGCATTCATGGTCCATACAATGACCCGCGCCCGTCCCGAACGAACTTCCTAAATACAAGATTGCCTACCAATTTCAATGGTAGAAAAAAATTGTTAAAAAGGGGTTAAAACACGACAAAAATCTTTTGAGAAAGCTTTAGGGTAGATAAACTCTTAAGTACTTGTCAATTTGCAAAGAAAACACTTGCCTAATTTCAAAACTCACTTCACAAACACTTTTCAAAAATCAAACTTGTCAAACCCTTGAAACATCTTTTTAAAAGATAAAACACCTTTTGTAAAACATTCGAGTAAAGAATTGTTATAAGGTTAGCCTAACATAAGGCATCTTTTCAAAAACATTTTCAAAACAATCCACAAAGCACCATTTCACACAATTGAAAACCAAGGCAAAGTCGATCTAAGCAAGTACCTAAGAGCCCATGGATAACCATGGATGAAAAGGGTGCTAATACCTTCCCTTTTCATAATCTACCCCCCGAACCCACGAAATATCTCAAAAAGGTTTTTTGCTGTGCTTTTTTAACCTTTCCTTTAGGATAAAATAAAAAGTCGGTGGCGACTCTTGCTAACCGCACAAGTGCGAATACGAATGCAAAACACTAGTCAGTTCTCCCACCGTATCACAGAACTGGCGACTCTGCTGGGGAAAAATTTAAAGTGGGGTTACCTTAGGGCTTAGATCACTTTCTTGCATGACTAATTGGTTGGTTTGCTTGCTTTATACCTTGGTCCTATTGTTTGGGTTTATAATCCTCCACCCGGATTTTGGGAAACATTCATAGATAGCAATACGTTGTGGAAACTGTGCGGGGTATACCGACACGGTCTAAGCAATAGCTATATTAGTGCGACATATTTGTGGGTACCGGTAACCCTTGAGTTCAATCAAGGAGAGTACGGGGCCGCTGAGCGATGTCACTAAAGCACTAATGACCTAGAACCTTACTTGACTATCTTGGCCTTTCATTAGGAGTAGTGAGATGACCGGCTTTGGTGCAGTCCGAAGTTGGTAGATACTCGATACTACACTCATTGAGGGTTGTTTTCTTGGAATATTTTGGTCGCCAGTTAAGTGGCTAAACCAAAACAATGAACAATGAAAGCAATCCAGTGATATTGAGCTCCTTAGAACCCGGTTATTATTTATAGGACAGGTTTTTTAAACCAACTGCACTCAAGAGGGTACTTACCTGTGAAACCCCATGCAAGCCTGAAACTAGGGTTTGGTGTGATTTGCTTGTACACATGTTTTATGCATACATCATAAACATCATGAAGCATCATATGCATTTACTAACCATTTCAAGGGTTTGGACCTTCATCATTGTTCTTGTTTTGTAGGTCATGGAAATTCCTCGCAGAAACACCATTCAAGTCAACCTTGTGAAAATCTCTCCTCAACTCAAGGAACTCACCTCAAGGATTCCGGAAAATTCATCCTTCAGTGAAAGACATGGTAGACTGCTCAACCTAGTCAACACCAACATCGAAGAAGACATGATGAAAGTGCTATTTCAATTCTTCGACCCCCTTCACCATTGCTTCACTTTCCCGGATTATCAGTTGGTACCCACTTTGGAGGAGTTTTCTCAACTCCTAAGAATCCCTATCCTTAATCAACTACCCTTCAACGGTACGGAGAAGGAACCAAAGCCTGAAGATGTTGCTCGAGCATTACATCTACAACCGTCTGAAATCAAGGGGCATTGGGAAACCAGAAGCGGTGTCAAGGGATTCTTAGCAAAATTCCTGTTTGAGAAGGCACAAGAATGTTGGAACTCATTGGACTTACAAACATTTGAAGAAATTGTGGCACTCCTTATCTATGGGTTGGTCCTATTCCCAAATCCTGACCAATTGGTAGATGTCAACGCTGTCAAAATCTTCTTGTCCAGAAATCCAATACCAACATTGCTTGGAGACATCCTTCACTCATTTTACACACGAACAATGAGAAGGAGGGGTGTTCTCATGTGCTGCACTCCTATCCTCGCAAGGTGGTTTATTTCGCACCTTCCACAATCTGTCCTGAAGAATGATCAAGGTGTAAGGTGGTCCCAGCGATTGATGACTCTCACTCATGCTGATATACATTGGTGTTCTCGGTCTAGAGAAAATATCATCATCGTCGATCGTTGCGGAGAATTTCCTAATGTCCCCTTACTTGGAATTAGGGGAGGTATCACCTACAACCCTTGCCTAGCTTTGAGGCAATTTGGGTACGCACGGAGGGATGGCCCTCATGACATGCTGATTCCTAGCCTAGTTTTTGACTTCGACGACGATGTGCAAGGACTTCGCCAAAGGTTCATCAGAGCTTGGGGAAAACTCAACAAGATTGATAGCAAGACCCTGGGACACAAGAACTCCATCCCTCTCGAGCCCTACCTCAAGTGGGTGCGCGCCCGAGCTCAAAGTCTGATGATGCCCTATCCCCATGTACTCCCAGTGATCAAAGAGCCCGTCAATGAAGGAGAGGTCCCCTACACCATCCTACATCCAGACATGCCTACATCGTGGGAAGAAATGCAGAGGAGTTGGATTCAGCTCAAGGAGGAACGGAACACTTTTGAAGCTAGCTACTACGCCAGTGAAAAGAAGGTTCTGGAGCTTACCCGCCGACTTCACGAGCAGGAGGCCCTCAATACCTACATCGCACCGAAGAGGATGCGCAATGTCTTTCTGCCTTGAGAGGTTTATGTTGTAACATTTGGCCCATGGGGCATTTATGTATTAACAGATTTCTTCTTAATATGACGTGCGTTCTTCTTTGTCTGAAACGATTTTGAATGTCCTAAATCCTTGAATGCATTGCATACATCAGCATACCATTCATCATGTGCATAAGCAGGTCTCGCTCCAGGTTTCCTTATCTATCTGCTGTTTATTTCAGTAGGATGGATCTCGAGCAAACGGTCAAAGACCTACAAGCCCAGAATGCACAATTCCAGCAACTCTTGATGACCTTGGTCAAGAGTCAAGAGGATATCAAGGCTCATCTGGAGAGCAAAGACCCAGTGAAGAAGAAAAAGAGGGTCGGAGTGGCTACTTTGGGGAGAAGATTTGACAGAGAAGCTCGGAGGGTGCTCGAATTTCCTCCTACTTCTGATGAGGGGACTAGTAAAAGAGATCGGGTTGCAGTGCCTTCCGAGTCTGATGCGGAAGAGGAAGACGTGGAAGAAGACGAGGATTATTCGGACCAGCAGTATCCTCCCGCTGATGACAAGTACAAGGGCTTAGAGGACAGATTGGCTGCAATGGAATTGCAGAGGGTGCCGGGTCTGGATTTTGAAGACATGGGCTTGGTCGCCGGAATCGTGATTCCTCCAAAGTTCAAAGTGCCGGCGTTTGTAAGGTATGACGGGCTGTCTTGCCCCAAAATGCACCTCAGGTCCTATGTGAGAAAGATTCAGCCCTATACAGCTGATAAAAATCTCTGGATTCATTTCTTTCAAGACAGTCTGGCGGGAGCCCAGTTGGAATGGTTTTATCAGTTAGAAGGAACCAGTGTCAGGAATTGGGAAGACTTGGCCACCGCTTTCTATAAACAATACCAGTATAATTCCGATCTTGCTCCTACCCGTACCCAACTTCAGGGTATGTCGCTAGGAACAAGTGAGGGATTCAAGGAATACGCACAAAAGTGGAGGGATTTGGCTGGCAGGGTGCAGCCTCCTTTAACCGATCGTGAGCTCGTTGATATGTTTCTTGGGACCCTATCTGGGCCATTTTTCAATCATTTAATCGGTAACTCTTCCGCGGGATTTACTGATTTGATCTTAACGGGTGAGAGAATCGAGGCTGGCATCAAGTCGGGAAAAATTCAGAAAGGTGTCGCCGCAAGTGTGGAGAAGAAGCCGTTTAAGAAGGAGACAGCTATGGTATATTCTCAAAGGAGAGCAGGGAAGACGGAGCATCGGCCGACCGTGGGGGCCGTAATGATTCAAAATGCTCCAAGCGAGCAGCCTTGCTACAACCCATCTAGACCGAACCAGCAACGGGTGGAAAGGCCACAACGGCAGTTCACTCGTATCAATATGACCCCAGCACAGATACTTCCCCACCTGTTGAAATTGAATCTAGCCTCTATCAAAGAAGCGCCAAAGAATGTCAATACATCCTCTCCACACTACCATGCCAATGCTAAGTGCGCCTATCATTCAGACAGTGTTGGGCATGACACCAACGATTGCTGGGCCCTCAAGCATAAGATCCAGGACTTAATAGACGCCAAGGAGGTAGAGTTTGACGCTCCAGAAAAACCCAATGTGATCTCGGCACCTATGCCGAAGCACGGTCGGAACGTCAACGCCATTGAGGAGGATCGGTATGTTACTGACGTTAGTGATCTAACTACTCCACTGTTAACCGTTAAGCTAAATTTGTTAAGGGCCGGGATCTTCCCGGGATGTAATGGAGACTGTTACTGTTGTCACTCTCTGCCGTTGGGTTGTCCGCTACTAAAGGAAGGCATCCAAGGCCTCATAGATAGCCGACAAATCTTGTTCGAGAAAGTTCCTGTTGTTCCAGTTCACGTTGAAAGTATCTCAATCATAACCATTCACGCCAATCTTCCCGAGGCCGTCAGAAAGCCAGTTAAGATTACGCCAGTTGCAAAGTCCATACCGTTGAAGATAACGAGGCCGGGGCCGGTTCCCTATGTCTCCGAGAAGTCGATACCGTGGAACTATGGTGGTGACATCTACTACCATGGTATCAAGCAAGTTGAAATAATTGAAGAGGATTCAGATGATGATGAAGCCAGCATTAGTAACATTGCGGGCACCAGCAAAATCACCAGAAGTGGGAGGATATTTTCTCCAGAGATTGCTCCTCCAAAAGCAGTCTTTGGACCCTCATCAGTAAAAGAAATCATCCCTGCACCAGCAAGACTCTCTGCCAGAACTCCTTTGATCAAAGAAATTTTCGTTCCTAGTGCTGTCTCTCCTACCATCGCCGATAAAGGAAAAGGAATACAAGATGAGCCCGTCAGGACGAGGGCTCAACCCTTGGTGATTCCGGAAGCTTCCAAGAAAGAGATGGACGAAATTTTGAGGATAATCAAGAAAAGTGACTATGATGTGGTGGAACAGTTGGGGCAAACCCCCTCCAAGATCTCCATGTTGGCACTGTTGCTTTGCTCAGAAGCGCACGCTCAAGCTTTGATTAAGTTTCTAAAGGCAGCTCATGTGCCTCAAGAAACCTCCGCAGATCAATTTCAACATTGCGTGGCTAGCCTGACCGCAGACAATGGATTAGGCTTTTCTGATGCCGACCTGACCCCTAAAGGCCGAAATCACAATGATGCGTTGCATATTTCAATCGAGTGTCGCGGAACCACCCTTGCACATGTTTTGGTTAATACCGGTTCATCGCTGAATGTTTTGCCTAAGAAGGCCTTGGACCGGCTAGATTGCGAAGGATTGGAATTAAAGCCAAGTGATATCGTCGTCAGAGCCTTCGATGGGTCGAAAAGAATGGTCCATGGAGAGGTTGAAATTCCTGTCAAGATAGGTACCGAGGTGTTCAAATCCACTTTCTATGTAATGGACATCCGTCCATCATACTCCTGCCTGCTGGGTAGACCTTGGATACACCATGCTGGGGCAGTCACCTCCTCCTTGCACCAAATGCTGAAATATCCTGTAAAGGGTAAAATCATTACTGTCCACGGCGAGGAAGAGTACATGATTAGCCATTTAAATTCTTTCCGGTACGTGGAAGTCGAAGGGGAGTTCATCGAGACACCATTTCAACATTTCGAAGAAGTGCTCCCTCAGATAGCAGTGGCGAAGTTGGCAGCTGAGACACCAAGGCAGATGGCCAGGATGGCATCTCTGGAGGATGCAAGGGCTGCAGTTAAAGAAGGAAAGAATTCAGCATGGGGACAGCTACCCGACTTTCCGCATAAGGTTGATAAGCTTGGTTTAGGCTTCACCACCGCTGGTCAGAAGGCCATGCGCCGGTCAAAGATTGAGAGAGCGCCAGTCAAGATTTCTCCTTACCAAGTCAACGCCCTGGAAGATGAAGATGAAGAAAGCAACTTTGAAGAATGGATTCACCCGACGGTCAGAGGAGGGCTGAACAACTGGGAGGCTAAAGACTTTGTCCCTGTCACTTTTATTCCTCAGTAATTTATCTATCAAACATTTTCTATTTTGGTCTGTAATATTTTTACTTTCAAACAATCAGTACACTATCTTTCCGCCTCCTGCCTTACCCGGGGCATGTAGGTCCACTTGTAAGGGTTTTGACTGTTTTTCATATTCATATGCCATGTTTAATGATTCATTGGACGTTTTTCATTTGATAAACTGCTTGTGTTCATTTTCTTTCCTTCTGCATTTTTGTTTAAGGATGGCTATCCCTTACACACACCCACACTCACCAATGCAGGTACCCATCCACTCCGGATTCCATGGGTGACTATTCTGCTGTATCTTTTAATAACTCTGAAGACCTGGTCAATCTAGCCGAGTATGAGGACGACGAGGGTTGTGAAGTACCAGGGGAACTAGCCAGGCTCCTGCAACAAGAGGAGAGGGCCATCTTACCGCATAAAGAGCCGTTGGAAACTATCAACTTGGGGACCGAGGAAAATCGGAAGGAGGTACAAATGGGTGCCAATCTGGAACCAGAAGTCAAGAAACGCTTGGTACAGTTATTGAATGAGTATGTTGAAATCTTCGCTTGGTCCTATGAAGACATGTCGGGCCTAGACACCGACATCGTGGTTCACCGTCTCCCCACAAGAGAAGACTGTCCACCGATCAAACAAAAAGTTCGCCGAATGAGGCCTGACATGTCCGAAAAAATCAAAGCAGAAGTGATGAAGCAGTTCAATGCTGGCTTTCTGGCTGTCACATCCTATCCTCAATGGGTCGCTAATATTGTGCCAGTACCTAAGAAGGACGGCAAAGTCAGAATGTGCGTGGACTACAGGGATTTGAATAGGGCCAGCCCTAAGGATGATTTTCCGCTACCTCACATTGACATCCTAATTGACAATACAGCTCAGCATAAAGTGTTTTCTTTCATGGATGGATTCTCAGGCTACAATCAAATCAAAATGGCCCCCGAGGACATGGAGAAAACAACTTTTGTCACGCAATGGGGCACTTTCTGTTACAAAGTGATGTCGTTCGGGTTGAAGAACGCAGGAGCAACCTATCAACGCGCCATGGTAGCTCTATTTCATGACATGATACATCATGAGATTGAAGTTTACGTAGACGATATGATAGCTCGGTCACAGACAGAGGAGGAGCACCTTGAACATCTGGAAAAGCTGTTTGCCAGATTGAAAGAATACAAACTCAGGCTAAATCCAAGTAAATGCACTTTTGGAGTTAGGTCCGGTAAACTCCTGGGATTCATCGTAAGCAACAAAGGCATTGAAGTCGACCCGGCAAAAGTAAAAGCAATACAAGAGATGCCTACGCCTCGTACTGAAAAGGAAGTTAGAGGTTTCTTGGGGCGCATAAACTATATTGCCAGATTCATTTCACATCTGACTTCTACCTGTGAGCCAATTTTCAAACTCTTGAAGAAAGATCAGATAATTGAATGGAACGACGACTGCCAAGCTGCTTTCGATAGAATCAAGGAATATTTGCTAGAACCTCCTATTCTGATGCCACCCGTCGAAGGAAGACCATTGATCATGTATTTGACCGTTTTGGACAATTCAATGGGGTGTGTTTTGGGCCAGCATGACGAGTCTGGTCGAAAAGAGCATGCCATTTATTACCTTAGCAAAAAGTTTACCGACTGTGAGACTCGCTACTCGCTGCTCGAGAAAACTTGCTGCGCTTTGGTATGGGCTGCTCGCCGACTAAGACAGTATATGTTGACTCATACTACCTTGTTGATATCCAAAATGGATCCTATCAAATATGTCTTCGAAAAGCCCGCTTTATCAGGAAGGATAGCCAGATGGCAAATGATCTTGACCGAGTATGACATCCAATACACCACCCAAAAGGCTATAAAAGGGAGTGTGCTAGCGGACCATCTGGCTCATCAAGCTATCAAAGACTATCAACCCATGAAATTTGATTTCCCGGACGAGGACATCATGAGTTTGGACAACATTAAAGATGACGGACCGTATGACGGACCCGAAAAGGGATCCCGATGGACCCTGTACTTTGATGGTGCCTCAAATGCGCTTGGAAACGGCATTGGCGCGGTACTTATTTCTCCGGAGGGATGCCACACTCCTTTCACGGCCCGACTTTGTTTCAGCTGCACAAACAATATGGCGGAGTATGAAGCCTGCATCTTTGGTCTCAAAGCTGCCATGGACTTGGGGATCAAATCTCTGATTGTATTCGGGGACTCGGCTTTGGTCATTAGCCAAATCAAAGGAGACTGGGATACCAAGCATCCCAATCTTATTCCATACAAAGAACATGTTCTGACGTTGTTGCCTCATTTCGAGCAAATTACCTTCGAGCACTTTCCGCGAGAAGAGAATCAGCTAGCAGATGCTCTAGCCACAATGTCCTCCATGTTTAAACTCAATTGGGATAACGAGGCTCCCCAAATCACCATCGAGCGAATGGATGAACCAGCGCATTGTCACGAGATTAACACCGGAGAAGTAGTGGAACAACCTTGGTTCCATGAAATCAAAAGGTATCTCGAGACCCAAGATTATCCTGAAGGAGCTTCCGTGAATGACAAGAAGTTCTTAAGGAAATTCGCCGCTAAGTTCTTCCTGAGCAACGGCATCCTATACAAACGAAGTCATGATTGTGTATTACTCCGATGTGTTGATAAGGCTGAGGCAGAGTTAATCATGACTGATATACACAGCGGCACATTTGGCACTCACCTGGGCGGGCATACAATGGCCAAGAAGATCCTAAGGGCAGGCTATTATTGGTCTACCATGGAGGCTGATTGCCATCAACATTCCCGTACTTGTCATAAATGTCAAGTCTATGCCGACAAAGTTCATGTCCCTCCGGTTCCTCTCAACGTTCTAACTGCTCCATGGCCCTTTGCAATGTGGGGCATTGATATGATTGGAGAGATCAAACCCACGGCTTCCAACGGACATCGCTTCATCCTGGTTGCCATTGACTACTTCACTAAATGGGTCGAAGCAGCTTCCTTTGCTTCCGTCACCAAAAATGTGGTTGCCCGCTTTATCAAGCAAAATCTCATATGTCGGTATGGTGTTCCAGACAGAATCATCACAGACAACGGTACCAATCTGAATAATACAATGATCACTGCGTTATGCGAACAGTTCAAGATTTATCATCACAATTCATCTCCCTATAGACCGAAGATGAACGGTGCTGTTGAAGCTGCGAACAAAAATATCAAGAAGATCATTCAGAAAATGACAGTCACTTACAAAGACTGGCATGAGATGTTGTCGTTTGCGCTGCATGGATACCGTACAACAATACGTACCTCAACCGGGGCAACCCCGTTTTCTTTGGTTTATGGCATGGAAGCCGTTTTGCCTATGGAAGTTCAGATCCCGTCTCTGAGAATTATGAAAGACGCAGGTTTGAATGAAGATGAGTGGATTCAGACCCGACTTGATCAACTCAATCTGATCGACGAAAAGCGACTTGCCGCTGTATGCCATGGTCAGACGTATCAAAAACGAATGATCAAGGCCTTCAATAAGAAAGTCAGACGTCAGGTATATCAAGTTGGAGATCTAGTAGTCAAGCGGATTATCCTACCGCAAAGTGATCCCAGGGGCAAATGGACTCCTACATACGAAGGACCGTTTGTAATCAAGAGCGTATTTTCTGGTGGTGCGATGATTCTAACCACCATGGACGGCGACGATTTGCCGCACCCTGCGAACGCAGACATAGTCAAAAGATACTACGCATAAAATAACCCGACAAGTCGAAAACCCGAAAGGGCGGCTTGGGCAAAAAATGGGCATCCCGGTGAACCGAAAACCCGAAAGGGCGGTTCAGGCAAAAATTAGGGATAAAAACAAAAAAAATCTGTACACCCGGCAAGTCGAAAACCCGAAAGGGCGGCTTGGGCAAAAAGGGGTTTCCCGGTGGATCGAAAACCCGAAAGGGCGATTCAGGCAAAAGTTAGGGAATTTAAGCGTATGACTATGTCTCGTCAGATCACTTCAAAGACAGTCTCTTCATCAACCGGTCCCAGGTTTCTGATCAATCCAGTCATCGTCAAACGAAGCATGGAATGGACAGATGTTCGGAATTGTGAAAGCTACAGCAGAGTGGGATCTCATGGAATTATTTCACATAAGCCATCTTTGTTTTAAATTTTTCAAATATTTACGACAAGATCCTCTTACTAGGATGATTGTTTCCCTTGTATAAATATACTCAAAGAAAATCAATACAAATACTCTTCCCAAAATTTGTGTCATTTCCCTTTTCCTTTTTCTCTTACACTATTTGTTTTATTTTGAGAAACGTCCAATGTTTGGTTAAATAGGCATATGCATTTGAAACATGATCACTTCCTAATTGAACCTAAGAAAAGGATTACTGATAGGATGAAAGTACAGACGAGTATTTCAACACCCTTCCAAAGGAAATCCCTCGAGATCTGTAATCCACGTCCCTAACAAACCTTGAGGTCTATCTCCAGCAGACCCTCGGAGTTTATCCCCGTAAGATTCCGAAAGATAATCCCCGCAGAGTACGGACGTCCCTTCCAAGTTTTATTCAAAGTTATTTTCACAAAGGCGTATAACTGGTTTATCCTCGACTAACCGTCAGGAGAGGTCACACTCGCCAGAATTCTTCCCATCCCCAGCGGAGTTCCTCAGAATTCCCCCAACAATAACCTATCAGTACTATCCCCGGAGAAGTTTATCCCCAGCCAAAGAATCTTCCGGAGATCATTTTTCCTCAGAGTTCAAGGTTCGGTATCCCCAGCAGATCAAAAGCTTCAAAGGATCAATCCCCAGCGAAGTCAGATTTTTAAATCTCCTCCCCACAGGTTCTTTTAGAAGAAATCTAGCATCCCCCAGCAGAGTCAGTCTTCAGAGATACACCTCTCCCAGTTGAAGATTCTCAATCTGGCCTCCCCAGCATTAAGTCTATTAGTTTAACACTCCCCAGTAGAAGACTTCAGAAATCCCCCAGAAGATTGGTATACAATCCAAGCTCCAAGCTCCCCAGCAATGACCCAGGATTTATTTTCCCCAGCCGCGGTCAAGATGCCCCTATCTCCCGATGGCCTGGATTCATCTATCCTACGCAAGACGGCTCTCCAGCTTACATGCACATCCATTTGCATTCATAAAACTATGATGTACATTGTATCATGCATCATAGCATTGCATCCAACTAACTTTTCGCCTTTTTCAGGCAAGATCAGTCGACCGAATAAAACAGTTCAACTTCAAGACTTCTGAAAACAGTTCACGGTTTCTCCAAGTAAACGGATGTTAACCTATCACTTGTTCAGATTCTTCTCAAGACTTCTGAAAACAGTTCATGGATTCTTCCCAAGTAACGGATGTTAATCTATCAGCTTGTTCAGATGCACCTTCGAATTTAGTTTACGGACGCTTCCCAACAACGGATGCTGCTCTATTGCTAATTCAACTTCAAGACTTCTGAAAACAGTTCACGGTTTCTCCAAGTAAACGGATGTTAACCTATCACTTGTTCAGATTCTTCTCAAGACTTCTGAAAACAGTTCATGGATTCTTCCCAAGTAACGGATGTTAATCTATCAGCTTGTTCAGATGCACCTTCGAATTTAGTTTACGGACGCTTCCCAACAACGGATGCTGCTCTATTGCTAATTCAACTTCAAGACTTCTGAAAACAGTTCACGGGTTCTCCAAGTAAACGGATGTTAACCTATCACTTGTTCAGATTCTTCTCAAGACTTCTGAAAACAGTTCATGGATTCTTCCCAAGTAACGGATGTTAATCTATCAGCTTGTTCAGATGCACCTTCGAATTTAGTTTACGGACGCTTCCCAACAACGGATGCTGCTCTATTGCTAATTCAACTTCAAGACTTCTGAAAACAGTTCACGGGTTCTCCAAGTAAACGGATGTTAACCTATCACTTGTTCAGATTCTTCTCAAGACTTCTGAAAACAGTTCATGGATTCTTCCCAAGTAACGGATGTTAATCTATCAGCTTGTTCAGATGCACCTTCGAATTTAGTTTACGGACGCTTCCCAACAACGGATGCTGCCCTATTGCTAATTCAACTTCAAGATTTCTGAAAACAGTTCATGGATTCTTCCCAAGTAACGGATGTTAATCTATCAACTTATTTAGATACGGCTTCTTGAAAATGGCTTGTAGATTCCCCCAACCACGGATGTCGACCTATTGCCTGTTCAGAAGTGGTCTAAAGCTCGGACACTTTCCTAATGTTCCCTTCCAGATGGCATCTTTAAGCCCATCCTCGGCAAGTTTCTGTCACTTTCCTAATGTTCCCTTCCAGATGGCATCTTTAAGCCCATCCTCGGCAAGTTTCTGTCACTTTCCTAATGTTCCCTTCCAGATGGCATCTTTAAGCCCATCCTCGGCAAGTTTCTGTCGCTTTCCTAGATGGCATCGTTAAACCCATCTCCAAATGGCATCTCTAAGCCCATTCCCACATCCAGTGTTTTGATGAGTGCAAATTTTCGGGCACTCTAGTGTCCAATCTCCTTTTACCTTCAAGTCGCGAAAGGCAAACTTGCCAATCTAACCCTTCAGGTCAAAGAAGATTGAACAGGGGCAACTGTTGTACCCCAAAATTTGCCCTCGCGTTTTTTCCCCAAGAAATCTCAGCTTCAAGCATTTCCTGACTTCTCAAACTGGCTCAAGAATCGGACAAACGGACTTTTCTTGACAGTCAAGCAAAACTAGGGTTTTTACTGATTTTCAGAGCTCTGAATTGTTTCATGCAGTGGGCTTAGGGTTTGGTTGATTTTTGGTTCAATTTTGATCAAGCGAGCGTGATTTGGCATTTAATCGGGAATTAGGGTTTTATGGGCATATTCTCAGAAGAATTTGAATTCCACAGAACCTTGCGGTTTATTTCAAGATTCGGATTAAGATTCGCGTTATCTTGGTTTAATCAATAAAAGAGACAGTGGTTTGAATTCAGTACGTTTTGATTGGGCCAGTCAGATACAAGATGCAGTATTGGATTAACAGTGGTCATGTGTTTGATCAGTCTATCTGGGTTAATTGCTGCTTTGCTTTGGATTTTGGATAAGACAGGTTTATTGGATCAATACTGTTTTATTTTAGTTATTTATTATTCTAAAATTAAATGATTGAATTCATTTTTCAATTATTTTAATTCTAAGAATTTTAAATAAATAAATAAGCAATAAAGAAAATGGAACTAATTGGATAATTTGGATTTTTATTGATATTTGAATTATTTACAAATTGTTGTTACAAACAATAATTTACATTTGATTTAAATATTACATAGAAATAAAATTATCCTATTTTCTAAACATTCTTCATTCTTCACTCCGCACCGGTATTCCATTTTTCATCTGCAAAAAGAAATGAGAAAAGTCAGAAAGCATTAAAATTAAAAAAAAGAGACAGTTAAAAAAATTGCTCGTCATTAGGGGCCACTGACTGGGATCAGTTGACCCTCTCTGCAAATCACGGGATTTCTCCCGGTTCACAGAGAGGGAAGATTATTTTATTTCATGAAGGCAAATGCAAATGCATAGTTTCTAAAAAGTTTGCAAACTGCATAAAATCTCAATGTTCAATTCAAACCATAAAGTCCAAATTCAAACCATAAAATCCAATCCAAACTTTCTATCCAAAAGCAAAAGGCTACTGTCAGAATGCCAAAAGATATCAAAGAAGTCAAAATGGTACAAGTTGCTATCAAAGCCTACAAACTGTCAAAAGGAGATGCAGGGGGTATTATGCAAGCAAAACAACCTTAACTCATCATTTCCCATAGAACCCCTTCAGAACAGTACAAATAAAAATCATATAAAAATCTTTGCTGTACTGTAGAGAGAAGTAAAGAGAGATAAAGCAAACTCAGTTCAGGTTAGGCATAGGCATCAGCACAGCAGGCAAAAGGAAGAGAGAGGAATGTGTACCAATTTCATCAACTCTGCATAATAACAGTTCACAGCAGACAATAGCAGGAAGAGAAAGATACACAAAATCAGAAAAGAGCCAACTCAGTTCAGTAACATAGACAGCAGGCATAGACAGTAGAGGCAGAAAAGATATACAACAAAGAGGCTAATTCAGCATTGTTCAAAAAATTACACAGTATAGCCAATCACTGAAATGGAAAAATGCCATGAAATCTTGTGAAATTGTCCAGCAGACTTGGGTCAAAGGGAAGACCACAACTTTAAAAAAGGGATTGGGCACCAAGGTAAAAAAAAAAAAAAGATTATGCAAATCAAATCCAAGCCTAGTTCAGAAGTAGCAGCAAGTGAGAGAGAAGAAAAAGTATACAAACTAAGCACAACTCTGCATAAAAGCATAAACCAATTCAGCAGCATAGCAGTTCATAGGATAGAAAAGAGATAATCAAAAAAAACTCAGTTCAGAGGAGAAAAGAAGAGATATATACAAGACTGAGCCAGCATAAGCACCGGTACCATATCCAAACCACTACTACCATAACATACTGAACCAAGCACATACAAGCAAAAGTCTCAAACAACTTGCAACCTTCAACAACACCATAACCTGAACAACCCCAAACATAAGCATCAGTGATAACCACAAAACCAAAACAATAATCCTCACATACCCAAACCTGTACCAGTATAACCATAACCATAAAAACTCTCACATACCCAAATCTGTACCAGCATATCATCAACCATATCTAAAACACACAACCTCTAACATACTAGAGCACAACGTGCATCAACATTAGCCATCAAGTTTCACCAACCATAAACCCAAAAACTCAGAATACTCTGTCATACTCAACTCAGACCTCAGCCTGCATCACCCTCAAGAACACACAAACGCCATAACCACCTATCTACATCAAAAGGCCTCAACCTTCAAACACTATCTAACCAATGTCATAACCAGAATCACACCAACACCAAGCCTCAGAAAAGGATTCATCATAGGCAACAATTCAAAGGGCAACCCAATCTCAAGGCAATATCTGTTCAAAATCATTCAAGATAATCAAGGCAGCAATTCACAAGCATCAAGAGAGCCTCAGAAGCAAGCTTCTTCATAGGCAAATCAGAAAAAAGAAACACAGTGAAACACATCAAGGCAGCATCTCAGGCAACATACAAATCCAAAAGGCAACACGAAAGTGGAAGAGGTAATAACACTCAAGCAAATTCCCAAGATCAACACGCAGTAGAAGAGGAAGATGGAGAAGTGAATACATTAAGGTTCTCAGTCTAGCGTCATCATCAAAACCTTAAATCATAAATAGCAAGGAACGAAGTTACCAAGAAGGCGTCCAAGCAAGCTCCATCACCGCCGTTCCGACCTCCTGAAGCATCACCCCTTTCTTCTCTCCTCCGTCTCCAAAAGCAGGTAGCAATCTTCTCCCCCTTTCCTCTTCACCACATCATAACGGTACAAAGTAGGAAATCAGAACCCAAATTGAAACACAAATTCATAAAAAAGAGATAAAAATATAAAGCATTGTAATCAAACCTTAAAGTCAAGAGCGCCAAGACCGCGCCTTGGAGAGAAGAAGGATGTGGAGGGTGATGTTGGTGGCCGGAGAAAACGCTCAGGGAATTGCTAATCGAAGAAGACGAACACGGCGCCGTCACCAAGCGAACCCTAGCACTCGTTCTGGATAGCAAAACGCCTAACCCTAATTTTCGCCATTGGGCTTAACCCGTTCATACTTCCCTGAAGCCCATGTAAATCACCTCATTTTCTAACACTAACTTCATTCTCTAACACTAACCTTAGTTAACTTACTTCTTTTTTTTTATAAAAAGAAAACACTAATCTCTTTTTATTTTACAAAATAATATTTGCTTTTTTTTATCTTAATTAAAAAAAATACTCTTTATTATAAGATTAAGACATTTTTAGGTAGATATTTTATACATATATTACCTTAAAAGAGATTAGTTTTGTACATAACATATAAACTAAATTTGAAAATACCTTCTTAATCTAAATACTTTTTATACACAAATTAAAATTAAAAAACATTTTTTTGAAATACATTATCTTTTCTTTTTTTATATATAAATTGAAAACACCTTTTTTAATTAAAATGCACATTTGTACATACTATACGTAATTAAAATTAAACCTTTTTTACATAATGATTCAACACATTTTTCTAATATTAAAAACTCACAAACATTTTGACTAAAATATCTTTTAATTAAAACTTAACATTTAATCAAAATACTTCTTTTCTTTTGTACATAATTAAACATACAAAAATCAAGATCCATCTAAAAAACATTTATCTAGGTCAAAACCCTAAATACGGCTCAATTTCACATTTCGCACCGGTGCATAATTACACATACACAATTCACATACATATACATTTGTACACTTACACAAATACATTCATATTATCCTATACACATGTTTATCTTACATTTATATTTGATATTTATTTGATTGTGACATTCGATTTGGTTGTAAATTATTGGGTACTATAAATCTCATCCCCTTGTACATTTATACCCCCACTCCTGGATATTATTGTGTAACAGCGTAGATTTACATTCCGCAATTTATAGTTTTCCAATTATACCATGGTTAGACCTAGGGTTTGTATGTACATAAAATCAAAACGCTAGATAACCTAAATACAAGACAAATACATGTAATCAATACACAATCACACTTGCACCCCCCTAGGGTAAGCCCACATGTTGCCTTCCAAATGGGCCATGCTTGCACGTCGAGTTTCTTTGGCAAAACGAATTCAAACGATCATAAGTCCCTCGATGACGCTTTCGAAAGTCGCCTATCAAAAATGATCAAGTCCCTTCAAAACAAATTGCCGAAGACACTTGGCACCATTGCATTCATGGTCCATACAATGACCCGCGCCCGTCCCGAACGAACTTCCTAAATACAAGATTGCCTACCAATTTCAATGGTAGAACAAAATTGTTAAAAAGGGGTTAAAACACGACAAAAATCTTTTGAGAAAGCTTTAGGGTAGATAAACTCTTAAGTACTTGTCAATTTGCAAAGAAAACACTTGCCTAATTTCAAAACTCACTTCACAAACACTTTTCAAAAATCAAACTTGTCAAACCCTTGAAACATCTTTTTAAAAGATAAAACACCTTTTGTAAAACATTCGAGTAAAGAATTGTTACAAGGTTAGCCTAACATAAGGCATCTTTTCAAAAACATTTTCAAAACAATCCACAAAGCACCATTTCACACAATTGAAAACCAAGGCAAAGTCGATCTAAGCAAGTACCTAAGAGCCCATGGATAACCATGGATGAAAAGGGTGCTAATACCTTCCCTTTTCATAATCTACCCCCCGAACCCACGAAATATCTCAAAAAGGTTTTTTGCTGTGCTTTTTTAACCTTTCCTTTAGGATAAAATAAAAAGTCGGTGGCGACTCTTGCTAACCGCACAAGTGCGAATACGAATGCAAAACACTAGTCAGTTCTCCCACCGTATCACAACACCTTACATGCGTAATATGGCCCTTTTTGTAAGGAAACCAAGTGGGATAACCCTAGGGGGGATTGTGTGCAAGTGTGTTATTTTCAAGCTTGTTTTTTTATTTGGGATTAGGGTTTTCTATTTGATTGATTTTATTCTTTCCATACAAACCCTAATTACTAGCATATTATGTAAAAGCGATAAATTGCGAAATTTAAAGTTACTACGCTATTACAACATTTGTGGGAGGGGGTATACAATTTATGAATGGGGATCGCAATAATGTAAACCTAATTAATCTATTACAACCAAATTGAATATTGTACAAATAATTTGAAGGAATATATAAAGTACAAAATGCAAATTGAAAGAAATGATTTTTGTGTTTGGACTTTTGTATGAAAGAGGTTTTAACCTAAACCTAATTAAAGAAAAGAGTAATTAAGTTAAATTAACTTAAGTTAATAAAAGAAATTATTTAAGAAAAGATTTTAATTAAGAAGAGAATTTTTGAATGAAACCCTAAATCTATTTTAGTTGATTAAAAGAAAATAATTTTAAAGAAAAAAAGTATTTTTTTGTATTTTTTATATTTTGTCTTGAAAATAATACGTGGTGTCATGAAATATTTTTGGTCTTTTTTATATTAAAAATAAGCGTATTTAAATAAGTAATAATATAGTTTTAATTTACAAAGAAATTAATAAGAGTAAATAAAGTATAATGAATAAAAATAATTTTTATTTATGTGAGAAATATTTAAATTATGTCAAAATATAAATCTATTATTTTTATACATTTTATGATTCTTTTTGGTATTTTAGAAAATATATTTAAAAGAAAAAGAAATAAATAAATAAATAAAAATAAAATGGGCCAAGGTGGTGTCACAAGTAAACAGGGCGTATGCTTAGTAAAAACAAAAAAGAATGCCATGCCCAAAGGGCCCAGCGCCTGCAAACAAACATCAAAAAAATGTAAAAAATTTGGAAAAAAGCAAAATGGTCTCGCTGGGGCTTGAACCCAGGACCATAGGGTGAACAGGCGCGCGCTTTACCACTGGGGTGGCTATACATCCATTTATATAGGCAAAACCATAAATATATAAGGCAAATCCAGTCTTGATGACTTCATCTTCAACCTCCAACCGGTGTACCTTTAACTTCTTCATTTCTCAAAACAAAAATGGAAAGTGACAAAATGAAAGTTGTTGCATTTTTTCTCACGATTCTAACCATGTAAATAACTAAGGCTGGAAGTCAAAGATAATTGAGAATTTCTCTGGCCCTAATTTAAACCCTAAAAATTTCAGAAACTTCAACTATAAAATTCTCTAAGCTCAAGCCATATAAATGCAAACTATGGATATGTACAGCTTCGTGGCAATGAAGTCTACATTTTATCTTCACAGATGTAAGCCTAACAATGCCTAAGTAATGAGATATAAATTCAAGAAAAATACCTCAAAACTGGAAATCGTGAAATGCAAATGAGCTTGTTTCAGTCAGTGTTGATGATCAGGTTAGCTTCCTTGGACCTCTAGGAAGCTAGTGCAATGGTTGGCTTGAGCTGAGGATGGCTGGAATGGCCTGGAGAAGTCCAACTGTGATGCTCTATTTTTGGTTATGGAAGATAGGGAAAATGGTGTTACAGAAATGAAACAGGTACAAGGATGAGTTAGTCTTGATTCAAGGAAGCTTTAGAAACTAAAAGGCCAAGAAACGCACGAGGGAAATATGAGTTTGGTATGAAAAGTCAGAACTTGCACAACAATGGTGTTTTAGGACAATTTTTGGCTATAGGGGGTTTGAGTGAGTTTTAGGGGCTTCTTGCTTGTGTGTCAACTTGCAAATAGTGTGTATACTTATAAGCAAGAGGTTTTGAGGCTTGTAAGAACTCAGGTTTTGAATTTGCATCCTTAAGCCAAACATGTGATTTTTGAGAAAACAAGTTTCAATGCTTGTGTACTGGCTAAGATAGAGTAGTTTATGCTTTAAACAAGTTTGTTTCTGACTTTGTGGATGGAGTGTGATCAGAGGGAACCAGTTAGAGGCTCAAGAGTCACTTTATGCAAAAAGCTTGCTTTACAAGAATGGAAGTGTTCACTTTGTGCTATTAATGGAAATGCAACTTGGATAATAGCTCATTTGCTTGGATCAAAGCCTTAACAGCCGTGTAAGCATTTAATTAAGGAGTGACAAACAAGTTTGAGGCCTGCAAATCAAAGATTATGCAGCCTAGCATTGATTTGCATTTGTGTTCATCATGAAAATGACCTAAATTCAAGTGATAAAATCCTAATTTCATCTCTTCGATTATCCTTGCTCAAGAGTGATCTCAAGGATTTCTTGGATATTTTGGAAAGCTTGTAACATGCTCTACAACCTCTCTTTGAATTACTTTTTAAGATTCCCATTGGAACTATGTGAAAAATTGCCATGAAGTTAGGTCAAAAATCTGCCTAACTAGGGCAAAATTTCACTAAGTCATTTTTAGTTCATGAGCATATATTCACAAAATTATAACTTGAGATCCAAGCATTTTTAGGAGAAGTTGTGAGAAGAAAAGTTGTATATTTCATGGATATCTACAACTTCCATGATGGAAGTTTCTCTTGAATCATCTTGCATCATGGTGAAAATTTGGCTCAAAGTTATGAAAAAATAAGAAATTTTCTATACTTAGAAAAATTTCTAAGTTGAGAAATTTCATCTTTTCAAAATAAAATCTTGAATTCTTGAATTCTTGATGAACAAGTTTCATATTTTGATGTGTTTTTATGAATTATGATCTTTGGCATTTGATTTTGACCAAAAAGTCAAAGTTTGACTTTTTAGTATATAGTTGACTTTTGATCAGTTGACTGAAAAATTCATCTGTCAATCCAATGGACTTGTAGTGTTTTGAACCATGTCATTAGGTAAAAGTGATGCAATTGGACTCTTGAGATCATGCCTTAACCCAATTGATCTTTTTCTAGGTCAAAAACCAGAAATTGCCCTTTCCTAGTCAAAACCCTAATTTTGACCATTTTGCCCTTTTGATGATTTGATCAAATTTATTGAGGAATTATGGTCCAAACTTGATCAAATGATACATATGAGTTTAAAATGTTAGTTTGGATAAAAAATTATGAAGTTTGACTGTAAATTGACAATGGTTGACTTTTCCCCCAATACAGCTGATTTTAGGTCAACCGTTCAATTGACTGATCAAAAGTGTGATCCAAGGCTTGAAACTTGACATGATTAATATTAGGGGTCCCTAATGATCCTTGAAAGTCATATGAATCATTGATAGTCCAAAATTCCTTGTACAAACTCAAACCCTAATTTTGGTCATTAGTGCATGAGGAGGTGTCTTGAGCTGATCAAATCCTATTGTAGTCTTGAACCCAATGAGATCTTGTGATAAAATTCTTGATAAGTGAGAGGGCAAATTTTGGGGTACAACAGCTGCCCCTGTTCAATCTTCTTAAGCCTGAAGAGTTAGATTGGCATGTTTTGCCAGTCGTGACTCAAAGGTGGAAGATGATTGGACACTAGAGTGCCCAGAAATTTGCACTTGGTGATGTGAGAGTCGAGGGAATGGGCTTAAAGATGCCATTTGGAGAGGTGCTAGAAAGTTGCTGGAGATGGGCTTGTAGATGCCATCCAAAAGTGATTGTTGAATTATAATTTGTAAGTTGAAAGAATGAGTATCAGAATGGCGTCCGTGTCTAGTGCGTATCTGAACTGTATCAAAAGATTGTGTCTAAATAAGTATCAGAATGGCATCCGTGTCTGGAGCGTATCTGAACTCTATCTGAAAGTTGAGTTTAAATAAGTATCAGGATGGCATCTGTATCTGGTGCATATCTGAACTGTATCAAAAGATTGAGTATGAATAAGTATCAGAATGGCATCCGTGTCTAGAGCGTATCTGAACTATATCTGAAGATTGAGTCTGAATGAGTATCAGAATGGCATCTGTGACTGGTGCATATCTGAACTGTATCAAAAAATTGAGTCTGAATAAGTATTAGAATGGCATCCGTGTATGAAGCATATCTGAACTGTATCTGAAAGTTGAGTCTGAATGAGTATCAGAATGGCATCCGTGTCTGGAGTGTATCTGAACTGTATCTGAAAACTCTGAACATTTGTTAACGGTAGTTGTTAGTCTTATCCTAAAAAGGGTAAAATGTTAGCTAAAATGCAGAGTCATGTTTGCATGAAATGTATGATATAATGTATTTGTTTTATCAATGTTGATGATATATGGATGCAATGTATGTGCATGTGAGCCAATTTGCTGTAATGTTGTTGGATTAGGGGAAATAAATCCCTGACTGCCGCTTAGGATATGGAGTTTTCATGTCTTGAAGTTAAAGCATTGATGAATTTTTGTTTAGAGAAATAAACTCTATCTGTAAGGGAAATGACATGTATTTCCTGTAAAATCTCGTTGGGGAATCTTGAGAAATTTGACGACTTCTACTGGGGATCGACAATTTGAAACTTTGTTCCACTAGGGATTTAAATGACGTATTGCGGGGATTTCTTATGGAATAGTTTTGTACCCCAAAATTTTCCCACTCATTTTATCAACATTTCTCATCACAAGTGTTGTACCCCAAAATTTGCCCTCCTATTTCTCATTAACATTTCTCATCACAAAGCCCTTGGAGCTCAAGATCCAGTTAGGGTTTCATCTGCTCAAGACTTCTCCTTGCACTGTTGACCCAAATTAGGGTTTGTGTTTGCACAAGGATGTTTTGACCTAAAATGCCTAAGATGACTTTCATGCTTCATGTTGGACTCCCAAGTTTATACACATCAAGTTTCAAGTCTTGATTCCAAATTTTGCCCAGTCAATTGGACAGTTGACCTAGAAATCAGCTGTATTGGGGAAAAAGTCAACTGTGGCCAATTGACAGTCAAATCTCATGAAAATTGACCCACATCAACATTATGAACTCACATGGACCATTTGATCAAGTTTGGATCACAAGTCCACAAGAAATTTGATCAGATCACCAAAAGGGCAAAATGGTCATTTTTAGGGTTTTGACTGCACAAAGGCAATTTTTGACTGTTTGACCTAGACAATGGCAAACCAAGCTCACATATGGACTCAAGGACCCCATGGAATTATCTTGGCATGCTCAACAAGTTCAAAAGATCCCAAATGCACAAGATTGACAGTTGAATTTCCCAGTCAATTGATCAATTTTGACTGTATACTGAAAAGTCAAACTTTGACTTTTTGGTCAAAATCAAGAGTCAAGATTCATTTTTCATCAAAACATGCCAAATCATGAAACTTGTTCATCAAGAAATCAAGAAATGCAAATTAGGGTTTGAAGTGAAGATTTTTCATAACTTAGAATTTTTCTAAGTTATGAAAAACCCTAATTTTTTCTTAACTTTGCCCCACTTTCTCACCAAGATTCATTTGGATTCAAGAAAAAGTCCAAACATGAAAGTTGTAGCCTATTGCATGATCTACAACTTTGATTCACAAAGTTTTCCCAAAAGAGGCTTGTATCTCAAGTTACAATTTTTGGAATAAGGGTACTAAACCATTCTTAACTTAGTGAAATTTTGACCTTTTTAGGCAAGGTTTCTACCTAACTTCAAGACCATTTTTCACATACTTCCCCTTGGAATTTCAATTTGCATTTCAACGATGGATTCTAGTACACATTCCAATCTTTCCAAAATGTCCAAGAACTCATCAAACAACCTCATGACTTGAGAGAATCGAATTTTGCAATATGGCAAAAACTCACTTTTGAATTGGCCAATTTTCATGTTCATAACTTGTGCAATTTTTCAAATCAGCATGCTTCCCTTGATTACAGGCCTCTAAACCATCCAACACTCATAAATTTAATGCAAACTCTTTGTGCCAAGACCATGTTCTATGTGTTCAAGCATTGCATGATGGATTAATCCCAAAATAGATAAAGCACTTTAACCATTTTTGCAAAAGTAAGCTTTATGTCAAAATGAAAATCCAAGAAGTACAGATCAAATCCCCTTGGCACAAGTTTAGGGACTAATCACACTGATCAATGCCAAGGTTTGCAGCATGTTATGGGGGCCTCTACCTGTCTAAACACCAACTTGGCTTTTGGTTGCTTAAAGTGTAAGAAATATGGCATAACTGAACACAACTTTGATCTCAGCAATAGAACCCTTAAGCAAATATTTTGTACACATTCAAGACATCCTAACTGAGCTAGCACACGACTCCAACACCTCCATTGCCCTCTAGAATACAGAACCACCCTCAAACTGCCAAAACAGAGCTCCTACTGCAGTTTGAGTGCCAACTCTCATCTCTTTCATGCATTCTTGCTAAAAGCTTATCAAACACATTCCCTAGCATCACTTGAAGCTAACCAAAGTCTCAAACACGACCTATAACTCCTCTAATCAGTTCCACCATTTTCACTTTCTTGTTTTGCAGTTGAAGGTCCATAGCTCGATTCAAGGTGTTTCAAAGCAAAGTAAGCATTGGAATAGCATCACTACACTTCAGGCAAGCTATACAGATCATCATCTTGCCCTGAAAGCTCCCCCATTGCCAGATACAACTTCAACTGAACAGGTATCTTCTTGAACTTCTAACTCTTAATGTAGGCATTGTTAGCTCTAGGTTTGTGAATAAGAAGTGTTCTACTCATGCCCCTGAATCTGTACATACTCTTACTTTTCATTTATTTTGCCTGAGCTATGAGAATTTAAGGTCTGAATGTTGATAAAAAGTTAGGTTAGGATTTGGGAATGATAAAATTCTCTCTCATTTCTGAGAGTTAGGATGAGTTCTTTACATATTTAGAATCGTGGCTTGATGATTAACATTTCTTATGTTGAAAGTTTGTGCAAAAAGTCAAGGAATCCAGATGTTTGAACTTGAGTACAGGCGCGTGTTTTTGAACAAGAAGTTGTCTGAAGGTTGAAGAAAGGTCTTCATGGGTTGGGTCTGTTGTGTCATTTCTCTTCACACCCTATTTTTGCTTTCATACCCCCTGAGCCCATTTTGTTTGTTTTAATGATTTTTTTGACTTTTCTTTTTTTTATTCTGACTTATTTATTTTTCCTAATAATATTAAAAACATAAAAAACATTTTTACACCATTTTTATATTTTTTAGGCATTTATTTGTTTATATGAACCATTTATACATAAATAATATATATATACTATTATTTAGAAAAACTAGAAAAATAATGCAAATATATTTTATTTCTGATTTTTATTTCATTTTCTCTTTTGAAAACATTTTGTATCAAAAAAATATTTCTTTTATAAATATTAAATATTATTATTTTGTATATATAATATTTATTTAGTAAATAATAAAGATATTTATATATGTATTAGTATATTTAGGTTAAAATACAAAAAATACATGCATTTTTCTTTTATTAATATTTGACCTCAAAAAAAAATACTTTTTATAAATATACTTCATTTTATTTTATTTTTTGTATATAATAAACAAATACTTGTATAAATTAAATAATATATATATTTACTTAATAAAATTAGGGTTTTACCCTTAAAACACAAAAACTCCAAAAATATTACTTTTTTTATTTTATTCATTTTTTGTTTATTTGACATAAAAAATATCTTTTTTCCATACATATAAAAACCCTTTTTGCATCTTGCATATTTATTTTATTTCTATTTAGTTTGTGCAAATTAATTACCTTGTAAATAATTCAATATTGATGTAATAGCTAGGTTTAATTTCCTTGTCAATATCCCCCATTTGAACATTTGTACCCCCCTTCCCATATTGTGTTGTAATAGTGTAGGAATTTTACTTTTCGCACTTTAACGCTTTCTAAATATACCATGCTAGAACTAGGGTTTGTATGCAAATAAAACGAACAAAAATAGTTTGACCTAATTTCAAGATAATCAAGCATGAAAATGGACAACACATATCACACTTGCACCCCTAGGGTATTCCACTTGTTGCCTTCAATAATGGGCCATATTGTATGTTAGGTTTCTTTGGGCAAAAACAAACAATTCAAATGATCATAGTCCCTCGATGACGCTTTCGAAAAGTTGCTTAAAATGATCAAGTCCCTTTCAAGGAAAAATTGCCCAAAGATACTTAACACTATTGCAATTATGGTCTAAACGATGACCCGCGCCCGTCCCTTTCACCTCCTAACACAAGATTGTCCACCAAATGCAATGGTGGAACAAAATTGTTAAAAGGGTTAAAACACAACAAAAATCTTTGAGAACTTTAGGGTAGATAGCTCTTAGGTACTTGTCAACTTGTAAAAACAAAAACACTTGCCTATTTTTCAAGCTACACTTCACAAAAAATTTCAAAACAAACTTTCAAAAAACCTTGAAACATCTTTTCAAAAAAGACAAACACCTTTTGTAAAACATTCGAGTAAAGAATTGTTACAAGAGTAGCCTAGACAAGGCATCTTTTTTTCAAAACATTTTTCAAAAGCCACACACAAAGCACCATTTCAAACAATTGAAAACCAAGGCAAGTTGATCTAAGCAAGTACCTAAGAGCCCATGGATAACCATGGATAGAAAGGGTGCTAATACCTTCCCTTTCTATAATCTACTCCCCGGACCCAAGAAAAATCTCAAAGGTTTTTGCTGTGCTTTTTAAACTTTTCCTTAGGATAAAATAAAAAGTCGGTGGCGACTCTTGCTCAATCGAAACATTTGCGAAAACAAACGCAAAACCATAGTCAGTTCTCCCACCGTATCACAACAAGGCTCTTGGAACTCAAGATCGAGTTAGGGTTTGCTCTGCTTAAGACACCTCCTTGCACTGTTGACCTAAATTAGGATTTGAGTTTGCACAGGGATTTTTGCTTCAATGCCCAAATTGACTTTCATACTTCATGTTGGACTCATAAGTTTGTCCATACCAAGTTTCAAGCCTTGAATCAAATTTTTGCCCAAGCAATTGGATAGTTGACCTAGAAATCAGTTGTATTGAGGAAAAAAGTCAACTGTGACTAATTTACAGTTAAACCTCATGAATTTTGACCCACATCAACATTATGAACTCATATGAACCATTTGATCAAGTTTGGACTACAAATCCACAAGAAATTTGACCAGATCACCAAAAGGGCAAAATGGTCATTTTAGGGTTTTGACTGTACAAAGGCTATTTTTGACTGTTTGACCTAGCCAGCGGCAAATTAAGCTCAACCATGGACTCAAGGACCCAATGACATTATGTTGACCTATTCAACAAGTTCAAAAGATCTCAAATGCATTGGATTGACAGATGAATTCTTCAGTCAACTGATCAATATTTTATCAAGATATGTCAAATTATGAAACTTGTTCACCAAGAAACCCAAAATTGCAAATTAGGGTTTGAAATTGAAAAAAATTTCATAACTTAGAATTTTTCTAAGTTATGAAATTTTCTTAATTTTTCCTAACTTTGCCCCATATTTTCACCATGATGAAAATGGATTCAAACAAAACTTACAACATGAAAGTTGTAGTCCTCCACAAATTCTACAACTTTGATTCACAAAGTTTTCTCAAAGGAAGCTTGGATTTCAAGTTATTATTTTTGGAACAAGGGTCCCTAAAACTTTTAACTTAGAGAAATTTTGCCCTAGTTTAGGCAGGATTTTGACCCATCTTCTTGGCCATTTTTCACATAGTTCCACTTGGAGTATCAAGTTGCACTTCAAATATGGATTATAGTACATGTTGCAAGCTTTCCAAATTGTCCAAGAACTCCTCAAACACATTTGTGGTTAGGGAGAATCGAATGCTTGAAGTTGGCAAAAACTCACTTTGTATCCATGGCCAATACATGTTCATACAAGTTGCAAAATCTGTCCAAACTAGCTTTGTACTTGATTAAGGTCTCTAAACCAATTCACACTCAAAAATTAATTGCAAATACATTGGACATTGGTATTATTCTGATCAATGGAGCTTGGCACAATGAATAAATCCATTTTGGGCATAAAGGTAGCACTTCCATTTACATAAAGCATGCTTTATGTCAAGTTGCATTTCTTGAGCCATACACCAAGCCCTTTGCTGCAAACAAGGCCCCCTAATGTCAGGAAAAGTTCAACAACTTTGTGCAGCTAGGTTACAAGCCAGTACAGCCACAACATTGTCAACTCTCACTTTTTACTTCAAAACCAAGTAATTGTGCAAAAGGTCAACAACTTGAGCATCTGATATATTCAACTCTTGCCAACATTTAAAACAAGTTTTTTGCATTGCCTTGAGCCAGAAACACGATTTGTTGAGCCCTCAAGCCTCCCAAAAATACTAAGTCACTTCTTCTTGCAAAACAGGGCACTCCTTGCAGATTCACATCCATCACACAAATCCCTCGCGTGTTTTGCCCCAAACCAATTCCAATACCTTCCATTCAACTCACTCAAGCTATCCCAAACCTCCATTGCCAACTGTAACTCCATTTACAGTGTTTACCATTTCTGTTTTGAAGCTTTGCAGGTTGAGTTCTATAGAGAGATTCAGACCATTTCAAAGCAAGCTAAGCATTGGGAAAGGTCCAGGGAACATCAAGCAAGCTCAAAAGAACCACAGGCCTCACTGAAAGTTGCTGCATTACCATACTCGAGCTTGACTGAAACAAGTATTTCTCAAACTTTTATCTCTCTATTTAGGAACATTTAGCCTTAGGTTTGTGAATGAAAGATATAGTACTCATTGACATGAAACCATACATATGCTCAGTTTTCATTTATATCAAACGTGCTAAGAGAATTTCATCCATGAACATGCTGAAAAAACTAGGTCAAATTTTAGGGTCAGAGAAATTCTCTCTAGTCTTTGAGAGTTAGATTAAGTTTTTTATATGGTTAGAATCGTGATTTGATGCTCTACAAGTTTCATGTTTTGAATTTTGGCAAAAGATCACGTATACAGGATGTAGCATTTGAACTGGGCAAGCGCACGTTGTTGTCACAAGGAAGAAGATGAAGTGGAAATGGGTTGGGCCTGTTTGTTCTCACTTTTGACACCCCTCTTTTCAGTTTCACACCCCCTGGCCCAATTTCTTTATATTTTGTTATTTTTGCATTTTTATTTCATTTCTGATTTTATTATTTTATCCCCAAATATAAAAAATGCTTAAAAATATTTTCACATTTTTTTACATTTATTTAGCATATTATTCCATTTTTTCTAACATTAGAACATTTTAATACTTTTCATTATTTGTTTAATTTTTAAAAAAAAAACAATGAAAATAATACTTTTATTTTTATTTCTTATTTTTATTCACACTGAAAATATTTTTCTTGAATATATTTTATTTTTGTAAATATTTTATTTTATTTTATACATACTTAATATATTTAATACATATATACTTCTATTTTATTAAATAATTAGAACAAAGATATAAAAATATTACCTTTTTATTTTTTATACTAAAAAATACCTTTTCTTCAATATATTTCATTTTTTATTTAATCAACTTTTTTAGGGTTTACCCCTTAATTAAATAAAATCAACTTTTTTAGGGTTTACCCCTTAAGAAAAATTAGGGTTTACCCCTTAATTAAATAAAATCAACTTTTTTATTTTAATTCTTTACACCTTTTTCACAATAAAAATACTTTACATACATAAATAAATAAAAACTTCTTTTTTGCATAATACATTTCATTTAATATTTATTTATCTTGTTTATTTAAATATTGTACATTTAAATATTGATGTATTTATAATTCAATTTGGATTTAATAGTAATCTAGGGTTTATATTTCTTGTCAAATATCCCCTTATTCAAAATTGTACCCCCATCCCCATAATCATGTCGTAATAGCTTAGAATTTAAATTCTCGCACTTAACGCTTTCAATTATGCCATGATTAGAGAATTAGGGTTTGTATGCAAAATCAAATTGACAAATAGTTTGACCTAATCAAAGACAAAAATGCATGAAAAAACAAATACAATGCACACTTGCACCCCTAGGGTTACAATCCACTTGTTGCCTTCAAAAATGGGCCATGGTATGCATGTTAAGCACTTTGGCAAAACAAAAACAAAACAAAAGATCATAGTCCCTCGATGACACTATCTGAGTTGCCTAAACAAAATGATCAAGTCCCTCAAGAAAATTGCCAAAAATACTTGACACAATTGCTATCATGGTCTATACGATGACCCGCGCCTGTCCCGTTTAACATCCTAACACAAGGTTGTTCACCAAATGCAATGGTGAAACAACACTGTTAAAAGGGTTAAAAATATAAGAAAGATCTTTGAGTAAATTAGGATAGATAACTCTTATTTACTTGATCAAAAGCTTGCAAGAACATCCTTGCTATTTTCAAACACACTTTACAACACAATTTCAAGATCCAACTTTCAAACATTGAAAACTTTTCAAAAGACAAAAGCATCTTTGTATACATTCAAACAAGAATCATTACAAAGGTTGCCACGACGATGGCCTCTTTTCAAAACATCTTTCAAAACCACACACAAAGCACCATTTCAAACAATTGAAGAGCACCATTTCAAAAAATTGAAAAAACAAAGCAAGTGATCTAAATAAGTAACTAAGAGTCCATGGATAACCATGGATGAAAAGGGTGCTTGTAACTTCCCTTTTCATAATCTACTCCCCGAACCCAAGAAAACATCTCAAAGGTCTTTCCTATGCTTTTTGGCCTTTCCTTAGGATAAAATAAAAAGTCGGTGGCGACTCTTGCTAAACTGAAACATTTGTGAACACAAACGCGAAACCTCAAGTCAGTTCTCCCACCATATCACAGAACAGGCGACCCTGCTGCGGAATAACTTTAAAAGTGGAGTAACCTTAGGGTTTAGATCACCTTTGAATGTTTTGATTGTTTTGATTGCTTTACATATGGTTCTCTTGTTTGGGTTTGAATCCTTCACCCGGATTTTTGGGAAAAATTCATAGGTAAATATCAATACATTGTGGAAACTGTGCGGGGTATACCGACATGGTTGAAGAAATAGCTATATTAGTGCGACATATTTGTGAGTACCGGTAGCCTTTGAGTCAATCAAAGAGAATACGGGGCCGCTGAGTGATGTCATGAAGCACTAATGAACTCTTAGAACCTTACTTGACCATTTTGGCCTTTTTTAGGGGTAGTGAGATGACCGGCTTTGGTACAGTCCGAAGTTGGTAGATACTCGATACTACACTCATTGAGGGTTGTTTTCTTGGAATATTTTGGTCGCCAGTTAAGTGGCTAAACCAAACCAATGAACACAGAAAATAATCCAGTGATATTGAGCTCTTTAGAACCCGGTTACTATTTATAGGACAGGTTGAGCCAACTAACTTTAAGAGGGTACTCCTATGAAACCTCATGCAAGCCTGAAACTAGGATCTTGTGTGACTTGCTTGTACATATGTTTGTGCATACATCATGAACATCATAAAGCATCATATGCATCCACTAACCATTTCAAGGGTTTGGATCTTCATTTTTGTTCTTGTTTTGTAGGTCATGGAATCTCTTCGCAGGAAAACAATTCAAGTCAACCTTGTGAGAATCCCTCCTCAGCTCAAGGAGCTTACTTCCAAGGTTCCAGAGAATTCTCTCTTCAGTGAAAGACATGGTAGACTTCTCAACTTGGTCAACTCCAACATTGAAGAAGACATGGTGAAAGTTCTCTTCCAGTTCTTTGACCCCCTACACCACTATTTCACATTCCCTGATTACCGACTAGTACCTACTTTGGAGGAATTTTCTCAACTTTTGAGGATTCCTATTCTTCATCAACTACCCTACAATGGTACGGAAAAAGAACCAAAGCCTGAAGATGTTGCTCAAGCCTTACACTTGCAACCATCTGATATCAAAGGTCATTGGGAAACCAGAAGTGGTGTCAAGGGTTTCTTGGCAAAGTTCCTGTTTGAGAAGGCACAAGACTGCTGGAATTCTCTAGATCTATAAGCTTTTGAGGAGATTGTAGCACTTCTCATCTATGGGTTGGTCTTGTTCCCAAACCCTGATCAACTTATAGATGTGAATGTTGTCAAGATTTTCATATCTCGGAATCCTGTGCCTACATTGCTTGGGGACATCCTACACTCATTTTACACACGAACAATGAGGAAAAGAGGTGTTCTCATGTGTTGTACTCCTCTCCTATCAAGGTGGTTTATTTCTCATCTTCCACAATCAGTTTTGAAGAATGATCAAGGTTTAAGGTGGTCACAACGGTTGATGACCCTCACATATTCTGATGTTCGGTGTTCTCGGTCCAAAGAAAATATCGTCATCATTGATCGTTGTGGGGAATTCCCTAATGTCCCGCTACTTGGCATTAGAGGAGGCATTACCTACAACCCCTTTTTAGCTTTGAGACAATTTGGATATGCTCAGAGGGATGGCCCTCATGACATGTTGATTCCTGACTTGGTTTTTGACTTCGACAACGATGCGCAAGGACTTCGACAAAGGTTCATCAGAGCTTAGAGGATGACCAACAAAGTGGATAGTAAGACACTGGGGCACAAGAATTCCATCCCCCTTGAGCCTTATCTCAAGTGGGTACGAACCCGCGCCCAGAATCTTATAATGCCATATCCTCACATTCTCCCCGTGATCAAAGAGCCTGTTATGGAAGGAGAGGTTCCATACACCCTCCTACATCCTGACATGCCAACATCATTGGAAGAATTACAAAAGAGTTGGATCCAACTCAAGGAGGAACGGAATACTTTTGAAGCCAGCTTCTATGCCAGTGAGAAGAAGGTTTTGGAGCTTACCCGCCGACTTCACGAGGAGGAAACTCTCAACACTTACATCGCACCAAAAAGGATGCGCAATGTCTTTTTACATTAAGAATTTTTTAATATTTTTCCCATGGGGCACTTATGTACTAACAAATTTCTCCTTAATATGATGCGTGTTCTTTTTGTTTGCAACAAATTTGAATTTTCTGAATCCTTGAATGCATTACATGAATAACATATCATTCATCATATGCATAAACAAGTCTTCACACCAGGTTTCCTTATCTTTCTACTGTTTATTTCATCCAGATGGATTTGGAGCAGACGGTTAAGGATCTGCAAGCGCAGAACTCTCAATTCCAGCAACTCCTCATGACCTTAGCAAAGGGTCAAGAGGACCTTAAAGCACTGTTGGAGAAAGATAAAGAGAAAAAGAAGAAAAGACCCGGTGTGGTCATTATGGGAAGGAGGTTTGAAAACCATGCTAGAAAAGTTCTCGAGTTCCCCTCGACGTCTGATGAGGGGGTGGTAAAGGAAAAGGAACTGCAATGCCTTCTGAATCTGAAGTTGAAGGAGAAGAAGAGGAAGAAGAAGAAGATTACTCCGAATAGAAATATCCCCCGGCAGATGATAAGTTTAAAAATCTTGAGGATCGGTTGGCAGCCATTGAGTTGCAAAGGGTGCCTGGTTTAGATTTTGAAGAACTAGGGTTGGTCGCTGGGATCGTTATTCCTCCCAAGTTCAAAGTTCCTACATTTGTTAAGTATGACGGTCTGTCGTGTCCGGAGATGCATCTAAGATCCTACGTCCAAAAGATCCAACCCCACTCATCTGATAAGGATCTTTGGTCCATTTTTTCCAAGACAGTTTGTCAGGCACACAATTGGACTGGTTCTATCAACTCGAGAGATCGGAGGTTCATAACTGGGAAGACTTAGTTGCTGCCTTCTATCGACAATACCAATACAATGCTGATTTAGCGCCTACTCGTACTCAACTACAGAGTATGGGTATGGCTTCTAACGAGGGATTTAAAGAGTATGCCCAGACGTGGCGTGATCTGGCTGGAAGGGTGCAGCCACCATTGTCGGATAGAGAGCTAGTTGACATGTTTTTAGGGACCCTGTCTGGGCCTTTCTTCAATCATTTAATTGGGAGCTCCTCCGTGGGATTCACCGAATTAATTCTGACCGGTGAAAGGGTTGAGGCCGGCATTAAAAGTGGTAAGATTCAGAAAGATGCCTCCGTGTCCACTGCCATTAAGAAGACCTTCCCAGCTAAGAAGGAAGCTTCTGCTATTTATTCTCAGAAAATCCAAGGAAGAACCGAGCGCCGGCCAACTGTGGGGGCTGTGATGATCCAAAACTCTTCAAATGATCAACCTCGCAACAATCATCCAAGATCTAATCAGCAAAGGGTAGAAAGGCCATAACGGCAATTCACCCGAATCAACATGACACCGGCTCAAGTACTCCCTCATCTGCTAAAGCTGAATCTTACCAATTTGAAGGAAGCGCCAAAGAACCCCAATACCTCTTCTCCATATTACCACTCCAATGCAAAATGTGCTTACCACTCTGACAGTATAGGGCATGATACCAACAACTGTTGGGCTCTTAAGAACAAAATCCAAGACCTGATCGACGCCAAGGAGGTAGAATTTGATGCGCCCGAAAAGCTGAATGTGATTTCTGCCCCAATGCCCAAGCACGGTCATAATGTTCATGTCGTTATGGAAGACCTTCATGTTATCCCTAATTTTTGCCCGAACCCTTTTGGTTCGCCGGGATGCCCTTGTTTTTCCTAGGTATGTCAACCTAGCGGGTCTCTTATGCGTAGTATCTTTTGACTATATCCGCGTTTTCAGGGTGCGGCAAGTCGTCGCCATCTATGGTGGTCAAGATCATTTCCCCACCATAGGAAATGTTTTTTATTACAAATGTTCCTTCATAGGTAGGAGTCCACTTGCCCCTAGGATCACCTTGTGGCAGTATGATGCGTTTGATCACTAGATCTCCAACTTGATACACTTGGCGTCTGACCTTTTTGTTGAAAGCCTTGATCATTCGTTTTTTATACATCTGACCATGGCAAACAGCAGTAAGTCTCTTCTCATCAATCAAGTTAAGTTGATCAAGTCGAGTCTGGATCCAGTCGTCTTCATTCAGCCCTGCATCCTTCATAATCCTCAGAGAGGGGATTTGGACCTTGATAGGCAAGACAACTTCCATGTCGTAAACCAGATAATAGGGTGTTTCCCCAGTTGATGTGTGAGCCGTGGTACGATACCCTTGGAGAGCGAATGGAAAAATCTTATTCCAGTCTTTGTACGTGATTGTCATTTTATGTATGATCTTTTTAATGTTTTTATTTGCAGCTTTGACAGCACCATTCATCTTCGGTTGGTAAGGAGAAGAATTGTGATGCTGGATCTTGAATTGTTTGCACAAGGAGGTGATCATAGTGTTGTTGAGATTTGTACCATTGTCAGTGATGATCCTTTCCGGGATACCGTACCGGCAAATGAGATTTTATTTGATGAAGCAGGCAACAACATTCTTGGTAACGGAAGCGAAAGAAGTTTCGTCCACCCATTTTGTAAAATATTCAATGGCCACTAGGATGAAGCGGTGTCCATTGGAGGTTGTCGGCTTGATTTCCCCAATCATATCGATTCCTCACATAACAAAGGGCCAAGGAGCCTTCGAGACATTCAGAGGAACTGGAGGCACGTTCACCTTGTCAGCATAAATCAGGCATTTATGGCAGGTTCGAGAGTGTTGATAGAAATATGCTTCCATGGTGGACCAGTAATAGCGTGCACGTAGGATTTTATTTTCCATCGTATGCCCACTAGAATGGGTGTCAAAAGTGCCTTCATGTAATTCAGCCATGATCCTTTCAGCTTCAACTTTATCTACACACCGAAGTAACACAGAGTCATGATTGCGCTTGTACAGGATTCCATTACTAAGGAAAAATTTAGCAGAGAATATCCTTAAGAACTTCTTATCATTGATTGAAGCTCCTTCTGGGTATTCTTGAGCCTCGAGATACCTCTTGACTTCATGAAACCAAGGCTGGTCCACTACTTCTTCAGTATTAATCTCGTGACAGTACGCTGGTTCCTCCATTCGTTCAATGGTGATATGGGTAGCCTCGTTATCCCAATTAAGTTTAAACATAGATGACATTGTGGCTAGAGCGTCTTCTAGCTGATTTTCTTCTCGCGGGAAATGCTCGAAGGTAATCTTCTCAAATTTTGGTAGCAATGTCAAAACATGTTCTTTGTAAGGGATAAGGTTTGGGTGTTTGGTGTCTCATTCCCCTTTGATCTGGCTGATAACCAAAGTTGAATCTCCGAATACATCCAAAGATTTGATCCCCAAGTCTATGGCAGCTTTGAGACCGAAGATGCACGCTTTGTATTCCGCCATGTTGTTTGTACAATTGAAGCAAAGTTTGGCAGTGAAGGGAGTATGACACCCTTCCGGAGATATGAGTACAACACTAATACCATTGTCGAGTGCATTGGACGCTCCATCAAAGAACAGGGTCCATCAGGATCCTTGTTCAGGTCTGTCATATGGCCTGAATTCTTCACAGTTGTCTAATGTCATGATGTCTTCATCCGGAAATTCGAACTTCATGGACTGGTAGTCTTCTACAGCCTGGTGAGCAAGGTGATCAGCTAGTACACTGCCCTTTATTGCTTTCTGGGTAGTATATTGTATGTCATATTCCGTTAGAATTATCTGCCATCTCGCTATTCTCCCAGAAAGAGCAGGCTTCTCGAAGATGTATTTTATCGGATCCATTTTAGATATCAGCAAGGTAGTATGAGTCAGCATATATTGTCTTAGCTGGCAAGTAGCCCATGCCAGAGCGCAGCAAGTTTTCTCGAGCAGTGAATATCTGGTTTCATAGTTGGTAAACTTTTTGCTCAGGTAGTAAATAGCATGCTCTTTTTGGCCAGACTCGTCATGCTTCCCCAATACACACCCCATTGAGTTTTCTAAAACAGTCAGATACATGATCAACAGTATTCCCTCGACTGGTGGCATCAACACAGGAGGCTCTTGTAATTATTCTTTGATTTTGTCAAAAGCAATTTGGCATTGATCATTCCATTTGACTACTTGATCTTTCTTCAATAGTTTGAAGATTGGATCACAAGTAGCTGTCAGGTGAGAAATGAATATGGCAATATAGTTCAAATGTCCCAAGAATCCTCTGACTTCCTTTTCAGTGCGAGGAGAAGGCATCTCTTGTATTGCTTTAACTTTGGCAGGATCGGCCTCGATACCTTTGTTGCTGACGATAAAGCCTAGGAGTTTACCAGACCATACCCCAAATGTGCATTTGTTTGGATTCAACCTCAGCTTGTACTTCTTTAGTCTCTCAAACAGTTTTTGTAAGTGATCAAGATGCTCTTCTTCCGTTTGAGATCTGGCTATCATATTGTCCACATAGACCTCTATTTCGTGATGTATCATGTCATGAAATAAAGCTACCATGGCACGCTGATAGGTTGCCCCTGCGTTCTTTAGTCCGAATGGCATTACCTTGTAGTAGAATGTGCCCCATTGTGTGACAAATGTTGTTTTCTCCATGTCCTCAGGCGCCATTTTGATTTGGTTGTAGCCTGAGAAACCGTCCATGAAGGAAAACAATTTGTGTTGTGCCGTATTGTCAACTAGGATGTCAATGTAGGAAAGTTGGAAATCATCCTTAGGGCTTGCCCTATTCAAATCTCTGTAGTCCACACACATTCGCATCTTGCCGTCCTTTTTGGGCATGATAACAACATTGGCAACCCATTAGGGATAAGAGGTGACAGCCAAGAATCCAGCGTTGAATTGCTTCATGACCTCTACTTTAATCTTTTCTGACATATCAGGCCTCATGCGGAGAACTTTTTACTTTACTGGCGGACAATCTTCTCTTGTAGGCAAACGATGTACCACAATGTCTACATCAAGTCCCGACATGTCTTCATATGACCAGGCAAAGACTTCAATATAATCGTGTAACAACTGAATCATACGCTCCTTTACACCGAGTTCCAAATTGGCACCCACCTTGACCTCTTTTTTGTCCTCTTAGGTACCTAGATTGATCGTATCCACGGGTTCCTCGTGAGGCTGAATAGTTCTCTCTTCTTGTTGTAGCAATTTGGCAAGTTCCCCTGGTACTTCACAATCTTCCTCACCTTCTTCTTCAGCTTGGTAGATTAGATTCTCAGAGTCACAAAAGGCCATAACAGTATCGTTATCCATGGGATCCTGAATGGATGTATACCTGCATTGTGAGTGTGGGTGTGTGTAAGGGTATAGTTATCTTTAAAAGAAAGTAAAATGTAAAAGAAAAACAATGAGCGCAAAAGTTTGTATGCGAAAACGTCCATGATTCATTGATGTCATATGAAAATGAGATAATAACCCTTACAAATGGACCGTTGTGCCTCGGGTAAGACACAAGGTTTTAAGAGTGCAAATTGTTTCAATATTACAGATCCAACAAAATGTAAAGACAAATTACTGTGGGATAAAAGTGATCGGGACAAATTCTCTAGCCACCTAATTGTTGAGCCCTCCATTGAAAGTCGGGAAGATCCACTCCTCCAGGTTGCAACCATCTTCTACCGCGTTGACTTCACAGTTGCTGATCTTCAGGGGTGGTCCTCCAGCACGAGCGCAGCGTATAAACTTCTGAGCACTTGAAGTGAAACCTAGGCCAAACTTGTCAGACTTATATGGGATATCTGGGAGTTGTCCCTAGATAGTGCACCCGCCTTCTTCTACCACTGCTTTGGCATCCTTCAGAGATGACATCCGGAGTGGAGGCCTTGTAATCTTGGGAACCTGAGACACAGCCTTGGTCACTGCCACATCTTAGGGGACCTCTTCAAAGTGTTGAAATGGATTTTCAATAAATTCACCGTCTAATTCCACATATCTGAAGGAATTGAGATGGCTGATCATGTATTCTTCCTCTCCATGAACGGTGATAATCTTCCCTTGAACTGGATACTTCAACATCTGGTGCAGCGTAGAAGTAACAGCTCCAGCATTGTGGATCTATGGTCGGCCTAGCAGGCAGGAGTATGAAGGGCGGATGTCCATTACATAAAAAGTTGAATTGAAAGTTTGGGTTCCAACCTTTATGGGGATATCTACTTCCCCATGCACCATCCTTTTCGAGTCGTCGAAAGCCCTTACTACTATGTTGCTTGGCTTTAGAGTCAACCCCTCACAGTCAAGTCTATCGAGAGCCTTTTTGGGAAGTACATTCAGAGGTGAGCCAGTGTCCACCAAAACATGAGCCAGAGTTGTGCCCCTACATTCCACTGAGACATGCAATGCCTCATTATGCTTCCTTCCCCTCGGCATCAGATCAGCATCTGAAAAACCTAAACCATTTTCCGCAGTTAGGCTGGCTACGCAGTCTTGAAACTGATCGGCAGATGTCTATCGAGGTACATGGGCGGTTTTTAAGAACTTCACCAAGGCTTTTGCATGTACCTCAAAGCATAGTAGTAATGCCAGCATGGAGATTTTAGAGGGGGTTTGCCCCAGTTGTTCAACTACATCATAGTCGCTTCTCTTTATAATTTTTAGGATCTCCTCCATTTCTTTCTTGGAGGTCTCATGGATGGTCAATGACTGAGCCTTCGTCTGGACAGGCTCAATCATAATATTTTTTCCTCGAGTCTCGGTCAACTCGGCAGCAGGAGCGTCAGTAAGAATGATTACAGGGGTTGTAACGGCTTTGTCAATTGGAGTATTTGTAGAGATGATTATGGGTGTGGGAGTAACCATTGGAGCAGCCACATGGATGATTATGGGTCCAGAAACTGCTTTTGGGGGAGCAATTTCTGGAGAAAAGATCCTACCACTTCGAGTAATTTTTCTAGTTCCTGCAATGTTACTGATGTCGGAGTTGACTTTCTCGGAGATTAAATCTTCGGCGGCTGGCCTGTCCTGTTTGATACCATGGTAATAGACATCCCTTCCATAATTCCATGGTATGGTTTTATCTCATGTATATGGGATTGGTCCAGGCATTGTGATTATTAAAGGAGATGCTTTAGGAACTGATGTAATTCTAACGGGTCTTTTGGTGGAGACCCTGGAAGAATTGGAGGAAATGGTAATGATAGAAACATCTTCAAAAGGAACAGGTGGAACAGAAGTCTTCTCGAATAAAATTTCTTTGTTATCTATTAGGCATTGAACGCCTGCTTTCAACAAAGGACAGCTGGTTGGTGAGGATAAACAGAAATGGCAAACTTCATCACAGCCCGGGAACACACCGGCCTTCAACAAATTCATTTTAATAGTCAGTAGTGGGGTCATGAGTTCATCAATTGAAGTAACATTTGACATTTGACTTTTCAAGCGCATTGAACTCAATTTCTTTTGCTTCAATGATGTCTTGTATTTTGTTCTTTAGAGCCCAACATTTATTAGTATCGTGACCAGGACTTTCAGAGTGATATGCGCAACGGGCACTGGGATGATAATGAGGAGATGTTGTATTGGGGGTTTTTGGAGCTTCTTTTAAGGTCACCAAGTTAGATCTTAGTAGATGCGGTAATACTTGAGACGGGGTCATGTTGATTCTGGTGAACTGCCTGACTGGCCTTTCCATCCTTGGTTGATTATTTCTTTGTTGATCAGAGGCAGGCTTAGGAATCATAATAGCCCCCACCATTGGTCGACGTTCGGCCCTATCTTGGTTTCTTTGCGGATATACAACAACCACCTCTTTCTTTCTGATGAAGGGCTTCCTTACAGCTATAAAAGAATATGTGTCTTTCTGAATCTTTCCATTCTTTATACCGGCTTCTATCCTCTCTCCGGTCAATATTAGTTCAGTGAAGCCTGCAGATGAACTTCCGATTAAATGATTGAAGAAGGGACCGGATAAGGTGCCCAAAAACATTTCTACCAATTCTCTCTCAGATAGAGGGGGTTGAACTCTTCCAGCCAAATCTCTCCACTTTTGTGCGTAGTCTTTGAAACCTTCATTGGAAACCATGGCCATACTCTGGAGTTGAGTACGGGTAGGCGCAAGATCAACATTGTATTGGTATTGCTTGTAGAAGGCTGCAGCAAGATCTTCCCAATTGTGAATGTTGGCTCTTTCTAGTTGGTAAAACCAGTCAAGTTGAGTTCCAGACAGACTGTCTTGGAAGAAGTGCACCCATAAGTCTTTATCAGCGGTGTGGGGTTGAATTTTCCTTACATATGACCGGAGATGCATTTTAGGGCATGAAACTCCATCATATTTGGCGAATATAGGTGCTTTGAATTTCGGAGGAATCACAATCCCCGACACCAAACCCAATTCCTCAAAGTCCAAGCTAGGCACCTTTTGGATTTCCATCACGCTCAAACGCTCTTCGAGATGTTTATACTTGTCATCAGCCGGAAGGTATTGTTCTTCAGAGTAGTCTTCTTCTTCCTCTTCCTCCTCTGATTCTGACGAGACAACTGTTTCCTTGCCTTTACCATCTTGGTTGTCTCTTTCACCAGATGTTGTTGCAAGGTCCAAGGTCCTTCTTTTCTGCCCATGAAATCTTCTTCCCATGTTTAAGACTCCGGTTACCTTCTTTTTTTTCTTTTTCCTCTCTTCAGCCAACAAAGTCTTTAATTCTTCTTGTCCCTTGGCTAGGGTCAAGAGCAACTGTTGAAACTGTGTATTCTGAGCTTGGAGGTTTTTCACTGTTTGCTCGAGATCCATCTTACTGAAATAAACAATAGAGAGATGAGGAGACTCGTTGCAAAAAACCTGCTTATGTTATGATGAATGGTATATGCATATGCAATATTTTCAAGGATTTCAAAGATTCAAGTTTGTTTTAGACAAAAAGGAAACACACGTTATATTAATAAGATAAATCTTGAGTACATCAATTCCCCTTGGGCAAAATAATACAAAAAATCTAAGATAGAAAGGTAATGCGCATCCTCTTCAGTGCAATGTAGGAATTCAGAGTCTGCTCCTCATGAAGTCGCCTAGTAAGTTCCAAAACCTTTTTCTCACTTGCGTAGAATTGGGCTTCGAAAGTATCTCGCTCTCCTTTGAGTTGTATCCAATCCCTTTGTAGGTCTTCAAGAGATGTGGGCATGTCAGAATGTAGGATAGTGTATGGAACATCTCCCTCCATGACAAGCTCAATGATTATCAGGAGAATGGAGGGGTAAGGCATCATAAGACTCTGAGCACGAGTTCGTACCCATTTGAGGTAAGGATCAAGAGGGATATAATTTTTATGCCCCAAAGTCTTGCTATCCACCTTGTTTAACATCCTCCAAGCTCGGATAAATCTCTGGCGAAGACCTTGATCGTCGTTGTCGTAGTCAAATACCAAACCTTGATTCAGCATCTCGTGCGGGCCATCCCTTCGGGCATAACCAAACTGTCTTAAGGCCAAACAAGGGTTGTAGGTGATACCTCCCCTAATGCCAAGTAAATGAACATTAGGAAATTCTCCACAACGGTCGATAATGAAAACATTCTCTTTGGATCGGGAGAACCAATGAATGTATGAATGTTTAAGCATCATCAACCTTTGTGACCACCTTGAACCTTGCTCATTCTTTAATACAGATTGGGGAAGATGAGAAATAAATCATCTTTCCAAGAGAGGAGTGCAACACATAAGGACGCCTCTTTTCCTCATTGTGTGAGTGTGAAAAGAGTGTAGGATATCTCCTAGCAATATAGGCACCGGGTTGCATTATATGAAGATTTTGACGGTGTTCACATATATGAGTTGGTCAGGATTTGGAAACAAAACCATCCCATAGATGAGGAGAGCCACAATTTCCTCAAATGCTTGCAAGTCTAAGGAATTCCAACAGCTTTGGGCTTTCTCAAACACGATCTTTGCTAGGAAACATTGACACCACTCCTTGTTTCCCAATAAGTTGTGACATCAGATGAGTGCAAGTGTAGAGCTTGAGCAATCTCTTCTGGCTTTGGGTATCTTTCCGTACCATTGAAAGGTAGTTGGTTGAGAATGGTAATCCTCAAGAGTTGGGAGAATTCTTCCAAAGTAGGCACAAGTTGATAGTCGGGAAATATGAAGAAATGGTGTAAAGGATCAAAGAACTGAAAAAGCACTTTCATCATGTCCTCATCTGTGTTGGAGGTAGCCAAGTTGAGTGGGCGACCATGTCTCTCAGTGAATGGAGAGTTTTCAGGAATCCTTGAAACTAGCTCCTTAAGTTGTGGAGGGATCCTTACAAGGTTGACTTGAATAGTTTTCCTGCGAAGAGAATCCATAACCTACAAAACAAGAACAAAGATGAATCCAAAAAACCTTGAAATGGTTAGTGGATGTATATGATGTTCATGATGTTATTTACAAGTATGCATATACAAATAAAGCAAACAAGTCCTTAGGTTTAGGCTTGCATGGAGTTTTATAGGTAAGTACCCTCTTGAAGTTTAGTTGGCTCAAACTTGTCCTAGTAATAGTCACCGGGTTCTAAGGAGCTCAATATCACTGGTTTATTTTCTTGGTCATTGTTTCAGCACAAGCCTCTTTAATGGCGACCAAAATATCCCAAGAAACCAAACCTCAATGAGTATAGTATCGAGTATCTACCAACTTCAGACTGCACCAAAACCGGTCATCTCACTACATCATAAAGACAAAGTTGGTCAAGTAAAGGTTCTAAAAGTTCATTAGTGCTTTATGACATCACTCAGCGGCCTCGTATTCTCTTTGATTAACTCAAAGACTACCGGTACCCACAAATATGTCGCACTAACGTAGCTATTGCTTAGACCATGTCGGTATACCCCGCACAGTTTCCACAACGTATTGCTACTTACCTATAATGTATCCCAAATCCAGGTAGAGGATTCAAATCCAAACAAAGAACCATAATGTAAAGCATACAAGTCAAACAATGTAAGCAAGTAAATATGATCTAGCCCTAAGGTAACCCCACTTTTAGAATATTCCCCAGCAGAGTCGCCAGTTATGTGATACGGTGGGAGAACTGACTTGAGGGTTTTGCGTTTGATCGCAAATGTTGCAGTTAGCAAGAGTCACCACCGACTTTTCTTTTATCCAAAAGGAAAGGTGAAAAAGCACAGGAAATACCTTTAAGATTGTTTCTTGAGTTCGAGGGGTAGATTATAAAAAGGGAAGGTATTAGCACCCTTTTCATCCATGGTTTTCCATGGGCTCTTAGTTACTTGATAGATCACTTGCTTTTGTTTGAAATTGTGCTTTGTGTGGTTTTTGGAAAGTGTTTTGTAAATAGGCCTTTGTTTAGGCAATCTTTGTAATAATTCTCATTCATAAGAATGTATACAAAGATGTTGATCTTTTGAAAATGTTTTCAATTTTGTAAGATGTTTGAAAGTGTATGTGATTGTTTTGAAAATAGCAAGTATGTTTGTTTTGAAATGGAGCAAGTAATTAGGAGCAATCTACCTACTCAAATGTCTTTCTTGATCATTTTATTTTCCTTTGACATTGTTGTCTTACCATTGATTTGGTAAGCAACCCTATCTTTGGATGTTAACGGGACGGGCATGGGTCATCGTATAACCATGATTAGCAATGTTGCAGGGCATCTTAGCATTCTTTTTGAGGGACTAAGATCATTTTGTAAGGCAACTTTGAATAGCGTCATCGAGGGACTATGATCTTGTATTTGCTTGTTTTTTTGCTAAGACACCTTACATGCGTAATATGGCCATTTTTGCAAGGCAACCGAGTGGGATAAACCTAGGGGGCTTGTGTGCAAGTGTGTTATTTTCATGTTTGTTTTTTGTCTTGGATTAGGGTTTTCTATTTGATTGATTTTATTCTTTCCATATAAACCCTAATTAGTAGCATATTATGTAAAAGCGATAAATTGTGAAATTTAAAGTTACTACGCTATTACAACATTTATGGGAGGGGGTATACAATTTATGAATGGGGATTGCAATAATGTAAACCTAATTAATCTATTACAACAAAATTGAATATTGTACAAATAATTTTAAGGAATATATAAAGTACAAAATGCAAATTGAAAGAAATGATTTTTGTGTTTGGACTTTTGTATGAAAGAGATTTTAACCTAAACCTAATTAAACAAAAGAGTAATTAAGTTAAATTAACTTAAGTTAATAAAAGAAATTATTTAAGAAAAGATTTTAATTAAGAAGAGAATTTTTGAATAAAACCCTAAATCTATTTTAGTTGATTAAAAGAAAATAAGTTTAAAGAAAAAAAGTATTTTTTGTATTTTTTATATTGTCTTGAAAATAATATGTGGTGTCATGAAATATTTTTGGTCCTTTTTATATTAAAAATAAGTGTATTTAAATAAGTAATAATCTAGTTTTAATTTACAAAGAAATTAATAAGAGTAAATAAAGTATAATGAATAAAAATAATTTTTATTTATGTGAAAAATATTTAAATTATGTCAAAATATAAATCTATTATTTTTATACAGTTTATGATTTTTTTTGGTATTTTAGAAAATATATTTAAAAGAAAAATAAATAAATAAATAAAAATAAAATGGGTCAGGGTGGTGTCACAAGTAAACTTGGCGTATGCTTAGTAAAAACAAAAAAGAATGCCAGGCCCAAAGGGCCCAGCGCCTGCAAACAAACATCTAAAAAATGTCAAAAATTTGGAAAAAAGCAAAATGGTCTCGCTGGAGCTGGAACCCAGGACCATAGGGTGAACAGGCGTGCGTTTTACCACTGGGGTGGCTATACATCTGTTTATATAGGTAAAACCATAAATATATAAGGCAAATCCAGTCCTGATGACTTCATCTTCAACCTCCAACCGGTGTACCTATAACTTCTTCATTTCTCAACAAAAATGGAAAGTGACAAAATGAAAGTTATTGCATTTTTCCTCACGATTCTAACTATGTAAATAACTAAGGCTGAAAGTCAAAGATAAGTGAGAATTTCTCTGGCCCTAATTTAAACCCTAAAAATTTCAGAAACTTCAACTCTAAAATTCTCTAAGCTCAAGCCATATAAATGCAAACTATGGATATGTACAGCTTCGTGGCAATGAGGCCTACATTTTATCTTCACAAATGTAAGCCTAATAATGCCTAAGTAATGAGATAGAAATTCAAGAAAAATACCTCAAAACTGGAAATAATGAAATGCAAATGAGTTTGTTTCAGTCAGTGATGATGATCAGGTAGGTTCCTTGGACCTCTAGGAAGCTAGTGAAATGGCTGGCTTGAGCTGAGGATGGCTGGAATGGCCTGGAGAAGTCCAATTGTGATGCTCTGTTTTTGGTTATGGAAGATATGGAAAATGGTGTTACAGAAATGAAACAGGTACAAGGATGAGTTAGTCTTGATGCAAGGAAGCTTTAGAAACTAAAAGGCCAAGAAACGCACGAGGGAAATGTGAGTTTGGTATGAAAAGTAAGAACTTGCACAACAATGGTGTTTTGGGACAATTTCTGGATAAAGGGATGTGATACGGTGGGAGAACTGACTTGAGATTTTTGTGTTTGTTTTTCGCACTTGTTCGGTTTAGCAAGAGTCGCCACCGACTTTTTATTTTATCCTAAGGAAAGGCCAAAAAGCACAGGAAAGACCTTTGAGATGTTTTCTCGGGTTCGGGGGGTAGATTATGAAAAGGGAAGGTGCTAGCACCCTTTTCATCCATGGTTATCCATGGGCTCTTAGTTACTTGTTTTAGATCACTTGCCTTTGTTTTTCAATTGTGTGAAATGGTGCTTTGTGTGTGTGGTTTTGAAAATGTTTTGAAAAAGATGCCTTGTCTAGGCAACCATTGTAACAATTCTTGTTTGAATGTTTTACAAGGGTGTTTGTCTTTTTGAAAAGATGTTTCAATGTTTTTGAAAGTTTGTTTTGAAATTGTGTGGAGATGTGTGTTTGAAAAAATGGCAAGGATGTTTTGCAAGTTTGATCAAGTAACTAAGAGTTGTCTACCCTAATTTTACTCAAAGATCTTTCTCATGTTTTAACCCTTTTAACAGTGTTGTTTCACCATTGTATTTGGTGAACAACCTTGTGTTAGGATGTTAACGGGACGGGCGCGGGTCATCGCATACAATCATTGAAGGCAACTTGTGAGACGCTCTAGCAATTTTTGTAAGGGACGAGATCGTTTTATCGAAGGCAACATCGAGGGTCATCGAGGGACTACGATCTTTATTTATCGAAGGGACGTTTGCTAGAGTGTCTCATACTCGAGGGACATGATTGCAATTTTCCGAGGCAACAAGAGAGGTTACCCTAGAGGTGCAAGTGTGAGTTGTGTATTGATTTTCATGCATTTGTCTTGTATTAGGTTATCTAGCGGTTGATTTTGAATCTTCGCATACAAACCCTAATTACTATACAGTATATGGAAAGCGATAAATTGCGGGAATTTAAAGTCTAAGCAATTACAAATAAGTATCTGGGAATGGGGGTACAAATGTTTACAAATGGGGATGAGTCTTATCAGAATAGTAGTGTCCAAATATTATTTACAACCAAATCGAATCATCCCATTCTCAATGTAAAAAAAATATAAGAAAAAAGGAATTAAAAGCAATGTAAGATGCACATGATTATTTACAAGTGATCAAAATGTTAATTAAGTAATGTCATTATTTTTTGGGTTTTTGTTAATTATATATAAAAAAGAGGTTTTAAAGAGAAAAGTTTTTAATTCAAAACAAACTAATTATTTATGTACCTTTTTTAATGTTTTATATAAAAGGTTTAATTAAACAAAAAAAGGTTTTAACACAAAAATATATTACTTACATGCTTTCAAATATAATAAATATATTAAAAAAAGCTATTTGAAAATAATTTTGTACAAAGAGTTTAACCTATTATTTTTATTTAACAAAAAGGGTTATGAAATTATAAAAATAAAATGTTTTCAAAATATAAAAAAAGGTAGATGGGCCTCAAAAGGTGTTCTTGGCCCAAGAAAACAAAATGACAAATAAGGTAAGAAAAGAAAAGGGGGGTAAGACGCCAGAATCGTTGGGCTTAGGGTTCGTGAGGGCAGGCCCAATGTTAATTTACAATGTTTTTTGTTAGGGTTTCAATTGGTTTGTTTCAGAACTAGGGTTACAAGCATTTTGTGAGCGGCGTCGTTCCCTTTCTTCTTCATGGTTCTCTTCCTCGCTCTCAACAGAGCTTCTGATGTCCTCCACTTCGCCTCAGGCCACTAGGATGCCACCTCCACCTTCTCCTCTCCAAGATTGCTCAGGCAGTGATGAAAAAAAAGGTATTGATTTCTGCTTTTCATGTTTTAGGGTTTCAAAGACTTATCTCTTGCATGTTTTATCTCTTACATGTTTTATCTCTTACATGTTTTGACCTTTATGTGTCATTTGTGTTCGTGTGAGGTGTTAGAAAAAGGGAAAGAGGGACAATACCTTTGTTCTGGTTTTGGAGAAGAGGCGGAGAAGTGGACCAGCGGTATCCTCAGGCGGCCAAGGCAGGGAGCTCGTGACGTTGGCTTTGTTCTTGCTGGCTTTCTGGTACTTGTATCTTTTAGCTTTCCTTGAATGGTTTTATGATGATAGTGTCTCTGAAAACCCTAGGATACTTCACTTCTGCATCTTCTTTTCTTCTTCTGAATACTTGCTTCTGTTTAGCCTATGATGAACATGTTCTGAGGCATTTTGTTGGCTATTTTTTCAATGATGATATTGAATCTGAGAATGTGAATGCTTCAGTGTTTTTTGCTTCTGACTTTTCTTTTCCTCTCTTTTGGGCTTGGCCTTTTCAATGATGATGATGAATCCTTCTTCTGAGAATATTTGCTTCAGTTGTTGTTTGGCTTTGGTTGTGTTGTTATGATATCTGTTTGGGATACAGGTTTTTGACAGGCTTGTTGGAGTTTGCTTTGACAGGCTTGCTTTTGATTGCTTGTTGTACAGGCAGGCTTCTAGTTTTATGCAGGCTTAAGGTAGTTTAGAGCAGGCTTGTGTTTATTCAGGCTTCAGGGCTTTGGCTTGAAGCAGGCTTGAGCAACTTGACAGGTTTTGTTGCGGTTTAGGCTTTGACAGGCTTGAAAGTCTTATGGTAGTTTGAATGGTACAGTTTTGAGCAGGCTTGAAAATGAACAAGCTTTTAGGCTTCTTGTTCAAGCAGGCTGGGATTTGTGTTTGAATAAGTTTAAGGCAGGTTCTGTTATGTAGGCTTCAGGGCTTTGGTTGTTTTGAAATTTTGAGGCAGGTTCTGTTGTTTGCTTGCTTAGGATACAAGCTTGGAAGGCTGTAACAGGTTTTTAGGCCTGTTGGAGAGTGTTTACAGTTTTGTGTTCTCTTTTCTCTCTATGTGTTCTGCCCCCTTTACAGTGTTCTGATTTGTTATATTTATCTATCTCTAAGCCTGCCTGAAAAACTGTAAGCCTCTCTTTCTCTCTCTATTAAAGCATATTTAATTGCTTAAAGTGCTTATTTTCTGAAAAGGTTTTGGCCAGAAAATGATGAAAAAAGCTTTTACAAGTTTGCTTGCATTTTGTCTTTCCTCTGCATATCTTCTTACCTCCATATTTTCTGCATTGCTTTTGTGTACTTGTTGACAACTTTATTGAAAGCTTCTTTGACAGCTTTTGACAGTTTTGTACTTGTGACTTAGTTTGGTATTTTCAGTTTGACAATGCAATTTGGTTTAGTTTCTTTGACAGTTTGAATTGCCTCTTGGATGGTTTGCACTTATGCAGTTTGTTTGGCATTTCAGTTTGGTTTGCCTTTTTTTTCCAATTTGAATTTATGCAGCTTTGTATTTGATTAATTCATATGCTTGCAAATAATTTGCTTTCCTCTTTGTGAACCAAGAAGAGACATCTTCTTGCGATTTGCAGAGAGGACGAACAAACTTATTCCGGCCAAAACCTTTAATGATGAGTTTTTTGATTATCTGTCTGAGAATGCCTTTAATTTATCTGTACTGACTTCTTCCTTTTTTGTCTTTGCAGGTAAATATCAGTTGAGCAAAGGGAAACAGCAGTAGAAGATGAATACTTCAAGCAACTTAGGATATAGATTTAATTTCTATTCAATTATTTGTAATAAACATCATTGTAAATATTGTAAATAAATTTACAATATCCCAATAACATTTGTAACAATAATTAAAAATAAATAAAAACCTTTTTGTCAGATAATTCTTTAATTTACACTGTTTATTTATTTATTTAAATCTCTTGAATTAAAACGACTGGAAATGCATTCCAATTATTTTAACTTAGATAAAATAAATAATTAATAAACATTGTAGTCTTGCAACTTCGCATTAACCAACAATACGCCCGGCATTCCAAATAACCAATAGCATTGCACAGTCAAACAAAACAAATGTCCATACGTCTTTCATTTCACTGATTAAACCAACACTTCAAACTCTCAATCAGAAGCCTCAACCCATATCCCAGATGTTTAGACTTTGAGAAACAAACAGAAATCTTGAACAAACGTCAAAACCATGTGACAGTCAATTAAGACACTGTGGATTCAAATTCTTCTGAAAACGCGCGTGCAAACCCTAATTCTTGATTTAATGTCAAAGAAGCGTCTGCTTGACCAAACCCTGAGCCAAACTCAACCAAATCACTAAAAACCCTAATAATCTGCTTGGCTGATTCAAGAGTCAATGGAAACCCTAATTTTGTCTGACTGATGAGAAAAGTCTGTTTGACCGATTCTTAAGCCAATTTGAAAAATCAGGAAAAGCCCGAAGCTGTGATTTCTTGTGGAAAAGAGAGAGGGTAAATTTTGGGGTACAACAAGGGAGTTTGAGTGAGTTTTAGGGGATTCTTTCTCGTGTGTCAACTTGCAAATAGTGTGTATACTTATAAGCAAGAGGTTTTTAGGCTTGTAACAACTCAACTTTTGAATTTGCATCCTTAAGCCAAACATGTGATTTTTGAGAAAACAAGTTTCAATGCTTATGTACTTGCTAAGATAGAGTAGTTTATGCTTTAAACAAGTTTGTTTCTAACTTTTTGGAAGGATTGTGATCAGAGGGAACCAGTTAGAGGCTCAAGAGTGACTTTATGCAAAAAGCTTGCTTTACAAGAATGGAAGTGTTCACTTTGTGCCATTAATGGAAATGCAACTTGGATAATAGCTTATTTGCCTGGATCAAAGCCTTAACAGTTGTGTAAGCATTTAATTAAGGAGTGAAAAACAAGTTTGAGGCCTGCAAAGAAAATATTATGCATCCTAGCATTGATTTGCATTTGTGTTCATCATGAAAATGACCTAAATTCAAGTGATAAAATCCTAATTTCATCTCTTCGATTCTCCTTGCTCAAGAATGATCTCAAGGAGTTCTTGGACATTTTGGAAAGCTTATAACATGATCTACAACCTCTATTTGAATTACTTTTGAAGATTCCCATTGTAACTATGTGAAAATTTTCCATGAAGTTAGGTCAAAAATCTGCCTAACTAGGGCAAAATTTCACTGTCATTTTTAGTTCATGAGCATGTATTCACAAAATTATAACTTGAGATCCAAGCATTTTTATAAGAAGTTGTGTGAAGAAAATTTGTAGATTTCATGGAGATCTACAACTTTTATGTTGGAAGTTTCTCTTGAATCATCTTGCATCATAGTAAAAATTTGGCTCAAAGTTATGAAAAAATAAGAAATTTTATATACTTAGAAAAATTTCTAAGTTAAGAAATTTCATCTTTTCAAAATAAAATATTGAATTCTTGATTTCTTGATGAACAAGTTTCATATTTTGATGTGTTTTTATGAATTATGATCTTTGGCATTTGATTTTGACCAAAAAGTCAAAGTTTGACTTTTTAGTATATAGTTGACTTTTGATCAGTTGACTGAAAAATTTATCTGTCAATCCAATGGACTTGTAGTGTTTTGAACCATGTCATTAGGTCAAAGTGATTCAAATGGACTCTTGAGATCATGCCTTAACCCAATTGATCATTTTCTAGGTCAAAAACCAGAAATTGCCATTTCCTAGTCAAAACCCTAATTTTGACCATTTTGCCCTTTTGATGATTTGATCAAATTTCTTGAGGAATTATGGTCCAAACTTGATCAAATGATACATATGAGTTTAAAATGTTAGTGTGGATAAAAAATTATGAAGTTTGACTGTAAATTGGCCATGGTTGAATTTTTCCCCAATACAGCTGATTTTAGGTCAATTATTCAATTGACTGATCAAAAGTGTGATCCAAGGCTTGAAACTTGACATGAGTAATCTTGGGGGTCCCTAATGATCCTTAAAAGTCATATTAAGCATTTATAGTCCAAAAATCCTTGTACAAACTCAAACCCTAATTTTGAGCTGATCAAATCCTAGTGTAGTCTTGAACCCAATGAGATCTTCTGAGCAAATTCTTGATAAGTAAGAGGGAAAATTTTGGGGTACAACAGTATGATATTATATGTTATGATGTCGTGATTATGCTCAGATATAGCAAATATAGCAAACACATGCAAATCACAGAGACCTTAGGCTTAAGGCTTGCATGGATTTTAAGGTATACCCTCGTGAAGTTGGATTGGTTCAACATGTCCTAAATATAGTAATCAGGTTCTAAGGGATCTAAATATCACTGATCTTTCCCCTAAATTTGTTCTGATAGACAATTGACTTGCCACCAAACAAAACTCAATAGTCAAACCTTAATGAGTGTATCATCGAGTATCAACCGACTTTGGGTTTACACCAAAGACGGCTATCTCACTACGTCCTAAAATCCATGTTGGTCAATTAAGGTGCTAATGCCAGCTAACGCTTTATGATACCACGCAGCGGCCCCTTATTCTCCTTTATTACTCAAGGGCTACCGATACACACCAAAGTATCGCATCAACATAGCTACTGTTTCAACCTTGTCGGTATACCCCGCACAACTCCCTCATAATTTATTGTTACTTACCTAAAAGGAATTCCCCGATCCAGGTTTAGGATCCAAACAACCCAAACAGATACCCTTAAAATTAAATAAGATAAGACAAACCAAAAAAACAATTAAGAATTACTTAAATCCTAAGGTGAACCCACTTTATTATAAATCCCCAGCAGAGTCGCCAGTTCTGTGATACGGTGGCAGAACCGACTGTTATACTGGTTTGTGTTTTTTGTTCGCAAATGTCGCGGTAAGCAAGAGTCACCACCGACTTTTATTTCATCCAACAAAGGAAAAGGAAAAAGAACAGAAAAAACCTTTTTCGAGATGTTTCTGAGTACGGGGGGTAGATTATAGAAAGGGAAGGTGTTAGCATCCTTTCTATCCATAGTTTTCCATGGGCTCTTACATACTTGCTCATTCTTAAATTGCTTTTGTGCTTGTGCTTTTGAAAAGTTTTGAAATTTGCCTTAGTGCGGCGTTTCACTTTATGGTAACCCTTGTATCAGTCCTCAAGGATGTGATAAAATGTTTTTGAAAACTTTGTTTGAAAAGCTTGTTTGAAAGTGTATGTGTAAAAAGTTTACTTGAGCAAATACCTAAAAGTTTCTACCTACTCGAAGAAAGTTTGTTCATTTTCTTATTTCCTTTATACAGCGTTATCCTACTATTAAGGAGTAGGTAGCTCCATCGTTGGAGTTTAAGGGTCAATCGAAAGAGATGAAAGGGACAATTACGATCACTAAAGCAATGGTTTGGAAACCTTAGTAATTACCCTAAAGTCTTAAAGATCTTTCTGAGTCAACATTCGAATGGGTCATTTTTTATCTTTTGGGACTAGAGGACAACCACTAAGACTCCTTATACTTCATGATCGTTTACCAAAGGCAACCGAAGTGGGGAAAACCCTAGGAGTGAGCATGTGCAAGTGTTTATTTTTCAGTTTATTTATCTTTGCACAATTAGGGTTCTCTATGTTCAATTAATCGTTATCTTTCCATACAATCCTATTAGCCATTCATCTAAGCAGTTTATCGTGCGGAAAATAAATTGCAGAAAGATAAAGGTTCCTAAACTATTACAAGGCATTGGGGAAGTTACACAATTAGAGGCAGAAACTTAAACCTAATTAAATTATTACAAACCAGGAACAATTACACAATAAAAAATAATACAGCAGAAATAATAAATGTGTGAAGGATAATTGTTGTACCCCAAAATTTTCCCTCTCATTTGTCAAGTATTTGCTCACAAGATCTTTTATGACATCAAGTTTGCAGCACTGATACATCAATTTAGGCTTGGAATTGGCAAAAGGGCAAAATGGTCAATTGCATACTGGAAAGTCAAACTTTGACTTTTTGGTCAACATTACATTCCAAAGATCAAATTTCATAAAGACATTCAAGAATATCAATCTTGATCATCAAGAAGTCAAGAAAGTCAAAAGTCAACTTGAAAAGTCAAGATTTCCAAGACTTAGAAATTTTCTAAGTGTCTTTATACATGATAATTTCATCACTTCATGCCATTCTTTCACTAAGATGCAAGACAGTTCAAGGGAAACTTTCAACATGAAAGTTGTAGATCTCCATGATATCTACAACATTTCTTTACATAACTTCTCCTAAATATGCTTGGATCTCAAGTTATAAGTTCATGAAGTCATGGAATTTTCATTTAACACTAAGAGAAATTCTCAGCAGTTTTGGTCAGGATTTTATCCCAACTTCTTGGCATTTTTTCACATAGTTACAAGATGATTTTGTCAAAATGTACAACATGAAAGTTATATAGGGTGTTTCAAGCTTTCCAAAACATTCAAGAGCATGAATTTATCATATTTGAGCTAGGAGATTCAAGGATCTGAAGTTGGACATTCATTCTTAATTTACAAGACAGATTTGTGATGAACAAGGAACCAAATCTTAGCCATGATGCATAATATTCACTTTGCAGGCCTCTTGACTTGCAAATCTATCTACAATCAGATGTTTCCACAATTGATTAAACCATTATCCAAGTGGTTCAAGCATTGTCCATTGCATCTTTCCATTTTTGGCACAAAGGCACCGTTGTCATTCTTGCAAAATTCACTTTAATCATAAAGTCAATTTATTGAGCCTCTAACTTGTTGTTCTAATCACACTCAACTTCTACAAGTCTGAACAAACATGTTTAAAGTGATGAACCACTTTAGATAGCTTGGTACAAGCATTGGAAACATGTTCTTCAAGCTTGCTTCATGTACAATCTAACCTAGCCATAACATGTGATCAAAAATCTGAGTTTGTTCAAGTCTCAAACCTTCTCTATAAATAGAGAGGCTAATCACAAGAGAAAAGGGTTATAAAAAATAGAGAGAGGTTAGAAAAAATAGAGAGAGGCCAGAAAAAAATAGAAAGAAAAACTAACACTCAAACTCATTTTTGCTGTCAAAAAAACAGATTTGTCCACAAGACCTCCATTTTTGAGCTTTGAAGTTCAAATCTTTGAATCTCATACCTTGCAAGTTTTCTCCAAACAAACCATACAAACACTTCATATAAACCATATATAAGTTGTTCAAACACAAAGACAACTTCTGTAACATCACTATTATCATCTTCCAAATTCAAAAAAACATACATTGCAACTTGACTCGGTTGGAGCAGTTCAACCATTTTCAGTATAAAAGAAAGATTAGAGTTACTTCAAGAAGGTTCAAAGGAGCTTGATCAATCACCACTTTACACTCGGAAACATCCGTACGTGTCCTAAAGCTTCCGCTTCGAGAGGTAAACTTTCTCAAACTGTGATCTCATTGTTCATACATCATTTGCGTTTGCGCTCAAAAGATATAACAAGACAGATCAAAGAGAAAAAACTAATAAAAATCCAGACCAGAGGTTGACACGGGTGCCTGTGTCACATGACACGGCCCGTGTCAGCTTATTTGGGTTGAAAAACATAGTAAAATGCAGGTACAGAGGCTGACACGGGTGCCTGTGTCAATCAACATGACCCGTGTCAGCGTTACTGATGCGTACATGACCAGAAAATGATGAGCAGGGGCTTACACGGGCGCCTGTGTCAGGTGACACGGCCGTGTCAGGATGGCTGGGACAAAAAAATGCATAAAAGTCATGGACAGATCCTGACACGGGTGCCCGTGTCCCCCGACACGGCCCGTGTCAGCTCGGGCACCAAATTTCTTGATTTTTGGAGATTTTTTAGGTTCTTTTAGACATATTACATTGCTTGGAAGTGACCTAAATTTATAAAACCTTTTTGTTCAAATGAAACCTCAAAAACCAATTTTCTAAACAATTAACTTAGACTTAGGTTTTTCTTCAATGAAATTAATTACAAAATCTTTTGCTATAAAAAACCCAAAAAAACAATTTCTCTCACGTCACATCTTCTTGCATATTTTACTATTTTTGCATTATGAATTATGTAATTGACAAATCCTTATAATAGTAATTAGGGTTTAACTTTCTTGCAATCCTCATTTGTACATTTGTATACGCCATCCCCATAATAATGTAATAGCGTAGTAATTTTACTTTCCGCAATTTATCGCTTTCATATCAATGCTAGTAAATTAGGGTTTGTATGGAAAGATAAAACCAACAAGTAGACCACCCTAATCAAGACTAAATGCATGTAAATAAAACACATTTGCACACTTGCACCCTTAGGGTAATTCCACTTGTTTCCTATCGGAAAATAGTCATGTCCCTCGAGCATGGGCGTTTTAGCAAAGACCCTCGATAAAAGATCGTAGTCCCTCGATGACCCTTGATGTTGCCTTCGGTAAACGATCTAGTCCCTAAAACGACATTGCTAAAATGTCCCATATGTTTCCTTCTATGACTATACAAATGTACCAACGCCTGTCCCTTCACATCCAACGATGGGGCTTCTTACCAAATCAATGGTAAGATAGCCACATCTAAAGGAGGAGGAAAAGCATATTTAAGACCTTCCGAGTAGGTAGATTCGCTCCTAGTTACTCGCTTGCTCACAACAAAAACATTTTATACACCCACACTCTCATCTTTGAACTATTTTCGAAACAAACACTTTGCATGCGTTCTTATAGAAACGAGAATCGTTACAAAGTTACATTTTCAAAATACTTTCCAAAAACACATCTCACAAACACACCTTTGAACTATTTTCGAAACAAACACTTTGTAGGCGTTCTTATAGAAACGAGAATCATTACGAAGTTCCATTTTCAAAAATACTTTCAAAACACACACCACAAGCACATTTAAACAAAAGCAAGTGATATAGCAAGTAACTAAGAGCTCATGGAAAACCATGGATGAAAAGGGTGCTAATACCTTCCCTTTTCATAATCTACCCCCCGAACTCAAAAACATCTCTAAAGGTATTTCCTGTGTTTTTTCACCTTTCCTTTTGGATAAAAGAAAAGTCGGTGGCGACTCTTACTAACCGCGACATTTGCGATAAAACGCAAAACCTCAAGTCAGTTCTCCCACCATATCACAGAACTCGCGACTCTGTTGGGGAAGAGTAAAAATGAGGTTACCTTAGGGTTTATATCACAGTTACTTGCTTACATTGTTTGACTTGTTTGCTTTACATTATGGTTCTTTGTTTGGGTTTGAATCCTCTACCCGGATTTGGTATACCTTATAGGTAAGTAGTAATACGTTGTGGAAACTGTGTGGGGTATACCGACATGGTCTAAGCAATAGCTACGTTAGTGTGACATATCTGTGGGTACCGGTAGCCTTTGAGTTAATCAAAGAGAATACGGGGCCGCTGAGTGATGTCATAAAGCACTAATGAACTTCTAGAACCTTTACTTGACCAACTTGGCCTTTAGGAAGTAGTGAGATGATCGGCTTTGGTGCAGTCTGAAGTTGGTAGATACTCGATACTACACTCATTGAGGTTTGGTTTTTTGGGATATTTCGGTCGCCATTAAAGAGGCTTGAGCTGAAACAATGACCAAGGAAACAATCCAGTGATATTGAACTCCTTAGAACCCGGTTACTATTATTAGGACAGGTTGAGCCAACTAAACTTCAAGAGGGTACTTACCTACAAACTCCTTGCAAGCCTAAACATAAGGATTTGTCTGCTTTGCGTGTATATGATTATTTGTATAAGCTTGTTTACTTTGCATACTTGTGCATAACATCATAACATCATACCATGGCATTTTCAATAACCGTTTCAAGGATCTCAAGGGCCTATGATGTAGGGTCACGTTGAACCAGATGTCTAGCAAGGGACAAGAGGATTTATTTTCCTCTAACCAAACACCGTCAAAGATCAAGTACAATAATTTGAGTCAAGGGATATGACCCACTTGACATGATGAGCTTGATTCTCGTGGAAGGATATCCACCGATACAAAGTTCTCCAATCAAAGATGTTGATCAAAGTTCAAACTTCTAACTTTTTCTTGTGTTTACCCCGCGAGATCCTTGAAAACATTGCATCCACATATCATGCATCATATCATGACAGGTTTTTCCCATACAAGTCTCCTTTTCTTCCTACTGTTTATTTCAGTAGAGATGGCTCTAGAGCATACTATCAAGGACATCCAGGCTCAAAACGCTTAACTTCAAGAGATGTTCTTGAACCTATCCAAGGGGCAAGAAGAGGTCAAGGCGCTCCTCACCAGGGGCATGATCATGGGAAATCCTGGGGACGATAGAGATGACCAGTTGGAGCGGCTACAAACTGAGATAGCCATAATGAAGGTCCAAATGATGGGACAACTGGTGGGCCAGATGGCTCTTATTCAAAACCTGGCGCAAGGACAAGAAGAGTTAAGGGTCCTCATCAATAAGCTTCGTCGGGATGGATGTAACCAAATGGGGCAAATATCTAGGATTGGGGATCAAGTCATCATTCAGCCTCTCTTGAGACAAGAAGCCGAGAGAAGACCTCCCCAATTTGCTTCCGCGTCACAAACCCAGCAACCACCTCGTCAACAAGGACAGGGTAACCGAAGTAAGCAGGTCTCAGCCATTAGGAAGTTCACCAAACTTGACATGCCTATATCGCAGGTCTTACAACACCTGCTGAACTTGAATTTGGTGACATTAAGGGATCCTCCTCGGAATCCCAATACCTCTGCTCCTAGATATCATCCAAGTGCATTATGTGTATACCACTCCAATAATCCTGGGCATGATACGAATGACCGTTGGGCTTTGAAAAATAAGATCCAAGACTTGATTGACAGAGGAGTGCTGGAGTTCACACAAGATGGCCAAACTGAGTTCTTCTGCCGTTCCTCAAAGGCTCACCACCTAAAGTGACAAGTTCAGACAAAGAGGCTTTTTTTCATTTTGAATTTTCAATTGTAATTTCTTTTGTTGTTCAAACAATTATCTATTAATGTCAAACTTTGTTTCATTAATGCATTGCATATGTTTGTCTTGATTTGTCCACTCATTTTAATCACATTTAAACTATGTTTTTTACTCACTTTATGACATTTAACTCTTGCTAAAAGTTACAAGCCTTTAGAGGGAGGATGATGAAAACAATGCCATAATCTCATACAGTATGCTTTTGGACAGACCTTGCTGACGATGTACAGGCATTTTTTTTCAAATCCTAAACACTAGAGTTATAAGGAAGATAATCCATAGTCAACCCCTTCGAGCCAAAGAAGTAGAAGTTTTTTGTTTTAACACAAATTGAAACCTTTAATCAAAACCTGGGGCAGGGTAGTCTCTCAGTTAATTCAAATGCGTGTTTAGCCGCAAACTCTCATCTTGTGATACAACGAATGACATTAAAACATTCCTATGGAATCAAAATACGGTGATGGTTCCCAATCACATAGGTGGTCATTATCTCTCAAAAAGAAAAGCCCACTAAGTCAAAACCTACAAAGGAGACTTAAGAAAACCGGGGCATCCCGCTGACTGTAATCTCAAAACAAGAACAGTGAGGAAAAATTTAGGGATAACAAATAAAAAAAAAGGCCACTACAAATCTTACACAACATGAAAAAATGTTGCAAAAATGACTGCCTTCCGACAAACTTAACTTGTCTGAACCATCACCAAAATGTCTTTCCAGACTCAATTGGAGTTCAAACGCACAATTAGCTGAGTTTAGGATTGGAGAACATCACGAGGAGCGGGTGGGTACAAACATACTTTGAGCCTTTATCCTTTGTTTCTTAAACCGTGAACCAAGCCACACTATAATCCTTCAAAAGTCCTAATTGAAGCATGGGTTAGTTCGAAAGCACACTGTTACAAAATCCTGACTCCTGTAAGGCTTTACTCAAAATCCAGAGTTGAATTACAAAACTTCTTTACTTGCTAAAAACATATTTTTCAAAACTTCAAGACAAACATAAACTTTGCATTACTTGAATATCACTGTTTGCATATGGCTATTTGTTTGACAGCGGAGAAATTCACACAATGAATATCCAGTGAACGAAAGCCCTCTCAGTGAACAAAATCAATTCAAGTGGGATGACACTTCCATTGCAAAATCTTCTATCAACAAGGGGGCATGGCATGTCACTATCCAGCACACATGGGGCAGCCCAGTCAAGATTCCAAGAAATCTCTCAAGAATTGCAGAGTAACCAGTGGCAACCCTCTATCTCTATCACTTGGGGAATTGAACGTCAATTCCAACAAAGGGTTACATACAGTCAAACATTTCCAGGCAGTGACATAAACACTCGCTACTAGGGGCAGTGACAAATATCCCCAGAAATCCTTCTCAGAGGATAATTCCCCAGCAAGAGTTTAATCTCTAAAAAAATAATTAAAAAAAACTTTCCCCAGCCAAAACAACCTCAAGAGTCCTCGAGGACTTTCCCCAACGAAATCGTCACCTCTCTAACAGACCAGAAACAAGGTTTATTTCCCCAAAAAACTACAAATTCCCCGGTTTGAGTTTGCCTCTCCAACTGCTACAAATCAAAGGACCACAACTCCTCTTCCCCAGTAGACTACTCTATAATTCCTAGCAAGTTACTGTGAAACCTGGACCCGACCAGATATCAGTTCAACTTCGACTCCCTAGTAGAGCGATGGACAACCGAGACTCCTGAACTCTTTTCCCAAGCAGGAATACACATTCTCCCCACAGAGTTTTCAAAATCCCCCAGCGGAGTTCTCCTCAAACAACAAAACAGGAATCCCTAGTGGAAACATTCCAAGCAAAGTTTGAAGACACACATACTCTTCCACAGCAGTCCAGGATTTAACGACTCCCCAGCATTTGTCAAGGATTTATTTTCCCAGACAAAGAATACATTCATAAACATATCACATTTCATACATCCTATCTACATACATGATAAAGTGCATACGACACAATCTCATTTATTTTGAGAACATCATTACATAATGCATACATCATGACATTGCATACAACTAACTCTTTACCTTTTCAAGAAAGATCGATCGACAGATAAAAGTTATCATCTTTTGAAGTAGTAGTCGTCAAAGATTCCATCATCATCTGTTTAGGGTAGTAGTCATCCAAGATTCCTTCATCATCTTGCTGAGGTAGTAATCGTCCAAGATTCCTTCATCATCTTTTTGGAGTAGCAATCGTCTCAGCTTCCTTCATCACACATCTTTATCAAAAAAAATCTCTATCAGTTCAATTTAAATCTCTCAATAGTTTATACTGATTCTTCCCCGCAGACCTTCTCTGGTTCAGTCAGATCAACACTAAGATCTCTCGGATTCTTATTCCAATTGGAGATATTCCAAGACTTTTGTCTGGTTCGGTTAAATAGGTCCTAAGATTTTTCTTATTCTTATCCAGTCAAAGTTAATTCAAGACCTTCTCTGGTTCAGTCAGATCGACACTAAGATCTCTCTGAATCTTATTCCAGTTCGAGATATTCCAAGACTTTTGTCTGGTTCAGTTAAATCGATCCTAAGATTTTTCTGATTCTTATCCAGTCAAAGTTAATTCAAGACCTTCTCTGGTTCAGTCAGATCGACACTAAGATCTCTCTGATTCTTATTCCAGTTGGAGATATTCCAAGACTTTTGTCTGGTTCAGTTAAATCGATCCTAAGATTTTTCTGATTCTTATCCAGTCAAAGTTAATTCAAGACCTTCTCTGGTTCAGTTAGATTGATACTAAGATCTCTCTGATTCTTATTCCAGTTGGAGATATTCCAAGACTTTTGTCTGGTTCAGTTAAATCAATCCTAAGATTTTTCTGATTCTTATCCAGTCAAAGTTAATTCAAGACATTCTCTGGTTCAGTCAGATCGACACTAAGATCTCTCTGATTCTTATTCCAGTTGGAGATATTCCAAGACTTTTGTCTGGTTTAGTTAAATCGATCCTAAGATTTTTATGATTCTTATCCAGTCAAAGTTAATTCAAGACCTTCTCTAGTTTAGTAAGATCGACACTAAGATCTCTCTGATTCTTATTCCAGTTAGAGATATTCCAAGAATTTTATCTGGTTCAGTTAAATCGATCCTAAGATTTTTTTGATTCTTATCCAGTCAAAGTTAATTCAAGACCTTCTCTGGTTCAGTCAGATCGACACTAAGATCTCTATGATTCTTATTCCAGTTGGAGATATTCCAAGACTTTTGTCTGGTTCAGTTAAATCGATCCTAAGATTTTTCTGATTCTTATCCAGTCAAAGCTAATTCAAGACCTTCTCTGGTTCAGTCAGATCGACACTAAGATCTCTATGATTCTTATTCCAGTTGGAGATATCCCAAGACTTTTGTCTGGTTCGGTTAAATCGATCCTAAGATTTTTCTGATTCTTATCCAGTCAAAGTTAATTCAAGACCTTCCCTGGTTCAGTCAGATCAACACTAAGATCTCTCTGATTCTTATTCCAGTTGGAGATATTCCAAGACTTTTGTCTGGTTCAGTTAAATCGATCCTAAGATTTTTCTGATTCTTATCCAGTCAAAGTTAATTTAAGACCTTCTCTAGTTCAGTCAGATCGACACTAAGATCTCTATGATTCTTATTCCAGTTAGAGATATCCCAAGACTTTTGTCTGGTTTGGTTAAATCGATCCTAATATTTTTCTGATTCTTATCCAGTCAAAGTTAATTCAAGACCTTCTCTGGTTCAGTCAGATCGACACTAAGATATCTCTGATTCTTATTCCAAATGAAGATATTCCAAGACTTTTATCTGGTTCAGTTAAATTGACCCTAATATTTTTCTGATTTCTTTCCAGTTAAAGAAAATTCAAAGACCTCTACCGGTTCAGTTTAAATCCAAGCCTGATACTCATTCAGATTCAGCTTCTAGATACAGTTCAGATACGCTCCAGATACGGATGTCATCCTGATACTCATTCAGATTCAACTTCTAGATACAGTTCAGATACGCTCCAAATACGGATGCCATCTTGATACTCATTCAGATACAGCTCAGATACATTCCAGACATGGATGCAATTCTGATACTCATTCTTCCAACTTACAAATTACAATTCAACATGCATTCTTTGATGGCATCTACAAACCCATCTCCAACAAGATTCTATCACCTCTCCAAATGGCATCTTTAAGCCCATTCCTCCTATCATCGCATCACCGAGTGCAAATTTCTGGGCACTCTAATGTCCAATCATCTTCCACCTTCGAGTCACGAATGGCAAAACTCGCCAATCTAACTCTTCAAGTTTAAGAAGATTGAACAGGGGCAGCTATTGTACCCCAAAATTTTCCCTCTCATTTGTAAAGTATTTTCTCACAAGATCTTTTATGACATCAAGTTTGCAGCACTGATACATCAATTTAGGCTTGGAATTGGCAAAAGGGCAAAATGGTCAATTGCATACTGGAAAGTCGAACTTTGACTTTTTGGTCAACATTACATTCCAAAGATCAAATTTCATAAAGAAATTCAAGAATATCAAGCTTGATCATCAAGAAGTCGAGAAATTCAAAAGTCAACTTGAAAAGTCAAGATTTCCAAGACTTAGAAATTTTCTAAGTGTCTTTATACATGATAATTTCATCACTTCATGCCATTCTTTCACTAAGATGCAAGACAGTTCAAGGGAAACTTTCAACATGAAAGTTGTAGATCTCCATGATATCCATAATATTTCTTTACATAACTTCTCCTAAATATGAATGGATCTCAAGTTATAAGTTCATGAAGTCATGGCATTTTCATTTAACACTTGAAGAAATTCTCAACAATTTTGGTCAGGATTTTATCCCAACTTCTTGGCATTTTTTCACATATTTACAAGATAATTTTGTCAAAATGGCCAACATGAAAGTTATAGAGGGTGTTTCAAGCTTTCCAAAACATTCAAGAGCATGAATTTACCATATTTGAGCTAGGAGATTCAAGGATCTGAAGTTGGACATTCATTCTTAATGTACAAGACAGATTTGTGATAAACAAGGAACCAAATCTTAGCCATGATGCATAATCTTCACTTTGCAGGCCTCTTGACTTGCAAATCTATCCATAATCAGATGTTTACACAATTGATTAAACCATTATCCAAGTGGTTCAAGCATTGTCCATTGCATCTTTCCATTTTTGGCACAAAGGCACCATTGCCATTCTTGCAAAGTTCACTTTAATCATAAAGTCAATTTATTGAGCCTCTAACTTGTTGTTCTAATAACACTCAACTTCTACAATTCAGAACAAACATGTTTAAATTGATGAACCACTTTAGATAGCTTGGTACAAGCATTGGAAACATGTTCTTCAAGCTTGCTTCATGTACAATCTAACCTAGCCAAAACATGTGATCCAAAATTTGAGTTTGTTCAAGTCTCAAACCTTCTCTATAAATAGAGAGGCCAATCACAAGAGAAAAAGGTTAGAAAAAATAGAGAGAGGTTAGAAAAAATAGAGAGGCCAGAAAAAATAGAAAGAAAAACTAACACTCAAAGTCATTTTTGCTGTCAAAAAAACAGATTTGTCCACAAAACTTCCATTTTTGAGCTTTGAAGTTCAAATCTTTGAATCTCATACCTTGCAAGTTTTCTCCAAACAAACCATCCAAACACTTCATATACACCATATAGAAGTTGTTCAAACACAAAGATAACTTCTGTAACATCACTATCACCATCTTCCAAATTCAAAAAAACATACATTGCAACATGACTCGGTTGGAGCAGTTCAACCATTTTCAGTACAAAAGAAAGATTGGAGTTACTTCAAGAAGGTTCAAAGGAGCTTGATCAATCACCACTTTACACTCAGAAACATCCGTACGTGTCCTAAAGCTTCCGCTTCAAGAGGTAAAATTTCTCAAACTGTGATCTCATTGTTCATACATCATTTGCTTTTGCGCTCAAAAGATATAACAAGACATATCAAAGAGAAAAAACTAATAAAAAGCCAGACCAGAGGTTGACACGGGTGCCTGTGTCACATGACACGGCTCGTGTCAGCTTATTTGGGTTGAAAAACATAGTAAAATGCAGGTACAGAGGATGACACGGGTGCCTGTGTCAATCAACACGGCCCGTGTCAGAGTTACTGATGCGTACATGACCAGAAAATGATGAAAAAGGGCTGACACGGGCGCCCGTGTCAGGTGACACGGCCGGGTTAGGATGGCTGGGACAAAAAACGCATAAAAGTCATGGACAGGTCCTGACACGGGTGCCCGTGTCCCCCGACACGGCCCGTGTCAGCTCGGGCACCAAATTTCTTGATTTTTGGAGATTTTTTAGGTTCTTTTGGACATATTACATTGCTTGGAAGTGACCTAACTTTATAAAACCTTTTTGTTCAAATGAAACCTCAAAACCCAATTTTATAAACAATTAACTTAGACTTAGGTTTTTCTTCAATGAAATTAATTACAAAATCTTTTGCTATAAAAAACCCTAAAAAACAATTTCTCTCACGTTACATCCTCTTGCATATTCTACTATTTTTGCATTATGAATTATGTAATTGTCAAAGCCTTGTAATAGTAATTAGGGTTTAATTTTCTTGCAATCCCCATTTGTACATTTGTATACCCCATCCCCATAATAATGTAATAGCATAGTAATTTTACTTTCCACAATTTATCGCTTTCATATCAATGCTAGTAAATTAGGGTTTTTATGGAAAGATAAAACCAACAAGTAGACCACCCTAATCAAGACTTAATGCATGTAAATAAAACACATTTACACACTTACACCCTTAGGGTAATTCCACTTGTTGCCTATCGGAAAATAGTCATGTCCCTCGAGCATGGGCGTTTTAGCAAAGACCCTCGATAAAAGATCGTAGTCCCTCAATGACCCTCGATGTTGCCTTCAATAAACGATCTAGTCCCTAAAATGACATTGCTAAAATGTCCCATATGTTGCCTTCTATGACTATACAAACGTCCCAACGCCCGTCCCTTCACATCCAATGATGGGGCTTCTTACCAAATCAATGGTAAGATAGCCACATCTAAAGAAGGAGGAAAAGCACATTTAAGACCTTTCGAGTAGGTAGATTCGCTCCTAGTTACTCGCTTGCTCACAACAAAAACATTTTTATACACCCACACTCTCATCTTTGAACTATTTTCGAAACAAACACTTTGCATGCGTTCTTATAGAAACGAGAATCGTTACAAAGTTACATTTTCAAAATACTTTCCAAAAACACATCTCACAAACACACCTTTGAACTATTTTTGAAACAAACACTTTGTAGGCGTTCTTATAGAAACGAGAACCATTACGAAGCTCCATTTTCAAAAATACTTTCAAAACACACACCACAAGCACATTCAAACAAAAGCAAGTGATCTAGCAAGTAACTAAGAGCCCGTGGAAAACCATGGATGAAAAGGGTGCTAATACCTTCCCTTTTCATAATCTACCCCCCGAACTTAAAAACATCTCTAAAGGTCTTTCCTGTGCTTTTTCACCTTTCCTTTTGGATAAAAGAAAAGTCGGTGGCGACTCTTGCTAACCGCGACATTTGCGATAAAACACAAAACCTCAAGTCAGTTCTCCAACCGTATCAATAACGAAGCGTCTAAACCCTAAAACGCACCTAGGTTAAGAGAAAAGTATTTTTTGTTGTTTTTATCTGGAAATAGTTAAATAATAAAAAAGAGTAATTAATTAATTGAAAAAAAGATCATTGATTAAAAATTAATTCTAAATAAAAACCAATATTTTTGATATTTTTTTAAAGAAAAAGATTTGAAGTCCAATCCTAAGTTCTAATTGATTTTATTTTTAAAGAAAACAAATCAAAATAATTAAATCAAACTAATTTAAAAAATTAATTTTAATAAAAAAACCTAAATTCTATTTTTTGTGATTTTATTGATTTTATGATTAAATAAAAAATAACTTTTTGAAATAACTAAAATAACAAAGAAGAAATTAAAAATAGAATTAAAAAAAAGATAGAAATGGGCTTGTTATTGTTTCCAGCCTGGGGGTGTGAATTGGAATTTTCAGGCCCAGAATAGCTGGCCAAAGGCTGGCGTGTGATCCAGTGAGGATCCCCTCTGGAGGTTCACCATGCGTTGCTTGTGTTAGATGTTTAGATCTGATCACTGGATGATCCAAGGCAGGAGATGTTGAGGTGCATCGTGAGCGCGTTTGGAATGGCTTTATTGGATCTACAAAGGAATTGTGAGAAAAATAATATGCAGGAGGCAGGGGTCGAACCCCTGACCTCCCACACACACGTGTCTAGAAACCCTTTCCCTTTGCCACTGAGCCAGCTTGTTATTTATTGATACAAACAAACAACAAATAATATATTTAACAATGAGTCAATCTGATAAGAAAAAACGTGCGAGATTCGAACCATCCACTCAGGTATTGATACGCCTTCATCTTCTACGTAGGACCATCGTTTTAGGTACTGGACTTTTACTTACGGTCGTGTCCATTGCTATAAACATGCAATCCTTAAAAATCGTATCCAGGCAACATAAATCAAATCCAATTACACAGATCAATTAGGTTTGATCTCCTGAATGCAATGGTATTCATCTTTGGTCCTGATTTTGCCTGAAATGCAAAGCCCTAAAAAAACAACTATAAACCCTAACAATGGCATTTCATCACACAGGCGTCAAAACACGTAATTAAATATGCAAACACGTTCTAAAGGATGATACAAACATGGATATATACTTATAAATCATTTATCATGCATGAATTGCAAAAGTCAATTTCAAGAATATGAGCAAACTGCGGTACTGGTACGTGCATTTTCTGAAGGTGTTGGTGCATGCAAGTGATGCTGTTAGCTTCAGGAGGTTTCCAGGAATGGATTGATGGCCTTGAAACTCCTTGAATCGCCTTGTAGAGCAAAATCTGATTGCATCTTTCTTTGTCAAAAGTTGAGTTTTCTTCTCTCAATCCACACGGCAAACCTTGTTTTTCTGCTCTGGGATGTTGTGGACATATAAGGACATATAAGAGAATGAATTAGGTCAACAAAAAAAGATGCAATCTTGAGAAATTATGGAAAAGAGATTTGGTTTGCATCTTGTATTTTTTATTTCTAAATTTGGCGAAATCATGACCTTTTCCAATCCAATTATCCCTTGCACGAAAATCTTGATTTTCCAGCTGATTGTAGACTCATAATGCGTTGACAAAATCCAATCTTTGATTTTATTTCATTACTCCATTATTTTAAATGATTTATTTTGATTTAAATGAATGAAAAATTAAAACAAATAATAAAAATAATAAAATAGTAGGTGCATAAGTTCAGGGGTCGTGGGTCCTCTTAGGAACAAGTTTCAAACAAGAAAACATGGGCTCATTTGGAAGAAAAAATCAATGTTGACTTTGGGCAAATTTCCAAAAATGGCCAACTTTGACCATTCATATCTCTCTCAATTTTGACCCTAAGAGGGTATTAATTGACTTTTTGGAAAGATTAGGATGACCTCTAAGCAACCTCTTTGGTTTCATCTCAATTGGGTTTTACATGTTCATGTAAGAAGCTTTGACCCAAAAGGTGTTTTTGTTGACTTTTTGAAATGACCTATAATGTCTGAATTTATATCTTTTCATGGGTGCATTTTTTGAACTTGAGGGCTGAAGATGAGTTGTAGGGAATTGAATTATCTTAAAAATGAGCCTTGGATGAGAAATTTATTATAAAGTATGAGAAAGTTATGCCTGGTCAAAGTTTGGTTGACTTTTCCTATAGAAACCATAATTTAGCAACTTTCAGTTTTGATGAATTTGGGGCATTCCTTAAGGAATCATGATCAACCCTTGATCATATGATGGATATTACTTTAAAATGTTGATGTTGACCAAAAATCTTGAAGTTTGACTGTATGAGAGTCACAGTTGACTTTTGACCTAGTACAGTTGATTTTCAGGCATTTGAGCAGATGACTGAGCAGACTCCTTGTGCAAGGCATGAAACTTGGCATGGATGATCTTGAGAACATATTATGTCAATGGAAGTCATTTAGGACCCTTGGAAATCAAACATCTTGATGAGTAGTGAAACCCTAGTTTGAAGCTCATTGTCTTAGGAGGAGGATTTGTCTGGTTAATCCTTAGTCAACTTGAGCAATTGAGGACCTCTAGGAATATGTTTTGAGTAAAAATGGGAGGGAAAATTTTGGGGTACAACACAACCCAAACAAACCCTCCAAGGATAAAGCATACAAAGCAAGCAATTAAAATAGTTTTAAAATGAACTAACTCTAAGGTAACCCCACTTTTTATTTAGATTCCCCAGCAAAGTCGCCAGTTCTGTGATACGGTGGAAAAACCGACTATTAATACTGGTTTTGCGTTTGTGTTTGCAAATTTTGCAGTAAGAAAGAGTCTCCACCGACTTTTCTTTTATCCAAATTAAGGAAAGGGTGAAAAGAACAGAGAAAGACCTTTTCGAGAATTTTCTGAGTAAGGGGGTATATTATGGAAAGGGAAGGTGTTAGCACCCATTCCATCTGTAGTTATATAAGAACTCTTAGATGCTAGCTCATGTTTTTGAAAATTTCTTGTGTTTTGTGTGTTGAAAAATGTTTTGAAATGCCTTAGTCTGGCGATTCTCTTTGTGATAACTCTTGTATCAGTCCTCAAGAATGTTGACAAAGAGAATGTTTTTTAGAGTGTTTTGAAATATTTAAGTGTAAGTGTGAAAAAATTTTTTTGAGCAAGCATCTAATAACTATCTACTTGTACTCTAAAAGGTAGTTCTTTTCCTCCTATCCTTTAGACAATTCTATCTTACTATTAGTGAGTAGGTAGTCCTATCGTTGGATGTATGAGGGACATCGAAGGGACGATACGGTCACAAAGGCAACTTGGCAAGGAACTTTAGTAACTGTCTTAGAGTTCTAAGATCACTTTTAACCGAGGAAACATCGAGAGGTCATCGAGGGACTTGTGATCTTTCAAACTAGAGAACAACCACTAAAACTTCTCACGTTTCGAGAATTGTGATCGTTTTCCGAAGGCACCCGAAGTGGGGTACCCTAGAGGTGTGCATGTGCAATTGTGTTTAGTTGAATTATTTATCTTGCGCATTTAGGTTTGCTAACATTTTTTGTTTTGAGTCTTGCCATGCAATCCTAGTTACTAGCAGTTAATATGTACAGAAGAATGTAAAGTACGAAAATAAATCCTACACTATTACATGGCTTCGGGGAGGGCGATATTTACAATGTACAAAAATTTGGGGGAAGAAAAATAAAGAAAGTGGTAAAAAGTCCTATTAACTATTACATACCAATATACAGTTACAATAATGTAAAAAATGTGGAAAATTAATAACGCGCGAAAATTGAAAGTACATCTAAAAACTTAGTAAGTAAAAATTCCTTTTTTTGTTGTTGTTTTTTATTTAAGAGAATAATTAAAATTGTCCTAAAATCTATTTAGAAAATAAAATTAATTTAAGAAAAAGATCTAAGTTTTTTTTATTGTTTTTGTTATGAAAAGAAAAATAATTAAAAACTAAATTAGATCCTAAATTCTAATTTATTTTAGATTAAGAAAACGTTAAAGTTTAATTAGTTAATCAATTAAAGAAATTAATTATTTAATTAAAGAGAAATTAGTCCTAAGTTTTTTGTGATTTTTTTTATTTTTATCTTGAATTAAATAAATGACAAAGAAAACAAAAAAAAAAAAAAAAAAAAAAAAAACAAATATAATTGCAAAATGGGCCTGGGTGTTGAAAGAAATAGGGGGTGTGATGTTGAATTTGTTGGGCCCAAGTTGAATAGAGCCCAAGCTTGCCCTCAGATCCAGTGAGGACGCGCCTGGAGAGTGCAAGGTGAACACGCACGTTGGATGCACTGATCCAGATCAGATGTACATCTGATGGCTTAGACTGATGGTGTATGATAAACAATAGGCCATGAGGAGCACTGGATTTTAATGAAAATGTTAGGAAAATAAGAGTGTGCTTGAACTGGGACTCGAACCCATGTCCTCTCCCTTCACACTAACGCGTCTTGCCAGCTGAGCTACCATGTCATTCATTATATAAAATTAAACAATAATATAATATACAAAATCAAGTCAGATATATTGGGAAAAAATAGAAAAAAATGCACGCGCTGGTTTGAATGATCCAATGGGAAGAAGACGTGTGGGCTGAGTCATCATCTTCTTCATTTTGTACCAGACTTTTATTGAGGTACTTTCCGTTGGTAAAAGCTTTAGTGACGGTTTTTCGTCGTGGCTACATCCCTGCAACATTCAAAAATTTAAAATACCAAAGATAAATTTCACACAAGGGCATGGTTCGATTGAAAATCTCTTTCTGAACACAATAGTACCATTAATTTAGTCCAAATTTTCCTCTAGCTAGGGTTCCCCAATTTGGAGCTTCGGAACCCTAGCCATGGCAACTTATCGTACCGTCACTCAAACTTTGATTAAACTATCCAGAAACATTCCCATGACGATCATGAACACAAATATGCATTAAAATCATGTTTACAATGAATGAATGAGTGAAATCGAAATTGAAAAAGACAAGAGAAAATTGTGAGTGTAGGGATCGTTTCCTGATGCTTCAAGGCTCGAGGGTGATCGTGAAACCTTCAGTGATGTCCAAGGATGGTTGCTGAAGGCTCAAAAGCCTCTGAATTGCCCTGGAATTTGAAAATGGAGTTTGACTTTTTCTTGAAAATTTCAAGTCTGGAATGTGGTCCCTATGATGTTTTTTTCGTGTCTTATGCTTGCTAATGTGATGTATATATAGAGTAGAAGGAGGAGACAAGAGAGCAATGGTTTAAACAACCTTAACCATGTGTTTTAAAGCCATGAATGATGTTTTGTAACTTTGCCAAAGACATGGAATCTTGTCCTTTTTCAAACTTGGTTTCATCTAGAAATTGCTTGCACGAAATTTATGGGCCTGGGTTGTCCAAAACATCAGCCCAAATGCCAAAGCCTATTTCCCCTTATTTTATACATTTTTATTTTATTTTTATTTGAATAAAATAAAATAAATATGAATAAAATAGCTATAAAATGCAAGGCATGGTAGGAATGATTTTAGAGGTCCACTATGAGCTTAGGAGGATGCTTGAAATCCAAGAAATTAATCCCTTGACTTAAAACTTCAAATTTGCTCAATGCAACAATCTTGAAATTTCACAAATTTTCCCAACTTGGGCAAGACATAACTTTCTCAATATTTATCTCATGATGATGATCTTGGACTTTTTGGAAATCCCAAAATGTATAATTCAATCCCTCTTTTGATCAATTTTGAATTTGAAGATGTTATCTTGATGTAAAAGGTCTTGGAAAAAAGTGTCTTTTGTTGACTTTTTGAAAATGACCCATAATGCCTGAGCTTGTATCTTTCAAATGGTGAATTTCTTGGACTTGAGGGATGAAGAGAAGTTGTAGGGAATGAGATTCTATTCAATATGAGCTTTGTTTGGGGAAAATGGATGAAGTATGTGAAAGTCATGCTTGGTCAAAATTTAGTTGACTTTTCCTATAGAAACCCTAATTTAGAAATTTTTGACTTTTGATGAATTAGGGACATTTCTTGAGGAATCATGATCAACCCTTGATCAAATGATGGATATCACTTCAAAATTTTGATGTTTACCAAAAATATTGAAGTTTGACTGTACATGGGCCACAATTGACTTTTGACCTGGCACATTTGATTTTCAAGCATTTAAGCAATTGAATGAGCAAACTTGTAGTGGAAGGCATGAAATTTGTCATGGACAACCTTGAAGGCATATTAGGAAAATGGAAAACATTTGAGACCTTTGGAGATCACACATCTTGATGATAAGTGAAACCCTAGTTAGAGGTTCATTGCTTAGGAGGAGAATTTGTCTGGTCAATTCTTGGTCAACCTTGAGCAATTGAGGATCTCTAGGAGCATGTTTTGAGTAAAAAATGGGAGGACAACTTTTGGGGTACAACAAACGTCCATATTGGATTTGAGTTCTATAGTTACTTCATATACATTCACATGCATAGTCAGATAAATTTTTCTCCCCCTGTTTACAGCCACGTGTTTGAACACATAGGCCACTCCACCTATGTTGACCATGCAGGAACATATCCTGAATAATATCCTGACACTTAGTCAGACATTGTCTTCTTATTTCAGTAATCAACACATCTTCTCCCACCAATCAGGGATGCTTCACCAGATTATCCACTTGTTCATACTGGATTCTAAGTGTTCTTTTTTCACTTAGACTTAGTGACATACACTAAGATATCAAAATATCACATTTGTGACACCTCTTCATAATATAGACCCTCAAGGAGTCTTTTTGAAATCTATAGAGAAAAATAAATTATCCCAGACTTCTCATTAAACTTCTAAGAGATATGTGAACTTCTGATCTTCAGTGAGCTTCTCATAGTTAGAAACAACCATATCTTGTTAATTTTATCCATAACTTCATAATGTCACAACATGTTGTTTCAACATCATTTCCTCATAGAACCTGAACAGTATTCTGGCTTGAGAATACCTGTATCATTGCACCAACGATTTACAGATATCCACGTGACTCCCTTTGTCATGAGTAACTAATGCCTTAACTGAAGATGAAGACTTGAGCACTAGAAGAAGAAGAAGAAAAAACTCCAGCACTTCCCGCATATGCTGAACCCTGACTCCCTCAGTAGAGTCAAACCAGAGTCAGATATTCTCACTCCTTGAGAATACTTCCAGGAAGCCTGACTTCTTCATAAAACAAGGACACATTTGATCATTGTCTTTTCATAACCACACTATATATCATGACCTTTTGAATATGCAAGATGTCATGCATACTAGGTGTGAAGTCACTCACAGACTCCAAAAACTCTTAGTTTGCTTAAAAGCATTACTAATATCCAGATCACCAAACCTTTTCTGGAGTGACTTGCAGCAAAAAAAATATCACTTAAAGATATTCTGCTCAGACCTCAGTATCTGTCAGCAACCTTTTTCCTTTATATCCACTAGTAGTTACTGATACTAGTGGAGTCTTCAACAAGGTAGTAATGCATTCATCAAGCATTCTACTGTAGACAGGATTAAATTTTCCATATTCTAATCCACATAGTCAGAAATGCAACTTCTCACAATAATGCTTAAGCATCCAACTTTACATGAACAATCCCATGCATTAAACAAAACAGCCATCAACAATCATGATATTAATACATCATGTGGTACATCAACTCCATAGAACCTAATCAAACTGGTTCTTGATCAATCATTTAAAGGACTCATTGTGCATAGAAATCCTTTAAGAAGATCCCATTAGAACACGCATCTGGTGCACAAATTCCTGCATGCTTTACAGTTTGGATTGCAGTAATGGCTTTGCACACCTGATTATCAATCACTTCCAACTCACAGTAATCATCTTCATACCTTCCCAGATAACTATTTATGACAGCAAGGGAAAACACCTTCCTATATTTCTTACTTCTATGATCAACACAAGCTAGAAAAAGAAATCGGCTCCATAATCTCTTTGCACTCTAGTGAACCTACTCCCAATTCTCTTTCAAAGGCAATTCTTCTTTGAGACACATATTTCCACTTTTCAGCATTGCCAATAGAATGGAAGGGAATATTGTCAAGAGGAGCATCAGGCACCCAAAAAGCCTCTTGCTTGCAGACTACTTCAAAGGAAAGGTGTCCTGGAAATCATCCTCGACATTATAACCAGAGTCAACATCTTTTAACAACCAGCAAGATAATCTTCTTTACCCCATTCACTACCGCAGAGAAAAATAAATTCTCGCAGAACCAACACATCCTCTTGGAGAAGGATGGTATACTCTAGCAACATCTGGCTAGAGTCTTCAGAGACTCATAAGGGCATAAAAAACTACATTTTATAGCAACATGTATCATCATGTTATCCAACATCATCCTCTTAGGAGGGAAATAACTCTATGCGCTTGAACATCGTAAGCTCCAAACAAACCAATTAGTCCACTAACTCCTCCTGTCATGGACAATAAAAAATTTCATTATGGATAAAACACAACACTGAGCACCCACTAGTTCACTGGGAATAACTCCAAGTACAAGGACACCTGATTCACGCCCTTGAACCTCCACACACATTGTCATGACTCTTTGGATGGCTAAGATGTCATGTAACCATAGTCTAAAACCAACTTACAACCATTTCTTAGTATGCTTAAAAGCTTTACTAAGATTAAAACTCTCGAACAGAAGGGGTACCCTTTAACCAATGTGCTGACTAAATTCTCCTTCTGCATATTACTAGTATTTGCTGACACTAGTAAAGTCTTCAAACCAAGATAGTAATTATACATTACCTGAGCATACTTCTCCTTCAATCAGAATCTCCTTTTTCAACACCATAGACAAAACTGCCACTAATTAGTGTGGAGTTTGAATATTGAGATTCATAGTTCCAAGTATCTTTATTAGACTATCATCAAAAATGGTGTTCCAACATCATTTGAGACATCAACAACATTACCACATTACCACAAAGCTTATCTGCTTTGGTTCTAGAATCATCATCCAAGGGACTTATTCCCATCCATGCCCTTTAACAAACTCTCCATTCTCACAAGAGGATATCACAAGGTCTCATCTTCAGATTAACCATAAAACAAAAATATTCTCTCACTATATTTTGTAGTAAGCTTCTCACACTAGGTAAAACTGACACCTTTCTTCTTCACACCTGTGATACTTGTTGAATCTTTGACAAGACATCTAATCATGGCAGCTAAAACATTCCAGGTTAGGTCAGTGACTTAAACTTAAGCTCAACTCTTGGAGAAAACATAACATATTAGCTTCTCCTGGCTGGAACCACATAGTCCCAACAAGGGCATAGACAACTACACCTAGTAGCCATAGTCATAATATGTTGCATGTAATCTTCACAAGCTTAAATTACACGCAAGCTCCATAACTACTACACCAATAACCATAGATAGGTTCTAAGCTCCCCCTATCATGGACAAACAAGGCTTCTGCTGAGGATGAACACTTGGACACCAAGAGACTTCACGCACTCACCGAAACATATCCACACTCTTGTGAAAATAACTCATCCTGAATCTGATATACCAACTCCATGTCTTCAGATATTTACAAGTTCATGTCTGATACATGACCCTTCATAACCACACAAATTTCCATACCTCTTTGGATAGCCAAGATATAGTGAACACATACTTGGACATCATACAAGCACACACCCTCAAATATTTTATTTTAAGCACACCGGGCTGACATACTTGCAACAGAGGAAAACCACCTTCTTCATATTCATATGCTCTAACAATCACTAGCAATTGCTATTACTAGTGAAGTCTTCAACATAGTAGTTATGCAGTCACCAATCATACTACTAAAGACAGGATCGGGATCTACATCTTCTAATCCACAAAGTAGGAACTCCTTCTTTTGAAACCCACGTTGATCCTCAATCTTCCATAATCATAATCCCAAACGAAAAAATGATGTTACAACATCATTTAAGACATCAACCTTTCTTCATATATCCCAATAATTCCGTTCTTGATTTTTCAACCAAAGAGATTATTAATATTGATAGTCTTTTTAGGAGAAGATCACAAAAGATTACATCTTCTGCAACTCATTTAGGTTGATACAACCACCTGAACAACATAGAGAGAAATAAACTCTCAACAATATTTGAATCATCAGTTCAGATAGTAGATTTGCATCCATACCTCAGACAAGTACTCAGCTCCCGACAAGGTCTTTATCATCAGTAACATGCACGTCTTCACAAGATCTAACTTATACTTAGCTATCGACAAGATATTTGTCATCAGAGGAAAAAATTCCCCCCACACAACTGCAGATGATACTCCTTTTCAACAGATGTTAGAGCACTTAAACTGATATCCTTCTTCATCGTTCAACACAAGAGGATTCTTTCAACATTCTAGACTTGGTCAGAGACTGGTCTTCAGCTCCATCAAACGTTCCAACTTTGAACTTCACTGGTGAACAACAATACTCACCTCATAATCTACACAATAACTTCCTTTTTAAAGGAAGCGCACACCTAGAGATGATGTCCCGACATCAGATACGACATCATCCATTCTTACTATGGTTCTGGGGGTAATTTCCATAGTAACTTATAATCAACTCTTGTTGGGGTTAACACAAGGAACCAAACCAACTACAACTGGTCAATCTTCGGGATCAGACTATCAACATATGCAGAGGATTGCATGATTCACATCTCAATAAGATTCTCTTTGAACCTCATGTCTGACTTTGAGATGATGGATGCCATTGTCTGTACCTACAGAGTAAATTCCCTCTATTAGGTCTCTGGAACAAATTCTGCTAGGTTTGACACTAAAACATACAGACTTTTCAAAAGCATCTATTTCCCTTGATTCTTCAGAAACAATGCCCTTCAAGTTTTAACATCTTCAAAGATTTTATGACATTATGTCTGACATCATATCAACCCTTGACAAGGGGATCTTTTTCAACAACTTCTGAGGGTACATAAAGAGAATCACCAATTCTCTTCCTCAAGGGAAATTAAAACAATACTCAGGAGCATCAAACATTGTGGTTGGATCACAATACTTCTCTTCAAACATAATTTGTTCTATGGCCACAAATGAGATTCCAAGAATCTGGTACCTTTGATCAGAAGGATCTTCCAGATACGAGCTCATCTCATATACATAAAGGATCTGGTGGAGATTCCTTTATGGATTCTTCTCAAGAACATGGAGCTTAATCTCTATACTCCCATAAGCCTTGGTCATAAATAAACTAACACATGGAGTAGATAAATTGTTGATCGTGTCCAAACCATATGCCTCCTCTTCCAGATCAGGAGTAGGTTCCAAACAAAAAGTATTCATAACATTTTCATTCAGCACCCAAAGCATCTATTCTTCAACTGGTAGTTGCATAATATTCTAACATCCCATAGAACATCAGTTCCTTCTTCTTGGAACACACCATCCTTGACAATCTTCAAGGTCAATATGCAGATGTATATGAGCATCATTGATAAATTTATTCCCATTAACCTTATTGATAAATGTCTTTATGAGTTTACTTGAGGAAAATCTCAAGCATCTTTGACACTTTTAATATGGTTGACAATGTCAGCATATATTCTGTTGAGGGTAACAACCCTAGTATCCTTCCCATACTTTCAGGGTTATATCAGAAACCATGCAGCGGAATATAATAAACTCCTCTACAATATTCAGACACAATGCTTACACCAATATCCAAGTATTAGCATGGAAACCTAGGATTGAAAAAATAAACTCTACATACAGCAGCTTCCCACTAAGCTGCAGGCCTGAAGGCAACAACCAGGAACAATATCTGTCACATATAACCAATGATCTTTGCCAAGAGATCACCCATACAATAGTATGAATTGTCCAAGTTCATACTTTCTTCCTTGCCCATGACCATAAAGTACCTTCCCAGGATCTCACCCAAAGCAGAACAAGATGCCTGCTCTGATACCAATTGAAATTCTGGTACAGCAGACTCAGATGTCCTACAAGGATATCGAGACATCTAATCTGACATAAACACACATGCAAGATAAAACAGAACTGAAAAGATAAAGAACACACCAGAATTGTTTACCCAGTCAGTGTACAACAACACCTACTCTAGGGGCTATCAAGCCAGGAATGAAGTCCACTATCAGCAGTATCAATTTGCAGACCCTACAGCCAACACACCCGTTGCCAATCTACGCACTTAATCACTACCCAATGAACATTCTACCTAGGTCCTCCCTAGATATGGAATATCCCCATCCCACTTCTAATCATCACAATGATGTCTAGCAGTCAACACCTCAGTCACTGCATAGACGACCCTTCACCAAGATTCTGATTATATAGACAGTTTGGAAGACACACTTCCATGACACCTAGCTAAGTCTCCAAGCCAAACTCTATTATTTGTTTGCTTTGCTCCTAAATGAGAACACATCTTGGAGTTGCTTCAAAGCTCCCTCCAAGAACAATACACCTCTTACATACAGGCTTTGAGGTGAACATGGTAATCTTCCCACAACCTGAGAGGTTTACCTTGACAAAACCCTAGACTTCTACATCTTGAGTCGTATTTTTTATAGGTTACAAACACTTTTATTTATAACCCGTTACCCAACTGGTTTTGGGCCTTCAATCACAGTAAATCAACTATAACAAACTGCAGAAACTTATGCCCTAAGAAAGATCTTCAATCTTTACTTTCCTAAATAATCTCCTTATTTAGAAAGTCTTCATTCTCCTTGATTTCTGATTGAATTTTCTATACCTTTAAATATGCGCCACATAGGATGCATAATATTCTCCTGAATATTCTGCTTATGTTAAGAACAAACTGAATCTCATTAATCCAACTCAGTAGGCGTGATGTCAAGACATCTTCTTCAACATGTTGTTCCAGTTGTTGAAAAAGTTAAACATAACATGTTCTAACATTGTAATAGGACTTCTTGGTGTACTTGATCTTCTTATCCTATTCTTCATTGTTGCTACTATTTGTTTTACAAAAATTAAGTCAATCCTAAAACAAAAGAACTAATAATTCTGCATAACAATAGGTCTTCAATCAAATCTTCCTAATTTATCTCTATAATTAGAAAGTGCACATTCTTCAATATCCTTCTTGACCTATAAAACAACGCCGTATAGGATTGCATAATATTCCCAGAATATTATGCATCAGTTAAATCATAATAGAATCTGACTGTCCATTTCAACTCAGGCACAATTTCGTATGCTCCTTCATAGGACATCTTATACGACATGTTGTTCCAGATGGTGAGAACTTCTCATCTCAACATGTCTCAACATAAGATATGACTTCTTGCTCAACCTGTTCCTGTTAGCAAGTTAACATCTCTTATCTAACATATTGTTGTCTTATTTGTTTTACAAAAAATAATACCAATCCTAAAACTAGAGAACTTATAATCTACCTAAGAGACAACTCTAGCCAAGCATGATATCTATAACATGGATGGTAATCTGAAAAATCTATGGTCCAATCAGTATAGGAAGATCATTCTCTTCAATAACCATTCGCTTAGAACCATTGAAAACTTTCACAAATAGAGTGGTAGGCCTCATTTGTGTTCCTTCAACCCTTAGTTGGACTAAAGTAATCTTTGGTAGCACATTCAAGGACAAGCCAGTGTCTACTAGTACTCAACACATGGTAACATCCGCATATTTGATGGATATATGCAGAGCCATATTATGTTCACTCCCATTGGGTGGAAAATCATCATCAGTGAACATCAAGAAATTGCTAGCACTAAGATTGAAAACTAGATTATCAAACTAATTAACACTGATTGTTCCCTTAGTTAGCCTACAGTGGAATTTTCTCCTTATAACCTTCAAATCTTCATTGGTCTTCAACTCAATAAAGTCGTATTTCACATTTCCATCAATATCAATCCATTCAGCACGAAACTCAATCTTATCCACCTTTTTAGTCTCGGTATCGAACAACAAATCATTCAACGTGAATCTCAAGACGACGAGACATGTGGTATCCTTTGGAAGCCGGTACTCTACAGGGGGTTTCACTATGATAAAGTACACTTCTGTCTTAATAAAAAATTAAGGAAGAGACTGATGTTTTTCTCAACAACAAATGACCTTTATTTATACAACTTTGAATTCATTCTAGACCATATAAAACAGTTGAAACAATCAAAGTCATACAAAACTATCAACAAAATTGTAAATGTTGGAAATTGAACTACTGCAAATTTTTCATTAGGTGAAATTTCCAATATTATATGATACTTTTTGAAAATACCTGTATTTTCTTAAAGATACCAGAAATTTTTGAAAAAAATAGTATTAATTCATATCTATAAATTATGAATGAACTATCCAAAATTTTTATTAAATTATTGGAATTTTTTGTTCGCACATTTGAACCCAATTTTATTCCGAGACAATTTTGAAATTTAAAAAATATGGAGGGTTCCGATTTAATTTTAACTACCTTTTAAAATGCTTATGCAAGGTATAACAAAGTTTTGATTAAAAATGATAAAAGGACAACCATTTATCTATGTGTCTTAAGAATTTTCAAACTATCCCTAAACATGTTCAGCTGACTCAAAGAGTCTTATTAGATAGTTTTCCAACTAAAAAGAAGATTGTCCATAAAGGAACTATGGTGAATCCCTTTGTCAGATTCCCTCATATACTCTTGTAATAAAGATTCTATTTATCTGTCTACATGGACTGCTACATGGAATTTTTTATATTATTTATTTTATCTACGTAGAATTTTTATTTTATTTATTTTTAATTTTATATTTTATTAACATTTTTTTACTTGTTTATTTTAAATTATGTTTTATATTCTATAAAATTTTAAATTTTATAATTTATGTTTTTCTAAATTTTTTTATTAATTTTTTTTATGAAACTAAATTTATAAATTAATTATTAAAATACTTAATAAAGGGCTTGAAGCCCAATATATATTTTAGAAGTCCATTAACTAATATTTTGAAATTTAAAATAAAATAGAGGTAAATAAACACTTTCAGGTATTAAAAACTTTTCGATGTGAGACTCAATATATATTTTAAATTCATGTTCACCCGACACCAACAACATAACATAATGTATGCATGGAAGGTACTTCTGCACATTCATCATTGTTCCTTCTGCACAAAACTTATACATGTATGAGAAATTAATTACACAACCAAGTAAATAGGTTTCATCTTCATGCCATACATTTAATTTCTAATTATTAACTTTATTAAGATAACCATGAAAGAAAGCACTCATAATACAAAGGTAATAAAGAGGCTAGTGGCAATTACATCCACTGTCAAATAAAAATCACTTGTTGCAGCATGGGTGTCTACACTCTGTTTATAGAAACTACCATTAATATGCAATCTTTTAATATTTGTCAAACATGGATTCCTATGAGTTTTTGTTTTTTGCTTTCTCCTCATGATATATTGCAGTGATGCTCCACTAAAATAAATATTGCAGTGATGCTTATTCCTTCAACCAAAGATTATTTTGCAGCAAAATAGTTTAAAATAGTTTCAAATAATTTGCAAATAGCTTAAACTATCTTAATTGATATTAAAGATGTAATATTGAAGTTCATATCCTTCCCTTCACACTCACATATTAATATTGTCTCTATCTTACTTTTTCATTGTGAAATATTTATTTCACATAAGAAAATTGCAAATGGTTGTTGTTTTTCATGTTGTTCACCATCAAACTCCAAATGTTTTGATAGCAGTTGCTTTTTTCAATTAGTTACTGCATATATAAATTCTTACAGAGCATAGAACAAACCATTTTTTGTCTGTAAAAGCTTCTAAACCTCTAACTTTGATAATGCTTACAGTGAGTTGTTTGATTGTTGTGCATGCATGAACAAATTGGTTGTATGCAATGAACAAATTGGTTGTCTTCTGCATAATCAAGAATCTGAAAAAGATAGATTTGTAAACAAATTAATCCCACATTATTTTGTTAAATAAATAAACTAGAGTTTATAAGGAAAATTCCATTTGAGTTTATAAGTTAAAAACATTGAGTGACGCTGAAATTGAAACATTAACTAAATAAGCTTAGGCCCAATAGTTATATTTTGATAACTTTAAAAAATAATTTCTAAAAAACATTAATAAATAATTTAAGAAAACGTAAAAAAATAAATTAATAAAAAAAGTAAATTAAATTATAAATACAATTTAATAAAAAAATTACTAATAAAAATAATTTAATAAAACATCAAAAAAATTAATTAAAAATTAAAAATTAAAAATTAAAAAATTAAAATAATTCAGGTAGATTTAAAAATAATAAAAAATAAAATCCATATAAACTGTCATGCAGGACAAAGTATAGAATATGGACTTAAATAGTACGCACATTGGGCATAATGAGAGAATCTAGAAATTGCGAGGGGGTTATTATATGGGAATTTGTATATTTAACTCAATCAATTAAACTCAATGATATTTACACAATAACGCAATAAATACACTATAACATAAACTATACCGAATATACATTAAAGTTGAGGTTTATTGACAAAAAGTAAACGAATTAAGCTGACGAGTGCTAATTATTCATACTCAAATTCACAAAGCAAAATGCAAATGCAATGGTTCAAATGAAAAATAATACACACAAAATAAACCCTTACCAATAAACTACGTGTTGTACCCCAAAATTTGCCCTCGTATTTTTCCACAAGAAATCACAGCCTCAGGCGTTTCCTGATTTTTCAGATTGGCGTAAGAATCAGTCAAACAGACTTTTCTTATCAGTCAGACAAAGTTAGGGTTTTCATTGATTTTAAAGCAGTTCATGCAGATTGCTGAGGTTTGGTTGAGTTGGCTCAGGTTTTGGTCAAGCGGACGCTTCTTTGGCATTTAATCAAGAATCAGGGTTTTTGTGCGCATATTTCTCAGAAAGAATTAATTTTATAGTTCTTCTCAGTTTACTCTGAAATTTGGACTGAGTCATTTGGATTGAGTTTGCAGTGTTTGATTAAATCAGGGAAAAGAGGACATGTGGACATTTTGTTTGACTGTGCATTGTTATGTTTAAATTCGGAATGCCGGACGTTTATTAATTATTTCTTTTTTCTAAAGTCAGAATAATTGGATTTATTTCCAATTGTTTTAATTTAAGAAATTCAAATAATTAAGTTAAACAATTGAAAGGAAATAAAAGGAATTAATTGATCAAAAGAGGATTTTTTTTTATTCATCTTTAATGGTTTGTTACAATCTATTATTTGAACAACTGTAAATTTATTTACATCCTTGTTTATAATAATAATGTTACAAATAATTAAATTGAAACTATCCTAAATTCCTAAAGTCTTCATCTTCTATCCATTGCTCCTTTGGCTCCATTGAGTTTTATCTGCAAAACAAAGAAAAGAAGAAAAGTCAACACAGGTAAAATAAATAAAAGAGCATACACAGTTAAAATTCATCATTAAGGGCAACTGGCCGGAATCAGTTTGCCCTCTCTGCAAATCACGAGATTTCTCCCGGTTCACAAAGAGGGATAAAAATGCTTGCAAAAAAATATATGAATGCACAAAGTTGTAATATTGCACAATTTCAAAAATGGTCAAAAAGCTGCATAGTTCATAAAATGCCAAACAAAGTCCAAAGGCAAACCAAACTGAATGGTCTAAACCAAGTCAAAAGGGAAAACTGAATGAAACTGTCCAAGCTGCCAAAAGGATGTCAAAACATCAACAAGTACAAAAGGTTACCCAAAAGCTGTCAAAGATGCAGGAAAGCTGGAGAAAGAGATAAAAGTATGCAGAGTAAAACAACTATTGCAAGCAAGCATGTTAAATCACATCATTTTCCTATGGCCAGCTACCTTTTCAGAATAAGGACAGATTTTAAACAATATTTTATGCTTTAATCTGTACTGGAGAGAGAGAGAGTGTGAAAGAAGTACAGGCTTACAGGGCTTAGGCTTATCATTGTTCGCATTTGGCTATTTGTTTGACAGCAATGAAATTCATACAGCGAATGTTCGGAGGAACGAAAACTCCCTCAGTGAGTAAAATCACTTCAGAAGGATAACACTTCCAACGATAAATCTCCTATCAACAAGGGGCATGACATGTCACCATCCAATTAACCTGGGGCAGCCCGGTCAAGGTTTCAACAGATCGTTCAAAGTTCAGTTAACCTGGGGCAGTCCAGTCAAGATTTCAACAAAATCTCTCAATTGCAGATTAACTTGGGGCAAGTCTCCCTCACCATCACTTGGGGCATTCGAATGTCAAAAGTGTTCAACAATTCCTTCACCACCTGCTGGAAATTACAACCACCGACAGATCAACTATCACAATTCCAGATTCGATTCCTGTATCTAGCCAGGGCATATCTGTGGACGACTGATTGTGGATTAACACCTCTAACAAGCCAGGAAATTATCTACATGAAGAGATTGAAGATCAACACCTGTAACAAGCCAGGGAACCATCTTTCTTTCTCAGGTCAGAGATCAACACCTGTAACAAGCCAGGACAGTATCTCCTCGACCAACATTTCTTAAGTTCCAGATCAACACCTGTAACAAGCCAGGAAAATATTTGTGGATGACTGATTGTGGATCAACACCTGTAACAAGCCAGGAAATTATCTACATAAAGAGTCTCCTTCATCACCACTTGGGGCATTCGAATGTCAAAAGTGTTCAACAAGTCCTTCATCACCTGTCGGAAGTTACGGTCGTCAAAGATCAATTTCTCACAAAATTCAAGTTATGAAGCCCGGATTTGACCAGATAGTATCTTGATCTCTACAGCACATTGTGAAGACCGGACTACAATCGGATAACAGTGTCAGACTACCGCAAAGTCTGGATTACGACCAGATAGTGGGATCTCCTGAATTCAAGTTATGAAGCCCGGATTTGACCGGATAGTATCTTGATCTCTACAGCACATTGTGAAGACCGGACTACGACCAGATAACAGTGTCAGACTACCGCAAAGTCTGGATTACGACCAGATAGTGGGATCTCCTGAATTCAAGTTATGAAGCCCGGATTTGACCGGATAGTATCTTGATCTCTACAGCACATTATGAAGACCGGGCTACGACCAGATAACAGTGTCAGACTACCGCAAAGTCTGGATTACGACCAGATAGTGGGATCTCCTGAATTCAAGTTATGAAGCCCGGATTTGACCGGATAGTATCTTGATCTCTACAACACATTGTGAAGACTGGACTACAACCGGATAACAGTGTCAGAAAATCGCCAAGCCTGGATTACGACCAGACAGCAGTCAAGAGTACTACGAAGCCTGGAATCGACCAGATAGTGGTATATCTTTAACACAAGCCGTGAAGCCCGTATTTGACCGGATAACAGCTTAGCAAGCTATTGTGAAGCCTGGACCACGACCAGATAGCAACACAAATTTCTGAGAAGCCTGGATTACGACCAGATAGCAGTTAAACCTCAAGAGTAAGGACCCTCATCCTTAAAACCTCAGAAGATTGGTATACTCCCAGTTTCTGACCGTTAACAGAATGGAGATTTTCATCACCTCATCAGGAAACCCTACACCGGTTCCTTCTCAAATCCAAGATGTAGTTTTACACGGACTCATCATGAAGCAACCCTACACCGGTTCCTTCTCAAACTCAAAAGATCCTTGGAATCCCCAGCCAGAGAGCCTCACAGAATCTAATTCCCCTCAGAATCAAGTTTCAATATCCCCAGCGGAGCTAAGACTTCCAACTATCAATCCCCAAGCAGAGTGAAGACTCTCATTTTCAGTTCCTCACAGAATATTCGAATATTCTCCAGTGAAGATCCCCTCAAGACAGGAATTCCCCAGTAGATTGGCATACAACCCAAGCTCCGGATTCCCCGACAGTGGTCCCAGGACTTCTTATGATCAAAGATTCTTGCCCTCCCCAGCAGCAGTCAAGGAATTATTTTCCCCGGCAGCAGTTAAGATTCTTTTGTTTCCAGCCATCCAGGATTCATCTATCCTTAGCAAGACAGCTCATCAGCTTACCTGCGCATCCATCACATTCATATCATAAACATTGATAACATATATTGCATCATGCATCATGACATTGCATACAACTAATTCTTCACCTTTTCAGGAAAGATCAGTCGACAGACAAAGATCATCATCTTCCGAGATTCTTTGTGGGAATAGTTCAGATGTAACCCAAACACGGCGACATTCTGATACTTATTCCAAATTCATCCAGATGCAGTTTTACATGGACTCATCATCAGGAAACCCTACACTGGTTCCTCTTCAAACCCAGATGCAGTTTTACACTGACTCATCGTCAGGAAACCCTACACCGGTTCCTTATTCAACTTCAAGACTTCTGAAAACAGTTTACGGATTCTTCCCAACAACGGATGTTAATCTATCGCTTGTTCAGATGCAACTTTTGAAAATGGTTTACGGACGCTTCCCAACAACGGATGCTACTCTAGTGCTTATTCAACTCCAACTTCTGAAAACGGTTTACGGATTCTCCAAACATGGATGTCAATCTATTGCTTGTTCAGACCCGCAGTTCAGAGATGTTCCAAAACATGGATGCCTTTCTGGTACTCGTCCACTCACCAATGACATACAGTTCAACATTTTCAAATGGCATCTATAAGCCCATCCTCCTACCAGCAATTTCCAAATGGCATCTTTAAGCCCATTTCCAGATGGCATCTTTAAGCCCATCCCCTGAAAAGATTCTGTCACATTTCCAGATGGCATCTCTAAGCCCATCACCAAATGGCATCTGTAAGCCCATTCCCTCCACCATCACATCACCGAGTGCAAATTTTCTGGGCACTCTAGTGTCCAATCTCCTTTTACCCTCGAGTCGCGAAAGGCAAACTTGCCAATCTAACTCTTCAGGTTCAAGAAGATTGAACAGGGGCAACTGTTGTACCCCAAAATTTGCCCTCGTATTTTTCCACAAGAAATCACAGCCTCAGGCGTTTCCTAATTTTTCAGATTGGCGTAAGAATCAGTCAAACAGACTTTTCTTATCAGTCAGACAAAGTTAGGGTTTTCATTAATTTTAAAGCAGTTCAGGCAGATTGCTGAGGTTTGGTTGAGTTGGCTCAGGTTTTGGTCAAGCGGACGCTTCTTTGGCATTTAATCAAGAATTAGGGTTTTTGTGCGCATATTTCTCAGAAAGAATTAATTTTATAGTTCTTCTCAGTTTACTCTGAAATTTGGACTGAGTCATTTGGATTGAGTTTGCAGTGTTTGATTAAATCAGGGAAAAGAGGACATGTGGACATTTTGTTTGACTGTGCATTGTTATGTTTAAATTCGGAACGCCGGACGTTTATTAATTATTTCTTTTTTCTAAAGTCAGAATAATTGGATTTATTTCCAATTGTTTTAATTTAAGAAATTCAAATAATTAAGTTAAACAATTGAAAGGAAATAAAAGGAATTAATTGATCAAAAGAGGATTTTTTTTATTCATCTTTAATGGTTTGTTACAATCTATTATTTGAACAACTGTAAATTTATTTACATCATTGTTTATAATAATAATGTTACAAATAATTAAATTGAAACTATCCTAAATTCCTAAAGTCTTCATCTTCTATCCATTGCTCCTTTGGCTCCATTGAGTTTTATCTGCAAAACAAAGAAAAGAAGAAAAGTCAACACAGGTAAAATAAATAAAAGAGCATACACAGTTAAAATTCATCATTAAGGGCAACTGGCCGGAATCAGTTTGCCCTCTCTGCAAATCACGAGATTTCTCCCGGTTCACAAAGAGAGATAAAAATGCTTGCAAAAAAATATATGAATGCACAAAGTTGTAATATTGCACAATTTCAAAAATGGTCAAAAAGCTGCATAGTTCATAAAATGCCAAACAAAGTCCAAAGGCAAACCAAACTGAATGGCCTAAACCAAGTCAAAAGGGAAAACTGAATGAAACTGTCCAAGCTGCCAAAAGGATGTCAAAACATCAACAAGTACAAAAGGTTACCCAAAAGCTGTCAAAGATGCAGGAAAGCTGGAGAAAGAGATAAAAGTATGCAGAGTAAAACAACTATTGCAAGCAAGCATGTTAAATCACATCATTTTCCTATGGCCAGCTACCTTTTCAGAATAAGGACAGATTTTAAACAATATTTTATGCTTTAATCTGTACTGGAGAGAGAGAGAGAAGAGAGTGAAAGAAGTACAGGCTTACAGGGCTTAGGCTTGAAGAAGAAATATATAAAACAAACTGAGATAACACAGTGAGGGGGGGCCAGAGATATCAAAAAAGATAAAAACTCTCAAAACTGTAACAGAAGCCAAGTCTGCCTTGAAATATAACAAAACATCTCAACCTACAAAAACCAGTAAAGCACAAAAGCCTTACCTGATTCAAATATTCAAAGCCTTTCAAGCCTTGCATCAACAAAAACATAAATTCACAACACAGGCCTGTAAGCACACTAAGCCTCAAACAAACTCAAGCCTTACTATTCAAAACACCTACCCTGTCCAAGCCTAACCTGCATACACCAAACTAACAGCTCCAACACAAAATAAAAAGTCACAAGCTGTGTCAAAGCTTCAACATCAAAAAAGCCAAACCTGCATAAGCCTTTGCCTCTAAACAGCATAAGCCATTAAACCTGTCAAACCTGCCTGAACTGTTCAAGCCTTACCTGGTCAAGCATCAGAGTCCAAGCCTGTAAACACACTAAGCCTAAAACCTGCTTGAGCCTTAAACAAAATCACAAGCCTATCAAGCCAAAGCTTCGTGTCTGCATCAAAGTTATGCCAAAAAACTTGTCCAAGCCTAAACCATAAGCCTTGAACCTGTAACACAAGCCTAAATCACAAACTAAAGCCTAAGCATTCAAGGCAACACAAACCCTCAGAAAAAATTCATCATTGGGCTACCCAAAATCATCCAAGCATTTCAAGGCAACAGATCAAGGCAACTCAGTATCTCAGAGGTATCTCAGCAAGCCAACCAAGAGAAGAAGAGAAGAAGTATCTCAGGGCATACAGAAGCAAGAGGTTAACAGAAGGAAAAGAATCAAATAATCTCAAAGACTTTCAGATAATCATCATCAAGCATACCCAAAAATCAACAACAAGTATTCAGAGGCATCAAGCTAGCATACGAGGCAAAGAGACAGAAGAGGAAAAGACAGGTAAGCTAGGTTTTCAAGTTCATCATTAAACCTAAAGAAGTGAAACAAAAATACCAGGAAGAGCAAGTTCACAGCATCACGTGTATCCTTCCCTCCAGCCATCTAAGCGCCTCCTTCTCCATCTCTCCTCCATCTCCAAAAGACAAAGGTAATATTATTTCTTTCCTTTCATACACCTCAACAGAAACAACAATAAAATCAAAACGCGAAATCAGAACATGTAAAAGGAATTAGTGAAAATCCTAACGCGATAGAGACAGAGATCAAACCTTGTAGCCATCACTGAGCGACCATGGAGGGAAGAGGACGAACGGCGGAGCCTGGTGGCCTTGGACGGAGGTGCTAACTCAGAGGCTTGCTTAAGAAGATGAAGAGGAAGTGAAGTAAACGGTGCGCCTCTGTTCTCAATCCGAAACCCTAGTCCCAAATGACATAAAACATTGCAACCCTAAACGAAAAGATCAAACTTGCACAATGGGCCTTGCCCTTTTCCAGTAGCCTAAGCCCATTAAACGTGCACCTCCCTTTTGTTGTTTCTCAGTGAGTTTTGGTTGGGCCCATAATCCACCCTTAAGCCCATTCCTTTTTTTATACATAACTTAACTTCTTTTTTTTCTTAATAATAATATTACTAACACTTTTCCTTAAATACATAAAACTTAAAACTTTTTTTTCTTTTCTTTTATTAAAACTCTTTTTATTTAAATATAAACTTTGTATAAAACATTTTTGAAAAATACATAAAAAAATAGATTTTAGGAGGAATATTTTTTTTAACTAAAACATTTTTGTACATAATTACATCAATACATAATTTTTCTTTAAGTTAAATACTTCTCTTTTCTTGAAATATTTTGTTTTGTACATATTAACAAAATACGAGAATACAAAATTAAATAAACAAAACACTTAATTTTTCATTAAGTTCACATCTCAACTTGTAAATAAATCATACACTTACACAGTTACAATACACAGATACATTGATACATTTACTTTACATTGACACATTTACATTATTCTATTCTTATACATTGCTATACACTACATATTACATTTGCGCAATTCAATTTGGTTGTAATTATTTGGACACTACTCTCCTAAAGTCTCATCCCCATTTGTAAATTTGTACCCCCACTCCCAGATACTTATTTGTAATAGCGTAGACTTTAAATTCCCGCAATTTACCGCTTTCAAATATACCATGGTTAGACCTAGGGTTTGTATGTACATAAAATCAAACGCTAGATAACCTAATACAAGACAAATACATGAAATCAATACACAATCACACTTGCACCCCTAGGGTAATCCCACTTGTTGCCTTCCAAAATGGGCCATGCTTGCACGTCGAGTTTCTTTGGCAAAACAAAACAATTCAAATGATCATAGTCCCTCGATGATGCTTTAGAAAGTTGCCTATCAAAATGATCATAGTCCCTTCAAGCAAATTGCCAAAGACACTTGGCATCATTGCATTCATGGTCCATACGATGACTCGCGCCTGTCCCGTTAAACATCCTAAACGCAAGATTGTCCATCAAATACAATGGTGGAACAAAATTGTTAAAAGGGTTAAAACATGAGAAAAACCTTTGAGTACAATAGGGGTAGACAACTCTTAGTTACTTGATCAACTTGCAAAACACTTGCCTACTTTTCAAAACCACATTCCACAAACACTTTCAAAACAAACTTTCAAAAACATTTGAAACATCTTTTCGAAAAGATACACACCTTTGTGAAACACTCAAACACGAGTCATTACAATGGTTGCCGAAACAAAGGCGTCTATTTGAAAACATTTTTCAAACCATACACACACACCATTTCAAGCAATCGAAAATCAAGGCAAGTGATCTAAAACCAAGTAACTAAGAGCCCATGGATAAACCATGGATGAAAAGGGTGCTAATACCTTCCCTTTTCATAATCTACCCCCCTAACCCATGAAACATCTCAAAAGGTTTTTCCTGTGCTTTTTAACCTTTCCTTTAGGATAAAATAAAAATTCGGTGGCGACTCTTGCTAAACCGAACAAGTGCAAAAACAAACGCAAAACACAAGTCAGTTCTCCCACCGTATCACAGAACTGGCGACTCTGCTGGGGATAATCTAAAAGTGGGGTTATCTTAGGGTTTAGATCACCTTTACATTCTTGCTTTGATTGCCTTGATTGCTTTACTTTTTGGGTCCTTGTTTGGGTTTGTGGTAAATCCTACACCCGGATTTGGGGGCACCTTTTTAGGTAAATAGCAATAAAACTGTGAGGGAATTGTGCGGGGTATACCGACACGGTTGAAGCAGTAAGCTATGTTAGTGTGACATATTTGTGAGTACCGGTAACCCTTGAGTTCAATCAAGGAGAGTACGGGGCCGCTAAGTGATGTCGTGAAGCACTAACGAACTCTTAGAACCTTACTTGACCATCCTAGCCTTTTTAGGGGTAGTGAGATGACCGGCTTTGGTGCAGTCCGAAGTTGGTAGATACTCGATACTACACTCATTGAGGGTTGTTTTCTTGGAATATTTTGGTCGCCAGTTAAGTGGCTAAACCAAAACAATGAACACAGAAAACAATCCAATGATATTGAGCTCCTTAGAACCCGGTTTCTATTTTAGGACAGGATGAGCAAACTAACTTCAAGAGGGTACTTACCTACAATCCCATGCAAGCCTAAACCTAAGGACTTGTTTGCTTTGTGTGAATATGATTACCTGTATATACACTCACTTGCTTCTGCATACATGTACATAACATCATAACATCATACCATAGCATTTTCAATAACCATTTCAAGGATCTCGAGGGTTCTTTTGATGCAGGGTTACGTTGAACCAGACATCTACCAAAGGGCAAGAGGTTCCTCCTCTAAACAAATGCCGTCAAAGATCAAGTGCAACAACTTGAATCAGGGGCTATGACCCACTTGGCATGGTAAGCTTGATTCTCGTGGAAAGACATCCACCGTTGCAAAATTCTCCAATCGAAGACCGAAGTTCAACCTCTAACATTCTCTTGTGTTTACCCCAAGAGATCCTTGAAAGCATGCATCCACATATCATGCATTTGCATCTTGACAATTTTTCCTTTTTTCAGGTTTCCTTACTCTCCTACTGTTTATTTCAGTAAGAGATGGCTCTAGAAAGGACTGTCAAGGATATCCAGGACCAAACTGCTCAGCTGCAGGAAATGTTCTTGAACCTGTCCCTGGGGCAAGAAGAAATGAAAGCTCTCCTCACAAAGGGCTTGGAGAATTCAAACAATGCCCGGAATGATCAGCTGGCGGAACTGCAGTTTGATTTGGCAACATTGAGGATCCAACTGATGGGACAACTGGTGGGCCAGATGGCTCTCATCCAGGATTTGTCTCAAAGACAAGAGGAACTCAGAGTTCTCGTCAACCAACTGCTTCGGAACAACCAACTGGGGCAGACATCTGAGGTTGAAGAGCAAGTCACCACTCAACCCCCATCCACTCAAGAAGACAAGGGGAAGGCTCTTTTGCTTGATTCAGGGTCGCAAGCCCATCAACAACCTCGCCAGCGTCAACGGGGTAATCGGCGTAAGCAAGAGACATCGGGAAGACAGTTCACAGAGACTGACATACCGTCATCTCTAATACTAGGGCGCTTGTTAGAGGTCAATCTGACTGCTTTGAGGGATCCTATCCGGAAGCCCAATACCTCTGCTCCTAACTATCATCCCGATGCATTTTGTGTTTACCACTCCTACAGCCTGGGACATGACACTGACGACTGTTGGGCCTTGAAGAACAAGATTCAAGATCTGATTGACATAGGAGTGCTGAGGTTCATGCCAGACGGCGAGATGAAAATCTTCCGTTAAGGAGTTCTCCACCTGGAGTGACAAAGCTCAAAGCTGAGAGACTTTTGCTTCATTTGAATTTTGAAAGTTGTAATTTCTTTTGTTATTCAAATAATTAACTGTTGATGTTAAACTCTGTTTCATTAATGCATTGCATATGTTTGTCTTGAATTCATCCATTCGTTTTCACTACTTTTATGTTTTCTTTATGATATTTAACTCTTGATGAAAAGCTGCAAGCCTTTAGAGGGAGGATGACGAAACAATACCATAATCTCATACAGTATGCTTTTGAACAGACCTTGCTGATGATGTACATACATTTCTTTCAATTCCCAAACACCGGAGTTATAAGGAAGATAATCCCTAGTCAACTCCTTCGAGCCAAAGAAGTAGGAGTTTTCTGTTCTAAACAATCGAAACCTTTGATATAAACCTGGGGCAGGGTAGTCTCTCAGTTAATTCAAAAAGGGTGCGCATTGAAGTCGCAAACTCTCAGTTCGTAACACAACGAACGACGTCAAAAAAGAAAAGCATTCCCTTGGAATCAAAAGACAGTGATGGTTCCCTACCACATAGGCAGACAATCTCTCAAAAGAGAAAAGCCCACCAAGCCAAAACATGAGAAGGAGGCTTAAGAAAGCTGGGGCATCCCGCTGACTGTGATCTCGAAAACAGAAACAGTCTGGCAAAAGTTAGGGATAACAAATCAAAATCAAAATAGAGAGGTCATTACAAATCCTCAGCAACATGAAAAATGTTGCAAAAGAAAAAAAGGAGATGATGACTGTCTCCCAAAATTCAATTGGTGAACCATCACCCAAAAAGTCGTTCCAAACTCGAATAGAGTGCGACGCACAATTAACTGAGCTTAGGTTTGAAGAACATTATGAAGAGCGGGTGGGTATAAATATACTTTGAGCCTTTATCCTTTGTTTCTTAAACCGTGAACCAAGCCACGTTACAACCCTTCAAAAGTCCTAATTAAATCTTGGGTTAGTTTGAAAGCATACTGTTCAAAAGGTATCCTGACTCCTGTAAGGCTTTGCTCTAAATCTTGTGTTGATTTGTCTTATAAAAAGTTTTCTGCTAAAAAACGCATTTTTCCAAACTTCAAAGACAAACATAAACTTTGCATTGCTTGAATATCACTGTTCGCATTTGGCTATTTGTTTGACAGCAAAGAAATTCATACAGTGAATGTTCGGAGGAACGAAAACTCCCTCAGTGAGTAAAATCACTTCAGAAGGATAACACTTCCAACGACAAATCTCCTATCAACAAGGGGCATGACATGTCACCATCCAATTAACCTGGGGCAGCCCGGTCAACGTTTCAACAGATCGTTCAAAGTTCAGTTAACCTGGGGCAGTCCAGTCAAGATTTCAACAAAATCTCTCAATTGCAGATTAACCTGGGGCAAGTCTCCCTCACCATCACTTGGGGCATTCGAATGTCAAAAGTGTTCAACAATTCCTTCACCACCTGCTGGAAATTACAACCACCGACAGATCAACTATCACAATTCCATATTCGATTCCTGTATCTAGCCAGGGCATATCTGTAGACGACTGATTGTGGATTAACACCTGTAACAAGCCAGGAAATTATCTACATGAAGAGATTGAAGATCAACACCTGTAACAAGCCAGGGAACCATCTTTCTTTCTCAGGTCAGAGATCAACACCTGTAACAAGCCAGGACAGTATCTCCTCGACCAACATTTCTTAAGTTCCAGATCAACACCTGTAACAAGCCAGGAAAATATTTGTGGATGACTGATTGTGGATCAACACCTGTAACAAGCCAGGAAATTATCTACATAAAGAGTCTCCTTCATCACCACTTGGGGCATTCGAATGTCAAAAGTGTTCAACAAGTCCTTCATCACCTGTCGGAAGTTACGGTCGTCAAAGATCAATTTCTCACAAAATTCATGTTATGAAGCCCGGATTTGACCGGATAGTATCTTGATCTCTACAGCATATTGTGAAGATCGGACTACGACCAGATAACAGTGTCAGACTACCGCAAAGTCTGGATTACGACCAGATAGTGAGATCTCCTGAATTCAAGTTATGAAGCCCGGATTTGACCGGATAGTATCTTGATCTCTACAGCACATTGTGAAGACCGGACTACGACCGGATAACAGTGTCAGATTACCGCAAAGTCTGGATTACGACCAGATAGTGGGATCTCTTGAATTCAAGTTATGAAGCCCGGATTTGACCAGATAGTATCTTGATCTCTACAGCACATTATGAAGACCGGGCTACGACCGGATAACAGTGTCAGACTACCGCAAAGTCTGGATTACGACCAAATAGTGGGATCTCCTGAATTCAAGTTATGAAGCCCGGATTTGACCGGATAGTATCTTGATCTCTATAACACATTGTGAAGACCGGACTACGACCGGATAACAGTGTCAGACAATCGCCAAGCCTGGATTACGACCAGACAGCAGTCAAGAGTACTACGAAGCCTGAAATCGACCAGATAGTGGTATATCTTTAACACAAGCCGTGAAGCCCGTATTTGACCGGATAACAGCTTAGCAAGCTATTGTGAAGCTTGGACCACGACCAGATATCAATATAAATTTATGAGAAGCCTGGATTACGACCAGATAGCAGTTAACCCTCAAGAGTGAGGACCCTCATCCTTAAAACCTCAGAAGATTGGTATACTACCAGTTTCTGACCGTTAACAGAATGGAGATTTTCATCACCTCATCAGGAAACCCTACACTGGTTCCTTCTCAAATCCAAGATGTAGTTTTACACAGACTCATCATGAAGCAACCCTACACCGGTTCCTTCTCAAACTCAAAAGATCCTTGGAATCCCCAGCCAGAGAGCCTCACAGAATCTAATTCCCCTCAGAATCAAGTTTCAATATCCCCAGCGGAGCTAAGACTTCCAACTATCAATCCCCAAGCAGAGTGAAGACTCTCATTTTCAGTTCCTCACAGAATATTCGAATATTCTCCAGTAAAGATCCCCTCAAGACAGGAATTCCCCAGTAGATTGGCATACAACCCAAGCTCCGGATTCCCCGACAGTGGTCCCAAGACTTCTTATGATCAAAGATTCTTGCCCTTCCCAGCAGCAGTCAAGGAATTATTTTCCCCGGCAGCAGTCAAGATTCTTTTGTTTCCAGCCATCCAGGATTCATCTATCCTCAGCAAGACAGCTCATCAGCTTACCTGTGCATCCATCACATTCATATCATAAACATTGATAACATACATTGCGTCATGCATCATGACATTGCATACAACTAATTCTTCATCTTTTCAGGAAAGATCAGTCGACAGACAAAGATCATCATCTTCCGAGATTATTTCTGGGAATAGTTCAGATGTGACCCAAACACGGCGATATTCTGATACTTATTCCAGATTCATCCAGATGCAGTTTTACATGGACTCATCATCAGGAAACCCTACATCAGTTCCTCTTCAAACCCAGATGCAGTTTTACACGGACTCATCATCAGGAAACCCTACACCGGTTCCTTATTCAACTTCAAGACTTCTGAAAACAGTTTACGGATTCTTGCCAACAACGGATGTTAATCTATCGCTTGTTCAGATGTAACTTTTGAAAACGGTTTACGGACGCTTCCCAACAACGGATGCTACTCTAGTGCTTATTCAACTCCAACTTCTGAAAACGGTTTACGGATTCTCCAAACATGGATGTCAATCTATTGCTTGTTCAGACCCCCAGTTCAGAGATGTTCCAAAACATGGATGCCTTTCTGGTACTCGTCCACTCACCAATGACATACAGTTCAACATTTTCAAATGGCATCTATAAGCCCATCCTCCTACCAACAATTTCCAAATGGCATCTTTAAGACCATTTCCAGATGGCATCTTTAAGCCCATCCCTCGACAAGATTCTGTCATATTTCCAGATGGCATCTCTAAGCCCATCACCAAATGGCATCTGTAAGCCCATTCCCTCCACCATCACATCACCGAGTGCAAATTTTCTGGGCACTCTAGTGTCCAATCTCCTTTTACCCTCGAGTCGCGAAAGGCAAACTTGCCAATCTAACTCTTCAGGTTCAAGAAGATTGAACAGGGGCAACTGTTGTACCCCAAAATTTGCCCTTGTATTTTTCCACAAGAAATCACAGCCTCAGGCGTTTCCTAATTTTTCAGATTGACATAAGAATCAGTCAAACAGACTTTTCTTATCAGTCAGACAAAGTTAGGGTTTTCATTGATTTTAAAGCAGTTCAGGCAGATTGCTGAGGTTTGGTTGAGTTGGCTCAGGTTTTGGTCAAGCGGACGCTTCTTTGGCATTTAATCAAGAATCAGGGTTTTTGTGCGCATATTTCTCAGAAAGAATTAATTTTATAGTTCTTCTCAGTTTACTCTGAAATTTGGACTGAGTCATTTGGATTGAGTTTGCAGTGTTTGATTAAATCAGGGAAAAGAGGACATGTGGACATTTTGTTTGACTGTGCATTGTTATGTTTAAATTCGCAACGCCGGACGTTTATTAATTATTTCTTTTTTCTAAAGTCAGAATAATTGGATTTATTTCCAATTGTTTTAATTTAAGAAATTCAAATAATTAAGTTAAACAATTGAAAGGAAATAAAAGGAATTAATTGATCAAAAGAGGATTTTTTATTCATCTTTAATGGTTTGTTACAATCTATTATTTGAACAACTGTAAATTTATTTACATCATTGTTTATAATAATAATGTTACAAATAATTAAATTGAAACTATCCTAAATTCCTAAAGTCTTCATCTTCTATCCATTGCTCCTTTGGCTCCATTGAGTTTTATCTGCAAAACAAAGAAAAGAAGAAAAGTCAACACAGGTAAAATAAATAAAAGAGCATACACAGTTAAAATTCATCATTAAGGGCAACTGGCCGGAATCAGTTTGCCCTCTCTGCAAATCACGAGATTTCTCCCGGTTCACAAAGAGGGATAAAAATGCTTGCAAAAAAATATATGAATGCACAAAGTTGTAATATTGCACAATTTCAAAAATGGTCAAAAAGCTGCATAGTTCATAAAATGCCAAACAAAGTCCAAAGGCAAACCAAACTGAATGGCCTAAACCAAGTCAAAAGGGCAAACTGAATGAAACTGTCCAAGCTGCCAAAAGGATGTCAAAACATCAACAAGTACAAAAGGTTACCCAAAAGCTGTCAAAGATGCAGGAAAGCTGGAGAAAGAGATAAAAGTATGCAGAGTAAAACAACTATTGCAAGCAAGCATGTTAAATCACATCATTTTCCTATGGCCAGCTACCTTTTCAGAATAAGGACAGATTTTAAACAATATTTTATGCTTTAATCTGTACTAGAGAGAGAGAGAGAAGAGAGTGAAAGAAGTACAGGCTTACAGGGCTTAGGCTTGAAGAAGAAATATATAAAACAAACTGAGATAACACAGTGGGGGGGGGGGGGGGGGGGGCAGAGATATCAAAAAAGATAAAAACTCTCAAAACTGTAACAGAAGCCAAGCCTGCCTTGAAATATAACAAAACATCTCAACCTGCAAAAACCAGTAAAGCACAAAAGCCTTACCTGATTCAAATATTCAAAGCCTTTCAAGCCTTGCATCAACAAAAACACAAATTCACAACACAGGCTTGTAAGCACACTAAGCCTCAAACAAACTCAAGCCTTACTATTCAAAACACCTACCCTGTCCAAGCCTAACCTGCATACACCAAACTAACAGCTCCAACACAAAATAAAAATTCACAAGCTGTATCAAAGCTTCAGCATCAAAAAAGCCAAACCTGCATAAGCCTTTGCCTCTAAACAGCATAAGCCATTAAACTTGTCAAACCTGCCTGAACTGTTCAAGCCTTACCTGGTCAAGCATCAGAGTCCAAGCCTGTAAACACACTAAGCCTAAAACCTGCTTGAGCCTTAAACAAAATCACAAGCCTATCAAGCCAAAGCTTCGTGCCTGCATCAAAGCTATGCCAAAAAACTTATCCAAGCCTAAACCATAAGCCTTGAACCTGTAACATAAGCCTAAGTCACAAACTGAAGCCTAAGCATTCAAGGCAACACAAACCCTCAGAAAATTTTCATCATTGGGCTACCCAAAATCATCCAAGCATTTCAAGGCAACAGATCAAGGCAACTCAGTATCTCAGAGGTATCTCAGCAAGCCAACCAAGAGAAGAAGAGAAGAAGTATCTCAGGGCATACAGAAGCAAGAGGTTAACAGAAGGAAAAGAATCAAATAATCTCAAAGACTTTCAGATAATCATCATCAAGCATACCCAAAAATCAACAACAAATATTCAGAGGCATCAAGCTAGCATACGAGGCAAAGAGACAGAAGAGGAAAAGACAGGTAAGCTAGGTTTTCAAGTTCATCATTAAACCTAAAGAAGTGAAACAAAAATACTAGGAAGAGCAAGTTCACAGCATCACGTGTATCCTTCCCTCCAGCCATCTAAGCGCCTCCTTCTCCATCTCTCCTCCATCTCCAGAAGACAAAGGTAATATTATTTCTTTCCTTTCATACACCTCAACAGAAACAACAATAAAATCAAAACGCGAAATCAGAACATGTAAAAGGAATTAGTGAAAACCCTAACGCGATAGAGACAGAGATCAAACCTTGTAGCCATCACTGAGCGACCATGGAGGGAAGAGGACGAACGGCGGCGCCTGGTGGCCTTGGACGGAGGTGCTAACTCAGAGGCTTGCTTAAGAAGATGAAGAGGAAGTGAAGTAAATGGCGCGCCTTTGTTCTCAATCCGAAACCCTAGTCCCAAATGACATAAAACATTGCAACCCTAAACGAAAAGATCAAACTTGCACAATGGGCCTTGCCCTTTTCCAGTAGCCTAAGCCCATTAAACGCGCACCTCCCTTTTGTTGTTTCTCAGTGAGTTTTGGTTGGGCCCATAATCCACCCTTAAGCCCATTCCTTTTTTTATACATAACTTAACTTCTTTTTTTTCTTAATAATAATATTACTAACACTTTTCCTTAAATACATAAAACTTAAAACTTTTTTTTTCTTTTCTTTTATTAAAACTCTTTTTATTTAAATATAAACTTTGTATAAAACATTTTTGAAAAATACATAAAAAAATAGATTTTAGGAGGAATATTTTTTTTAACTAAAACATTTTTGTACATAATTACATCAATACATAATTTTTCTTTAAGTTAAATAATTCTCTTTTCTTGAAATATTTTGTTTTGTACATATTAACAAAATACGAGAATACAAAATTAAATAAACAAAACACTTAATTTTTCATTAAGTTCACATCTCAACTTGTAAATAAATCATACACTTACACAGTTACAATACACAGATACGTTGATACATTTACTTTACATTGACACATTTACATTATTCTATTCTTATACATTGCTATACACTACATATTACATTTGCGCAATTCGATTTGGTTGTAATTATTTGGACAATACTCTCCAAAAGTCTCATCCCCATTTGTAAATTTGTACCCCCACTCCCGGATACTTATTTGTAATAGCGTAGACTTTAAATTCCCGCAATTTACCGCTTTCAAATATACCATGGTTAGACCTAGGGTTTATATGTACATAAAATCAAACGCTAGATAACCTAATACAAGACAAATACATGAAATCAATACACAATCACACTTGCACCCCTAGGATAATCCCACTTGTTGCCTTCCAAAATTGACCATGCTTGCACGTCGAGTTTCTTTGGCAAAACAAAACAATTCAAATGATCATAGTCCCTCGATGACGCTTTCGAAAGTTGCCTATCAAAATGATCATAGTCCCTTCAAGCAAATTGCCAAAGACACTTGGCATCATTGCATTTATGGTCCATACGATGACCCGCGCCTGTCCCGTTAAACATCCTAAACGCAAGATTGTCCATCAAATACAATGGTGGAACAAAATTGTTAAAAGGGTTAAAACATGAGAAAAACCTTTGAGTACAATAGGGGTAGACAACTCTTAGTTACTTGATCAACTTGCAAAACACTTGCCTACTTTTCAAAACCACATTCCACAAACACTTTCAAAACAAACTTCCAAAAACATTTGAAACATCTTTTCAAAAAGATACACACCTTTGTGAAACACTCAAACACGAGTCATTACAATGGTTGCCGAAACAAAGGCGTCTATTTCAAAACATTTTTCAAACCATACACACACACCATTTCAAGCAATCGAAAATCAAGGCAAGTGATCTAAAACCAAGTAACTAAGAGCCCATGGATAAACCATGGATGAAAAGGGTGTTAATACCTTCCCTTTTCATAATCTACCCCCCGAACCCACGAAACATCTCAAAAGGTTTTTCCTGTGCTTTTTAACCTTTCCTTTAGGATAAAATAAAAAGTCGATGGCGACTCTTGCTAAACCGAACAAGTGCAAAAACAAACGCAAAACACAAGTCAGTTCTCCCACCGTATCACACTACGACTATAACATAAACACGAAACAAATGCTAAATACAAAAATTATGTCGAACATTCTAAAAAAAATATTAGTTCACAAATGAATCACACCTAGCAAACACAATCATCGATAGATGAAAAACACACAAAAATGAGGTATTTTCACTCATCCAACAATCTTGCAAACAATAGACTAAATTATGCATTCATCCAAAAATTTACATTAAAAATATAAAAGCAAGAATCTCAAGGGATTTTCAAAGTTGTAATGTGGCTTGGTTAACAAACAAGTGATAAGTCCTAAAGCCAATCAAAATAAAAACTTGCCTAAACCTAAGGGAGTAATTACTTCCACAAAGTTTCAAACAATAGAATTTCAATCAAATTTCTTCTTCATCCCAAATTTCAAACCAACACACATCACTTATTCAACACAACATTACTCCATACTCTTCTTGTTTTTCTTTTTCAACGTTTTTCTATTTTTTACCTTTCTTTTTCTTTTACTTTTTTTTTCATTTCTTTTCTCACTTTTTTTTTTCCTTTTCTTTTCAATGTCATAGCAATCAACTAATAAATACTTAATAATTTATCTCCCCAACTTGAATTCAACCATACATTAAAGTGAATACTCCCTAATTTCTAAAGAAATGTAAAAATTCAAACCAAAATAATGGTTGAGGGTTCAAGAAAACAATGAATCAACATCTATGCAAAAAGGGAAACTAAACACTTATAGACAAGCATTTAGCAAATACAATATGAATATCGACAAAAAGATCAAAGGGGTTACTAATTATCACACACTCACAAGGTGAATTGACTTATTTGGCCAAAGTAGTTATGCTCAAGATGAAACAAAAAAATGTTTTGATCATGTTCAAGCTTTCATACAATCAACACAAACAAAAGATTAAGCATAATAAAATCCAGTTAAAACAAGAATTGTGGTCTCTAGCGTATGTGAACAATGGAAAGATACCTCACAAAAAGAGTAGGAACTAAAGTGATTCACAAATGAAAAAGTATACAAAAGAATGAATGGCATAAAAATTGTAAAAAAATCTAAGTATCATGAATATGCTAAAGTATAAAAAGTGATAAACACATACCTTAAACGTGTACAAAACTTTAACAAAATCATTACTGTAACACCCTAAATCTATCCCACAGTTATATTAAAATCAGAGTGCCAAAATTTCCGCAAACATGAGGCATTACATTCTCATTTCAAAAACCAACAACATAAGAACCTATCATAATAGATACATAGCACATATTAATCCAAAGAACTTATAACAATTAATTAGTCTTCCAAAATGTTTCAACTTGATTCCATAAACACGCAGCGGATTCACAACTTTAAAATTTCAAAAGAACATAGCATCTTTTAAACAACTTAATTCAAGAAAACAACTTCTTAAAACAACAACTTGGATTAAACTGAAAACATCATAAAATCAAATAAGCGTTCATCCCCCCTTGCCGATCGTCACTCTCCATTCCCACCTTGCCGAACGACATCCAACAACAACGTGATCGGCATGCCCTCTTATGAATAATTTTCTGCAACTTCCTATTAGTTTCATTATATTCACAGAACCACGTATAACAATTCACAGACTAACCAACGCATAACACAAGAACATGAAATTTCACCAATAATCAACACTAATTAATTCATAGCATCCATTGTCATAACAAACACAAACAATAATAAATTCACGCCTTAAATCCCCACATACTAACCATCATATTCCCGATTATAAAATCCGAACCTCACCCTTACCTTTGGTTTTTCCGGTCGGTCGAATTCTCCGGTTGAAACTGCAACTGGTTTGACGGCAACTTCTCTAAATTTTCTTGCCTCCCACTTGGTGCCTCCAAAACCTTGTTTCTTCTACTGCTACGTGATAATTGTTTTTCTTTTGGTTTTTGGCTGCTAGCTTATATATATCATAACCTAATATAATAATAGGTCTACTAGTAACTTTAATGGGCCTATTAATTTTATTCCTAATCTTGCTATTTCACACACCCCACTTGACCCAACTAATAAAATAACATTCTATTAAAATCAACATTATTTCTAATATTAATTTCTCTTGACTAAATTGACTAATTATTCGATTATCAATTCTAATAATATATATTTAATTCAATAATTCTCCTTATAATTATTCCGATAATTCCTTCTTCGACTAAATTCCAACAATTAAATCCTCAGTAATTCATTTAAATAATTTTAATGAATTTCCGGGTGTTACAACTCTCCCCCACTTAGAATATTTCCGTCCTCGAAAATTCATCTGACACCACTTTCCTTAACTTCGCCTCCACCTCTAGCCTTCCGATATAATCAGAACTTACTATAATTAAAATCTAACGCACACGTGCAATTCTATTTCAACTCATCCAACAATAATAATAATAACTAACGAAGTTCTATCGATGAAACACGTGCCTCTGGTACCTCTCTCCTTGTTTCCCGTTGGAGTTTCCACCAATGCCAACACAAACAATGGTCAAAAATAATTAACAATACTCGATTGTAAAAGACTCAACAACTTTGGGCGGACGGACCGACCTGCTCTGATACCACTAATGTAACACCTCAAATCTATCCCACAATTATATTAAAATCAGAGTGCCAAAATTTCTGCAAACATGAGGCATTACATTCTCATTTCAAAAACTAACAACATAAAAACCTATCATAATAGATACATAGCACATATTAATCCAAAGAACTTATAACAATTAATTATTCTTCCAAAATGTTTCAACTTTATTCCATAAATACGCAACGGATTCACAACTTTAAAACTTCAAAAGAACATAGCATCTTTTAAACAACTTAATTCAAGAAAACAACTTCTTAAAACAACAACTTGGATTAAACTGAAAACATCATAAAATCAAATAAGCGTTCATTCCCTCTTGCCAATCGTCACTCTCCATTCCCACCTTGTCGAACGGTATCCAACAACAACGCGATCGACATGCCCTCTTATGAATAATTTTCTGCAACTTTCTGTTAGTTTCATTATATTCACAAAACCACGTATAACGATTCACAGACTAACCAACGCGTAACACAGGAATATGAAATTTCACTAATAATCAACACTAATTAATTCATAGCATCCATTGCCATAACAAACACAAACAATAATAAATTCACGCCTTAAATACCCACATATTAGCCATCATATTCTCCGTTATAAAATATGAACCCCACCCTTACCTTTGGTTTTTCCGGTCGGTCGAATTCTCCGATTGAAACTGCAACTGGTTTGACGGCAACTTCTCTAAATTTTCTTGCCTCCCACTTGGTGCCTCCAAAACCTTGTTTCTTCTACTGCTACGTGATAATTATTTTTCTTTTGGTTTTTGGCTGCTAGCTTATATATATATATATATATATATATATATATATATATATATATATATATATATATATATATATATATATATATATATATATATATATATATATATATATATATATATATATATATATATATATATATATATATATATATATATATATATATATATATATATATATATATATATCATAACCTAATATAATAATAGGTCTACTAGTAACTTTAATAGGCCTATTAATTTTATTCCTAATCTTGCTATTTCACACACCCCACTTGACCCAACTAATAAAATAATATTCTTTTAAAATCAACATTATTTCCAATATTAATTTATCTTGACTAAATTGACTAATTATTCGATTATCAATTCTAACAATATATATTTAATCTAATAATTCTCCTTATAATTATTCTGATAATTCCTTCTTCGACTAAATTCCAACAATTAAATCTCAGTAATTCATTTAAATAATTTTAATGAATTTCCAGGTGTTACAATTACCACGCATTCGCTAGTCGAAACGATCAAACTTGACAAATCACCTCAATATTCTACTAGTTACCGGATCAAAACTTGAGTGCAAACAACAACAAAAGAATTAGAAAAATAATACTCCTACAAAATTTCAATATACAAAATTTACAATATATACAACGAACAAAACTCTTCAAGCTAAACACGACAAGCTTTCGGAAAATACAAATTGACATAACAAAATAAATATAAATAACGATATGAAAATCTGGTGAAAATGAATTAACAAGTTGAAAAGTGAAGATTTGAAATTCAGAACATTTCTTTGTTTCAACTTGTTAAAGCAAAAATCACCACACACATAAACAAATACAAACAAACATGCTTGTTTTACGTCGTAAGCTCGACGTCTTTATTGTGCGAGCTAGTAACCTCCTCTCATCATGCCATGGTATTGTCACACTGTGCAAACCTAAAGAAAGTGTCCTAACAATCACACAACAAACGTTACGAAAAGAGACAATTCACAATAATACGTGAAAACACATATATGCACAAATATCATATACAAGTTAATGTACAATTTCTATACAACATATACATTAATTACAAAACTAAAAAAAAATATTATCGCAATGCGAAGACAATAGAACCAATCCCTGGAAACGAAGCCTTTTTGTTGGAGCGTGTTGTGAATTCAATGCCAATAACAAAGTATAGTATTTAGGAAGAATAAAGAACAAGGAAGAAGAAGAACACAAGAATTGGTTATAACTGCTATTCTTTACTTTCTCTTTGAAAACAAGATTACAAGTTTACAAGGATAACAAATAACCCTCTCACCCTAATTAGGATTTGCTGTGATGGCAATGATGAGAGACTAGTATGCTATTTATAATAAAACCTAACATACTAACTAATGGGCTTTTTCCACAAGGCCCATTATACAAGCTAACTTAACAAATTAGGGTTTAAACACTAAAACCTAATTCGACAAGCATCCTTCGACAAATACATGCTAGAACCTTCTTCGACTACAGCAAGTACTTCGACCAACTAGAGTTCGATCCAAAATCCCACAAATCTCCACCTTGGACCTAACTCTACAGCATCAAGAGACACTAACTAGCTTTCTTCATGCAGCTTTATCAACTGCATACAGTGGAAAAACTTGCAACTTGGCAATGTTTTGGTGATCATATCAGCAGCATTGTGATCTGTCGAGACCTTCAGCACTTAGACTTCTCCACGCTCGATTACCCCTCTGACGAAATGCAGCCTCACATCTATGTGCTTGGTTCGCTCATGATAGGCTGAGTTCTTCGACAGGTGTATTGCACTTTGACTATCACATTTAACAGTGATACCTTGACCTTGAAGTTTCAGTTCCTTTGCAAAACCTTCAAGCCACAATGCTTCTTTCACAGCTTCAGTTAGGGCAATATATTCTGCTTCAGTAGTTGATAAGGCAACAACCTTCTGAAGAGTTGCTTTCCAACTAATTGCTGTACCAAACATAGTGAAAACATATCCAGAAATAGATTTTCTGGAATCCATACAGCCTGCATAATCAGAGTCAACATAGCCTTCGACAGCTGCTTTACTATCTTCACCCAAGGCTCCACCATAAATTAAGACTCTGTTCAGAGACCCATTTATGTACCTTAGAATCCACTTTAACGCTTGCCAGTGAGCCTTTCCAGGATTCGCCATGTACCTGCTTACAAGACTTACTGCATATGCTATGTCGGGTCTAGTACAGACCATAGCATACATCAAAGAACCAACTATATTAGCATATGGGATGCTGTTCATATAGGTTCTTTCGACATCAGTACTGGGACATTGATCAATGCTCAGCTTGAATTGAGGGTTTGTTGGAGTCACAACAGGCTTTGAATTCGACATACCAAACTTGTCAAGAATCTTTCGTAGGTATGCCTCTTGAGATAAGCATAATTTCGACTGCTTTCTATCTCTTCGAATGTCAATTCCAAGAATCCTAGATGCAGCTCCCAGATCCTTCATGTCGAACTCCTTATTGAGTTCAGCCTTCACCCTCATAACATCTTCGACATTGTTGCTTGCTATCAGAATATCATCAACATAAAGCAACAAAATAACAAATGAATTTTCAGGTCGAAATCTGGAGTAAACACAATGGTCGAACTGACTTCGAATGAAACCTATGTGTTCCATGAACTTGTCGAATCTCTTATTCCACTGTCGAGGAGATTGTTTGAGTCCATATAAAGATTTCTTCAGTTTGCACACATAATCTTCTTTCCCCTTTTCGACATACCCTTCAGGTTGCCTCATCAGGATTGTTTCGTCTAAGTCACCATACAAGAACGCAGTCTTCACATCCATTTGTTCCAGTTCAAGGTCGAACTGAGCCACCATGGCAAGCAACATTCGAATGGATCTGTGCTTCACAACAGGGGAAAAAACATCATTGAAGTCGACACCTTCTTTCTGAGTGAAACCCCTTGCGACTAATCTTGCCTTGTACCTCTTCGACATTACTCCTTCAATTCCTTCCTTAACTTTGAAAATCCACTTACAGCTGACTAACCTTGCCCCAACAGGTTTCTTGATTAGTTCCCAAGTGTGATTATCATGAAGAGATTTCATCTCATCATGCATGGCCTTTAGCCATTCAGTCTTCATTCGACTCCTCATAACTTCCTTATAATCTCTAGGTTCTTCGTCTAGAACTTCACTTGCAGAGATTAAGGCATAAGCTACAAGATCTGCATATCCAAGTCTCTGAGGTGGTTTTATGACTCTTCGTTGCCTATCTCTCGACAATAGGTAGTCATCAACAGTTTCCTCAACTTCATCAGAATCTTCTGTTTCTTCTTCGACTTCATCTGGGATACGCATTTCAGCATCAACATGCTCCACCTCAACAGGAATCTCTACCTGTTCCAGCTCTTCGTCAACATCATCAGTTTTCTTGAAAGCCATTTCCGTTTCATTGAAAACTACATCTCGACTGGTGATACACCTCCTGTGACCTGGCTCTAGGCACCATAGCCTATAAGCTTTTACTCCTTCAGGGTATCCCATAAACATGCATTTCAGAGCTCTAGGTTCGACCTTGTCTTGCCTAATGTGAGCATAGGCTACACAGCCAAATACTCTTAGTTTGTCGAGATCTGGTGGATGTCCCGACCAAACTTCTTCAGGTGTCTTCATATCTAACGCTGTCGAAGGACATCTGTTTATCAGATATGCTGCTGTCGAAACAGCCTCAGCCCAAAACACCTTCTTTAATCCCGCACTAGTCAACATGCATCTAACTCTCTCCAAAATAGTTCGATTAAACCTTTCAGCCAAACCATTTTGTTGTGGAGTACCTGCGGTAGTTCTGTGCCTTGCAATACCAGAGGCAACACAAAAGCTGTCGAACGCCTCATTGCAAAACTCAAGGCCATTGTCGGTTCTCAACCTTTTTACCTTTCTGCCAGTTTGATTTTCGACAAGAGTCTTCCAACTTTTGAAATTCTCAAAAGTTTCATCCTTAGTCTTCTGGATGAATACCCATAACTTTCTGGAATAGTCATCTACTATGGATAGAAAATACTTTGCTCCTGAATGTGATGGACACCTTGCAGGCCCCCAAAGATCAGCATGGATGTAATCAAGGGATCCATGTGTTCTTTGTTTGCCTTTGTTGAACTTCATTCTACAGGATTTTCCAAGTACACAGGGTTCACAAAACTTCAGCTTTTCGACTTTATCTCCACCAAGCAGATTTTGTTTCCCTAATTCGACCAGACCCCTTTCACTGACATGGCCCAATCTCATGTGCCAAATTTCTGTCTTCGACAAAGGTTTCGTGGATGCAACATTTGTCGAACCACTTACAACTTCAGCCTCAAGGGTATACAAGCCTTGTTTCTTCACGCCTCTCAAGACTTCCTTCGACCCTTTCATGACTCTCAGGATACTTTTCTCTCCTTGAAAAACATATCCTTTCTTGTCGAATTCACCAAGAGAAATCAAATTTCTCTTCAAATCAGGTACATACCTGACTTCAGTCAACAGTCTTATTGACTCATCATGGAGCTTGAATCTCACAGATCCAACGCCTGCAATCTTGCAAGCTTTGTTGTTTCCCAGCAAAACCGATCCACCATCTTGATCACATAATTCCTCGAACAAGTCTTTGTTTGGAGTCATGTGCCAAGTGCATCCAGAATCCATAATCCACTCCTTCGACGAGTTGTTGCTTGAAACCACAAGAACATCAGATGATTCGAAATCATCTTGGACAATAGCTGCATTGCCATTATCCTTACCTCCATGATCTTTCAGGCGTTCAGGGCACACCTTTCTTGTGTGACCTACTTTCTTACAGTGATAGCATCTAATACCAGATGTGTCACCACTATAAGACTTCGACTGATTTTTACCTTTCTTCTTGTCGAATTTTCCTTTAACAGCCAAACCTTCACCAACCGTCGAAGGTTTATGCTCCTTACGTTCGTTCAAGTCCTTAGAGTACAAGGCTGATTGAACTTCTTCAAAGGTCAGGGACTCTCTTCCATACAAGAGGGTTTCTTTGAAGTGAGCATGTGATCTGGGCAAAGCGCACAATAATAACAGCGCTTGATCTTCATCATCAATCTTTACATCAATATTTTCAAGATCAAGAATCAGCTTGTTGAACATATCCAACTGCTCAGCCAACACTTTGTCTTCAATCATCTTGAATGAATACAAAGCTTGCTTCAGGTAGAGTCGATTTACCAGAGATTTGGTCATATACAAACTTTCAAGTTTCACCCATAACCCTGATGCCGTCGTCTCCTTTGATACCTGTCTAAGAACCTTATCACCAAGGCTCAACAAAATTGCGCTGTGTGCTTTCTCGATCATGGCCGTCTTCTCTCTTTCTGTTAACGCGGCGTCCATCGACGTCGCTCCCTTCAACGCTTCCAAACAACCCTGCTGAACCAGTAGGGCTTTCATCTTCAAGCGCCATAGACCGAAATCATTCACTCCGGTGAACTTTTCAATCTCATATTTTGTTGAAGGCATCTTCTCCACGCTCACCGCACCAATTTGTTGTGAATTCAATGCCAATAACAAAGTATAGTATTTAGGAAGAATAAAGAACAAGGAAGAAGAAGAACACAAGAATTGGTTATAACTGCTATTCTTTACTTTCTCTTTGAAAACAAGATTACAAGTTTACAAGGATAACAAATAACCCTCTCACCCTAATTAGGATTTGCTGTGATGGCAATGATGAGAGACTAGTATGCTATTTATAATAAAACCTAACATACTAACTAATGGGCTTTTTCCACAAGGCCCATTATACAAGCTAACTTAACAAATTAGGGTTTAAACACTAAAACCTAATTCGACAAGCATCCTTCGACAAATACATGCTAGAACCTTCTTCGACTACAGCAAGTACTTCGACCAACTAGAGTTCGATCCAAAATCCCACAGAGCGTATAACGGCAAGCAACAAAAGTTTTGGAAATATTTATCCGGGAATTTATCGTGTCCACAGAGATTGGTTATTGAATTGTCGTTCGATAAATCTCTCACTAATGAGTTTAGGGATAATTGATTTTGTAAAGAAAATGTTATCAACAGAAAATAAATGTAAACAAAAGTAAAAACTAAGGAAGAAATTATCAAGCCTGCATATAATCTACTCATCACAGACATAAATCTATCGACCAGTTACATTCAACCTAACAATATTCTTCAATGTCACTACATATCACTCACAACCTAAGTCATTTCTAACTCAAATTAAGAGACTGACTATATCACTAAGTAAATGATCTCTCTACCTCCTCAACAACACAAAAGATAACTTATGTAATCGCACTGACGATATCTCAGTACATAACTAATATTTAAAATTTATATAAAAATAAAATCAGAAAGGTTAATATAAGTAATATTATATATATCACAAAAGCTACTATTACATAAGTTGTCTTCTGTGTTGTTGAGGAGATAGAGAGATCATTTCCTTGGTGATACAACCGGTCTCTCAATTTGGGTTAGAAATGACTTAGGTTGTGAGTGATACATAGTGACATTGATGAATATTGTTAGGTTGAATGTAACTGGTCGATAGATTTAAGTCTGTGATGAGTAGATTATATGCAGGTTTGATAAGTTCTTCCTTAGTTTTTACTTTTGTTCACATTTATTTTGTGTTGATAACATTTTCTTTACAAACCCATTTATCCTCAAACTCATTAACGAGAGATTTGTCGAACGACAATTCAATAACCAATCTCTGTGGACACGATAAATTTCTAGATAAATATTTCCAAAACTTTTGTTGCTTTCCTCTATACGCTCCAACAGGTTGTTGGAACATATTTCTTAATATTTGTAGGATGTGCTTTAATTATAGTGAACCATTCATTTCGCTTCCACGAGAAGTTTTCCACTGTTACAGGTCAACTAAACACAATCATTTTACTCTAAAAACTTTATTTCCATAAATAACACATGAATGATATTTATACATTTTCTATATATGTTTTTTTATAGGTACCAACTTATATATCAGCTCAGGTTTTGGGAGCAACACTAGCAAGTGGAACTCTAAAACTAATATTCAGTGGCATACACAATCAGTTTTTTGGAACACTTCCATCTTGATCTAACCTTCAGACTTTTGTGTTTGAATTCATAATCACATTTTATCTTATGTTTATCATTTGTGTCATATCAATAATTCATCCATGTATGCATAAACATCCTTTTATACTTTCATGTTATATGTTTTATAGATTGGTGAGTTGGCTGGAATTGTAATTGGATCTAAATTATTGCTTAATGTCATTATTTCAGGATATGCATCCATTATCCTATCAAAAATCTTTCTAAATGCAAGATTACTAATATTTCATGGTTTTCAAAACTGGGTGATAACATTTTTCTTATTTGACAGACCTATAACTGGAGAATCAATGCACATATTTAGAAGTTTAAGACATGCTTTTATGCATAATGAATAAAGAGGAATATGGATATATTCTGGTGAAACTATATCCCGGTGGCAGCAAGGTTGTCTAGGTTGCGTATTTCTTTGAATTTGACCATGCTTTGAACATTGGCGTTGACATGCAGCAGGCCCATTTGAATGAATGGTGGGTTTCATATTTCTTTGAAAATGGCCATGCTTTGAATACGGACATTGACATGCAGTTAAAATTTTGTATTTTGGTTATTCACATTTTCATAAATTCAGCTATGGTGAGTAGTTAATGGTGAAACATTTGTGATTGAGAATAATGTTGTTGGTGAAACAGTTGTCGTTGGGAATAATGTTTTTCAATTTTGAATGATACATCTAAGGTGTTTGATAAAATTCCTCTTACAATTTTGACTCGTGGGAATAAAGTTTTTTGGGTTTGTTTTGAGGAGGTTTGTAACCCCCACAATCTAAGGTGTTTTTCAAAAAATTTCTAAAATGTCTTTCACGTAGCGTGTCATGTCAATTCCGTTAATAAGAGTTGACAGCAAGGACCAAAACTGTGGATGAAAAAATTTATGAGGACCATTGTTTGAAGGAAAATTTTAGAGGGCCTAAAAAGGAAATTTGATATTTATAGGGATCAAAAACTTATTTAATCTCTAAAGAAGAGTTAAATAAATTTTTGATTCCTTTAAATATCTCAAATTTCGTTTTTAGTCTCTCTAAAATTTTTCTTCAAAAATGATCCTGAGACCCTGAGTTGTAGGCCTATTTGTCCAAGCCCAAGACCGCCCCTAATTATTATACTTGATTACATACACATGTATGCAAAGGAAACAATTCTTATTTCATTCATCCATATTATATGGTTTAGAGACACATTGACAATGGTTATATCTCTACATAGATAAATAAACTTAACAATGAAACGATTCTTACACACATTAAATTTAATTGTGCAGACATAAACAAAGTAGCTCACAAAACACAACAAACATATGTGACAACTCTAGCATGTTCCAACTCTCTTTCCTTTAGCAAGCTTCTTCCAATAACTTGCAATCTCAGTTTGAGTCTCAGTAATATCTTTCTTAACCTCCTCGCTCGTCTCACTCGCGATAACCGCAACATGAGCACTTTTCGAGGAGATAGTACTTGGAAGTGACTCCAAGAGAGTCACAACTTTGCAAATGTCAGAAACAAGTCTGTCAGCTAAGCTGCGGCTAAAATCCTCCCTGATCACCACACGGAGGACCGCGATGTGTTGCGCGTCCGCAGGCATTGTGTAGGCTGGAACTATCCACCCGTATTTTCTCAAATGGTCTGCTATCTCGAATACCGTGTGTCGGCTACTGTCTTTCAAGGAGAATGCTACAAGTGGCACGCCGACATCCTTGGACACAATCTTAAACTTTCCAGTTTTCTCAATTCCTTCTTTCAAAATTCTTGTGTTCGCCAAGCAATTTTCCATCACATTTTTGTAGCCCTTGGTGCAAGAAACATAACAGTATGTATAAGAAAACATGTATTGCACAAAATTGAAATATTTTACCTATAGTTATATCATGCATATACTTGAGATTCAGCACCAAAATGATAATATAATTACCTCGAATCCAAGTCGTATGAATTGGTAGTATTGAGCAATGATTTGACTCGATCCTGTCAGAAGAAATAGAAAGAAATATTCAGGAAAACAAATTTACTCACTATCCGCGTCCATACAATTAGATGTCTATGTACAACTACCAACTGATCTGACTTAACGGGATTGATCTATGAGTATATTATTACCTTTGGAGAAATTCAATGTGAAAGTTGGTTGATCAGATCCAAGATAATTGATATGAAAAACAAGATCATCCGGCAAGTCATCTTGATTCCTCCAGACAACCCAACCAATACCGGGATAAACAAGCCCATACTTGTGACCACTAACATTGATACTTTTCACCAATGGCAAGCGAAAATCCCATAGCAGATTAGGGTAGAGAAATGGAGCAACAAAACCGCCACTCGCAGCATCAACATGAATCGGCGTATCCCATCCCGTCTCTTTGTTCTTTACAGTAAGAAGTTCATTAAGAAGCTTCACATCCTCAAACTCTCCTGTCAGCGTTGAACCCAAAATGGCTGCAACACAGATAGTGTTCTCATCTACCATTTCAACTGCTTTCAATGGATCCATCACATAGTATCCCTCTGTGAGTTTCACTTCCTTTAGTTCAACCTCAAAGTACTTAGCAAATTTTTCCCAACAAACCTGTGTAACATAAAGTCAAGTTGTTTTCGTGCCAGTTATAAGCAGTTTTCATAAGCTATCACAGAGAGATTATAGACATGTCAAAAGTTTTCAACCTGCACATTAGCCCCGGTAACAATGTTGGGCTTGTCATAAGGTTTTCCTTCGGATTTTCTCTTAGTCTGCCATTTCCTTTTAAAAGCTAAACCAGCTAACATTATTGCCTCTGATGATCCTACAGTTCCAACACCTACTGCAGTTTCCTCTGCGCCAATAGGAGCATTGAAGAGATGTGCTATTATATTCACACACCGGTTCTGCAGAATTCAACAAATGAATCAAATCACTTTATCAGTTTCAAATTTTAATAGAAATACATCATGATCATATACAATACCAAAATATTCAAATTCTTTTTGGTCTAAATTTCACCCCTAAAGGTGAATAAGTGAGATGTCGCAGATTCGAACACGCGCTTCTACATCGATGTCCCGACATAACTACTATCACAGCTTACTTAACGGGACAAAATAATGTAATTCAGAGAGAATTTTTTAGTGTTATTTGACTATAATTCTGTGCAATATCAGATCATGGCCACAATTCAGAATCTTGTTGAAAAAGTATATGATCATCATGTTAGACAGACCTGAAGTTCAGTGGTGACAGGATACTCATCCATGTCAACATAGTTCTTGTTAAGTGAATCCATGATAAGCTTATCACACTCAGGTTCCATCCAAGTAGTAACAAATGAAGCCAAGTTAAGCCTTGGTTTCCCATCTAACATCAACTCATCGTTTATTATCTGATATGCTGCATCTTTTGGTATACAACTCTCTGACAACTTGAACCTGTTACCAACAACAAACAAAGAAATTCAAACCTCATTTCAATTACTACCAACAAAGAATTTATCATGTTTGTGACTTACTTTGGAACTGCTTCACGCATGTATCTAGAAGCAAAAGTACTGTCTATGCTCTCATTATGTTCATCTGGATGTTTGACAGTTGTGGAGATAACCATTTTGGATGAGTTCTTCTGATGAAGAAAAGAGAAGAGAATACACGAACGGTGGAATAAATGATCTTTGTGATTTGTGAAGATAAGAGGGTCACTATTTAAGAATCAAACTTTTCTTTCCAAATATCTATACTACTTTTTCCATTACTTATTACATTTTAGATGTTACAAGAAAAATTGTACAAATTTTTTTTTTTTTTACTAAGCGTAGAAATAAGTTTATAAAATAAAGATGTGGTCCTTTTACAATTATTTATAGGACTTTTTTTCAAATTTTTTATTGAAAAGAGTAATTTTGTAGACTTTTAAATTTGTTTACCCAACTTCAAGATATTATTATTCTACATGGTGGAAAGTTAGACCGAATTTAAATCTTAATTTAAGAGAATCCATCTTAATTAAGGGGACGTCTTATAAAGAATTGAGTTTGATCGATAAAATGGAGTTGATTTTTTAAACTTTACCTCTTTATGTCGATTCAACTTAATCTTACCGTTTATAGATGCCTCGTCATTCGGAGGAAACTCCCTTAAATTTAAATTTTAACTTATCCAAAATTAAGACATTTATAGAATCTCTCGTAGGATGTATATTACCTGTATTTATTTTCAAAATATAATAAAAATAAAATAATAAAAAGATAAAATTATTTAACTAAATTTTTTTATTATTTTTAAAAAAGATAATAAATCGGTGTCTATAATTTTTTTCGTATATAAAAATATTAGAATCTACAATATATATTTTTCCGCATATAAATATGTCCTGGAATGACCCAATGGCTAAATAAGGGGTCAATCAACTTATGCGTGTAGGACAGTCCAATAACTTTGGCTCAATAAGACATGAAGGATAAATGACACTTTATCCCTTCTGCTCGACTACTGAGGAGTCCAGGCCACCAAGGTCTTCGCGGCTACTTTTTCCCGCTCATACATGTTATTCTTCATCCTGCCCAGCTGCACGAGGATAGCCACCTAGGAATGACCAGAAATCACGCTTGCTCGTGAGTCACTTCTCTTCCCGTTGTAACGGTTAGTTACGAGTACCTCTGGTCGACACAACAGCTAGTTTCTGACAACTACCTATTTTTGGGAAACCTGATATACAGGTCCAAAAATAGAAACCAATGACTAAGCGTCGGTGGCACTATATAAACCCCCACACTTGTGAGGGCCAGGAATTCAATATTCACTCTAAAAATCCTAATCTCATTTTTGTATCTTTTTGCACCATTTCTTACTTGATCGTCTGAATGCCTTGCAGGTACACCCCCTCCTCTTCCCAAATTTCAGCCTAGTAGACGTCATCTTTCGGCCCGGCCCACTTTCAGATTCTGATCAACCGGTAAGATCAAAATGTTATTTTTGTTTTGGAATTATTTACAAAAATATTTGAATCAATAATAAATTTGTTCTACTTATTATTCAAATATTTTGATTAATAATTTCATTTTTCCTGTTTTATATAATTTCACACATTTGTTTTCAAAATATAATAAAAACAATGATAGAAAAATAAAATTGTTTAACAAAAAAAGTTTATTATTTTTAAAAGAGATAATAAGTCGTTGTCAATAATTTTTTCGTATATAAAAATATTTGAATCAATAATATATATTTTTTCTATTGTGACAAATGTCGCACCAGAAATGAATAACACTTTGAGAAAGATTGAGTTTCTAGAACAAACACAAGAAATCCTATTATATTTTGAAAAAAAAGAGAGAGGAAGATGAAAGAAGAAGAAGAAGAAAGAAATATTAAGGTTGGTTATAACTATTTTACTATTCACTTTCTCTATTAGGGTTTACAGATTACAAGTGAATAACAACAATCAATCTCTTATCAACAACCTAAGAGAAGTAGTTTATTTATATACTACTAAGCTAACTTAAGTTACACACTATCTTAAACAATTGGGCTAACAAGCTGGCTAAATTTAACATGCTAACAATATAACATATTTTGATATCAACATGTGAACAAACTTCGACTTCATGCTTAACTTCTGTCGAACCATGAAGCTATCACTGTAGAGACGAGAGTTCGATGCAATATACCATAAATCTCCACCTTTGATCAAACTCTATAACATCACGAGAACAGGTTATCTTTCATCGTGCAGCTTTATCAGCTGTATGTATGGTAAAACTTCTAGCTTGGCAATGTCTTGGTGATCATATCAGTAGCATTATCATCAGTCAAAACGTTCAGCACTTGGACTTCTCCATGCTCGATTATTTCTCTGACGAAATGCAGTCTCATATTGATGTGCTTGGTTTGCTCATGATAGGCTGAAATTTTCAAAAGTTGTATTGCACTTTGGATGTCACATTTAACAGTAATAGCTCGACCTTGAAATTTCAGCTCCTTAGAGACCCATTTATGTACCTTAAAATTCACTTCAATTGTTTTCCAGTGCGTCTTTCCTGGATTATCCATATACCTGATTACGAGGCTCACTCCATACACTATGTCTGGCCTTGTACATACCATAACATACATCAAAGAACCTACTATACTAGCATATGGAATGCTATTCATATAGGATATTTCAACTTCACTACTAGGACTTTGAGTCGTACTCAGCTTAAGTTGAGGATTAGTCGGTGTTACAATAAGATTTGAATTCGACATATCAAACTTGTCAAGAATATTCCCCATGTATGTCTCTTGAGATAAGCATAATCTCGTCTGCTTTTCATCTCTTTGGATGTCAATCCCAAGAATCTGGAGGCAGCTCCCAGATCCTTCATGTCAAAATCCTTATCGAGTCCAGCCTTCACCTTCACTACATTCTCGACACTGCTGCTTTCTAAGAGGATGTCATCCATACAAAGCAACAAAGTAAAAAGTGATTTTCCAGGTCGAAATATGAAGTGAACACAGTGGTTGAACTGGCTTATAGTGAAACTTATTTGTGCCATTAACTTGTTGAATCTCCTATTCTGTCGTCGAGGAGATTATTTCAAGCCATTCAAAGACCTATTCAGCTTGCACACATAATCCTCCTTGCCCTTTTCGTCATACCCTTCAGGTTGCTTCATGAGGATTGATACATCTAGATCACCATACAAGAAAGCGATTTTCACATTCATTTGTTCAAGTTCTAGGTCGAACTTCGCCACCATGGCTAACAACATTCTAATGGATCTATGCTTTACAATAGATGAGAACACATCATTAAAGTCGACTCCTTATTTTTGAGTGAACCCCCTCGCTACCAACCTTGCCTTGTATCTCTTCGATATCACTCATTTGATTCCTTCCTTAACCTTGAAAGTACACTTACAGCGGACTAACCCGGCCCCTGTAGGTTTCATGATCAGCTCTCAAGTGTGGTTATCATGAAGATATTTCATCTCATCATTCATGGCCTTCCATCATTCAGTCTTATTTCAACTCCTCACAGCTTCCTGGTAGTCTCTAGGTTCTTCATCAAGAACCTCACTTGCAAAGATTAAGGCAAACACTATGAAATATACATAACCAAGTCTCTGAGATGGCTTGAGGTTTCTAGGTGCTTCATCCTTGGCTTTCTGAATGAATATCCACAACTTTCGTGAGTAATCATCAACTATGGATAAAAAATATCTTGCACCCGAGTGTGAGGGATTCTTTGCAGACCCCAAAAGATCAACATGGATATAATCAAGGAATCCATGTGTTCTTTGTTTACATTTGTTAAACACCATTCTACATGATTTACAAAATACACAAGGTTCACAAAACTTCATCTTTTTGACCTTGTCACCACATAGCAGATTTTATTTTGAGAATTCGACCAAGCCTCTTTAACTGACATGGCCAAGTCTCTTGTGCCATAGCTCAGACTTCGAGACAGATTTGAGAATATCACATATGCTGAACCTCTTACAATATCAGCCTTAAGGATATACATGTCTTGCATTTTGATGCCTCTCAAGACTTTCTTCTACCCTTTCATTACCCTTAGGATATCTTGTTCTCCTATGAAAACATATTCATTCTTGTCGAATTCACCAAGAGAAAATAAATTTCTCTTCAAATCAAGTACATACCTGACACCAATCAATATCTTTATTTTCTCATCATGGAGCTCGAATCTTAAAGATCTAATACCTGTAATTCTGCAAGCTTTGTTGTTTCCTAACAACAACGGTCCACCATCTTGATGACATAATTCCTCAAACACATCTTTATTTGGAGTCATGTAGCAAATACAACCTGAATCCATGATTCATTCCTTACTCGAATTGTTACTTGAAACTACTAGGACATCAGATGATTCATAATCATCTTACATAATGGTTACATTACCATTTATACGAAAAAAATGTGAATTAAAATAATTGTTTTAATTCAACATTTTAAGAAAATAATAAATTATGATTTAGTCAAATTTTATTTTCTATAATGGATCAAGATCATCAAAAATATTAATAATAATAAAAAATTAAATTTGACAAATTTAAAAATTATATATTAAATAATTAAAATATTTGAATCAATAATATTACTTTTCTCTGTATATAAATATTAGCTTATCCAAAATTTAAAATACAATCTCTAATAGCATGTACAGTAGTTAATATTAATATTCTTTTTGAGTATACAATTTTCAGGATATTTGTATTATATTTGATATGTTAACAAATATTTTTAAAAGAATTTATTTAAAAAGTAATTTTCATATTTAATAATTTAGATATTCAATGTTAAAATTTAACATAATAAAATTATATATTTTTTCAAAGGACTTTTTATATTTTCTTTTATTTTAAGCATTTAAAAAAGTCCATTATATCACACTATTTATACTCTATGTTTCTAGTATCATAAAAAAAGTTGATATTAATTAATTAAATAAGTTAAAAAGAGACATTATCTAATAATTAAAAAAATTTATTGATTAAATAAATATAAGTAAAAAATTACATCATATGTTAGTTTACTTTAATTTAAAATATTAATAATTAAGAATATTATTGTCCTTTTAATGTGATATATTAGTTTTCTTCTCATTTTCTAACCAATCAATCAACATAAAAAATAAATAAAATAAATCTAAATTAACTTTAATCTTATCTCTTCTCACTACAAAACTGAATATAATTTTTTATAGTATAAAAACATATTAATTTTTTTGAAAATTCACTATTGATGAATTTAATTAAAGTTAAGTTGCGAAATTTTATATAAACTAATTCAACATATAAATTAGTATTAATATTAAATAGAAAGAAAAATATTTAGATACAGTTTTTATTTGTAGTTTTTATTATTTTTAAATAAAAATATAATAATTGTATAATTTTTTCTTATATAATAATAGAAGAAAATTGTTATATCTTCATTAAAATTTTTAATAAGAATCACATTTAAAAAATTGTATATAAATTTTCTCATTAATAAAATTAAAATCTAAAACATTAAAATAAGATTAAGAATGATAATAAATAGAATTTGGGCAATAATATTGTAATATACACTCTCATATTTAAGGTTGGAAAAAATCTCCTACTCAAGTCCATATGCATTTCACCAACATTTAACATTTACACTCATACTCATATTTATATTTGTTATCTGTATTTTTGATAAAAAGTAAATAGACTAATTATAAAATATTATAATTTTTTAATTTAAAAAAAATTAAAATTAAAAAAAAAATAAACACTTTTATTAAATACGTAATGGTTTAATATTGATTTTTCTTAAAATAAAAAAATAAATGTATTTATATAATAATATAAATTAAAATATAGTGACTTGTAAAAACGTTTTAAATTGCTGGCACAAGACAACAAGACGTAGAAAAGTAAGGAATGGACAGAAAAGCAACGCGTGAAGACATGTCGCTATCACTTTACTTCATTTTTTTGGCCCTTACTACTGCCATTTCTCATTCAACAGTTAGTCCACTCACTTTGTTGGGGGTACTCTTAATATCTATACAAAAAAGTCATTTTAACTTTATATATCTAAACTTTTTTATCAGAATTTATTGAAAGACTAATTTCGGCATTTAATATTTAAATATTTAAGAAAATTTAATATAATAGATTGGTTTTAATTTTAAGTAAAAATTATAGTAAAAAGAAGAAAGAATTAAAAAAATAAAATAAAATTTATCCAAGACATTTGTGTATAAAAAATTAATGTATATTTTAAAATTAAAAGACAACTCAATGTTACTTTCTATGATTTTAAATATATGAATGTAGTATTTTGTTGTGATTAATCTTTTTAAAAATAATCTAATAGACGTAAATATTAATATATTTAAATAAAATAAAATATTCAAATATTTTTAAGTTATATATTTGAATTAATAATTTTAAAAATTTTTAAAAATGAAAAAATATATTTTAGAGTTACAGTTAAAAAGAAATATAAAATTATATAAAATATTTAAAAAAGTTGAAAGTTTTGTTTAAATTGACATTTTAAGAAATATAGAATTGTATAAAGTATTACAAAAACTTTGTTAGAATTGATATTTTTTTAAATGATCTAACACATATAAATAATAATATATTTAAATAAAATAAAATAGTCAAGTGTCTTCAAGTTATATATTAAAACTTTATAATTTTAAAACTTAAAAAAACAAATTACAAAATACTTTCTTTTTAAAAATATTTAAAAACCAATTTTTTTTATAAAATAAAAGCATTAATTCTCATTATTTTACAACCGATCCAAGTACAACCCCGAAAACAAAACCTAATCTATACCTAATTGATTTGCATTTACATGATTTTGAAGGTTCCTATTGTAGAGGCAATTCCGAGGAGAGAGCATTTTACTTGGGACACACCTTTGTGAGAGACACACCACTTGTCCATCTAAAACCTTAAGGTGATAGACGAGTGGGTTCTCCCACTTATAAGTGCTCAATCTTCTCTTTTTATAATCAATGTGGGACTTCTTCCTCACACTTGATTCTCAACAATCCTCCTCAAGTGTGAGTCACAATGCTCCCCCTCATGTGGAATGACTCTCTTCCACATACACTTGTACCACCGCTTGATACAAGTAAGTCGGTCCCTATCTCGAAACCAAAGGCTCTGATACCACTGTAGGGGAAATTCCGAGGAGAGAGCATTTTACTTGGAACACACCTTTGTGAGAGACACACCACTTATCCATCTAAAACCTTAAGGTGATAGATGAGTGGGTTCTCCCACTTATAAGTGCTCAATCTTCCCTTTTTATAATCAATGTGAGACTTCTTTCTCACACTTGATTCTCAACACCTATGCATAGTACATATAACAACACTACTATGTTTAATTTTGTCCATCAACATCAGGTGTATATCTCTTTGTGAGAAGACCTTCTCATTTCTACTTCTCCAAATTTCTTAAATAGCCTCCGCAAAAGCAATTTTTAGAACTTGTGTCTTCCAGCCTTTTTGATTGATCTTCCTTATCATTCAATTCTGTTCCCTGCTCTAATTTTTAGGCATTTTATGTATGTTCATCCGCACAAGAATATTTCTCTAAATGTGTTTCACACCATTGCAGGCAAATAAAAGGTGCTCTAAAGATTCAGTTTCATCACAAAAAATGTATTTCACATTAGTAATAAAACCAAATCTCTGTTGATAATGTAATTTGTTGTGTCAAAATATGTTGTGCCTATATAGATGTCATAGTCTTGAAGCAATTTTGATTTTGTATTGTTTTGTTTGTTTTAGTTAGTTTGTCAGGCTGCTTAGTGAATAAGCTATCTCAACTTATAAATAGAGAATAACTTTTATCATTGTAAAAAAAAAGAGACGAATTGTGTTCTGGACTGGGTCCGCCCTGACCCAAAAGCAAGAACAAAGGCCCAATTCAAGCAACTCCTCGAGGAGCGCGCGCCCGAGGATTCCTGCCAGCACGCCCGACCACAGACTGCAGTCGTGCCCGCCGTTGCCCGCGAACATGGTGTCCCCGACCACGGGAACTCCAGCTCGAGCCCAGCTCGAGCAGCCTCCTCGTAGGGCAGATTCTGACCGTTACCAAATCACCTGAACTCCGGAAAGACCGCGTCTCCGTCCCTCCTCATTTCTCGCAGAGCATCACCAGGAAGGAGACCACGTGCGGGTCCCCACTACACACGTAGGACCTGGCAGTTCCTTTATTGGGCCAGTCCTGGTCGGCCCAATGAGGGGACCTTGGCCCCGCACTGGGGGCTATAAATACCCTTTGTTCCTAGAGGGTCAGGTATTCATCTCTTACCCATACTTACGCTTTTTTTCCTGCTCATTCCGTCACTCATTTTAGCATCGGAGTACCTTGCAGGTACCCCCCCATCTCACTCAACTTCTGCTCGGAGCCAGTCGTGACGGTCCAAGTCTGATCAGGTAAGATCAGTGGCGCCGTCTGTGGAAAACTAGCTTCCCCGTCTTGCAAAACCTCGAAGACCAAAGCTCAAAATCACCTCCTACCGTCATGGCTGACCAAGTTCGAAATAACCAAAACATCCGCGTCGTCGACACCAACAACGGCCTCGCAGATAAAAATGGACTCCCCGATAACACCGGTAACTCCAGTCATAACACACTCCCCGAGGGAACCAACCCCGGGCCCTCAGTCCACCGCGACGGAGTTACTGCCTCATCTTCTTCAGTTCCTCCGCCACTCGAAGAAGACAACGCAGCTCCCACAAGCCATCGAGCTGCCCAATTTCAGGAAGTCCCTGTCCCCGCTGGGGCAGATGCCACAACCCGCGCACTATTCGCAGCGATCAATCAGACGAATTACCTCATCTTCGCCCAGGGGGAAAGATTGAGGGCACTAGAAGATGATCAAAGACCCGCGAGGAGACACAGGAGGCCCTAGACTCCACCTCCTCGAGTAACAGAGATACATCTCCCGTCTCCCCCATGGAGACAATACAGAGACGCCTCCCGAAGCCCGTCGCCCCGACCCTCGGGGAGACGACCCCCTTTGGAGAGGCAACCCGTCATTGAGGTTGGGCCTCGCGGCCACGCCCCCATACGGCAAGAAAGAAGACACTCTGGAGACAGGCATGGAAGAATTGATCAACGAGCACCACGCTCGAGAGATCCCCAGCACGACCCGGACCGTCAGGCACGACAATATTTCAGGTCTCCATCCCTGTCCCCGAAGCAAAGTGACGAGGACGACCCCCGCGGTCCCCTGTCACAAGCCATCATGGAGGCGCCCATTCCCCCGGGCATGGAGAAGCCTCCACATCTGAAGGAATACGACGGAGTCACGGACCCAGTCGACCATATAGACGAGTTCGAGGCTATGCTGCACTATCACAACGTCGGGGGACCCATCAAATGCCGGTTGTTCCCCACGACCCTCAGAAAGGCAGCAATGGATTGGTATAAAGGCCTCGCTCTGGGATCAATCACCTCGTGGCGAAACCTGAAGAACCAATTCATAAGTTCGTTCACTGCGTCTCAGCGACACCCAAAGACCGAGGCAGCACTCGAGACCATCATCCAGAGACAGGATGAGACCTTGAGAGAATTTATTAATCGCTTCAATCGCGAAGCCATACAGGTCCCCTGCGCGGACCACATGAAAAGGTACTTGCTGGAGAGGGGGCTCCTCCCGGGCACAGAATTCAGAAAGGCAATGGGCATCGAACCGCCCCGAACATTCGATGCCCTCCTCGAAAAAGCCTGTGCGTATATGGACTACAAGGAAAGGGAGGCGGCCAACAGAGCCCGGGACCCCAGAACTCGCGGATCCAGCAGCAACTCGCGCCAGGAAGCCGCCCCCCTTGACGAGCCGGGGAGAAAAGAAAAGAGGACAGAACCCGAGAAGTCCGAGAGCAAAGAGGACCCTCGGGGCGTTTTACCGAATACACTCCGCTCACAGCTTCCCGCAAGCGCATTTTGGCGGAGTGCGCCAGCATGGACTTTAAAGACGGCAGCGTCAAACGCCCCCGACCTGCTCCTGTCAAGCCCGGAGTAGATAAGAGCAAATACTGTCAATACCATAGGAGCCATGGTCATCTGACTGAAGATTGCGTCCACCTCAAGGACGCCATCGAAACCCTCATCAAGGGAGGGAGGCCGCCCAATACCGGCGAAACGACGCTCCTTGTCGTGACGCTCAGGAGACAAGAGAACCGGAGGAAGACGCCCGACCATCTGACGAATCGGTCCCCGTCCAGACCGCCTTCTCCGTCACCAGACCCGAGGACTTCTACGTCCCCGAACACCTGCAAGAGCCGCTCACGACACACAGCAGGTGGGAATACTTTACCTCCGCCATGGTCATCAATGGTGGAGGATTCAACGACCTAACTATCAATTCGGCCAAGAGAAAGCTGGATGAACTGGTCGACTCGGCACCTCCGCAAACGGTGACCTTTGAGAGGGTAAAAGGTAGGTCGGAGCCTATCACCTTTTACCTAGAAGAGCTCCCCGGAGGAGTCCCCAACGCAGTCATTCCCCTGCTGATAAGAGCAAGAATGGCTAACTTTGATGTGCACCGCATTCTCATCGACGAAGGAAGTTCCGTCGACATGATGTACAGTCAGTTATTCCGGACTCTGCAACTGGACGACTCGCACTTCTCTCCATATGTAGGTTCAGACTTACATGGCTTCAACGGCTCGACCTCCAAGCCTTGGGGATACGTCGAGCTCATGGTTACCTTCAGCGAGGGCACGGCGACGAGGCAGGTTAAAGTACGCTTCCTCGTCATCGACTGCCCGTCCCTCTACAACTGCATCCTGGGGAGACCAACACTGGCAGAACTGACCGCGGTACCCTCCACCGTCCACTTGAAGATGAAGTTCTACACCAAGAGGGCACGGGTAGCTACCATCCAGGGGGACCTAGCCGCTGCTCGAAGGTGTTTCAACGCCGCATCTAAAGGACGCGACACTGTCGACACCGGGACAAGGCCTGCCAAGAGACCGACGATGACACGACAGGAGCCCGACAAGTTAGAGCCCTCAAAAAAGGAAGACCAGAGATCTCCCCCAAAGGTCGACTCCATAGCTCTGGATGCTCGTTTCGATCAGGACGAACCTCCCAACGGCGAGCAAATCCCCCTCCGACCAATCCCGGATGGGGACTTCGAGTTAGTCCCCCTCGGCGCAGACCCAAGCAAAGGAGTGAAGATTGGCATCGACCTCCCCGACCTGGCAAGGAAGCAAATCAAAGCTTGCTTGCACGAGAATGCTGACCTGTTCGCCTGAAGGGCCGCGGAGATGCCCAGACTCTACCCTGAGGTCGCCTATCACCACCTTGCCATAGATCCTGCCGCTAAGGCAGTAGTACAATGTAGGCGTAGGCAGTCTCCAGAGAAAACGGAGGCTGCTGAAAAAGCTGTAAAAGACCTCCTAGAGGCAAATTTTATTTCTGAAGCCCGGTATTCAAGTTGGCTGTCAAACGTTGTACTAGTTAAAAAGAATAATGGAAAATGGCGGATGTGTGTTGACTATACCGATCTCAACCGGGCATGCCCGAAGGATGCTTTCCCCTTACCAAACATAGATATACTGGTCGACAACTCGGCCGACTACAAGACATTGTCGTTCATGGATGCCTATTCAGGCTATAACCAAATCCCAATGGCCATGGGCGATAAACATTGCACTGCTTTCATGACCAGCTCGGGCAATTATTACTACAACGTAATTCCCTTTGGACTAAAGAACGCAGGGGCAACTTACCAACGTATGATGAACAGGGTGTTCCACAAACACATCGGAGACATGCTCGGGGTCTACATGGATGAGATGATCGTCAAATCCCGAGCAGACACCGATCATGCAGCACACCTCAAGGCGGTCTTCGCCCAAGCAAGACAATGTAAGATGAGATTCAACCCCGAAAAATGCACGTTCGGAGTCAAGGCAGGGAAATTCCTCGGGTTCTACCTGATAGAACGAGGAATTGAAGCCAATCCCGACAAATGCCGAGCGTTCTCCGACCTCCCGACACTAACGTCGAAGAAATCAATACAAGTCATGAACGGTATGCTCACGTCATTGTCCCGCTTCGTCGCAAGATCCGCTCAGCATGCCCTCCCCTTCTTCAGACTCCTTCGCAAAGAAGCAGCCTTCGAATGGACCGAGGAATGTGAACGGGCGCTGCGCCATCTGAAACAAAGTCTATCCCAACCCCCCGTGCTATCTCGACCAGTTGACGGGGAGCCATTATTCCTATACTTGGCCGTCTCGAACGAAGCCATCAGCGCGGCTCTCATCCGCGAGACCACCGACGGGCAAAAACCCGTTTATTTCACGAGCAAAGCCCTACAAGGACCCGAGAGCAGGTACCAATAGATATAAAAAGTAGCTTTAGCCCTTGTTAACACGACGAGGAGACTCAGACACTATTTTCTGGCCCACACGGTCATCGTGCGAACCGACCAACCGGTTAAACAACTCTTAGGTCGACCTGACATGGCAGGCCGAATGTTGAAATGGTCCTTAGAGCTCTCCGAATTCGACATTCAATACGAAAGCAGGAAAGATCTGAAAGCACAAGCCCTGGCCGACTTCGTCGCAGAAATGACCGCTCACGACCCGCCCGCAAGGAAAGAGCACAAATGGACCATCTTCGTCGATGGAGCCTCCAGCTCGTCCGGAAGCGGCGCAGGGATCCTCCTGGAAAATGAGGAAGGCGTAGTGATCGAACACTCGTTAACCCTCTCCTTCCCAACGTCGAACAACTAAGCAGAGTACGAGGCCTTGCTCGCAGGACTAAGGCTAGCAGAGGACCTGAGAGCCCGCGAGATACAAATCTTCACGGACTCACAACTCATTGCTTCCCAAGTCCAAGGGAGTTACCAAGCTAAAAACGACAGCCTCGTCGAATACTTAAACTTAGTCAAAAAAACACATGACAAAGTTTGAGCGAGCAGAAATATCACACGTCCCGCGCGAGCAAAACACAAGGCAGACATATTGTCTAAACTCGCAAGCACGAGAAAGAAGGGAGGAAACAAATCCGTCATACAAGAATCCCTGTCACGCCCGAGCATCGAGAGGTCATCGACACCAGTCGAGGTACACGCCATAGGAGACGCCTCGTCCTGATTGACCCTGGTGTACAATTTTCTGACAAAGGGCGAACTCCCCTCGGACCATATAGAAGCGACCATCACGAAGCGACGAGCATGCTCCTACGTGGTGCTCGAGCACAAACTATACCGCAGGGGATTCTCCATTCCCCTCCTGAAATGTATCGACGAATCCACAGTCCCCGAGGTATTACGGGAGATACACGAAGGGATTAACGTCCAGCACATGGGCGGTAAGTCCCTGGAGAGGAAAACCCTTCGAGCGGGGTACTATTGGCCGATGATGCAGCAGGACGCCAAGGAACACGTTAAGAAGTGTGACAAGTGCCAGAGGCACACCGACATACACCTCGCTCCCCCTCACGAGCTGAGCATACTGTCATCCCCGTGGTCGTTTGCATGGTGGGGGATGGATATCCTCGGACCTTTCGTGCAAGGAACTTACCAAAACAAGTTCCTCATTGTTGTCATGGATTACTTAACAAAATGGATAGAGGTCGAGGCTCTCGCGAAGATCACCTTGCACAACATCCACCGTTTCTACAAAAGAAACATCCTCGCCAGATTCGGGATCCCGAGAGCACTGGTCACCGACAACGGCACCCAATTCACTGACCACGGATTCCAAGACTTCGTCACCAAACTGGGAACAAAACAACACTTCACCTCGGTCGAGCACCCTCAAACCAACGGGAAAGTCGAGGCCGCTAACAAAGTCATCCTCCGAGGACTCAAACGTCGGCTCGGCGAAGCTAAAAGAGGCTGGGTCGAGGAGCTGCACAGTGTCTTATGGGCGTACCGCACCACGCCCTATTCGACGACGGGCGAGACCCCCTTTCGACTAACATACGGCACCGAGGTCGTCATCTCAGTAGAAATCAGGGAACCCTCCAGGCGGACGGAAACTCCCCTCGACGAAGAAATGAACGACGAAGCACTCAGGGACGAACTCGACTTAGTCGAGGAAATTCGATTGGGGGGCATCCCTGTGCGAGGCCACCCTAAAACAACAAGTGGCCTTGCGTCACAACGACAAGGTCATTAAACGCGAGTTCGAGATCGGCAGCCTGGTATTACGAAGAAACCAGAAAGACTCCCGCGAAGGGAAATTGGCCGCAAACTGGGAAGGGCCTTACCGCGTCCACGGCACCACAGGTACCGAGGCATACTACCTCGAGCAACTAGACGGAGAACCATTACCACGACCCTGGAACACTGCTAAACTAAAGCAGTATTATAGCTAAAAAACCCTTAAACACCAAGGACTCTCGCCGTCGAACATCCACGAAGAGAAATGTCTCGACCACGTAGATAGGCCAAGGTACGGGCCCAATCTACGTCCCAAACGACATAACATCGTTCAGCCAAATGAGGACGAACGACGATGCCCGACAGGGACACCTTAATCGAGCTCCATTATCGAAGTACCCACATGGCAGAACACCTAGCTCGCGATGGGCAGTTCACGCCACGGGCATACGACCCTGATGTGGGTCATACGCCCGAACAAGCGGGCTTTTCTCCGCACAAACCGGTGCATTTCGAAGTATATCGGACCACTAAATGGGTCGAAAGAATCTCCACTCGAGGATGCAACTTAGGAAAAATTCTCCACAAAATAACGAGCCGAGCACAAGCATGCCCCGAGGAAATAACTTAGGCAAATTTCGCCACAAAGTAACAGCCGAGCACAGGCGTGACTCGGGGACATAACTTAGGCAAATTTCATCACAAATATAAAAACTTAGACACGAGAAAATATTAAAGGTCGAAATAAACATCCATTTAAAAGCTCGTAAGCAAAAACCAAATAAAAATAAACCGACCAAGAAGGCCGGCGATATTCAGAAATTACAGGCTATGGCACGATGCCCGAAAGAAATTTGTACGGGCACGCAGGCCCCAAAAATATGCACGGGCACGCAGGCCCCAAAACAACTACCAATAAACAGGTGCGCATGCCCGACCAGAATTCCACGGCTAGACTTCCCCGGGGCTACCAGCATCCACGACAGGAGACTCAGGAGGAGGCACAACCTGACCGTCGATGATCTGGGACATGAAACCCACTCCCTCGGTATTCATGCCCGAATTCAATAAAGTGAGCTGACTAACCGCGACCTCAAAACCATCTGCTAAGGCGCCAACACAGTCCGTTTCAAGGAGATGGATGCGTGCGACCAGATCCGAACGACTCCGCAAGGGGGCTGTCTCCTCTGACTCGTCTTCAGCAGGAAGCATGGCGGCCTTCACCTCCTCGACCTCCTTAGACAGACACTCGTTGTCGGCCCCCAAGCGTTCCCGGTCCAGTCGAAAATAGTCCCTCTCCTCAGCAACCTTCCCCGAGTTTTCCTTCTCCATGGCCAGCAGCTCAGCTTGCTCGCAGAACATCTCCTCAGATCGCTCCAGAGCAGCCTTAAACTTACGAGAGCCGGCGGCGAGGGTAGCTTTCTCCAACTCCAGTTCCCTGACGCGGTCAGAAGAGTCCGACCCCTCCTTAGCAAGGACAACGGCCATCTCGGCCATCTTAACCATCCCGACCATAATGGCGGCCATGTGTTTTCTCTGACTCTCCATGTTGAGCTGCCTGATGGTCTCAGCCTCCTCGACACTCATTGTCAAGGGAAACCCCTCGAAGAAACCTTCCTCTTTAAAACAAGGGGGCAAGCCAAAGGCCCTCACCGCGACAGACTCATCGCCGACTTCTGGTTGGTTCTCTGCCCGATCTCTCTTTCGCGTTATCAGCTCAGTGGGCTGCTCGACGTCAGGGGAACCCTGGGACCCGCTAGAAGCATCGCCCGAACTGGTCGGCGGGCCCATCCTCGTGGCCTGTGGAGCTCGTACCAACCTTATGTTCACTCTCTTGTCCTGAGACAACTTTAAAAGCCTCTCCCTTCGTTCGGCCATATTGCCTGCAAAGAAGAAAAGCTCGGGTTAGTTACGAGCAAATAACAAGACAAAAAAATTAGAACAAAACCATAAGACAAAAAAGCAACCTAGTAGATCTACGGCCTGCCCGTAGGATTGACACTCAACAAGCGCCTTGGTATCGATAGGACGGGCCTCGAATGTCGGGTAACCCTCCTCGTCGAGAATATATTCCCCCTCCCTCGTGACCCACCGGGCAGGGAAGAAGCTGTCGACATGCTTACAAAGGGTACCATATGCTTCCTCATCCTCGACACTCATTCCTCCCGTGGGCGTATGGTAGTGCCCGGTACCATGCTCGTAATGGCGCGGGCACCAATGCAACGGGAACTTGGATACACGCCCCACCACCGGGCGACCCTCATCGTCCATAAGAGGCTCCCCGTTCTGCGTCTTCGTCCCTCCTCATTTCTCGCAGAGCATCACCAGGAAGGAGACCACGTGCGGGTCCCCACTACACACGTAGAACCTGACAGTTCCTTTATTGAGCCAGTCCTGGTCGGCCCAATGAGGGGACCTTAGCCCCGCGCTGAGGGCTATAAATACCCTTTATTCCTATAGGCTCAGGTATTCATCTCTTACCCATACTTATGCTTTTTTACCTGCTCATTCCGTCACTCATTTTAGCATCGAAGTGCCTTGCAGGTACCCCCCCCCCCCCCCCCATCTAACTCAACTTCTGCTCGGAGCCAGTCGTGACGGTCCAAGTCTGATCAGGTAAGATCAAATTGCATAATAGAATAATATTCAATTTGAATTACTGAGAGAGAAATTTTGCATAAATTCTTCTTCTTCCCTTTTTTGTTGAAACTCTAATTCTTTTATTCTCCAAATCTATCTTTTCTTTCCCTCTTCCATAATCATTGTGTGGCGAAATAATCTTGCAATTAAGATTGGTTAATTCACTCGAGTAAATAGGGAAGAACAAGAGGCGAATTCAATCAGTGTGATTGAATCTTGTTCAAATCCGATAAGTGTGATTGAATATTTTTTATCAAGGTTGATTCAGAATTCACCATAAGATTGGTGTAATTCCAACATCTGGTATCTAGAGCACTGGTTGTGATTCTTGAGAAGTATATCGCGATGAATCATTCGCACGAGCATTTTCCAGCGAGTCTTCAGATTTTGGAAGTTGACAACTATGAGAATTGGTGTAAACAGATGAAAAACGTTTTCTATTATCAAGATATTTGAGATCTTGTGGAGGAAAGAGTAATGCCGCTTGAAGAAGACGCAACAGATGAACAAGAGTTTGCACAAAAAAAGTTGAAGAATAAGAATTATAAAGCTCTCTTTATAATTCATCAATGTGATAGTCCAGATAATTTTGAAAAGTTGAGTGATATGGAATCAACGAAAGAAGCATGGGAAAATTTTAAAGAAACTGTTTAAAAGCATTGAGAAGGTGAAATAGGTGAGGTTACAAACTCATAAAACAGCGTACAAATTGCTTTAGATGGAAGAAGTGAAAGCATAAATGATTTCTTCACCAGGTTTATGAAATTCATGAATCAATTCAAGGTATGTGGAGATGTGTTGAAATCAAGATCATATGTTACAAAGATCTTGAGGTCATTGGCTCTAAAGTTCGACCACGTGTTAGTAGCCATAGAAGAGTCGAAATACTTGTCAACATTGACAAAGGAAGAGTTTCAAGGGACGCTTAAATCTTATGCACAAAGAATGGTTGAAAGAGATGCAGGAAAGTCGAAGAGTGATGTGGTTCTGCAAACGCAACCAGCAAGAGAAAATAAAGGCAAAGGAAAATGGTTCGACAATAAAGGTAGAGGATGCTACAATAATTCTGCTGGTCGAGGAAACCAGCAAGAAGAAAATTCATCGAATCAAAGAAGATTCTCATATCAAAGCAACCACATAGGTGATGTTGTAGGTAGAGGAAAAGGTGGTGGTTGAAAATCTGACAAAAGTCACATTCAGTGTTTCAATTGTCAGAAGTATGATCACTACTCTAATGATTGTCCTGGAAAACAGAAGAATCAAGAAAATAATGCAAAGCTTGCAAAGCATGAAGAAGAAGAGATGTTTCCGATGATCACAACAAGATATGAAGAAAGATTCAAGGACCAATGGTACTTGGATTCAGGATGCTCATCACACATGATTGTAAAGAAATATTGGTTTGTAAACATAAAACCTTCAACGAAGAATATGGCGAAATTTGCAAATGGCAATAATCTAGCCGCTAAATGTATTGAAGATGTTTTAATTATGAGGAAATATGGAAAAAGGTCAGTAATTTCTATTGTATATACCAGACATGAAAAGTAATCTTTTTAGTATAAGGCAGTTAGTTGAAAAGAATTATAAAGTGTCGATTAAAGATAAAATGATGAGAGTTCTTGACTCAGGTGGAAGGTTAATCTTTAAGGCTCTTATGTCTTAGAATAGAACCTTCAAAATTAAATTTAATGTGATGGAGCACAAGTACCTTGTAACTCCAGCTAGCAGGTACGAATGAATATGTCACTATAGACTTAGCCATCTCAACTTTAAAGATACCAGAGATTTGAAAAGAAGAAATATGGTTTTAGGGTTACCATAAATCGACATTCCAAGTGACGAGTGTGAAGAGTGTTGCATGCAAAGCATCACAAGAACAACTTCAGAAAGGATACAGGAAGCGATTCGAAGGTAATTCTTGAAATCATATACTCTGATGTATACGGTCTTATCCAGGTGGATTCTATTGGAGGTAATAGATACTTTGTCACATTTATAGATGATTTTAGTCAAAATGGACTTATATGATCAAGAAGAAAAGTGAATTGATCGGGGTATTTGCCAAGTTTAAATTTATGGTCGAAAGACAAAGTGGTCAAAACTCAATATTCTGAGGACTGATGATGGTGGAGAATATGTGTCAAAAGACTCCGACACTTTATGTAAAAAAGAATGGATTATGCATGAGGTGGTGCCATCCTACACTCTATAATAAAATGGAATAGCAGAAAGGAAGAATATAACCATCATGAACATGGTGAGAAGTATGTTGAAAGACAATCATTTACCTAAAGAATTTTAGGGTGAAGTTGTGTCAACTGCAACATATATTTTGAAAAGATGTCCGACGAAGAAGCTAGAAGGAATCACCCCAGAAGAATGTTGGTCTAGTGTCAAGCCTAGATTCACCTGAAAGTATTTGGATCTATAGCACATAGACATGTTCCTGATTAATAGAGAAGAAAACTTGATGACAGGTCTAGTCAAAAGATCCTAATAGGATATCATTCGACTGGTGGATATAAGTTGTTCGATCCAGTGAACAAGAAAGTGGTTATCATCATAGACATGATTATAGATGAGTTTAAGGAATGTAATTGGACTTAAAATGTAAAGAAGGATTCGGTAATAATTTATGTGAAGAACCAACAAGTGAACTCGAAAGAAAAGATCGACAAAAAGAAGTCAGAGATCAAGCAAGCACAAGCAGACTTCAAAGAACAAGAAGCATGCCTGCAAGGTTGGATGAATATGTTATTACATCAGATGATACAGTCGATAATGAAGTTGAGCTGGTACACTGTGATTTCCATGAAAATGTCAAACCAGCCAATGCAGTTGAAGCATTGAAGGATTCGAAGTGGATGAAAGTGATGAATAAGGAATTGAAGTCCATCGAAGTCAACAATACTTGGTCACTTGTCGAATTGCCTCGAGAAAAGAAAGAAATCGATGTGAAGTTGGTATATAAGGTGAAGTTAAATCCCAAAGGAGAAGTAACTCGACACAAGGCAAGACTTGTGGTGAAAGGATTTCTTCAAAAAGAAGGAATTGACTTCAACAAATTTTTTGCACCTGTTGCTAGGATCTTGACAATCAGGTTGGTTGTTGGTCTAGCAAACATGAGCAACTGGCATATGTGTCAGATGGATGTGAAATATGCATTTCTAAATGGCCCATTTGATGAAGAAGTATATGTTGCACAACCAGTTGGGTTTGTGAAACAAGGCCAAAAAGGAAAAGTACAGGCTCCATAAAGCCCTGTATGAACTTAAACAAGCTCCAAGAGTCTAAAATAAGAAGATAGATAGTTTCTTAAGAGAGAAGAAGTTTGTGAAGTGCACAACTGAGTATGGAGTATATGTAAGAAGAAGCAAGAGTGAATGGCTTATACTACGTATCTATGTCGATGACTTATTAATCACTGGTAGTTGCAAGAAAGAGACCGAAGACTTCAAAGATGACCTTAGTAAGGAATTCGAAATGTATGATTTGTGTAACATCTCATACTTCATTGGTATCTCATTCTACAAGAGTAGTAGATGGTTGATGATGCATCAAAGAAGATATGCAAGCGAAATACTCAAAAGATTTGAGATGAAAGACTTCAATGTGACTTCGACACCTGCTGAACCAAGACTGCAACTATCGAAAGACTCAAATGAAGATGATATTGATCCAACACAGTACAGAAGACTTATTGGATCATTAAGATACTTTTGTCACCCAAGGCCTGATCTAGCATATAATATAGGTATGGTGAGTAGATTCATGCAGAATCCAAAGGTATCCCATCTAGCAGCGACGAAGAGGTATCTAAGATATCTCAAAGGAACTAAAGAATATGGCATTTTGTTTCCTACAGCTGATAAAAGAAAATAATGCAAGCTAGTGGACTACACCGGCTCAAGTTGGTGTAGTAATGTTGAGGATAGAAAATTCATAGTTGGATATGTGTTTATGTTAGGTGGTGCATTAGTTGCTTGAAACTCGAGAAAAGAACAGTAGTAGCATTATCACCGTGTGAAGTAGAGTACATAATTGCTTCTCTTTGTGCATGTCAAGCAACATGGATGATGAATTTGGTCAAAGAGATTACAACAGAGAATCATGGAGCAATTACCATGAAGATCGACAACATGTTAGTTATCAATCTGGCGAAGAACCCAATAGCACGTGGAAGAAACAAGTACATCGAGATGAAGTTCCATTATATCCGAGAGCAAGTAGCAAAAGGGGAGCTGAACTTGGAACAATGCAGAAATAAGAATCAAATTGCACAGATCATGACAAAGAGTGTGCAAGTCGAAGTGTTCAGAAAATTAAGAGCAATAGTGAATGTAGATAATTTAGACACAATGAATTAGGAGGTGTGTTGAGAATGTAATTCGTCGTATCGAAATATGTTGTGTGTGTCAAAATGTATAGATGTTAAAATGTTGAAATATGTTGTGTGTGTCAAAATGTATAGATGTCAAAATGTCGAAGAAGATAGCCTCGATAGAATTTCGACTTAGCATTGTTTTGTTTGTTTTAGTTAATTTGTGAGGTTGCTTAGTGAATAAGCTACCTCAATCTATAAATAGGGAGTGACCCGTCATTGTAAAAAAAAAGAAGACAAATTCAATTGCAAAGTAGAATAATATTCAGTTTGAATAGCAGAGAGAAACTCTGTAAAAATTCTCCTTCTTCCATTTTTCGTTGAAACCCTAATTCCCTTTATTTCCCCATTAATCTTTGTTTTCCTCTTTCATATTATTGTGCAGAAGAATCATCTTAGAATCAAGGTTGGTTGATTCACTTAAGTGAATAGTAAAAAACAATAGACGAATTAAATCGATGTGATTGAATCATGTTCAGATTCAATCGGTATGTGAATCATATTCATCAAGATTGATTTGAAATTCTCTATAAAATTGATATAATTCCAACCATCTCAACAATTTATCTTTAGTGGATAACTTACCATTCAAAGTCATCCAAAATATAAATTTTGCTCTAGGTTTAATATGATTTTCATAAATAAAAATTCTTCCATATCACATAGTGTTTGTCACCTCTCAGTATCCTATATGTAATTTAAATATGTAATACTTTAATGTTTAGATTTATCAAAATCTTGTTTTACATGTTGAAAACCAATTTTGTTTTGTGTGATATAAACCTGAAACAAAAGACACACAAAAACATTTTCATGTTAAATGACTGAACGCAACATCGACACGTAGAAAAGGAAGCAATGTACAGAAAGTAACGTTGTGACTTGTCACTAAAGCATGTCGCTGTCACTTTAAATTATGTCGGCCCTCATTACTACCATTCCTCATCCAACCGTTTGCCACTTCGCCCAATCACTTTGTTAGGTCCAACAATCTGGTTGTATTATTGGAAATGGAAATTTTAACTTATTTTCATAAATTAAATATGTAATTTATGTTTTTAATAGACAAAAGTATTTTAATAACACAGAAATAAAAAATAAAAAATAATCCAATGTTGTTAAAGCATTTAAATATATTAGACTAACTGATGTTGAGAATAGTGTGTGTTCCATTCAAAATATCATATTTAAATTTTGCTAAATAAATGTTAATGTTATGAATAGTATTAAATAAATGTGAATGTTCATTTTCCTTGTTTTTTATATTCTTTAATTTTTATAAGTTAATTTTTTATTGTGTATTTTTTTTTTTGAATTAAATGGTTGTTATTAGCTTTATATTATAAATATAATTTATTTTATAATGTTAAGTTAATTTGAAGATAATATAAGATTTTTTTTTCTTTTTTTTCTTTTTTTTTATTTATATATTATTTTGATTAATTTCATAATATATTATCATCACGAAATTTTATAGTGAGTGATGATATAACTATGTTCTAAGTTATTTTCTACTTTCAATATATTTGAAATAATATAATATAATTCATAATCTCGTTATTATTTTTTTCTTCATATTAATATATCTATTTTTTATATATTTTGTAGAAAGATTTATTTATTTTGTACAATTATTTATATTTTTTTGATCATTCTTGTTAAATTCGGAAAAAATTTAACATTAAAGCATTTTTATATAATTGTCTAAAATTGAGTTTTAACACATCAAAATATTAATATATTCTTGATTAATTTCAAAATAATTTAATCCTTGAAGGAGTGCACAAAGAATAACTTTTCTTAATTGTTGTTTATGAAAATAATTTGTGATGTGGTTTTTGTAAAACTAAAATTTAATATTATATTATTTCAAAAGAATTGTTCAAAGACTAAATTTTAACTGATTATTGTGTTTGTCAATAATTGATGAATTCAAGAAGAATTCAATATTCTATTATTCTTAAAAGATTGTATCTATAATATTATTGAATTTTAGAATGATTGCTTCCTTAATATTAACGAATCTCAGAATGATTGCATTTATAATATTAACGAATCTCAGAAGAATTGCATCTACAATCACTACAAAATAACTTGTGTTTTGCCACGTGAATGTCACGTCACTAACACCCAAATCACGCCACTATTCCATTTTTGCCACCTTAAAGAACACGTCGTTGTAGAGCGCGTGACAATTTTGTTGCGGCGTGAAAAGCATGTCACAACGTTGCCACGTGAAATTCACGCCGCAACAGACTTTATAGGATCAAAGCAATTCAGAGCAGAGCAGAACAGAGGGTCAGAGCAGGTTTATATTTATTTTTACGTTTGCTGTTGTGGCGTGTTTTTCACGTCACAAATTAGTGACATGAAAAACACGCCGCAACTTGTTTTTTTTTTATAAAAAAAATATTTTGTATTTTAAATATATTAATTCTATTATAATAATTAATATTATTTTTTGTTTTATTAAATTTATAAATTAAATATTATAATTTATTTATTAAATACAATATTATAAATCAAATTATCAAAAATAAAACTAAATATATCTAAATGGATAAATTAATATACTTAATATTATAAATTTAATAAACTCAAATTTAAATTTATAATATTTTTAAATATACAATATGATTATAAATTTATATTACACAAATAAAAAACTAAATACAAAATAAAAATAAAACTGAGCAGAATCATTCGAGTCGTCGGAAAAGTCGCGAAGAAAGTCATCATTATTTTGGTGGTTATTATTTTGGCCACCACTGTTGGGATTTCTACCAAATGCTTGCATAAATTGTCGCATTTGCTCCTCCATATCAGCCTGCCTCTTCGCCATTGCCTCCATTTGTCTATTATGTTCACCCCTCATTGCCTCCATTTGGACCTTCAATGCTGCCTCACAATCTTCGGACTCGCGTCTAGCCAATTGTCTTACCAGTTCTAACTGATCTGATGTCAAATTTGTTTGACGTGACCCTCCTTCACCGTCTGCAGCTCTCTGATACAAATTTCTATCCCCACTCCTCAAGGTGCCCGCCAAATTTCCACCACCAAAAAAACACCCGTTAGGCCCCTTTCCCCCAACAACTTGACTCCAAATATAGAAATCCACACCTGGATGAACCGGTTTTCCCGGAGGAGGAGTATACTGAGGATTATGGGTCAGAAATTCTACAAGCAAGGCCTGATAATCCTCCTACACATACAATAAAAAAATCAAGTTAAATTTATAAGTAAAATTAATGAAATTAAATGAAATAAAAAAATAATAAAAAACAAATAGCCACGTGATTGTAACGCCACAACTTATCAGTTGCCACTCAATTTTCACGCCACAACATGTCACTTGCTACGTGAAAATCACGTCACAAAATTGCTTAAAAAAATATAAACATAAATTTACTTACCAGGGCTTTTTTTGTACGCTCGTCAATAAATCCTCCCGATTTCTTTGTTCGAGTTTCCTTAACCAGCCCAGTCATCAATGGTTGTCTCCCCAAACGCTTAGCCTAAATAAAAAAAATTAACTTAAATTAATAATATGTTATAAATCCAAATATGACTTTAAAAAGTGGTAATAATTACCATGCGTCAAGCATGCTCAACAGTACTAATACTTCCAACAGCATTAAGACAACCCCCTTTTTTCGATGCCCTCATCTTCTTTGCAGTTTCAGATTTAGCCTTAAATTCATCTGATTCCCAATACTTAAGAAGTTGTTCAAAAACTTCTTTGCCTATCCATTTGGGACGAATGCCCAAAAGTTTCCAATTCTCTCTAACACGTCGTAGCATGTCAGAAAGTCGTCTTGAACTCCTTCCAAAATAATTTTTTTTTACTTTGTTATGGTTCAGTGGATCCCAAACACATTTCGCCTGCAATGTTGTATGACATTAAAATAAATAGTTAGATAAATTATAACAATAATGAAAAGGTCATTTAAATAAAAATAACTTAAGAAATAAATTAATTATACCTGAAATTGCTTAAACCATTCTTCTTTATCAGAAACTTCTCTAAAACTCTTCAAAATGTTTGTATAATTCTACTGAATTATATAATTTATAACCTTAGCAGCAGTCCAGCTCGGCCCGAAACTAAAACAACAATAATTGAATTAGCATAATTAATTATATAAATTTATATTAAAAATGGAAATGTGTACTTATAAATAAAAATCAATAAATAAGAAACTTACGAGTTCCCTTCAGGCCAAATCCAAAATCTCCCATCAATGGTATGAATCTCACTTGGATCATCATCCCCTCGAAGATCTCTCCCATCTATTTGATCATCATCCACACCAAGATCGTCATCATCCGACTCTGTATGATCATCAGATGCAGGTACATGTGTGGGATGTGGGGTGCGACTAGTCTGTGTGGGTCGTGAAGAGGTGGATCCTCCAGGCTGCTGGACGGATGGGGGCATCTGTGTAGGAAGTGGGGTGCTGGATCCTCCAGGCTGCTGCACGAGTGAGGACATCTGTGTGGGAAATGGAAAACTGTGCTGGAAGGATGAGGGCACATGTGTCTGCTGGAATGGTAAACCAGGTGGGGCCTCAGATGGACTAATAAAACATGTACTCCCAGATGGGAACTGAAGAGGACTCTGAGATGATAGTAATGGCGTAAATGGCATAGTACTGTCCATGGACATATGATGAACCTGACTCTGTGGGGGAGGACACATGGCTGAGTGAGGTGACTGACATACTACTACCCTTGGACGCCTGGGCTTCCTACCACTATCACTAAGACTTTTACCCTTATTATCTTTGGGTTGCATTTTTACCTATTTATAGAAAATACAAGTTAACATATAATATATTTGAATGATAAGACACAATTCTCATGAATACATATTCATTAACTCATTCAATAGATGGTTCATCAAGTAAAATTACAAGACACAATTCTCATGAATACATATTCATTAAATCATTCAATAAATGGTTCGTTAAGTAAAATTACAAGACACAATTCTCATTAATATAGGTTCACTATTCTAAATCGTCACGCTCGTCATCCATATCATCCTCGTCATCTGATGTGATATTGTCCTTGGATCCATAATCTTCATGATCTTCATCCTCATCAACTTGATTCCCCTCAACCATTGTATCAGACAAACTTGTAGTGTGTTCATCTGGAATCACATCATTAACTTCAACTTCATCAACTTGGTAAGCAACATCCTCCACTAGATCGTCAGTTTCAATATGACCCAATGGTTTTGTTTTTATTACAACACAACACCGTCGTTTACGTGGCACAAATGAAGGATAAGGAACATAATAAACTTGCCTAACAATATTTGACATTATGAAAGGGTCGTACTCTTTGTACCTCCGGTCCATTTGAATCTCAACAGTACCATATGTCTTATCTATTTTTGTGCCTCTAGTTGGATCATACCATTCACAATAAAACAAGACAACTTTATTTTCCGAGTCCAAGTAATTGTATACTAACTCGTAGATATGTTTAACAAAACCATAAAAGTCATCTTCACCACCATCTGTAACTCCTTTCACAAATACGCCACTGTTTATGGTTTTTCTCCCTTCAGTCCATTCATGAGTGTGAAATTTATATCCGTTCACGAAGTATGTGTGCCATTTGTTTGCACTTTGACGAGGGCCATTAGACAAGTTTCTCAAATGGAGTATTTCTGGAGTCGGTGTAACAACCCTATACAATTTCTCCTTGAACCATGTTGGAAATTGGGCATGAATGACACCAGATGTTGATTGTACACCGGTACTATCAAAATAGGCGTTCTTAAATTCCCTAAAAAGAAACACACTATAAGTTTCAAGGTAATCAATTTTATATTCACACTGTAAAGAAAATTAAGAAGTTGGATTATACTTACTCAAGATATGGTTTAACTTCAATGCAGTTGATCAAGACATGAACATGTGCAGATTGCATTTCTTGTTGGGTCAACCAATGCTCACCCTTCTTTCCAGAGGGACGACCTAGAAGCCCGAAGACTGATAAGGTGTACTGACTTCTTTCGATAACATTTACAGGATTCCTTATGATTCTTGGAGTTAACATCAAGTGCTTGAAATAGTGACTGCAAAAATGTGAAGTTTCTCGATGCAAGTAATGTGCACATATTGATCCTTCAACTCTAGCTTTATTTTTCACTGATCGCTTTGAATCACCCATGAACCTTTCAAACGGATACATCCACCTATATTGAATAGGTCCTCCTAGATAAGCCTCATATGCAAGATGCACAGGTAGATGTTCCATGGAGTCAAAAAAACCAGGCGGAAATACTTGTTCCAACTTATAGAGAATGACTGGAATATTTTGGTCCAACTTAATGATGTCATCCACTCTTAAAGCTGACGCACAAATATCTCTAAAAAATTGACTAATTTCAGTGAGTGGATTAAGCACATGTTTGGGTAGAGAATCGAACGCAATTGGTAGCAATTGTTCCATAAAAATATGGCAATCATGACTTTTCATACCATGCAACTTCCTAGTGTTAGCATCAGCACAACTTGCTAAATTTGAAGAATACCCGTCGGGCATTCTCAAACCTTTTAGCCATCCACAAACCACTTTAGCTTCTTGGGGGGTCAGACTGAAACAAGCTTTGGGTTTAAATAATTTTCCATTTGGTTGAGGCTTCAATTCCAACTCTTTATGATTACACCAAATTTCCATGTCTTGTCTAGCCTTCACATTATCTTTTGTTCTGTCTTTAACATCCATCACTGTGTTAAATACGTTATCAAAAAAATTCTTCTCAATATGCATAACATCAAGATTATGGCGCAACAAATTATCTTTCCAATACGGGAGGTCCCAAAATATACTTCTTTTTGTCCAATTATATGTGACCCCATATCCTTCAATTCTACATGCTTTGCCAGTATCTGTAAACTTTGGAAGTTCACAAACTCGGTTCCATATAGCAACTGGTGCCAATCGAGGCGGAGGCAGATCTGTTACCCGTTCGTCCTTTTTGAAATTTGTCTTGTTTTTTCTAAAGGGATGATTTGATGGTAGGAATCTGCGGTGACAGTCAAACCACGAGCTTTCCCCCCTTTTTCCAATGTAAACGCCTTAGTGCATTCCATGCAATGCGGACAACCCATTCTGCCATGCGTACCCCAACCAGACAACATGCCATATGCTGGAAAGTCGTTAATGGTCCACATCAAGGCAGCTCGCATAGAAAAGTTTTGTTTACGGGATATATCATAAGTCTATTCTCCATTATTCCACAACCTCTTCAAATCATCAATTAAAGGTTGTAAGTACACATCAATTCCGGTTTTTGGACTCGACGGTCCTGGAATGACGCACGTCAAAAACATGTATGGTTTTGTCATGCACATCTCAGGAGGGAGATTGTAAGGGGTTACCATAACTGGCCAACAAGAATACGCACTTTCGGGCGCTTGGACATATGGAGCAAAACCATCAGAGCATAATCCAAGCCTGACATTTCTAGGTTCCGCGGAAAAATTAGGATGTACCTCATCAAAGTGCTTCCATGCATGGCCGTCAGATGGGTGTCGCATATTGCATGGGCTTGTTTTGTTTGTATGATGCCATGTCATTTGACTTGCACTGTGCATTGAAGAAAACATTCTTTTTAACCTTGGTATTATCGGAAGATAAAACATGGACTTTACTGCTACACGTTTTTGGTTACTGTTAATGGCTCTATTGCGAACTTTATATCTTGGACTCTGACAAAACTTACATTCCTCTGACGATCCATCTTGAGTACCAAACTCGTTGTCATAAAACAACATGCAACTATTAATGCAACAATCAATCTTTCTTACTCTTAAACTCAACTTTGACACCAACTTCTTTGCATCATAGAAACTCGCAGGCAAGTTGTCTTTCGTTGCAGTTGAGTCCAACATCATTTTTGCGAAGTGCTCCAAACACTGATCAGGAACATTCCAATTTGACTTGGCAGCCAATAATCTCACACACATTGATAGCTTTGAGTCTGACGACCCCTCAAACAACAGCGTATTCATCTCATTCAACAACTGATAAAATCTCTGCGCTTCCTCATTCGGCAACTCTTCCCCGTCAAAGTCTTCAGGTTGATCATAGGTCACGTTAAAACCAAAAGAATCACCAACTATGTCACCTATCAGATTAAAGTTTTCTTCAAATTCCATAGGTGGTTGCATAGCCGGTTGACTACTTGAAGCATCTGTGTTGCTAGTCTCTGGTACATTACTCGGCAGTGTTTCACCATGATACGTCCAAACCCAACAATTTTCAATGAAACCTTTCCTATGCAAATGATGTGTTATTTCCTTTGGGTCACTAATTATATATCTACATCCACATTTAAGATAAGGACACTTAACTCCTCCTTCACTTCGACAACGTTCCTGAGCAAACGTCCACGCGATAAAACCATTAACTCCGTCTATAAAATTGGGTTTAAGTGCGCGTCTTCCTGGATATAGTCTATCGTACATCCAACTACGATAATACCTATAATATTCCATTTACTGCAAATTTATATAATCAAAACCTATTTAATTAGAAATATTAATTAATCAACTTAATAATAATCCCAAACATATACTATTAAAGATAAATATATGCTTTCAAAAAACATATTATACTTTTTCTAATTCTAACTTATTAAGACAAAAAAATTTAATTTAAACACTTAAAATTTATAAACTCCTAAAAATATTTATTTATTTTTAAACACTTATTTAATTTAAACACTTAAATTTTATAAACTCCTAAAAATTTAAACACTTAAACTCCTAAAAATTTAATTTAAACACTTAAAATTTATAAACTCCTAAAAATATTTATTTATTTTTAAACACTTAAAATTTAATTTAAACACTTAAATTTTATAAACTCCTAAAAATTTAAACACTTACACTCCTAAAAATTTAATTTAAACACTTAAAATTTATAAACTCCTAAAAAAATTTATTTGTTTTTAAACACTTAAAATTTAATTTAAACACTTAAATTTTATAAACTCCTAAAAATTTAAACACTTAAACTCCTAAAAATTTAATTTAAACACTTAAAATTTATAAACTCCTAAAAATATTTATTTATTTTTAAACACTTAAAATTTAATTTAAACACTTAAATTTTATAAACTCCTAAAAATTTAAAAACTTAAACTCCTAAAAATTTAATTTAAACACTTAAAATTTATAAACTCCTAAAAATATTTATTTATTTTTAAACACTTAAAATTTAATTTAAACACTTAAATTTTATAAACTCCTAAAAATTTAAAAACTTAAACTCCTAAAAATTTAATTTAAACACTTAAAATTTATAAACTCCTAAAAATATTTATTTATTTTTAAACACTTAAAATTTAATTTAAACACTTAAATTTTATAAACTCCTAAAAATTTAAAAACTTAAACTCCTAAAAATTTAGTTTAAACACTTAAAATTTATAAACTCCTAAAAATATTTATTTATTTTTAAACACTTAAAATTTAATTTAAACACTTAAATTTTATAAACTCCTAAAAATTTAAAAACTTAAACTCCTAAAAATTTAATTTAAACACTTAAAATTTATAAACTCCTAAAAATATTTATTTATTTTTAAACACTTAAAATTTAATTTAAACACTTAAATTTTATAAACTCCTAAAAATTTAAAAACTTAAACTCCTAAAATAATTAAACTCCTATAACTGTTATTCATCACAAATTAATAATTAATAATCATTATAAACTAAATAATTAAACCTAAAATTTAACCCAAATTCAAAAAATATAACCCAAATTCAACCTAAAATTTTAACCCAAATTCAACCTAAAAATTAACCAAATTCAGAAAATATACTAAATTCAATTTTTTTTTCTCAAGAAATACCTTTTATCTTGTAACTCCTTCAATCTTCTTGTCCCTTTTTTCAATCTACTTCTATCAATCTTCTTCTATTCAAAGAAAAATTGAAAAAAAATTACATTCAATAATACAACACATAAAAAGCTGTTAACAAAATATAAACAAAATTAAATTGAAATTACCTTAAAACAATAATTAATGGAGATTGTAGGAATTTAATATTGGAGAAGAAAAAATTTCGTGAACAAGAAAATGGTTATGGAGGGATGGAAGGAGGAGGGTTGAAGAAGAAGTTGAAACAAATTAACGCCACTGTGTTTGTGGAGCGTTTTTAGAAATATATAAAGCATGTAGCGACGTGAAAATCACGCCGCAACGTTGCCACGTGATTTTCACGTCACAACAATCCAACATCTATTTTCTCTTTCTTCACATCCTTCAAAACGTGAACACGCCAGTCTTGGAAACTGAGATTTTTCCCTCTTAAATGTTGCGACGTGAAAAACACGTCGCAACTTACTTTTTCAAAATTTAAAAATGATAAATATCTGAACGTTAGAGTAATTTAATTATTTTTTATGGTATTTTTATTAGCGACGTGAATCCCACGTCACAACATTTTAAAAAAAAAACTGACAAACTACATGCTTCTTTATTATATTAGTAAAACATGTTGCCACTTGATTTTCACGTCGCAACTGGCTTTATTTAGCCACATGAAAATCACGTGGCAAAATCACGTGGCTGGAGAGCCTTTATCTTGTAGTGAATATTAATGAATTCTCGAAGGATTGTATCTACAATATTAACTAATCCCATAAGGAGGATATCTATAATATTAACATTAGCAAAATGATAGCATAAATAATATTACTGAATTCTAGAAGGATTGAATCAATAATAGTGAAGTATTCCAGAAGGATTTCACAAAGAAATTTGTTTTTTTTTTTCCTTTATTGATGTAAAGATTGGTAACATAAATTTTTGAGAAATAAAATTGAATACAAACTATCCAATTTCCCCCCATAATTTGATGGTATGTATACCTGAAGGATTGTAAATATTATAATTTTTCTTAGTAGAATGGAGCACGTGTATATTTTTTTAGTTATAGTTTCATAAAAATATATTAGTTATTCTATTTATTATATCTTATTTGACAAGGAAAATATCAATTATGAATAACATACATCCTTGAATGATTACATGGATTATGTTAAAATATTTCTGAAGGATTTCACAAAGATTGTGCTTTAATGTAAAAAATTGTAATATACTCATTAAATAATTGTCATTTCAGAAGAATGATATCAATGACTCTAACGCATCCCAGAAAGATAACTATATTTTTATATCATTGTAATTTTTACATTAAAGCTTGAACAGGAACATATTATGATAAGGACAGAAGGAGATGCATCAAAAGCTCTGACGAGAAGGAACTTCAGGGAAGTAACTCATCTCTATCTGAGTAATCAACTCAGGGAGAGACTCTCTTAAGCTTTTTGCTCTATATTTTTCATTGAAAATACTAGTTTTTGTCATCATCAAAAAGAGGGAGATTGTTAGAACATAGTTTGATTCTACAACCCTTAATTAGAGTTTTGATGATAACAAACACAAAGAACAAATATGCACTCTAAATTTGTGTTATTTTGTATGCAGAAGTTCTGACTGAAACAACATCAGAAGCTAAGCTATAGAAGCTTTCAAGCTGAGGTAATCAGAATGTTCTGAAGAATAATGATCAGAATATGCGCTAAAGTAAAGGATACTCTGATTCTGAACAGAAGTCTTATACCATCAGATCTTCTCATCTCTGAGTCATCAATGTTCTGAAGTAAAAGCAGCATGCAAGATTCTAGTTCTGAAGCGTTACTTTTTAATTAAGACAGTATCATATGCAACGGCTTTATTCAGACAAGAATCTTCTCAATATGGAAATAGCATTGAGTGTCCATTATCACGCTTTAGATTGGACAAGATTTCCACGCCTATATAAACAAGCTTAAAGGACACATCATTTACGATTTTGTCACATGACTGCATATACATCTTAAATGCTGCAAACTTCATATTCACTCATACGCTCAAATTGTGTAATATATCACAGTAGTAATACAGTTTTTGTAATGAAAAACATAGTACACTATAAATCATCTTCTCTTGATTAAGTTAGTTTTCCTTGAGATAAACCGGGTTATGGTTGTACTCAAGAAGACTTTGGAAGTTGTCAAAGTAGTATTGTAATCAGTTTTGATTAGTGAATTAAGTCCTCGTTGGAGAGAGGAGAAATCACCTTGGCGAGTGGACTGGAGTAGTTTGAGATCAAATGAACCAGGATAAAAATATCGTGTCTACTGCTTTTGATTTTAAGTTTCAATTCAACGCCCTTCTTGTGTTTTTCACTTCTTCAAGCTCTCATTGTAAAATTCAAGACCATTGTCGGTTCTCAACCTCTTGACCTTTCTTCCAGTTTGATTTTCGACCAGAGACTTCCAACTTTTCAAATTCTCAAAAGTTTCATCCTTAGTCTTCTGGATGAATACCCATAACTCTCGGGAATAATCATCAACTATGGATAGAAGATACCTTGCTCCTGAACATGATGGACACCTTGCAGGCCCCCAAAGATCAGCATGGATGTAATCATGGGATCCATGTGTTATTTGTTTGCCTTTATTGAACTTCACTCTACAAGATTTTCCAAGTACACAAAGTTCACAAAATTTCAGCTTTTCAACTTTGTCTTCGCCAAGCAAATTTTGTTTCCCTAATTCGACCAGACCCCTTTCACTGACATTACCCAATCTCATGTGCCAAATTTTTGTCTTCGACAAAGGTTTCGTGGATGCAATATTTGTCGAGCCACTTACAACTTCACCCTCAAGGGTATACAAGCCTTGCTTCTTCACACCTCTCAAGACTTCCTTCGACCTCTTCATGAATCTTAGGATATCTTTCTCTCCTTAGAAAAACATATCCTTTCTTGTCGAATTCACCAAGAAAAATCAAATTTCTATTCAAATCAGGTACATGCCTGACTTCATCCAAAAAATTTATTGACTCATCATGGAGCTTGAATCTCATAGATCCAACACCTGTAATCTTGTAAGCTTTGTTGTTTCCTAGCAATACTGATCCACCATCTTGATCACATAATTCCTCAAACAAGACTTTGTTTAGAGTCATATGCTAAGTGCAACCTAGATCCATAATCCACTCTTTTCTTTAGTTACTGCTTAAAATCACAAGAACATCAGATGAGTCGAAATCATCTCGAACAATGGCTGCATTTCCATTATTCTTACCTCCATGATCTTTAAGGCATTCATGACACACCTGTCTTGTGTGGCCCTCCTTATTATAATGATAGCATCGAATACCAGATGTTTCCCCACTATAAGACTTCTGTTGACTTTCACCTTTCTTCTTGTTGAACTTAGCATCCTTTTGCAAGAATTTTCCCTTAACAACCAAACCTTCACCAACCGTCAAAGTTTTATGCTCCTTTCGTTTGTTCAATTCTTTATAATACAAGGCTGATTGAACATCTTCAAAGTACAGGGACTCCCTTCCATACAAGAGAGTTTCTTTGAAGTGAGCATGTGTTCTGGGCAAAGCACACAACAACAATAACGCTTGATCTTCATCATCAATCTTCGCATCAATATTTTCAAGATCAAGAATCGGCTTGTTGAACATATCAAACTACTCATCCAACACTTTATCTTCAATCATCTTGAATGAATACAAAGCTTGCTTCAGGTAGAGTCAAATTATCAGCAATTTGGTCATGTGCAAACTTTCAAGTTTCACCCATAACCCTGATGATGTTGTCTCTTTTGATACCTATCGAAGAACCTTATCACCAAGACTCAACAAGATTTCACTGTGGTATTTCTCTATCATGGCCATCCTTTCCCTTTCCGTTAACGCAACATCCATGGCCGCCTTTCCCTTCAATGCTTCCAAATAACCCTATTGAACCAGTAGGGTTTTCATCTTTAAGCACCACATATCGAAATCGTTCACTCCCATGAAATTTTCAATATCATACTTTGTTGAAGGCATCTTCTCTATGCTCACCATGTTGTACCCCAATTTTTCCCCTAAGATCCCTTCATCATATCATATCATATCAATTCAATCACAACAAGATCACATTAGGGATTGGTTCTTCTCCCTATCTTTAGCTTTTTCTCTAGAAGGAATCACCAAGCACCTTGACTTACATTTTTATGATTATCTATGTTTTCTATTGATTATCCTTTAACTAATAAATACAATGAGTGTATGCCCCAATTGTTGATGTTGTGGGTGAAAGCACAATACATTCTATCAAGATTGATCAAGGGATTCATGAGTTCATTTTTGAGCATTCCTCAACAAAGCTTCATTGATATTCAAGCCTCATATTAAAGATTTTTTGAATTAATATTGTAGGTGTTTAGGTATTGGCTTGCATTTTTGGTAAATCCCAAGTGTATGTGTGAATGTCATGACTAATGTCATAACATTCTAGTTCAGGTTGTACTAACTCAATAGGTACATGTGCAGAAAAATATTGTAATTCAAATACTGATGTTTATAAGTGTGTATCTGAGCATGTTTGCAAAATGATCACATTTTGCTAAATCAGTAGACAGGTTTTCTCAGATGTCATAACAGATGTTATGACATCCTGTTCTGAACTAACAGGATTGCAGGATTGGATAAGTCTGAGTTTTTTCAGGAAATAACTCAGTCCCCTCTAAACAGAATCCTGCGTTTTCTGAGGAGTAACCTAGCTCAATCCTAACCTGATCAATAAAGTACTGTGACCTGGTCTTTAGGTCAAACGGAATCAACCCTAGGTTTTTGGAAACCCTAACTGAAGTTGCAGCTGCTATATATTCAACAGAGCTGCGGTTTTTCAAGATATCCCTGCTGATTGATTAGAAGATCAATTTTGTAATCTGTATAGATTTGTTTATTGTACTCCAAGCAATTATCATTGTGATAAGTGCCTTGGAATAGGTTTCAATTGTAAGGGTTGTGTAGCACTCAAAGCTTTGAAGCAAGAGTGTTTGAATGTTACTTGACTAAAGCTGTGAAGCAGAGTCAAGTTAGTTGTGTACATCACTCAAAGCTGTGAAGCACGAGTGATTGTGTTACTTGATTAAAAAGCTGTGAAGCTTAATCAAGTGTGTGTTTTGAAGAGTGTCTTCATCAATTCTCAAGTCAAATTGGTTTATGTATCACTGCTGTGATTGAGGGGGAGTGAGTAGGAACTCAGGTTTAAGTTGTTACTTAGATTAGAATTGCATTGGGTAGGTCTTAAGTGAAGGAGATAAACTGGTTGGTTTATTCCTGAATTAACATCTCTTATAGTGGATTCTCTCCCTGGCTTGGTAGCCCCCAGAGTAGGTGTTGTTGCACACTGAACTGGGTAAACAATTGACTGTGTTATTTACTGCTTTTGTATTTACTGTCATATAGTAAGTCAGATACGGTGTCATAACATTGGACGTGACATTGAGTATCTGTAGCCAGAATTTCAAATATCATGACAAAGTCTTATATGATTCATCATGCCTCAAGTTGTCAAAATTAGTTCAAAAGTACAAGGGTTGATTGAAGAAGTTTGACTCAATTGGAGAAGTCTTAGATTCCAATAATCACAAGTGCATATCTCCTTAAATTCTCAAGATTTGGAAGTGGTTTTGGTTGCTATGGTTTCTCCTTGTCATCCTTAAAAACTTATATTCACATGACAAAGGTATTTGCGCGGAAGTTTTATATGGAAGAAACTTGATGATGAAGAAAGGTTACAAGTCCTCCAGATGAACCCTAAAATTCCTTTATGTGACTTCAAATGATCATAACTTGATTAATTTTTATCACCTTGAACCCATTCTTTTTCCATAATGATCTTGAAGATGTGAACATTAACCTTTCTTTTATGTGCAAAGTGTGAAAATAGATGGAAGATGCTTTAAGGATGCAAAAGATTATAGGTCATTTCATAAACTTTTGCCAACTTCAACAAGTCATAACTCTCTCAATTTTTGGAGATTTTGAATGATTCAAGTTTAAAAGTGTCATTCAAGAGATCTACTTCATGCCATCTTTTTTGGTCAAGAACAAATTTCAAGTGGAAGGTCATGTTTGGGTGCAAGACATTATAAGTCATTTTTGAAGAAAAACTTAGAAAATTTCTAAGTATAGAAAGTCAACCTCTTTTTCTCAACTTTGGCTCATTGCAACTTTTAGCTCAAGCATCCATTTGATCTCATTCTTTTCACATTGTAAAGTTTGTAATCTCATATTTCCAATGCAATAAGAATCAAGTCTTGAGATGCCCTGAATCATGCACACCATTGATTTGAATTTGGTAACTTGGAACTGAATTTTTCACCAAGTCAGAATTTTAAAACTCTTGTTTTGGCTTCTAATCATAAAATTGTTGCGCATTTTTGCTCCTAAACATGTTTAATGAACCTCCAGAAGTGATTAGCACATTGAAACACGAGGTTTGGATGAGTTTTGATGAAAATAGAAGTCACAATTTTCTTGTTTGCAACTTCACACGATTTCCCTCCAAACTTCATTATTTCACACGCTTGAGAATCCCGTTTGATTCCCTATAAATAGAGGGTCATCCCTCATTCATTTGCTCAAGCTTGGAAAGCCAGAATCACCCTGCCAAACTCTCTCTTGAACTCAATTTTCTGCAACTTCGAATTTGCTCTTACAGCCTTTCTCAATCATTTTTCTTTGTCAATTCACCTTCCTTGATCCTCACTGAAGCTAATAGAAGAAGAATTAAGCTCTAAAACTCCCTGAATCGTGCTAGCCAAGTCCAGTTTCAGAGCTATGCAACTTAACTTTAATAGGTAGATTCATTCACTAATTCTCTCAAAATTTGATACTATTGTGAAGTTCCCATCATCCTGGTCCTAGTCGTAACACTTGTTTTTAACTGGAAACACGAGTTGACCATAAAATTTCAAATCTCTTTCCAGAACTTCTCTTCCAAATTGTTTGAGCTACAGTTTATATAAAGTTTTCGCGAAGGTGTGGTTGTCTTTGTCTTGATGAGACGGAGCGAATGGCATAAGTATGGGCTTCTGATTTTACAGTTTGAGGGACCTGTGTTTCACGTTGGCTGGAGGTTGAAGATGACCAACGTGTCATCTTCCAACCAATGATGGCGTGCCATTTGGAATTTTGGAAAATCTGATTTTATATGTGATTTAGTGTTTTATTCAGTAATGACCATGATATGCACAGCGCATCTGATCCATTGGATTAGCTTACTAACGCGTTTTGACTCTCATCCATTGGTCCATATTTTTTTGACTTTATTTTGTTTTCTGGTTTTTATATTTAAATTGTTTTAAACTTCAAAAATTTATAGAAAATTCATTTTAACTCCAAAAAAACTAAAAAAATTATGGAAAATACTTTTGATTTTTCACTTTCTGATTATTATTTTTTCACAATTTTATTTTGTGTTTTGGTATTTTTTATAATTTTTTCACTTTATTTGAGTTATTTTAAATGTTTAAAAATACTTTTCTTCATTTTTAAATCCTGAAAAAAATAGGGAAGGATCCAATGACATTTTGACAAATATTTGTGACCTCACTTATTTTTTATTTCTGACTTTGTTATTTTTTTTTATCATTTTTGATTTATTTACCTACTTCTTTTAATTTTAAAAATAGTTTCTGACTTTAAAAAATTACCAAGAATTTTATAAAAATATTTGAGTTCATTCCTGATTTTCTACGGTCTTACTTATTTTTCTTGATTAATTTGAATATAGTTGCTATTTTTTTTCTCTTATTTCCATTTTATAATTATTTTAAAAAAACCCTTTTATTTTAAATATAATTTTATTTTTTGTATATGTATTTTGGCTGATCTTGGATTAAAATTTTGATCATGAACTTTATTAATATCATTGGATTCATGGTGTTGAGTCTAACTCCATAAAAATGGATGAATGATTTTAATAATAGTTTGATTAAATTTTGGTTCAAATGTGGTTTATTTATTTCCCATTCCCTCTTCATCTTATCTCATTCTTATTGTACTAAATATTTTTGGAGCATGATTTACATATCATGTCTCAAAATATAAGGTGCATAAATTGCTATTGACCGTCCTCAAAATAGGTGCGATTTCTATATAAGTCAACTTACGATTGCTTAACATAGCGCTAAATTTTGTCCCGATTTAAGAAAATGACCATTCGTGACCCAAATCTATGTTTGCAAGCCTAAGTATGTTAATTTGAACCTTTTGATCCAATAACCTTGAGATCTATTGTTATGAGGCTTTGGTTATACCAATCCTCTAATGGAACTTCATCAATTTTGGTCAAAGTGGATCACTTAAACATCATTGATCAATAAGTGTTATCTTGAGAATTCTTAAATGGATGATATACTTGACAAAAAGCAAATTCAACTTGTTGTTGAGAGGCTTTGGTTCTACCAATCCTCTAATGAGTTCCAAATGCAAGTTTAAAGATGATCATCTAACTAACTACTAATTTCTAACAATTGACTTTATTTTATGCTTTTATTTTATGATTTTACTTTATGTACCATTTACTTTAGCATTTACATTTCATGATATTTTCATCTTTGCTCACTTGAGCCTTTATCTTCATGTCATTTTTATTTTGCTCACTTGAGCTTTTCATTTCTTTTTGAAGATACCTAATAATCAACTTGAACCCTAAAAAGCTTTAATGTTACTTGGACTATTTGGTTACTATCCTTGGTGTTGTACCCCAAAATTTTCCCTCCCATATTTCTCAAAACATTGCAAGAAAGATCCTCAATTTGCTCAAGGTAGTCCAAGGGTTGGCCAGACAAGCTCTCTCCTAAGGCAGTCTACCCCAAGCTAGGGTTTCATGTTTCATCAAGATACTTGAGTCCAAGTGGTCCCAAATGCTCAACATTGTCCTAATATGTTCTCAAGATCATCCATGACAAGTTTCAAGCCTTGCAGAGAAAGTTTGCTCAGTCAATTGCTCAAAGGCCTGAAAATCGACTATGCTAGGGCAAAAGTCAACTGTGGCCCACATACAGTCAAACTTCAAGATTTTTGGTTAACATCCTCATTTTGAAGTATATTTCATCATTTGATCAAGGGTTGATCATGATTCATCAAGGATTGCTCACAATTCATCAAGACTCAAAAGTTGCTAAATTAGGGTTTTGCAGGAAAAGTCAACTCAACTTTGACCAAGCATAACTTTCTCATACTTTATGAGAAATGACCATCCAAAGCTCATTTTGAAGAGGATGCAATTACCTACAATCCATCTTCAGCTCCCAAGTTCAAAATATGCACTCACAAAAAGTTATGAATTTGGACATTATAGGTCATTTTGAAAAGTCAACAAAAACACCTTTTTTGTCAAAGCTTCATACATGAGCATGGAATATAAAATTGAGATAAGACGAAAAGGGCTGCTTAGAGGACATCTCAATATTTCTAAAAAGTCCAAGAACACCTCCAAAGAGTCAAAATTGAGGAAGTTATGCATTGTTGAAGTTGGCCTTTTTTGCAAAATTGCCAAAAGTCAACTATCCCTAAAACTTCAAATTTTGCCAAATGGCCCCAATCTTTTTCACTTGTTTTGAGTTGGAAACATAGCCCACGAGCTCTAGCCTTTGCCACTTGTCCATGTCTTATTTTTATTATTTATTTTGATTTTTTTTAATTAATTCAATTTAAATCAAAATAAATCAAATAAAATCCAAAACATTGATAACAAGAGATTTTATGATTGTTTCAGGTCTTAAATTACAGATACTAATCATTCAAACTCGTGTAAATGCTTGTGTGAACAAAAAGATTGAAAAAGGCCATGTTTGGAAAGATTTTAAAAGTGTGTCAAATCAAATCAAAAAGCATTGAAGGAGGAAGATATGGATCCGTTTTGGAACCCTAATGCAATGCTTGGTACATATAGAACGAGGCCAGACCTAAAAACAGGGGAGAAACAAGCGTGAGAGCAAGAACCAAATCTAAGAAAAACCAAGAAAAGTGTGAGATTGAAATCCTACTTAGAGGCAGTTTCAGGACCTTTGAACGATCCCAATCGACTCCTTGGATTCTCAGCAAGCTAAAGCAACCGAGAACAAGTCCATTCCAGTCCCAAAACGCCATGTAAGTCGCTCACGACATACCCCTGTTCTTGAATTCGAATCGCACGATTTATGCATTGTTAGGTTGAATTAATTATACATTCTTGATCACAATCATGTTTGCAAGCCCTCTGTATTCTTTAATTGCGTTTTTATGGCATATACAGGATTTCACCATTGTTAGGTTTTAGAGCTTCGAATTAGGGCTTTTGTTTACAGGTGAAATTGGCATTGATAAAAGGTACCATTGTGTTCAGAAGGAGGAAACGGTTCTAACCATGGCCTTGGTGGTCATTTATATCACGTGTACGTAATTTTGAGATTTGGCATTGCTGTAGCAACAGACATTTGTCCGTAGGTGTAGGTTAATAAACCTTTAGCGACGGTGCAAGAACAGGGACGAAGACGTGGCCTTATCTGATTTGGCCATTTGAATTTTCGCGCAAAAATTCCAATAATGCTTTGTTTCATATATTATTATTATTTTCCATTATATGTATAACAAAAACAAAGTGCCCCAGTGGTAACCAGGAAAGCGCTTAAGGCGTTGGACTGCATGAGGTCAGGGGTTCGACCCCTGCCTCCAACATTTGTGATTTTTCTTGATTTATTCCAGGTTATCCAGTGTATATGCAATATTCAGACCCATCATACTCCCTCAAGATCTGGCACGCCAAGTGGCTGGATGGCCAAATCTGATGGCCATCTAGGAGGGAACACCATAGGCCAAGTCAAACACAATACACAGGATCACAAAAGTCAACATGGATCATCACTAATGGGCCCAGGAAATTGCTATTGACACCCCATTCTCAGGCCCAATCTCTATCTTTTTCTATATTTTATTTTATTTCATTTAATTATTTTATTTATTTACTTACTAACAAAAAATTATTTTTCTTTTATCAAAAAAATCACCAAAAATATTTTTATGTCCAATTAAAATTAGAATATTATTTTTAGCAATAAATTAATTAATTTAATTAAGTTTGATTAATTAGACAACTTTAATTTATTTTTGCAAATAATTAAAATTAATTAGAATAATTAGTTTTTATTACTAACTTGATTGTATTTTATTTTTTTCCTAAAATAACCAAAAATCCAAAAAAAAAAATGTCATTTAATTATTTTCATTAATTAATTTAATAACTAATTAATTTAGCATTTATTTTTAAAACCTAATTTCTTTTCTTTAAAAAATATTAAAAACAACAAAAAAACAATTTTTCTTTTTAGGATAGGAAGGTCAAAACCCAAATTTCGCATTCGATCTAATTTGTCATCGCGCGCTTTATTATTTTTACCAAATTATTGTATCTGCTCCCGGTTTGTAATAATTTAATTAGGACATTTATTTATTTTTACCACTTTTAATTTCAAAGGGTTTGTTTTTGGCTATGTAAATACCCGAAGCCTTGTAATAGTGTAGTTTAATTTCCGCATTTTTAATTCCGCAAATTATTAACTGTTAGATGTATGAATAATTAAGGTTTGCATGATAAGAATGTATGACTAAGTTTAAACAGTTAGATCACCCTAAATGTGCAAAGATAAATAAACTGAAACTGAATCACTCGCACATGCGCACTCCTAGGGTACACTCCCACTTGGTTGCCTTCGTTAAAATGGTCATTGAGTATAGGTTGTTTTAGAGGTCGTCCTCTTGTCTAAAAGATCAAAGTTGCCTCGGAAAGGTTGCCTCGGATATCGTTACCTCGGATAAATGATCTAAGACATTAAGGTTACCACTAAGACGTCCTAACATTGCTTTAGTGATCGTACGTCCCTTTCGAATTGACCCTCAAAACTCCAACGACGGTGCTACCTACTCACTAATAGTGGGATACCATTGTCTAAAGGAAACAAACATAGAACGATTCCTTTTTCGAGTAGGTAGATTAGTTCTTAAGTACTTGCTCAAACAAAACAAACTTTTTTTTCATACTTACACTTTTACGAACAAGTTTTAAAAAAAAACACTTCATTACACTCTTGAAGATAGAAGCAAGAGTTAAATCGAAGTTAAAACAAAAACTTTTCAAAACCCACAAACACAAAGAAAACAAATTTTGAAAATGATGAGCAAGTACCTAAGAGCCCGTAGATAACTACGGATAGAAATGATGCTAATACCTTCCCTTTCTATAATCTACCCCCCGTACTCAGAAATATCTCTAAAAAGGAATTTTTCTGTGCTTTTTTTCCTTTCCTTGTTGGATAAAATAAAAGTCGGTGGCGACTCTTGCTTACCGCGACATTTTACGAACACAAACGCAAAACACAAACCAGCATTTCAAAACAGTCCCGGTTCTGGCCACTGTATCACAGAACTGGCGACTCTGTTGGGGACTTAATAAGTGGGGTGTACCTTAGGAATAGTTCATTATATTGTTTTCAATTGTTTGATCTGTTTGCTTTATCTTTGTGGGTTTGAATCGGAGCTACTATAGATCCTAACCCGGATCTGGGGATACCTTTTAGGTAAGTAGCAATAGACTGTGAGGGAACTGTACGGCGTAGACCGATATGGTTGAAGCAGTAGATACATTGGTGTGACACTTTAGTTAGTACCGATATACCTTGTGGAGCAACAAGGAGAGTATGGGGCTGCTAATGGGTCATTAAGCATCAACTGACCTTAGAACCTATAATTGACCAACTTGGCCATAGAAAAGTAGCAGTATGCTACACTCATTGAGACCATACTCTCGCGATGATTCCGGCTGCAAGAAAAGGTTGCTAAACTGGAATTATGACTGATCGAGGATGGTCAGTGATATTGAGAACCTCTAGAACCCGGTTACTATTACTAGGACAGGTTGAACCAACTGAACTTCAAGAGGGTAATACCTAGACCCCATGCAAGCCTAAACTTAAGGCTGTTTGTGTGACTTGTGTGCCTTCAAACTTGAACTACTTGCACATTCTTGTTATCTGACAACATGAGTTCCTTGTAGGTTTTGTTTACAGTCCTTATCCAATAATTTGGATTTATTGCAGTGTTTACTTACATCACCTCACATTTTTTCTTAAACGCATAACATACACATCATAACATCATGCCTTAACATTTCCTTAACCATTTCAAGGATCTCAAGGGTTTGTGGTGCATGTCATGGTAAATCAGACGTCTAGCAAGGGGTAAAGGGGATTTATTTTCCTCTAGCCAATGTCGTTTAGAGATCAAAACATGATGACCTGAGTCGATGGCTATGACCCACTCGATATGGTGAGCTTGACTCTTGAAGAAGGACTTTTAACAACACGAAGTTTCTTCAAACAAATTCTAACAGTTTCTTGTTTACCCCACGAGATCCTTGAAAACATTGCATACATATATATCATTGCATAACAAGTCTTCCAATACAGGTCTCTCATGTTCTCGCTGTTTATTTCAGCAATGGCTCTCAAACAAGACAGCAGAGATCTTCAAACTCAAGAAACTCAGTTTAGGGAAATATTCCTAAACCTATCCAAGGGACAGGAAGAGTTGAAAACGCTCCTCGTTGGGAACTTGGTCAAGAAAAGTCCTGAAGACAATAAGGACGAACGGCTGGAACAATTGCAAGCTAAGGTAGATGCAATGAGATCCCAGATGCTGGGGCAGATGGCTTTTATCCAAAGCTTAGCCCGGGAACAAGAAGAGTTGAGAACCATTATCAACCAGCTTCATCAATACAAATACAACAGCATTAAGCAAACAGTCGAGGCCGGGGACCAAGTCATTGATCAGCCTCCAAGAAGACAAAGATTTGGTTTGGTAAAGAATGGACCTCTCTGAGTTGCTGCTACCTCAAGGGTCCAACAACAACCTCGCCAAAAGCAATGGGTTAATCAGAGTAAGCCAGATACGCCCAAAAGGCAGTCCGCCAAGCTCAACATGCTGCTGTCTTAAGCTTTACAACACCTATTGAGATTGAATCTGGTGACGTTAAGGGACCCTCCTCAGAATCCCCACATAGCCTCCCTAAGGTACAATCCTTATGCTAGGTGTGCATACCATTCCAACAGCCCTGGACATGACACCAACGACTATTGGGCGTTGAGAAATAAAATTCAAGACCTGATTAATGAAGGAGAATTGGAACTCACACAAGACGCTCAGATTGAGTTCTTTTGCCATCCCTCCAAGGCTCACCATTTGAAATGACAAGTCCTGAGACGAGAAGACTTTTTATTCATTAGAATTTTCAATTTGTAATTTTCTTTTGATTGTTCGAACATTTATTCATGTCAAACTTTGTTACTTTATCAATGCATCGCGTATGTATGTTTTGAATCAATCCATTCGTATTCACTATATTCAAATTGCTTTCATTTTTATGATGATCAACTATCGATTAAAACTCTAAGCCTTTAGAGGGAGGATGACGAAAATGATATCAAAATCTCTACAATATGCTTTTGAATAGACTCCGCTGACGAGGTACAAGCGTTGTTTCAAATCCTAAACAGTGGAGTTATAAGGAAGATAATCCCTAGTCAACCCCTTTGAGCCAAAGAAGTTGGAGTTTTTCTTTTCACAAATTAAAACCCTTAATTATAACCCGGGGCAGGGTAGTTTTCTCAATTAATCCAGGTGCACAATGAATGGAATCAAAGAAGTCCTTCCGAAACAAAAGACGATGATGGTTCCGTATAATCGTAAGGACATACAGCCATTATCTCTCAAAAATAAAAGCCCATTAAGTCAAAACTTATGAAGGAGACTTACAAAACTGGGGCATCCCACTGACTGTAATCACAAAAAGACACAGTTCAGGAAAAAGACAGGGATACTAAAAATCAAAAGGAAAGAGATCCTGCAAACTCCCAACAAAGTGACTGCCTATAAACTGTCAGTATCTGAACCATCACTGGAACATCAAGGACAATATTCCAGACTCAAACGGGATCTAAATGCACAATTAGCTGAGTTTAGGATCGAAGAACATCACGAAGAGCGGGTGGGTACAAATAAATTTTGAGCCTTTATCCTTTGTTTCTTGAACCGTGAACCAGACCACGTTATAACCCTTAAAAGTCCTACCTGAAGCATGGGTTAGTTCGAAAGCATACTGTTACGAAAGGTATCCTGACTCCTGTAGGACATGCTGTAAATCCTGAGTTGACATCACATTTTACAAAAACTTGTTTTACTAAAAACTGCATTTTCAAAGAACTTCAAAACAGACATAAGCTTTGCATTCTTAAAATAACATTGTTCGCATATGACTATTTATTCAACAGTAGAGAAATTCGCACGATGAATATCTAGTGACCAAAAACCTTTTCAATAAAAAGGGTCACCTCAAGTGGAAAAAACACTTCCAACCAAGGGGCATGTCATGATCATTGTCCATCATCTGGGGCAGTTAAGTCAAGATTCAAGGAATCTCTCAAAGATGCCAAATAGCCAGAGGCAAATCTCCATCTGAATCAATTAGGGCTGTTGTACCCCAAAATTTGCCCTCGTATTTTTCCACAAGAAATAACAACTTCAGGCTTTTCATGATCTTTCAAACTGGCTCAAGAATCGGTCAAACAGACTTTTCTCGTCAGTCAGGACACAATTAGGGTTTTACTGATTTTCAGGGCTCCGGAATGTTTCACACAGTTGACTTAGGGTTTTGGTTGATTTTGGCTCAACTTTGATCAGGCGAATGCTCTTTGGCATTTAATCAGGAATTAGGGTTTGTGCGCGCGTTCTCAGAAAGATTTAAATTCTACAGCACTTTGCGAATTATTCCGAGATTTGGGTTGGATTCGCATTGTTTAACTTAATCAGTAAAAGAAGGCGTGTGGATTGAATTCACGTTTGTTTGGCTGAATTAGTAAAGGGTTGCATTGGGGTTGAATTTGCGATGTTTGATTAAAGTCATGAGAAGGAAAAGCGTTTTGGACAAATGCGCCTGATTAACTGTTGCTTTGTTTTGGATGTTGGAAATGCCAGGTTTAACTGATCAAATGCTACAGCTTTGTTTATTTCATTATTTATTATTCTAAGATTAAGTGATTGGAATTCATTTTTCGATTATTTTAATTCGAAGAATTTTAAATAATAAATAAACAATAAAGGAAAATTTTTTAATTGGATAAAGAAACTTTTATTAATTTTTAAATTAATTGTACAATTGTTTTGTTGTTTACAACAATAATTTTACAGTAATTTAAACTTAAATAAAAACTATCCTAAACATTGTTTCTATTCTTCAATTTTTCATCTGCTGTCCCTTGCTCCAGTGCTCCGTTTTAATTATTCATCTGCAAGAGAAAGGAAGAAAAGTTAGAAACAGATAAATTGAATTAAAGAGACAGACAGTTTAAATTAGACTCATCATTAAAAGCAACAACTGGGATCAGTCAGTCCTCTTTGCAAATCACGGGATTTCTCCCGGTTCACAAAGAAGAGTGAAAATGTTTGCAAATTAATTGAATGCACAAGTTTAAAAAATGCACAATTCAAAATTGTCAAAATTGCATAAGTTCAAATCTCAAATAGTACTGCACAAATTCAAATCCAACTAAAGGTCCAAACTGAATTTCCAACCAAGTCCAAATTCAAACTTTCTGCCAAAAGCTGTCAAATAAGAAGATATGGCAAGATATCAAGCAAGCACAAAAGCTGTCAAAAGAAGAGAGAAGAATGCAGAGGAAACATTGTATTGCAAGCAAACAAAATCAATTTCATCATTTCCCAGCTGTCTACTTTTTCAGAGTAGTACAAATATAAACAATTTTTTAATGTTTTTTGTACTAAAGAGAGAGAAAAAGAAGAGATAAGAGAGCAGGTTTTTAGGCTTTAGGCAGAAAGGAAAAAAACATATACAAACACATAACCATCAAGTTACAAAGGGGATAGGTCTTAAAACTTCACCGGCAACAAACCTGTAAAAAGGTAACAACCATCATACTGCATAAAACCACTCTTACTGTCTAAACAAAAAAAAGAGGATGGCCTAAACTCAAACCTGCTGAAACCTCACAAACCTGTGTCATTCAGCTCAAACCTGCTTAAATACAAACAGCAGAAAACCAGATAATACCACCTGGCCTGATATCCAAAACCATAACCAGCAATAACCATCAAACCTGCTAAGCCATGAAACCTGTTAAGGCCAATACCTGCATTAGCCATACCAGCTAAAGCATCAAACCTGCTAAGCATTAAAACCTGTAAAGCCTCACAACCAGATAACACAAGATCCAACCTGCCTAAGCATAAACAAGCCTCACCTGCATCAGACTTACCTAAACATAAACCTGTAAAGGTCATAAACCATTCAAAACCCTGTCCTGCCTATAATCAAACTCAAGGCCCTCAGGATGCCATCATTGGGACGGCAACCAACATTCCAAAAGCAATAAACATCAAAAGGCAACTCAAGCCCTCAGAATTCCAGGAATTCATCATTGGGTATCCAACTCAAGCGAAAAGCCAGCAAATCATCAATCTCAGCATATTCACAAGGCAACGGTATCAACCATCATCAACTCAAAAAGAAGTATTCAAAATCAAACCCCACGAGCCCTCAGATTTGCATCATCATAGGGCCTCAAGCATCACATTAAACAAATATTCAAAAGCACATTCATCTCAAGGCAACATGGACATACGAGCGAAGTAGACAAGCCTCAGAAGAAAGCTTCATCACAGGCCAAGATGCAGTAGGCAACAAGCTCAACAGTTTCAAAGGCAAGCTCAAGGCAACAAGTCAGAAGAACAGAGAAAATCTAAGGCAACATAAATAGAAGGCAAGCCAACGAAGAGAAGAGATAAAGAAGAGGAAAAGGTTTTCAAGTCATCATCACGAAACCCTAAATTGGCAAAAAGTAAAGATACCAGTTAAAGCTAGCTTCATCGTGCAAAGCCTCTTCACCACTAAGCCGCCTCAGCGCCTCCTCGTCCTCTTCTCCCCCATCGTCTTCCTCTCAAGGTAGAATATTCTCTCCTCATCTTTCTTTTCACCACCTCGTTAAACAAACACAACGAACACAAAAATCAGAATATAAAATCATGACATGCGAAATCTAAAATGCCTAAACAAGTTCGAGACAGTACGCTACCATGTTTGAGAGCTGTCTAAGCCATCTGAGAGGAGAAGAGGTGGTAACGCGGGTGGCTAAGGCGAGAAGCTCAGATTTCTGAATCCATGGCAAAGAAGCAAGAAGACGAAGACAATGCGCACGAAGAAGACAAGGCAGGAGCGCCGTTTCACAAACCCTAAGCGTTGTCAAAACTGAATACCAAAACAATGAACCCTAAAAACAATTGTTTGCACTGTGGGCCTTGCCCGTTTCAATCCCACCTAAGCCCAAGACAATTCCTCATACACCCCCCCTGGTCTTCAGTTTTGGTTTGGATTTAATGCCCTTAAGGCCCATTTAGAGGCTTAAACTTTTTTTCTTTTATAAAACAAGTATTTTATTAATAAATTAACGCTAACTTTTCTCTTTTTATATATAACATCTTTAAACAATATATTTTTTTCTAACTTAATATATTTTTTACAATAATACTTTAATAATCAAAATACATTTTTATTGCACCATATAATAAATATTGAAAATACTTTTCATTTAATTTGTATATAATAAATAAAAATACATTTTTTCTAATTTATTTCTTGATATTTATTTAAACATACTTTTTATAATAAATAAAGATACATTGTTATACATAATTTAATTAGAATTTAAAACATTTAAGTAAAACATTCTTTTTGTACATATCAAAGAAAGTATAAGATCACAAATCAAAGATTAAATAAACACTTAGTTTTTCTTTAGGTCAAAATAATACTCAATACACATTAATTTTACATTTCGCACCAGTAAATAATTACATATACAAATACACATATGCACGTACACTTACACAATATACTTGCATTTTGATACATTATACATTTGCTTACGTTGACATTCGTTACATTTACATTTGATTGGTTCAAATTTGGCTAACTTATTGGACACTATGTTCCTAAGTCTCATCCCCATTCATAAATTTGTACCCCCACTCCCGGATACTTATTTTGTAATAGCGTAGATTTTACATTTTTGCAGTTTACCGCTTTCAATTATACCATGATTAGACCTAGGGTTTGCATGTACATAAAATCAAATGCTAGATAACCTAATACAAGACAAATACATGAAATCAATACACAATCACACTTACACCCTCTAGGGTAATCCCACATGTTGCCTTCCAAAATGGGCCATGCTTGCACGCCGAGTATCTTTTGCAAAACAAATTCAAATGATCATAAGTCCCTTGACGACGCTTTCGAATGTTGCCTAAAACGGAATGATCATAGTCCCTTAAAAGAAAATTGCCAAAGACACTTGGCACCATTGCATTCATGGTCCATACGATGACCCGCGCCCGTCCCGAATAAACTTCCTAAACGCAAGATTGTCCACCAAATTCAATGGTGGAACAAAATTGTTAAAAAAGGGTTGAAAACATAGAGAAAACCTTTGAGTACAATAGGGTAGACAAAACTCTTAGTTACTTGAGATCAACTTGCAAAAACGCTTTCCTTCTTTTCAAAAACCACATTCCACAAGCACTTTCAAAACAAACTCTCAAAACATTTTGAAACATCTTTTCGAAAAGATACACGCCTATGTAAAATATTCGAGTAAAGAATTGTTACAAGGTTAGCCTAAGACAAGGCATCTTCTTCCAAAAAATTTTCAAAAACACTCACACATACACCATTTTCAAGCAATCGAAAATCAAGGCAAGTGATCTAAAAAACCAAGTAACTAAGAGCCCATGGATAACCATGGATGAAAAGGGTGCTATACCTTCCCTTTTCATAATCTACCCCACGGATCCACGAAATATCTCAAAAGGTTTTTGCTGTGCTTTTTTAACCTTTCCTTTAGGATAAAATAAAAAGTCGGTGGCGACTCTTGCTCAACCGCACAAGTGCGAATACGAACGCAAAACTCATAGTCAGTTCTCCCACCGTATCACCAGAACTGGCGACTCTGCTGGGGAGAAACTTAAAAGTGGGGTTACCTTAAGGTTTAGATCACCTTTACTTTCTTGCTTTGATTGACTTGATTGCTTTATCTTTTGGGTTCTTTGTTTGAGTTTGTTGTAAATCCTCCACCCGGATTTGGGGCACCTTCTTAGGTAAATAGCAAAAAACTGCGAGGGAACTGTGCGGGGTATACCGACACGGTTGAAGCAGTAAGCTATGTTAGTGTGACATATTTGTGAGTACCGGTAACCCTTGAGTAGTCAAGGAGAGTACGAGGCCGCTGTGTGATGTCATAAAGCACTAACGAACTCTTAGAACCTTAATTAACCATCTTAGCCTTTTTAGGAGTAGTGAGATGACCGACTTTGGTGCAGTCCGAAGTTGGTAGATCCTCGATACTACACTCTTTTGAGGATTGTTTTCTTGGAATATTTTGGTCGCCAGTAAGTGGCTAAACCGAAACAATGAACACAGAAAACAATCCAATGATATTGAGCTCCTTAGAACCCGGTTTCTATTTTAGGACAGGATGAGCCAACTAACTTCAAGAGGGTACTTACCTAAACCTCATGCAAGCCTCAACCTAAGGACTTGTTTGCTTTGTGTGAATATGTTTGTCTGTATATACACTCACTTGCTCTTGTGCATACATGTACATAACATCATGACATCATACCATAGCATTTTCAATAACCATTTCAAGGATCTCGAGGGTTCTTTTGATGCAGGGTTACGTTGAACCAGAAATTTACCAAGGGGTAAGAAGTTTCTCCTCTAAGCAAAGTTCTCCAGTCAAAGTTCAAGTACAACAACTTGAATCAGGGGCTATGACCCACTCGACATGGTGAGCTTGATTCTCGTGGAAAGACATCCACCGATACAAAGTTCTCCAAACAAAGATCAAGTACAACAACTTGAATCAGTGGCTATGACCCACTCGACATGGTGAGCTTGATTCTAGTGGAAAGACATCCGCCGGTGCAAAGTTCTCCAATCCAAGAGCAAAGTTCAACCTCTAACATTTTCTTGTGTTTACCCCAAGAGATCCTTGAAAGCATGCATCCACATATCATGCATTGCATTTTGACAGTCTTTCCTTTTTCAGGTTTCCTTACTCTCCTGCTGTTTATTTCAGCAAGAGATGGCTCTAGAAAGGTCTGTCAAAGACATCCAAGACCAGACTGCTCAGCTGCAGGAGATGTTCCTGAACTTGTCTCTGGGGCAAGAAGAGATGAAAGCTCTCCTCACAAAGGGCTTGGAGAATTCCAACAATGCCAGGAGTGACCAGCTTGCGGAGTTACAGTTCGATCTGACAACCTTAAGGATCCAAATGATGGGACAGTTGGTGGGTCAGATGGCTCTCATCCAAGACCTATCTCAAAGACACGAGGAACTCAGAGTTCTTGTCCGCCAACTGCTTCCAAACAACCAACTGGGGCAAACATCTGAGGTTGAGGAGCAAGTCACCGCTCAGCCTCCATCCACTCAAGAAGACAAGGGGAAAGCTCCCTTGCTTGCTTCAGGGTCACAAGCCCATCAACAACCTCGCCAGCGTCAACGGGGTAATCGGCGTAAGCAAGAAACATCGGGAAGACAGTTCACGGAGACTGAAATACCATCATTCTTTATACTGAAGCGCCTGATGGAGGTCAACTTGCTTACCTTAAAGGACCCTCCTCAGAAGCCCAATATCTCCTCTCCTCACTATCATCCCGACGCATTTTGTGTTTACCACTCCTACAGCCCGGGACACGACACCAACGACTGTTGGGCCTTGAAGAACAAGATTCAAGATCTGATCGACATTGGGGTGCTGGAATTCATGCCAGACGGCGAGATGAAAATCTTCCGTTGAAGGGTTCTCCACTTGAAGTGACGAAGCTCAAGCTGAAATACTTTTGCTTCTTTTTGAATTTTCAAGGTTGTAATTTCTTTTGCTATCAAACAATTATCTGTTGATGTTAAACTCTATTTTCATTAATGCATTGCATATGTTTGTCTTGAATTCATCCATTCGTTTCACTAATCTTATGCTTTTCTTTATGATATTTGACTCTTGATAAAAAGCTGTAAGCCTTTAGAGGGAGGATGACGAAACAATACCATGATCTTATACAGTATGCTTCTGAACAGACCTTGCTGATGATGTACAGGCATTTCTTTCAAATCCCAAACACTGGAGTTATAAGGAAGTTAATCCCTAGTCAACCCCTTCGAGCCAAAGAAGTAGGAGTTTTCTGTTCTGAACAATCAAAACCTTTGATATAAACCTGGGGCAGGGTAGTATCTCAGTTAATTCAAAAGAAAACGCGCATTAAAGTCGCAAACTCTCAGCTCTTAATACAACGAACGATGTCAAAAAAAAGAAAGCATTCCTTTGGAATCAAAAGACAGGGGTGGTTCCCTATCACATAGACAGTCAATATCTCAAAAGAGAAAAGCCCACCAAGCCAAAACCTATAAAGGAGGTTTAAGAAAGCTGGGGCATCCTGCTGACGGTAATCCCGGAAAACGGTAACAGTCAGGCAAAAGTTAGGGATAACAAATCAAAATCAAAATAGTGAGGTCATTACAAAATCCTCGACAACATGAAAAAAAAATGTTGAAAAAGAAAAGGAAAGGATGACTGTCTCCCCAAATTCAACTGGTGAACCATCGCCCAAAAGTCGTTCCAAACTCAAAACAGAGTGACGCACGATTAACTGAGCTTAGGTTGAAGAACATCACGAAGAGCGGGTGGGTACAAATATACTTTGAGCCTTTATCCTTTGTTTCTTAAACCGTGAACCAGGCCACGTTACAACCCTTCAAAAGTCCTAATTGAAGCATGGGTTAGTTCGGAAGCATACTGTTACAAAAGGTATCCTGACTCCTGTAAGGCTTTACTCTAAATCTTGTGTTGATTTGTCTTATAAAAAGTTTTATGCTAAAAACGCATTTTTCAAAACTTCGAGACAAACATAAACTTTGCATTGCTTGAATATCACTGTTTGCATTTGGCTTTTTGTTTGACAGCGAGGAAATTCATACAGCGAATGTTCGGAGGAACGAAAACTCTCTCAGTGAGCCAAATCACTTCAAAAGGACGACACTTCCTTTACAAATCTCCTATCAGCAAGGGGCATGACATGTCACCATCCAATTACCCTGGGGCAGTCCAGTCAAGGTCCAACAGATCTTTCAAAGTTCAGTTAACCTGGGGCAGTCCAGTCAAGATTTCAAGAAATCTCTCAATATGCAGAGAAATCTGATTCAAGATTCCTTCATCACCACTTGGGGCATTCGAATGTCAAAAGTGTTCAACAAATCAACTATTACATTTCCAGACTCGATTCCTGTATCTAGCCAGGGCACGTCTGAAGAGTTTGAAGATTCGATTCCTGTATCCAGCCAGGGCATATCTGTTGACGACTTATTCCAGATCAACACCTGTAACAAGCCAGGAAATTATCTACATCACCACTTGGGGCATTCGAATGTCAAAAGTGTTCAAAAACCCGATGCAGTTTTACACAAGCTCATCCTCAGGAAACCCTACACCGGTTCCTCTCAAGACTTCTGAAAACAGTTTATGGATTCTTCCCAACAACGGATGTTAATCTATCAGCTTGTTCAGATGCAACCATTGAAAACAGTTTACGGATGCTTCCCAACAACGGACGCTGCTCTATTGCTTATTCAATCTTAAGATTTCTGAAAATAGTTCACGGGTTCTCCAAGTAACGGATGTTAACCTATCACTTGTTCAGATTCTCTTCAAGACTTCTGAAAACAGTTTACGAATTCTTCCCAACAACGGATGTCAATCTACCAACTTGTTCAGATGCAACCATTGAAAACAGTTTACGGACGCTTCCCAACAACGGACGCTGCTCTATTGCTTATTCAATCTTAAGATTTCTGAAAATAGTTCACGGGTTCTTCAAGTAACGGATGTTAACCTATCACTTGTTCAGATTCTTCTCAAGACTTCTGAAAACAGTTTATGGATTCTTCCTAACAACGGATGTTAATCTATCAGCTTATTCAGATGCAACCTTTGAAAACAGTTTACGGACGCTTCCCAACAACGGATGCTGCTCTATTGCTTATTCAACCTCAAGATTTCTGAAAACAGTTCACGGGTTCTCCAGTAACGGATGTTAACCTATCACTTGTTCAGACACTTCTCAACATTCTGAAAACAGTTTACGGATTCTCCAGTAACGGATGTCAATCTATCGCTTGTTCAGATTCCAAGCCTTCACCTGCAGCAATCAGAGGACTCTCGCAATCCCCAGCCAGAGAATCCTCCAGAACTCATTTCCCCTCAGAGTTTAAATTTCAGTATCCCCAGCGAAGCTAAAACTTCAAATTATCAATCCCTAGTGGAGCCAGACTAATGAACCTTCTCCCCACAGAGTTTTGGAAGGGCAAATCTTGAGTTCCCCAGTGAAGTCGCCAGAGTTATTTCCCACCGAACTGAAGATTCTCAATCTTACCTCCCCAGTATGAGTCTACTAGTTTGGAACTCCCCAGTAGAGGTCATCAGGAATTCTCTTCCCCAGCAACAGCCGAGGAATTATTTTCCCGGCGGCAGTCAAGATGCTTTTATCTTCGGCCATCTCAGATTCATTTATCCTCAGCAAGATAGCTCATCAGCTTACATGCGCATTCATCACATTCATATTATAAACATTAATGTCACATACATTGCATCATGCATCATAACATTGCATACAACTAACTCTTTGCCTTTTCAGGTAAGATCAGTCGACAGACACAGATCATCTTACGAGATTCATCCAGAAATAGTTCAGATGTGACCCGGACACGGCGACATTCTGATACTTATTCCAGATTCATCCAGATGCAGTTTTACACAAGCTCATCCTCAGAAAACCCTACACCGGTTCCTCTTCAACTTCAAGACTTCTGAAAACAGTTCACGGGTTCTCCAAGTAACGGATGTTAACCTATCACTTGTTCAGACTCTTCTCAACTTTTAAAAACAGTTTACGGACGCTTCCCAACAACGGATGCTGCTCTACTGCTTATTCAACTTCAAGATTTCTGAAAACAGTTCACGGGTTCTCCAAGTAACGGATGTTAACCTATCACTTGTTCAGATTCTTCTCAAGACTTCTGAAAACAGTTTACGGATTCTTCCCAACAACGGATGTTAATCTACCAACTTGTTCAGACTCTTCTCAACTTTTGAAAATAGTTTACGGACGCTTCCCAACAACAGATGCTGCTCTATTGCTTATTCAATCTCAAATAGTTTACAGATTCTCCAGACATGGATGTCAATCTATTGCTCATTCGGACCCCCAATTCAGAGATGTTCCAAAACATGGATGCCTTTTTGATACTCGTCCAGTCACCATTTGACATACAATTCAACACTTCCAAATGGCATCTTTAAGCCCATTTCCAGATGGCATCTATAAGCCCATCCTCCTACCAGCAGTCACCAAATGGCATCTTTAAGCCCATTATCAGATGGCATCTCTAAGCCCATCCCCCGACAAGATTCTATCGCATCAAATGGCATCTTTAAGCCCATTCACCTCTACCATCACATCGACGAGTGCAAACTTTCTAGGTACTTTAGTGTCCAATCTTCTTTTACCTTCAAGTCGCGAAAGGCAAACTCGCCAATCTCACTCTTCAGGTCCAAGAAGATTGAACAGGGGCAACTGTTGTACCCCAAAATTTGCCCTCGCATTTTTCCACAAGAAATAACAACTTCAGGCTTTTCATGATCTTTCAAACTGGCTCAAGAATCGGTCAAACAGACTTTTCTCGTCAGTCAGGACACAATTAGGGTTTTACTGATTTTCAGGGCTCCGGAATGTTTCACACAGTTGACTTAGGGTTTTGGTTGATTTTGGCTCAACTTTGATCAGGAGAATGCTCTTTGGCATTTAATCAGGAATTAGGGTTTGTGCGCGCGTTCTCAGAAAGATTTAAATTCTACAGCACTTTGCGAATTATTCCGAGATTTGGGTTGGATTCGCATTGTTTAACTTAATCAGTAAAAGAAGGCATGTGGATTGAATTCACGTTTGTTTGGCTGAATTAGTAAAGGGTTGCATTGGGGTTGAATTTGCGATGTTTGATTAAAGTCATGAGAAGGAAAAGCGTTTTGGACAAATGCGCCTGATTAACTGTTGCTTTGTTTTGGATGTTGGAAATGCCAGGTTTAACTGATCAAATGCTACAGCTTTGTTTATTTCATTATTTATTATTCTAAGATTAAGTGATTGGAATTCATTTTTCGATTATTTTAATTCGAAGAATTTTAAATAATAAATAAACAATAAAGGAAATTTTTTTAATTGGATAAAGAAACTTTTATTAATTTTTAAATTAATTGTACAATTGTTTTGTTGTTTACAACAATAATTTTACAGTAATTTAAACTTAAATAAAAATTATCCTAAACATTGTTTCTATTCTTCAATTTTTCATCTGCTGTCCCTTGCTCCAGTGCTCCGTTTTAATTATTCATCTGCAAGAGAAAGGAAGAAAAGTTAGAAACAGATAAATTGAATTAAAGAGACAGACAGTTTAAATTAGACTCATCATTAAAAGCAACAACTGGGATCAGTCAGTCCTCTTTGCAAATCACGGGATTTCTCCCGGTTCACAAAGAAGAGTGAAAATGTTTGCAAATTAATTGAATGCACAAGTTTAAAAAATGCACAATTCAAAATTGTCAAAATTGCATAAGTTCAAATCTCAAATAGTACTGCACAAATTCAAATCCAACTAAAGGTCCAAACTGAATTGCCAACCAAGTCCAAATTCAAACTTTCTGCCAAAAGCTGTCAAATAAGAAGATATGGCAAGATATCAAGCAAGCACAAAAGCTGTCAAAAGAAGAGAGAAGAATGCAGAGGAAACATTGTATTGCAAGCAAACAAAATCAATTTCATCATTTCCCAGCTGTCTACTTTTTCAGAGTAGTACAAATATAAACAATTTTTTAATGTTTTTTGTACTAAAGAGAGAGAAAAAGAAGAGATAAGAGAGCAGGTTTTTAGGCTTTAGGCAGAAAGGAAAAAAACATATACAAACACATAACCATCAAGTTACAAAGGGGATAGGCCTTAAAACTTCACCGGCAACAAACCTGTAAAAAGGTAACAACCATCATACTGCATAAAACCACTCTTACTGTCTAAACAAAAAAAAAAGAGGATGGCCTAAACTTAAACCTGCTGAAACCTCACAAACCTGTGTCATTCAGCTCAAACCTGCTTAAATACAAACAACAGAAAACCAGATAATACCTGTGATACGGTGGGAGAACTGACTATGGTTTTGCGTTTGTTTTTGCAAATGTTTCGGTTGAGCAAGAGTCGCCACCGAATTTTTATTTTATCCTAAGGAAAGGTTTAAAAAGCACAACAAAAACCTTTGAGATTTTTCTTGGGTTCGGGGAGTAGATTATAGAAAGGGAAGGTATTAGCACCCTTTCTATCCGTGGTTATCCATGAGCTCTTAGTTACTTGCTTAGATCACTTGCCTTTTGTTTTCAATTGTTTGAAATGGTGCTTGTGTGTGTGGGTTTGAAAATGTTTTGAAAAGATGCCAATGTGGTGGCAACCTTTGTAATGATCCATGTTGGGATGTATACAAAGGTGTATGTCTTTTGAAAAAGGTTTTCATTTGTTTTTTGAAAGTTGTTTTGAAAGTATTGTGAGGTGTGGTTTTAGAAAAATAGGCAAGTGTTTTGTTTTTACAAGTTTGATTCAAGTAACTAAGAGGTTATCTACTCCTAAATTTCTCAAAGTTTATTGCTATGTTTTAACCCTTTTAATAAGTTTGTTCCGCCATTGTATTTGGTGGACAATCTCATGTTAGGATGTGAAAGGGACGGGCGCGGGTCATCGTTTAGACCATAATTGCAATGGTGCTAAGTATCTTTGGGCAATTTTCTTTAAGGGACTTGATCATTTGTTTAGGCAACATTTGGAAAGCGTCATCGAGGGACTACGATCATTTGATTTGTTTGTTTTGCCCAAAGAGACCTAACATGCAATATGGCCCAATTTTGAAAGGCAACAAGTGGAATACCCTAAGGGTGCAAGTGTGATATGTGTTGTCCATATTTCATGCTCATTCATCTTGAAATTAGGTCAAGCTATTTTGTTCTTTTTATTTGCATACAAACCCTAATTCTAGCATGGTATATTTAGAAAGCGTTTTAAAGTGCGAAAAATAAAATCCCTACACTATTACAATACAATATGGGAAGGGGGATACAAATGTTTCAAATGGGGGATATTTAGACAAAAAATTAAACCTAGCTATTACATCATTTTTTTTTTGAATATTTACAATATAATTAAAGGCATAAATTGAATAGAAATAAAACAAATATGCAAGAATGCAAAAAAAAGTTTTTATATGTATGAAAAAAAAAGTATTATTTATGTCACAAAAATAAAAATAAAAGTATTTTTTGGAGTATTTTCATATTTAGGTCAAAACCCTAGTTTACAAAATAAAATGCATTATTTATTCAATATATACAATATTTATTATTTACATACAAAAATAAAATAAAAATGAAGTCTATTTGTGAAAAATGTATTTTTAATGTTAAATATTAATAAAATAAAATATGTATATTTTTGGTATTTTATTCTAAGTACACTAATGTATATGTATTTATTTATATTATTTACAAAATATGTATTATATATACTAATTAATAATATTTAATATTTAAATAAAAAAAGGGGTATTTTTTCTATAAAATATTTTCAGAAAGTAGAACAAAATAAAAGTGTATAAAAATGTATTTGCACTATTTTAGTATTTTAAATAAAAAAGTATATGTATTTATTTATTTATGTACAAACTAAAAGAAAAATCAAATAAATGCCTAATAAATTCAAAAATGGTGAGAAAAATATTTTTTATATTTTTAATATCATGAGAAAAAATAAATAAGTCAATCTAAAAAAGAAAAAGTCAAAAAACATTAAAAATAAACCAAATGGGCTCATGGGGTTCAGAAGCAATTGTATGGTGTGAAAAGGAAATACAAAGCAAGCCCAACCCAAATAACCTTTCTTCAACCTCTGGCCAGAAAATATCAAAAAAACGCGCGCCTTGTTCCACCATTCAAACATCCTGGTTCCTGACTTGTTAATGAAAACTCACAACATAAAAAATGTTCAGCATCAAGAGACGAATCCAACCATATGCAGAACTTGTCTTAACTCTCTAAGATGAGAGAGAATTTCTTCTCCCCCAAATCCCGACCTAGATTTTCTTCCATGTTCAGACTCAAAATTCTTGCAACACACATAATATAAATAAAATCTAATTATATGGGCATGTTCAGGGCAATGATTGTGACATATTCTCTTCACAAACCTAAAGCTAACAATACCTAATAAGTGAGATACGAGTTCATGAACTTACCTGTTCAGTTGTACTTCTATCTGGCAATGGAGAAGCTTTCAGTGTAAGGTGATGATTGGTATAGCTTCCTTGAGGTCCAGGGATGCTATTCCAATATTTACTTTGCCTTGAGACACCTTGAATCGAGCTGTGGACCTTCAACTGCAAAATGAGAAAGTTAAAATGGTGGAACTTGTTAGAGGAATTACAGGTCGTGTTTTAGGTTTTGGTTAGCTTGCATAGATGATAGGGAAGGTGTGTGACCTGGTTTGGGCAAGAAAGCTTGAAAGGAAAGAGAGATGGCACTCAAACTGCAGGCCCTGCCCTGGTCTTGCAGTTTGAAGGTGATTCTGGGAATGGGAGTGTATGAGGGATCTTAGGGTCGTGTACTAGCTCAGTTGGTATCCCTTGAATGTGTTTCACCAGTTTGCTTAAGTGTTTGTAAGCTGATATGAGAGTTGGTACAAGTTATGCTATGTTTCTTGAAGTTTAAGCAAGCAATGGTCACTTTGTGCTTCTAGCCTGTACAGGTCCCTATACTATGCTGCATACATTGGCCTTGATCAGTGCAATGTGTCTCATAACTTGTGCCAAGAAGATTTCAAGTGTACTTGCTTGGATTTGCATTTGACATAAAGTGAAACTTTTCTAAAATGGATATTATGCTTTATCTATAAATGGATTAATCTTCTAGGCAATGCTTGAACACACAAAACATGGTCTTGGCACAAAGGTTTGGCATTAAATTTATGAGTGTAATTGAGATAAAAGGCCTGTAATCAAGTGGCATGCTGAGTTTTGAAAATGCATAGTGTTATGAACATGTAACTTGGCCTAATCAAAAGTGAGTTTTTGCTATATTGTGAAATTCGATTCTCCCTAACCATGAGGTTGTTTGAGAAGTTCTTGGACATTTTAGAAATCTTGGAATGTGTACTACAATCCATCTTTGAAATGCAAATTGAAATTCCAAGTGGAAGTGTATGGAAAATGGCCTTGAAGTTAGGTAGAAAACCTTGCCAAAATAGGTTAAAATTTCACTAAGTTAAGAATGGTTTAGTACCCTTATTCAAAAAATTGTAACTTGAGATACAAGCCTCATTTGGGAAAACTTTGTGAATAAAAGTTGTAGATTATGCAACAAGCCACAACTTTCATGTTTTGACTTTTGTTTGAATCCAAATAGATCTTGGTGAGAAAGTGGGGCAAAGTTGGGAAAAAATTAGGGTTTTCCATAACTTAGAAAAATTCTAAGTTATGAAAAATTCCCATTTCAAACCCTAATTTGCAATTTTTGATTTCTTGGTGAACAAGTTTCATGATTTGGCATGTTTTGGTAAAAAATGAATCTTGACTCTTGATTTTGACCAAAAAGTCAAAGTTTGACTTTTCAGTATACAGTCAAAATTGATCAATTGACTGAGAAATTCAACTATCAATCTTGTGTATTTGGGATCTTTTGAACTTGTTGAGCATGTCAAGATAATTCCATGGGGCCCTTGAGTCCATATGTGAGCTTGGTTTGCCATTGGCTAGGTCAAACAGTCAAAAATTGCCTTGGTGCAGTCAAAACTCTAAAAATGACCATTTTGCCTTTTTGATGATCTGATCAAATTTCTTGGGGAATTGTGATCCAAACTTGATCAAATGGTCTATGTGAGTTCATAATGTTGATGTGGGTCAATTTTCATGAGATTTGACTGTCAATTGGCCACAGTTGACTTTTTCTCCAATACAGTTGATTTCTAGGTCAACTGTCCAATTGACTGGGCAAAACTTGGAATCAAGACTTGAAACTTTGTATGAATAAACTTGGGAGTCCAACATGAAGCATGAAAGTCATCTTAGGATTTTTAGGTCAAAACATCTTTGTGCAAACACAAACCCTAATTTGGGTTAACAGTGCAAGGGGGAGTCTTGAGCAGAGGGAACCCTAACTGGATCTTGAGCTCCAAGGGTTTTGTGATGAGAAAATGTTGAGGAAATGGGAGGGCAAATTTTGGGGTATAACAGTTGCCCCTGTTCAATCTTCTTGAACCTGAAGAGTTAGATTGACAAGTTTGCCTTTCGTGACTCGAGGGTAAAAGGAGATTGGACACTAGAGTGCCCGGAAATTTGCACTCGCATGTTGGAGTATCAACAATGTGATGTCGGGAATGGGCTTATAGATGCCATTTGGATAGGTGGTGGATAGGGAGATGGGCTTATAGATTCCATCTGGAGATGTGACAGAACCTTGTCGGGAATGGGCTTATAGATGCCATTTGGAAGTGATGATCGCACAAGAGATTCCTTAGCGAGAACTTTATGTATTTGAGAAAGGCAGATGTTTTCCTGGCTTGTTACAGGTGTTTGATCTTCAACCTCCTTATGCAGATATGCCCTGGCTGGATACAGGTATCGAATCTAGAATCGGTTGCTCACAGATGTGCCCTGGCTGGATACAGGAGTCGAATCCGGAAATAGTCGTCAATAGATATGCCCTGGCTGGATACAGGAATCGAATCTTCGAACTCTTCAGACGTGCCCTGGCTAGATACAGGAATCGAGTCTGGAAATGTGGTCAACAGATATGCCCTGGCTAGATACAGGAATCGAATCTTCGAACTCTTCAGACGTGCCCTGGCTAGATACAGGAATCGAGTCTGGAAATGTGGTCAACAGATATGCCCTGGCTGGATACAGGAATCGAATCTGGAAATGTTGTAGTTGATAGATGTGCCCTGGCTGGATACAGGAATCGAATCTTTGAACTCTTCAGACGTGCCCTGGCTAGATACAGGAATCGAGTCTGGAAACTGATCACTCTCAGATATGCCCTGGCTAGATACAGGTATCGAATCTGGAATTGTGACAGTTGAAGGTAGTTGTCTTTGGGATTATCTTTTTCCCTGAAAAGGCAAAACATAAGTTGTATGCAATGTCATGATGTATGATATGCATGATGTTTTAACATGAGATAGTGTTGTATGCACTTTATCATGTATGTAAGCAGGATGTATGAAACGTGAAATGTTTATGAATATATTTTTGTCTTAGGAAAATAAATCCTTGACGATCGGCCGGGGAATTGTTCTGTGGAAGAGATATTTTGCTGAAGTTTTTGATGAGAGGCCTGCTGAGGACTTCAATGACGGATTCCGATGGGGATAATGATGATAAACTCCGCTGGGGATACCAAAGATAAACTCCGCTGGGTATACCAAAGATAAACTCCGCTGGGTATTGAAAGAACTTTGTTGAGGGTGATCTTCCGTGGCAATTAGCTGAGGATAACCCAATTATAAGCCCTTGTGAGGAATAACTCTGAATAAAGCTCGGAAGAGACGTCCGTATTCTGCAGGGAACAAGCTTCCAGAATCTACTGGGGATAAGCTTTAAGACCTACCGGGGGATGTTGTGCCTTTTTAGGACTTATGGGAGACCAACTCCGCTTGGGGAAAGCATTGCTGAATCTTGTCTTACTCTACGGGGAGTTGAGATGATTTGGTCACATTCTTCAGTCGAATTACCTTGGTACCTTGGCGGACAAAGCAACCAGACTGCATCAGACAACTTCACATTGCCCCTGCTTCTGATGTCACCTGTAATTAATCTTTTGTTTCATATGCAAATATTTATGAATCAACAATTTAATGTCAAATGCATATATCAAAAATGAACATTGGACGTTCTTCGCAAGACAAGACAGAAAAAGGAAAAACAATGACAATTTGTATGGACAAGTGAATTTGTATTGATTTGAATTTTGCCTGTGAATAGGCGTTTTTGTACAAGAGGCTGACATCCTAGTAAGAGGACGCCGCCGAATAACACAGAATTTACAATTTTGAAAACAAAACAGCTATGTGAACAATCCCACGGGGTTCCAACTCTGCTATCGCCTTTATGTCCCCGAGCGTCTCATCACTTTGCTGCTTGGTTGAGGATGAAGCTGATTGATCGATGCCTAGATCTGAGCCAGATAGTTGATGCCGAATTCCGGATGCGAAGTGATCCAATGAGACATAGTGTTACGCTTTATCCCTAACTTTTGCCTGGACCGCCCTTTCGGGTTTTCAGTCCACCGGGATACCCATTTTTGCCCAAGCCGCCTTTTCAGGTTTTCGACTTGCCGGGTGTACATATTTTTTTTTATTTCATCCCTTATTTTTGCCCGAACCCTTTTGGTTCGCCGGGAAGCCCTTATTTTTGCCTAGGTATGTCAACCTAGCGGGTCTTTTATTCATGCGTAGTATCTTTTCACTATGTCTGCATTGGCGGGGTGAGGAAGGTCGTCACCATCCATGGTGGTTAGGATCATGGCTCCTCCTGAGAACACATGTTTAACCACAAATGGCCCTTCGTAAGTAGGGGTCCATTTTCCCCGGGGATCACTTTGAGGAAGGATGATGTGTTTGATTACCAAGTCCCCAACTTGATACTCTTGTGGTCTGACTTTCTTGTTAAATGCCCTGATCATCCGTTTTTGATACGTCTGACCATGACAGATAGCGGTGAGTCTCTTTTCGTCAATCAGATTTAATTGATCAAGTCGAGTCTGGATCCAGTCATCTTCATTCAAGTCTGCATCCTTCATTATCCGGAGAGAGGGTATCTGGACTTCGATTGGCAGGACTGCCTCCATGCCATAGACCAAGGAGAAAGGAGTTGCCCCGGTTGACGTCCTTGCTGAGGTACGGTACCCATGAAGAGCAAATGGTAACATTTCGTGCCAATCCTTATAGGTCACTGTCATCTTCTGCACAATTTTCTTGATATTCTTATTAGCTGCCTCTACAGCCCCATTCATCTTCGGCCGGTAGGGAGAAGAATTGTGGTGCTGTATCTTGAATTGTTCACAGAGTTCAGTGATCATTTTGTTATTGAGATTGGTACCATTGTCCGTAATGATTCTTTCCAGGATGCCGTATCAACAGATCAGATTATGCCAGATGAAACGTGCCACGACGCTCTTGGTTACCGTTGCGTAGGAAGCTGCCTCAACCCACTTCGTGAAGTAATCGATCGCCACCAAGATGAAGCGATGCCCATTGGATGCCGTTGGTCGGATCTCACCGATCATATCAATGCCCCACATTGCAAAAGGCCAAGGTGCCGTCAGGACGTTCAGAGGAACGGGAGGAATATGCACCTTGTCAGCATAGATCTGGCATTTATGACAAGTTCGAGAATGTTGGTAACAATCGGCTTCCATTGTGGACCAGAAATATCCTGCTCGAAGGATTTTCTTTTCCATGGTGTGCCCACTGGAATGCGTCCCAAATGTACCTTCATGCAGTTCTATCATGATCTTCTCTGCTTCAGCCTTATCCACACAACGCAGTAGAGTTGAATCATGATTCCGTTTGTAGAGAATACCGTTGCTGAGGAAGAATTTTGCCGCAAACCTCCTCATGAACTTCTTGTCATTGACAGATGCACCTTCAGGGTATTCCTGAGCTTCCAAGTACCTCTTCACCTCATGATACCAGGGTTTTTCAGTTGCCTTCTCGGCCTCGAGGTCGCAGCAGTATGCCGGTTCATCCAACTTCCAGATAATGATCCGGGGAGCCTCATTGTCCCATTTAACTTTGAACATTGAAGACATCGTAGCTAGTGCGTCCGCTAGCTGATTCTCCTCTCTTGGGAAATGTTCAAAAGTTATCTCTTCAAAGTGGGGAAGTAAGTTTGACACATACTCCTTGTAAGGAATAAGATTTGGGTGTTTCGTATCCCACTCGCCTTTGATCTGATTGATCACGAGAGCGGAATCTCCGAAGACACTCAAAAATTTGATCCTTAAGTCGATTGCAGCTTGTAGACCCATGATACATGCCTCATATTCTGCCATGTTGTTGGTGCAGTTGAAACACAATCGGGCGGTGAATGGAGTATGAGTTCCTTTGGGAGATATGATTACAGCGCCGACGCCGTTACCCAAAGCATTGGAGGCTCCGTCAAAATGCATAGACCAACGGGATCCTTCCTCAGGTCCTTCATCCGGTCCAGGTACTTCACAGTCAGTTATCACCATGATGTCTTCGTCCGGAAAATCAAAGTTCAATGATTGGTAATCGTCCACAGGTTGGTGTGCCAAATGATCTGCCAGTACACTTCCTTTAATTGCCTTCTGAGTTGTATACTGGATATCATATTCTGTTAAGATCATTTTCCATCTTGCTATTCTCCCGGACAGAGCAGGCTTTTCAAATATATACTTGATGGGATCCATCTTTGAAATCAATAGAGTAGTGTGAGTCAGCATATACTGTCTCAGCCGGCGAGCAGCCCATACTAGAGCGCAACAAGTTTTCTCAAGCAGTGAGTAACGAGACTCACAGTCGGTAAACTTTTTGCTCAAGTAATAAATGGCGTGCTCTTTTCGGCCGGACTCGTCATGCTGTCCCAGCACACACCCCATTGAATTGTCAAGTACTGTTAAATATAGTATCAGAGGTCTTCCTTCCACTGGTGGCATAAGAATGGGTGGCTCTTGGAGATATTCCTTTATCTTTTCAAAGGCAGCCTGACATTCATCGTTCCAGCGTACTACTTGATCTTTCTTCAGTAATTTGAAGATTGGCTCACAAGTAGCAGTTAGATGTGAGATGAATCGGGCAATGTAATTCAGTTGTCCCAGGAAGCCTCTGACTTCTTTCTCTGTCTTTGGAGTTGGCATCTCTTGTATGGCTTTTACCTTGGCAGGGTCCACCTGAATACCTTTATCACTTACAATGAAACCTAGCAATTTTCCGGACCTCACCCCAAAGGTGCATTTGTTGGGATTCAACCTCAGCTTATATAACTTCAGTCGGTCAAATAGCTTCCTCAGATGATCAAGGTGCTCCTCCTCAGTTTGAGACCTTGCAATCATGTCATCGACGTATACCTCAATCTCATGATGGATCATATCATGAAACAAAGCAACCATGGCACGTTGATAGGTTGCCCCAGCATTTTTCAATCCGAATGGCATAACTTTGTAACAGAAGGTGCCCCACTGAGTCACAAAGGTAGTCTTCTCCATATCCTCCGGAGCCATCTTGATCTGATTATACCCTGAAAAACCATCCATGAAGGAGAAAACCTTGTGTTGAGCAGTATTGTCAACGAGAACATCGATGTGAGGTAGAGGAAAATCATCCTTGGGGCTTGCCCTGTTTAAATCCCTGTAGTCAACACACATTCTGACTTTACCGTCCTTCTTCGGCACTGGCACCACATTGGCAACCCACTGAGGGTAAGAAGTTACTACTAGAAATCCGGCATCGAATTGGTTCATAACCTCAGCCTTGATCTTTTCGGACATCTCTGGGCGCATGCGGCGAACCTTTTGCTTTACCGGAGGGCAGTCTTCCTTAGTTGGCAGGTGATGAACTACAATGTCGGCATCCAAACCAGGGATATCTTCGTATGACCAAGCAAAGATCTCTATGTAATCATGTAGCATCTGGATCAATCGTTGCTTCACGCTGAGCTCTAGATTAGCCCCAATCTTGACCTCTTTCCTATCTGTCTCCGTACCCAGGTTAATTGTTTCCATCGGCTCTTCATGTGGTTGAATAGCCCTCTCTTCCTGGAGTAACAGTCTTGCGAGTTCACCAGGCACTTCACAATCATCTTCACCTTCGTCTTCGGCCAAGTTGATCGGATTCTCGAAGTCATAACTGGCGGTAGCAGAGCTGTTACCAGTGAGATCCAGAGTGGATTGAAACCTGTATAAGTGAGTGTGTGTAAATATAGCTGTTTTGCAATATATAACACAGAAAGAAAAGAGCACAAGATTTGAAATGCAACAAACGTCCAATGTTTTGATTGATGATATATGGAAATGTCATACAAAAAGCCCTCACAAATGGAGCTACGATGCCCCGGGTAGGACACCGAGCCAATGAAAGTTTCAACACATTGTTTGTTACAAATTGAAAATCAAAAGAAATAATTACTGCGTGACAAATGTGATAGGTGTAAAATCCTTTGTTGTCCAGTTGCTTGGTCCGTTGCTGGTAGTCGGGTAGATCCAACTGTCAAACTCTGCTTCCTCTACATCCTCCTCAATAGCATTCACCCTTGGACTGGTGATAAACACTGGAGCCTTTCTGATCTTTTCCTTGCGCACAGCCCTCTGAGCCTCTGCAGTAAAGCCCAACCCAAACTTGTCGTTCTTTTGAGTGAAGTCAGGAAGCTGACCCCAGTTCGCACAATTTCCTTTCTCGATTACAGCCCGGGCATCCTTCAAGGATGCCATCTTCAACGGAAAGTCTTCTTCAACCACTGCTTCAGCTGATGCCAAAATTGGAGGTACTTCCTCAAAATGCTGAAAGGGGGTTTCAATAAACTCCCCATCCATCTCGATATACCGGAATGAATTCAAGTGACTAACCATGTATTCCTCCTCACCCTGCACAGTAACAATCTTCCCTTTGACAGGGTATTTGAGCTTTTGGTGTAGAGTGGAAGTTACTGCCCCAGCTTTGTGAATCCAGGGTCGACCCAACAAACAGGAGTAAGATAGACGAATATCCATTACATAGAATGTTGAGTCGAAAACCTGGGAGCCCACACGAATAGGAATGTCTACCTCACCGTGCACCATCCTCTTAGAACCGTCGAAGGCTCTAACAATGATGTTACTAGGTTTCAGCTCCAAACCCTCACAATCCAGACGATCCAATGCCTTCTTGGGCAAAACATTCAGGGAAGAACCGGTATCCACCAACACGTGTGCGAGAGTAGTGCCCCTGCACTCTATAGAGACGTGCAGGGCATCATTGTGATTTTTCCCTTTGGCGGTAAGGTCAGCATCTGAGAACCCCAAGCCATTGTCAGCCGTCAAATTAGCCACACAGTCAGTGAATTGATCCGCGGAGGTCTCTTGCGGCACATGGGCCGTTTTCAGAAATGAAATCAGGGCTTTTGCATGGGCCTCTGAGCATAGCAGTAATGGTAGCATATAGATTTTGGAGGGAGTATGCCCCAACTGTTCAACAACGTTAAAGTCACTCTTTTTGATGATTTTAATAATTTCCTCCTGTTGTACCCCAAAATTTGCCCTCGCATTTTTTCCCACAAGAAATCTCAGCTTTAAGCCTTTCCTGATTTTTCAAACTGGCTCAAGAATCGGACAAACAGACTTTTCTTGTCAGTCAAGCGAAATTAGGGTTTTTATTGATTTTCAGGACTCTGGATTGTTTCACAGTTGGCTTAGGGTTTTGGATGGTTTTTGGTTCAATTTTGATCAGGCGAGCGTTATTTGACATTTAATCAAGAATTAAGGTTTTATGGGCGTATTCTCAGCAAAATTAAAATTCTACAGCGCGTCGCAGTTTATTCCGAGATTCGGGTTAAAATTCGCGTTGTTTTGATTTAATCAGTGAAAGAGACAGTGGTTTGAATTCATGTTGTTTGAGCCAGTCAAAGAATATGCAGTTTGGAATTACAGTGCTTGGCAAAGAATCAGTGAAAAAGAGGATTGCGTCTGATCAGTTTTTGTGTTCGACTGTGCGTTGCTTTGAATGATGGAGACGTCAAGTTCATTTATTTTGATCAACAGGGTTTAGTTGATTATTTATGGTTCTAAGAATTAAGTATTTGAAATTTAAACTTTCATTTTATTTTATTTAAGGAATTATAAATAACAAGTAAATAATTAAAGAAAAGGAATTGAAAAGAATCAATTGAATCAATGGAATTTTTATTTCGTATTTAATAGTTGTTACAATTATTATTTGGATACAAGTATTTATTACGAAGTATTTAAAATAATAATGGTTTACAAATAATTAAATTGAAAATAAAATTCAACTATCCTACTTCTAATTCTTCATTCTTCACTTCGTTCCGGTGCTCCGTTATTCATCTGCAAAAAGAAAAGAGAAAGTCAGAAAGCAGTTAAATTAAAAAAAGACTGATAAAATTTGCTCATCATTAGAGGCCACTGACTGGGATCAGTTGACCCTCTCTGCAAATCACGGGATTTCTCCCGGTTCACAAAGAGGGAAGAGTTTTATCATAAATGGAAAATGTCAAAATGCATAATTTTTAAAATGTCAAATGCATAAATTCCAAAGTTCAAACTGCATAATCCAATTCCAACTTTCTATCAAAAGCCAAAAGAGCAATTTACTGTCAAAGTACAAATCTACTCAAGGCTGTCAAAAAAGATTTGACAAAGATTTTGGAAAGATATCAATAAAAGCGCCAAAGCTGTCAAAAGAAAGATAAAGATGCAGAGAAAAATGTGTTATGCAAGCAAGATCTTTATCATCATTTCCCAGGGCCCCTTCAGAATAAAAAAGTACAGCAGAATCATATTATAATATATTAACTGTACTATAGAGTAAGAAGAAGAGAGATAAAAGTAAGCATATGCAGGTTTTGTAGGCTGAGGCAGGACAGGCAGAGATAAGAAGAAAAATATACAAAACTGTGAACCTGCTTGAACCAAGTCCTAACCAGAACTGATAACCTGCTAGGCCACCAACAATCAGCAAAAACACAAGACTCAAAACCTGCATCATCCTTTACCAAAACAGAACCTCAAGCCTAAAATCACATAACCCTGTTAAAGTCACAAAACCAAGACTCAAACCTGCTAAAACCAAGCTTAAAACCTGCATCAGTAAAAACAAAACCCACACAAGCCAGAACCTGTCAAACATAAACCAACATAGGCCAAACTCAGAATCTGCATCAGTAAGACCATCAAACACATCCCAAAGCACAACCTGTATATACAAAACTCAAGCCATAAAACATACTGAAGCAAATCTGCAATGACCAAAACTCAAACTTCAAGCCTACTGCACTACTAAACACATACCACATACTAGAACCAATACAAAAGCACACAAATCCCAGGCCAAGTACAACCTAACAACCATTCACCTGTCAACACACCAACCTGCTAGCACAAACATAACCTGTCCAGTTCAAATCTCAAAGCATTCAAAAACCAACTCCTAAGCCTCAGAATCCCTTCATCATAGGCAATAAAACATCTCAGAAGGCATCCAACACAACGATCGTTCAAGGGGCAAAATCAGAAGAAAGTCAGAAGAAGAGAACAAAGTTCAGGGCAACTCAACACTAGGCCCTCAGCAAACATACATCACTGGGCATTAAAACATTCCAAAGGCATCCAGTTCAAGGTAACACAGGGCAACAAGAGAAGAAGAGAGAAAGTTCGTTCAGGGGCAACAAATATCAAAGCATCACATTTCAAACTCAGGGAAGCATATTCAAAAACATACGAATTCCCAAAGGCAACATATAGTAGAAGAGAAGAGATAAAGAAGTGAGTATTGAAAGGGTTTTCAGGGCAAAGGAAAGTCATCATCAAACCCTAGAAAATGGCGAAAAGATAAAAGTACCAAACTTTCCCAAGCTAACTTCCAGCTTCGTCACCGAACCTCCGCCATCGAGCCTCCAACTGCCTCCTTCCTCTTCCTTTGTAAAGGTAAAATCTCTTTCACTTTTTTTCTTCAAAAAAACCTCGTATAAACCAGTAAACAAAAATCAAACAAATATACAACCACGACATGCAAGACGAAAAGAAAGTCAGAATGGGAATGAAAACAAGTTTCTGTACCTGACGTGAGTGAGCTCATAGAGGGAAGAGAGACTTAGGAGATGGCACGGTGGCTCTGGGCGGAGGACGGCATTTCAGCGTTCAAGACAATCGGAGAAGATAGGCGAAGACGAGCAAAACGGCGCGCTACGAACCCTAAGCCTTTTGTCCTAACTGAATGAAAACCTGAAACCCTAAATTATTCTGACCCCCACATGGGCCTGACCCGTTCTTAATTTCTCTAAAGCCCATTTATTTCCTAACAACATAAATTAGCATTTTTACAATTAACCATTTATTTCTTACTAACCTAAATTAATATTTTACAATTAACCACTTTTTTTAATACTAACTTCATTTCATTTCTTTCTTTACACTAACAAAAAACCCTTTTGTATACTAATATAGTTAAATAATACAATAATACATCAATATATTAATACAAAAAATTAGAATGTTAAACTTTCTTTATTATTAAAATACTTTTTACAAACAAATACTTTTTTCTTTCTTCTAATTTAATCCATGATTTTTATTAAAAAATATATCTTTGTACATAAATTTTTAATATAATTGGTACATATCATACATTTTTATCATATAACTAAAATTGAAAACTTTTTTTAATTAAAGTATACATTTGTACATAATAATAAAAATACATTTTCTTATACCATGTAATTAAAAATTGAAAACCTTTTTCCCCTTTCTTTTAATTAAAATGTACGTTTGTACGTAACGAATGAAAAATACTCTTTTTTTTTATATATACATAATGAAAAAACCTAGAAATATTCTCTTTTCTCAAAACATCATTTCATAATCTAATTAAAACTTGAACATACGATTTAATTAAAAACATTTTCTTTTGTACATATTAAAAATATACAAACCCAAGATTCACTAAAACATATATTTAGGTCAAATACCCTAATACACTTCAATTTCACATGTCGCACTTGTAAATAAATTACATATAATACATATACACACTTACACTTACACTTACACAATGCAAATCCATTCATATTGCTCCTACACATTTGTTTATCTTATATTTGTATATTCGATATTTATATTTGATCGCACATTCGATTTGGTTGTAACTTATTGGATACTATAAGTCTCATCCCCCTTTGTACATTTATACCCCCCACTATTTTGTAATAGCGTAGATTTTACATTTCCGCAATTTACAGTTTTCTAATTATACCATGGTTAGACCTAGGGTTTGTATGTACATAAAATCAAACGCTAGATAACCTAATACAAGACACATACATGTAATCAATACACAATCACACTTGCACCCTCTAGGGTAATCCCACATGTTGCCTTCCAAAATGGGCCATGCTTGCACGCCGAGTATCTTTGGCAAAACAAAAATCAAATGATCATAAGTCTCAAAGTGTTGCCTAAACGGAATGATCATAGTCCCTTCAAAGCAAATTGCCAAAGACACTTGGCATCATTGCATTCATGGTCCATACGATGACCCGCGCCCGTCCCGAATAAACTTCCTAAACGCAAGATTGTCCACCAATTTCAATGATGGAACAAAATTGTTAAAAGGGGTTAAAACATGACAAAAACCTTTGAGTACAATAGGGTAGACAAAACTCTTAGTTACTTGAGATCAATTTGCAAAAACACTTGCCTTCTTTTCAAAAATCACCATCCACAACACTTTCAAACAAACTCTCAAAAACATTTGAAAACATCTTTTCGAAAAGATCCACACTTTTGTAAAACACTCAATCACGAGTCAAATACATTAGTTGCCTAAGACGAGGCATCTTTTTCCAAAACATTTTCAAAAGTACCCACACACACACCATTTTCAAGCAATCAAAAATCCAGGCAAGTGATCTAAAAAACCAAGTAACTAAGAGCCCATGGATAACCATGGATGAAAAGGGTACTAATACCTTCCCTTTTCATAATCTACCCCCCGAACCCACGAAATATCTCAAAAGGTTTTTGCTGTGCTTTTTTAACCTTTCCTTTAGGATAAAATAAAAAGTCGGTGGCGACTCTTGCTCAACCGCACAAGTGCGAATACGAACACAAAACACTAGTCAGTTCTCCCACCGTATCACAGAACTGGCGACTCTGCTGGGGAATATCTACTCGAAGTGGGGTTACCTTAGGGTTTAGATCACCTTTACTTTCAATTGATTGCTTTGTTTGCTTTACATTTGTGGGCTTTGTATCGGAGTTTTATAGATCCTAACCCGGATCTGGGGATACCTTCTTAGAAAGTAGCAACAAGGCTGTGAGGGAACTGTGCGGGGTATACCGACATGGTTGAAGCAGTCTGCTACGTTGATGTGGCACTTTGGTGTGTACCGGTAACCCTTGAGTTCAGTCAAGGAGAGTACGGGGCCGCCGCGTGGTGTCGTGAAGCATCAACTGACCTTAGGAACCTTAATTGAACCATCTTGGCCTTTTTAGGGTAGTGAGATAACTGACTTTGGTGCAGTCCAAGGTTGGTTGATACTCGATACTACACTCAATTGAGGGTTGCTTTCCTGGAATATTTCGGTCGCCAGTTCAGTGGCTAAATCGAAACGATGAACAATGAAAGCAATCCAGTGATATTGGGACCCTTAGAACCCGGTTACTTCTAAATAGGACAGGTTGAGCCCACCAACTTCAAGAGGGTAATACCCAGACCCCATGCAAGCCTAAACCTAAGGACTTGTTTGCTTTGTGTGAATATGCTTGCCTGTATATATACACTCACTGCTTGTGCATACATGTACATAACATCATGACATCATACCATAGCATTTTTAATAACCATTTCAAGGATCTCGAGGGTTCTTTTGATGCAGGGTTACGTTGAACCAGACGTCTATCAAGGGGCAAGGGGTTTCTCCTCTAACCAATGCAATCAAAAAAATCAAGTGCAACAACTTGAATCAGTGGCTATGACCCACTCGACATGGTGAGCTTGATTCTAGTGGAAAGACATCCACCGATACAAAGCTCTCCAGTCAAATTTCAAGTACAACAACTTGAATCAGTGGCTATGACCCACTCGACATGGTGAGCTTGATTCTCGTGGAAGGACGTCCACCGGTGCAGAGATCTCCAATCCAAGAGCAAAGTTTAACCTCTAACATTTTCTTGTGTTTACCCCAAGAGATCCTTGAAAGCATGCATCCACATATCATGCATTGCATTTTGATAGCCTTTCCTTTTTCAGGTTTCCTTACTCTCCTGCTGTTTATTTCAGCAAGAGATGGCTCTAGAAAGGTCTGTCAAAGACATCCAAGACCAGACTGCTCAGCTGCAGGAGATGTTCCTGAACTTGTCTCTGGGGCAAGAAGAGATGAAAGCTCTCCTCACCAAGGGCTTGGGGAATTCCAACAATGCCAGGAGTGATCAGATTGCGGAGCTGCAGTTTGATCTGACAACACTGAGGACTCAAATGATGGGACAGTTGGTGGGCCAGATGGCCCTCATCCAAGACCTATCTCAAAGACAAGAGGAACTCAGAGTTCTTGTCCGCCAACTGCTTCCAAACAACCAACTGGGGCAAACATCTGAGGTAGAAGAGCCGGTCACCGCTCAGCCTCCATCAACTCAAGAAGACAAGGGGAAAGCTCCTCTGCTTACTTCAGGGTCACAAACCCCTCAACAACCTCGCCAGCGTCAAAGGGGTAATCAGCGTAAGCAAGAAAAGTCGGGAAGACAGTTTACGGAGACTGAAATACCATCATTTTTCATACTGAAGCGCCTGTTGGAGGTCAATTTGCTCACCGTAAAGGACCCTCCTCAGAAGCCCAATATCTCCTCTCCTCACTATAATCCCGACGCATTCTGTGTTTACCACTCCTACAGCCCGGGACACGACACCAACGACTGTTGGGCCTTGAAGAACAAGATTCAAGATCTGATCGACATTGGGGTGCTGGAATTCATGCCAGACGGCGAGATGAAAATCTTCCGTTAAAGGGTTCTCCACCTGAAGTGACGAAGCTCAAGCTGAAAGACCTTTGCTTCTCTTTGAACTTTCAAAGTTGTAATTTCTTTTGCTGTCAAACAATTATATGTTGATGTTAAACTCTGTTTTCATTAATGCATTGCATATGTTTGTCTTGAATTCATCCATTCGTTTCACTACTCTTATGCTTTTCTTTATATTCAACTCTTGATAAAAAGTTGTAAGCCTTTCGAGGGAGGATGACGAAACAATACCATGATCTTATACAATATGCTTTTGAACAGACCATGCTGATGATGTACATGCATTTCTTTCAATTCCCAAACACTAGAGTTATAAGGAAGTTAATCCCTAGTCAACCCCTTCGAGCCAAAGAAGTAGGAGTTTTCTGTTCTAAACAATCAAAACCTTTGATATAAACCCGGGGCAGGGTAGTACCTCAGTTAATTCAAAAGAAAACGCGCATTGAAGTCGCAAACTCTCAGTTCGTAACACAACGAACGAGGTCAAAAAAGAAAGCATTCCTTTGGAATCAAAAGACAAGGGTGGTTCCCTATCACATAGACAGTCAATCTCTCAAAAGAGAAAAGCCCACCAAGCCAAAACCTATAAAGGAGGCTTGAGAAAGCAGGGGCATCCCGCTGATAGTAATCCCGGAAAACGGTAACAGTCAGGCAAAAGTTAGGGATAACAAATCAAAATCAAAATAGGGAGGTCATTACAAAATCCTCAACAACATGAAAAAATGTTGAAAAAGAAAGAGAGATGATGACTGTCTCCCCAAATTCAACTGGTGAACCATCGCCCAAAAGTCGTTCCAAACTCAAAACAGAGTGTGACGCACAATTAACTGAGCTTAGGTTGAAGAACATCACGAAGAGCGGGTGGGTACAAATATACTTTGAGCCTTTATACTTTGTTTCTTAAACCGCGAACCAGGCCACGTTACAACCCTTTAAAAGTCCTAATTGAAGCATGGGTTAGTTCGAAAGCATACTGTTACAAAAGGTATCCTGACTCCTATAGGGCTTTGCTCTAAATCTTGTGTTAACTTGTCTTATGAAAAGTTTTCTGCTAAAAACGCATTTTTCAAAACTTCGAGACAAACATAAACTTTGCATTATTCGAATATCACTGTCTGCATTTAACCCTTTTGTTTGACAGTGAAGAAGTTCATACAGCGAATGTTCGGAGGAACGAAAACTCTCTCAGTAAGTCAAAATCTCTTCAAGAGGATAACACTTCCATCAAATCCCCTTATCAACAAGGGGCATGACATGTCACAATCCAATTAACCTGGGGCAGTCCAGTCAAGGTCCAACAGATCTTTCAAAGTTCAGTTAACCTGGGGCAGTCCAGTCAAGATTTCAAGAAATCTCTCAATATGCAGAGTAATCTGATTTAAGACTCCTTCTTCACCACTTGGGGCATTCGAATGTCAAAAGTGTTCAACAAATCAACTACATTATTTCCAGACTCGATTCCTGTATCTAGCCAGGGCACGTCTGAAGAGTTGAAGATTCGATTCCTGTATCCAGCCAGGGCATATCTGTCAACTATCACATTTCCAGACTCGACTCCTGTATCTAGCCAGGGCACGCCTGAAGAGTTCGAAGATTCGATTCCTGTATCCAGCCAGGGCATATCTGTTGACGACTATTTCCAGATTCGACTCCTGTATCCAGCCAGGGCATATCTGTTGACTACATTTCCAGACTCGATTCCTGTATCTAGCCAGGGCACGTCTGAAGAGTTCGAAGATTCGATTCCTGTATCCAGCCAGGGCATATCTGTTGACGACTATTTCCAGATTCGACTCCTGTATCCAGCCATGGCATATCTGTTGACCACATTTCCAGACTCGATTCCTGTATCTAGCCAGGGCACGTCTGAAGAGTTCGAAGATTCGATTCCTGTATCCAGCCAGGGCATATCTGTTGACGACTATTTCCAGATTCGACTCCTGTATCCAGCCAGGGCATATCTGTTGACTACATTTCCAGACTCGATTCCTGTATCTAGCCAGGGCACGTCTGAAGAGTTCGAGGATTCGATTCCTGCATCCAGCCAAGGCATATCTGTTGACGACTATTTCCAGATTCGACTCCTGTATCCAGCCAGGGCATATCTGTTGACTACATTTCCAGACTCGATTCCTGTATCTAGCTAGGGCACGTCTGAAGAGTTCGAGGATTCGATTCCTGCATCCAGCCAGGGCATATCTGTTGACGACTATTTCCAGATTCGACTCCTGTATCCAGCCAGGGCATATCTATCAACTATCACCATTCCAGATTCGACTCCTGTATCCAGCCAGGGCATGTCTGAAGAATTCCAGATCAACACCTGTAACAACCCAGGAAAACATCTGTGAACGACCGATTGTAGACCAACACCTGTAACAAGCCAGGAAATTATCTACATCACCACTTGGGGCATTCGAATGTCAAAAGTGTTCAAAAACCGATGCAGTTTTACACAAGCTCATCATCAGGAAGCCCTACACCGGTTCCTCTTCAAGACCTCTGAAACAAGTTTACGGATTCTTCCCAACAACGGATGTCAATCTACCGACTTGTTCAGACTCTTCTCAACCTTTGAAATTAGTTTCCGGACGCTTCCCAACAACGGATGCGGCTCTATTGCTGATTCAATCTCAAGATTTCTGAAAATAGTTCACGGGTTCTCCAAGTAAACGGATGTTAACCTATCACTTGTTCAGATTCTTCTCAAGACTTCTGAAAATAGTTCACGGGTTCCCCAAGTAAACGGATGATAACCTATCGCTTGTTCAGATTCTTCTCAAGCTAACCACCACGGAAGATCGCGCTCGCCAAAATTCTCCCTATCCCCAGCGGAGTTCATCAAAATTCCCCAGCAGTAACTTATCTTTGCAAATCCCCAGCAAAGCTAAAACTTTAGTTTATCAATCCCCAGCGGAGCCAGACCATTGAACCTTCTCCCCACAGAGTTTTGGGAGGACAAATCTTGAGTTCCCCAGTGAAGTCGCCAGGGTTACTTCCACCAAGCTGAAGATTCTCAATCTTACCTCCCCAGCATGAGTCTACTAGGTTGGAACTCTCCAGTAGAGGTCATCAGGAATTCTCTTCCCCAGCAACAGCCAAGGATTTATTTTCCCCGGCAGCAGTCAAGATGCTTTTATCTTCAGCCATCTCAGATTCATTTATCCTCAGCAAGATTGGCTCATCAGCTTACATGTGCATCCATCACATTCATAAATATTGATGTCACGTACATTGCATCATGCATCATAACATTGCATACAACTAACCCTTCACCTTTTCAGGTAAGATCAGTCGACAGACAAAGATCATCTCCCAAGATTCATCCAGAAATAGTTCAGATGTGACCCGGACACGGCGACATTCTGATACTTATTCCAGATTCATCCAGACACATCATCAGGAAACCCTACACCGGTTCCTCTTCAACTTCTCAACTTCTGAATTTAGTTTACGGACGCTTCCCAACAACGGACGCGGCTCTATTGCTGATTCAACTTCAAGATTTCTGAAAATAGTTCACGGGTTCTCCAAGTAAACAGAGGTCAACCTATCGCTTGTTCAGACTCTTCGCAACCTCTGAAAATAGTTTACGGATTCTTCCCAACAACGGATGTCAATCTACCAACTTGTTCAGACTCTTCTCAAAACAGTTTACAGATTCTTCCCTACAATGGATGTCAATCTACCAACTTGTTCAGACTCTTCACAATTTTTGAAAATAGTTTACGGACATGTCCCAACAACGGATGCTGCTCTATTGCTTATTCAATCTCAGATAGTTTACAGATTCTCCAGATATGGACGTCAATCTGTTGCTTGTTCAGACCCCGATTCAGAGATGTTCCGAAACATGGGTGGCTTTCTGATACTTTTCCACTCACTATTGACATACAGTTTGACATTTCCAGATGGCATCTATAAGCCCATCCTCCTACCAGCAGTCGCCGAGTGGCATCTGTAATCCCATTCTCAGATGGCATCTCTAAGCCCATCCCCCGACAAAAATTCTATCGCACCAGATGGCATCTTTAAGCCCATCACCAAATGGCATCTTTAAGCCCATTCACCTCCACCATCATATCGCCGAGTGCAAATTTTCTGGGCACTTTAGTGTCCAATCTTCTTTTACCTTCAAGTCGCGAAAGGCAAATTTGCCAATCTAACTCTTCAGGTCCAAGAAGATTGAACAGGGGCAACTGTTGTACCCCAAAATTTGCCCTCGCATTTTTTCCCACAAGAAATCTCAGCTTCAGGCCTTTCCTGATTTTTCAAACTGGCTCAAGAATCGGACAAACAGACTTTTCTTGTCAGTCAAGCGAAATTAGGGTTTTTATTGATTTTCAGGACTCTGGATTGTTTCACAGTTGGCTTAGGGTTTTGGATGGTTTTTGGTTCAATTTTGATCAGGCGAGCGTTATTTGACATTTAATCAAGAATTAAGGTTTTATGGGCGTATTCTCAGCAAAATTAAAATTCTACAGCGCGTCGCAGTTTATTCCGAGATTCAGGTTAAAATTCGCGTTGTTTTGATTTAATCAGTGAAAGAGACAGTGGTTTGAATTCATGTTGTTTGAGCCAGTCAAAGAATATGCAGTTTGGAATTACAGTGCTTGGCAAAGAATCAGTGAAAAAGAGGATTGCGTCTGATCAGTTTTTGTGTTCGACTGTGCGTTGCTTTGAATGATGGAGACGTCAAGTTCATTTATTTTGATCAACAAGGTTTAGTTGATTATTTATGGTTCTAAGAATTAAGTATTTGAAATTTAAACTTTCATTTTATTTAATTTAAGGAATTATAAATAACAAGTAAATAATTAAAGAAAAGGAATTGAAAAGAATCAATTGAATCAATGGAATTTTTATTTCGTATTTAATAGTTGTTACAATTATTATTTGGATACAAGTATTTATTACGAAGTATTTAAAATAATAATGGTTTACAAATAATTAAATTGAAAATAAAATTCAACTATCCTACTTCTAATTCTTCATTCTTCACTTCGTTCCGGTGCTCCGTTATTCATCTGCAAAAAGAAAAGAGAAAGTCAGAAAGCAGTTAAATTAAAAAAAGACTGATAAAATTTGCTCATCATTAGAGGCCACTGACTGGGATCAGTTGACCCTCTCTGCAAATCACGGGATTTCTCCCGGTTCACAAAGAGGGAAGAGTTTTATCATAAATGGAAAATGTCAAAATGCATAATTTTTAAAATGTCAAATGCATAAATTCCAAAGTTCAAACTGCATAATCCAATTCCAACTTTCTATCAAAAGCCAAAAGAGCAATTTACTGTCAAAGTACAAATCTACTCAAGGCTGTCAAAAAAGATTTGACAAAGATTTTGGAAAGATATCAATAAAAGCGCCAAAGCTGTCAAAAGAAAGATAAAGATGCAGAGAAAAATGTGTTATGCAAGCAAGATCTTTATCATCATTTCCCAGGGCCCCTTCAGAACAAAAAAGTACAGCAGAATCATATTATAATATATTAACTGTACTATAGAGTAAGAAGAAGAGAGATAAAAGTAAGCATATGCAGGTTTTGTAGGCTGAGGCAGGACAGGCAGAGATAAGAAGAAAAATATACAAAACTGTGAACCTGCTTGAACCAAGTCCTAACCAGAACTGATAACCTGCTAGGCCACCAACAATCAGCAAAAACACAAGACTCAAAACCTGCATCATCCTTTACCAAAACAGAACCTCAAGCCTAAAATCACATAACCCTGTTAAAGTCACAAAACCAAGACTCAAACCTGCTAAAACCAAGCTTAAAACCTGCATCAGTAAAAACAAAACCCACACAAGCCAGAACCTGTCAAACATAAACCAACATAGGCCAAACTCAGAATCTGCATCAGTAAGACCATCAAACACATCCCAAAGCACAACCTGTATATACAAAACTCAAGCCATAAAACATACTGAAGCAAATCTGCAATGACCAAAACTCAAACTTCAAGCCTACTGCACTACTAAACACATACCACATACTAGAACCAATACAAAAGCACACAAATCCCAGGCCAAGTACAACCTAACAACCATTCACCTGTCAACACACCAACCTGCTAGCACAAACATAACCTGTCCAGTTCAAATCTCAAAGCATTCAAAAACCAACTCCTAAGCCTCAGAATCCCTTCATCATAGGCAATAAAACATCTCAGAAGGCATCCAACTCAACGATCGTTCAAGGGGCAAAATCAGAAGAAAGTCAGAAGAAGAGAACAAAGTTCAGGGCAACTCAACACTAGGCCCTCAGCAAACATACATCACTGGGCATTAAAACATTCCAAAGGCATCCAGTTCAAGGTAACACAGGGCAACAAGAGAAGAAGAGAGAAAGTTCGTTCAGGGGCAACAAATATCAAAGCATCACATTTCAAACTCAGGGAAGCATATTCAAAAACATACGAATTCCCAAAGGCAACATATAGTAGAAGAGAAGAGATAAAGAAGTGAGTATTGAAAGGGTTTTCAGGGCAAAGGAAAGTCATCATCAAACCCTAGAAAATGGCGAAAAGATAAAAGTACCAAACTTTCCCAAGCTAACTTCCAGCTTCGTCACCGAACCTCCGCCATCGAGCCTCCAACTGCCTCCTTCCTCTTCCTTTGTAAAGGTAAAATCTCTTTCACTTTTTTTCTTCAAAAAAACCTCGTATAAACCAGTAAACAAAAATCAAACAAATATACAACCACGACATGCAAGACGAAAAGAAAGTCAGAATGGGAATGAAAACAAGTTTCTGTACCTGACGTGAGTGAGCTCATAGAGGGAAGAGAGACTTAGGAGATGGCACGGTGGCTCTGGGCGGAGGACGGCATTTCAGCGTTCAAGACAATCGGAGAAGATAGGCGAAGACGAGCAAAACGGCGCGCTACGAACCCTAAGCCTTTTGTCCTAACTGAATAAAAACCTGAAACCCTAAATTATTCTGACCCCCACATGGGCCTGACCCGTTCTTAATTTCTCTAAAGCCCATTTATTTCCTAACAACATAAATTAGCATTTTTACAATTAACCATTTATTTCTTACTAACCTAAATTAATATTTTACAATTAACCACTTTTTTTAATACTAACTTCATTTCATTTCTTTCTTTACACTAACAAAAAACCCTTTTGTATACTAATATAGTTAAATAATACAATAATACATCAATATATTAATACAAAAAATTAGAATGTTAAACTTTCTTTATTATTAAAATACTTTTTACAAACAAATACTTTTTTCTTTCTTCTAATTTAATCCATGATTTTTATTAAAAAATATATCTTTGTACATAAATTTTTAATATAATTGGTACATATCATACATTTTTATCATATAACTAAAATTGAAAACTTTTTTTAATTAAAGTATACATTTGTACATAATAATAAAAATACATTTTCTTATACCATGTAATTAAAAATTGAAAACCTTTTTCCCCTTTCTTTTAATTAAAATGTACGTTTGTACGTAACGAATGAAAAATACTCTTTTTTTTTTATATATACATAATGAAAAAACCTAGAAATATTCTCTTTTCTCAAAACATCATTTCATAATCTAATTAAAACTTGAACATACGATTTAATTAAAAACATTTTCTTTTGTACATATTAAAAATATACAAACCCAAGATTCACTAAAACATATATTTAGGTCAAATACCCTAATACACTTCAATTTCACATGTCACACTTGTAAATAAATTACATATAATACATATACACACTTACACTTACACTTACACAATGCAAATCCATTCATATTGCTCCTACACATTTGTTTATCTTATATTTGTATATTCAATATTTACATTTGATCGCACATTCGATTTGGTTGTAACTTATTGGATACTATAAGTCTCATCCCCCTTTGTACATTTATACCCCCCACTATTTTGTAATAGCGTAGATTTTATATTTCCGCAATTTACAGTTTTCTAATTATACCATGGTTAGACCTAGGGTTTGTATGTACATAAAATCAAACGCTAGATAACCTAATACAAGACACATACATGTAATCAATACACAATCACACTTGCACCCTCTAGGGTAATCCCACATGTTGCCTTCCAAAATGGGCCATGCTTGCACGCCGAGTATCTTTGGCAAAACAAAAATCAAATGATCATAAGTCTCAAAGTGTTTCCTAAACGGAATGATCATAGTCCCTTCAAAGCAAATTGCCAAAGACACTTGGCATCATTGCATTCATGGTCCATACGATGACCCGCGCCCGTCCCGAATAAACTTCCTAAACGCAAGATTGTCCACCAATTTCAATGATGGAACAAAATTGTTAAAAGGGGTTAAAACATGACAAAAACCTTTGAGTACAATAGGGTAGACAAAAATCTTAGTTACTTGAGATCAATTTGCAAAAACACTTGCCTTCTTTTCAAAAATCACCATCCACAACACTTTCAAACAAACTCTCAAAAACATTTGAAAACATCTTTTCGAAAAGATCCACACTTTTGTAAAACACTCAATCACGAGTCAAATACATTAGTTGCCTAAGACGAGGCATCTTTTTCCAAAACATTTTCAAAAGTACCCACACACACACCATTTTCAAGCAATCAAAAATCAAGGCAAGTGATATAAAAAACCAAGTAACTAAGAGCCCATGGATAACCATGGATGAAAAGGGTGCTAATACCTTCCCTTTTCATAATCTACCCCCCGAACCCACGAAATATCTCAAAAGGTTTTTGCTGTGCTTTTTTAACCTTTCCTTTAGGATAAAATAAAAAGTCGGTGGCGACTCTTGCTCAACCGCACAAGTGCGAATACGAACGCAAAACACTAGTCAGTTCTCCCACCGTATCACACCTCCATTTCTTGTTGGGAGGCTTCTACAGCAGTCTTTTTTGGCGCCTCCGTCCTGGCAGGCAAATCGGTAGCAACTTCTTTGCCCCGAGTATCAGAGGACTCGCCAGCAGTAGTAGACACAGGAACTTGAACTGGAACATGCACACTTGCGGGTGTGATGGTGAGAGGTTTTCGGATAACTGGCGGTGCAATGTCAGGCGAGAAGAGCCTGCCACTGCGGGTAATCTTGGCGGGACCAGTGATGTTACTGATACTGGTATTGGTGTTGAACTCCTGCTTCACCCCAAGCACATACACGTCGGCCCCATAAGGCCATGTGACCGCTTTATCAGACTCATAGGGGAGAGGCCCCGGAACAGTAATAGTAATGGGTGCAACAGACATAATTTGGACTGGTTTCTTCATGGGAGCTTTGGCAGGATTGTAAATTGTGACAACAGATATTTCTTCAACGGAAACAAACAGAACATCAATTTTCTTGAACAAAATTTCCTTGCTATCCATCAGGATTTGAATGCCTGATTTCAGCAGTGGACAACCGGTAGGGATAACAGCACACAGGAGGCAACCCTTACTACAACCCGGAAATAAACCGGCTAGTAGTAAGTTCCTCTTAACAGTCAACAGAGGGGTAGCAACATCATTCACTGAAACAACATACAACTCTTCTTCAATGGCATTTACTCTATGCTGGGGCATAGGAGTAGTTATAACATTCGGCCTCTCAGGCGCTTCAAACTGAATTTCCTTCGCGTCGATAAGATCTTGCACTTTGTTTCTCAAGGCCCAGCAATCATCAGTAGTATGCCCGGGGCTATCAGAATGATAAGCACAACGGGCATTTGGGTTATACTTTGGAGATGCAGTATTAATGACCTTAGGAGCTTCTTTGGTGGTCACCAAGTTGGTTGATAACAGTTGGGGTAAAATTTGCGATAAGGTCATACTCAGTCGAGTATACTGCCTCTTGGGCCTTTCACCTCTTTGTTGATTGTACTGCTGAGGAGCAGCAACAGGTTTTGAAATGACCAGAGCATTGACGGCTTGGCGACTTTCTGGCTTGACTTGTCTTCTAGGACCATAGACGGCACTTGCTTCTTTCTTGAAAGGCCTCTTCTCAGCACTTGCAGCAACACCCTTCTGAATCTTTCCTGACTTGATGCCAGCTTCTATTCTTTCGCCTGTTAAGATCAAATCGGTAAACCCCGCGGAAGATTTACCAATCAGATGATTGAAAAATGGCCCAGATAGGGTCCCTAGAAACATATCAATAAGTTCACGATCGGTTAAAGGAGGCTGCACCCTGCCAGCCAAATCCCTCCATTTTTGTGCGTACTCTTTGAATCCCTCGCTTGTTCCTATCGACATACCCTGAAGTTGGGTACGAGTAGGGGCAAGGTCAGAATTGTATTGGTATTGTTTGTAGAAAGCGGTGGCCAAATCTTCCCAATTTCGAATGCTGGTTCCCTCTAGCTGATAAAACCACTCCAACTGAGCTCCCGAAAGGCTGTCTTGAAAGAAATGAATCCAGAGGTTTTTGTCTGCCGTATAGGGTTGAATCTTTCTCACGTAGGACCTGAGATGCATTTTTGGACAGGACAGCCCATCATACCTCACAAACACTGGCACTTTGAATTTTGGGGGAATCACAATCCCGGTAACCAAACCCAAGTCTTCAAAATCCAAACCCGGTACTCTTTATAATTCCATGGCGGTCAACCTGTCTTCTAACCCTTTGTACTTATCATCAGCTGGAGGGTATTGTAGATCAGTATAATCTTCATCCTCTTCGACCTCCTCTTCTTCCGCATCAGACTCGGAAGGTACCGCAGCTCCACCTCCTTTGCTGGTTCCTTCATCAGAGATAGGAGGAAATTCAAGCACTCTCCGAGCTTCTCCGTCAAATCTTCTCCCCAAAGTAGCCATCCCGAGTCTCTTTTTCTTCTTTTTCACTGGGTCTTTGTTCCCCAATTGAGTCTTGATATCCTCCTGACCCTTAGCCAAGGTCATCAGGAGTTGCTGGAACTGTGCATTTTGAGCTTGTAGGTCTTTGACTGTTTGCTCGAGATCCATCCTACTGTAATAAACAGCAGACAAGTAAGGAAACCTGGAATGAGACCTGCTTATGCACATGATTAATGGTATGCTTATGTATGCAATGAATTCAAGGATTTAGGACATTCAAAAATGTTTCAGACAAAGAAGAACGCACGTCATATTAATAAGAAGAAATTTGTCAGTACATAAATGCCCTATGGGCCAAATATTACAAAATAAACTTCTTAAGGCAAAAAGACATTGCGCATCCTTTTTGGTGCGATGTACGTGTTAAGGGCCTCTTGCTCATGGAGTCGGCGGGTAAGCTCTAGAACCTTCTTCTCACTGGCGTAGAAGCTAGCTTCAAAAGTATTCCGTTCTTCCTTGAGCTGAATCCAACTCTTCTGCATTTCCTCCCACGATGTAGGCATGTCTGGATGTAGGATGGTGTAGGGAACCTCTCCTTCCTTGACGGGCTCTTTAATCACAGGTAGAACATGAGGATAAGGCATCATCAGACTTTGGGCTCGGGCTCGTACCCACTTGAGATAAGGCTCAAGAGGGATGGAGTTCTTGTGTCCCAGAGTCTTGCTATCAACCTTGTTGAGTTTTCCCCAAGCTCTGATGAATCTTTGGCGAAGTCCATGCGCATCGTTGTTGAAGTGAAAAACTAGGTCAGGAATCAACATGTCATGAGGGCCATCCCTCCGTGCATATCCAAATTGTCTCAAAGCTAGGCAAGGGTTGTAGGTGATACCTCCTCTAATTCCAAGTAAAGGAACATTAGGAAATTCTCCGCAACGATCGACGATAATGACATTTTATCTGGACCGAGAACACCAATGTACATCAGAGTGAGTAAGAGTCATCAACCGTTGGGACCACCTTGACCCTTGGTCGTTCTTCAAGACAGATTGTGGAAGGTGCGAAATAAACCACCTTGCAAGGAGAGGAGTACAGCACATGAGAACACCCCTCTTTCTCATTGTTCGTGTGTAAAATGAGTGAAGGATGTCCCCAAGCAATGTTGGTATTGGATTTCTGGACAAGAAGATTTTGACGGCATTGACATCTACCAATTGGTCAGGATTTGGGAACAAGACCAACCCATAGATAAGGAGTGCCACAATTTCTTCAAAGGCTTGTAGGTCCAATGAGTTCCAACATTCTTGTGCCTTCTCAAACAAGAATTTTGCTAAGAATCCCTTGACGCCGCTTCTGGTTTCCCAATGCCCCTTGATATCGGATGGTTGTAGATGTAATGCTCGAGCAACATCTTCTGGCTTTGGTTCCTTTTCCATACCGTTGAAGGGTAGTTGATTAAGGATAGGAATTCTCAGGAGTTGAGAAAACTCCTCCAAAGTGGGCACCAACTGGTAATCGGGGAAAGTGAAACAGTGGTGAAGAGGGTCAAAGAACTGGAATAGCACTTTCATCATGTCTTCTTCAATGTTGGTGTTGACTAGGCTGAGCAGTCTACCATGTCTTTCAATGAAGGATGAGCTTTCCGGAATTCTTGAGGTGAGCTCTTTGAGTTGAGGAGAGATTCTCACAAGGTTGATTTGAATGGTGTTTTGTCGAGGAATTTCCATGACCTACAAAACCTGAACAAAGATGAAGATCCAAAACCCTTGAAATGGTTAGTGAATGCATATGATGTTTTATGATGTTTATGATGTATGCACAAAACATGTGTACAAGCAAATCACACCAAACCCTAGTTTCAGGCTTGGATGGGGTTTCATAGGTAAGTACCCTCTTGAGTGTAGTTGGCTTAAAAACCTGTCCTATAAATAGTAACCGGGTTCTAAGGAGCTCAATATCACGGGATTGTTTTCATTGTTCATTGTTTTGGTTTAGCCATTTAACTAGCGACCAAAATATTCCAAGAAAACAACCCTCAATGAGTGTAGTATCGAGTATCTACCAACTTCGGACTGCACCAAAGCCGGTCATCTCACTACCCCTAATAAAAGGCCAAGATAGTCAAGTAAGGTTCTAGGTCATTAGTGCTTAGTGACATCACTCAGCGGCCCCGTACTCTCCTTGATTGAACTCAAGGGTTACCGGTACTCACAAATATGTCGCACTAATATAGCTATTGCTTCGACCGTGTCGGTATACCCCGCACAGTTTCCACAACGTATTGCTATCTATGAATGTTTCCCAAAATCCGGGTGTAGGATTGTAAACCCAAACAATAGAGCCAATATATAAAGCAAACAATTCAAACGATTTGTCATGCAAGAGGGTGATCTAAGCCCTAAGGTTACTCCACTTTTAAATTATTCCCCAGCAGAGTCGCCAGTTCTGTGATACGGTGGGAGAACTGACTATGGTTTTGCGTTTGTTTTCGCAAATGTTTCGGTTGAGCAAGAGTCGCCACCGACTTTTTATTTTATCCTAAGGAAAGGTTTAAAAAGCACAACAAAAACCTTTGAGATTTTTCTTGGGTTCGGGAGTAGATTATAGAAAGGGAAGGTATTAGCACCCTTTCTATCCGTGGTTATCCATGGGCTTTTAGTTACTTGCTTAGATCACTTGCCTTTTGTTTTCAATTGTTTGAAATGGTGCTTGTGTGTGTGGGTTTGAAAATGTTTTGAAAAGATGCCAATGTGGTGGCAACCTTTGTAATGATCCATGTTGGGATGTATACAAAGGTGTATGTCTTTTGAAAAAGGTTTTCATTTGTTTTTTGAAAGTTGTTTTGAAAGTATTGTGAGGTGTGGTTTTAGAAAAATAGGCAAGTGTTTTGTTTTTACAAGTTTGATTCAAGTAACTAAGAGGTTATCTACTCCTAAATTTCTCAAAGTTTATTGCTATGTTTTAACCCTTTTAATAAGTTTGTTCCGCCATTGTATTTGGTGGACAATCTCATGTTAGGATGTGAAAGGGACGGGCGCGGGTCATCGTTTAGACCATAATTGCAATGGTGCTAAGTATCTTTGGGCAATTTTCTTTAAGGGACTTGATCATTTATTTAGGCAACATTTGGAAAGCGTCATCGAGGGACTACGATCATTTGATTTGTTTGTTTTGCCCAAAGAGACCTAACATGCAATATGGCCCAATTTTGAAAGGCAACAAGTGGAATACCCTAAGGGTGCAAGTGTGATATGTGTTGTCCATATTTCATGCTCATTCATCTTGAAATTAGGTCAAGCTATTTTGTTCTTTTTATTTGCATATAAACCCTAATTCTAGCATGATATATTTAGAAAGCGTTTTAAAGTGCGAAAAATAAAATCCCTACACTATTACAACACAATATGGGAAGGGGGGTACAAATGTTTCAAATGGGGGATATTTAGAGAAAAAATTAAACCTAGCTATTACATCATTTTTTTTGAATATTTACAATATAATTAAAGGCATAAATTGAATAGAAATAAAACAAATATGCAAGAATGTAAAAAAAAGTTTTTATATGTATGAAAAAAAAGTATTATTTATGTCACAAAAATAAAAATAAAAGTATTTTTTGGAGTATTTTCATATTTAGGTCAAAATCCTAGTTTACAAAATAAAATGCATTATTTATTCAATATATACAATATTTATTATTTACATACAAAAATAAAATAAAAATGAAGTCTATTTGTGAAAAATGTATTTTTAATGTTAAATATTAATAAAATAAAATATGTATATTTTTGGTATTTTATTCTAAGTATACTAATGTATATGTATTTATTTATATTATTTACAAAATATGTATTATATATACTAATTAATAATATTTAATATTTAAATAAAAAAAGGGGTATTTTTTCTATCAAATATTTTCAGAAAGTAGAACAAAATAAAAGTGTATAAAAATGTATTTGCACTATTTTAGTATTTTAAATAAAAAAGTATATGTATTTATTTATTTATGTACAAACTAAAAGAAAAATCAAATAAATGCCTAATAAATTCAAAAATGGTGAGAAAAATATTTTTTATATTTTTAATATCATGAGAAAAAATAAATAAGTCAATCCAAAAAAGAAAAAGTCAAAAAACATTAAAAATAAACCAAATGGGCTCAGGGGGTTCAGAAGCAATTGTATGGTGTGAAAAGGAAATACAAAGCAAGCCTAGCCCAGATAACCTTTCTTCAACCTCTGGCCAGAAAATATCAAAAAAACGCGCGCCTTGTTCCACCATTCAAACATCCTGGTTCCTGGCTTGTTAATGAAAACTCACAACATAAAAAATGTTCAGCATCAAGAGACGAATCCAACTATATGCAGAACTTGTCTTAACTCTCTAAGATGAGAGAGAATTTCTTCTCCCCCAAATCCTGACCTAGATTTTCTTCCATGTTCAGACTCAAATTTCTTGCAACACACATAATATAAATAAAATCTAATTTTATGGGCATGTTCAGGGCAATGATTGTGACATATTCTCTTCACAAACCTAAAGCTAACAATGCCTAATAAGAGAGATACGAGTTCATGAACTTACCTGTTCAGTTGTACTTCTATCTGGCAATGGAGAAGCTTTCAGTGCAAGGTGATGATTGGTATAGCTTCCTTGAGGTCCAGGGATGCTATTCCAATATTTATTTTGCCTTGAGACACCTTGAATCGAGCTGTGGACCTTCAACTGCAAAATGAGAAAGTGAAAATGGTGGAACTTGTTAGAGGAATTACATGTCGTGTTTTAGGTTTTGGTTAGCTTGCATAGATGATAGGGAAGGTGTGTGACCTGGTTTGGGCAAGAAAGCTTGAAAGGAAAGAGAGATGGCACTCAAACTGCAGGCCCTGCCCTGTTCTTGCAGTTTGAAGGTGATTCTGGGAATGGGAGTGTATGAGGGATCTTAGGGTCGTGTACTAGCTCAGTTGGTATCCCTTGAATGTGTTTCACCAGTTTGCTTAAGTGTTTGTAAGCTGATATGAGAGTTGGTACAAGTTATGCTATGTTTCTTGAACTTTAAGCAAGCAATGGTCACTTTGTGCTTCTAGCCTGTACAGGCCCCCATACTATACTGCATACACTGGCCTTGATCAGTGCAATGTGTCTCATAACTTGTGCCAAGAAGATTTCAAGTGTACTTGCTTGGATTTGCATTTGACATAAAGTGAAACTTTTCTAAAATGGATATTATGCTTTATCTATAAATGGATTAATCTTCTAGGCAATGCTTGAACACACAAAACATGGTCTTGGCACAAAGGTTTGGCATTAAATTTATGAGTGTAATTGAGATAAAAGGCCTGTAATCAAGTGGCATGCTGAGTTTTGAAAATGCATAGTGTTATGAACATGTAACTTGGCCTAATCAAAAGTGAGTTTTTGCTATATTGTGAAATTCGATTCTCCCTAACCATGAGGTTGTTTGAGAAGTTCTTGGACATTTTAGAAAGCTTGGAATGTATACTACAATCCATCTTTGAAATGAAAATTGAAATTCCAAGTGGAAGTGTATGGAAAATGGCCTTGAAGTTAGGTAGAAAACCTTGCCAAAATAGGTTAAAATTTCACTAAGTTAAGAATGGTTTAGTACCCTTATTCAAAAAATTGTAACTTGAGATACAAGCCTCATTTGGGAAAACTTTGTGAATCAAAGTTGTAGATTATGCAACAAGCTACAACTTTCATGTTTTGACTTTTGTTTGAATCCAAATAGATCTTGGTGAGAAAGTGGGGCAAAGTTGGGAAAAAAATTAGGGTTTTCCATAACTTAGAAAAATTCTAAGTTATGAAAAATTCCCATTTCAAACCATAATTTGCAATTTTTGATTTCTTGGTGAACAAGTTTCATGATTTGGCATGTTTTGGTGAAAAATGAATCTTGACTCTTGATTTTGACCAAAAAGTCAAAGTTTGACTTTTCAGTATACAGTCAAAATTGATCAATTGACTGAGAAATTCAACTATCAATCTTGTGTGTTGTACCCCAAAATTTGCCCTCGCATTTTTCCTCAAGAAATCTCAGCTTCAAACATTTCCTGACTTTTCAAACTGGCTCAAGAATCGGACAAACGGACTTTTCTTGACAGTCAAGCAGAATTAGGGTTTTACTGATTTTCAGAGCTCTGAATTGTTTCATACAGTGGGCTTAGGGTTTAGTTGATTTTTGGTTCAATTTTGATCAAGCGAGCGTGATTTGGCATTTAATCGGGAATTAGGGTTTTATGGGCATATTCTCAGAAGAATTTAAATTCCACAGCACTTTGCGGTTTATTTCAAGATTCGGATTAAAATTCACGTTATCTTGGTTTAATCAGCAAAAGAGACAGTGGTGTAAATTCAGTTTGTTTGGGCCAATCAAAGAAGGTGTGCAGTTTGGATTTACAGTACTTGCAAAGAATCAGTGTTTATGACAAATCAGTAAGAGGAGGCAATTGGTTTGAATTCATCAGTCAAAAGATATGTGCAGTATTGGATTCACAGTGTTTATGCGTTTGATCAGTCCATTTGGGTTAATTGCTGCTTTGCTTTGGATGTTGAATAAGACAGGATTAATTGATCAATGTTGTTTTATTTTAGTTATTTATTATTCTGAAATTGAATGATTGAATTTATTTTTCAATTGTTTTAATTCTAAGAATTTTAAATAAATAAATAAACAATAAAGAAAATTAGAATTAATTGGATGATTTAGATTTTATTAATAATTGAATTATTTGTACAAATTGTTGTTTATAATTTAAATTATGAACAATAATATACATTAATTTAAATATTACATAAAATTAAAACTATCCTATTTTCTAATATTCTTCATTCTTCACTCCGCTCCGGTGCTCCATTTTTTATCTGCGAAAAGAACAAGAAAAGTCAGAAAGCAGTTAATTAAAAGACAGTTAAAATTGCTCATCATTAGGGGCCACTGACTGGGATCAGTTGACCCTCTCTGCAAATCACGGGATTTCTCCCGGTTCACAGAGAGGGAAGATTTTTTATTCATGAATGCAAATGTCAAAAATGCATAAGTTACAAATTTCAAGCTGCATAGAAATTCAAAATCCAAAATCCAAACTAAACTGAAAAATTCAATCTCAACTTTCTATCCAAAGCAAAGGCACTACTGTCAAAATACTCAAAGTTTACTCAAAGTCCACTCAAAGAAAATCAAGAAAGTACTCAAAAGCTGTAAAAGAAGATTTTTGGAAAAGATATCAAAATGCAAAGTCAGATCCAAACTGTCAAAAGAGAGATAAAGAAGATGCAGAAAATGTGTTATGCAAGCTAAACATCTTAAATCATCATTTCCCATAGTAGGCCCCTTCAGAGCAAGTACAGAATAATAACATTATAAAATTCTAAGCTGTACTTTAGGAGAGAAGAAAAAGAGATAAAGCAAGCATAGACAGGGTTTAGGCATAGTTCAGGCATAGACAGTAGGAGCAAGACATAAAAGATTATACAAATCCATAAGCAACTCAGTTCAGCAGCAGTTCAGAGGATATAGAAGAGAAAAAAAATATACAAAACACAATCAGACCTCATACCAAGACCATAACCTTAAAAACCAAACATACAACCACTACTGTCCAGAACCATCAAACACAACTCTGCATAACACAAGGAGACAGAAGCCAATATAGAGAAGTAAGGTTAGAAGAAAGAAGAGAGATACAAACTCAGTTCAGCAGCAGGCAAAGAGAAGAAAAAAAGATACAAAAAACTAATACCCTGTCATAACCAAAATCTATTAAACCTGAGCAGCCAAGCAAACATACAACCACTACTGTCCAGAACCACCAAACAGATAACCTGAAAATACAACCTCAAATTTCAAAGATTCAAAAAGAAACCTGAGATACCAGTACCCAAAACCTGCATCAGGCCTCAACCTTCAAACACACAAAAACCTGATAAGCAAAAACTAACACCCTGTCATAGCCTGATACCTGCCCAAACAGATAACCTGAACAACCATAATCATAAAACACATAACCTGCAAACTGTGAATCAAAAACCAGTTTAACAACCTCAAGCTTCAAAACTGAAACCACATAAGTTATCAAACCCTTTTCAAAAAACTCAAAAACTAAAACTTCATACCAGAATCACCACCCCTATTGCCAAGTCTCAAGCCAAAACTCCCTGTCAAAAAAACCTGATATACTAGTGCTAAAACTGTCAAGCATAACCAAACACATAATCCCTCAAGTTATCAAGCCAGCCATTGTAAAAGATAAGCTTAAGGCCTTTCAAAACTTCAAAGCTCCACAAAGGGCATCAAACCTTCAAGCCCTCAGAATCTTGGATTCATCATGGGGCGAGGAAAAAACATGTTAAATTAGGCAACACAAAACAAGCATATAGCCTCTCAAGAAGAAGAAGAAAGAAGCAACTCAATATCCAGGGCAACAAGAACCCTCAGAATGCTGGATTCATCATAGGCGAGGAGGAAACACGTTAAATCAAGGCAACACGAGAGAGGAAGAGCTAGCAAGCAACTCAAATCATTCAGAACAACAACTCAAAAGCGTAACTTGTCAAAACCTACTGTCAAGCACGAAACCAATTCCTAAGCCCTCAGTACAAGCATCATTGGGCATCTCAAAGCACACATAGGCAAATCGTCCAAGAAAGCAACCAACAATCCAAAGGCAACACATAGTGGAAGAAGAAGATAAAGAAGTGAGGAATTAAAGGGTTCTCAGTATACATCATCAAAACCCTAATATAGCAAAGAACGAAAATACCAGGAAAGCATCAAAAGCAAGCTCAAAGCTTCCTCACGCCGTTCCGGCCTCCTAAGCATCACGCTCTCCGCCTCTCCTCCATCTCCCAAACGAAGGTAGCCATTCTTCTCCCTCTTTCTTCTTCACCACCTCATAATATCACAGGTTTAAGAATCAAAGTTCAAACTAAAACAACGCATGTAATTCATAAAAGAAAAAGGAACATAAAGATCAAAACCAAACCTCGTGCACCAAGATTGCTGAGTCCGCGCCATGGAGGGAAGAGAGGGTTGGACGATGACATTGGTGGCCGGATGGGGAATCGCTCAGGAGCTGTGATCAGAAGACGAACGCGCCGTCGCTGCTTCGCTAACCCTAAAACGTTCATTACCAAACTGAACCAATTCCCTAACCCTAATTTCGCCTTTGGTTTGATATGGGCTCGACCCGTTTCTGCTTTCCCCAAAGCCCATCAAAGGAATCATTAACATTTTCTAACCAAACATTTTCCTTAATACTAACCAACTGTCTTTGTAATATATAAACTCTTTTTGTCACAAAATCATGTAAATAATAAACACTTTTACATCATATACTTGAAATTAAAATGACCCTCTTTTTTTTAACTAAAGATATATTTTGTATATAGCAATTTAATTAAATTTCTAAATACACTTTAAAATACATTTTTGTATCATATAAGTTAAAGTATCCTTTTTTAAGTATATTTGTACATAAAAATAAAATACCTTTCTTAACACACATAATTTAATACTTTTTGTACATACATTTTAAAACATTAATTTTGTACATATTATACATTTTTTTATATACATAATTAAAATTGAAACTTTTCAATTAACATACACATTTGTACATAACAATTTAAATACACATTTTTTCTAATATTGAAATTCACAAACATTTGACTAAAAATACTTTTTTAAAACTTAACATTTAATCAAAACACTTTCTTTTTTTCTTTTGTACATAATTAAACATACAAAAATCAAAGATTCATTTAAAATACATTTATCTAGGTCAAACCCTAATACGACTCAATTTCACATTTCGCACTTGTTGCACAATTCACATACATATACACTTGTACACTTACACCAAATACATTCACATTGCCCTATACACATTTTTATCTTATATTTGTATATTCGATATTTACATTTGATTGCGACATTCGATTTGGTTGTAACTTATTGGATACTATAAGTCTCATCCCCTTGTACATTTATACCCCCACTCCCGGACACTATTTTGTAATAGCGTAGATTTACGTTCCGCAATTTACAGTTTTCCAATTATACCATGGTTAGACCTAGGGTTTGTATGTACATAAAATCAAACGCTAGATAACCTAATACAAGACAAATACATGTAATCAATACACAATCACACTTGCACCCCCTAGGGTAATCCCACATGTTGCCTTCCAAAATGGGCCATGCTTGCACATCGAGTATCTTTGGCAAAACAAATCAAATGATCATAAGTCTCAAAGTGTTGCCTAAACGGAATGATCATAGTCCCTTCAAAACAAATTGCCAAAGACACTTGGCATCATTGCATTCATGGTCCATACGATGACCCGCGCCCGTCCCGAATAAACTTCCTAAACGCAAGATTGTCTACCAATTTCAATGGTGGAACAAAATTGTTAAAAAGGGGTTAAAACATGACAAAAACCTTTGAGTACAATAGGGTAGACAAGACTCTTAGTTACTTGAGATCAAACTTGCAAAAACACTTGCCTCATTTTCAAAAACCACAATCCACAACACTTTCAAACAAACTCTCAAAAAAAAAAACATTTGAAAACATCTTTTCAAAAAGATTCACACTTTTGTAAAACACTCAAACACGAGTCAAATACATTAGTTGCCTAAGACAAGGCATCTTTTTCCAAAACATTTTCAAAAAGCACCCACACACACACCATTTTCAAAGCAATCGAAAAACAAGGCAAGTGATCTAAAAAACCAAGTAACTAAGAGCCCATGGATAACCATGGATGAAAAGGGTGCTAACACCTTTCCTTTTCATAATCTACCCCCCCGAACCCATGAAATATCTCAAAAGGTTTTTGCTGTGCTTTTTTAACCTTTCCTTTAGGATAAAATAAAAAGTCGGTGGCGACTCTTGCTTAACCGCACAAGTGCGAATACGAACGCAAAACCTCAAGTCAGTTCTCCCACCGTATCACAGAACTGGCGACTCTGCTGGGGAGAATTCTAAAAGTGGAGTAACCTTAGGGTTTAGATCACCTTTGTCTTCAATTGTTTGCTTTGTTTGCTTTTATATTTGTGGGCTTTGCATCGGAGTTTCATAGATCCTAACCCGGATCTGGGATATACCCTTTTTTAGGTAGCATAATCTGTGAGGGACCTGTCCGGCGTAGACCGACATGGGTGAAGCAGTGGCTACGTTGGTGTGGCATCTTAGTCTGTACCTATATCCCTTGTGTTGTAACGGGGAGAATATAGGTCTTCTAAGGGGTCATTAAACACCAACCAACCTTAGAATCCTAAATTGACCAACTTGGCTATTAGGACAGTAGCAGTATGCTACACTCATTGAGGCTAAACTCTCGAGATGGTTCTGGCCGCGAGAAAAGATTGCGATGCTGGAGTTATGACCGATTGAGGGTAGCCAATGATATGAGATCCTCTAGAACCCGGTTACTTTTGATAGGACAGGTTTTAACCAACAAACTGAAAGAGGGTAGTACCTGAACCTCATGCAAGCCTAAACCTAAGGCCTTGTGTGCTTTGTGTGAATATTGTTTGCCTGTATATACAATTGCTTGCTTTTCGCATACATGTACATGACATCATAACATCATACCATAGCATTCTAGCATTTTCAATAACCATTTCAAGGATCTCGAGGGTTCTGTTGATGCAGGATTACGTCGAGCCAGACGCCTATCATGGGGCAAGAGGTTTCTCCTCTAACCAATCCAATCAAAGTTCAAGTACAACAACTTGAATCAGTGGCTATGACCCACTCGACATGGTGAGCTTGATTCTCGTGGAAAGACATCCACTGATACAAAGTTCTCCAACCAAAAGATCAAGTACAACAACTTGAATCAGTGGCTATGACCCACTCGACATGGTGAGCTTGATTCTCGTGGAAGGACGTCCACCGGTACAGAGATCTCCAATCCAAGAGCGGAGTTCAACCTCTAACATTTTCTTGTGTTTACCCCAAGAGATCCTTGAAAGCATGCATCCACATATCATGCATTGCATTTTGACAATCTTTCCTTTTTCAGGTTTCCTTACTCTCCTGCTGTTTATTTCAGCAAGAGATGGCTCTAGAACGGTCTGTCAAAGACATCCAAGACCAGACTGCTCAGCTGCAGGAGATGTTCCTGAACTTGTCTCTGGGGCAAGAAGAGATGAAAGCTCTCCTCACCAAGGGCTTGGGGAATTCCAACAATGCCAGGAGTGATCAGATTGCGGAGCTGCAGTTTGATCTGACAACACTGAGGACTCAAATGATGGGACAGTTGGTGGGCCAGATGGCTCTCATCCAAGACTTATCCCAAAGACAAGAGGAACTCAGAGTTCTTGTCCGCCAACTGCTTCCAAACAACCAACTGGGGCAAACATCTGAGGTCGAAGAGCAAGTCACCGCTCAGCCTCCACCCACTCAAGAAGACAAGGGGAAAGCTCCTTTGCTAGCTTCAGGACCACAATCCCATCAACAACCTCGTCAGCGTCAGCGGGGCAATCGGCGTAAACAAGAAAAGTCGGGAAGACAGTTTACGGAGACTGAAATACCATCATTCTTCATACTGAAGCGCCTGTTGGAGGTCAATTTGCTTGCTGTAAAGGACCCTCCTCAAAAGCTCAACATCTCCTCTCCTCACTTTAATCCCGACGCATTCTGTGTTTACCACTCCTGCAGCCCGGGGCACAGTACCAACGACTGTTGGGCCTTGAAGAACAAGATTCAAGATCTGATCGACATTGGGGTGCTGGAATTCATGCCAGACGGCGAGATGAAGATCTTCCGTTAAAGGATTCTCCGCTTGAAGTGACGAAATTCGAATTGAAAGACTTTTGCTTCTTTTTTGAATTTTCAAAGTTGTAATTTCTTTTGCTGTCAAACAATTATTTGTTGATGTTAAACTCTGTTTTCATTAATGCATTGCATATGTTTGTCTTGAATTCATCCATTCGTTTCACTAATGTTATGCTTTTCTTTATGATATTTGACTCTTGATAAAAAGCTGTGAGCCTTTAGAGGGAGGATGACGAAACAATATCGTGATCTTATACAGTATGCTTTTGAACAGACCTTGCTGATGATGTACAGGCATCTCTTTCAATTCCCAAACACTGGAGTTATAAGGAAGTTAATCCCTAGTCAACCCCTTCGAGCCAAAGAAGTAGGAGTTTCCCGTTCTAAACAATCGAAACCTTTGATATAAACCTGGGGCAGGGTAGTATCTCAGTTAATTCAAAAGAAAACGCGCATTGAAGTCGCAAACTCTCAGTTCGTAATACAACGAACGACGTCAAAAAAGAAAGCATTCCTTCGGAATCAAAAGACGAGGGTGGTTCCCTATCACATAGACAGTCAATCTCTCAAAAGAGAAAAGCCCACCAAGCCAAAACCTATGAAGGAGGATTAAGAAAGCTGGGGCATCCCGCTGACAGTAATCCCGAAAACGGTAACAGTCAGGCAAAAGTTAGGGATAACAAATCAAAATCAAAATAGTGAGGTCATTACAAAATCCTCAACAACATGAAAAATGTTGGAAAAGAAAACAGAGATAATGACTGTCTCCCAAATTCAAACTGGTGAACCATCGCCCAAAAGTCGTTCCAAACTCAAAACAGAGTGCGACGCACAATTAACTGAGCTTAGGTTGAAGAACATCACGAAGAGCGGGTGGGTACAAATATACTTTGAGCCTTTATCCTTTGTTTCTTAAACCGTGAACCAGGCCACGTTACAACCCTTCAAAAGTCCTAATTGAAGCATGGGTTAGTTCGAAAGCATACTGTTACAAAAGGTATCCTGACTCCTGTAGGGCTTTGCTCTAAATCTCGTGTTAACTTGCCTTATGAAAAGTTTTCTGCTAAAAACGCATTTTTCAAAACTTCAAGACAAACATAAACTTTGCATTATTCGAATATCACTGTCTGCATTTGACCCTTTTATTTGACAGCGAAGAAATTCATGCAGCGAATGTTCGGAGGAACGAAAACTCTCTCAGTAAGTCTAAATCACTTCAAGAGGATAACACTCCCATCAAATCTCCTATCAGCAAGGGGCACGACATGTCACAGTTCAATTAACCTGGGGCAGTCCAGTCAAGGTCCAACAGATCTTTCAAAGTACAGTTAACCTGGGGCAGTCCAGTCAAATTTCAAGAAATCTCTCAATATGCAGGGTAATCTGATTCAAGATTCCTTCATCACCACTTGGGGCATTCGAATGTCAAAAGTGTTCAACAAATCAACTACAACATTTCCAGACTCGACTCCTGTATCTAGCCAGGGCATGTCTGAAGAGTTTGAAGATTCGACTCCTGTATCCAGCCAGGGCATATCTGTTGACGACTATTTCCAGATTCGACTCCTGTATCCAGCCAGGGCATATCTGTTGACTACATTTCCAGACTCGACTCCTGTATCTAGCCAGGGCATGTCTGAAGAGTTTAAAGATTCGACTCCTGTATCCTGCCAGGGCATATCTATCAACTATCACCTTTCCAGATTCGACTCCTGTATCCAGCCAGGGCATATCTGTTGACTACATTTCCAGACTCGATTCCTGTATCTAGCCAGGGCATGTCTGAAGAGTTTGAAGATTCGACTCCTGTATCCTGCCAGGGCATATCTATCAACTATCACCTTTCCAGATTCGACTCCTGTATCCAGCCAGGGCATGTCTGAAGAATTCCAGATCAACACCTGCAACAACCCAGGAAACATCTGTGAACGACCGATTGTAGACCTACACCTGTAATAAACCAGGATTTTATCTACATCACCACTTGGGGCATTCGAATGTCAAAAGTGTTCAAAACCCGACGCAGTTTTACACAAGCTCATCATCAGGAAACCCTACACCGGTTCCCCTTCAAGATTTCTGAAACAGTTTACGGATTCTTCCCAACGACGGATGCCAATCTACCAACTTGTTCAGACTCTTCTCAAACCGTTGAAATTTAGTTTACGGACGCTTCCCAACAACGGATGCGGCTCTGTTGCTGATTCAACTTCAAGATTTCTGAAAACAGTTCACGGGTTCTCCAAATAAACGGATGTTAACCTATCGCTTGTTCAGATTCTTCTCAAGCTAACAACCACGGAAGATCGCACTCGCCAGAATTCTCCCTATCCCCAGCGGAGTCCATCAACCCCCAGCGAGGCCAAACCATTGAACCTTCTCCCCACAGAGTTTTGGGAGGGCAAATCTTGAGTCCCCCAGTGAAGTCTCCAGAGTTATTTCCCATCAAGCCGAAGATTCTCAACCTGGCCTCCCCCAGCATGGGTCTCTTAGTTTGGACCCCCCAGTAGAGGTCATCAGGGATTCTCTTCCCCAGCGACAGCCAAGGATTTATTTTCCCCGGCGGCAGTCAAGACGCTTTTATCTTCAGCCATCTCGGATTCATGTATCCTCGGCAGGATTAGCTCATCAGCTTACAAGCGCATTCATTACATTCATATCATAAACATTAATGTCACATACATTGCATCATGCATCATAACATTACATACAACTAACCCTTTGCCTTTTCAGGAAAGATCAGTCGACAGACACAGATCATCTCCCGAGATTCATCCAGAAATAGTTCAGATGTGACCCAGACACGGCGACATTCTGATACTTATTCCAGATTCATTCAGACGCATCAGCAGAAACCCTACACCGGTTCCTCTGCAACTTCAAGACTTCTGAAACAAGCTTACGGATTCTTCCCTACAACGGATGTCAATCTACCGATTTGTTCAGACTCTTCTCAACTTTCGAAGACAGTTTACGGATTCTTCCCTACAACGGATGTCAATCTACCAACTGATTCAGACTCTTCACAATTTTTGAAAATAGGTTACGGACGCTTCCCAACAACGGACGCTGCCCCATTGCTTGTTCAGTCCCAACTCCTGAAAATAGTTTACAGATTCTCCAAGACATGGACGTCAATCTGTCGCTTGTTCGGACCCCGATTCAGAGATGTCCCAAAACATGGATGCCCTTCTGACACTTGTCCACTCACCATTGACCTACAGTTCAACATCACCATATGGCATCTATAAGCCCATCCTCCTACCAGCAGTCGCCGAATGGCATCTTTAAGCCCATTCTCAGATGGCATCTCTAAGCCCATCCCCCGACAAAATTCTCTCGCACCAGATGGCATCTTTAAGCCCATCACCAAATGGCATCTTTAAGCCCATTCACCTCCACCGTCACATCGACGAGCGCAAATTTTCTGGGCACATTAGTGTCCAATCTCCTTTTACCTTCAAGTCGCGAAAGGCAAACTTGCCAATCTAACTCTTCAGGTCAAAGAAGATTGAACAGGGGCAACTGTTGTACCCCAAAATTTGCCCTCGCATTTTTCCTCAAGAAATCTCAGCTTCAAACATTTCCTGACTTTTCAAACTGGCTCAAGAATCGGACAAACGGACTTTTCTTGACAGTCAAGCAGAATTAGGGTTTTACTGATTTTCAGAGCTCTGAATTGTTTCATACAGTGGGCTTAGGGTTTAGTTGATTTTTGGTTCAATTTTGATCAAGCGAGCGTGATTTGGCATTTAATCGGGAATTAGGGTTTTATGGGCATATTCTCAGAAGAATTTAAATTCCACAGCACTTTGCGGTTTATTTCAAGATTCGGATTAAAATTCACGTTATCTTGGTTTAATCAGCAAAAGAGACAGTGGTGTAAATTCAGTTTGTTTGGGCCAATCAAAGAAGGTGTGCAGTTTGGATTTACAGTACTTGCAAAGAATCAGTGTTTATGACAAATCAGTAAGAGGAGGCAATTGGTTTGAATTCATCAGTCAAAAGATATGTGCAGTATTGGATTCACAGTGTTTATGCGTTTGATCAGTCCATTTGGGTTAATTGCTGCTTTGCTTTGGATGTTGAATAAGACAGGATTAATTGATCAATGTTGTTTTATTTTAGTTATTTATTATTCTGAAATTGAATGATTGAATTTATTTTTCAATTGTTTTAATTCTAAGAATTTTAAATAAATAAATAAACAATAAAGAAAATTAGAATTAATTGGATGATTTAGATTTTATTAATAATTGAATTATTTGTACAAATTGTTGTTTATAATTTAAATTATGAACAATAATATACATTAATTTAAATATTACATAAAATTAAAACTATCCTATTTTCTAATATTCTTCATTCTTCACTCCGCTCCGGTGCTCCATTTTTTATCTGCGAAAAGAACAAGAAAAGTCAGAAAGCAGTTAATTAAAAGACAGTTAAAATTGCTCATCATTAGGGGCCACTGACTGGGATCAGTTGACCCTCTCTGCAAATCACGGGATTTCTCCCGGTTCACAGAGAGGGAAGATTTTTTATTCATGAATGCAAATGTAAAAAATGCATAAGTTACAAATTTCAAGCTGCATAGAAATTCAAAATCCAAAATCCAAACTAAACTGAAAAATTCAATCTCAACTTTCTATCCAAAGCAAAGGCACTACTGTCAAAATACTCAAAGTTTACTCAAAGTCCACTCAAAGAAAATCAAGAAAGTACTCAAAAGCTGTAAAAGAAGATTTTTGGAAAAGATATCAAAATGCAAAGTCAGATCCAAACTGTCAAAAGAGAGATAAAGAAGATGCAGAAAATGTGTTATGCAAGCTAAACATCTTAAATCATCATTTCCCATAGTAGGCCCCTCCAGAGCAAGTACAGAATAATAACATTATAAAATTCTAAGCTGTACTTTAGGAGAGAAGAAAAAGAGATAAAGCAAGCATAGACAGGGTTTAGGCATAGTTCAGGCATAGACAGTAGGAGCAAGACAGAAAAGATTATACAAATCCATAAGCAACTCAGTTCAGCAGCAGTTCAGAGGATATAGAAGAGAAAAAAAATATACAAAACACAATCAGACCTCATACCAAGACCATAACCTTAAAAACCAAACATACAACCACTACTGTCCAGAACCATCAAACACAACTCTGCATAACACAAGGAGACAGAAGCCAATATAGAGAAGTAAGGTTAGAAGAAAGAAGAGAGATACAAACTCAGTTCAGCAGCAGGCAAAGAGAAGAAAAAAAGATACAAAAAACTAATACCCTGTCATAACCAAAATCTATTAAACCTGAGCAGCCAAGCAAACATACAACCACTACTGTCCAGAACCACCAAACAGATAACCTGAAAATACAACCTCAAATTTCAAAGATTCAAAAGAAACCTGAGATACCAGTACCCAAAACCTGCATCAGGCCTCAACCTTCAAACACACAAAAACCTGATAAGCAAAAACTAACACCCTGTCATAGCCTGATACCTGCCCAAACAGATAACCTGAACAACCATAATCATAAAACACATAACCTGCAAACTGTGAATCAAAAACCAGTTTAACAACCTCAAGCTTCAAAACTGAAACCACATAAGTTATCAAACCCTTTTCAAAAAACTCAAAAACTAAAACTTCATACCAGAATCACCACCCCTATTGCCAAGTCTCAAGCCAAAACTCCCTGTCAAAAAAACCTGATATACCAGTGCTAAAACTGTCAAGCATAACCAAACACATAATCCCTCAAGTTATCAAGCCAGCCATTGTAAAAGATAAGCTTAAGGCCTTTCAAAACTTCAAAGCTCCACAAAGGGCATCAAACCTTCAAGCCCTCAGAATCTTGGATTCATCATGGGGCGAGGAAAAAACATGTTAAATTAGGCAACACAAAACAAGCATATAGCCTCTCAAGAAGAAGAAGAAAGAAGCAACTCAATATCCAGGGCAACAAGAACCCTCAGAATGCTGGATTCATCATAGGGCGAGGAGGAAACACGTTAAATCAAGGCAACACGAGAGAGGAAGAGCTAGCAAGCAACTCAAATCATTCAGAACAACAACTCAAAAGCGTAACTTGTCAAAACCTACTGTCAAGCACGAAACCAATTCCTAAGCCCTCAGTACAAGCATCATTGGGCATCTCAAAGCACACATAGGCAAATCGTCCAAGAAAGCAACCAACAATCCAAAGGCAACACATAGTGGAAGAAGAAGATAAAGAAGTGAGGAATTAAAGGGTTCTCAGTATACATCATCAAAACCCTAATATAGCAAAGAACGAAAATACCAGGAAAGCATCAAAAGCAAGCTCAAAGCTTCCTCACGCCGTTCCGGCCTCCTAAGCATCACGCTCTCCGCCTCTCCTCCATCTCCCAAACGAAGGTAGCCATTCTTCTCCCTCTTTCTTCTTCACCACCTCATAATATCACAGGTTTAAGAATCAAAGTTCAAACTAAAACAACGCATGTAATTCATAAAAGAAAAAGGAACATAAAGATCAAAACCAAACCTCGTGCACCAAGATTGCTGAGTCCGCGCCATGGAGGGAAGAGAGGGTTGGACGATGACATTGGTGGCCGGATGGGGAATCGCTCAGGAGCTGTGATCAGAAGACGAACGCGCCGTCGCTGCTTCGCTAACCCTAAAACGTTCATTACCAAACTGAACCAATTCCCTAACCCTAATTTCGCCTTTGGTTTGATATGGGCTCGACCCGTTTCTGCTTTCCCCAAAGCCCATCAAAGGAATCATTAACATTTTCTAACCAAACATTTTCCTTAATACTAACCAACTGTCTTTGTAATATATAAACTCTTTTTGTCACAAAATCATGTAAATAATAAACACTTTTACATCATATACTTGAAATTAAAATGACCCTCTTTTTTTTAACTAAAGATATATTTTGTATATAGCAATTTAATTAAATTTCTAAATACACTTTAAAATACATTTTTGTATCATATAAGTTAAAGTATCCTTTTTTAAGTATATTTGTACATAAAAATAAAATACCTTTCTTAACACACATAATTTAATACTTTTTGTACATACATTTTAAAACATTAATTTTGTACATATTATACATTTTTTTATATACATAATTAAAATTGAAACTTTTCAATTAACATACACATTTGTACATAACAATTTAAATACACATTTTTTCTAATATTGAAATTCACAAACATTTGACTAAAAATACTTTTTTAAAACTTAACATTTAATCAAAACACTTTCTTTTTTTCTTTTGTACATAATTAAACATACAAAAATCAAAGATTCATTTAAAATACATTTATCTAGGTCAAACCCTAATACGACTCAATTTCACATTTCGCACTTGTTGCACAATTCACATACATATACACTTGTACACTTACACCAAATACATTCACATTGCCCTATACACATTTTTATCTTATATTTGTATATTCGATATTTACATTTGATTGCGACATTTGATTTGGTTGTAACTTATTGGATACTATAAGTCTCATCCCCTTGTACATTTATACCCCCACTCCCGGACACTATTTTGTAATAGCGTAGATTTACGTTCCGCAATTTACAGTTTTCCAATTATACCATGGTTAGACCTAGGGTTTGTATGTACATAAAATCAAACGCTAGATAACCTAATACAAGACAAATACATGTAATCAATACACAATCACACTTGCACCCCCTAGGGTAATCCCACATGTTGCCTTCCAAAATGGGCCATGCTTGCACATCGAGTATCTTTGGCAAAACAAATCAAATGATCATAAGTCTCAAAGTGTTGCCTAAACGGAATGATCATAGTCCCTTCAAAACAAATTGCCAAAGACACTTGGCATCATTGCATTCATGGTCCATACGATGACCCGCGCCCGTCCCGAATAAACTTCCTAAACGCAAGATTGTCTACCAATTTCAATGGTGGAACAAAATTGTTAAAAAGGGGTTAAAACATGACAAAAACCTTTGAGTACAATAGGGTAGACAAGACTCTTAGTTACTTGAGATCAAACTTGCAAAAACACTTGCCTCATTTTCAAAAACCACAATCCACAACACTTTCAAACAAACTCTAAAAAAAAAAAACATTTGAAAACATCTTTTCAAAAAGATTCACACTTTTGTAAAACACTCAAACACGAGTCAAATACATTAGTTGCCTAAGACAAGGCATCTTTTTCCAAAACATTTTCAAAAAGCACCCACACACACACCATTTTCAAAGCAATCGAAAAACAAGGCAAGTGATCTAAAAAACCAAGTAACTAAGAGCCCATGGATAACCATGGATGAAAAGGGTGCTAACACCTTCCCTTTTCATAATCTACCCCCCCGAACCCACGAAATATCTCAAAAGGTTTTTGCTGTGCTTTTTTAACCTTTCCTTTAGGATAAAATAAAAAGTCGGTGGCGACTCTTGCTTAACCGCACAAGTGCGAATACGAACGCAAAACCTCAAGTCAGTTCTCCCACCGTATCACAGAACTGGCGACTCTGCTGGGGAGAATTCTAAAAGTGGAGTAACCTTAGGGTTTAGATCACCTTTGTCTTCAATTGTTTGCTTTGTTTGCTTTTATATTTGTGGGCTTTGCATCGGAGTTTCATAGATCCTAACCCGGATCTGGGATATACCCTTTTTTAGGTAGCATAATCTGTGAGGGACCTGTCCGGCGTAGACCGACATGGGTGAAGCAGTGGCTACGTTGGTGTGGCATCTTAGTCTGTACCTATATCCCTTGTGTTGTAACGGGGAGAATATAGGTCTTCTAAGGGGTCATTAAACACCAACCAACCTTAGAATCCTAAATTGACCAACTTGGCTATTAGGACAGTAGCAGTATGCTACACTCATTGAGGCTAAACTCTCGAGATGGTTCTGGCCGCGAGAAAAGATTGCGATGCTGGAGTTATGACCGATTGAGGGTAGCCAATGATATGAGATCCTCTAGAACCCGGTTACTTTTGATAGGACATGTTTTAACCAACAAACTGAAAGAGGGTAGTACCTGAACCTCATGCAAGCCTAAACCTAAGGCCTTGTGTGCTTTGTGTGAATATTGTTTGCCTGTATATACAATTGCTTGCTTTTCGCATACATGTACATGACATCATAACATCATACCATAGCATTCTAGCATTTTCAATAACCATTTCAAGGATCTCGAGGGTTCTGTTGATGCAGGATTACGTCGAGCCAGACGCCTATCATGGGGCAAGAGGTTTCTCCTCTAACCAATCCAATCAAAGTTCAAGTACAACAACTTGAATCAGTGGCTATGACCCACTCGACATGGTGAGCTTGATTCTCGTGGAAAGACATCCACTGATACAAAGTTCTCCAACCAAAAGATCAAGTACAACAACTTGAATCAGTGGCTATGACCCACTCGACATGGTGAGCTTGATTCTCGTGGAAGGACGTCCACCGGTACAGAGATCTCCAATCCAAGAGCGGAGTTCAACCTCTAACATTTTCTTGTGTTTACCCCAAGAGATCCTTGAAAGCATGCATCCACATATCATGCATTGCATTTTGACAATCTTTCCTTTTTCAGGTTTCCTTACTCTCCTGCTGTTTATTTCAGCAAGAGATGGCTCTAGAACGGTCTGTCAAAGACATCCAAGACCAGACTGCTCAGCTGCAGGAGATGTTCCTGAACTTGTCTCTGGGGCAAGAAGAGATGAAAGCTCTCCTCACCAAGGGCTTGGGGAATTCCAACAATGCCAGGAGTGATCAGATTGCGGAGCTGCAGTTTGATCTGACAACACTGAGGACTCAAATGATGGGACAGTTGGTGGGCCAGATGGCTCTCATCCAAGACTTATCCCAAAGACAAGAGGAACTCAGAGTTCTTGTCCGCCAACTGCTTCCAAACAACCAACTGGGGCAAACATCTGAGGTCGAAGAGCAAGTCACCGCTCAGCCTCCACCCACTCAAGAAGACAAGGGGAAAGCTCCTTTGCTAGCTTCAGGACCACAATCCCATCAACAACCTCGTCAGCGTCAGCGGGGCAATCGGCGTAAACAAGAAAAGTCGGGAAGACAGTTTACGGAGACTGAAATACCATCATTCTTCATACTGAAGCGCCTGTTGGAGGTCAATTTGCTTGCTGTAAAGGACCCTCCTCAAAAGCTCAACATCTCCTCTCCTCACTTTAATCCCGACGCATTCTGTGTTTACCACTCCTGCAGCCCGGGGCACAGTACCAACGACTGTTGGGCCTTGAAGAACAAGATTCAAGATCTGATCGACATTGGGGTGCTGGAATTCATGCCAGACGGCAAGATGAAGATCTTCCGTTAAAGGATTCTCCGCTTGAAGTGACGAAATTCGAATTGAAAGACTTTTGCTTCTTTTTTGAATTTTCAAAGTTGTAATTTCTTTTGCTGTCAAACAATTATTTGTTGATGTTAAACTCTGTTTTCATTAATGCATTGCATATGTTTGTCTTGAATTCATCCATTCGTTTCACTAATCTTATGCTTTTCTTTATGATATTTGACTCTTGATAAAAAGCTGTGAGCCTTTAGAGGGAGGACGACGAAACAATACCGTGATCTTATACAGTATGCTTTTGAACAGACCTTGCTGATGATGTACAGGCATCTCTTTCAATTCCCAAACACTGGAGTTATAAGGAAGTTAATCCCTAGTCAACCCCTTCGAGCCAAAGAAGTAGGAGTTTCCCGTTCTAAACAATCGAAACCTTTGATATAAACCTGGGGCAGGGTAGTATCTCAGTTAATTCAAAAGAAAACGCGCATTGAAGTCGCAAACTCTCAGTTCGTAATACAACGAACAATGTCAAAAAAGAAAGCATTCCTTCGGAATCAAAAGACGAGGGTGGTTCCCTATCACATAGACAGTCAATCTCTCAAAAGAGAAAAGCCCACCAAGCCAAAACCTATGAAGGAGGCTTAAGAAAGCTGGGGCATCCCGCTGACAGTAATCCCGAAAACGGTAACAGTCAGGCAAAAGTTAGGGATAACAAATCAAAATCAAAATAGTGAGGTCATTACAAAATCCTCAACAACATGAAAAATGTTGGAAAAGAAAACAGAGATAATGACTGTCTCCCAAATTCAAACTGGTGAACCATCGCCCAAAAGTCGTTCCAAACTCAAAACAGAGTGCGACGCACAATTAACTGAGCTTAGGTTGAAGAACATCACGAAGAGCGGGTGGGTACAAATATACTTTGAGCCTTTATCCTTTGTTTCTTAAACCGTGAACCAGGCCACGTTACAACCCTTCAAAAGTCCTAATTGAAGCATGGGTTAGTTCGAAAGCATACTGTTACAAAAGGTATCCTGACTCCTGTAGGGCTTTGCTCTAAATCTCGTGTTAACTTGCCTTATGAAAAGTTTTCTGCTAAAAACGCATTTTTCAAAACTTCAAGACAAACATAAACTTTGCATTATTCGAATATCACTGTCTGCATTTGACCCTTTTATTTGACAGCGAAGAAATTCATGCAGCGAATGTTCGGAGGAACGAAAACTCTCTCAGTAAGTCTAAATCACTTCAAGAGGATAACACTCCCATCAAATCTCCTATCAGCAAGGGGCACGACATGTCACAGTTCAATTAACCTGGGGCAGTCCAGTCAAGGTCCAACAGATCTTTCAAAGTACAGTTAACCTGGGGCAGTCCAGTCAAATTTCAAGAAATCTCTCAATATGCAGGGTAATCTGATTCAAGATTCCTTCATCACCACTTGGGGCATTCGAATGTCAAAAGTGTTCAACAAATCAACTACAACATTTCCAGACTCGACTCCTGTATCTAGCCAGGGCATGTCTGAAGAGTTTGAAGATTCGACTCCTGTATCCAGCCAGGGCATATCTGTTGACGACTATTTCCAGATTCGACTCTTGTATCCAGCCAGGGCATATCTGTTGACTACATTTCCAGACTCGACTCCTGTATCTAGCCAGGGCATGTCTGAAGAGTTTAAAGATTCGACTCCTGTATCCTGCCAGGGCATATCTATCAACTATCACCTTTCCAGATTCGACTCCTGTATCCAGCCAGGGCATATCTGTTGACTACATTTCCAGACTCGATTCCTGTATCTAGCCAGGGCATGTCTGAAGAGTTTGAAGATTCGACTCCTGTATCCTGCCAGGGCATATCTATCAACTATCACCTTTCCAGATTCGACTCCTGTATCCAGCCAGGGCATGTCTGAAGAATTCCAGATCAACACCTGCAACAACCCAGGAAACATCTGTGAACGACCGATTGTAGACCTACACCTGTAATAAACCAGGATTTTATCTACATCACCACTTGGGGCATTCGAATGTCAAAAGTGTTCAAAACCCGACGCAGTTTTACACAAGCTCATCATCAGGAAACCCTACACCGGTTCCCCTTCAAGATTTCTGAAACAGTTTACGGATTCTTCCCAACGACGGATGCCAATCTACCAACTTGTTCAGACTCTTCTCAAACCGTTGAAATTTAGTTTACGGACGCTTCCCAACAACGGATGCGGCTCTGTTGCTGATTCAACTTCAAGATTTCTGAAAACAGTTCACGGGTTCTCCAAATAAACGGATGTTAACCTATCGCTTGTTCAGATTCTTCTCAAGCTAACAACCACGGAAGATCGCACTCGCCAGAATTCTCCCTATCCCCAGCGGAGTCCATCAACCCCCAGCGAGGCCAAACCATTGAACCTTCTCCCCACAGAGTTTTGGGAGGGCAAATCTTGAGTCCCCCAGTGAAGTCTCCAGAGTTATTTCCCATCAAGCCGAAGATTCTCAACCTGGCCTCCCCCAGCATGGGTCTCTTAGTTTAGACCCCCCAGTAGAGGTCATCAGGGATTCTCTTCCCCAGCGACAGCCAAGGATTTATTTTCCCCGGCGGCAGTCAAGACGCTTTTATCTTCAGCCATCTCGGATTCATGTATCCTCGGCAGGATTAGCTCATCAGCTTACAAGCGCATTCATTACATTCATATCATAAACATTAATGTCACATACATTGCATCATGCATCATAACATTACATACAACTAACCCTTTGCCTTTTCAGGAAAGATCAGTCGACAGACACAGATCATCTCCCGAGATTCATCCAGAAATAGTTCAGATGTGACCCAGACACGGCGACATTCTGATACTTATTCCAGATTCATTCAGACGCATCAGCAGAAACCCTACACCGGTTCCTCTGCAACTTCAAGACTTCTGAAACAAGCTTACGGATTCTTCCCTACAACGGATGTCAATCTACCGATTTGTTCAGACTCTTCTCAACTTTCGAAGACAGTTTACGGATTCTTCCCTACAACGGATGTCAATCTACCAACTGATTCAGACTCTTCACAATTTTTGAAAATAGGTTACGGACGCTTCCCAACAACGGACGCTGCCCCATTGCTTGTTCAGTCCCAACTCCTGAAAATAGTTTACAGATTCTCCAAGACATGGACGTCAATCTGTCGCTTGTTCGGACCCCGATTCAGAGATGTCCCAAAACATGGATGCCCTTCTGACACTTGTCCACTCACCATTGACCTACAGTTCAACATCACCATATGGCATCTATAAGCCCATCCTCCTACCAGCAGTCGCCGAATGGCATCTTTAAGCCCATTCTCAGATGGCATCTCTAAGCCCATCCCCCGACAAAATTCTCTCGCACCAGATGGCATCTTTAAGCCCATCACCAAATGGCATCTTTAAGCCCATTCACCTCCACCGTCACATCGACGAGCGCAAATTTTCTGGGCACATTAGTGTCCAATCTCCTTTTACCTTCAAGTCGCGAAAGGCAAACTTGCCAATCTAACTCTTCAGGTCAAAGAAGATTGAACAGGGGCAACTGTTGTACCCCAAAATTTGCCCTCGCATTTTTCCTCAAGAAATCTCAGCTTCAAACATTTCCTGACTTTTCAAACTGGCTCAAGAATCGGACAAACGGACTTTTCTTGACAGTCAAGCAGAATTAGGGTTTTACTGATTTTCAGAGCTCTGAATTGTTTCATACAGTGGGCTTAGGGTTTAGTTGATTTTTGGTTCAATTTTGATCAAGCGAGCGTGATTTGGCATTTAATCGGGAATTAGGGTTTTATGGGCATATTCTCAGAAGAATTTAAATTCCACAGCACTTTGCGGTTTATTTCAAGATTCGGATTAAAATTCACGTTATCTTGGTTTAATCAGCAAAAGAGACAGTGGTGTAAATTCAGTTTGTTTGGGCCAATCAAAGAAGGTGTGCAGTTTGGATTTACAGTACTTGCAAAGAATCAGTGTTTATGACAAATCAGTAAGAGGAGGCAATTGGTTTGAATTCATCAGTCAAAAGATATGTGCAGTATTGGATTCACAGTGTTTATGCGTTTGATCAGTCCATTTGGGTTAATTGCTGCTTTGCTTTGGATGTTGAATAAGACAGGATTAATTGATCAATGTTGTTTTATTTTAGTTATTTATTATTCTGAAATTGAATGATTGAATTTATTTTTCAATTGTTTTAATTCTAAGAATTTTAAATAAATAAATAAACAATAAAGAAAATTAGAATTAATTGGATGATTTAGATTTTATTAATAATTGAATTATTTGTACAAATTGTTGTTTATAATTTAAATTATGAACAATAATATACATTAATTTAAATATTACATAAAATTAAAACTATCCTATTTTCTAATATTCTTCATTCTTCACTCCGCTCCGGTGCTCCATTTTTTATCTGCGAAAAGAACAAGAAAAGTCAGAAAGCAGTTAATTAAAAGACAGTTAAAATTGCTCATCATTAGGGGCCACTGACTGGGATCAGTTGACCCACTCTGCAAATCACGGGATTTCTCCCGGTTCACAGAGAGGGAAGATTTTTTATTCATGAATGCAAATGTCAAAAATGCATAAGTTACAAATTTCAAGCTGCATAGAAATTCAAAATCCAAAATCCAAACTAAACTGAAAAATTCAATCTCAACTTTCTATCCAAAGCAAAGGCACTACTGTCAAAATACTCAAAGTTTACTCAAAGTCCACTCAAAGAAAATCAAGAAAGTACTCAAAAGCTGTAAAAGAAGATTTTTGGAAAAGATATCAAAATGCAAAGTCAGATCCAAACTGTCAAAAGAGAGATAAAGAAGATGCAGAAAATGTGTTATGCAAGCTAAACATCTTAAATCATCATTTCCCATAGTAGGCCCCTTCAGAGCAAGTACAGAATAATAACATTATAAAATTCTAAGCTGTACTTTAGGAGAGAAGAAAAAGAGATAAAGCAAGCATAGGCAGGGTTTAGGCATAGTTCAGGCATAGACAGTAGGAGCAAGACAGAAAAGATTATACAAATCCACAAGCAACTCAGTTCAGCAGCAGTTCAGAGGATATAGAAGAGAAAAAAAATATACAAAACACAATCAGACCTCATACCAAGACCATAACCTTAAAAACCAAACATACAACCACTACTGTCCAGAACCATCAAACACAACTCTGCATAACACAAGGAGACAAAAGCCAATATAGAGAAGTAAGGTTAGAAGAAAGACGAGAGATACAAACTCAGTTCAGCAGCAGGCAAAGAGGAGAAAAAAAGATACAAAAAACTAATACCCTGTCATAACCAAAATCTATTAAACCTGAGCAGCCAAGCAAACATACAACCACTACTGTCCAGAACCACCAAACAGATAACCTGAAAATACAACCTCAAATTTCAAAGATTCAAAAGAAACCTGAGATACCAGTACCCAAAACCTGCATCAGGCCTCAACCTTCAAACACACAAAAACCTGATAAGCAAAAACTAACACCCTGTCATAGCCTGATACCTGCCCAAACAGATAACCTGAACAACCATAATCATAAAACACATAACCTGCAAACTGTGAATCAAAAACCAGTTTAACAACCTCAAGCTTCAAAACTGAAACCACATAAGTTATCAAACCCTTTTCAAAAAACTCAAAAACTAAAACTTCATACCAGAATCACCACCCCTATTACCAAGTCTCAAGCCAAAACTCCCTGTCAAAAAAACCTGATATACCAGTGCTAAAACTGTCAAGCATAACCAAACACATAATCCCTCAAGTTATCAAGCCAGCCATTGTAAAAGATAAGCTTAAGGCCTTTCAAAACTTCAAAGCTCCACAAAGGGCATCAAACCTTCAAGCCCTCAGAATCTTGGATTCATCATGGGGCGAGGAAAAAACATGTTAAATTAGGCAACACAAAACAAGCATATAGCCTCTCAAGAAGAAGAAGAAAGAAGCAACTCAATATCCAGGGCAACAAGAACCCTCAGAATGCTGGATTCATCATAGGGCGAGGAGGAAACACGTTAAATCAAGGCAACACGAGAGAGGAAGAGCTAGCAAGCAACTCAAATCATTCAGAACAACAACTCAAAAGCGTAACTTGTCAAAACCTACTGTCAAGCACGAAACCAATTCCTAAGCCCTCAGTACAAGCATCATTGGGCATCTCAAAGCACACATAGGCAAATCGTCCAAGAAAGCAACCAACAATCCAAAGGCAACACATAGTGGAAGAAGAAGATAAAGAAGTGAGGAATTAAAGGGTTCTTAGTATACATCATCAAAACCCTAATATAGCAAAGAACGAAAATACCAGGAAAGCATCAAAAGCAAGCTCAAAGCTTCCTCACGCCGTTCCGGCCTCCTAAGCATCACGCTCTCCGCCTCTCCTCCATCTCCCAAACGAAGGTAGCCATTCTTCTCCCTCTTTCTTCTTCACCACCTCATAATATCACAGGTTTAAGAATCAAAGTTCAAACTAAAACAACGCATGTAATTCATAAAAGAAAAAGGAACATAAAGATCAAAACCAAACCTCGTGCACCAAGATTGCTGAGTCCGCGCCATGGAGGGAAGAGAGGGTTGGACGATGACGTTGGTGGCCGGATGGGGAATCGCTCAGGAGCTGTGATCAGAAGACGAACGCGCCGTCGCTTCTTCGCTAACCCTAAAACGTTCATTACCAAACTGAATCAATTCCCTAACCCTAATTTCGCCTTTGGTTTGATATGGGCTCGACCCGTTTCTGCTTTCCCCAAAGCCCATCAAAGGAATCATTAACATTTTCTAACCAAACATTTTCCTTAATACTAACCAACTGTCTTTGTAATATATAAACTCTTTTTGTCACAAAATCATGTAAATAATAAACACTTTTACATCATATACTTGAAATTAAAATGACCCTCTTTTTTTTAACTAAAGATATATTTTGTATATAGCAATTTAATTAAATTTCTAAATACACTTTAAAATACATTTTTGTATCATATAAGTTAAAGTATCCTTTTTTAAGTATATTTGTACATAAAAATAAAATACCTTTCTTAACACACATAATTTAATACTTTTTGTACATACATTTTAAAACATTAATTTTGTACATATTATACATTTTTTTATATACATAATTAAAATTGAAACTTTTCAATTAACATACACATTTGTACATAACAATTTAAATACACATTTTTTCTAATATTGAAATTCACAAACATTTGACTAAAAATACTTTTTTAAAACTTAACATTTAATCAAAACACTTTCTTTTTTTCTTTTGTACATAATTAAACATACAAAAATCAAAGATTCATTTAAAATACATTTATCTAGGTCAAACCCTAATACGACTCAATTTCACATTTCGCACTTGTTGCACAATTCACATACATATACACTTGTACACTTACACCAAATACATTCACATTGCCCTATACACATTTTTATCTTATATTTGTATATTCGATATTTACATTTGATTGCGACATTCGATTTGGTTGTAACTTATTGGATACTATAAGTCTCATCCCCTTGTACATTTATACCCCCACTCCCGGACACTATTTTGTAATAGCGTAGATTTACGTTCCGCAATTTACAGTTTTCCAATTATACCATGGTTAGACCTAGGGTTTGTATGTACATAAAATCAAACGCTAGATAACCTAATACAAGACAAATACATGTAATCAATACACAATCACACTTGCACCCCCTAGGGTAATCCCACATGTTGCCTTCCAAAATGGGCCATGCTTGCACGTCGAGTATCTTTGGCAAAACAAATCAAATGATCATAAGTCTCAAAGTGTTGCCTAAACGGAATGATCATAGTCCCTTCAAAACAAATTGCCAAAGACACTTGGCATCATTGCATTCATGGTCCATACGATGACCCGCGCCCGTCCCGAATAAACTTCCTAAACGCAAGATTGTCTACAATTTCAATGGTGGAACAAAATTGTTAAAAAGGGGTTAAAACATGACAAAAACCTTTGAGTACAATAGGGTAGACAAGACTCTTAGTTACTTGAGATCAAACTTGCAAAAACACTTGCCTCATTTTCAAAAACCACAATCCACAACACTTTCAAACAAACTCTCAAAAAAAAAACATTTGAAAACATCTTTTCGAAAAGATTCACACTTTTGTAAAACACTCAAACACGAGTCAAATACATTAGTTGCCTAAGACAAGGCATCTTTTTCCAAAACATTTTCAAAAAGCACCCACACACACACCATTTTCAAAGCAATCGAAAAACAAGGCAAGTGATCTAAAAAACCAAGTAACTAAGAGCCCATGGATAACCATGGATGAAAAGGGTGCTAACACCTTCCCTTTTCATAATCTACCCCCCCGAACCCACGAAATATCTCAAAAGGTTTTTGCTGTGCTTTTTTAACCTTTCCTTTAGGATAAAATAAAAAGTCGGTGGCGACTCTTGCTTAACCGCACAAGTGCGAATACGAACGCAAAACCTCAAGTCAGTTCTCCCACCGTATCACATTGTGTATTTGGGATCTTTTGAACTTGTTGAGCATGTCAAGATAATTCCATGGGGCCCTTGAGTCCATATGTGAGCTTGGTTTGCCATTGGCTAGGTCAAACAGTCAAAAATTGCCTTGGTGCAGTCAAAACCCTAAAAATGACCATTTTGCCCTTTTGATGATCTGATCAAATTTCTTGGGGAATTGTGATCCAAACTTGATCAAATGGTCTATGTGAGTTCATAATGTTGATGTGGGTCAATTTTCATGAGATTTGACTGTCAATTGGCCACAGTTGACTTTTTCTCCAATACAGTTGATTTCTAGGTCAATTGTCCAATTGACTGGGCAAAACTTGGAATCAAGACTTGAAACTTTGTATGAATAAACTTGGGAGTCCAACATGAAGCATGAAAGTCATCTTAGGCTTTTTAGGTAAAAACATCTTTGTGCAAACACAAACCCTAATTTGGGTTAACAGTGCAAGGGGGAGTCTTGAGCAGAGGGAACCCTAACTGGATCTTGAGCTCCAAGGGTTTTGTGATGAGAAAATGTTAAGGAAATGGGAGGGCAAATTTTGGGGTATAACAATACCACCTGGCCTGATATCCAAAACCATAACCAGCAATAACCATCAAACCTTCTAAGCCATGAAACCTGTTAAGGCCAATACCTGCATTAGCCATACCAGCTAAAGCATCAAACCTGCTAAGCATTAAAACCTGTAAAGCCTCACAACCAGATAACACAAGATCCAACCTGCCTAAGCATAAACAAGCCTCACCTGCATCAGACTTACCTAAACATAAACCTGTAAAGGCCATAAACCATTCAAAACCCTGTCCTGCCTATAATCAAACTCAAGGCCCCCAGGATGCCATCATTGGGCCGACAACCAACATTCCAAAAGCACTAAACATCAAAAGGCAACTCAAACCCTCAGAATTCCAGGAATTCATCATTGGGTATCCAACTCAAGCGAAAAGCCAGCAAATCATCAATCTCAGCATATTCACAAGGCAACGGTATCAACCATCATCAACTCAAAAAGAGGTATTCAAAATCAAACCCCACGAGCCCTCAGATTTGCATCATCATAGGGCCTCAAGCATCACATTAAACAAATATTCAAAAGCACATTCATCTCAAGGCAACATGGACATACGAGTGAAGTAGACAAGCCTCAGAAGAAAGCTTCATCACAGGCCAAGATACAGTAGGCAACAAGCTCAACAGTTTCAAAGGCAAGCTCAAGGCAACAAGTCAGAAGAAGAGAGAAAATCTAAGGCAACATAAATAGAAGGCAAGCCAACAAAGAGAAGAGATAAAGAAGAGGAAAAGGTTTTCAAGTCATCATCACGAAACCCTAAATTGGCAAAAAGTAAAGATACCAGTTAAAGCTAGCTTCATCGTGCAAAGCCTCTTCACCACTAAGCCGCCTCAGCGCCTCCTCGTCCTCTTCTCCCCCATCGTCTTCCTCTCAAGGTAGAATATTCTCTCCTCATCTTTCTTTTCACCACCTCGTTAAACAAACACAACAAACACAAAAATCAGAATATAAAATCATGACATGCAAAATCTAAAATGCCTAAACAAGTTCGAGACAGTACGCTACCATGTTTGAGAGCTGTCTAAGCCATCTGAGACGAGAAGAGGTGGTAACGCGGGTGGCTAAGGCGAGAAGCTCAGATTTCTGAATCCATGGCAAAGAATCAAGAAGACGAAGACAATGCGCACGAAGAAGACAAGGCAGGAGCGCCGTTTCACAAACCCTAAGTGTTGTCAAAACTGAATACCAAAACAATGAACCCTAAAAACAATTGTTTGCACTGTGGGCCTTGCCCGTTTCAATCCCACCTAAGCCCAAGACAATTCCTCATACACCCCCCCTGGTCTTCAGTTTTGGTTTGGATTTAATGCCCTTAAGGCCCATTTAGAGGCTTAAACTTTTTTTCTTTTATAAAACAAGTATTTTATTAATAAATTAACACTAACTTTTCTCTTTTTATATATAACATCTTTAAACAATATATTTTTTTCTAACTTAGTATATTTTTTACAATAATACTTTAATAATCAAAATACATTTTTATTGCACCATATAATAAATATTGAAAATACTTTTCATTTAATTTGTATATAATAAATAAAAATACATTTTTTCTAATTTATTTCTTGATATTTATTTAAACATACTTTTTATAATAAATAAAGATACATTGTTATACATAATTTAATTAGAATTTAAAACATTTAAGTAAAACATTCTTTTTGTACATATCAAAGAAAGTATAAGATCACAAATCAAAGATTAAATAAACACTTAGTTTTTCTTTAGGTCAAAATAATACTCAATACACATTAATTTTACATTTCGCACCAGTAAATAATTACATATACAAATACACATATGCACGTACACTTACACAATATACTTGCATTTTGATACATTATACATTTGCTTACGTTGACATTCGTTACATTTACATTTGATTGGTTCAAATTTGGCTAACTTATTGGACACTATGTTCCTAAGTCTCATCCCCATTCATAAATTTGTACCCCCACTCCCGGATACTTATTTTGTAATAGCATAGATTTTACATTTTTGCAGTTTACCGCTTTCAATTATACCATGATTAGACCTAGGGTTTGCATGTACATAAAATCAAATACTAGATAACCTAATACAAGACAAATACATGAAATCAATACACAATCACACTTACACCCTCTAGGGTAATCCCACATGTTGCCTTCCAAAATGGGCCATGCTTGCACGCCGAGTATCTTTTGCAAAACAAATTCAAATGATCATAAGTCCCTCGATGACGCTTTCGAATGTTGCCTAAAACGGAATGATCATAGTCCCTTCAAAGAAAATTGCCAAAGACACTTGGCACCATTGCATTCATGGTCCATACGATGACCCGCGCCCGTCCCGAATAAACTTCCTAAACGCAAGATTGTCCACCAAATTCAATGGTGGAACAAAATTGTTAAAAAAGGGTTGAAAACATAGAGAAAACCTTTGAGTACAATATGGTAGACAAAACTCTTAGTTACTTGAGATCAACTTGCAAAAACGCGTGCCTTCTTTTCAAAAACCACATTCCACAAGCACTTTCAAAACAAACTCTCAAAACATTTTGAAACATCTTTTCGAAAAGATACACGCCTATGTAAAATATTCGAGTAAAGAATTGTTACAAGGTTAGCCTAAGACAAGGCATCTTCTTCCAAAACATTTTCAAAAACACTCACACATACACCATTTTCAAGCAATCGAAAATCAAGGCAAGTGATCTAAAAAACCAAGTAACTAAGAGCCCATGGATAACCATGGATGAAAAGGGTGCTAATACCTTCCCTTTTCATAATCTACCCCCCGGACCCACGAAATATCTCAAAAGGTTTTTGCTGTGCTTTTTTAACCTTTCCTTTAGGATAAAATAAAAAGTCGGTGGCGACTCTTGCTCAACCGCACAAGTGCGAATACGAACGCAAAACTCATAGTCAGTTCTCCCACCGTATCACAAGGGCATTGGACATGAATTCCAGCAACGAATCTTGCATGATCAAACAAACATCTTTTGGTAGTATGGCAACAAAACACTACCGACAGTGGCACCTCCCTACACCCTGAGAGCGCGAACATAGTCAAAAAAGTACTACACATAATCAAAGACCCGCTAGGTCGACTGGCATAGGCAAAAATAAGGGCTTCCCGGCGAACCAAAAGGGTTCACGCAAAAATAAGGGATGAAAATGGAAAAAAATTGTACACTCGGCAAGTCGAAAACCTGAAAAGGCGGCTTGGGCAAAAAAGGGTATCCCGGTGGACTGAAAACCCAAAAGGGTAGTCCAGGCAAAAATTAGGGATCAAAGCGTACAACTATGTCCCGTCATCTTCTAGCCTACTAGAAGAAGACTTGTCACTTCAATCGAAAGTTACCAAGCACCTCATAAGTTGGGAGAATACTCGATCCACAGGGCCTCCGCAGGCACTGTCTCCCGCAAATACAGGGGCAGAAAAGTCCCGATGCAAAGCCATCGTCATATCTTCGGCATGCGTCCCGGTAACATTCACTCCCCGTGGAGTAAGAGAAAGACAGTAATGTTAACTCTCCCCAACTGAGGCTCACAACCGCGAATGAGTCGGCAATATTCTCCCCAAGCAGAGTTTATCCATCATGAGCACTAGAAAATTATCCCCAGCGGAGTCTGGAAAATCTTCCCCGGTGGAGTTTGGAGAATCATCCTGTTGTACCCTAAAATTTGCACTCTCATTTTATCAACACTTCTCATCACAAGGCTCTTGGAATTCAAGATCAAGCTAGGGTTTGCTCTGCTCAAGACACCTCCTTGCACTGTTGACCTAAATTAGGGTTTGAGTTTGCACAAGGATTTTTGGACCTTCAACGCTCAAAGTGAATTTCATACTTCATGTTGGACTCATAAGTTTTCCCATACCAAGTTTCAAGCCTTGAATCAAATTTTTGCCCAGTCAATTGGACAGTTGACTTAGAAATCAACTGTATTGGGGAAAAAGTCAATTGTGGCCAATTTACAGTCAAACCTCATGAATTTTGATCCACATCAACATTATGAACTCATATGAACCATTTGATCAAGTTTGGACCACAAATCCACAAGAAATTTGATCAGATTACCAAAAGGGCAAAATGGTCATTTTTAGGGTTTTGACTGCACAAAGACAATTTTTGACTGTTTGACCTAGCCAATGGAAAATTAAGCTCAACCATGGACTCAAGGACTCAAGGGAATCATCTTGACTTATTCAACAATTTCAAAAGATCTCAAACGCATGGGATTGACAGATGAATTTTTCAGTCAACTGATCAAAATTTGACTGTACACTGAAAAGTCAAACTTTGACTTTATGGTCAAAATCAAGTGCCAAGGGTCATTTTTTATCAAGATGTGTCAAATTATGAAACTTGTTCATCAAGAAACCCAAATTTGCAAATTAGGGTTTGAAATTGAAAATTTTCATAACTTAGAAATTTTCTAAGTTATGAAATTTTCTTAATTTTTCCCAACTTTGTCCCATATTTTCACCATGATGCAAATGGATTCAAACAAAACTTACAACATTAAAGTTGTATTCCTCCACAAAGTCTACAACTTTGATGCACAAAGTTTTATCAAAAGAAGCTTGGATCTCAAGTTATGATTTTTGGAACAAGGGTCCCTAAAACTTTTAACTTAGAGAAATTTTGCCCTAGTTTAGGCAGGATTTTGACCCATTTTCTTGGCCATTTTTCACATAGTTCCACTTGTATTCTCAAGTTTCATTTCAAATATGGATTATAGTGCATGTTACAATCTTTCCAAATTGTCCAAGAACTCCTCAAACACATTTGTGGTTAGGGAGAATCGAATGCTTGAAGTTGGCAAAAACTCACTTTGATCCATGGCATTTTCATGTCGACACAAGTTGCAAAATCTGTCCAAACTAGCTTTGTACTTGATTACAGGTCTCTAAACCAATTCACACTCCTTAATTAAATGCAAATACATTGGACATTGGTCTTATTCTGATCAACAAAGCTTGGAACAATGAATAAATCTATTTATGGCATAAAGGTAGCACTTCTATTTACATAAACATGCTTTATGTCAAATTTCATTTCTTGAGCCATACACCAAGCCCTTTGCTGCAAACAAGGCTCCCTAATGTCAGGCAAAGTTCAACCACTTTGAGCAGCTAGAGTAAAAGCCATTACAACCATAGCATTGTCAACTCTCATTTCTTACTTCAAAACCAAGAAACTTGTAAAATACAAGACAACTTGAGCATCTGAAATAATCAACTATTGCTAACATTTCAAACAAGTTTCTCACCTTAAACTAAGCCAGAAACATGAGCTAGCAACCTCTAAAACACCCTTGTACACAAAAATCCCAAGTTCTTGCAAAAACAGGGCAAGTTCTGCAGTTTCACTTCCATCTTCACATTGCCTCGTGCATTTTGCCCCAAACCTCTTCCAACACACTCCATACTACATACCTAAGCTATCCCAACCATTCCCAAGTCATTGTAACTCCATTTACAGTGTTCACCAATTTTGTTTCAAGCTTATGCAGGTTGAGTTCTAGGAGCTGATTTAGGGACATTCAAGGCAAGCTAGCTATTGGAAAAGATCAAGTGAAGTTCAGGCAAGCTACCAGACACCTCAAAACTTGTTGAGAAGCTCTGCATTGTCCAACTCGAATCCAACTGAAACAGGTTTTTTCTCACTTCCTATCTCTCTATTTAGGAACATTTAGCCTTAGGTTTGTGAATGAAAAATGTAGTATTCAATGCCATGAAGTTGTACATATGCCCAGTTTTCATTTATATTAAGTGTGCTAGGAGAATTTCATCCATGAACATGCTGAAAAAACTAGGTCAGATTTTAGGGCAAGAGAAATTCTCTCTGGTCTTTGAGAGTTAGATTAAGTTTTTTATATGGTTAGAATCGTGGTTTAATGCTCTACAAGTTTCATGTTTTGAGTTTTGACAAAAGATCACAAATACAAGAGTTAGCAGTTTGAATACAGGGCGCACGTGTTTCAGTCACAAGGAAGAAGATGAAGTGGAAATGGGCTGGGCTGGCTTGTTTCTGCTTCTAACACCCCCATTTTCAGTTTTACACCCCCAGGCCCAATTTCTTTATATTTTGTTATTTTTGTATTTCAATTTCATTTCTAATTTTATTTATTTATCCCCAAATATAAAAAATGCTTAAAAATATTTTCACATTTTTTTTACATTTATTTGGCATTTTATTCTATTCTTTCTAACATTAAAACATTTTTAATACTTTTTATTATTTGTTTAAATTTAAAAAAATAATGTAAATGATACTTTTACTTTTATTTTTTATTTCATTCATACTGAAAATATTATTATAAAATATAATTTTTTTTTTATAAGTGTTTTATTCTATTTTATACATACTTAATATATTTAATATACATATATACTTTTATTTTATTAAATACTTAGAATAAAAATACAAAAATATTACATTTTTAATTTTATTATTATTTATACTAAAAAATACCTTTTTTTAAGTATATTTCATTTTTGTACATATTAGTATATTTCTTGTATATAAATAATATAATATATTATTTTCTTAAAGAAATTAGGGTTCACCCCTTTAATAAATAAAATTAATCTTTTTTATTTATTTATTTCTTTATACTTCTTTACATTAAAAATACTTTTACATACATAACAAATAAAAACTTCTTTTTGCATAATACATTTTATTTAATATTTGTTTATTTTGTTATTTAAATATTGTACATTTAAATATTGATGCAATTGAGAATTCAATTTGGATGTAATAGTAACTAGGGTTTATATTTCTTGTCAAATACCCCCTATTCAAAAATTGTACCCCCATCCCCATAATCATGTTGTAATAGCTTAGAATTTAAATTCTCGCACTTTTATGCTTTCAATTATGCCATGATTAGAGAATTAGGGTTTGTATGCCAAAATCAAATTAACAAATAGTTTGACCTAATCAAAGACAAAAATGCATGAAAATCAAACACAATGCACACTTGCACCCCTAGGGTTACAATCCACTTGTTGCCTTCAAAAATGGGCCATGGTATGCATGTTGAGTACTTTGGCAAAGCAAAAACAAAACAAAAGATCATAGTCCCTCGATGACGCTATCTTGGTTGCCTAAACAAAAATGATCAAGTCCCTCAAGAAAATTGCCAAAGATACTTGACACAATTGCTATCATGGTCTATACGATGACCCGCGCCTGTCCCGTTTAACATCCTAACACAAGGTTGTTCACCAAATGCAATGGTGAAACAACACTGTTAAAAGGGTTAAAAACATAAGAAAGATCTTTCGAGTAAAATAGGGTAGATAGCTCTTAGTTACTTGATCAAAAGCTTGCAAAACATCCTTGATTTTTCAAACACACTTCACAACACAATTTCAAAATCCAACTTTCAAACATTGAAAACTTTTCAAAGACAAAAACTCCTTTGTATACATTCAAACAAGAATCATTACAAAGGTTGCCACAATGATGGCCTCTTTTCAAAACATCTTTCAAAACCATACACAAAGCACCATTTCAAACAATTGAAAAGCACCATTTCAAACAATTGAAAAGCAAAGCAAGTGATCTAAACAAGTAACCAAGAGCCCATGGAAAACCATGGATGAAAAGGGTGCTTGTACCTTTCCTTTTCATAATCTACTCCCCGAACCCAAGAAAACATCTCAAAGGTCTTTCCTGTGCTTTTTGACCTTTCCTTAGGATACAATAAAAATTCAGTGGCGACTCTTGCTAAACCGAAACATTTGCGAACACAAACGCAAAACCTCAACTCAGTTCTCCCACCGTATCACAGAGCTGGCGACTCTGCTGGGGAAAACTTTAAAAGTGGAGTAACCTTAGGGTTTAGATCACCTTTGCATGATTATCTTGTTTTCTTTGATTGCTTTACATTTGGTTCTCTTGTTTGGGTTTTGAATCCTCCACCTGAATTTTAAGGAAAGATTCATAGGTAAATAGCAATACGTTGTGGAAACTGTGCGGGGTATACCGACATGGTTAAAGCAATAGCTATATTAGTGCGACATATTTGTGAGTACCGGTAGCCTATGAATTAATCAAAGAGAATACGGGGCCGCTGAGTGATGTCATGAAGCACTAATGAACTCTTAGAACCTTACTTGACCATCTTGGCCTTTTTTAGGAGTAGTGAGATGACCAGATTTGGTGCAGTCCGAAGTTGGTAGATACTCGATACTACACTCATTGAGGGTTGTTTTCTTGGAATATTTTGGTCGCCAATTAAGTGGCTAAACCAAAACAATGAACACAAAAAATAATCCAGTAATATTGAGCTCCTTAGAACCCGATTACTATTTATAAGACAGGTTGAGCCAACTAACTTCAAGAGGGTACTTACCTATGAAACCTCATGCAAGCCTGAAACTAGGATCTTGTGTGATTTTCTTGTACATGTGCTTGTGCATACATCATAAACATCATAAAGCATTATATGCATCCACTAACCATTTCAAGGGTTTGGATCTTCATCTTTGTTCTTATTTTGTAGGTCATGGAATCTCTTCGCAGGAAAATAATACAAGTCAACCTTATGAGAATCCCTCCTCAACTCAAGGAGCTTACTTCCAAGATTCCAGAGAATTATCCTTTCAGTGAAAGACATGGTAGACTTCTCAACTTGGTTAACTCCAACATTGAATAAGACATGGTGAAAGTTCTCTTCCAGTTCTTTGACCCCCTACACCACTGTTTCACATTCCCTGATTACCAACTAGTACCTACTTTGGAGGAATTTTCTCAACTCCTGAGAATTCCTATTCTTCATCAACTACCCTACAACGATACGGAAAAAGAACCAAAGCCTGGAGATGTTGCTCAAGCCTTACACTTGCAACCATCTGATATCAAAGGTCATTGGGAAACCAGAAGTGGTGTCAAGGGTTTCTTGGCAAAGTTTCTATTTGAGAAGGCACACGACTGCTGGAATTCTCTAGATCTACAAGCTTTTGAAGAGATTGTGGCACTCCTCATCTATGGGTTGGTCTTGTTCCCAAACCCTGATCAACTTATAGATGTGAATGCTGTCAAGATTTTCATATCTCGAAATCATGTGCCTACATTGCTTGGGGACATCCTACACTCATTTTACACACGAACAATGAGGAAAAGAGGTGTTCTCATGTGCTGTACTCCTCTTCTAGTAAGGTGGTTTATTTCTCACCTTCCCCAGTCAGTTTTGAAGAATGAGCAGGGTTTAAGGTGGTCACAGCGATTGATGACTTTAACACATTCTGATGTTCATTGGTGTTCTCGGTCCAGATAAAATGTCATCATCATTGATCATTGTGGGGAATTCCCTAATGTCCCACTACTTGGCATTAGGGGAGGCATTAACTACAACCCCTGTTTAGCCCTAAGACAGTTTGAATATGCTCGGAGGGATGGCCCTCATGACATGCTGATTCCTGACTTGGTTTTTGACTTCGACAACGATGCGCTAGGACTTCGACAAAGGTTTATCCGAGCTTGGAGGATGCCCAACAAAGTGGATAGTAAGACACTGGGGCACAAGAATTCCATCCCCCTTGAGCCTTATCTCAAGTGGGTGCGAACCCGCGCCCAGAATCTTATGATGTCATAACCTCACATTCTCCCCGTGATCAAAGAGCCTGTTATGGAAGGAGAGGTTCCATACACCCTCCTACATCCTGACATGCCAACATCATTGGAAGAGTTGCAAAAGAGTTGGATCCAACTCAAAGAAGAACAGAATACTTTTGAAGCCAACTTCTATGCCAGTGAGAAGAAGGTTTTGGAGCTTACCCGCCGACTTCATGAGGAGGAAACTCTCAACACTTACATTGCACCAAAGAGGATGCACAATGTCTTTCTACATTAAGAATTTTGTAATATTTTGCCCATGGGGCACTTATGTACTAACAAATTGCTTCTTAATATGACGTGTGTTCTTTTTGTTTGCAACAAATTTGAATTTATGAATCCTTGAATGCATGACATGAATAACATATCATTCATCATATGCATAAACAGGTCTTCACACCAGGTTTCCTTATCTTTCTGTTGTTTATTTCAGCAAGATGGATTTGGAGCAGACGATTAAGGATCTGCAAGCACAAAATTCGCAATTCCAGCAACTCCTCATGACCTTAGCAAAGGGTAAAGAGGACCTTAAAGCACTGTTGGAAAAAGATAAAGAGAAAAAGAAGAAAAGGCCTGGTGTAGCCACTATGGGAAGAAGGTTTGAAAGTCATGCTAGAAAAGCTCTCGAGTTCCCCTCGACGTCTGATGAAGGGGCTGGTAAAGGAAAAGGAACTGCGATGCCTTATGAATCTGAAGTTGAAGAAGAAGAAGAGGAAGAGGATGAAGATTACTCCGAACAGCAATATCCCCCGGCGGATGATAAATATAAAAATCTTGAGGATCGGTTGGCAGCCATGGAGTTGCAAAGGGTACCTGGTTTAGATTTCGAAGAACTAGGGTTGGTCGCTGGGATTGTCATTCCTCCCAAGTTCAAAGTTCCTACATTTGCTAAGTATGGCGGGTTGTCTTGTCCAAAGATGCATCTAAGATCCTACGTCAGAAAGATCCAACCCCACTCTTCTGATAAGGATCTTTGGGTCCATTTTTTCTAAGATAGTTTGTCAGGCACACAATTGAACTGGTTCTATCAACTTGAGAGGTATGAGGTTCATAACTGGGAAGATTTAGCTGCTTCTTTCTACCGACAATACCAATATAACGCAGATTTAGCACCTACTCGTACTCAGCTACAGAGTATGGGTATGGCTTCTAATGAGGGATTTAAAGAGTATGCCCAGAAGTGGCGTGATCTGGCTGGAAGGGTGCAGCCACCATTGTCGAATAGAGAGATGGTTGACATGTTTTTAGGGACCCTGTCTGGCCCTTTCTTCAATCATTTAATCGGGAGTTCCTCTGTAGGATTCATCGAATTAATTCTGACCGGTGAAAGGGTCGTGGCTGGTATTAAGAGTGGTAAGATTCAGAAAGATGCCTCCGTGTCCACTGCTATTAATAAGACCTTCCCAGCTAAGAAGGAAGCTTCTGCTGTTTATTCTCAGAAAAGCCAAGGAAGAACCGAGCGCCGACCAACGGTGGGGGCTGTGATGATCCAAAACTCTTCAAATGATCAACCTCGCAGCAATCAACCAAGAGCTAGCCAACAAAGGGTAGAAAGGCCACAACGGAAATTCACCCGAATCAACATGACACCGGCTCAAGTTCTCCCTCATTTGTTAAAACTGAATCTCACCAATTTGAAAGAAGCGCCGAAGAACCCTAATACCTCTTCTCCTTATTACCACTCCAATGCAAAATGTGCTTACCACTCTGACAGTGTAGGGCATGATACCAACAACTGTTGGGCTCTTAAGAACAAAATCCAAGACTTGATTGACACCAAGGAGGTAGAATTCGATGCACCCGAAAAGCCGAATATGATCTCTGCCCCAATGCCCAAGCACGGTCATAATGTTCATGCCGTTATGGAAGATCTTCATGTTACCAATGTTGTTGACCTTTTGACTCCGTTACCAGTGATTAAAGTGAATTTGATGAGAGCCGTTATATTCCCAGGCTGTGGAAAAGACTGTTACTTTTGTTTAAACTTGCAAGCTGACTGCCCACTGTTGAAATCAGGCATTCAACACCTGATGGATACCCAAGAGATTCTCTTCCAAAAGAATCCTTTTGATACCATCACCCCTGTTACTCCTGCTACTTTTGTTACTTCAACCAATGACATTGCAATAATAACCATCTTCGACAATCTTCCCAAGACCTGCAAAAGGCCTGTCAAGATTACGCCTGATCCTAAGTTTGTGCCGTTAAAAATCACCATGTCGGGGCCTGTCCCGTATGAATCTAGCAAGACGATACCATGGAACTACGGAGGAGAAATATTCTATCATGGTATCAAACAGATTGAATCAGTCCAAGAGAATTCCGATGATGAAATCCCTGATATAGGGAATATTGCGGGAACGAGCAAGATAACTCGCAGCGGAAGGATATTCTCTCCGGAGATTGCTCCCCCATGAGCAATCTTAGGACCCTCGAAAGTTTCTGAGCCTGTCAAGCCATCTGTGCAAAGCCCGATAATTGAAGAAATTGATGTACCTGAAGTTAGACCCTCTGATGCTACTACCAAAGGTAAGGGGATACTAGAGGCGCCTGTCAGGATGAAGGCTCAGACTGTGGTAATCCCCGAGACCACCCAGAAAGAGATGGAAGAAATCTTAAAGATAATCAAGAAGAGTGACTACGACGTCGTAGAGCAGCTAGGGCAGACCCCTTCCAAAATCTCCATGTTGGCTCTCCTACTCTGCTCTGAGGCCCATGCTAAGGCCTTAATCAAATTTCTAAAGATGGAACACGTGCCTCAAGAAACTTCGGCTGACCAGTTTCAATAGTGCGTGGCTAGCCTTACTGCTGATAATGGTCTTGGTTTTTCCGATGCTGATTTGACCCCCAAAGGAAGGAAACACAACGACGCGCTGCATGTCTCAGTAGAATGCAGGGGAACCACACTTGCCCATGTTCTGGTTGACACTGGTTCATCTTTAAATGTGCTGCCGAAAAAGGCGTTGGACATGTTTGACTGCGAAGGTTTGACCCTGAAGCCTAGTAATATCGTTGTTAGAGCCTTCAACGGTTCTAAGAGAATGGTTCATGGGGAAGTGGACATTCCTATCAAGGTGGGCACAAAAATTTTCAACTCTACCTTTTATGTGATGGACATCCGTCCTTCATATTCTTGCTTGTTGGAAAGGTCGTGGATCCACAATGCTGGGGCAATCACTTCCTTTCTGCACCAAATGCTAAAGTATCCAGTTCAGGGAAAGATCATAACGGTTCACGGTGAGGAAGAGTACATGATAAGTCACCTCAACTCCTTCCGCTATGTGGAGTTGGATGGAGAATTCATAGAAACGCCTTTCCAACATTTTGAAGAAGTTTCTCCTAAAGTCGCAGTTGCAAAAACAATGACATATGTGCCTATCATTTCTAAGCCTGTGTCTAGGATGGCGTCCCTCAAGGATGCGAAGGCTGTAATCAAAGAAGGAAGGAGTACAGTGTGGGGGCAACTGCCTGATTTTTCTCACAAGACGGACAAGTTCGGACTAGGTTTTACTGCTGCTGGCCAGAAAGCTGTGCATCGCTCCAGGGCTGGAGGACCACTCCTAAAAATCACTCACCATGGAATTTATGCCTTAGAAGATGATGATGAAGAAGGCAACTTTGAAGATTGGATCTTTCCAACCGTCAAAGGAGGATTAAGCAACTGGGAAGCGAAGGACTTCGTTCCCATCACTTTCATCAACCAGTAATTTATCTTTGAACAAATTCCTATTTTGGTCTGTAATAACTAAACAATTTGTACACTATTTTCACCTTATGCCTTACCCGGGGCATATAGGTCCATTTGTAAGGGCTTGATTTTCTTCATTATCATATGCCATGTTTAATGAATCATTGGACGTTTTCATCTATAAACAGTTGTGTTCATTTTCTTTCCTTTTACATTTTGTTTATTTTAAGGATGGCTATCCCTTACACACACCCACACTCACAAAATGCAGGTACCCATCCACTCCGGAATCCATGGGTGACTTTTCTGTTTTAGCCTTCGGTGACTCTGAAGATTTGGTCAATCATGCCAAGTAGGAAGGTGATGAAGACTCTGAAGTACCTGGAGAGTTAGCCAGACTTTTGCAACAAGAAGAGAGGGCTATTCTGCCCCATGAAGAGTTGCTAGAAACCATCAACTTGGGAACAAAGGAAGACAAGAAAGAGGTTAAGGTGGGTGCCAGTCTGGAACCAAGTGTCAAAGAATGCTTAGTGCAGTTGTTGAATGAATATGTTGAAATCTTCGCCTGGTCCTATGAAGACATGCCGGGATTAGACACAAATATCGTAGTTCATCGTCTCCCTACAAGAGAAGATTGTCCACCAATCAAACAAAAGGTCCACCGAATGAGACCGACATGTCTGAGAAGATCAAAGTTGAGGTAATGAAGAAATTCAATGCTGGCTTTCTGGCTGTTACTTCCTATCCATAATGGGTTGCTAACATTGTGCCCGTGCCTAAGAAGGACGGCAAAGTCAGAATGTGTGTAGACTATCGGGACCTAAACAGGGCTAGCCCTAAAGATGATTTTCCACTACCACACGTCGACATCTTGGTTGACAACACAGCTCAACACAAGGTATTTTCCTTCATGGATGGATTCTCGGGATACAACCAGATCAAAATGGCCCCCGAAGACATGGAGAAGACTACTTTTGTTACGCAATGGGGTACCTTCTGCTACAAAGTGATGCCATTCGGATTGAAGAATGCCGGGGCAACCTATCAACGCACCATGGTAGCTTTGTTTCATGACAAGATACATCATGAGATTGAAGTTTACGTAGACGACATGATAGTCCGTTCACAGACAGAAGAAGAACACCTTGATCATCTGCAAAAGCTGTTTGTCAGGTTGAAGGAGTATAAGCTCAGACTGAACCCAAGCAAATGCATTTTTGGAGTCAAGTCTGGTAAACTTTTGGGATTTATCGACAGCAACAAAGGCATTGAGGTTGATCCTGCTAAAGTAAAAGCTATACAAGAAAGGCCTGCCCCCCGCACTGAAAAGGAGGTTAGAGGTTTCTTGGGACGCTTAAACTACATTGCAAGGTTCATATCTCACCTAACACCTACCTGTGAGCCAATCTTCAAGCTATTGAAGAAAGATCAGGTGGTTGAATGGAACAATGATTGTCAAGTTGCTTTTGATAAGATCAAGGAGTATTTACTGGAACCTCCTATTTTGATGCCACCCGTCAAAGGAAGGTCGTTAATCATGTATTTGACTGTTTTGGATAACTCAATGGGGTGCGTACTGGGCCTACATGACGAGTCTGGCCGAAAAGAGCATGCCATTTATTACCTTAGCAAAAAGTTTACCGACTGTGAGACTCGCTACTCACTGCTTGAGAAAACTTGCTGCGCTTTGGTATGGGTTGCTCGCCGGCTAAGGCAATATATGTTGACTCATACCACTTTGTTGATTTCCAAGATGGATCCGATTAAGTATATCTTCGAGAAGCCTGCTTTATCTGGAAGAATCGCTAGATGGCAAATGATCCTGACTGAGTATGATATCCAGTATAATACCCAAAAAGCTATAAAAGGGAGTGTACTAGCTGACCATCTAGCTCATCAAGACATCGAAGATTACCAATCTATGAGATTCGACTTCCCTAACGAGGACATCATGACATTGGACAACATTGAAGGTAACGGACCGTATGACGGACCTGAACAAGGTTCCCGATGGACCCTGTACTTTGATGGTGCTTCAAATGCACTTGGCAACGATATCGGTGCGGTACTCATTTCTCCGGAAGGTTTCCATACACCCTTCACTGCCCGACTTTGCTTCAGCTGTACCAACAACATGGGTGAATATGAAGCTTGCATCTTTGGTCTCAAGGATGCTATAGACTTGGGAATCAAATCTTTGGTCGTGTTTAGGGACTCAGCTTTGGTTATCAGTCAAACCAAAGGAGAATGGGACACTAGACATCCTAATCTTATTCCATACAAAGAACATGCCCTGACATTATTGCCTCATTTCGAGCAGATTACCTTTGAGCACTTCCCGCGAGAAGAAAATCAGCTAGCAGATGCTCTAGCTACAATGTCTTCCATGTTTAAACTCAACCGGGACAATGAGGCTCCCCAAATCACCATCAAATGAATGGACGAACCTGCACACTGTCATGAGATTAATACCGAAGAAGTAGTGGAACAATCATGGTTTCATGAAATCAAAAGGTATCTCCAGACTCGAGAATACCCTGAAGGAGTTTCAGTCAATGACAAGAAGTTCTTAAGGAGATTTGCTGCCAAGTTCTTCCTAAGCAATGGTATCCTATATAAGCGCAGCCATGATTGTGTTCTACTTCGTTGTGTGGACAAGGTTGAAGCAGAGTTGATCATGACTGAAATACATAGTGGCACCTTTGGCACCCACTTAAGAGGGCATACGATGGCTAAGAAGATTCTAAGGGCAGGCTACTACTGGTCTACCATGGAAGCTGATTGTCATCAACATTCCCGTACTTGTCACAAATGTCAAGTCTATGCTGACAAGGTATATACTCCTCCAGTTCCTCTCAACATTCTGACAGCTCCTTGGCCATTCGCGATGTGGGGTATTGACATGATTGGAGAGATCAAGCCTACGACATCCAATGGACATCGCTTCATCCTGGTGGCTATTGATTACTTCACTAAGTGGGTCGAAGCAGCTTCCTACGCCTCAGTTACGAAGAATGTGGTTGCCCGCTTCATCAAGCAGAACCTCATATGCCGGTATGGTATCCCTGACAGGATCATCACAGACAACGGTACAAATTTGAACAACACTCTTATCACGGCTATGTGCGAGCAGTTCAAGATTTACCATCACAATTCATCTCCCTATCGGCCAAAGATGAACGGTGTTGTTGAAGTCGCGAACAAAAATATCAAGAAGATCATTCAAAAGATGACGGTCACCTACAAGGACTGGCATGAGATGTTACCGTTTGCTCTGCACGGGTATCATACCACGACACGTACTTCAACAGGGGAAACACCTTTCTCTCTGGTATATGGCATGGAAGCTATTTTACCTATGGAAGTTCAGATTCCTTCCTTAAGGATTATGAAGGATGCCGGTTTAAGTGAAGACGATTGGATTCAGACCCGGCTTGATCAACTTAACTTGATCGACGAGAAGAGACTTACTGCTGTTTGTCATGGTTAGACGTATCAAAAACGGATGATCAATGCCTTCAACATGAAAGTCAGGCGTCAGGTATATCAAGTCGGAGATCTTGTAATCAAGCGGATCATCTTGCCGCAAAGTGATCCCAGGGGCAAGTGGACTCCTAATTAAGAAGGACCATTTATGATCAAGAACATCTTTTCTGGTGGGGAAATGATTCTGACCACCATGGACGGCGACGACTTTCCGCACCCTGCGAACGCAGACATAGTCAAAAGATACTACGCATAAAACGACCCGACAAGTTGAAAACCTGAAAGGGCGAATTGGGCAAAAATGGGCATCCCGATGAATCGAAAACCCAAAAGGGCGGTTCAGGCAAAAATTAGGGATAAACAAAAAATCTGTACACCCGGCAAGTTGAAAACCCGAAAGGGCGACTTGGGCAAAAAGGGTTTCCCGGTGGACTGAAAACCCGAAAGGACGATCCAGGAAAAAGTTAGGGAATTAAAGCGTATGACTATGTCTCGTCGGATCACTTTAAGGACAATCTCTTCATGACCAAGCTCCAAGCTTCTGATCAACCCAATCATCAGCGGACGAAGCAGCGAATGGACAAGATACTCAGAGTTGTGAAGGCTATAGCAGAATGGGAACCCCATGGAACTGTTACACATAGCCATCTTTCTTTTTGTATAAATTTTTCTCAATTTTACGACAACATTCTCTTACTAGGATGTCTGTCTCCTTTGTACAAAAATACTTACAAAAGTTAATACAAAAATACTTCAAAGTGCAGAAATTTGCTTGCCTTTCTTTTCTTTTTACACTTATGTTTTATTTGAAAACGTCCAACGGTTTGTTAAATAGGAATATGCATTTGAATATAATCATTGCTTACAAATAAAACGAATTGAGAAAGGATAATTACTGGTAGGTCGAAGTGTAGGAAGACGTCTTTGTGCTATTCTAGAGAGAATCCCCTGCAGTATGTCATTCAGGTCCTCAACAAATCTAAAACCTTGGAGTATATATCCCCAGCGGAGTTAAATTTCAAGATCCCCAGCGGAGCCAGAATATTCTAAACTTTATCCCCCAGCGGAGTTAAGTTTCAAAATTCCCATCAGAGTTAAGTCTCCAAACTCCCAATCCCCAGTGGAGCCCGAAAACCCTGAAATACATATCCCCAGCGGAGCTAGAATACTCTAGACCTTCTTCCCCAACGGATTCAAATTTCCAACTATCAACCGCCAGCGGGAACCATTCAGTTTTCCCCAATTTCCCTAGCAAGTTATCTTAAAAGACTAAGAATCAACCAGATAACAGTTGACTTCTTGTCTTATCCCCGACTAGGATGATTCCCCAGTAGTTTGGCATACAACCCAAAGCTCCTGATTTCTCCGACAGAATGAACACTCTCCCCACAAAGTTATTTCCCAATAGAACAAAGATTCTAAATTCCGGTTTCCCCATTTAAAGCCTCCCAGGTTTTAATTCCCCAGTAAAGGTCGTCGGAGTTTTCCTTATTTCCCAGGAAAGTCATGAAGGATTCTCATTGCCTGCAGAAGTTGTCAAAGCTCTTGTTAAAACCCCACAAGTCACCAAGGATTTTCAATCCCCAGCCGTGGTCCCAGGATTTCTCATTCTCAACAATCAAAGATCTTTAATCCCCAGGCAGTCAGCAAGGATTTCTCATCTTCAACGATCAAAGATTTTTGAATCCTCATCATCGGTCAGGAATTTACTTTCTCCGGCACCAGTCAAAGATTTCATTATCTCCAGTTATCAAGGATTTATTTTCCTCAGCAAGACAGCTAATCAGCTTACATACACATCCATTACATTCATATATCATAAACATTGGTGGAACACATTTTATCGCATCATACATATCATGCAACATAACTTTGTGTTTTAGCTAACATTTTACCCTTTTTTAGGATAAGATTAAAAAGCTATCATTAACAACTATTCATAGATTTCAGATACAATATGGATACACCCCAGACACGACGGTCATTCTATTACTCATTCATGATTTCAAGCCAACATATAGCATGGATACACCCCATACACGGCGGTCATTCTACTACTCATACAGATCTCAGCAATCCGATACAGACTAGATACGCTCCAGACACGGAAGCCATTCTATTTCTCATTCAGATTCAACTATCAACTTCAAGTTCAAATACACTCCAGACACGGAAGTCATTCTGTCACTTATCCAGATCCCAGTTACAGTACGGATACACTCCAGACACGGAAGTCATTCTTCTACTCATAGAGATATCAATTTCAGATACAGTCTAGATACGCTCCAGACACGGTTGCCATTCTGTCACTCATTCAGAATTTATCTCCCACGCATAGATGCTCCATACACGGATGTTTCTCTGTTACCCATTTAGAATACAGATATACTCCAGACACGGCAGCCACTCTGATATTCATCCAAGAATCAAATACAGTTACAGCTCGGATACGCTCTAAACACAGACATCATTCCCTTGCTCATAGAAACCCAATCTCCAGATACAACTCAGATACGTTCCAAATACGGGTACCATTCTGACGTTCATTCTACTGATTTTCAACCAAAAAATCTTGGATGGCATCTCTAAGCCCATCTCCAGCAAGATTCTACCATCTCCAAATGGCATCTTTAAGCCCATTCCCTCAGATATATTTTGACGAGTGTAAATTTACGGGCACTCTAGTGTCCAATCCTCTTTTACCTTCGAGCCACGAAAGGCAAACTTGCCAATCTAACTCTTCAGGTTCAAGAAGATTGAACAAGGGAAACTGTTGTACCCCAAAATTTGCCCTCTCATTTTATCAACATTTCTCATCACAAGGCTCTTGGAATTCAAGATCAAGCTAGGGTTTGCTCTGCTCAAGACACCTCCTTGCACTGTTGACCTAAATTAGGGTTTGAGTTTTCACAAGGATTTTTGGACCTTCAATGCTCAAAGTGACTTTCATACTTCATGTTGGACTCATAAGTTTGCCCATACCAAGTTTCAAGCCTTGAATCAAATTTTTTCCCAATCAATTGGACAGTTGACCTAAAAATCATTTGTATTGCTGAAAAAGTCAACTGTGGCCAATTTATAATCAAACCTCATGAATTTTGATCCACATCAACATTATGAACTCATATGAACCATTTGATCAAGTTTGAACCACAAATCCACAAGAAATTTGATCAGATCACCAAAAGGGCAAAATGGTCATTTTTAGGGTTTTGACTGCACAAAGGCAATTTTTGACTGTTTGACCTAGCCAATGGCAAATTAAGCTCAACCATGGACTCAAGGACTCAAGGGCATCATCTTGAATTATTCAACAAGTTCAAAAGATCTCAAATGCATGGGATTGACAGATGAATTTTTCAGTCAACTGATCAAAATTTGACTGTACACTAAAAAGTCAAACTTTGACTTTTTGGTCAAAATCAAGTGCCAAGGGTCATTTTTCATCAAGATGTGTCAAATTATGAAACTTTTTCATCAAGAAACCCAAATTTGCAAATTAGGGTTTGAAATTGAAAAATTTCATAACTTAGAAATTTTCTAAGTTATGAAATTTTCTTAATTTTTCCTAACTTTGTCCCACATTTTCACCATGATTCAAATGGATTCAAACAAAACTTACAACATGAAAGTTGTAGTCCTACACAAAGTCTACAACTTTTATTCACAAAGTTTTATCAAAAGAAGCTTGTATCTCAAGTTATGATTTTTGGAACAAGGGTCCCTAAAACTTTTAACTTAGAGAAATTTTGCCCTAGTTTAGGCAGGATTTTGACCCATCTTCTTGGACATTTTTCACATAGTTCCACTTGGATTATCAAGTTGAATTTAAAAGATGGATTATAATGAATGTTACAAGCTTTCTACATTGTCCAAAAACTCCTCAAACACATTTGTGGTTAGGGAGAATCAGATGCTTGAAGTTGGCAAAAACTCACTTTGATCCATGGCATTTTCATGTTGATACAAGTTGCAGAATCTGTCCAAACTAGCTTTGTACTTGATTACTGGTCTCTAAACTAATTCAAACTCCTTAATTAAATGCAAATACATTGGACATTGGTCTTATTCTGATTAACAAAGCTTGGCACAATGAATAAATCCATTTATGGCATAAAGGTAGCACTTCCATTTACATAAAGCATGCTTTATGTCAAATTGCATTTCTTGAGCCATACACCAAGAACTTTGCTGCAAAAAAGGCTCCCTAATGTCAGGCAAAGTTCAACCACTTTGAGCAGCTAGAGTACAAGCCATTACAGCCATAGCATTGTCAACTCTCATTTCTTACTTCAAAACCAAGAAACTTGTAAAATATAAGACAACTTGAGCATATGATATAATCAACTCTTGCCAACATTTCAAACAAGTTTCTCACATTGCACTAAGCCAGAAACACGAGCTAGCAACCTCTAAAACACCCTTGTACACAAAAATCCCAAGTTCTTGCAAAAACAGGGCAAGTTCTGCAGTTTCACTTCCATCTTCACATTGCCTCGTGCGTTTTGCCCCAAACCTCTTCCAACACACTCCATACTACATACCTAAGCTATACCAACCATTCCCAAGTAGCTGTAACTCCATTTACAGTGTTCACCATTTTTGTATCAAGCTTATGCAGGTTGAGTTCTAGGAGCTGATTCAGGGACATTCAAGGCAAGCTAGCTATTGGAAAAAATCAAGTGAAGTTCAGGCAAGCTACCAGACACCTCAAAACTTGTTGAGAAGCTCTACATTGTCCAACTCGAATCCAACTGAAACAAGTTTTTTCTCACTTCCTATCTCTCTGTTTAGGAACATTTAGCCTTAGGTTTATGAATGAAAAATGTAGTATTCAATTCCATGAAGCTGTACATATGCTCATTTTTCATTTATATTAAGTGTGCTAGGAGAATTTCATCCATGAACATGCTGAAAAAACCAGGTCAGATTTTAGGGCCAAAGATATTATCTCTGGTCTTTGATAGTTAGATTAAGTTTTTTATATGGTTAGAATCGTGGTTTAATGCTCTACAAGTTTCATGTTTTGAGTTTTGGCAAAAGATCACAAATACAAGAGTTAGCAGTTTGAATACAGGGCGCGCGTGTTTCAGTCACAAGGAAGAAGATGAAGTGGAAATGGACTGGGCTGGCTTGTTTCTGCTTCTAACACCCCCCATTTTCAGTTTTACACCCCCTGGCCCAATTTCTTTATATTTTGTTATTTTTGTATTTCAATTTCATTTATGATTTTATTTATTTATCCCCAAATATAAAAAATGCTTAAAAATATTTTCACATTTTTTTTACATTTATTTGGCATTTTATTCTATTCTTTCTAACATTAAAACATTTTTAATACTTTTTATTATTTGTTTAAATTTAAAAAAATAATGTAAATGATACTTTTACTTTTATTTTTTATTTCATTCATACTGAAAATATTATTATAAAATATAATTTATTTTTTGTAAATATTTTATTCTATTTTATACATACTTAATATATTTAATATACATATATATACATATATACTTTTATTTTATTAAATACTTAGAATAAAAATACAAAAATATTACATTTTTATTTTTATTATTATTTATACTAAAAAATACCTTTTTTTTAAGTATATTTCATTTTTGTACATATTAGTATATTTCTTGTATATAAATAATATAATATATTATTTTCTTAAAGAAATTAGGGTTCACCCCTTTAATAAATAAAATTAATCTTTTTTATTTATTTATTTCTTTATACTTCTTTACATTGAAAATACTTTTACATACATAACAAATAAAAACTTCTTTTTGCATAATACATTTTATTTAATATTTGTTTATTTTGTTATTTAAATATTGTATATTTAAATATTTGATGCAATTGAGAATTAAATTTGGATGTAATAGTAACTAGGGTTTATATTTCTTGTCAAATACCCCCTATTAAAAAATTGTACCCCCATCCCTATAATCATGATGTAATAGCTTAGAATTTAAATTCTTGCACTTTTACGCTTTCAATTATGCCATGATTAGAGAATTAGGGTTTGTATGCCAAAATCAAATTAACAAATAGTTTGACCTAATCAAAGACAAAAATGCATGAAAATCAAACACAATGCACACTTGCACTCCTAGGGTTACAATCCACTTGTTGCCTTAAAAAATGGGCCATGGTATGCATGTTGAGTACTTTGGCAAAGCAAAAAAAAAACAAAAGATCATAGTTCCTCGATGATGCTATCTTGGTTGCTGTGATACGATGGGATAGAACTGACTGTTTTTTGGAATGCTGGTTTGCGTTTTGCGTTTGTTTTTGCAAAATGTCGCGGTAAGCAAGAGTCGCCATCGACTTTTATTTTATCCAACAAGGAAAGGAAAAAAGCACAGAAAAATTCCTTTTTCGAGATATTTCTCGGGTTCGGGGGGTAGATTATAGAAAGGGAAGGTGTTAGCACCCTTTCTATCCGTGGTTATCCACGGGATCTTAGGTACTTACTCATATGGTTTTCAAAATTTGCTTTCTTTGTGTTTGTGGGTTTGAAGAAGTTTTTGTTTGAAAAGGAGTGTAAGTGTGAAAATTTTGTTTTGTTTTGAAAGAGCAAGTACTTAAAAACCATCTACCTACTCGAAAAAGGAATCGTTCTATGCTAATGTCCTTTAGACGGGGCTATCCCACTATGAATGAGTAGGTAGCCTCGTCGTTAGAGTTTAAGGGTCAATTCGATTTTAGGGACGTGCGGTCACTAAAGCAATGTTAGGACGCCTTAGCGGTAACCCTAATGTCTTAGATCATTTTTTTCGAGGCAACCGTTTCGAGGCAACTATGATCTTTGGACAAGAGGGCGACCTCTAAAACTTCCTATACTCAATGACCGCGTTACGAAGGCAACCAAATGAGGTGTACCCTAAGAGTGCGCATGTGCGAGTGTGTTGTTTTCAGTTTATTTTATCTTTGTACATGTTAATGGTGATCTATGTTGATTTTAGGTTTAAACGTTCAATCTTGTCATGTATTCCCTATTATCGAACATCTAACAGTTTATAAGTTGCAGAAATTAAATTGCGGAATTTTAAATAACTATTACAAGGCGTCGGGTATTTACATCGCCAAAAGCAACCCTTGAAAATTAAATGCGGAAAATAAATAAAGCGATAAAAACATTTAAAGTCCTATTAAACTATTACATTCCAGGAAACAGATACAATATTGAATAAAATGGAACGCGTGCGGGAAATTAAATCGAGTGCGAGTTCTAGGGTTTTGACCCTTTGATTATTAAAGAAAAGATTTTTTTTTGGTTATTTGAATTAAGAAAGGAATTAAATTAAGTTAATTATTAATGTAATAAATAAATTAATTAATAAATTTTTTTTTGGGTTTTTTATATATTTAAAGAAATAAAAATAAATTTAATCAATGTTAATAAAAACCTAATTGTCTAAGTTAATTTTAATTATTGTGAAATAGATATTAAAGTTATTCCTAATTAAAACTAAATTAATTAATTGATTTTGTTAACAAAAAATAAAATACTGAACTTTAATTTAATAAATAAAATATTTTTTTAGTTTTAATTTTATGAAGAAAAAAAATTTTGATTGGTTAATTAATAATAAAAATAATTAAACAAACAAATAAATAAATAAATATGAAATAGAAAGAATTAGAGGTTTGGGCTTGATTGGGGAGTCTGAATAGCAAGTTCCATGGCTCAATTGTGCAGGCCTGGTTGACTTTTCCTGATTCCATGTGTGCACTTTGACCAGGTAGTATGGTGGACGTTCCATCTGGGCCATCAGATTTGGCCTAAGGCCATATGTCCATTGGAGATATGGAGGCGCATGATAGATCTCACGCTGGCATCAATACTGGATCACCTGAAGAAAAATAATAGCAAGGCATATGGGGGACTTGGGATTCGAACCCAGATCCTGTTGGTCACTGAACATACGCTACTACCACTCAGCCATCACGCTTCATTTGTTAGTTATATGAGAATAAAATATAATAAGGGAAAATACATTAATATGCCAGAATAAAAAATAAAACGCGCGAATATTTGAACCAGCCATAGGGGGACTGACACGTCATCGTCTTCTTCCTTCAACCCTGTAATTTTTCCCGCGGATTCATATTCGCAGCTAAATCCGTAGGTCCATCCTAAAATCAATTCTAGGCCATGAAAATTCCTCCCTAGACCATGGTTATGCTCGTCTTCCTCCTCCGGTCATGTCTATATCCATCAATGGAGCTAATTTTGCCTGTGAAAGAAATGCCCAAAAAACAAACTACAAAACCCTAGGTTCGGCTATGGGGTTACAATCCATATAAATGCAATCAAACAATGCCAAAAGTTCAAAAATTTCATAAACATCACAAATATGTCAAAGATTTTCCAGAAAAATGCAAGAATAGAGAGTTAAGGTTTTGGAAACAGGGCCACGAAACGGGATACTTACAGTGCGTTTTGATGGCTATGAGAGCTTGCTTTGGATTGATTCTGACTCAGTGATTGTCCAGCAATCGATTGGTGTTGAGTTTTGCTTCTGAAAATGCCTCCAAAGATGATTTCAGTTTCACACTTTTTGTCAATTTTGCAAGTTTGGTTCTTGGTGTTCTTGCAGCCTCCATGTCTCAAATTCGTGTGCTTTGGCTTGTATATGTAATATGCAATGTATTAGGTCAACATTTGTGGACTAAATCTTTGCACATCATGACTATGGGATTTGATTTGATCCACCATTGAAGATTTGCCAAATTTGTCAAAAACTCAATCTTTTTGCACATGGAATGTTTGATACGAATTTGATACACTTGATGATGATGATTCAATCCTGAAATAGCCAAAAAGAGATCAAATAATCAATGTTTGGATTTTATTGGATTTAATTTGATTAAAAATGAGACAATTCATTAAAAAATCAAATAAAATAATAAAATTGATAAATGGACTCAAGGCTGAAGCTAGGACACGTGTGTAATGTGGAAAGTCCAAATCAAGTGGAAAAGAATGGGCCCATTTGACAAAATTTGAAGTTTTGGGGATAGTTGACTTTTGGCAATTTTGAAAAAATGCCCAAATTCAACAATTCATAACTTCTTCAATTTTGAACTTTTGGAAGTGTTCTTGGACTTCTTAGAAATCTTGAGATGTACTCTAACCAACCCTTTTGGTCTCATATCATTTTGATATTCCATGCTCAAGTTATAAGCTTTGGAAAAAAAGGTATTTTTGTTGACTTTCAAAAATGACCTATAATGTCCAAATTTATAACTTCTTGTGAGTGAATTTTATGATCTTGGGGTATGAAGGTGGATTGTAGTAAATTTCATCCTCTTCAAAATTAGCTTTGGATGGGTCATTTCTCATAAAGTATGAGAAAGTTATGCTTGGTCAAAGTTGAGTTGACTTTTCCTACAAAACCCTAATTTAGCAACTTTTGAGTATTGATGAATTTTGAGCAATCCTTGATAAATCATGATCAACCCTTGATCAAATGATGAAATAACCTTAAAAATGATAATGTTGACAAAAAATCTTGAGTTTTGACTGTATGTAGGTCACAATTGACTTTTGCCCTAACACAATCAATTTTTGGACCCTTTGAGCAATTGACTGAGCAAACTTCCTCTGCAAGGCTTGAAATTTGACATGGATGATATTGAGAGCATATTAGGACATTTGGGAGCACTTGAGGTCATTTGGATTCAAGGATCTTGATGCAACACAAAACCCTAATTTGGGATTGACTGCCTTAGGAGATAGCTTGACTGTCTAACTCTTGAGCAATCTTGAGCCACTTGGAGATTTTTCTTGCCATGTTTTGAGAAATATGGGAGGGCAAATTTTGGGGTTCAACAGCTGCCCCTGTTCAATCTTCTTAAACTTGAGGATGTTGATTGGCTTTCGTGCCTTTCGTGATCCAAAGGTGGAAGATGATTGAACACTAGAGTGCCCAGAAATTTGCACTCGCATGAAGTGGTATCAGCCTTGTGATGTCGGGAATGGGCTTATAGATGCCATTTGGACACTGTTGATAGGAGGTCTGAACTTCGTCTGGAATAGGAATCAGGGAGATCTTAGCGTCGATCTAACTGAACCAGAGAAGGTCTTGGATTAACTTTGGCTGGATAAGAATCAGAAAAATCTTTGAATCGATTTAGCTGAACCAGACAATAGTCTTGGAATATCTTCAACTGGAATACGAATCAGGGAGATCTTAGCGTCGATCTGACTGAACCAGAGAAGGTCTTGGATTAACTTTGGCTGGATAAGAATCAGAAAAATCTTAGGGTCGATTTAACTGAACCAGACGAAAGTCTTGGAATATCTTCAACTGGAATAGGAATTAGGGAGATCTTAACGTCGATCTGACTGAACCAGAGAAGGTCTTGGATTAACTTTGGCTGGATAAGAATCAGAAAAATCTTAGGATCAATTTAACTAAACCAGACCAAAGTCTTGGAATATCTTCAACTGGAATAGGAATCAGGGAGATCTTAGCGTCAATCTGACTGAACCAGAGAAGGTCTTGGATTAACTTTGGCTGGATAAGAATCAGAAAAATCTTAGGATCGATTTAACTGAACCAGACGAAAGTCTTGGAATATCTTCAACTGGAATAGGAATCAGGGAGATCTTAGCGTCGATCTGACTGAACCAAAGAAGGTCTTGGATTGACTTTGACTGGATAAGAATCAGAAAAAATCTTAGAATCAATTTAACTGAACCAGATGAAAGTCTTGGAATATCTTCAACTGGAATAGGAATCAGGGAGATCTTAGCGTCGATCTGACTGAACCAGAGAAGGTCTTGGATTGACTTTGACTGGATAAGAATCAAAAAAATCTTAGAATCGATTTAACTAAACCAGACGAAAGTCTTGGAATATCTTCAACTAGAATAGGAATCAGGGAGATCTTAGCGTCGATCTGACTGAACCAGAGAAGGTCTTGGATTAACTTTGGCTGGATAAGGATCATAAAAATCTTAGGATCGATTTAACTGAACCAGACGAAAGTCTTGGAATATCTTCAACTGGAATAGGAATCAGGGAGATCTTAGCGTCGATCTGACTGAACTAGAGAAGGTCTTGGATTAACTTTGGCTGGATAAGAATCAGAAAAATATTAGGATTGATTTAACTGAACCAGACGAAATTCTTGGAATATCTTCAACTGGAATAGGAATCAGGGAGATCTTAGCGTCGATCTGACTGAACCATAGAAGGTCTTGGATTAACTTTGACTGGATAAGAATCAGAAAAATATTCGAAACGACTTAGCTGAACCAGACAAAAGTCTTCCATAGCGGTAGTTTCCTTTTGAGGGGACTACCAGGTCATATGTGAGTAGTCAATGGTGTTTATTGATTCGTCTTTCCCTAAAAAGGTAAAGAGTTAGTCATATGAAATGTCATGATGTATCAAATGCATGATATATATTAAGCAATGATGCTCTCAACATAAATGAGATTGTATGGTATGATGCGTATATGCATGTATCATGATGTATGGAAATGTAATGTTTTAGCTGGGGAAAATAAATCCCGGGTAGCTTGCTGGAAACAAGAGTTGAATTCTTCGCTTCCGCTGGGGATGGTGAACGAAGGTGATTGTGAGAATAAACCTGCAGGAGAAGATAACTTTGTTGGGGAATAAACTGATGAGGAGATTACTTTGTGGGGAAGAGATTCTCTGCTGAGGATTCTACTGATAAATTCCGCCGGGATGAATTATCGTTGCTGGTGATATTGAATATGTTGAGGTCACTGGGGATAAACTGTTATACTTTTGTGGGGATAATCCTCTGAGTCCTGCTGGGAATGATCCTTTGAAATCGGATGGGGAGATTTATTTTTGTACTCCGCTGGGGATAAACTTCCAGAGTCTACTGGGGATGATGCTTCAACTCCGTTGGCGAAGCTTTTTCAGACTGCACTGGGAAAATTTTAACTCAACTGGGGGGTATCTTGTATTCTGTCGGGGAACATTCTTATACTCCGCTAGGGAATATTAGGACTGCCGGGGATATCAAGCCTTTTTAGTGCTGATGGTAGATAAACTCTACTTGGGGAGAATATTACCGATTCATTCGCAGTTGCAAGTCTCAGCTGGGGGAGAGCTACCATTACTGTCTTACTCTGCGGGGAGTGAAAGTATCTTAGCCATATTCTTCAGCTGAATTTACCCTGTACCTGGTGGACAGAGCAACTATACAGTTTGGACAATTCTCATTTGCCCTTGTTTCTGATATTACCAGTAATCATATTTTTGTTTCGCATGCAAATATTTATGAGCGGCAATTAATGTCAAGTGCATATATCAAAAATGAACATTAGACGTTCTTTGCAAATCAAAACAGATAAAGGAAAAACAGTTTGGAATTTCTTTGAAAATGAATTGTATTGATTTTTGAAGTTTGGCTTGTAAATAGGCGTTTTTGTACAGGAGGCTGACGTCCTAGTAAGAGAACGCCGCCGAACAAGAGAGTTTATACATTTTGTAAAAAATAAACAAATCAACTATGTGAATAATCCCGCTGGGTTCCAACTATGCTATTGCCCTTATGTCCTCGAGCATCTCATCACTTTGCCACTGGTTGAAGGTGCATCAGATTGATTAGTGTCGTCCGAGCTTGATAGTTGATACCGAAGTGTGGATGCAGAGTGATACAATGAGACATAGTGTTACGCTGATCCCTAATTTTTGCCTGGACCGCCCTTTCGGGTTTTCAGTCCACCGGGATACCCTTTTTTGCCCAAGCCGCCTTTTCAGGTTTTCGACTTGCCGGGTGTACATATTTTTCATTTTCATCCCTTATTTTTGCCCGAACCCTTTTGGTTCGACTAGAAGCCCTTATTTTTGCCTAGGCCAGTCAACCTAGCGGGTCTTTGATTTATGCGTAGTATCTTTCCACTATGTCTGCATTGACGGGGTGAGGAAGGTCGTCACCATCCATGTTGGTTAGAATCATAGCTCCTCCTGAGAAAATGTTCTTAACCACAAATGGCCCTTCGTAAGTAGGGGTCCATTTGCCCCTGGGATCACCTTGAGGTAAGATAATGTGCTTGATTACCAGATCCCCAACTTGATACTCTTGTCGTCTAACTTTCTTGTTAAATGCCTTAATCATCCGTTTTTGGTACGTCTGACCATGACAAATAGCAGTAAGTCTCTTTTTGTCGATTGGGTTCAGCTGATCAAGCCGGGTCTGAATCCAGTCATCTTCACTCAAACCTGCATCCTTCATGATCCGAAGAGAGGGTATCTGAACTTCAATGGGCAAGACTGCCTCCATGCCATATACCAAGGAGTAGGGTGTTGCCCCTGTTGACGTCCGCGCTGAGGTACGGTACCCATGAGGAGAAAATGGTAACATCTCGTACCAGTCTTTGTATGTCACTGTCATCTTCTGCACAATCTTCTTAATGTTCTTATTAGCAGCTTCGACAACCCCATTCATCTTCGGCCGGTAGAGAGAAGAGTTATGATGTTGTATCTTGAATTGCTCGCAGAGCTCGGTGATCATCTTCTTGTTGAGATTGGTACCATTGTCCGTAATGATCCTCTCTGGTACCCCATATCGACAGATCAGATTGTGCCGAATGAACCGTGCCACGACGTTCTTTGTTACAGTAGAAAAGGAAGCTGCTTCAACCCATTTCGTAAAGTAATCGATTGCTACCAGGATGAAATGATGTCCGTTGGATGTCGTAGGCCAGATCTCGCCGATCATATCAATGCCCCACATTGCAAAAGGCCAAGGTGTCGTCAAGACGTTTAGAGGAACTGGAGGTATGTGCACCTGATCAACATAGACTTGGCACTTGTGACATGTCCGAGAGTGCTGATAACAGTCGGCTTCCATTGTGGACCAGAAATATCCTGCCCGAAGGATTTTCTTTGCCATGGTGTGTCCACTTGAATGAGTTCCGAAAGTACCTTCATGTAACTCCGCCATGATCTTTTCTGCTTCATTCTTATCCACACATCGTAGTAAGGTTGAATCATGGTTACACTTGTAAAGGATACCGTTACTGATGAAGAACTTTGCTGCAAACCTCCTCAAAAACTTCTTGTCATTAACAGATGCACCCTCGAGGTATTCTTGAGCCTCAAGGTACCTCTTTACTTCATGAAACCAGGGCTTTTCTGTTACCTCTTCAGTATCAATATCACATCAATGTGCAGGTTCGTCCAACCTTTCGATGATAATCCGGGGAGTCTCATTGTCCCAATTGACTTTGAACATAAAAGACATCATAGCCAGCGCGTCCGCCAATTGATTCTCCTCTCTAGGGAAGTGTTTAAAGGTTATTTCCTCAAAATGTGGAAGCAACGTCAATACATACTCCTTGTAAGAAATAATATTTGGGTGTTTCGTATCCCACTCGCCTTTGATCTGACTGATCATGAGAGCGGAATCTCCGAAGACACTCAAGAACTTAATCCTCAGGTCAATAGCTGCTCGAAGACCTATAATGCACGCTTCATACTCTGCCATATTGTTGGTGCAGTTGAAACATAGTCGAGCAGTAAACGGAGTATGAGAGCCTTTAGGAGATATGGTCACGGCACCAATGCCATTACCCAAAGCGTTTGAAGCTCCATTAAAGTACATAGACCATCGGGATCCTTCCTCAGGTCCTTCATCCGGTCCAAGTGTCTCACAATCAGTTACCAACATGATATTCTCATCCGGAAATTCAAAGTTCATAGATTGGTAATTATCCACTGCCTGATGTGCCAAATGGTCTGCCAACACACTTCCCTTGATTGCCTTTTGAGTCGTGTATTGGATGTCATACTCAGTCAATATCATCTTCCATCTCGCTATTCTTCCGGACAAAGCAGGCTTTTCGAAGATATACTTGATTGGATCCATCTTCGATATCAATAAAGTAGTGTGAGTCAACATATACTGTCTCAGCCGGTGAGCAGCCCATGCCAAAGCGCATCAAGTTTTCTCGAGCAGTGAGTATCGGGTCTCACAGTCGGTAAACTTTTTGTTAAGGTAATAAATAGCATGCTCTTTTCGGCCAGACTCGTCATGCTGCCCCAACACACACCCCATTGAGTTGTCGAGTACTGTCAAGTATAAGATCAGAGGTCTCCCTTCAACTAGAGGCATCAGAATAAGTGGCTCTTGGAGATACTCTTTGATCCTTTCGAAAGCAGCTTGGCATTCATCGTTCTAATGTACTACTTGATCTTTCTTCAGTAGCTTGAAGATTGGCTCAGAAGTAGCAGTTAGGTGCGAGATGAATCGGGAAATGTAGTTCAGTCGTCCCAGGAAGCCTCTGACTTCTTTCTCTGTTTTGGGAGCTGGCATCTCCTGTATGGCTTTCACCTTTGCAGAATCCACTTGAATACCTTTGTCGCTTACGACGAAACCTAGTAGCTTACCATATCTCACCCCGAAGGTGCACTTGTTCGGGTTTAACCTCAGCTTGTACAACTTCAACCTGTCAAACAGCTTCTGAAGGTGGTCAAGATGTTCTTCCTCCGTCTAGGATCTTGCAATCATTTCGTCGACGTATACCTCAATCTTGTGATGGATCATGTCATGAAACAAAGCAACCATGGCACACTGATATGTTACCCCGGCGTTCTTCAATCCAAAAGGCATGACCTTGTAGCAAAAGGTACCCCATTGAGTAATAAAGGTTGTCTTTTCCATGTCTTCGGGAGCCATCTTAATCTGATTATAACTGGCGAAACCATCCATAAAGGAGAATATCTTGTGCTGAGCGGTGTTGTCAACCAGAACGTCGATATGAGGCAGAGGGAAATCATCCTTGGGGCTTGCCCTGTTCAGATCCCTATAGTCAACACACATTCGAACTTTACCATCTTTCTTCGGCACAGGAACCATGTTGGCCACCCACTGAGGGTAAGAAGTAACTGCTAGAAAACCGACGTCAAACTGTTTCATAACCTCAGCCTTGATTTTCTCAGACATGTCTGGGCGCATTCGGCGGACCTTCTGTTTTACTGGAGAACAGTCTTCCTTGGTAGACAAGCGATGAACCACAATATCAGTATCCAACCCAGGCATGTATTCATAAGACCAGGCAAAGATCTCATCATAGTCACACAACATCTGAATCAACCGTTGCTTCATACTAAGCTCCAAATTTGCCCCGATCTTGACCTCTTTCTTGTCTACCTCTGTACCCAGATTCACTGTTTCCACTGGCTCTTCATGTGGCTGTATAGCCCTCTCCTCTTGGAGTAACAGTCTTGCAAGTTCACCAGGCACTTCGCAATCATCTTCACCTTCGTCTTCGGCTAAGTTGATCGGACTTTCGAAGTCATAACTGGCAGTAGCAGAGTCGTTACCAGTGAGATCCAAAGTGGATGTAGACCTGTATATGTGAGTGTGTGTAAAATAGTTGTTTTGCAATATATAATAAAAGAAAAACAAGGAGCGCAAAATTTGAAATGCAAGAAACGTCCAATGCTTTTATTAATGATATATGTAGATGACACACATAAAGCCCTCACAAATGAAGCCACGGTGCCCCGGGTAAGACACCGGGCCATAGAGTTTAAAACATTGTCTGTTACATATTCAAAACAAAAAGTTTCATTACTGGGTAACAAAAGAAATAGGGATGAAGTCCTTTGTTGTCCAGTTGCTTAGTCCACCGCTAGTCGTAGGATAGACCCAACTGTCGAACTCAGTCTCTTCAACATCGTCTTAAATGGCATTCACTCCTGAATTGCTGATGAACAGGGGAGGTCTTCCGATCCGTGCATTCCGAACAACCCTTTTGAGCCTCTGCAGTGAAACGAAAACCAAACTTATTAGTCTTCTGTGCAAAATTAGGGAGTTGGCTCCAATTTTCACACCCACCTTTCTCGACAACAGCCCGGGCATCCTTAAAGGAAGCCATCTTCATAGGAGAATCTTCAACAACAGTCTTAGTTGATGCTAGTGTCTGGGGAACCTCTTCAAAATGTTTAAATGGAGTCTCAATGAACTCCCCATCCAAATCTACATATTGGAAAGAGTTGAGGTGGCTCACCATGTACTCTTCCTCTCCTTGTACTGTCACAATCTTCCCTTTCACTTGGTACTTCAGCTTCTGGTGGAGCGTTGAGGTTACGGCCCCAGCTTTGTGGATCCATGGGCGACCCAACAAACAAGAATAAGATGGCCGAATGTCCATCACATAGAATATAAAGTTAAAAACCTGAGAACCGACCTTAATCAGAATATCCACTTCTCCATGTACCATTCTTTTAGACCCATCAAAGGCCCTGACGACAATGTTGCTTGGTTTCAACTCCAATCCTTCACAGTCCAACCGGTCTAGAGCTTTCTTAGGCAAAACGTTCAATGAGGAACCAATATCCACTAATACATGAGCAAGATTAGTGCCCCTACATTCAATGGAGACATGCAGGGTATCGTTGTGATTCTTCCCTTTAGCAGTCAAGTCGGCGTCAGAGAAACCCAACCCATTATCAGCAGTCAGACTAGCCACGCAATCTTTAAACTGATCAGCCGATGTCTCTTGCGGTACGTGTGCAGTCTTCAAGAATGCAATCAGAGCTTTGGCATGGGCCTCTAAGCATAGAAGCAGTGACAACATAGAGATTTTGGACGGGGTTTTCCCCAGCTGTTCAACTACATTGTAATCACTCTTTTTGATGATCTTTAAAATCTCTTCCATCTCTTGCCTAGAAGTTTAAACGGTAATCGTCTTCGGTGCCTCCGTCTGGGAAGGCTCACTGGTGATCCCTTTTCCCCGAGTGTCAGACGACTCGGTGACAGGGGTAAGAAAAGGAACTTGAACAGGAACAGTAGTAGGTACACTGGCAGGTGTAATAACAACAGGTTTTCGGGCAATTGGTGGAGAGATATCAGGTGAGAAAAGTCTTTCGTTGCGGGTGACTTTAGCAGGTCCAACAATATTGCCGACGTCAGTATCATCATCTAACTCTTGTTTAACTCCATGAAAATAAACATCAGCCCCGTAGTGCCAAGGGACAACTTTATCAGATGTATAGGGGATAGGCCCAGGAACAGTAATGATCAATGGTGCGATTCTTGGAACAGATGTAATTCTAACAGGCTTTCTCGAGGAAGCCTTGGAAGAATTGTCGAAAATGGTAACAATAGCAACTTCTTCAGTATGAACTAAAGGAACAACAGTCTTCTCAAATAGAATTTCTTTACTATCCATCAGGCGTTGGACACATGACTTCAAAAGATGGCAACCGGTAGGTAGAACAGAACACATACGGCAACCTTTGTCACAGCCCGGAAATAAACCGGCTAGCAAAAGGTTATTTTTCACAGTCATCAAGGGAGTAGCAATGTCGTTCACAGAAACCACAAACGAGTCTTCTTCTATAGCATTTACTCCATGCTTGGGCATAGGAGCAGTCACAACATTAGGTCTTTCGGGCGCCTCGAACTCAATCTCCTTAGCATCAATTAGTCCTGTATTTTGTTCTTCAAAGCCCAACAATCATCTGTATTATGTCCCGGGATATCAGAGTGAAAAGCACAGCGGGCATTAGGGTTGTACTTAGGTGATGCAATGTTGGGATTCTGCGGAGCCTCCCTTAGAGTCACTAGATTGGTCTTTAATAATTGCGGCAGAATCTGAGACAGAGTCATGTTAAGATGGGTGAATTACCTTCGAGGTCTCTCGGCCTTTTGTTGATTGTTGCACTGAGTGGCACCAACAGGTCTTGAAATAACAACCGCATTAATAGCTTGGCGGCGTTCAGGTCTATTCTGGCTTTTCGAACTGTAAACAACACTGGACTCCTTCTTAAAAGGCTTTTTCTCGGTGCTCGATGAAGCACCCTTTTGTATCTTACCAGCCTTAATACCAGCCTCAATCCTTTCACCGGTCATAATTAGCTCTGTAAACCCACACGAAGAGCTTCCAATCAGGTGGTTGAAAAATGGACCAGACAAGGTCCCTAGAAACATATCCACAAGCTCCCTATCAGCCAAGGGTGGTTGCACTCTTCCGGCGAGGTCCCTCCACTTATGAGCATAATCTTTGAAACCTTCACCCATTCCCATAGATATACCCTGGAGTTGGGTACGCGTGGGAGCGAGGTCGGAATTGTATTGGTACTGCCTGTAGAAGGCAGCGGCCAAATCTTCCCAATTGCGGATACTGGCTCCGTCTAACTGGTAAAACCATTCAAGCTGAGTCCCTGAGAGACTGTCTTGAAAGAAGTGGATCCATAGGTTCTTATCAGCGGTGTACGGCTGAATCTTCCTTACATATGACCGGAGGTGCAGCTTCGGACAAGAAACTCCGTCATACTTAGCAAAGGCTGGTGCTTTGAATTTGTGGGGAATCACCACCCCAGATGATAGACCCAGATCACCAAAGTCCATACCAGGCACTTTCTGAACTTCCATCGCACTCAACCGGTCTTCCAGTTGTTTGTATCTATCCTCAACAGGAGGATACTGGTCTTCGTCGAAGTCCGTCTCGTTGTCTGAGACCACATGGCTACGAGCCCTTCTTTCCTCTTGACTATCTTTCCCTCCAGATGAGGTGGTCAAATCAACTTCATCCCGTAGCCTGTTTCCAAACCTGTGACCTGTGTTAAACAGGACTGTCCTCTTCTTCTTCTTCTTCTTCTTCTTCTTCTCTTTCAGAATAAGGGTCTTCAGATCTTGCTGACCCTTAGCTAGATTCATGAACAACTCTTGGAATTGGGCATTTTGCGCCTGTAGGGCCTTGATTGCTTGCTCTGTTGATGGTTCAACAGACATGATGCTGAAATAAACAGCAAAGAAGATGAGAGACCTGTAATGGGTACCTGTTATGAAGTGCATGGGATGAAATGCGTATGACATGATTTCAAAGACATCGAGAGATTCAAATTCGTAAACAAGAAATGAAACACACTTTTATTAGATAAACTTTGAAATTCAAATTTTTCAACAGATGCCCTTAAGGCGTTACAAGAAAGGAAATACTGAAAAGTAAATAAAAACTGGAAAGGAAATAATCAAAGGACTATCAGTGCTCCCATGGTCGCTTCTTGTCGGTACAGACATAGTCATTGAGGATCCGCTCGTTCTCCAGCTGCCTAGTCAACTTCTGAATCTTCTGCTCTTGCTCGTTAAACTTTTCTCGGTAAGCATCCCGCTCTTCTGTCAGCTGCATCCAAGACCTTTTCAGTGCCTCAATGTAAGTGTGCATGTAAGGATGGAGGATGGTAGGAAGAACCCCCTCTTCATTAGCAACTTCAACAATGATAGGCAGGACGGCTTCATACGGCATACCCAGCTTTTGGGCACGGATACAAACCCATCTGAGATATGGCTCCATTGGAAGAGAAGTCTTTGGACCCAGCTCATGTGGATCAGATCTGTGAACTCTATCCCAAGCCCTTATGAATCTGCGGCATTGCTCGTCACTATCCCCTTGAAAATCAAAGATGATACTAGGCATTAGCAATTCATGAGGTCCTTCTCTTCTGGCTCGCCCAAACTAACGTAAGGCCAAGCATGGATTGTAGGTAATCCTTCCATTGGTTCCTATCAGTGGAACATTGGGGTATTCCCTACAGCGATCAATAATGGCCACCTCGTCCATACCCTTGATAGTCCAGATGATGTCATTATGAGAGAGAGACATAACCCTATAGGCCCAGCCCATGCCTTCTTTGTTCTTCAGCACTGATTTGGGGAGGTGCGAAATAAACCACCTCTCCAATAATGGAGCACAGCACATCAAGGTTCCCCACTTTCGAGCAGTACGGGCATAAAGCTGATAAAGAATGTCACCCAAGAGAGTGGGTACAGGATTACGAGAGATGAAGATTTTCACCGCGTTCACATCAACAAAGAAGTCAGGATTCGGAAACAATACCAAGCCATATATCAGAAGAGCCAAAATATCTTCGAATGCCTTGAAGTCTAGACTATCCCAGAAATAATTAGCCTTACTAACCAAGAACTTAGTCAGAAAGCCCTTTTCTCCACTTCTAGTCTCCCAATTAGCCATTACCTCATCCTTTGTCATATGAAGGGATGAAGCAATCTCTTCTGGCCTAAGGATCTTCTCCCAACCAGTAAATGGGGTCTGCTCCAGAATAGAGATACCGAGCAGATCAGAGAACTCTTCTAAGGTGGGAACCAACTGGTGGTCCTGAAAAGTAAAGAAATGGTACAGTGGATCATATAATTGGACCAAAACACTCATCATCTGCTCGTCCAATTTGGAGGTGACCAAACTGAGAAGATGCCCATGTCTTTTGATGAAGGAGGTGGTATATGGCATCTTTGCAACCAATTCTTTAAGCATAGTGGGAACCTGGACAAAGTTGATCCGGATGGTGTTCCTACGCATGGGCATCATGACCTACAAAACAGAACAAAGATGAATCCCTCCTGTCTTTGAAATAGGTTAGTCCAATGCAAGATGTATGCAATGTTATGATGTCATGATGTCATGATAGAAAGCACGCCACAAGTATCCACAAATAGCAAACATGGTAAAGGCACACAAGTCACACAGAGAGCCCTTAGATTTCAGGCTGGCAAGGAGTCTAGGTACTACCCTCTTTCAATTCGGTTGGTTTAAACCTATCCTAAAAATAGTAACTGGGTTCTAGAGGATCTCAATATCACTGACTACCCTCGATCGGTCATAATTCCAGTTTAGCAACCTTTTCTTGCGTCCGGAATCATCGTGAGAGTTTAGTCTCAATGAGTGTAGCATACTGCTACTGTTCTATAGCCAAGTTGGTCAATTTAAAGGTTCTAAGGTCAGTTGGTGCTTAATGACCCCTTAGATGACCCATATTCTCCTCGTTTCAACACAAGGGATATCGGTACAATCTAAAGTGCCACACCAACATAGCTACTGCTTCAACCATATCGGTCTACGCCGTACAGTTCTCTCACAGTTTATTGCTACTTACCTAAAGGGTATCCTCCATATCCGGGTTAGGATCTATAGTAACTCCGATTTAAGCCCACAAAGATAAATCATACAAATCAAACAATTGAAAACATTATGAACTATTCCTAAGGTACACCCCACTTATTAAGCGTCCTCAACAGAGTCGCCAGTTCTGTGATACGGCGGGATAGAACTGACTGTTTTTTGGAATGCTGGTTTGCATTTTGCGTTTGTTTTTGCAAAATGTCGCGGTAAGCAAGAGTCACCACCGACTTTTATTTTATCCAACAAGGAAAGGAAAAAAGCACAGAAAAATTCCTTTTTCGAGATATTTCTCGGGTTCGGGGGGTAGATTATAGAAAGGGAAGGTGTTAGCACCCTTTCTAACTGTGGTTATCCACAAGCTCTTAGGTACTTGCTCATATGGTTTTCAAAATTTTCTTTCTTTGTGTTTGTGGGTTTGAAGAAGTTTTTGTTTGAAAAGGAGTGTAAGTGTGAAAATTTTGTTTTGTTTTGAAAGAGCAAATACTTAATAACCATCTACCTACTCGAAAGAGGAATCGTTCTATGCTAATGTCCTTTAGACGGGGCTATCCCACTATGAATGAGTAGGTAGCCTCGTCGTTGGAGTTTAAGGGTCAATTCAATTTTAGGGACGTGCGGTCACTAAAGCAATGTTAGGACGCCTTAGCGGTAACCCTAATGTCTTAGATCATTTTTTCTGAGGCAACTGTTTCGAGGCAACCATGATCTTTGGACAAGAGGACGACCTCTAAAACTTCCTATACTCAATGACCGCGTTACGAAGGCAACCAAATGAGGTGTACCCTAAGAGTGCGCATGTGCGAGTGTGTTGTTTTCAGTTTATTTTATCTTTGTACATGTTAATGGTGATCTATGTTGATTTTAGGTTTAAACGTTCAATCTTGTCATGCATTCCCTATTATCGAACATCTAACAGTTTATAAGTTGTAGAAATTAAATTGCGGAATTTTAACTAACTATTACAAGGCGTCGGGTATTTACATCGCCAAAAGCAACCCTTGAAAATTAAATGCGGAAAATAAATAAAGCGATAAAAACATTTAAAGTCCTATTAAACTATTACATTCCAGGAAACAGATACAATATTGAATAAAATGGAACGCGTGCGGGAAATTAAATCGAGTGCGAGTTCTAGGGTTTTGACCCTTTGATTATTAAAGAAAAGGTTTTTTTTTTGGTTATTTGAATTAAGAAAGGAATTAAATTAAGTTAATTATTAAAGTAATAAATAAATTAATTAATAAAAAAAAATTTGGGTTTTTTTGATATTTAAAGAAATAAAAATAAATTTAATCAATGTTAATAAAAACCTAATTGTCTAAGTTAATTTTAATTATTGCAAAAAAGATATTAAAGTTATTCCTAATTAAAATTAAATTAATTAATTGATTTTGTTAACAAAAAATAAAATACTGAACTTTAATTTAATAAATAAAATATTTTTTTAGTTTTAATTTTATGATGAAAAAAAAAGTTTGATTGGTTAATTAATAATAAAAATAATTAAACAAACAAATAAATAAATAAATATGAAATAGAAAGAATTAGAGGTTTGGGCCTGATTGGGGAGTCTGAATAGCAAGTTCCATGGCCCAATTGTGCAGGCCTGGTTGACTTTTCCTGATTCCATGTGTGCACTTTGACCAGGTAGTATGGTGGACGTTCCATCTGGGCCATCAAATTTGGCCTAAGGCCATCTGTCCATTGGAGATATGGAGGCGCATGATAGATCTCACGCTGACATCAACACTGGATCACCTGAAGAAAAATAATAGCAAGGCATATGGGGGACCTGGGATTCGAACCCAGGTCCTGTTGGTCACTGAACATACGCTACCACCACTCAGCCATCACGCTTCATTTGTTAGTTATATGAGAATAAAATATAATAAGGGAAAATACATTAATATGCCAGAATAAAAAATAAAACGCGCGAATATTTGAACCATCCATAGGAGGACTGACACGTCATCGTCTTCTTCCTTCAACCTGTAATTTTTCCTGCGGATTCATATTCGCAGCTAAATCCGTAGGTCCATCCTAAAATCAATTATAGGCCATGAAAATTCCTCCCAAGACCATGGTTATGCTCGTCTTCCTCCTCCGGTCATGTCTATGTCCATCAATGGAGCTAATTTTTCCTGTGAAAGAAATGCCCAAAAAACAAACTACAAAACCCTAGGTTCGGCTATGGGGTTACAGTCCATATAAATGCAATCAAGCAATGCCAAAAGTTCAGAAATTTCATGAACATCACAAATATGTCAAAGATTTGCCAGAAAAATGCAAGAATAGAGAGTTAAGATTTTGGAAACAGGGCCACGAAACGGGACACTTACAGCGCATTTTGATGGTTGTGAGAGCTTGCTTTGGATTGATTCTGACTCAGTGATTGTCCAGCAATCGATTGGTGTTGAGTTTCGCTTCTAAAAATGCCTCCAAAGATGATTTCAGTTTCACACTTTTTGTCAATTTTGCAAGTTTCGTTCTTGGTGTTCTTGCAGCCTCCAGGTCTCAAATTCGTGTGCTTTGGCTTGTATATGTAATATGCAATGTATTAGGTCAACATTTGTGGACTCAATCTTTGCACATCATGACTATGGGATTTGATTTGATCCACCGTTGAAGATTTGCCAAATTTGTCAAAAACTCAATCTTTTCGCACATGGAATGTTTGATACGAATTTGATAAACTTGATGATGATGATTCAATCCTGAAATAGCCAAAAAGAGATCAAATAATCAATGTTTGGATTTTATTGGATTTAATTTGATTAAAAATGAGATAATTCATTAAAAAATCAAATCAAATGATAAAATAGATGAATGTACTCAAGTCTGAAGCTAGGACACGTGTGTAATGTGGCAAGTCCAAATCAAGTGGAAAAGAATGGGCCCATTAGACAAAATTTGAAGTTTTGGGGATAGTTGACTTTTGGCAATTTTGCAAAAATGCCCAACTTCAACAATGCATAACTTCTTCAATTTTGAACTTTTGGAAGTGTTCTTTGACTTTTTAGAAAGCTTGAGATGTCCTATAACCAACCCTTTTGGTCTCATCGCATTTTGATATTCCATTCTCAAGTTATAAGCTTTGGAAAAAAGGTGTTTTTGTTGACTTTCAAAAATGACATATAATGTCCAAATTTGTAACTTCTTGTGAGTGAATTTTCTGATCTTGGGGTATGAATATGGATTGTATGAAATTGCATCCTCTTCAAAATGAGCTTTGGATGGGTCATTTCTCATAAAGTGTGAGAAAGTTATGCTTGGTCAAAGTTGAGTTGACTTTTCCTACAAAACCCTAATTTAGCAACTTTTGAGTATTGATGAATTTTGAGAAATCCTTGATGAATCATGATCAACCCTTGACCAAATGATTAAATATCCTTCAAAATTAGAATGTTGACAAAAAACTTGAGGTTTGACTGTATGTAGGTCACAGTTGACTTTTGCCATAACACAGTCAATTTTTGGACCCTTTGAGCAATTGACTGAGCAAACTTCCTCTGCAAGGCTTGAAATTTGACATGGATGATCTTGAGAGCATATTAGGACATTGGGGAGCACTTAAGGTAATTTGTATTCAAGTATCTTGATGCAACACAAAACCCTAATTTGGGATTGACTGCCTTAGGAGATAGCTTGATTGTCCAACTCTTGAGCAATCTTGAGCCACTTGGAGATTTTTCTTGCCATGTTTTGAGAAATATGGGAGGGAAAATTTTGGGGTACAACAATTACCTAAACAAAAATGATCAAGTCCCTCAAGAAAATTGCCAAAGATACTTGACACAATTGCTATCATGGTCTATACGATGACCCGCGCCTGTCCCGTTTAACATCCTAACACAAGCTTGTTCAGCAAATGCAATGGTGAAACAACACTGTTAAAAGGGTTAAAAACATAAGAAATATATTTTGAGTAAAATAGGGTAGATAACTCTTAGTTACTTGATCAAAAGCTTGCAAAACATCCTTGCTATTTTTCAAACACACTTCACAACACAATTTCAAAAAGGTTTCCACAACGATGGCCTCTTTTTAAAACATCTTTCAAAACCACATACAAAGCACCATTTCAAACAGTTGAAAAGCACCATTTCAAACAATTAAAAAGTAAATCAAGTGATCTAAACAAGTAACTAAGAGCCCATGGAAAACCATGGATGAAAAGGGTGCTTGTACCTTCCCTTTTCATAATCTACTCCCCGAACCCAAGAAAACATCTCAAAGGTCTTTCCTGTGCTTTTTGACCTTTCCTTAGGATAAAATAAAAAGTCGGTGGTGACTCTTGCTAAACCAAAACATTTGCGAACACAAACGCAAAACCTCAAGTCAACTCTCCCACCGTATCACACATCCCCAGTAGACTCTGGAAGATTGTCCCCAGTAGAGTCTAAAAGGTTATCCCCACTGAAGTCGCAACTGAGAGATCGTCCCCAGCGGAGTTCATTCCTTTCACAAACAGAGACTCATATCCCCAACAGGATTCAGTATCGCCAACAATGGTAATTCATCCCCAGCTAAATTTATCAGCGGAACCCTCAGCAGAGCATGTCCTCCCCACAGAGCCACTTCCTTATCAGTTTATTCCCCAGCGAAGTTATCCTCTCCTGCAGGTTTATTCTAGCAAACATCTTCATCCACTATCCCCAGCGGAAACGAAGAATTCAATTATTTTCTCCAGTAGTAATCCGGGATTTATTTTCCCCAATTAAAAACATTACATTTCCATACATCATGACACATGCATATACGCATTGTGATCGGTGGAAGTAGAACTGACTGTTTTAGCTGGTTTCGCGAAATGTCGCGGTAAGCAAGAGTCGCCACCGTCTTTTATTTTCTCCAACATGGATAGGACAAAAGCACAGCAAAATTCCTTCTTTGAGAATGTTTCTCGGTTCGGGAGGTAGATTTATAGAAAGGGAAGGTGTTAGCACCCTTTCTATCCATGGTTATCCATGGACTCTTAGATACTTGCTCTTATGTTTTCAAAATGTTTGCTTTTCAAAATGTGTGTGGGTTTGAAAAAGTTTCTTTGAAAGATTTCTGAATAACTCTTGTATCTGTCCTCAAGAGTGTTTGAAAAATTTGCTTTGAAAGCTTTTTGAAAGTGTCGGTGTGAAAAGATTTTTGATTTGTTTTTGAGAGAGCAAGTATCCATGAGTCATCTACCTACCCTAAGGAATTAGGCTGTATAAAATTCCTTAAGGTAGTGCCATCCCACCATTGAGAGGTAGGTAGCACCACCGTTGGGGGTGTTCGGGTCAATTCGAGTGTAGGGACAGTGTGGTCACCGAAGCAACAGTAGGACATCTTAGAATCTACCCTCATGTCGTAGATCCTTTTTTAATCTGAGGCAACCGTTTCGAGGCAACTGTTTCGAGGCAACTGGATCATGGACATAAGAGCGACTGCTAAAACGTCCTATACTTGACGACCACGTTTCGAAGGCAACGAGTGAGGCGTACCCTAGAAGTGGTGTGTGTATTTGTGTGTTGTTTTCATGTTATGTTTTATCTTTGATCATGCATTTTTGTGAGCTACGCGTTGTTTTTTAATTACCATACATTCTTTCATGCAAGTTAGAATTTAGGAGTGCGGAAAATTAAAAGATGGAAATATAAAAGCTACGCTATTACAAGGCGCGAGTCTATACATCGCCAAAATACAAAGACCCGATTTTGATAAAGATGCGGAAAGTAAAAGAAAAGCGATAAACCTAATTACTATTACATTCCTTGAACAGTTACATAATAATCAATAAGAAAAATAATGCGCGAAAAGAATAAATTGGAACGTCCGAGGGTTTTGACCCTTTGCTTGAAATTAAATGAAATTAAAGCCTCATTATTATTTAATTAAAGAAAAGAAATTGTTTTTTTATGTTTTTTGTATTTATGAAAATAAAGAAAAAAGAATTAAAGAAAACCCTAGTTCTAAATTATTTTAAATTATTGAGAAAATATTAAAGTTAACCTAATTTACCAGTTAATTAATTACATGTTTATATACAAAATAGTAATAATTAACAATGGTGATTAATAATAAATAATGATAATAAAAATTAATTAAGAAAAAGATAAAAATGTCAAAACCTAATTCTATATGATTTTTATTTATTAAGAAAAAAGGTTAAATTTTAAACCTAAATTAACCTAGATTAATTATTAGAGTTTATTTACAAAAATAGGTTAGTGAGGAAATTAATAAATAATTAAATATATTTTGTATTTTGATTTTCTGTTTTTATTATGGAAGAATTATTTTATGGTGAATTAATAAAAAAAACAATTAAAACAATTAAATGATTAAAAGAAATTAAAAGAAAAGAAAAGAGAATAAAGAAAATAAAGCAAACCAAGGGGAGTGTCAGGCCCATGTGGAGGTTTTTTTGGAAGTAATTCAGGCCCAAGAACACAAGCTACGTTTGACCTTTCAGGATTGTATGCACGTTAGTTGACCAGAGTACACCATGGAATTCACCTTCTGGCCTTTAGATTGCTCTCATGTCCACTTGGCAAGCCAGTGCGTGAGGACGTATGGTGGGATATTGGACGGCTACTGCACTAGAACATGTTAGGACAAAAAATGTCAATTATGTGGGGGGACCTGGGAATCGAACCCAGGTCCCAATGTTTGCAAGGCACGTCCTCCACCAACTGAGCTAGGCAACGCGTTTGTTAAACTAATAGACAAAAAATATAATATATGAAAAAGACCATTATGCTGGGATATGAAAAAAAACGCGCTAAAGTTTAAACTCTCCAATCACGCTTGGACAGCTATTGTCTTCTTCATCTTTTTCCTGCAAATATAAAACAAGTAGCGGGGGTTTTAAACCCCCACAAACTGAAAGTCCTGAAAATAGCGAATAGAAGAGGAGATAATATAAAAAGGGCGCGAGGGTTTCAATCGATTCGTCTTGTGGCAACGGATTTATCCATGTAGGTTTGGAGGTCCAATTTTACCATACAAGGAAAGCCCTAATTTGGATGTTCTGAAACCCTAACGTTTGTTCATGGCAGATTTTGATACAAGCAGTGTTAGCACAATTAAACTATATCAAAAGTTTCAGGGAGATGTCAGTAATGCAAATCAATGATCAAAACATAGCAATGACGTGTAGAAATTAAAATTCGATTATGGAAATATTTGTTAAAAACGTGATTTTGTTCTACCGTTTCCTTGGATAGAGAAGCTTGTTCTTGATTGCAATAGACTCCTGGAAGGTCCAGCAATGTGTTAGAATCCTTTTTAGGCTTTGAAACGTGCTGCAAGTATGAAATCAGTTTCACCAATTTCTTGAGTTTTTTGCAACTTGGTTATGGATTCTCAGCAGCTTTTTCGTGTATCTATGAGTAGGGTTACACTCAGCATATGTATGTGAATGATTCTAGGTCAAAAATAAGCCCACAAGTCCATGGATTAATGACTTGAATATTTGATTGCTAATCATATCTTTTTTCAATCTTTTTCCATGGAAACTTTGCCAATTATGGAAGATCTTGTCTTGTTGATTGAGAAACGAATTGCCAACTTGCCCTAGTCACATTTGCTGCACAAAAAGATCTAAAAAAGCATATCTTTGAATTTTCTTATAATTAAAACCAATTAAATGAATTAATATAAATATAAATCCAATTAATTAATTAAAAATAAGAAAATAAATCATTTTGAGCTCAATGGGTCGTGCATAGGCTTTGGGTAATGATTCAAGGAAGAATTTGAGGCCCATTAGCAAATTTGAAGCTTTTTAGGCAAAGTTGACTTTTGAAAATTCCCAAAAATTTCCCAACTTCTCCAATGCACATCTTGCTCAATTTTGAGGCTATGAATATGTTCTTGGACATTTTGGAAAGGTCTTGAAGTCCTCTAACCAATGTCTTTTGTCCCATGTCATTTTGATTTACCAATCTCAAGTTATGGTCTTTGACTTAAAGTACCTTTTTGTTGACTTTTGAAAATGACCTATAATGTTGAAATTGATAACTTTTTGTGAGGGAATTTCTTGGACTTGGAGTGTGAAGATGAGTTATAGGAAATGTCATCCCCTTAAAAATGAGTTTGGATGGGATTTTTCTGATAAACCATGAAGAAGTTATGCCTTGGTCAATTTGCAGTTGACTTTTCAGCTGTCCAAAAATAGAAACTTTTGCATCTTGAGACTTTTTGAGCCATGCTTGTGGAATCATGACCAAGAATTGATCAAATGATTATTGTGGCTTCAAAATAAGATGTTGACCAAAAATTTTGACTTTTGACTGTCAAATGACCATTTTGCCCCTGCAGTTGACTGTGAAGCAATGAGGGTTTTTGACTGTGCAATTTGATGCTGTGAGTCTTGAAACTTGACATATAGATGCTTGACAATGTATATAGGCATGTGGGACTTGATTGGACCCTTGCAAACCTCAATTTCTTTGCAAGAACAAAACCCTAATTTTGACTGTGTTAGGAGGCAATTGGACTGTGCAACCCTTGAGGGATTTTGAAGCTTGATCTTTGCCAAATCTTGAAGAATATGGGAGGGAAAATTTTGGGGTACAACAGTTGCCCCTGTTCAATCTTCTTAGGCCTGAGGATGTAGATTGGCTAGCGTGCCTTTCGTAATCCGAAGGTGGAAGATGATTGAACACTAGAGTGCCCAGAAATTTGCACTCACATAGTAGAATGTTAGCAGTGTGATGTAGGGAATGGGCTTATAGATGCCATTTGGAAAGATGATGGATATGAGGATGGGCTTATAGATGCCATCTGGAGATGCGACAGAACCTTGTCGGGAATGGGCTTATAGATGCCATTTGGAACTGTAATGGTAGTGTGGATGGGCTTATAGATGCCATCGGGAGGTTGTCGATCGCGTAAGAGATTCCTTAGCGAGAACTTGTGTACCTGAGAAAGAAAGATACTTACCTGGCCTGTTACAGGGGTTTGATCTTCAAACTCTTCATGTAGATATGCCCTGGCTGGATACAGGTATTGAATCTTCAAACTCTTCAGACGTGCCCTGGCAGGATACAGGAATCGAGTCTGGAAAATAGTCATCAACAGATACACCCTGGCTGGATACAGGAATCAGATCTTCAAACTCTTCAGACGTGCCCTGGCCAGATACAGGAATCAAGTCTGGAATTAGTCGTCAACAGATACACCCTGGCAAGATACAGGAATCGGATCTTCAAACTCTTCAGACGTGCCCTGGAAGGATACAGGAATCGAGTCTGGAATTAGTCGTCAACAGATACACCCTGGCAAGATACAGGAATTGGATCTTAAAACTCTTCAGACGTGCCCTGGCAGGATACAGGAATCGAGTCTGGAATTAGTCGTCAACAGATACACCCTGGCAAGATACAGGAATCAGATCTTCAAACTCTTCAGACGTGCCCTGGCAAGATACAGGAATCGAGTCCGGAATTAGTCGTCAACAGATACACCCTGGAAAGATACAGGAATCGGATCTTCCAACTCTTCAGACGTGCCCTGGCAGGATACATGAATCAAGTCTGGAATTAGTCGTCAACAGATACACCCTGGAAAGATACAGGAATCGGATCTTCAAACTCTTCAGACGTGCCCTGGCAGGATACAGGAATCGAGTCTGGAATTAGTCGTCAACAGATACACCATGGCAAGATACAGGAATCAGATCTTCAAACTCTTCATACGTGCCCTAGCAGGATACAGGAATCGAGTCTGGAATTAGTCGTCAACAGATACACCCTGGTAGGATACAGGAATCGGATCTTCAAACTCTTCAGACGTGCCCTGGCAGGATACAGGAATCGAGTCTGGAAAATAGTCGTCAACAGATACACCCTGGCAGGATACAGGAATCGGATCTTCAAACTCTTCAGACGTGCCCTGGCAGGATACAGGAATCGAGTCTGGAAAATAGTCGTCAACAGACACACCCTGGCAAGATACAGGAATCGGATCTTCAAACTCTTCAGACGTGCCCTGGCAAGATACAGGAATCGAGTCTGGAAAATAGTCGTCAACAGATACACCCTGGCAAGATACAGGAATCGGATCTTCAAACTCTTCAGACATGCCCTGGCAAGATATAGGAATCGAGTCTGGAAAATAGTGGTCAACAGATACACCCTGGCAAAATACAGGAATCAGATCTTCAAACTCTTCAGACGTGCCCTGGCAAGATACAGGAATCGAGTCTGGAAAATAGTCGTCAACAAATACACCCCGGCAAGATACAGGAATCAGATCTTTAAACTCTTCAGACGTGCCCTGGCAAGATATAGGAATCGAGTCTGGAAAATAGTCGTCAACAGATACACCCTGGCAAGATACAGGAATCAGATCTTCAAACTCTTCAGACGTGCCCTGGAAGGATACAGGAATCAAGTCTGGAATTAGTCGTCAACAGATACACCCTGGAAAGATACAGGAATCGGATCTTCAAACTCTTCAGACGTGCCCTGGCAGGATACAGGAATCGAGTCTGGAATTAGTCGTCAACAGATACACCCTGGCAAGATACAGGAATCGGATCTTCAAACTCTTCAGACGTGCCCTGGCAGGATACAGGAATCGAGTCTGGAATTAGTCGCCAACAGATACACCCTGGCAAGATACAGGAATCGGATCTTCAAACTCTTCAGACGTGCCCTGGCAAGATACAGGAATCGAGTCTAGAAAATATTCGCTCACAGATATGCCCTGGCAAGATACAGGTATCGAATTTGGAATTGCGACAGCTGATATTAATCATCTTTGTATTGATCTTTTGTCCTGAAAAGACAAAACGTTAGTTGTATGCAATGTCATGATGTATGAAATGCGTGATGTTCTCGAAATAAATGAGATTGTATGTTCATGATGCGTATGTGCATGCTATAATGTATGAAGATGTGATATTTATGAATGTATTTTTGTCTAGGAAAATAAATCCTTGACGGATGCCGGGAAGTCAAATCCTGGGCTGATGTTGAAGAGTAGAGCTTTTTGTTTCCGCTGGGGATGATGGTTGCAAGAATACCGGTAGAAGAAGATGACTCCGTTGGGGAATAAGCTTGGAGAATAAATAATTCTGAAGGGATTGAACTCTGTGGGGAAAGAGAGGTACTTTGCTGAGGTTGATGATAACTCCGCTGGGGATACCATTGAGCTCTGTTGGAAGAATTGATGAACTCCGCTAGGGATAGGAAGACTTCTCCGGGGACGATCTTTCTGTGGCAATTGACTGAGGATAACCCAGTTATATCCTGGTGGGGAAATAACCTTTGAATAAAGTCGGAGGAGCGTTCGTGCTATGCAGGTGATAAGCTTCCAGAATCTACTGGGGATAAGCTTTCTATTGGGGAGATTGATTGAACTCTCCTGGGAAAACTTTTGAGATTGCACTGGGGAAGTGGCTCCACTGGGGTGTTTGTATTCCGCCGGGGAACAATCTTATATTAAGACTGCCGGCGATGCTTGCTCAGGAACGCCTGTACACTCCGCTGAGGAATGTTGAGATCTTCAGGGGATAATCCAACTTCCTTGAGGCTGACAATAGACTAACTCTGTTCGGGGAGAGTGTTGCTGACTTTCTTGGGGATATTGTGCCTTTTTGGGGATGATTGGAGACCAACTGCTTGGGAGAGAATTGTTGAATCTTGTCTTACTCGGCGGGGAGTGAAGGTATTTGGGTTACATTCTTCAGCCGAACTTACCTTGGTACCTTGGTGGACAGAGCAATTAGATTGCTTAGACAACTCATTATTGCCCCTGTTTCTAATGTTACCTGTAATTAATCCTTTGTTTTGTATTCAAATATTTATGAGTTAGCAATTAGTGTCAAATGCATATATCACAATTGAACATTGGACGTTCTTCGCAAAACAAAATAGAAAAAGGAAAAACAATTGGCAATTGGTCTGAAAAGTGAATTTCTATTGATTTTTGAATTTGCCCGTAAATAGGCGTTTATGTACAAGAGGCTGACGTCCTAGTAAGAGAACGCCGCCGAACAAACAGAGTTTATACAATTTGTACAAAGAAAACAAAACAGCTGTGTGAAGAAAGAATAATCCCACTGGGTTCCAACTTTGCTATCGCCTTTATATCTTCGAGCGTCTCATCACTTGGCTGCTTAGTTGAAGATGAAGCTAATTGATCGATGCTGTCTGAACTTGATGTTGATACCGGATTCTGGATGCAAGATGATCCAATGAGACATAGTATTACGCTTATCCCTAACTTTTGCCTGGACCGCCCTTTCGGGTTTTCAGTCCACCGGGATACCCATTTTTGCCCAAGCCGCCTTTTCAGGTTTTCGACTTGCCGGGTGTACAGATTTTTTTCATTTCATCCCTTATTTTTGCCCGAACCCTTTTGGTTCGCCGGGAAGCCCTAATTTTTGTCTAGGTATGTCAACCTAGAGGGTCTTTTATCATGCGTAGTATCTTTTTACTATGTCTGCATTGGCGGGGTGAGGAAGGTCGTCACCATCCATGGTGGTTAGAATCATGGCTCCTCCTGAGAACACATGTTTAACCACAAATGGCCCTTTGTATGTAGGGGTCCATTTGCCCCTGGGATCACTTTGAGGAAGAATGATACGTTTGATTACCAGGTCTCCAACTTGATACTCTTGTGGTCTGACTTTCTTGTTAAATGCCCTGATCATCCGTTTTTGGTACGTTTGACCATGACAAATAGCAGTGAGTCTCTTTTCGTCAATTAGGTTTAGCTGATCAAGTCGGGTCTGGATCCAGTCATCTTCGCTCAAATCTGCATCCTTCATTATCCGGAGAGAGGGTATCTGGACTTCAATCGGCAAGACTGCCTCCATGCTATAGACCAAGGAAAAGGGAGTTGCCCCGGTTGACGTCCTTGCTGAGGTACGATACCCATGAAGAGAAAACGGTAACATCTCGTGCCAATCTTTGTAGGTCACTGTCATCTTCTGCACAATCTTTTTGATATTCTTATTCGCCGCTTCTACAGCCCCGTTCATCTTCGGCCGGTAAGGAGAAGAGTTGTGGTGCTGTATCTTGAATTGCTCGCAGAGCTCAGTGATCATCTTGTTATTGAGATTGGTACCGTTGTCTGTAATGATCCTTTCCGGGAAGCCGTACCGACAGATCAGATTATGTCGAATGAACTGTGCCACGACGTTCTTGGTTACAGTGGCGTAGGAAGCTGCTTCAACCCACTTCGTAAAGTAATCGATCGCCACCAGGATGAAGCGATGCCCGTTGGATGCTGTAGGTTTAATCTCGCCGATCATATCAATGCCCCACATTGCAAAAGGCCAAGGTGCAGTCAAGACATTCAGAGGTACTGGAGAAACGTGCACCTTATCAGCATATATCTGGCACTTATGACATGTCCGAGAATGTTGGTAACAGTCAGCTTCCATTGTGGACCAGAAATATCCTGCCCGAAGGATTTTCTTTGCCATGGTATGTCCACTAGAATGTGTTCTGAAGGTACCTTCATGCAGCTCTGCCATGATTCTTTCTGCTTCAGTCTTATCCACACAACACAGTAAGGTTGAATCATGGTTTCGCTTGTATAGAATGCCATTGCTGGGGAAGAACTTCGCAGCGAACCTTCTCAGAAACTTTTTGTCATTGACAGATGCACCCTCGGTGTATTCTTGAGCTTCCAGATACCTCTTCACCTCATGATACCAGGGTTTTTCAGTTACCTCTTCAACTTCAAGATCACAATAATATGCCGGTTCATCCAATTTCCAGAAAATGATCCGGGGAGCCTCGTTATCCCATTTGACTTTGAACATAGAAGACATCGTAGCTAACGCGTCCGCCAACTGATTCTCCTCTCTTGGGAAGTGTTCAAAAGTTATCTCTGTGAAATGGGGGATCAATGTCAACACACACTCTTTGTAAGGAATAAGATTTGGGTGTTTCGTATCCCACTCGCCTTTGATCTGGTTGATCACGAGAGCGGAATCTCCGAAGACACTCAGAAACTTGATCCTTAAGTCAATTGCAACTTGAAGACCCATGATGCATGCCTCATACTCCGCCATGTTGTTGGTGCAGTTGAAACATAACCGGGCAGTGAGTGGAGTATGAGTGCCTTTGGGGGATATGATCACAGCGCCGATACCATTACCCAAAGCGTTGGAGGCTCCATCAAAGTGCATAGACCATCGGGATCCTTCCTCAGGTCCTTCATCCGGTCCAGGTACTTCACAATCAGTCACTACCATGATGCTCTCGTCAGGAAATTCAAAGTTCATTGACTGGTAGTCATCCACTGCCTGGTGTGCCAAATGGTCTGCCAATACACTTCCTTTGATAGATTTCTGAGTCGTGTACTGGATGTCGTATTCTGTCAAGATCATCTGCCATCTTGCTATTCTTCTAGACAGAGCAGGCTTTTCGAATATGTACTTTATTGGATCCATCTTTGAAATCAACAGAGTAGTGTGAGTCAACATATACTGTCTCAGCCGGCAAGCAGCCCATACCAAAGCGCATCAAGTTTTCTCGAGCAGTGAGTATCGGGTCTCACAGTCGGTAAACTTTTTGCTAAGGTAATAAATGGCGTGCTCTTTTCAGCCAGACTCGTCATGCTGCCCCAGCACACACCCCATTGAGCTGTCAAGTACTGTCAAGTATAGTATTAGAGGTCTCCCTTCCACTGGTGGCATAAGAATGGGTGGTTCTTGGAGATACTCTTTGATTCTGTCGAAAACGGCCTGACATTCATCGTTCCAACGTGCTACTTGATCTTTCTTCAGCAGCTTGAAAATTGGTTCACAAGTAGCAGTTAGATGGGAGATGAATCGAGCAATATAATTCAGACGCCCTAGAAAGCCTCTGACCTCTTTCTCTGTCTTGGGAACTGGCATCTCTTGTATGGCTTTAACCTTGGCTGGGTCCACTTGAATACCTTTGTCGCTCACGACGAAGCCTAGCAACTTTCCAGATCTTACCCCAAATGTGCACTTGTTTGGGTTCAACCTCAGCTTGTACAATTTCAGACAGTCAAGCAGCTTCTGCAGATGGTCAAGGTGTTCCTCCTCAGTTTGGGACCTTGCGATCATATCATCGACGTACACTTCAATCTCATGGTGGATCATATCATGAAACAAAGCAACCATGGCACGTTAGTAAGTTGCCCCAACATTTTTCAACCCGAATGGCATGACCTTGTAGCAGAAGGTGCCCCAATGAGTAACAAAGGTAGTCTTTTCCATATCTTCAGGAGCCATCTTGATCTGATTATAACCTGAAAAACCGTCCATGAAGGAGAACACCTTATGCTGAGCAGTATTGTCAACCAGAGCGTCGATGTGAGGTAGAGGGAAATTATCTTTAGGGCTGGCCCTGTTCAAATCCCTGTAGTCAACACACATTCTGACCTTACCATCTTTCTTAGGCACCGGAACCACATTGGCAACCCACTGAGGGTAAGAGGTTACTGCTAGAAACCTGACATCAAATTGCTTCATAACCTCAGCTTTGATCTTCTCGGACATCTCTGGACGCATACGGCGGACCTTTTGTTTAACCGGAGGGAAATCTTCCTTGGTAGGCAAGTGATGGACCACAATGTCGGTATCCAACCCAGGCATGTCTTCGTAGGACCAAGCGAAGATTTCCACATAATCATGCAACATCTGAATCAACCGTTGTTTCACGCTGAGCTCCAGATTGGCACCAATCTTGACTTCCTTTCTGTCTGCCTCAGTACCCAGGTTTACCGTTTCCACTGGCTCTTCATGTGGCTGAATGGCCCTCTCTTCCTGGAGTAACAGTCTTGCAAGCTCACCAGGCACTTCGCAATCATCTTCACCTTCGTCTTCGGCTAAGTTGATCGGATTTTCGAAGTCATAACTGGCAGTAGCAGAGTCGTTACCAGTGAGATCCAGAGTGGATTGAAACCTGTATAGGTGAGTGTGTGTAAATATAGCTGTTTTGCAATATATAAAGAAAGAAAGAAAGGCATCACAAGATTTGAAATGCGAAACACGTCCAATGTCTTTATTCATGATATATGGAAATGACAAGTAATAAGCCCTCATAAATGAAGCCACGGTGCCCCGGGTAAGACACCGGGCCATAAAGTTTCAATTTATTGTTCATTACAAATTAAAAAACAAAGGAATTCATTACTGAGTAAAAAAAGTAACAGGTATGTAGTCTTTTGCAGTCCAATTGTTCAGTCCACCGTCGGTCGTCGGGTAGATCCAGCTATCAAACTCAGATTCATCCGCATCGCCTTCAATAGCATTCACTCCCGTGTTGGTGATGAACACGGGAGGTCTTCCGATCCTTGCTTTGCGTACAACCCTCTGAGCCTCTGCAGTGAAACCCAGCCCAAACTTGTCAGTCTTAGGGGTAAAATCAGGGAGCCTGCCCCAGTTTGCACATTCACCTTTTTCAATTACAGCCCGGGCGTCCTTCAAGGAAGCCATCTTCAAAGGAAAGTCTTCTTCAATCACTGTCTCAGCTGACGCCAATGTTGGAGGTACCTCTTCAAAATGTTGAAAGGGGGTTTCAATAAACTCCCCGTCCATCTCTATATACCGGAACGAGTTCAGATGACTAACCATGTATTCTTCCTCCCCCTGCACTGTAACAATCTTCCCTCTGACAGGGTATTTAAGCTTCTGGTGTAGAGTGGAGGTCACAGCCCCAACCTTGTGATTCCAAGGTCGACCCAGCAAACAGGAATAAGATGGACGAATGTCCATCACATAGAACGTTGAATCAAAGACTTGAGAACCAACACGAATCGGAATGTCCACTTCACCATGTACCATCCTCTTCGACCCGTCAAAGGCTCGGACCACGATGCTGCTAGGCTTCAATTCCAAACCCTCACAATCCAACCTGTCTAAGGCCTTCTTGGGCAGTACGTTCAATGAAGAACCGGTGTCTACCAACACGTGTGCAAGAGTAGTGCCCTTGCATTCAATGGAGACATGCAGGGCATCAATGTGGTTCTTTCCCTTAGCGGTCAGATCAGCATCAGAGAAACCCAACCCATTGTCAGCGGTCAAGTTGGCCACACAATCAGTAAATTGGTCCGCAGACGTCGCTTGTGGCACATGGGCCGTCTTCAGAAATGAAATCAGGGCCTTGGCATGGGCCTCTGAGCACAACAACAGTGATAGCATAGAGATTTTGGAGGGGGTATGCCCCAGCTATTTAACGATGCTGAAATCGCTCTTCTTGATGATCTTAAAGATTTCCTCCATCTCTTGCTGTGACGCTTCAACATTAACAGTCTTTGGTGCCTCCATCCGGGTAGGCACATCAGCTATCCCTTTTCCCCGAGTGTCAGATGACTCGGCAACAGGGGTAGAAACTTGATCAGAAGGGGAAACAGGCGCACTTGTAGGCGTGATGATAAGAGGTCTTCGAATAACTGGTGGCGCAATGTCAGGCGAGAAGAGCCTGCCACTGCGAGTAACTTTAGCGGGACCGGTGATGTTACTGATACCGGTACTAGTGTTGAACTCCTGCTTTACTCCAAGTACATACACATCTGCCCCATAGTGCCATGCGACAGCCTTGTCAGATTTATAGGGGAGGGGCCCCGGAACAATAATGATAATAGGTGCAACAGACATGATTTTGACTGGCTTCCTCGGGGGAGCCTTGGTAGGATTGTTGAAGATGGTGACAACAGATACTTCTGCAGTAGGAACACTAGGAACAACGGTCTTCTTGAATAAGATCTCTTTGCTATCCATCAGGTTTTGGACGCCTGATTTTAGCAACGGACAACCAGTAGGGGAAACATCACATAGAAGGCAACCCTTGCTACAACCCGGAAATAAACCGGCCAACAACAGGTTCCTTTTGACAGTCAATAAAGGGGTAGCAACATCATCCACAGAAACTGCATACAGGTCTTCCTCAATAGCATTTACTCCATGCTGGGGCATAGGAGCAGTCACAACGTTGGGCCTTTTGGGCGCCTCAAATTGTATTTCCTTGGCATCAATAAGGTCCTGAACCTTATTTCTTAGGGCCCAGCAATCATCAGTAGAATGCCCCGGACTATCAGAGTGATAAGCACAGCGGGCATTGGGATTATACTTCGGAGATGTGGTGTTCACCACCTTCGGAGCTTCTCTGACGGTTACCAAGTTGGTCGATAGCAGTTGTGGCAAGATCTGCGACAAGGTCATACTAAGCTGAGTATATTCTCTTCTGGGTCTCTCACCCCTTGGTTGGTTAGGTTGCCGAGGAGCGGCAGCAGGCTTTGCAATTACCACTGCGTTGACAGCTTGGCGGCGTTCTGGTTTATTCTGCCTTCTGGGGCCATACACAGCACTGACTTCCTTCTTGAAAGGCTTCTTTTCAGAACTTGAAAACGCACCCTTCTGTATCTTCCCTGATTTCATCCCAGCTTCTATCCTCTCCCCAGTCAGAATGAGGTCTGTGAAACCTGCAGAAGAATTACCGATGAGATGATTGAAGAACGGCCCGGATAGGGTCCCCAAGAACATGTCCACTAGTTCACAATCGGTCAACGGTGGCTGCACCCTGCCAGCCAGGTCCCTCCATTTCTGCGCATACTCTTTAAAACCTTCTCCCGATCCTAGCGACATACCCTGGAGTTGGGTACATGTAGGAGCGAGGTCGGCATTATACTGATACTGCTTGTAAAAAGCAGTAGCCAAGTCCTCCCAGTTACGAATCTTGGTTCCATCCAGCTGATAAAACCATTCGAGATGAGTCCCTGAAAGACTCTCCTGGAAGAAATGGATCCATAAGTTCTTGTCCACAGTATACGGCTGTATCTTCTGCACATAAGATCTGAGATGTAGCTTAGGGAAGGACGCCCCGTCATACTTTGCGAAAGATGGTGCTTTGAACTTATGTGGGATTACCACACCAGAAGATAGACCCAGGTCTCCAAAATCCAACCCAGGCACTTGTTGAATTTCCATGGCATTCAGGCAATCCTCTAACTGCTTGTACTTGTCTTCAGCTGGAGGGTACTGCTCTTCATTGAAATCGGTCTCGTTGTCAGAGACCACAAGACTAGGAACCCTTCCCCCTTGGGGACTACCTTTCCCTATAAAAGAACCAGCTTGATCAAACTCATTCTGCAGTGTATTGCCAAACCTCCGGCCAGTGTTGAATAGTACAGTTCTCTTCTTCTTCTTCTTGACCAGCAGAGCCTTCAATTCCTCCTGACCTTGGGCCAAACTCATGATCAGCTCTTGGAACAGGGCGTTTTGGGCCTGGAGGGCCTTGATGGATTGCTCAGTAGATGATTCAGGATTCATGATGGCGAGCTGAAATAAACAGCGAAGAAGATTAAACCACCTGTAAAAAAAGAGTACCTGCTATGCACATGATGCATGATATGCTGTTTATGCAATGCATTCAAGGGTTTGAAAGTTCAAATTTGTTGCAGACAAAAAGGAACACACGTTATCATTAAGAAATAATTGTTCAGTACATCAAGGCCTCATGGGCAAAACATTACAAAGTAAATTAATCCCAAAAGACACTGCGCATCCTCTTTGGAGCTATGTAAGTGTTGAGAGTCTTTTCCTCGTGCAGTAGGTGGGTGAGCTCCAAGACCTTCTTCTCACTAGCATGTAGACTGGCTTCAAGAGAATTTCGTTCTTCCTTAAGCTGGATACAGCTCTTCTGCATTTCTTCCCAGGATGTAGGCATGTCAGGATGTTGAATGGTGTACGAGACCTCTCCTTCCAACACTGGCTCTTTGATCACAGGGAGAACATGAGGATATGGCATTACTAACTTATGGGAGCGGGCTCATACCCACTTGAGATAAGGCTCCAAAGGGATGGAGTTCCTGTGCCCCAGTGTCTTGTTGTCTACCTTGTTGGGCATCCTCCAAGCTCTGATAAATCTCTGGCGAAATCCTTGTGCATCATTGTCGAAGTCAAAAACTATGTCAGGAATTAACATGTCGTGGGGGCCATCCCTCCGAGCATAACCAAACTGTCTCAAAGCTAGGCATGGGTTGTAAGTAATACCTCCTCTAATTCCAAGTAAAGGAACATTAGGAAACTCCCCGCAACGATCAATGATAGTGGCATCTTCTCTGGACCGAGAACACCAATGTATATCAGCATGTGTAAGAGTCATCAATCGTTGTGACCATCTCAAACCCCGCTCGTTCTTCAAAACTGATTGTGGAAGGTGCGAAATAAACCACCTTCCCAGGAGAGGAGTGCAGCACATAAGAACACCTCTTTTCCTCATGGTTCGAGTGTAACATGAGTGAAGGATGTCCCCAAGCAACGTAGGTATAGGATTCCTAGACATGAAGATCTTGACAGCATTGATATCTATAAGCTGATCGGGATTCGGGAACAACACCAACCCATAGAAAAGGAGGGTCACAACTTCTTCAAAGTCTTGTAGGTCAAGGGAATTCCAACATTCTTGGGCCTTCTCAAACAGGAGCTTTGCCAAGAATCCTTTGATACCGCTTCTAACTTCCCAATGTCCCTTGATGTCAGATGGTTGTAGGCGTAATGCTTTAGCAATCTCTTCAAGTTTGGGTTCCCTTTCCGTACCGTTGTAGGGTAGTTGACTAAGGATAGGGATCTTCAGAAGCTGGGAGAACTCTTCCAATGTAGGCACCAGTTGATAATCCAGGAAAGTAAAACAGTGGTGCAGAGGGTCAAAGAACTGGAAGAGGACCTTTATCATGTCTTCCTCAATGTTGGTGTTGACCAAGCTGATGAGTCTTCTATGTTTCTCACTGAAAGAAGAGCTCTCAGGAATCCTGGATATAAGTTCCTTAAGCTGAGGAGGGACCCTTACGAGGTTGATCTGAATTGTCTTTCTGCGGATAGTTTCCATGTCCTACAAAACAAGAACAAAGATGAAGATTCGAACCCCTGAAGTGGTTAGTCAATGCATATGATGTTGTATGATGTTATGATATTATGATGAAAACACACCACAAGTATCCACAAAAAGCAAACATGGTAAGGCACACAAGTCACACAAGACATCCCTTAGAGTTCAGGCCAGCATGGGGTCTAGGTATTACCCTCTTAAAGTTGGTGGGCTCAAAACCTGTCCTATCAGAAGTAACCGGGTTCTAAGGGTCTCAATATCATTGGATTGCTTTCTGTGTTCATCGTTTCGATTTAGCCACTGAACTGGCGATCGAAATATTCCAAGAAAACAACCCTCAACTGAGTGTAGTATCGAGTATCAACCAACTTCGGACTGCACCAAAGTCAGTTATCTCACTACCCTAAAGAGGCCAGGATGGTTCAATTAAGGTTCCTAAGGTCAGTTGATGCTTCGCGACACCACGCGGCGGCCCCGTATTCTCCTTGACTTGACTCAAGGGTTACCGGTACTTACCAAAGTGCCACATCAACGTAGCAGACTGCTTCAACCGTGTTGGTATACCCCGCACAGTTCCCTCACAGTCTTGTTGCTACTTTCTAAGAAGGTATCCCCCAAATTCGGGTTAGGATCTATAGAACTCCCAAGACAGTGCCCACAATAATAAAGCAAACAAAACAAAGCAATTGAAAACACAAGTATGAGCTATCCTAAGGTACACCTCACTTTAAAAAATCCCCAGCAGAGTCGCCAGTTCTGTGATCGGTGGAAGTAGAACTGACTGTTTTAGATGGTTTCGCGAAATGTCGCGGTAAGCAAGAGTCGCCACCGTCTTTTTATTTTCTCCAACATGGACAGGACAAAAGCACAACAAAATTCCTTCTTTGATAATGTTTCTCGGTTCGGGAGGTAGATTTATAGAAAGGGAAGGTGTTAGCACCCTTTTTATCCATGGTTATCCATGGGCTCTTAGATACTTGCTCTTATGTTTTCAAAATGTTTGCTTTTCAAAATGTGTGTGGGTTTGAAAAAGTTTCTTTGAAAGATTTCTGAATAACTCTTGTATCTGTCCTCAAGAGTGTTTGAAAAAGTTGCTTTGAAAGCTTTTTGAAAGTGTCGGTGTGAAAAGATTTTTGATTTGTTTTTGAGAGAGCAAGTATCCATGAGTCATCTACCTACCCTAAGGAATTAGGCTGTATAAAAGTCCTTAAGGTAGTGCCATCCCACCATTGAGAGGTAGGTAGCACCACCGTTGGGGGTGTTTGGGTCAATTTGAGTGTAGGGACAGTGTGGTCACCGAAGCAACAGTAGGACACCTTAGAAGCTACCCTCATGTCCTAGATCCTTTTTTAATCCGAGGCAACCGTTTCGAGGCAACTGTTTCGAGGCAACTGGATCATGGACATAAGAGCGACCGTTAAAACGTCCTATACTTGACGACCACGTTTCGAAGGCAACGAGTGAGGCGTACCCTAGAAGTGGTGTGTGTATTTGTGTGTTGTTTTCTTGTTATGTTTTATCTTTGATCATGCATTTTTGTGAGCTACGCGTTGTTTTTTAATTACCATACATTCTTTCATGCAAGTTAGAATTTAGGAGTGCGGAAAATTAAAAGACGGAAATATAAAAGCTACGCTATTACAAGGCGCGGGTCTATACATCGCCAAAATACAAAGACCCGTTTTTGATAAAGATGCGGAAAGTAAAAGAAAAGCGATAAACCTAATTACTATTACATTCCTTGAACAGTTACATAATAATCAATAAGAAAAATAATGCACGAAAAAAATAAATTGGAACGTCCGAGGGTTTTGACCCTTTGCTTGAAATTAAATGAAATTAAAGCCTCATTATTATTTAATTAAAGAAAAGAAATTGTTTTTTTATGTTTTTTGTATTTATGAAAATAAAGAAAAAAGAATTAAAGAAAACCCTAGTTCTAAATTATTTTAAATTATTGAGAAAATATTAAAGTTAACCTAATTTACCAGTTAATTAATTTACATGTTTATATACAAAATAGTAATAATTAACAATGGTGATTAATAATAAATAATGATAATAAAAATTAATTAAGAAAAAGATAAAAATGTCAAAACCTAATTCTATATGATTTTTATTTATTAAGAAAAAAGGTTAAATTTTAAACCTAAATTAACCTAGATTAATTATTAGAGTTTATTTACAAAAATAGGTTAGTGAGGAAATTAATAAATAATTAAATATATTTTGTATTTTGATTTTCTGTTTTTATTATGGAAGAATTATTTTATGGTGAATTAATAAAAAAACAATTAAAACAATTAAATGATTAAAAGAAATTAAAAGAAAAGAAAAGAGAATAAAGAAAATAAAGCAAACCAAGGGGGTGTCATGCCCATGTGGAGGTTTTTTTGGAAGTAATTCAGGCCCAAGAACACAAGCTACGTTTGACCTTTCAGGATTGTATGCACGTTGGTTGACCAGAGTACACCATGGAATTCACCTTCTGGCCTTTAGATTGCTCTCATGTCCACTTGGCAAGCCAGCACGTGAGGACGTATGGTGGGATATTGGACGGCTACTGCACTAGAACATGTTAGGACAAAAAATGTCAATTATGTGGGGGGACCTGGGAACCGAACCCAGGTCCCAATGTTTGCAAGGCACGTCCTCCACCAACTGAGCTAGGCAACGCGTTTGTTAAACTAATAGACAAAAAATATAATATATGAAAAAGACCATTATGCTGGGATATGAAAAAAAACGCGCTAAAGTTTAAACTCTCCAATCACGCTTGGACAGCTATTGTCTTCTTCATCTTTTTCCTGCAAATATAAAACAAGTAGCGGGGGTTTTAAACCCCCACAAACTGAAAGTCCTGAAAATAGCGAATAGAAGAGGAGATAATATAAAAAGGGCGCGAGGGTTTCAATCGATTCGTCTTGTGGCAACGAATTTATCCATGTAGGTTTGGAGGTCCAATTTTACCATACAAGGAAAACCCTAATTTGGATGTTCTGAAACCCTAACGTTTGTTCATGGCAGATTTTGATACAAGCAGTGTTAGCACAATTAAACTATATCAAAAGTTTCAGGGAGATGTTAGTAATGCAAATCAATGATCAAAACATAGCAATGACGCGTAGAAATTAAAATTCGATTATGGAAATATTTGTTAAAAATGTGATTCTGTTCTACCGTTTCCTTGGATAGAGAAGCTTGTTCTTGATTGCAATAGACTCCTGCAAGGTCCAGCAATGTGTTAGAATCCTTTTTAGGCTTTGAAACGTGCTGCAAGTATGAAATCAGTTTCACCAATTTCTTGAGTTTTTTGCAACTTGGTTATGGATTCTCAACATCTTTTTCGTGTATCTATGAGTAGGGTTTCACTCAGCATATGTATGTGAATGATTCTAGGTCAAAAATAAGCCCACAAGTCCATGGATTAATGACTTGAATATTTGATTGCTAATCATATCTTTTTTCAATCTTTTTCCATTGAAACTTTGCCAATTATGGAAGATCTTGTCTTGTTGATTGAGAAACGAATTGCCAGCTTGCCCTAGTCACATTTGCTGCACAAAAAGATCTAAAAAAGCATATCTTTGAATTTTCTTATAATTAAAACCAATTAAATGAATTAATATAAATATAAATCCAATTAATTAATTAAAAATAAGAAAATAAATCATTTTGAGCTCAATGGGTCGTGCATAGGCTTTGGGTAATGATTCAAGGAAGAATTTGAGGCCCATTAGCAAATTTGAAGCTTTTTAGGCAAAGTTGACTTTTGAAAATTCCCAAATATTTCCCAACTTCTCCAATGCATATCTTGCTCAATTTTGAGGCTATGAACATGTTCTTGGACATTTTGGAAAGGTCTTGAAGTCCTATAACCAATGTATTTGGTCCCATGTCATTTTGATTTACCAATCTCAATTTATGGTCTTTGACTTAAAGTGCCTTTTTGTTGACTTTTGAAAATGACCTATAATGTTGAAATTGATAACTTTTTGTGAGGGAATTTCTTGGACTTGGAGTGTGAAGATGAGTTATAGGAAATGTCATCCCCTTCAAAATGAGCTTTGGATGGGATTTTTCTGATAAACCATGAAGAAGTTATGCCTTGGTCAATTTGCAGTTGACTTTTCAACTGTCCAAAAATAGAAACTTTTGCATCTTGAGACTTTTTGAGCCATGCTTGTGGAATCATGACCAAGAATTGATCAAATGATGATTGTGGCTTCAAAATAAGATGTTGACCAAAAATTTTGACTTTTGACTGTCAAATGACCATTTTGCCCCTACAGTTGACTGTGAAGCAATTAGGGTTTTTGACTGTGCAATTTGATGATGTGAGTCTTGAAACTTGACATATAGATGCTTGACAATGTATATAGGCATGTGGGACTTGATTGGACCCTTGCAAACCTCAATTTCTTTGCAAGAACCAAAACCCTAATTTTGACTGTGTTAGGAGGCAATTGGACTGTGCAACCCTTGAGGGATTTTGAAGCTTGATCTTTGCCAAATCTTGAAGAATATGGGAGGGAAAATTTTGGGGTACAACACGCATCATAAAATTGGAATCTTATTTATTTTGAGAACATCATTGCTTGATACATATCATGCATTACATACAGCTAACCTTTATCTTTCAGGAAAGATATGATCAGATTCTCACAAAATTCAAGCTATGAAGCTTTTTCCTCAGTTGAGTACGGATGATCGAGGTTCCTAAATATCATCAGAGATGATTCCTCAGTTGATTACAGACGATCTAAGTTCCTAAATATCAGCAGAGATGTTTCCTCAGTTGAGTACGGACGGTCGAAGTTCCTAAATATCACCAGGGATGTTTCCTCAGTTGAGTTTGGACGATCGAAGTTCCTAAATATCAGCAGAGATGTTTCCTCAGTTGAGTACGAACGATCGAAGTTCCTAAATATCAACATAGATGTTTCCTCAATTGAGTAAGGACGATTGAAGCTCCTAAATATCAACAGAGATGATTCCTCAGTTGAGTACGGACGATCGAAGTTTCTAAATATCAACAGAGATGTTCCTCAGTTGATTACGGACGATCAAAGTTCCTAAATATCAGCAGAGGTGTTTCCTCAATTGAGTACGGACGATCGAAGTTCCTAAATATCAGCAGAGATGTTTCCTCAATTGAGTACGGACGATCAAAGTTCCTAAATATCAACAGAGATGTTTCCTCAGTTGAGTACGGACGATCGAAGTTCCTAAATATCAGCAGAGATGTTTCCTCAGTTGAGTACGGACGATCGAAGTTCCTAAATATCAGCAGAGATGTTTCCTCAGTTGAGTACGGACGATCGAAGTTCCTAAATATAAACATAGATGTTTCCTCAGTTGAGTACGGACGATTGAAGTTCCTAAATATCAACAGAGATTTTTCCTCAGTTGAGTACGAACGATCGAAGTTCCTAAATATCAACAGAGATGATTCCTCAGTTGAGTACGGACGATCAAAGTTCCTAAATATCAACAGAGATGTTTCCTCAGTTGAGTACGGACGATCGAAGTTCCTAAATATCAGTAGAGATGTTTCCTCAGTTGAGTACGGACGATCGAAGTTCTTAAATATCAGTAGAGATAATTCCTCAGTTGAGTACTGTGATACGGTGGGAGAACTGACTTGGGTTTTGCGTTTTTTGTTCGCAAATGTTTCGGTTGAGCAAGAGTCGCCACCGACTTTTTATTTTATCCTAAGGAAAGGTTAAAAAGCACAGGAAAAACCTTTGAGATGTTTTCTTGGGTTCGGGTTGTAGATTATAGAAAGGGAAGGTATTAGCACCCTTTATATCCATGGTTATCCATGGGCTCTTAGTTACTTGCTTAGATCACTTGCTTTGCATTTTCAATTGTTTGAAATGGTGCTTTCAATTGTTTGAAATGTTGCTTTGTGTGTGATTTTGAAAGATGTTTTGAAAAGAGGCCATTGTTGTGGCAACCTTTGTAATGATCCATGTTTGAATGTATACAAAGGTGTATTGTCTTTTGAAAAGTTTTTCAATGTTTTGAAAGTTGTTTTGAAGTTGTGTCGTGAGGTGTGTTTTGAAAGATAGCAAGGATTGTTTTGCAAGTTGATCAAGTAACCAAGAGCTATCTACCCTAAATTTCTCAAAGATCTTTATCATGTTTTAACCCTTTTAACAGTGTTGTTTCACCATTGTATTTGGTGAACAACCTTGTGTTAGGATGTTAACGGGACGGGCGTGGGTCATCGTTTAGACCATAGAGGCAATAGTGTCAAGTATCTTTGGCATTTTTCTTAAGGGACTTGATCATTTTTGTTTAGGCAACTTGATAGCGTCATCGAGGGACTATGATCATTTGATTTGTTTTTGTTTTACCAAAGAGACTTAACATGCAACCATGGCCCTTTTTTGGAGGCAACAAGTGGAGTAACCCTAAGGGTGCAAGTGTGCATTGTGTTTGTTTTTCATGCATGTTTATCTTGAATTAGTTCAAGCTACTTGTTAATTGATTTTTGCATACAAACCCTAAGTCTAAACATGGCATAATTGAAAGCTTTTAAATGCGGAAATTTAAATGCTAAGCTATTACAACAATGATTATGGGGATGGGGGTACAAGTTTGAATTTGGGGCGTATTTGGCAAGAAATTAAATTCTAAGCTATTACATCCATATTGAATATACAAGACAAATATCTAATATTTAAATAAGTACAAATAAATAAATATCAAATAAAAATGAATAATGCTAAAAAAGGGGATTTTTTATGTATGTAAAAGTATTTTTTAATGTGAAATATAAACAAAAATAAAAAAAAGTCAATTTTTGGTTATTTTTATTGTTTTAGGGTTAAACCCTAATTTTTTGAATAAATATTATTATTTATTGATTATGTACAAAATATGTTAATTTATGCACAAAAATAAAAGTATATGGTTAAAAAAAGTATTTTTAATGTCATATATTAATAAAAATAAAAATGTATTATTTTCATATTTTTGTCCTAAATATTTAATAAAATATGTACATATATATATATATATATATATATATATTAAATATATTAAATATGCTAAGTATATACAAAAATAAAATATTAATCATTTACAAAAATGTGTATTTTAGAAAATGTTTTCAAAATGTAAATAAAAAATAATAACTGAAAATAAATATAATTTTGTATTATTTTTTAGTGTTTTAAATAAAAAGGTATTATATTTATTTACATATATATGCTAAATAAAACAAATAAATGCCAAATAAATGCAAAAAAAATGTGGAAAAATATTTTTAATGTTTTTTTATGTTTGAACAAAAAATATTAAGTCAGAATCAAAAAGAAAAATGCAAAAATGACAAGTATTTCACATAATGGGCCAAGGGGGTGCAAATGGAAAAAAAGTGTGCAAAGAGCAAAACAAACTCAGGCCCAACCCAAGCCAACCTTCTTCAACCTCCAGCTTCTGTTTCAAAAACGCGCGCCTTCTTGTTCATCATACTAACTTCTGATTCTTTGAATTTTAGCAAAAACTCATAACACCAATAATGTAGAGCATCAAATCACGATTCCAAATATGTAAAAAACTTAACCTAACTCTAAGAAACCAGGGAGAATTTATTCACCCCCAATTTTTGACCTAATTTTTTTCACATGTTCATGGCTAAAATTCTGACAGCACGCTTAACATAAATAAAAACTGATTACATGTATGGCTTCAGGGCTATGAGTAGAGCATGTTCCATTCACAAACCTAAGCCTAACTCTTCCTAGACTGAGAGATAGAAGTTCATGGTTTTACCTGTTTCAGCTTGACTTGAACAGAGCAATGTAGGTATCTTCAATGGAGTTTGAGCTTTGGTTGAGCTTGCCTGAAGTCCAAGGATGCTTCTCCAACACCTTGCTTGCTTTGAATCACTCTGAATCATGCTATGGAAGTCCACCTGCAAAACTGAAAACTAAAAATGGCAAGTGAGGTTAGGGGTGTTACAGCTGGTGTTTAGGACTTGGAATAGTTTCAGTGGATGGTAGAGAATGTGTTTGAACAAGCTTTGGCCAAAATGCACGAGCAAACTGAGTTGTGCAACTCAATCTGCAGGGATGCCCTGTTTTTGTAGCAAAATGGTGTTTTGGGGTATTAGGAGGTATGAGGGATCAACGAATCAAGCCTTAGGTCTGTTTGGGTATATGGAAGATGTTCACAAGGTTTTTGTTTGGCTGTGTTGACTGGAAGTGAAGGTTGTCTATCTTTTGCAATGTTTCTTTCAATGTAAGTAAGAAAGTTCAAGTTGACATATAGGCCTGTACAATGCCCTAAAGTATGCTGCAACTTTGGCTCTTGGTAACTTGAATTTGTCTACAAAACTTTGCCTCAAAGATCTGGCTTATACTTCAAAGATTTAGAACTTGGCATAAAGCATCACTTTTCCAAAATGGCAAGTTTGCTTTTTCTAATTAAGGATTAATTTAGCATGTATTGTCCAAATGAATGAAATAATGTCTTAACACAATGGTTAGGCATTAAATTAAGGAGTGCAAACTTGGTTTAGAGGCCTGCAAGCAAGTACCAAGCATGCTGGTTTGAAAATGAAACTTGTATGAACATGTATTTGGTTGTGAACAAAAGTGAGTTTTGGCCAATTTTGCAAATTCGATTCTCTCTAACCATAAGGGTGTTTGATGAGTTCTTGGATAATTTGGAAAGCTTGGAATGTGTACTACAATCTATCTTTGTAATTCAAATTGAAACTCCAAGTGTAACCATGTGAAAAATGGCCAAGAAGTTGGACAAAAATCCTGCCTAGAATAGGGCAAAATTTCTCTAAGTTAAAAATGTTTTGCACCCTTGTTCCAAGAATCATAACTTGAGATACAAGCTTCCTTTGAGAAAACTTTGTGAATAAAAGTTGTAGATTTTGCAATGGACTACAACTTTCATGTTTCTAGTTTTGTTTGAATCCATTTGCATCTTGGTGAAAAAATGGGACAAAGTTAGAAAAAAAATAAGGAAGTTTCATAACTTAGAAAAATTCAAAGTTATGAAATTTTCTCATTTTAAACCCTAATTTGCAATTTTGGGTTTCTTGATGAACAAGTTTCATAATTTGACATGTCTTGATGAAAAAAGAATCTTGACACTTGATTTTGACCAAAAAGTCAAAGATTGACTTTTCAGTATACAGTCAAATTTTGATCAGTTGACTGAAAAATTCATTTGTCAATCCTATGCATTTGAGATCTTTTGAACTTGTTGAATGGGTCAAGACAATGCCATTGAATCCTTGAGTCCATATGTGATCCTGATTCGCCATTGGTTAGGTCAAACAGTCAAAAATTGCCTTTGTGCAGTCAAAACCCTAAAAATGACCATTTTGCCCTTTTGGTGATCTGATCAAATTTCTTGTGGAATTGTGATCCAAACTTGACCAAATGGTTCATATGAGTTCATAATGTTGACGTGGGTCAAATTTCATGAAGTTTGACTATCAATTGGCCATAGTTGACTTTTCCCCAATACAGCTGATTTATAGATCAACTGTCCAATTAACTGGGCAAAGATTGGAATCAAGGCTTGAAACTTGGTATGGATAAACTTGTAAGTACAACATGAAGCATGAAAGTCATTTTGGGCATTTTAGGTCAAAACATCCTTGTGCAAACTCAAACCCTAATTTGGGTCAACAGTGCAAGGAGGAGTCTTGAGCAGAGCAAACCCTAACTTGATCTTGAGTTCCAAGAGTCCTGTGGTGAGAAAATGTTGATGAAATGAGAGAGCAAATTTTGGGGTACAACAGTTGCCCCTGTTCAATTTTCTTGAACCTGAAGAGTTAGATTGGCAGGTTTGCCTTTCGCGACTCGAGGGTAAAAGGAGATTGGACACTAGAGTGCCGGTAAATTTGCACTCGTCACGACACGGATGTGGGAATGGGCTTAAAGATTCCATTTGGAGATGGGCTTAAAGATGCCATCTGGAGATGTGATAGAATCTTGTCGCGGGATGGGCTTAAAGATGCCATCTGGAATGTCTGTTGAACTGTAATTTGATAGGTCAGAAGAATGAGGATCAAAATGGCATCCGTGTCTGGAACGCATTTGAACTGTATCTGGAGACTGAGTTTGTATGAGCAAAAGAATGGCCTCCATGTCTGGGGAGTATCTGAGCTATGACTGTGTTTGAATATAGAATGAATATCAGAATGATTGTCGTGTCTGGAATGTATCTGTATTGTATCTGGGTAACAGAGAAACATCTGTGTATGGAGCAACTGCATGCTGGGGATAAATTCTGAATGAGTGACAGAATGGAAACCGTGTCTGGAGCGTATCTGGACTGTATCTGAAATTGAGATTTGTATGAGTAGCAGAATGACTTCCGTGTCTGGAGTGTATCTGAAACTGTAACTGGGATCTGAATAAATGACAGAATGACTTCCGTGGCGAATGCACTGGGGAGAATCAAATTGTTGTTGTAAGGGTCAGAATGGTATCTGTGTTTGGAATGCATTGAACCTTGAGGATGATAAATGAATCTGAATGAGAGATAGGATGGCTGCCGTGTCTGGAGCGTATCTAGTCTGTATCTGATTGTTGTAGTCTGAATAAGTAATAGAATGACCACCGTGTCTGGGTTGTATCTGTACTGTATCTGACTTGAAATTCTGAATGAGTAATAGAATGATCGCCTTGTCTGGGGTGTATATGTACTGTATCTGACTTGAAATTCTAAATGAGTAATAGAATGACCGCCGTGTCTGGGGTGTATCTATACTGTATCTGAATAATTGTTAACGATAGCCTTTTAATCTTATTGTTGTACCCCAAAATTTCCCCTCCCATTTTCTTCAAGATTTGCTAAGAGCATGCTTCAAAATCTCCCAAAGGTTGCACAGTCCAATGGCCTCCTAACAGTCAAAAATTAGGGTTTTGGTTCTGACAAAGAAATTGAAGCTTCCAAGGGTCCAAACAAGTCCCACATGCCTACAAACATGGTCAAGCATCCATATGCTAAGTTTCAAGACTCACAGCATAAAATTGCACAGTCAAAAACCCTAATTGCTCAACAGTCAACTGCAGGGGCAAAATGGTCATTTGATAGTCAAAAGTCAACATTTTTGGTCAACATCTTATTTTGAAGCCACAAACATCATTTGATCAATGCTTGATCATGATTCTCAAGGCATGGCTCAAAAACTCTCAAGATGCAAAAGTTTCTATTTTTGGACAGTTGAAAAAGTCAACTGCAAATTGACCAAGGCATAACTTCCACATGGTTTATCAAAAAAATTCCATCAAAAGCTCATTTTGAAGAGAATGACATTTCCTACAACTCATCTTCACACTTCAAGTCCAAGAAATGCTCTCACAAAAAGTTATCAATCTCAACATTATAGGTCATTTTCAAAAGTCAACAAAAAGGTACTTTAAGTCAAAGACCATAACTTGAGATTGGTAAATCAAAATGACATGGGACCAAAGGAATTGGTTAGAGGACTTCAAGACATTTCCAAAATGTCCAAGAACATGATCAAAGCTTAAAAATTGAGCAAGATATGCCTTGTGGAAGTTGGGAAATTTTTGGGAATTTTGAAAAGTCAACTTTGCTTCAAATGCCTCAAAATTGCTAATGGGCCTCAATTTCTTCCAAGAATCATCACCCAAAAGCTATGCACGACCCATTGACTTTAAAGGGAGTTATTTTATCATTTTTGATTAATTATTTGAATTATTATTATTATTAGTTCATTTAATTAAAATAAAATATGACAAAAATAGCAAATCATGGTTTCCAACTCTTTTTGTGCAGCATATCCACTCATCATGACCTCAATATTTCGTGCATACTCAAAAAGGCAAGAATCTTCAATGATTGGCATCAAAAAGGAATGGAAAAGATTGAAAAAAGATGCTTGAAAATCAAATATTGAAAGGCATTAAAACAAGGCTTTGGGCTTGATCTTTTTACCCTAATTCATTGACATATATGTGCACATTGCAACCCTAATCAAAAGAACAAGCAAGCTGCGCCCAAACTCAAAGAACAAAACTTGTATTTTTTCATAAAAATCTCAAATCTGTTTTCATAGTTTCAGTGTGTTGCAAGGCCTAAAAACTATTCCATAAGTTTGCCAAGACTACCAGGAAGCTTTCCCAATCAAAATCACATCCCCTAACCTCAAGAACTGGTAGAACACAGTCGCCCTGTTCGTGAGATTTTTCTTAATTGTATTTGAATTTACATGCCATATCAATGCATTTTCATTATTGTTTTACACTAACATGATCATACTGAAGCTTTTGGTGTCTTTTAATTGAACTAATATCATCTGTATCCAAAGTTGCCATGGACATTTTTTAGGGTTTCAGGAACCTTGAATTAGGGTTTTACGCTTGAGGAAAAATTGGACAACCAGACTAGTACTATCAAAACCAGGGCATCTGGACGAAATGATTGGCCACCTCGCGCCCTTTTTCTTTTCTACTATGCTCTATTTGCTATTTTTGTAGGTACTATTTAGTGGGGGTTTAAAACCCCCGCTATCTATGTTTTATTTGCAGGAAACATGAAGAAGAAGGAGGACATGTCCCCTGATAATTGGCACGTTTGAATTTTGGCGCGATGGACATCACTAAGCATTGTTTTGTGTTATGTTATTCGCTTGCCAATTCCAATACAACGCGCGCGCATAGCTCGGATGGTTGGACATACGTTGGGTAAACGCTGGGACCTGGGTTCGATTCCCAGGTCCCCCATATTCTTCATAATTTTGTTCAATATGCGTTCAGGTGTAATTCCCTTCCAGTGGTCCACCAAACTCCCCAACGCTTATGCCTGCCAAGTGGCCAGGGGCCCCAATCCAAAGGTCAGAATTTGCAGATCACCATGGACGCTAGTCAACCATGCCATACACGCGCTGGAAAAAGTCAACAGGCCTTGAATCTGTTGGGCCTAATTGCTTTCTACAAACCTCCACAATTGGGTCAGCAACCCCTCTTGTTTGTATTTCTTTCCCTTATTTCTTTTTCTATTTTTTTTAAACTTAATTATTTTCTTTAAATTCCTTAAATTAATTTTAATAATACAAAAATACAAAAAAATCAGAAAATCATAAAAATAAAAATATGCCTCATTAATATTTAATTCACTAATTATTTTGTAAATAATTTTAATGATCATTTTAGTTTTAATTTAGGGTTTTAATTTTTATTTATTTCTTAATAACTAAAAAATATAAAATAGGTTTTTAGTACATTTTGATCCTCTTTTTAATAAATACTTTTTTTCTTATTATAATTATTATTAACCATTAATTATTTTTGTAAATACTTGTAATTAATTAATTAGGGTTAAATTAGGTTAAACTTAAACAATTTTCTTTAATAATTAAAAACAAACTAGAATTAGGGTTTTTATTTAAATTTCTAATTTCAATTAATCTTCTTTTTTTTCCATAAATACAAAAACATAAAAATAACTTCCTTTTCTCATTAAATCATTAATTAACCTTTAATTTTAATTTAATTTCTTCAAAGGGTCCAACGCCCTCGCACTCGATTCTAATTTCTTTTCGCATTTATTTTTATTTTGTGGACATAATGTATTTGCCCCGAGGCCTTGTAATAGATAATTAGGACATTTACTTTCCGCATTTTATTTATTCAAATCGGGTTTTTGTTTAATTTGGCGATGTAGACCCGCGCCTTGTAATAGCGTAGGACCTTTTACTTTCCGCACTTTAAATTCCGCACCCTTAACTGCTAATAATCACATGAAAGAATGTATGCCCAAATAAAATCAAAGCGTAGCTCACTCAATACATGACAAGACAAACATAACTGAAAATGACACACAATTCACACACCACTCTTAGGGTACGCCTCACTGTTGCCTTGCCCCTCGAAACGTGGTCGTCGAGTAGAGGACGTTTTAGTAAGTCCTCATGTCCATGAACATGGCATGGGGGTAGCTTCTAAGGTGTCCTACTATTGCTCTGGTGACCACACTGTCCCTAATCCTCGAATTGACCTGAACACCTCCAACGGTGGTGCTACCTACCCCTCAATGGTGGGATGGCACTACCTCAAGGACATTTACACAGACTAAATCCTTAGGGTAGGTAGATGACTCGTAGATACTTGCTCTAATTTAAATCAAATAAAAAACTTCTTTTCACACCGACACTTTGCAAAATGCTTTCAAAAACAACTTTTCAAACACTCTTGAGGACAGATACAAGAGTCGAACTGAAATTTTAAACGAAACTTTTTCAAACCCACTCACCTTGAAAAGCAAACAAACATTTTGAAAACACAAATGAGCAAGTATCTAAGAGCCCATGGATAACCATGGATAGAAAGGGTGCTAACACCTTCTCTTTCTATAATCTACCTCCCGAACCGAGAACTAATCTTAATAAGGAATTTTTCTGTGCTTTTGTCCTTTCCATGTTGGAGAAAATAAAAGACGGTGGCGACTCTTGCTTCCGCGACATTTCGCGAACCAGCGTTAAATAGTCAGTTCCAGATCCACCGATCACAGAACTGGCGACTCTGCTGGGGATAACCTAAAGTGAGGTGTACCTTAGGATAGTTCATAACTGTGTTTTCAATTGTTTTGACTTGTTTGCTTTAAATTGTGGGTTGCATCGGAGTTACATAGATCCTAACCCGGATCTGGGGATACCCTGTTTAGGTAGCATAAGCTGTGAGGGACCTGTCCGACGTAGACCGACATGGGTGAAGCAGTGGCTACGTTGGTGTGGAGCCTCAGTTTGTACCGATATCCCTTGTGTTGCAACGAGGAGAATATGGGTCTTCTGAGGAGTCATTAAGCACCAACAGACCTTAGAACCTTAAATGACCCAACTTGGCCAATAGAATAGTAGCAACATGCTACGCCCATTGAGGCTAAACTCTCGTGATGGTTCTGGCCGCAAGAAAAGATTACGATGCTGGAGTTATGACCGATTGAGGGTAGTAAGTGATATTGGGATCCTCTAAGAACCCGGTTACTTTTGATAGGACAGGTATGAACCAACAAACTGAAAGAGGGTAATACCTAGACCTCATGCTGGCCTAAACTTTAAGGGCTTGTCTTGTGTGACTTGTGTGCCTTATCATGTTTGCCTTTGTAAATATTTGTGGTGTGCTCTATCATAACATCATAACATCATGAGCATTGCATGCATCCTGCATAAGGACTGACCATTTCAAAGACAAGAGGGTTTCACCTTTGCTCTGTTTTGTAGGATATCATGATGCCTATGCGAAGGAATACTATCCGGTTCAACTTTGTTCACCCACCTGAGTTACTTGAAGAATTGGTTAGCAGAATTCCAAACACCACTTCCTTCATCCAGAGGCATGGTTCTCTTCTCAGTTTAGTCACTGCAAAGCAGGATCAACAGTTGATGAGTGTCCTGACCCAGTTCTATGACCCTCTGTACCAGTGCTTCACCTTTCAAGACTTCCAGCTGGTCCCTACCCTAGAAGAATTCTCTGATTTGCTTGGTATCCCTATCTTGGATCAGACTCCTTACACTGGTTGGGAAAAGACCCTCAGGCTTGAGGAGGTTGCTGCAGTTCTTCCCTTGACCCATCAAGAAGTAATGGACAACTGGGTGACTAGAAGCGGAGTTAAGGGTTTCTTGGCCAAGTTTCTGATTGTTAAAGCTAACAGTTTCTGGAATGACTTGGACTTTAGGGCATATGAAGACATCTTGGCTCTCTTAATCTATGGGCTAGTCTTGTTTCCTAATCCTGACAACTTCATTAACGTCACTGCCATAAGGATCTTCATGTCTCAGAATCCTGTGCCCACTCTCTTGGGTGACATCCTGCAACAACTTTATGCTCGTACTGCCCGAAGACGAGGAACTCTGTGGTGTTACATCCCTTTGTTGGTGAGGTGGTTTATTTCGCACCTCCCTAAGTTTGTACTGAAGAACCAAGAAGGAAGAGGTTGGGCTCATAGGTTAATGTCTCTCACTGATAAAGACATCCTTTGGACGCTCAGAGGTTTGGATGAGATAGCTGTTATTGATCGTTGCGGAGAATACCCTAATGTTCCTCTGATTGGTACCCAAGGAGGAATCTCTTATAATCCATGTCTAGCTCTCCGTTAGTTTGGAAGAGCCAGAATACAAGACCTCATGAGATGCTGGTGCCTCATATCAGTTTTGAGTTTCAGGTGGATAGTGACGAGCTGCATCATAGGTTCATCAAGGCTTGGGACAGAGTTCATAAAGCTGACCCACAATTGTTGGGGCCAAAGACTTCTCTACCTATGGAAGCCTACTACAAATGGGTTCGCATCCGTGCTCAGAAGTTAGGTATGCCATACGAAGCTGTCAGACCCGTCATTCTTGAGTATCCTGACAAAGATGGGGTTTCCCCAACTGTTCTCCCTCCTCAGATACCTACTGATTATGAGACATTAAAGAGGTCTTGGTCGCAACTGCGAGAAGAACGGGATTCTTACCGGGAAAAGTTCAACGAGCAGGAATTGAAGATCCAGAAGCTGACAAAGCAGTTGGAGAATGAGCGAGCTCTGAATGACTACATCCGTACTGAGAAGAGGAGACCCTGGGATCAATGAGGAGCTCTGGATGTTCTTTTAAAGTTTTATTTCCCTTTTCAGTGTTTCCATTTCTATGTAACGCCTAAGGGCAACCTGTTGAACAATTTGAATTTCAAAGTTGGATCTAATGAAGTGTGTTCCTTTTTGTTTACAAAGTTGATTCCCGATTGTCTTTGAAAACATAAATCATACGCATTCCATTCATCATGTGCATAGCAGGTATTCTTCTTTTCAGGTTGCTTAATGTTCTTCGCTGTTTATTTCAGCATCATGAACCCTGAATCATCAACCGAGATGTCTATCAAGGCCCTTCAGGCACAGAACGCACAATTTCAAGAGCTGATCATGGGTTTGGCTCAAGGCCAAGAAAAGCTGAAGGCTTTGCTCCTGAAGAAGGAGAAGAAGAAGAAGATAACTGTTCTTTTCAACTCGGGCCGGAGGTTTGGTAATACTCTGCAGAATGAGGAAGCTGGTTCTTCTGTAGGCAAAGACAGTCCCCAAGGGGGAAAGGCTCCAAGTCCAGTAGTCTCTGACAACGAGACTGACTTTAATGAGGAACAATATCCTCCTGCTGAAGACCGGTACAAGCAGTTGGAAGACAGACTGAACGCCATGGAGATCCAACAAGTGCCTGGGCTGGATTTCAGAGACTTGGGCTTATCTACTGGCGTGATCATTCCTCACAAGTTTAAGGCACCATCTTTCCCCAAGTATGACGGGGCGTCTTGCCCCAAGCTACACCTCAGATCTTATGTGCGGAAGATTCAACCGTACACAGTGGACAAGAACTTGTGGATCCACTTCTTCCAGGAGAGTCTTTCAGGGACTCATCTCGAATGGTTCTATCAGCTGGATGGAACCAAAGTTCGTAACTGGGAGGAGTTGGCTACTGCTTTTTACAAGCAGTACCAATATAATGCCGACCTTGCTCCTACACGTACCCAACTCCAGGGTATGTCGCTAGGATCAGGCGAAGGTTTTAAAGAGTGCGCAGAAGTGGAGGGATCTGGCTGGCAGGGTGCAGCCTCCGTTAACTGACCGTGAGCTGGTGGATATGTTCTTGGGGACCCTCTCCGTGCCATTCTTCAATCATCTCATCAGTAATTCGTCTGCAGGGTTCACTGACCTTATTCTGACTGGGGAGAGGATAGAGGCTGGAATGAAGTCCGGTAAAATTCAGAAAGGTGCGTCTTCGAGTTCTGAGAAGAAACCTTTTAAGAAGGAGGCCAGTGCTGTGTATGGGCCTAGAAGGCAAGATAAACCAGAGCGCCGCCAGTCTGTCAACGCGGTGGTTATTGCTAAGCCTACTGCCGCTCCTCGGCAAACCAATCCACAAAGGGTTGAAAGACCCAGAAGAGAGTTTACCCGGCTGAGTATGACCTTGTCGCAAATCTTGCCGCAGTTGCTATCAACCAACTTGGTGACTGCCAGAGAGGCTCCAAAGGTTGTGAACACGACCTCTCCTAAGTATAATCCAAATGCCCGCTGTGCTTATCACTCCGATAGCCCGGGGCATTCTACTGATGATTGCTGGGCCTTAAGGAACAAGGTGCAAGACCTTATTGATGCAAAGGAGGTAGAGTTTGAGGCACCTGAGAAGCCCAATGTAGTGACAGCTCCCCTGCCTGCTCATGGAGTGAATGCTATCAGGGATGATGACGAGGTGGAAGAATCTGAGTTCGACAGCTGGATTTATCCGACGGCCGACAGTGGACCTAGCAATTGGACTGCAAAGGACAACCTACCTGTTACTTTTGTTACGCAATAATGAATTCCTTTGTTTTTGTTATTTGTAATAAACAATGAATTGAAACTCTATGGCCCGTTGTCTCACCCGGGGCACCGTGGCTTCATTTGTGAGGGCATATTAATTGTCATTTCATATATCATGAATAAAGACCTTGGACGTTTTATCACATTTCAAATCTTGTGCTCCTTTTCTTTCTTTCCTTTCTTTATATATTGCAAAACAGCTGTATTTACACACACTCACTCATACAGGTTTCAATCCACTCTGGATCTCACTGGTAACGACTCTGCTACTGCCAGTTATGACTTCGAAAATCCGATCAACTTAGCCGAAGACGAAGGTGAAGATGATTGCGAAGTGCCTGGCGAGCTTGCAAGACTGTTACTCCAGGAAGAGAGGGCAATTCAACCACATGAAGAGCCGGTGGAAACGATAAACCTGGGTACTGAGACGGACAAAAAGGAGGTTAAGATTGGTGCCAATCTGGAGCTTAGCGTGAAACAATGGTTGACTCAGATGTTACATGATTATGTGGAAATCTTTGCTTGGTCTTACGAAGACATGCCTGGGTTGGACACCGACATTGTGGTCCATCATTTGCCTACCAAGGAAGACTACCCTCCGGTTAAGCAAAAGGTCTGCCGTATGCGTCCAGAGATGTCCGAAAAGATCAAAGTTGAGGTTATGAAGCAGTTTGATGTCGGGTTTCTTGCAGTGACTTCTTACCCTCAGTGGGTGGCTAATGTGGTGCCGGTACCGAAGAAGGACGGTAAAGTCAGAATGTGTGTTGACTACAGGGATCTGAACAGGGCCAGCCCCAAGGATGACTTCCCTCTACCTCACATTGATGTCCTTGTTGACAATACTGCTCAGCATAAGGTGTTCTCCTTCATGGATGGTTTTTCAGGGTATAATCAGATCAAGATGGCTCCTGAAGATATGGAAAAGACTACCTTTGTTACTCAGTGGGGCACCTTCTGCTACAAGGTCATGCCATTCGGGTTGAAAAATGCTGGGGCAACCTACCAACGTGCCATGGTTGCTTTATTTCATGACATGATCCATCATGAGATAGAAGTGTATGTCGACGACATGATCGCAAGGTCCCAAACTGAGGAGGAACACCTTGACCATCTGCAGAAGTTGTTTGACCGTCTAAAACTGTACAAGCTGAGGTTGAACCCGAACAAGTGCACCTTCAGGGTTAGATCTGGAAAGTTGCTAGGCTTCGTTGTAAGTGATAAAGGTATTCAAGTGGACCCTGCCAAGGTTAAAGCCATTCAAGAGATGCCAGTCCCTAAGACAGAGAAAGAGGTCAGAGGCTTTTTAGGATGCCTGAATTACATTGCTCGGTTCATCTCACACCTAACTGCTACCTGTGAACCAATCTTCAAGCTGCTGAAGAAAGATCAGGTAGTACGTTGGAATGATGAATGTCAGGCCGCTTTTGACAGAATCAAAGAGTATCTCCAAGAACCACCCATCCTTATGCCACCGGTTGAAGGGAGACCTCTGATATTATACCTGACAGTACTTGACAACTCAATGGGGTGTGTGCTGGGGCAGCATGACGAGTCTGGCCGAAAAGAGCACGCCATTTATTACCTTAGCAAAAAGTTTACCGACTGTGAGACCCGATACTCACTGCTCGAGAAAACTTGCTGCGCTTTGGTATGGGCTGCTCGACGGCTGAGACCGTATATGCTGACTCACACTACCTTGTTGATTTCAAAAATGGATCCAATAAAGTACATATTTGAAAAGCCTGCTCTGTCTGGAAGAATAGCAAGATGGCAAATGATCTTGACAGAATACGACATCCAGTACACGACTCAGAAAGCCATCAAAGGAAGTGTATTGGCAGACCACTTGGCACATCAGGCAGTGGATGACTATCAGTCAATGAACTTCGAGTTTCCAGACGAGAGTATCATGATGGTGACTGATTGTGAAGTACCTGGACCGGATGAAGGACCTGAGGAAGGATCCCGATGGTCTATGCACTTTGACGGAGCCTCCAACGCTTTAGGTAATGGTATCGGCGCTGTGATCATATCCCCTCAAGGCACTCATACTCCACTTACTGCCCGACTATGTTTCAACTGCACCAACAACATGGCGGAGTATGAGGCATGCATCATGGGTCTTCAAGCGGCGATCGACTTAAGGATCAAGTTTCTGAGTGTCTTCGGAGATTCCGCTCTCGTAATCAATCAGATCAAAGGAGAGTGGGATACGAAACATCCGAATCTTATTCCTTACAAAGAATGTGTGTTGACCTTGATCCCCCACTTCACAGAGATAACCTTTGAACATTTCCCGAGAGAGGAGAATCAGTTGGCGAACGCGTTAGCTACGATGTCTTCCATGTTCAAAGTCAAATGGGATAATGAGGCTCCCCGGGTCATCATCTGGAAACTGGACGAACCGGCATACTATTGTGATCTCGAGGCTGAGGTAGTGACTGAGAAACCTTGGTACCATGAGGTGAAGAGATACTTGGAAGCTCAGGAATACCCTGAAGGTGCATCTGTCAATGATAAGAAGTTTCTGAGAAGGTTCGCAGCAAAATTCTTCCTTAGCAACGGCATCCTGTACAAGCGAAACCATGATTCGACCTTATTGCGTTGTGTGGATAAGACCGAAGCAGAAAGGATCATGGCAGAGCTGCATGAGGGTACCTTCGGAACACATTCCAGTGGACACACCATGGCAAAGAAAATCCTTCGGGCAGGGTATTTCTGGTCCACCATGGAAGCCGACTGTTACCAACACTCTCAGACATGCCATAAATGCCAGATATATGCAGACAAGGTGCATGTTCCTCCAGTTCCTCTGAACGTCCTGACTGCACCTTGGCCTTTTGTAATGTGGGGCATAGATATGATCGGTGAGATTAAACCCACGACATCCAACGGGCATCGCTTCATCCTGGTGGCGATTGATTACTTTACAAAGTGGGTTGAAGCAGCTTCCTACGCCACTGTAACCAAGAACGTTGTGGCACGGTTCATTCGGCACAATCTGATCTGTCGATACGGCGTCCCTGAAAGGATCATTACAGACAACGGTACCAATCTCAATAACAATTTGATCACTGAGCTCTGCGAGCAGTTCAAGATACAGCACCACAAATCTTCTCCTTACCGGCCGAAGATGAATGGGGCTGTAGAAGCAGCGAATAAGAATATCAAGAAAATCGTGCAGAAGATGACAGTGACTTATAAAGATTGGCACGAGATGTTACCGTTCGCTCTACATGGGTACCGTACCTCAGCAAGGACGTCAACCGGGGCAACTCCTTTCTCCTTGGTCTATGGTATGGAGGCAGTCTTACCGATCGAAGTGCAGATACCCTCTCTCCGGATAATGAAGGATGCATATCTGAGCGAAGATGATTGGATCCAGACACGACTTGATCAATTAAACCTGATTGACGAAAAGAGACTTGCTGCTATCTGTCATGGTCAGACGTATCAAAAACGGATGATCAGGGCATTTAACAAGAAGGTCAGACCACAAGAATATCAAGTCGGGGATCTGGTAATCAAACGAATCATCCTTCCTCAGAGTGATCCAAGGGGCAAATGGACCCCTATATACGAAGGGCCATTTGTGGTTAAACATGTGTTCTCAGGAGGAGCCATGATTCTAACTACCATGGATGGTGACGACCTTCCTCACCCCGCCAATGCAGACATAGTAAAAAGATACTACGCATGATAAAAGACCCGCTAGGTTGACATACCTAGGCAAAAATTAGGGCTTCCCGGCGAACCAAAAGGGTTCGGGCAAAATGAAGGGATGAAATGAAAAAAAAGCTGTACACCCGGCAAGTCGAAAACCTGAAAAGGCGGCTTGGGCAAAAATGGGTATCCCGGTGGACTGAAAACCCGAAAGGGCGGTCCAGGCAAAAGTTAGGGATTGAAGCGTAATATTATGTCTCATTGAATCACTTTGCATCCAGAATCCGGCAACTATCAAGTTCAGATGGCATTGATCAACCAACTTCATCTTCAGCTAGGTCATCAAGTGATGAGACGCTCGAAGATATAAAGGCGATAGCAGAGTTGGAACCCAGTGGGATTTTTCTTTTCACATAGCTGTTTTGTTTTCCTTTTGTACAAATTTGTATAAACTCTTTTATTCGGCGGCGTTCTCTTACTAGGACGTCAGCCTCTTGTACATAAAACGCCTATTTACAGGCAAATTCAAAATCAATACAAAAATCACTTTTTAGTTAAAATTGCCAATTGTTTTCCTTTTCTGTTTTGTTTTGCGAAGAACGTCCAAGGTTCAATTTGTGATATATGCATTTGACACTAATTGCTAACTCATAAATATTTGCATACGAAACAAAGGATTAATTACAGGTAACATTAGAAACAGGGGCAATAATGAGTGGTTTAAGCAATCAAATTGCTCTGTCCACCAAGGTACCAAGGTAAGTCCAGCTGAAGAACGTAACCAAGATATCTTAAGTCCCCAGAGAGTGAGCCAGCAAGTCAATGCACTCTCCCCAAGCAAAGTTATACAATCAGCCTTAAGGAAGTTGGGTATCCCCCGCAGATCTCAACATTCCCCAGCACAATATATGAATATTCTTAACAAGCATCCCCGGCAGTCTTGGTCTAAGATTTTTCCCCGGCGGTATACCAGGCATTCAGTGGAGTCACTCCCAGTGCATCTCAAAATTTCCCCAGGAGAGTCCAATCAAGATTTCCCCAGGAAAGGTTGAATCATCTCCCCGGCAGGAAGCTTATCCCCAGTAGATTCTGGAAGCTTCCCCCCTACAGAGCACGAACGCGTCTCCCGGCTTTATTCAAAGTTTATTCCCCTACCAGGATATAACTGGGTTATCCTCAGCCAAAAGCCACGGAAAGATCGTCCTCGGCGAAGTCTTCTTATCCCCAGCGGAGTCTATTAACGCTTCCGACACAACAATGGTATCCCCAGCGAAGTTACCATCAACATCTCAACAGAGTACCTCTGTCCCCACAGAGTATCGTTCCCCAGCAAGATCGCTAGAATAATTTTCTCCCCGCAGAGTAATCTATTCGCCAAGTTTATTCCCCAACGGAGTTATCTTCTCCTACCGGTATTCTTGAAATCATCACTCCCCAGTGGAAACAAAAGCTCTACATCAGCCCAGGATGTGACTTCCCGGCACCCGTCAAGGATTTACTTTCCTAGACAAGAACATACATTCATAAACATCGCATTTCCATACATTATAGCATGCATATACGCATCATGAACATACAATCTCATTTATATTGAGAACATCATTGCTTGATCCATATCATGCTGTGATACGGTGGGAGAACTGACTATGGTTTTGCGTTTGTTTTCGCAAATGTTTCGGTTGAGCAAGAGTTGCCACCGACTTTTTATTTTATCCTAAGGAAAAGGTTAAAAAGCACAGCAAAAACCTTTGAGATGTTTTCTTGGGTTCAGGGAGTAGATTATAGAAAGGGAAGGTATTAGCACCCTTTCTATCCATGGTTATCCATGGGCTCTTAGTTACTTGCTTAGATCACTTGCCTTTTATTTTCAATTGTTTGAAATGGTGCTTGTGTGTGTGGGTTTGAAAATGTTTTGAAAAGAAGCCATTGTGGTGGCAACCTTTGTAATGATCCATGTGGGGATGTACACAAAGATGTATGTCTTTTGAAAAGGTTTTCATTTGTTTTTGAAAGTTGTTTTGAAAGTGTAGTGATGTGTGGTTTAGAAAATAGGCAAGTGTTTTGTTTTGCAAGTTTGATTCAAGTAACTAAGAGGTTATCTACTCCTAAATTTCTCAAAGTTTATTGCTATGTTTTAAACCCTTTTAATAAGTTTGTTCCACCATTGCATTTGGTGGACAATCTCATGTTAGGATGTGAAAGGGACGGGCGCGGGTCATCGTTTAGACCATAATTGCAATGGTGCCAAGTATCTTTGGGCATTTTCTTTAAGGGACTTGATCATTTGTTTAGGCAACATTTTGAAAGTGTTATCGAGGGACTATGATCATTTGATTTGTTTGTTTTGCCCAAAGAGACCTAACATGCAATATGGCCCAATTTTGAAAGGCAACAAGTGGAATACCCTAAGGGGTGCAAGTGTGATTTGTGTGTCCATTTTCATGCTTGTTTATCTTGAAATTAGGTCAAAACTTTTTTTCGTTATTTTTCGCGTACAAACCCTAATTCTAACATGGTATAATTAGAAAGCAATAAAGTGCGAAAATAAATTTACTAAGCTATTACAAAACCATATATGGGAAAGGGGGGTACAAATGTTCGAATGGGGATTTTGACAAAGAATTTAAACCTAAAACTATTACATCAATATTGAATTATTTACAAGGTGATTAATTTGCATAAATTAAATAAAATAGAACAAATGTGCAAGATGCCAAAAAAATGGTTTTTGTATGTATGGAAAAAAGTATTTTTACATGTCAAAATAAAGAAAAGGAAAGTATTATTTTTTTGGAGTTTTTCATGTTTAGGGCAAAACCCTAATTCTATTAAATAAAATGTATTATTTATTCAACATATACAATAGTTATTATTTGTGTACAAAAATAAAAATGAAGTATATTTGTAAAAAATGTATTTTTAGTATTAAATATTAATAAAATAAAAATATGTATATTTTTGGTATTTTATTCTAAGTATATTAATATATATATGTTTATTTGTATTACTTACAAATTATTTTAAATATGCACAAAAATAATAATTTTTAATTTTTGTAAAAAAAGTATATTTCACATAAAATATTTTCAGAATATAAAATAAAATAAAATAAAAATAAAAATGTATTTACACCATTTTAATATTTTTTAAATAAAAGTGTATTTATTTACTTATTTATGTTCAAATAACTAGTCCAATCAAATAAATATATAATAAATAGGAAAATGGTATAAAAAAAATATTTTTATATTTTTTGTATGATGAGGAAAAATAAATAAGTCAGGCCAAAAAAAGAAAAGTCAAAAAAACATTAAAATGAATGAAATGGGCTTAGGGGGTGTAAAACCAAAAACATGGTGCAAATAAGAAATATGGAACAAGCCCAGCCCAATAGACCCTTCTTCAACCTCCAGCCAGAAACGTTCAAAAAACGCGCGCTTTGTTCCTTCATTCAAACATCCTGATTCCTGGCTTGTTAATGAAAACTTATAACATAAAAAATGTTCAGCATCAAGAGACGAATCCAACCATATGCAGAACTTGTCTTAACTCTCTAAGATGAGGGAGAATTTCTTCTCCCCCAAATCCTGACCTAGATTTTTCCCCATGTTCAAACTCAAAATTCTTGCAACACACATAATATAAATAAAATCTAATTATATGGGCATGTTCAGGGCAATGATTATGACATATTCTCTTCACGAACCTAAAGCTAACAATGCCTAATAAGAGAGATACGAATTCAAAAACTTACCTGTTCAGTTGAAGTTCTATCTGGCAATGGAGAAGCTTTCAGTGCAAGGTGATGATTGGGATAGTTTCCTTGAGGTCCAGGGATGCTATTCCAAGCTTTACTTTGTCTTGAAAGCTTTTGAATCGAGCTAGAGCACTTCACCTGCAAATCAGAAAAGTGAAAATGGTAGAACCAGCTAGAGGGATTACAGGTCGTGTTTTAGGTTTTGGTTAGCTTGCATAGATGGTATGGAAGGTGTGTGAACTGGTTTGGGCCAGAAAGCTTGAGAGGAATGAAAGATGGCACTCAAACTGCAGGCCCTGCCCTGTTCTTGCAGTTTGAAGGTGATTCTGGGAATGGGAGTGTATGAGGGATGTTAGGGTCGTGTACTAGCTCAGTTGGTATCTCTTGAATGTGTTTTTCAAGTTTGCTTAAGTGTTTGTAAGCTGATATGAGAGTTGGTACAAGTTATGCAATGTTTCTTCTTTCTTAAGCAACAAAAGGCAAGTTGATGTTCTAGACTGATGCAGGCCCCCATAACATGCTGCAACCCTTTGCCTTGATCAGTGCAATGTGTCTCATAACTTGTGCCTAGAAGATTTTGACTGTACCACTTGGATTTGCAAAATGGACATAAAGTTCTACTTTTTCAAAATGGAAATAATGCTTTATCTATAAATGGATTAATCTTCTAGGCAATGCTTGAATACACAAAACATGGTCTTGGCACAAAGGTTTGGCATTAAATTTATGAGTGTCAAAGGGTTTTAGGACCTGTAATGTAGCACAAACTATGCTGACTTGAAAATGGCCTAAGTTATGAACATGTTCATGATCCATTCAAAAGTGAGTTTTTGCCATATTGTGAAATTCGATTCTCTCAAGTTATGAGGTTGTTTAAGAAGTTCTTGGACATTTTAAAAATCTTGGAATGTGTACTACAATCCATCTTTGAAATGAAAATTGAAATTCCAAGTGGAAGTGTATGGAAAATGGCCTTGAAGTTAGGTAGAAAACTTTGTCAAAAAGGTCAAATTTTCACTAAGTTAAGAATGGTTTAGTGCCCTTATTCAAAAATTTGTAACTTGAGATACAAGCCTCATTTGGGAAAACTTTGTGAATCAAAGTTGTATATTATGCAACAAGCTACAACTTTCATGTTTTGACTTTTGTTTGAATCCAAATGAATCTTGGTGAGAAAGTGGGGCAAAGTTGGGAAAAAATTAGGGTTTTCCATAACTTAGAAAAATTCTAAGTTATGAAAAATTCCCATTTCAAACCCTAATTTGCAATTTTTGATTTCTTGGTGAACAAGTTTCATGATTTGGCATGTTTTGATAAAAAATGAATCTTGACCCTTGATTTTGACCAAAAAGTCAAAGTTTGACTTTTCAGTATACAGTCAAAATTGATCAATTGACTGAGAAATTCAACTATCAATCTTGTGTATTTGGGATCTTTTGAACTTGTTGAGCATGTCAAGATAATTCCATGGGGTCCTTGAGTCCATATGTGAGCTTGATTTGCCATTGGTTAGGTCAAACAGTCAAAAATTGCCTTGATGCAGTCAAAACCCTAAAAATGACCATTTTGCCCTTTTGGTGATCTGATCAAATTTCTTGTGGAATTGTGATCCAAACTTGATTAAATGGTTCATGTGAGTTCATAATGTTGATGTGAGTCAATTTTCATGAGATTTGACTGTCAATTGGCCACAGTTGACTTTTTCCTCAATACAGTTGATTTCTAGGTCAACTGTCCAATTGACTGGGCAAAATTTGGAATCAAGACTTGAAACTTGGTATGGATAAATTTGGCAGTCCAACATGAAGCATGAAATTCATCTTAGGCATTTTGGGTCAAAACATCTTTGTTCAAACACAAACCCTAGTTTGGGTCCACAGTGCAAGGAGAAGTCTTGACCAGAGGAAACCCTAACTGGATCCTGATCTTCAAAGGTCTTGTGATGAGAAAATATTGAGGAAATGGGAGGGCAAATTTTGGGGTACAACACATGCATTGCATATGACTGACCTTTACCTTTCAGGAAAGATCCAGTTAAGTTCTCAGCTATGTCCAAGACCTCCTCTGGTTCAGTTAAATCGATTCCTAAAGATTTTTCTGATTCTTATCCAGTTGAAGTTATTTCAAGACTTTCGTCTGGTTCAGTTAAATCGACCCTAAGATTTTTCTGATTCTTATCCAGTCAAAGATATTCCAAAGACCTTGTCTGGTTCGGTTAAATCGACTCCTAAAGATTTTTCTGATTCTTATCCAGTCAAAGGCCTTCTCTGGTTCAGTCAGATCGACCCTAAGATCTCCCTGATTCTTATTCCAGTTGAAGATTCCAAGACCTTGCCTGGTTCAGTTAAATCGACTCCCAAAGATTTTTCTGATTCTTATCCAGTCAAAGGCCTTCTCTGGATTCAGTCAGATCGACCCTAAGATCTCCCTGATTCTTATTCCAGTTGAAGATTCCAAGACCTTGCCTGGTTCAGTTAAATCGACTCCTAAAGATTTTTCTGATTCTTATCCAGTCAAAGGCCTTCTCTGGTTCAGTCAGATCGACCCTAAGATCTCCCTGATTCTTATTCCAGTTGAAGATTCCAAGACCTTGCCTGGTTCAGTTAAATCGACTCCTAAAGATTTTTCTGATTCTTATCCAGTCAAAGGCCTTCTCTGGTCCAGTCAGATCGACCCTAAGATCTCCCTGATTCTTATTCCAGTTGAAGATTCCAAGACCTTACCTGGTTCAGTTAAATCGACTCCTAAAGATTTTTCTGATGCCGATCCAGTCAAAGGCCTTCTCCGGTCCAGTTAAATCGATTCCTAAAGATTTTCCTGATGAAGACTAAGTAGAAGACATCCAAGATTCTCTCACCGTTACTGTTGAGGTAGTAATCATCCCAGATTCTCTCATCGTTACTGTTGAGGTAGTAATCGCCCCAGATTCTCTCATTGTTACTGTTGAGGTAGTAATCATCCCAGGTTCTCTCATCGTTATTGTTGAGGTAGTAATCGCCCAAGGTTCTCTCATCGTCCCGTTGAGTTAGTAACCATCCCTGATTCATCACCGTTTGAAACTCCAGACTCGACTCCTGTATCTCGCCAGGGCACGTCTGAAGAGGTTTTAAGATTCAATTCCTGTAACCAATCAGGGCACATCTACACAAGAGTCTGAAGACCAGCCCCTGTAACAGGCCAGGTAATCATTTTCATTTTCAGGTACGCAAGTTCTCGCTAAGGAATCTCTTACGCGATCGACACCCAGATGGCATCTATAAGCCCATCCACCTATCCATCACATCTCAGCATGGCATCTATAAGCCCATCTTCCTATCCATCAATCTCCAAATGGCATCTGTAAGCCCATTCCCACCATCACACTACTATGTGAGCGCAAATTTCTGGGCACTCTAGTGTTCAATCATCTTCCACCTTCGGATTACGAAAGGCACGTCAGCCAATCTACATCCTCAGATGTAAGAAGATTGAACAGGGGCAACTGTTGTACCCCAAAATTTGCCCTCCCATTTTCTTCAAGATTTGCTAAGAGCATGCTTCAAAATCTCCCAAAGGTTGCACAGTCCAATGGCCTCCTAACAATCAAAAATTAGGGTTTTGGTTCTGACAAAGAAATTGAAGCTTCCAAGGGTCCAAACAAGTCCCACATGCCTACAAACATGGTCAAGCATCCATATGCTAAGTTTCAAGACTCACAACACAAAATTGCACAGTCAAAAACCCTAATTGCTCAACAGTCAACTGCAGGGGCAAAATGGTCATTTGACAGTCAAAAGTCAAAATTTTTGGTCAACATCTTATTTTGAAGCCACAAACATAATTTGATCAATGCTTGATCATGATTCTCAAGGCATGGCTCAAAAAGTCTCAAGATGCAAAAGTTTCTATTTTTGGACAGTTGAAAAAGTCAACTGCAAATTGACCAAGGCATAACTTCCACATGGTTTATCAGAAAAATTCCATCCAAATCTCATTTTGAAGAGAATGACATTTCCTACAACTCATCTTCACACTTCAAGTCCAAGAAATTCTCTCACAAAAAGTTATCAATCTCAACATTATAGGTCATTTTCAAAAGTCAACAAAAAGGCACTTTAAGTCAAAGACCATAACTTTAGATTGGTAAATCAAAATGACATGGGACCAAAGGCATTGGTTAGAGGACTTCAAGACCTTTCCAAAATGTCCAAGAACATGATCAAAGCTTAAAAATTGAGCAAGATATTCCTTGTGGAAGTTGGGAAATTTTTGGGAATTTTGAAAAGTCAACTTTGCTTCAAATGCCTCAAAATTGCTAATGGGCCTCAATTTCTTCCAAGAATCATCACCCAAAAGCTATGCACGACCCATTGACTTTAAAGGGAGTTATTTTATCATTTTTGATTAATTATTTGAATTATTATTATTATTAGTTCATTTAATTAAAATAAAATATGACAAAAATAGCAAATCATGGTTTCCAACTCTTTTTGTGCAGCATATCCACTCATCATGACCTCAATATTTCGTGCATACTCAAAAAGGCAAGAATCTTCAATGATTGGCATCAAAAAGGAATGGAAAAGATTGAAAAAAGATGCTTGAAAATCAAATATTGAAAGGCATTAAAACAAGGCTTTGGGCTTGATCTTTTTACCCTAATTCATTGACATATATGTGCACATTGCAACCCTAATCAAAAGAACAAGAAAGCTGCGCCCAAACTCAAAGAACAAAACTTGTATTTTTTCATAAAAATCTCAAATCTGTTTTCATAGTTTCAGTGTGTTGCAAGGCCTAAAAACTATTCCATAAGTTTGCCAAGACTACCAGGAAGCTTTCCCAATCAAAATCACATCCCCTAACCTCAAGAACTGGTAGAACACAGTCGCCCTGTTCGTGAGATTTTTCTTAATCGTATTTGAATTTACATGCCATATCAATGCATTTTCATTATTGTTTTACACTAACATGATCATACTGAAGCTTTTGGTGTCTTTTAATTGAACTAATATCATCTGTATCCAAAGTTGCCATGGACATTTTTTAGGGTTTCAGGAACCTTGAATTAGGGTTTTACGCTTGAGGAAAAATTGGACAACCAGACTAGTACTATCAAAACCAGGGCATCTGGACGAAACGATTGGCCACCTAGCACCCTTTTTCTTTTCTACTATGCTCTATTCGCTATTTTTGTAGGTACTATTTAGTGGGGGTTTAAAACCCCCGCTATCTATGTTTTATTTGCAGGAAACATGAAGAAGAAGAAGGATGTGTCCCTTGATAATTGGCACGTTTGAATTTTGGCGCGATGGACATCACTAAGCGTTGTTTTGTGTTATATTATTCGCTTGCCAATTCCAATACAACGCGCGCGCATAGCTCGGATGGTTGGACATACGTTGGGTAAACACTGGGACCAGGGTTCGATTCCCAGGTCCCCCATATTCTTCATAATTTTGTTCAATATGCGTTCAGGTGTAATTCCATTCCAGTGGTCCACCAAACTCCCCAACGCTTGTGCCTGCCAAGTGGCCAGGGGCCCCAATCCAAAGGTCAGAATTTGCAGATCACCATGGACGCTAGTCAACCATACCATACACGCGCTGGAAAAAGTCAACAGGCCTTGAATCTGTTGGGCCTAATTGCTTTCTACAAACCTCCACAATTGGGTCAGCAACCCCTCTTGTTTGTATTTCTTTCCCTTATTTATTTTTCTATTTTTTTTTAACTTAATTATTTTCTTTAAATTCCTTAAATTAATTTTAATAATACAAAAATACAAAAAAATCAGAAAATCATAAAAATAAAAATATGCCTCATTTAATATTTAATTCACTAATTATTTTGTAAATAATTTTAATGATCATTTTAGTTTTAATTTAGGGTTTTAATTTTTATTTATTTCTTAATAACTAAAAAATATAAAATAGGTTTTTAGTACATTTTGATCCTCTTTTTAATAAATACTTTTTTTCTTATTATAATTATTATTAACCATTAATTATTTTTGTAAATACTTGTAATTAATTAATTAGGGTTAAATTAGGTTAAACTTAAACAATTTTCTTTAATAATTAAAAACAAACTAGAATTAGGGTTTTTATTTAAATTTCTAATTTCAATTAATCTTCTTTTTTTTTCTCCATAAATACAAAAACATAAAAATAACTTCCTTTTCTCATTAAATCATTAATTAACCTTTAATTTTAATTTAATTTCTTCAAAGGGTCCAACGCCCTCGCACCCGATTCTAATTTCTTTTCGCATTTATTTTTATTTTGTGGACATAATGTATTTGCCCCGAGGCCTTGTAATAGATAATTAGGACATTTACTTTCCGCATTTTATTTATTCAAATCGGGTTTTTGTTTAATTTGGCGATGTAGACCCGCGCCTTGTAATAGCGTAGGACTTTTACTTTCCGCACTTTAAATTCCGCACCCTTAACTGCTAATAATCACATGAAATAATGTATGCCCAAATAAAATCAAAGCGTAGCTCACTCAATACATGACAAGACAAACATAACTGAAAATGACACACAATTCACACACCACTCTTAGGGTACGCCTCACTGTTGCCTTGCCCCTCGAAACGTGGTCGTCGAGTAAAGGACGTTTTAGTAAGTCCTCATGTCCATGAACATGGCATGGGGGTAGCTTCTAAGGTGTCCTACTATTGCTCTGGTGACCACACTGTCCCTAATCCTCGAATTGACCCGAACACCTCCAACGGTGGTGCTACCTACCCCTCAATGGTGGGATGGCACTACCTCAAGGACATTTACACAGACTAATTCCTTAGGGTAGGTAGATGACTCGTAGATACTTGCTCTAATTCAAAACAAATAAAAAACTTCTTTTCACACCGACACTTTGCAAAAAGCTTTCAAAAACAACTTTTCAAACACTCTTGAGGACAGATACAAGAGTCGAACTGAAATTTTAAACGAAACTTTTTCAAACCCACTCACCTTGAAAAGCAAACAAACATTTTGAAAACACAAATGAGGAAGTATCTAAGAGCCCATGGATAACCATGGATAGAAAGGGTGCTAACACCTTCCCTTTCTATAATCTACCTCCCGAACCGAGAACTAATCTCAATAATGAATTTTTCTGTGCTTTTGTCCTTTCCATGTTGGAGAAAATAAAAGACGGTGGCAACTCTTGCTTCCGCGACATTTCGCGAACCAGCGTTAAACAGTCAGTTCCAGATCCACCGATCACACTTATCCTGAAAAGGATGAAATGTTAGCTAAAACACAAAGTTATGTTGCATGATATGTATGATGCAATATATATGTTATATTAATGTTTATGATACATGAATGTAATGAATGCGTATGTAAGCTGATGAGCTGTCTTGCTGAGGATAAATGAATCCTGGATAGCCGGAGATAATAGAATCTTGACTGCTGCCGGGGAAAGTGAATCCTTGACTGCTGCAGGGGATTGCAAGAATCTTTGACTACTGAAGCTGAGACATCCTTGTTGACGGCTGACTGCTTGGGGAATAAGATCTTCAATTATTGAGGGATTTTAGGACCGCTGCTGGGGATTGAAAATCCTGGGTGACTTGTGGGGAATGAGAATTCTGATGATCTCTACTGGGGAGTCCAGAACCTGGGAGACTCATGCTGGAGAAGTGAGACTGAGAATCTTCAATCTGATGGGAAGTACCTATGTGGGGAGAATGTTTACTAATCCGGTTCCGCTGGGGATTAACAGTTTTGGCTCCACTGGGGATCTTGAAACTTTGACTCTGAGGGGATTTGGAATCTGGAAGGCTCTCTGGCTGGGGAAATCAGCTTTGAGAAAGCTTTTGTTCTGCTGAGGATCCTGAGGTTTAACTCTGTTTGGGGAATTAAGTTCTGGGTTTTAACTTTGTTGAGGAGTTTGGAGTTTAATTCCGCTGGGGATTTCCTCAGAAAGGGAATCCAGATATCTACCTACACCTATCAGCAATCATCTTTCTTGATTTGTAAGAAAATGATTATGTTCAAATGCATATGCCTATTTAACAAAACATTGGACGTTTCTCAAATAAAACATAAGTGTAAAAAGCAAAAGGAAGACAAAGCAAATTTCTGTATTTGGAAAAGTATTTGTATTAACTTTTTATGAGTATCTTTGTACAAAGGAGACAGACATCCTAGTAAGAGGATGTTGTCGTAAAAATTGAAAATTTTATACAAAAATGGCTATGTGTAACAATTCCATGGGATTCCATTCTGTTATAGCCTTCACAACTCTGAATATCTTGTCCATTCAATGCTTCGTCCGCCGATGATTGGATTGATCAGAAGCTCAGAGCTTGTTAATGAAGAGATTGTTCTTTAAAGTGATCCGACGAGACATAGTCATACGCCTTAATTCCCTAATTTTTGCCTGAATCTCCCTTTCGAGTTTTCGATCCACCGGGAAACCCTTTTTTGCCCAAGCCGCCCTTTCGGGTTTTCAACTTGCCGGGTGTACAGATTTTTTGTTTTATCCCTAATTTTTGCCTGAACCGCCCTTTCGGGTTTTCGGTTCACCGGGATGCCCATTTTTTCCCAAGTCGCCCTTTCAGGTTTTCGACTTGTCGGGTTGTTTCATGCGTAGTATTTTTTGACTATGTCTGCGTTCGCAGGGTGTGGCAAATCATCGCCGTCCATGGTGGTCAGAATCATTGCACCACCAGAAAATATGCTCTTGATTATAAATGGTCCTTCGTAAGTAGGAGTCCATTTGCCCATGGGATCACTTTGCGGCAAGATGATCCGCTTGATTACAAGATCTCCAACTTGATATACTTGACGTCTGACCTTCTTGTTGAAAGCCTTGATCATCCGTTTTTGGTACGTCTGACCATGGCAAACAGCAGTGAGTCGCTTCTCATTGATTAAATTGAGTTGATCAAGTCGGGTCTGAATCCAATCGTCTTCACTCAAACTAGCGTCCTTCATGATCCTTAAAGAAGGAATCTGAACTTCCATGGGTAGGACAGCTTCCATGCCATATACCAAAGAAAATGGGGTTGCCCCTGTTGAAGTACGTGCCGTGGTACGATATCCATGCAGAGCAGACGGTAACATCTCATGCCAGTCCTTGTAGGTAACTGTCATTTTCTGAATGATCTTCTTGATGTTTTTGTTCGCGGCTTCAACAACACCGTTCATCTTCGGCCGATAGGGAGATGAATTATGATGATAAATCTTGAACTGTTCACATAGAGCGGTGATCATAGTATTGTTCAGATTTGTATCGTTGTCTGTGATGATCCTGTCGGGGACACCGTACCGGCATATGAGGTTCTGCTTGATGAAGCGGGCAACCACATTTTTTGTAACAGAGGCAAAGGAAGCTGCTTCGACCCACTTGGTAAAATAGTCAATAGCGACCAGGATGAAGCGGTGTCCATTGGATGCCGTGGGCTTGATCTCTCCAATCATGTCAATGCCCCACATTGCGAATGGCCAAGGAGCTGTCAGAACGTTGAGAGGAACAGGAGGAATATGAATCTTGTCGGTGTAGACCTGACATTTGTGGCAAGTACGGGAATGTTGATGGCAATCAGCTTCCATGGTGGACCTGTAGTAGCCTGCCCTTAGAATCTTCTTAGCCATCGTATGTCCACTCAAGTGGGTGCCAAACGTTCCGCTGTGTATCTCAGTCATGATTAATTCTGCTTCAGCTTTGTCCACACAACGAAGTAAAACACAATCATGGTTGCGCTTATAAAGGATGCCATTGCTTAGGAAGAACTTGGCTGCAAATCTCCTTAAGAACTTCTTGTCATTTACGGAAGATCCTTCAGGATACTCTCTAGTCTGGAGATACCTTTTGATTTCATGGAACCAGGGTTGTTCCACTACTTCTTCGGTATTAATCTCATGACAATGCGCAGGTTCATCCATTCGCTCGATGGTGATTTGGGGAGCCTCGTTATCCCAGTTGAGTTTAAACATGGAAGACATTGTAGCCAGAGCATCTGCTAGCTGGTTTTCTTCTCCCGGGAAATGCTCGAAGGTGATCTGCTCGAAATGAGGCAGCAATGTCAGGACATGTTCTTTGTATAGGATAAGATTATGATGTTTGGTGTCCCACTCTCCTTTGACTTGACTGATAACCAAAGCCGAGTCCCCAAATACGATCAAAGATTTGATCCCCAAGTCTATAGCAGCCTTGAGACCAAAAATGCAAGCTTCATATTCGGCCATGTTATTGGTACAGCTGAAACAAAGTCGGGCCGTGAAAGGTGTATGGCAACCTTCTGGGGAAATGAGTACCGCACCGATACCGTTTCTAAGTGCGTTTGAAGCACCATCAAAGTACATGGTCCATCAGGATCCATATTCAGGTCCGTTATACGGTCCGTTACCTTCAATGTTGTCCAATGTCATGATGTCCTTGTCCGGGAAGTCGAATCTCATGGATTGATAATCTTCGATAGCTTGATGAGCTAGATGGTCAGCTAGTACACTCCCTTTTATAGCTTTTTGGGTAGTATACTGGATGTCATACTCAGTCAGGATCATTTGCCATCTATCAATTCTTCCAGATAAAGCACGCTTCTCGAAGATATACTTGATCGGGTCCATTTTGGAGATCAGCAAAGTGGTATGAGTCAACATATACTGCCTTAGTCGGCGAGCAGCCCATACCAAAGCGCAACAAGTTTTCTCGAGTAGTGAGTAGCGAGTCTCACAGACGGTAAACTTTTTGCTAAGGTAATAAATGGCATGCTCTTTTCGACCAGACTCGTCATGCTGGCCCAGTACACACCCCATTGAGTTGTCCAAAACAGTCAGATACATGATCAGCGACCTTCCTTCGACGGGTGGCATCAGAATAGGAGGTTCTAGCAAATACTCCTTGATCTTATCAAAAGCAGTTTGACAATCATCGTTCCATTCGACTACCTGATCTTTCTTTAATAGTTTGAAAATTGGCTCACAGGTAGAGGTCAGATGAGAGATGAACCTTGCAATATAGTTCAAGCGTCCTAAGAATCCTCTAACCTCCTTTTCAGTACGGGGGGCAGGCATTTCTTGTATAGCTTTCACTTTTGCTGGATCGACCTCAATGCCTTTGTTGCTGACAATAAATCCCAGAAGTTTACCAGACCTAACTCCAAAAGTGCACTTACTTGGATTCAGCCTGAGTTTGTATTCCTTCAACATGGCAAACAGCTTTTGCAAATGTTCAAGGTGTTCCTCCTCTATTTGTGATCGAGCTATCATGTCGTCTACGTAAACTTCGATCTCATGATGTATCATATCATGAAACAAAGCTACCATGGCGCGTTGATAAGTTGCCCCTGCGTTCTTCAGTCCGAACAGCATCACCTTGTAGCAGAAGGTACCCCATTGTGTAACAAAGGTTGTTTTCTCCATGTCCCCGGGGGCCATTTTAATCTAGTTGTAGCCCGAGAATCCGTCCATGAAAGAAAACACTTTGTGCTGAGCCGTGTTGTCAATCAAAATGTCGATATGTGGTAGCGGAAAATCATCTTTAGGGCTAGCCCGGTTCAAATCCCGGTAGTCCACACACATTCTGACCTTGCCGTCTTTTTTGGGAACGGGCACAATGTTAGCAACCCATTACGGTTAGGATGTAACAACCAGAAAGCCAGCGTTGAATTGCTTCATTACTTCAGCTTTAATCTTCTCAGACATGTCGGGCCTCATTCGGCGGACTTTCTGCTTGATCGATGGACAATCTTCTCTTGTAGGGAGACGGTGAACCACGATATCTGTGTCTAACCCTGGCATGTCTTTATAAGACCAGGCGGAGATTTCAACATATTCATTTAACAGCTGTATTAAGCGCTCCTTGACACTTGGTTCCAGATTGGCACCCACTTGTACTTCTTTCCTGTCTTCCTCTGTTCCTAAGTTGACAGTTTCCAACAACTCTTCATGAGGTAAGATAGCCCTCTCTTCTTGTTGTAGGAGTCTGGCTAACTCTCCCGGCACTTCACAATCTTCGTCATCTTCGTACTCAGCCTGATTGACCAAATCCTCAGAGTTATTGAAGGATACCACAAAATAGTCACCCACAGAATCCGGAGTGGATGGGTACCTGCATTTGTGAGTGTGGGTTTTTGTAAGGGATAGCCATCCTTAAACAAACAAAAATGCAAAAGGAAAGAAAATGAACACATCAGTTTATAAATGAAAAACGTCCAATGATTCATTAAACATGGCATATGATTATGAAGAGAATCAAAACCCTTACAAATGGACCTACATACCCCGGGCAAGGCATGAGGTGAAAAGTAGTGTGCAGGTTGTTTAAAAGTAATTATTACAGACCAATAGGAAATGTTCGAAAGATAATTACTGATTAATGAAAGTAATGGGAACGAAGTCTTTCTCCTCCCAGTTGTGTAGTCCCCCTTCAATGGTTGGGAATATCCAATCTTCAATGTTACCCTCTTCGTCTTCGTCTTCTAAAGCATTGATTCCATGAGGAGAAATCTTGATGGGTGTCTTTTCAATTTTTGAGCGACGCATAGCCTTTTGCCCCGCAGCGGTGAACCCTAACCCAAACTTGTCTGTCTTGTGGGGAAAGTCAGGAAACTGACCCCATGTTGAGCTCTTCCCCTCCTTCATTGCAACCTTTGTGTCTTTCAGAGATGCCATCCTGGCCACCTGCTTGGGTACCTCAGCTACTGCCTTTGCTACTGCCACCTCGGGAGAAACTTCCTCGAAGTGTTGGAATGGTGTTTCGATGAATTCGCCATCCACTTCCACATACCGAAAGGAGTTCAGATGACTGATCATGTACTCCTCCTCACCGTGTACAGTTATTATTTTTTCCTTAACAGGGTATTTCAGCATCTGATGTAGAGAGGAAGTGACGGCCCCAACATTATGAATCCAAGGTCTTCCTAGCAAGCAAGAGTATGATGGGCGAATGTCCATCACATAGAATATGGAGTGGAACACCTCATTGCCTACCTTAATGGGAATGTCGACCTCCCCGTGCACCATTCTTTTAGACCCGTCAAAGGCTCTGACAATGATATTACTTGGTTTCAACTTCAAGCCCTCACAATCCAATCGGTCCAGAGCTTTCTTAGGCAGCACATTTAGGGAGGAACCAGTATCGACCAAGACATGGGCGAGAGTAGTTCCTCGGCATTCAACTGACACATGCAGTGCGTCATTGTGCTTTCTTCCCTTCGGAGTCAGGTCAACATCAGAGAAACCCAGGCCGTTGTCGGCAGTGAGGCTGGCTACACAATCCTGGAATTGATCGGCTGAGGTTTCTTGGGGCACATGGGCTTTCTTCAAAAACCTTATCAACACTTTGGCATGAGCCTCCGAACAAAGCAGCAAAGCTAACATGGAGATCTTCGAGGGGGTTTGCCCCAGTTGCTCTACCACATCATAATCACTTTTCTTTATTATTTTCATAATCTCCTCCTTTTCTTTTTTAAAGGTTTCGGGGATGACCAATGGCTGAGCCCTCGTCCTGACGAGCTCTTCTTGGATCCCTTTCCCCTTATCAGCAGAAGCAGGAGGGACAACCACAGGAGTAACAGCTTCTTCAATCATTGGCATTCTTGCAGATAGTTTTACCGGTGCAGGGGTAACCTTGGGAGCAGCTGAGGGTCCAAAGATTGCCTTTGGAGGGGCAATCTCTGGAGAGAAAATTCTTCCACTTCGGGTAATTTTGCTCGTACAGGCAATGTTTCCAATGTCGGCAGTTTCTTCGTCAGAGCTCTCTTCAGTTATCTCAATTTGTTTAACACCGTGGTAGTAGATTTCTCCACCATAATTCCACGGTATTGATTTGTCAGATTTGTATGGGACGGGCCCAGGCATGGTTATCTTCAAGGGTATAATCTTCGGAGCGGATGTGATCTTAACAGTCCTTTTGGGGACCTTGGAAAGATTGGAGGAAATGGTTATTATTGAAACTTCATTGATAGGAGTAGGAGTAACAGGAGTCTTTTCGAACAGAATTTGTTGGTTGTCCATTAGGCGTTGGATGCCTATCTTCAGCAATGGACAGTCGGTTGGTAGGGAGGAACAAAGGTAGAAGTCTTCTTTACAACTTGGGAAAATCCCAACCTTCAACAAATTCAATTTGATTGTCAGTAGTGGGGTTATCAGATCATCAACAGCAGAAACAAATAAATCCTCTTCAACAGCATGGACGTTGTGACCATGCTTTGGCATTGGACAAATATTACATTTGGCTTCTCAGGGGCGTCGAACTCAACCTCTTTAGCATCTATCAAGTCTTGAATTTTATTCTTCAACGCCTAGCAATTGTTGGTGTCATGCCCGGCGCTGTCAGAATGATAGGCACATTTAGCATTGGCGTGATAGTATGGAGATGTGGTGTTAGGGTTTTTCGACGCCTCCTTTAAACCAGTCAGGTTCAACTTCAACAAATGGGGAAGAACTTGTGCAGGCGTCATGTTGATGCGGGTGAACTACTGTTGTGGCCGTTCTACCCGTTGCTGGTTAGGTCTAGACTGATTGTTATGAGGCTGATCATTTGACGAATTTTGAATCATCACGGCCCCTACAGTCGGTCGGTGCTCAGTTCTTCCCAATCCTTTTTGAGAGTACACAACAGCCGCTTCCTTCTTGGCCAGGAATGGTTTTTTAACAGTTGTGGATGCAGATGCATCCCTTTGGATCTTCCCACTCTTAATACCAGCTTCTACCCGTTCGCCAGTTAGAATCAGTTCGGTGAACCCTGCAGAAGAGCTCCCGATCAAATGGTTGAAGAAAGGGCCAGATAGGGTCCCCAAGAACATATTAACTAGTTCCCTATCCGAAAGAGGTGGCTACACTCTTCCGGCCAAGTCACGCCATTTCTGGGCGTATTCTTTGAATCCCTCATTTGAGGCCATCCCCATACCTTGTAGCTGAGTACGGGTTGGCGCCAAGTCGGCGTTGTATTGATACTGGCGATAAAAGGCAGCTGCCAAATCCTCCCAACTATGCACCTCTGACCTCTCAAGCTAGTAAAACCAATCTAGCTGTGTACCAGACAGGTTGTCCTGGAAGAAGTGTACCCAAAGATTTCTATCAGATGAATGAGGTTGAATTTTTCTGACATACGACCTCAGGTGCATCTTTGGGCAAGACAGACCGTCGTATTTTGCAAAAGTTGCCACCTTAAACTTTGGAGGGATCACAATCCCAGCAATCAATCCCAATTCTTCAAAATCTAACCCGGGAACCCTTTGCAGCTCCATGGCTGCCAGTCTATCCTCCAAGTTTTTGTATTTGTCGTCCGCTGGCGGGTATTGCTGCTCTGAATAATCTTCATCTTCCTCAACCTCTTCCTCTCCAGCCTCGGACTCAGATGGTAATGCAGCTCCTTTTCCCTTAGTGGTCCCCTCATCAGATGTGGAGGGGAATTCAAGAACTCTCCTAGCTTCATTCTCAAATCTTCTTCCCAGTGTAGCTACCCAAACTCTTTTCTTCTTCTTTTTTCCTTTTTCTTGCTCTTTATTCCCTAACAGTGCTTTAAGATCCTCCTGACCCTTTGCTAAGGTCATGAGAAGCTGTTGAAACTGCGAGTTTTGTGCCTGCAGATCTTTGACCGTCTATTCAAGATCCATCTTACTGAAATAAACAGCAGAAAGATAAGGAAACCTGGTGTGAAGACCTGTTTGTGCATATGATGAATGATATATTTATTCATGCAATGCATTCAAGGATTTAGAAATTCAAAGTTGTTGCAAACAAAAAGAGCACACGTCATATTAATAAGAAGAAATTTTGTCAATACATAAATTCCCCATGGGCCAAATATTACAAAAACTTCTTAAGGTAAAAAGACGTTGCGCATCCTCTTTTATGCGATGTAAGTGTTGAGGGTCTCCTCCTCGTGAAGTCGGCGGGTAAGCTCCAAAACCTTCTTCTCACTGGCGTAGAAGCTGGCTTCAAAAGTATCCCTTTCTTCCTTGAGTTGGATCCAACTCTTCTGCATATCCTCCCATGATGTTGGCATGTCAGGATGTAGGATGGTGTATGGAACCTCTCCTTCCTTAACAGGATCTTTAATCAAAGGGAGAATATGAGGGTAAGGCATCATAAGACTCTGGGCCCGGGTTCGTACCCACTTGAGATAAGGCTCAAGAGGGATGGAGTTCTTGTGCCCCAGTGTCTTGCTATCTACCTTGTTAGACATCCTCCAAGCTCTGATGAATCTTTGGCGAAGTCCTTGCGCATCGTTGTCGAAGTCAAAAACTAGGTCAGGAATCAGCATGTCATGAGGGCCATCCCTCCGTGCATATCCAAATTGTCTCAAAGCTAGACAAGGGTTGTAGGTAATGCCCTCTCTAATTCCAAGTAATGGAACATTAGGGAACTCACCACAGCAATCGATGATGATGACATTTTCTCTGGACCGAGAACACCAATGTACATCAGAGTGTGTGAGGGTCATCAATCGTTGCGACCACCTCAAGCCTTGTTCATTCTTCAAAACAGATTGTGGAAGGTGAGAAATAAACCACCTCGCAAGGAGAGGAGTACAGCACATGAGAACACCTCTCTTCCTCATTGTTCGTGTGTAAAATGAGTGGAGGATGTCCCCAAGTAATGTAGGTATGGGATTCCTGGATATGAAGATCTTGACAACATTCACATCTATAAGTTGGTCAGGATTTGGGAACAAGACCAACCCATAAATAAGGAGTGCCATAATTTCTTCAAAGGCTTGTAGATCCAAAGAATTCCAACACTCTTGTGCCTTCTCAAACAAGAATTTTACCAAGAAGCCTTTGACACCACTTCTAGTTTCCCAAAGCCCCTTGATGTCAGATGGTTGCAAGTGTAGTGTTTGAGCAACATCTTCAGGTTTTGGTTCTTTTTCCGTACCGTTGTAGGGTAGCTGATTAAGAATAGGAATTCTCAGGAGTTGAGAAAATTCCTCCAAAGTAGGCACCAATTGGTAGTCGGGGAATGTGAAACAGTGGTGAAGGGGGTCAAAGAACTGGAACAACACTTTCACCATGTCTTCTTCAATGCTGGTGTTGACTAGGCTAAGCAGTCTACCATGTCTTTCACTGAAGAGAGAACTTTCTGGAATTCTGGATGTGAGCTCCTTGAGTTGAGGAGGGATTCTCACAAGGTGACTTGGATAGTTTTCCTGCAAAGAATTTCCACGACCTACAAAACAAGAACAAAGATGAAGATCCAAACCCTTGAAATGGTTAGTGGATGCATATGATGCTTTATGATGTTCATGATGTATGCACAAACACATGTACAAGCAAGTCACACAAAACCCTAGTTTCAGGATTGCATGGGGTTTCATAGGTAAGTACCCTCTTGAGTGTAGTTGGCTTAAAAACCTGTCCTATAAATAGTAGCTGGGTTCTAAGGAGCTCAATATCATTGGATTGTTTTCCATGTTCATTGTTTTGGTTTAGCCACTTAACTAGCGACCAAAATATCCCAAGAAAACAACCCTCAATGAGTGTAGTATCGAGTATCTACCAACTTCGGACTGCACCAAAGCCGGTCATCTCACTACCCCTAATAAAAGGCCAAGATGGTCAAGTAAGGTTCTAGGTCATTAGTGCTTAGTGACATCACTCAGCGGCCCCGTACTCTCCTTGATTGAACTCAAGGGTTACCGGTACTCACAAATATGTCGCACTAATATAGCTATTGCTTCGACCGTGTCGGTATACCCCACACAGTTTCCATAACGTATTGCTATCTATGAATGTTTCCCAAATCCGGGTGTAGGATTTCAAGCCCAAACAGGAGAACTAAAATGTAAAGCAATCAAAGCAAACAATTAGTCAATCAAAAGGGTGATCTAAGCCCTAAGGTTACTCCACTTTTAAGTTATGTCCCCAGCAGAGTCATCAGTTCTGTGATACGGTGGGAGAACTGACTTGGGTTTTGTGTTTTTTGTTCGCAAATGTTTCGGTTGAGCAAGAGTCGCCACCGACTTTTTATTTTATCCTAAGGAAAGGTTAAAAAGCACAGGAAAAACCTTTGAGATGTTTTCTTGGGTTCGGGGAGTGGATTATAGAAAAGGAAGGTATTAGCACCCTTTCTATCCATGGTTATCCATGGGCTCTTAGTTACTTGCTTAGATCACTTGCTTTGCATTTTCAATTGTTTGAAATGGTGCTTTCAATTGTTTGAAATGGTGCTTTGTGTGTGATTTTGAAAGATGTTTTGAAAAGAGGCCATTGTTGTGGCGACCTTTGTAATGATCCATGTTTGAATGTATACAAAGGTGTATTGTCTTTTGAAAAGTTTTTCAATGTTTTGAAAGTTGTTTTGAAGTTGTGTCGTGAGGTGTGTTTTGAAAGATAGCAAGGATTGTTTTGCAAGTTGATCAAGTAACCAAGAGCTATCTACCCTAAATTTCTCAAAGATCTTTCTCATGTTTTAACCCTTTTAACAGTGTTGTTTCACCATTGTATTTGGTGAACAACCTTGTGTTAGGATGTTAACGGGACGGGCGTGGGTCATCGTTTAAACCATAGAGGCAATAGTGTCAAGTATCTTTGGCATTTTTCTTAAGGGACTTGATCATTTTTGTTTAGGCAACTTGATAGCGTCATCGAGGGACTATGATCATTTGATTTGTTTTTGTTTTACCAAAGAGACTTAACATGCAACCATGGCCCTTTTTTGGAGGCAACAAGTGGAGTAACCCTAAGGGTGCAAGTGTGCATTGTGTTTGTTTTTCATGCATGTTTATCTTGAATTAGGTCAAGCTACTTGTTAATTGATTTTTGCATACAAACCCTAAGTCTAAACATGGCATAATTGAAAGCTTTTAAATGCGGAAATTTAAATGCTAAGCTATTACAACAATGATTATGGGGATGGGGGTACAAGTTTGAATTTGGGGGGTATTTGGCAAAAAATTAAATTCTAAGCTATTACATCCATATTGAATATACAAGACAAATATCTAATATTTAAATAAGTACAAATAAATAAATATCAAATAAAAATGCATAATGCTAAAAAAGGGGATTTTTTATGTATGTAAAAGTATTTTTTAATGTGAAATATAAACAAAAATAAAAAAAAGTCAATTTTTGGTTATTTTTATTGTTTTAGGGTTAAACCCTAATTTTTTGAATAAATATTATTATTTATTGATTATGTACAAAATATGTTAATTTATGCACAAAAATAAAAGTATATGGTTAAAAAAAGTATTTTTGATGTCATATATTAATAAAAATAAAAATGTATTATTTTCATATTTTTGTCCTAAATATTTAATAAAATATGTACATATATATTAAATATATTAAATATATTAAATATGCTAAGTATATACAAAAATAAAATATTAATCATTTACAAAAATGTATATTTTAGAAAATGTTTTCAAAATGTAAATAAAAAATAATAACTGAAAATAAATATAATTTTGTATTATTTTTTAGTGTTTTAAATAAAAAGGTATTATATTTATTTACATATATATGCTAAATAAAACAAATAAATGCCAAATAAATGCAAAAAAATGTGGAAAAATATTTTTAATGTTTTTTATGTTTGAACAAAAAATATTAAGTCAGAATGAAAAAGAAAAATGCAAAAATGACAAGTATTTCACATAATGGGCCAAGGGGGTGCAAATGGAAAAAAAGTGTGCAAAGAGCAAAACAAACTCAGGCCCAGCCCAAGCCAACCTTCTTCAACCTCCAGCTTCTGTTTCAAAAACGCGCGCCTTCTTGTTCATCATACTAACTTCTGATTCTTTGACTTTTAGCAAAAACTCGTAACACCAATAATGTAGAGCATCAAATCACGATTCCAAATATGTAAAAAACTTAACCTAACTCTAAGAAACCAGGGAGAATTTCTTCACCCCCAATTTTTGACCTAATTTTTTTCACATGTTCATGGCTAAAATTCTCACAGCACGCTTAACATAAATAAAACCTGATTACATGTATGGCTTCAGGGCTATGAGTAGAGCATGTTCCATTCACAAACCTAAGCCTAACTCTTCCTAGACTGAGAGATAGAAGTTCATGGTTTTACTTGTTTCAGCTTGACTTGAACAGAGCAATGTAGGTATCTTCAATGGAGTTTGAGCTTTGGTTGAGCTTGCCTGAAGTCCAAGGATGCTTCTCCAACACCTAGCTTGCTTTGAATCACTCTGAATCGTGCTATGGAAGTCCACCTGCAAAACTGAAAACTGAAAATGGCAAGTGAGGTTAGGGGTGTTACAGCTGGTGTTTAGGGCTTGGAATAGTTTCAGTGGATGGTAGGGAATGTGTTTGAACAAGCTTTGGCCAAAACGCACGAGCAAACTGAGTTGTGCAACTCAATCTGCAGGGATGCCCTGTTTTTGCAGCAAAATGGTGTTTTGGGGTATTAGGAGGTATGGGGGATCAACGAATCGTGCCTTAGGTCTGTTTGGGTATATGGAAGATGTTCACAAGGTTTTTGTTTGGCTGTGTTGACAGGAAGTGAGGGTTGTCTATCTTTTGCAATGTTTCTTTCAATGTAAGTAAGAAAGTTCAAGTTGACATATAGGCCTGTACAATGCCCTAAAGTATGTTGCAACTTTGGCTCTTGGTAACTGGAATTTGTCTACAAAACTTTGCCTCAAAGATCTGGCTTGTACTTCAAAGATTTAGAATTTGACATAAAGCATCACTTTTCCAAAATGGCAAGTTTGCTTTTTCTAATTAAGGATTAATTTAGCATGTATTGTCCAAATGAATGAAATAATGTCTTAACACAATGGTTAGGCATTAAATTAAGGAGTGCAAACTTGGTTTAGAGGCCTGCAAGCAAGTACCAAGCATGCTGGTTTGAAAATGAAACTTGTATGAACATGTATTTGGTTGTGAACAAAAGTGAGTTTTGGCCAACTTTGCAAATTCGATTCTCTCTAACCACAAGGGTGTTTGATGAGTTCTTGGACAATTTTGGAAAGCTTGGAATGTGTACTACAATCTATCTTTGTAATGCAAATTGAAACTCCAAGTGGAACCATGTGAAAAATGGCCAAGAAGTTGGACAAAAATCCTGCCTAGAATAGGGCAAAATTTCTCTAAGTTAAAAATGTTTTGCACCCTTGTTCCAAGAATCATAACTTGAGATACAAGCTTCCTTTGATAAAACTTTGTGAATCAAAGTTGTATATTTTGCAATGGACTACAACTTTCATGTTTCAAGTTTTGTTTGAATCAATTTGCATCTTGGTGAAAAAATGGGACAAAGTTAGAAAAAAAATAAGGAAGTTTCATAACTTAGAAAATTTCTAAGTTATGAAATTTTCTCATTTTAAACCCTAATTTGCAATTTTGGGTTTCTTGATGAACAAGTTTCATAATTTTACATGTCTTGATGAAAAAAGAATCTTGACACTTGATTTTGACCAAAAAGTCAAAGTTTGACTTTTCAGTATACAGTCAAATTTTGATCAGTTGACTGAAAAATTCATCTGTCAATCCTATGCATTTGAGATCTTTTGAACTTGTTGAATGGGTCAAGACAATGCCATTGAATCCTTGAGTCCATATGTGAGCCTGATTTGCCATTGGTTAGGTCAAACAGTCAAAAATTGCCTTTGTGCAGTCAAAACCCTAAAAATGACCATTTTGCCCTTTTGGTGATATGATCAAATTTCTTGTGGAATTGTGATCCAAACTTGACCAAATGGTTCATATGAGTTCATAATGTTGATGTGGGTCAAATTTCATGAAGTTTGACTGTCAATTGGCCATAGTTGACTTTTTCCCTAATACAGCTGATTTCTAGATCAACTGTCCAATCGACTGGGCAAAGATTGGAATCAAGGCTTGAAACTTGGTATGGATAAACTTGTAAGTCCAACATGAAGCATGAAAGACATTTTGGGCATTTTAGGTCAAAACATTCTTGTGCAAAATCAAACCCTAATTTGGTCAACAGTGCAAGGAGGAGTCTTGAGCAGAGCAAACCCTAACTTGATCTTGAGTTCCAAGAGTCATGTGGTGAGAAAATGTTGATGAAATGAGAGGGCAAATTTTGGGGTACAACAAGTACGGAAGATCGAAGTTCCTAAATATCAGCGGAGATGACTCCTCAGTTGAGTACGTAAAATCGAAGGTCCTAAGTATCAACAAAGATGTTTCCTCAGTTGAGTACGGACGATCGAAGTTCCTAAATATCAACAGAGATGTTTCCTCAGTTAAGTACAGACGATCGAAGTTCCTAAATATCAACAGAGATATTTCCTCAGTTGAGTACGAACAATCGAAGTTCGTAAATATCAACATAGATGTTTCCTCAGTTGAGTACGGACGATCGAAGTTCCTAAATATCAGCAGAGATGGTTCCTCAGTTGAGTACGGACAATCGAAGTTCCTAAATATCAGCGAAGATGATTCCTCAGTTGAGTACGGGCGATCGAAGTTCTTAAATATCAGCGGAGATGACTCCTCATTTGAGTACGGACGATCGAAGTTCCTAAATATCAATAGAGATGGTTCCTCAGTTGAGTACAGACAATCGAAGTTCCTAAATATCAGCAGAGATGATTCCTCAGTTGAGTACGGATGATCGAAGTTCCTAAATATCAGCAGAGATGTTTCCTCAGTTGAGTACGAACGATCAAAGTTCCTAAATATTAGCAGAGATGTTTCCTCAGTTGAGTACAGACGATCGAAGTTCCTAAATATCAGCAGAGATGATTCCTCAGGTGAGTATGAATGGTCGAAGTTCCTAAATATCAGCAGAGATGTTTCCTCAATTGAGTACGGACGATCGAAGTTCCTAAATATCAATGGAGATGTTTCCTCAGTTGAGTACGAATGATTGAAGTTCCTAAATTTCAACAGAGATGTTCCCTCAGTTGAGTATGGACGACCGAAGTTCCTAAATATCAACAGAGATGATTCCTCAGTTGAGTACGAACGATTGAAGTTCCTAAATATCAACATAGATGTTTCCTCAGTTGAGTACGGACGATCGAAGTTCCTAAATATCAGCAGAGATGATTCCTCAGTTGAGTACGGACGATCGAAGTTCCGAAATATCAGCAGAGATAATTCCTCAGTTGAGTACGGATGATCGAAGTTCCTAAATATCAGCATAGGTGATTCCTCAGTTGAGTATGGACGATCAAAGTTCCTAAATATCAGCAGAGATGATTCCTCAGTTGAGTACGGATGATCGAAGTTCCTAAATATCATTAGAGATGACTCCTCAGTTGAGTACGGATGATCAAAGTTCCTAAATATCAGTAGAGATGATTCCTCAGTTGAGTACTGACGATCGAAGTTCCTGAATATCAGCAGAAATGATTCCTCAGTTGAGTACGAATGACCAAAGTTCCTAAATATCAGCAGAGATGTTTTCTCAGTTGAGTACGGACGATCGAAGTTCCTAAATATCAGCAGAGATGATTCCTCAGATGAGTACGAATGATCGAAGTTCCTAAATATCAGCAGAGATGTTTCCTAAGTTGAGTACGGACGATCGAAGTTCCTAAATATCAATGGAGATGTTTCCTCAGTTGAGTACGGATGATCGAAGTTCCTAAATATCAACAGAGATGTTTCCTCAGTTGAGTACGAACGACCGAAGTTCCTAAATATCAACAGAGATGATTCCTCAGTTGAGTACGGACGATCGAAGTTCCTAAATATCAACAGAGATGTTTCCTCAGTTGAGTACAGACGATCGAAGTTCCTAAATATCAGCTGAGATGTTTCCTCAGTTGAGTACGGACGATCGAAGTTCCTAAATATCAGTAGAGATGATTCCTCAGTTGAGTACGGACGATCGAAGTTCCTAAATATCAGTAGAGATGATTCCTCAGTTGAGTACGGACGATCGAAGTTCCTAAATATCAGCAGAGGTGATTCCTCAGTTGAGTATAGACGATCAAAGTTCCTAAATATCAGCAGAGATGATTCCTCAGTTGAGTACGGATGATCGAAGTTCCTAAATATCAGCAGAGATGACTCCTCAGTTGAGTACGGATGATCAAAGTTCCTAAATATCAACAGAGATGATTCCTCAGTTGAGTACGGACGATCGAAGTTCCTAAATATCAGCAGAGATGATTCCTCAGTTGAGTACGGACGATCGAAGTTCCTGAATATCAGCATAAATGATTCCTCAGTTGAGTACGGACGATCAAAGTTCCTAAATATCAGCAGAGATGTTTCCTCAGTTGAGTACGGACGATCGAAGTTCCTAAATATCAGTAGAGATGATTCCTCAGTTGAGTACAGACGATCGAAGTTCCTAAATATCAACAGAGATGACTCCTCAGTTGAGTACGGACGATCGAAGTTCCTAAATATCAACAAACATGACTCCTCAGTTGAGTACGGACGACCAAAGTTCCTAAATATCAACAGAGATGATTCCTCAGTTGAGTACGAATGACCAAAGTTCCTAAATATCCACAGAGATGATTCCTCAGTTGAGTACAGACGACCAAAGTTCCTAAATATAAACAAATACGACTGTTGTACCCCAAAATTTTCCCTCTCATATTCCTCAAGACATTGCAAGAAAAATCTCTAAATGGCTCAAGATAGCTCAAGAGTTGGACAAACAAGCTATCTCCTAAGGTAGTCAACCCAAAATTAGGGTTTTGTGTTGCATCAAGATCCTTGAATCCAAATTACCTCAAGTTCTTTCCAATGTCCTAATATGTTCTCAAGATCATCCATGTCAAATTTCAAGCCTTGCAGAGGAAGTTTGCCCAGTCAATTGCTCAAAGGGTCCAAAATTCGACTGTGCTAGGGCAAAAGTCAACTGTGACCTACAAATAGTCAAACTTAAAGTTTTTTTGCCAACATTCTCATTTTGAAGGATATTTCATCATTTTATAAAGGGTTGATCATGATTCATCAAGGATTGCTCAAAATTCATCAAGACTCAAAAGTTGTTAAATTAGGGTTTTGTAGGAAAAGTCAACTCAAATTTGACCAAGCATAACTTTCTCATACTTTATGCGAAATGACCCATACAAATCTCATTTTGAAGAGGATTCAATTTCATACAATCCATATTCATACCCTAAGATCAAAAATTGCACTCACAAGAAGTTACAAATTTGGACATTATAGGTCATTTTTGAAAGTCAACAAAAACACCTTTTTTGCCAAAGCTTATAACTTGAGTATGGAATATCAAAATGAGATTATACCAAAAGGGTTGGTTAGAGGACATCTCAAGCTTTCTAAAAAGTCAAAGAAAACTTCCAAAAGTTCAAAATTGAAGAAGTTATGCATTGTTGAAATTGGACATTTTTGCAAAGTTGCCAAAAGTTAACTATCCCCAAAACTTCAAATTTTGTTAAATGGGCCCATTCTTTTCCACTTGATTTGAGCTTGCATCATTGCCCATGTGTCCTAGCTTCATCCATGTGCCCATATCTCTTTTTTATTATTTTATTTGATTTTTTTATTGAATTTATTCATTTTAAATCAAATTAAATCATATAAAATTCCAAACTTTGATTACCTAAGATTTTTTGGCTGTTTCAGGTCTTAATTATCATCATGATCATCATCAAACTCGAATCATACAATATCATGTGCAAAAAGATTGAAAATTGGCAAAATTGGAAAGGTTTAAAGAATGAATCAAATCAAATTCCAATGCATTGATTTAGAGAGATTCATTCCAAATTTGTTACCCTAGCACATTGTACCATTCATAAAGAAGCCAGAGGAATCGAGACAAGGGTTGGAGGCTGCAAGAAGAGACAGAAAAAAGTTTGAAAAAATCCACCAAAAGCTTGAATTCGAAACCATAGTTAGAGGCACTTTCAGAAGCTGAGACCTGTCCCAATCTCTTCCTGGGTGTTCACTCAACCTTCCTGGATCAAAAGCAAGCTTCCTCACACACCACAACGCACTGTAAGTATCACGACAACCCGCCCTGTTCTTGAAACCGTAAATCATCATTCTTGCATCATTTGAACAAACTAACTGTATATTTGTAATCTTCACAACATTTCAAAGCTTTCTGCATTATTTAATTTCGTTTACATGACCTGTAAAGCAAAACACCATAGCTAGGGTTCTTGGAGCTTTTTTGGGCATTTTTATTTCAGGGATAATTGGCCACCAAGAAGGGCATGGTTAGGACCGGGAGGTTGAGACGAGCATGACCATGCCCTTGAATTGCATTTTTGTGGCTCGTAGCGAATTTTGGAGATGGCCTGGCTTATAGCTACGGACTTCTGTCCGTTGGTATAAGTCTGTTTTGTTTTTGCCACGGTTCAACAAAGAAGATTGTTGTACCCCAAAATTTTCCCTCCCATTTCATCAATATTTTCTCACCACAAGACCCTTGGAGTTCAATATCAAATCAGGGTTTGCTCTGCTCAAGACTCCTCCTTGCACTGTTGACCCAAATTAGGGTTTGAGTTTGCACAAACTTGTTTTGACCTAAAAGGCCCAAAGTGACTTTCATGCTTCATGTTGGACTCACAAGTTTATCCATGCCAAGTTTCAAGTCTTGATTCCAATCTTTGCCCAGTCAATTGGACAGTTGACCTAGAAATCAGCTGTATTGGGAAAAAGTCAACTGTGACCAATTGATAGTCAAACCTCATGAAATTTGACCCACATCAACATATTGAACTCATATGAACCATTTGGTCAAGTTTGGATCACAATTCCACAAGAAATTTGATCAGATCACCAAAAGGGCAAAATGGTCATTTTTAGGGTTTTGACTGCACAAAGGCAATTTTTGACTATTTGACCTAACTAATGGCAAACCAAGCTCATATATGAACTCAAGGACTCAATGGCATTGTCTTGATCCATTCAACAAGTTCAAAAGATCCCAAATGCATAAGATTGACAGATGAATTTTCCAGTCAACTGATCAAAATTTGACTGTATACTGAAAAGTCAAACTTTGACTTTTTGGTCAGAATCAAGTGCCAAGATTCATTTTTCATCAAGACATGTCAAATTATGAAACTTGTTCATCAAGAAACCCAAAATTGCAAATTAGGGTTTAAAATGAAGAAATTTCATAACTTAGAAATTTTCTAAGTTATAAAATTTCCTTATTTTTTCCTAACTTTGTCCCATTTTTTCACCAAGATGCAAATGGATTCAAACAAAACTCAAAACATGAAAGTTGTAGTCCATTGCAAAATCTACAACTTTGATTCACAATGTTTCCTCAAAAGAAGCTTGTAGCTCAAGTTATGATTTTTGGAACAAGGGTGCAAAACATTCTTAACTTAGAAAATTTTTGACCTATTCTAGGCAGGATTTTTGACCAACTTCATGGCCATTTTTCACATGCTTCCACTTGGAATTTCAATTTTCATTACAAATATGGATTGTAGTACACATTCCAATCTTTCCAAATTGTCCAAGAACTCATCAAACACCCTTGTGGTTAGGGAGAATCGAATTGGCAAAGTTGGGCAAAAGTCACTTTTGTTCATAAACAAATGCATGTTCATACATTGGCATTTCTCAAGTCAGCTTGTACAAGCTAGATTACAGGCCTCTAAACCTCTTCACACTCAATAATTAAATGCATATCCTTTGTGTTAGAGTGTTATTTTGTTCATTTGGACAATACACACAAAATTAATCCATAAATGGAAAAAGCATATTTGCCATTTTGATAAAGGAGTGCTTTATGTCAAATTCACAATCCAAGAGGTACAAGCAAAATCTATGAGGCACAAGTTTGTGGACAAATCCCACTGATCAATAGAGAGTGCAGCAGCATGCTTGAGGGACCTGTATTGGCCTATAACCCAACTTGACTATCTTTGCTTACTTGAGAAGAAAACTTGCAAACTCACTACAATCTCTCATTCCTGTCAACACAAGCCAAAGCAAACTTTGTAGACATTTTCCATACACAAAACTAAGCCTAAAGCACGACCAAACTACTCTTGATCTCTCCTCATTCACAAAATCACAGTTTTCTGCAAGAAACAGGGCATTCCTGCAGTTTGATTTGGCCAGCATCATTCACTCGTGCGTTTTTGTCCAAACAAGTTCCAATACACTCCCTACCATCCATTGAAGTTATCCCAAGCCTTATATACAAGTTGTAACATCCATAGCCAAGTTTGCCATTTTCACTTTTCAGTTTTGCAGGTTGACTTCCATAGCTTGATTCAAAGAGATTCAAAGCAAGCTAAGCATAGGGGAAGCATCCTTGGACTTCAGGCAAGTTGTACCAAAGTTCAAACTCCATTGAAGATACCTCCATTGTTGTACACGACTCAAGCTGAACAGGTAAAAATATGAACTTCTATCTCTCTATCCAGGCATAGTTAGGCTTAAGTTTGTGAAGAAAGCATGTCCTACTCATAGCCCTGAAGCCATCCATGTAGTTACTTTTCATTTATATTGTGTGTGCTATGAGAATTTTGGACCTGAACATGGAAGAAAACTTAGGTCAAAGATTGGGGATGGAGAAATTCTCCCTCGTTTGAGAGTTAGAACAAATTTTTTATATGTTTGAAATCGTGACTTGATGCTCTACATTATTGATGTTGTAAATTTTTGTTAAAAGTCAAAGAATCAGAAGTTAGCAGGATGAGCAAGGAACGCGCGTTTTTTGTTTCAAATAGAAGCTGGAGGAAGAAGATGATGTCTTGGGCTGGGCCTGAGCTATCCTTGCTTTTTGCACCTCTTTTCTCATTTTGCACCCCCCTGGCCCATTGTGTGATTTTTTAATCATTTTTTATTTTTTCTTTTTGATTCTGACTTATTATTTTTTGCTCAAATATAAAAAATATTAAAAATATTTTTTCACCCATTTTTGCATTTATTTGACATTTATTTGTTTTATTTAGCATACACATGTAAATAAATATATATACTTTTATTTAAAACCCTAGAAAATAATACAAAAATATATGTTTTTTAATTATTATTTTTCATTTACATTTTGGAAACATTTTCTAAAAATATACTTTTTTTTTGTAAATAATTAATATTTCATTTTGTATATATTTAGTATATTTAATAAATAATATAAATACTTGTACATTTATTAGAATATTTAGGATAAAATATGAAAATAATACATTTTTATTTTTATTAATATTTGACATCAAAAATACTTTTTACAATATACTTCCTTTTTATTCTTTTGTATAAATTAATATATAATATTGTATAATATTAATAAATAAATATTATTTATTTAGAAAACTAGGGTTTTGCCCTAAAGACCATAAAAATATCAAAAAATTAACCTTTTATTTTTGTTTATATTTTACATTGAAAAATACTTTTACATACATAAAAAACCATTTTTGTGCATAATACATTGCATTTTGATATTTATTTACATTGTAAATATTGTACATTTAAATACTTGTATATTCGATATGGATGTAATAGCCTAGATTTAAATTTCTTGTCAAATACCCCCATTCAAACATTTGTACCCCCATCCCCATAATCATGATGTAATAATCTAGGTCTTTAAAATTCCGCATTTAAAAGCTTTCTAATTATGCCATGATAGACCTAGGGTTTGTATGCAAAAATCAAATAACAAATAGCTTAACCTAAATCCAAGACAAAAAAGCATGAAAATGGACAACACAATGCACACTTGCACCTCTAGGGTTACTCCACTTGTTGCCTTCAAAAATGGGCCATGCTTGCATGTTGAGTTTCTTTGGCAAAACAAAAACAATTCAAATGATCATAGTCCCTCGATGACGCTTTCGAAGTTGCCTAAAAAATGATCAAGTCCCTTAAAGGAAAAATTGCCAAAGACACATGGCACCATTGCATTCATGGTCTAAACGATGACCCGCGCCTGTCCCGTTAACATCCTAACACAAGATTGTCCACCAAATACAATGGTGGAACAATACTGTTAAAAGGGTTAAAACATAGGAAAAATCTTTGAGTAAATTTAGGGATAGACAACTCTTAGTTACTTGATCAAACTTGCAAAATAAATCCTTGCCATTTTTCAAAACACACTTCACAACACAACTTTCAAAAAACAACTTTCAAAACCTTGAAACATCTTTTCAAAAAGACAAACACCTTTTGTAAAACATTCAAGTAAAGAATTGTTACAAGGGTCGCCTAGACAAGGCATCTTTTTCAAAACATTTTCAAAACCACACACACCAAGCACCATTTCAAACAATTGAAAGCACCATTTCAAACAATTGAAAATTCAAGGCAAGTGATCTAAGAAAGTAACTAAGAGCCCATGGATAACCATGGATAGAAAGGGTGCTAATACCTTCCCTTTCTATAATCTACTCCCCGAACCCAAGAAAACATCTCAAAGGTTTTTGCTGTGCTTTTTAACCTTTCCTTAGGATAAAATAAAAAGTCGGTGGTGACTCTTGCTCAACCGAAACATTTGCGAAAACAAACGCAAAAACCCAAGTCAGTTCTCCCACCGTATCACAGAATTGGCGACTCTGCTGGGGACTTCTATTAAAAGTGGAGTAACCTTAGGGCTTAGATCACCCTTTTGCATGACTAATTGTTTGCTTTGATTGCTTTACATTTTGGTTCTCTTGTTTGGGCTTGAAATCCTACACCCGGATTTGGGGAAACATTCATAGATAGCAATACGTTGTAGAAACTGTGCTGGGTATACCGACACGGTTGAAGCAATAGCTATATTAGTGTGACATATTTGTGAGTACCGGTAACCCTTGAGTTCAATCAAGGAGAGTACGGGGCCGCTGAATGATGTCACTAAGCACTAATGACCTAGAACCTTACTTGACCATCTTGGCCTTTTATTAGGGGTAGTGAGATAACCGGCTTTGGTGCAGTCCGAAGTTGGTAGATACTCGATACTACACTCATTGAGGGTTGTTTTCTTGGAATATTTTGGTCGCTAGTTAAGTGGCTAAACCAAAACAATGAACATGGAAAACAATCCAATGATATTGAGCTCCTTAGAACCCGGTTACTATTTATAGGACAGGTTTTTAAGCCAACTTCACTCAAGAAGGTGCTTACCTATGAAACCTCATGCAATCCTGAAACTAGGGTTTTTGTGTGACTTGCTTGTACATGTGTTTGTGCATACATCATGAAGCATCATATGCATTCACTAACCATTTCAAGGGTTTGGATCTTCATCTTTGTTCTTGTTTTGTAGGTCATGGAAATTCTTCGCAGAAAAACTATCCAAGTCAACCTTGTGAGAATCTCTCCTCAACTCAAGGAGCTTACATCCAGAATTCCGGAAAGCTCTCTCTTCAGTGAAAGACATGGTAGACTGCTCAGCCTAGTCAACACCAACATTGAAGAAGAAATGGTGAAAGTGCTGTTCCAGTTCTTTGACCCCCTTCACCACTGTTTCACATTCCCCGATTATTAGTTGGTGCCTACTTTGGAGGAATTTTCTCAACTCCTGAGAATTCCTATTCTTAATCAACTACCCTACAACGGTACGGAAAAATAACCAAAGCCTGAAGATGTTGCTCAAGCACTACACTTGTAACCATCTGACATCAAGGGGCATTGGGAGACTAGAAGTGGTGTCAAAGGCTTCTTGGCAAAATTCTTGTTTGAGAAGGCACAAGAGTGTTGGAATTCATTGGATTTGCAAGCCTTTGAAGAGATTGTGGCACTCCTCATTTATGGGTTGGTTTTGTTCCCAAATCCTGACCAACTTACAAATGTCAATGCTATCAAGATTTTCATGTCAAAGAACCCCATACCTACATTACTTGGGGACATCCTACACTCATTTTACACACGAACAATGAGGAAGAGAGGTGTTCTCATGTGCTGTACTCCTCTCCTTGCAAGGTGGTTTATTTCGCACCTTCCACAATCTGTTTTGAAGAATGACCAAGGCTTAAGGTGGTCACAACGATTGATGACCCTCACACACTTTGATGTACATGGTGTTCTCGGTCCAGAGAAAATGTCATCATCGTCGATCATTGTGGTGAGTTCCCTAACGTTCCATTACTTGGAATTAGGGGAGGCATTACCTACAACCCTTGTCTGGCTTTGAGACAATTTGGATATGCACGGAGGGATGGCCCTCATGACATGTTGATCCCTGACCTAGTTCTTGACTTCGACAACGATGCGCAAGGACTTCGCCAAAGATTCATCAGAGCTTGGAGGATGCCTAACAAGGTAGATAGCAAGACGCTGGGGCACAAGAACTCCATCCCTCTTGAGCCCTATCTCAAGTGGGTAAGGACCCGAGCCCAGAGTCTTATGATGCCTTACCCTAATATTCTCCCTTTGATTAAAGAGCCTGTTAAGGAAGGAGAGGTTCCCTACACCATCCTATATTCTGACATGCCAACATCATGGGAGGAGATGCAGAAGAGTTGGATCCAACTCAAAGAGGAACATAATACTTTTGAAGCCAGCTTCTACGCCAGTGAGAAGAAGGTTTTGGAGCTTACCCGCCGACTTCATAAGGAGGAGACCCTCAACACTTACATCGCACCAAAGAGGATGCGCAACGTCTTTTTACCTTAAGAAGTTTTTGTAATATTTGGCCCATGTGGCATTTATGTACTGACAAAATTTCTTCTTATTAATATGACGTGTGTTCTTTTGTTTGCAACAATTTTGAATTTCTAAATCCTTGAATGCATTGCATGAATAAACATATCATTCATCATATGCATAAACAAGTCTTCACACCAGGTTTCCTTATCTCTCTGCTGTTTATTACAATAAGATGGATCTCGAACAGACGGTCAAAGATCTGCAGGTACAAAATTCGCAGTTTCAACAGCTCCTTATGACCTTGGCAAAGGGTCAGGAGGATCTAAAAGCACTGCTTGGGAACAAAGAGCAAGAAAAAGTGAAAAGGAAGAAGAAAAGAGTCGGGGTAGCTACATTGGGAAGAAGGTTTGAGAATGAAGCTAGAAGAGTTCTTGAATTTCCCTCCGCATCTGAGGAGGAAACCAGTAAAGGAAAAGGAGCTTCACTACCTTCTGAGTCCGAAGCTGAAGAGGAAGAGGTTGAGGAAGATGAAGACTACTCAGAGCAGCAATACCCACCAGCGGACGACAAATACAAAAACCTGGAGGATAGATTGGAAGCTATGGAGCTGCAAAGGGTTCCTGGGTTAGATTTTGAAGAATTGGGATTGATTGCTGGAATTGTGATCCCTCCAAAGTTTAAGGTGCCAATTTTTGCAAAATATGAAGGGTTGTCTTTCCCGAAGATGCACCTGAGGTCGTATGTCAGGAAAATTAAACCTCATTCATCCGACAAAAATCTTTGGGTACACTTCTTCCAGGATAGCATGTCTGGTACACAGCTAGATTAGTTTTACAAGCTTGAGAGGTCAGAGGTACATAACTGGGAAGACTTGGCAGCTGCCTTTTATCGCCAGTATCAATATAACGCTGACTTGGCGCCAACCCGTACTCAGCTACAAAGTATGGGAATGGCCTCAAATGAGGGATTCAAAGAATACGCCCAGAAATGGTGCGACTTGGCCGGAAGAGTGCAGCCACCTCTTTCTGATAGGGAACTAGTTGATATGTTCTTGGGGACCCTATCTGGCCCGTTCTTCAACCATTTGATTGGGAGCTCTTCCGCAGGGTTTACTGAATTGATTCTGACTGGTGAACGGGTGGAAGCTGGTATTAAGAATGGGAAGATTCAAAAGGAGGCCTCTGCATCTACAACTGCTAAGAAATCATTTCCGGCCAAGAAGGAGACAACTTTTATATACTCTCAGAAAATATTGGGAAGAACTGAGCGCCGGCCGACTGTAGGGGCCGTGATGATACAAAATTCATCAAATGATCAGCCTCGTAACAATCAATCTAGACCAAACCAGCAACGGGTAGAACGGCCACAACGGCAGTTCACACGCATCAATATGACGCCTGCACAAGTTCTTCCTCATTTGTTGAAGCTAAATCTCACCACTATCAAAGAGGCACCAAAAAATGTGAACACATCTTCCCCATATTATCATCCCAATGCTAAATGTGCCTATCATTCTGACAGCACCGGGCACGACACCAACGATTGTTGGGCACTTAAGCATAAAATTCAAGACTTGATAGATGCAAAAGAGGTTGAGTTCGATTCTCCAGAGAAGCCAAACATAATATCCGCTCCAATGCCGAAGCATGGTCGCAATGTCCATGCTATTGAAGAAGATCTGTATGTTTCTGCTGTTGATGATCTGAGGACTCCACTGTTAACAATCAAGTTGAATCTGTTGAAGGCTGGTATTTTCCCAGGATGTAAAGAAGACTGCTACTATTGTTCCTCCCTACCAATCGACTGTCCATTGCTGAAGACAGGCATCCAAGGCCTAATGGACAGCCAACAAATTCTTTTCGAAAAGATTCCTGCTACTCCAACCCCTATCAAAGATGTTTCAATAATCACAATTTCCACCAATCTTTCCAAGGTCCCTGAAAAGCCTGTTAAGATTACATTTGCTACGAAGATTGTTCCTCTGAAAATAACCATGCCTGGGCCTGTCCCCTACGAATCTGACAAATCGATACCATGGAATTATGGTGGAGAAATCTACTACCATGGTGTTAAACAAGTTTAGATAACTGAAGAAAGATCTGACGAAGAAAATGCCGACATTGGAAACATTTCCGGTACGAGCAAGATTACCCGAAGTGGGAAAATATTTTCTCCAGAGATTGCCCCTCCAAAGGCAATCTTTGGACCCTCAGCTGCTGCCAAAGTTACTCATGCACCGATAAAACATTCTGCAAGAACTCCGCTGATTGAAGAAGTTGTTACTCCTGTGGTTGTCCCTCCTACTTCTGCTGATAAGGGGAAAGGGATCCAAGATGAGCTCTTCAGGACGAGGGCTCAGCCATTGGTTATCCCCGAAACCTCTAAGAAAGAAATGGAGGAGATTCTGAAAATAATTAAGAAAAGTGATTATGATGTGGTAGAGCAACTGAGGCAAACCCCCTCGAAGATATCCATGTTAGCATTGCTGCTTTGTTCTGAGGCTCATGCCAAAGCATTGATAATATTTCTGAAGACAGCCCATGTTCCTCAGGAAACCTCAGCCGATCAATTCCAGGATTGTGTAGCCAGCCTTACCGCAGACAACGGCCTGGGTTTCTCTGATGCTGACCTGACTCCGAAGGGAAGAAAGCACAATGACCATTACATGTGCCAGTAGAATGCCGAGGAACTACTCTGGCCCATGTTTTGGTCGACACTGGTTCTTCTCTGAACATACTGCCTAAGAAAGCTCTGGATCGATTAGATTGCGAGGGCTTTGAGCTGAAACCAAGTAATATCATTGTCAGGGCCTTTGACGGGTCTAAAAGAATGGTGCATGGGGAGGTCGACATCCCTATCAAGGTGGGCACTGAAGTTTTCACCTCAACCTTCTATGTGATGGACATCCGCCCATCCTACTCTTGCTTGCTCGGAAGGCCGTGGATACATAATGTTGGGGCAGTCACTTCCTCCCTACATCATATGCTGAAATACCCTGTTAAAGGAAAGATCATAACTGTACACGGTGAAGAAGAATATATGATCAGTCACCTGAACTCCTTTCGGTATGTGGAAGTGGAGGGCGAGTTCATTGAGACACCGTTCCAACACTTCGAGGAAATTGCTCCCGAGGTTGCTGTAGCAAAGGCAGTAGCTGAGGTACCCAAGCAGGTGGCCAGGATGGCATCTCTGAAAGACGCAAAGGCTACAATGAAGGAGGGAAAGAGCTCAACATGGGTTCAGTTGCCTGACTTTCCTCACAAAACAGAAAAGTTTGGGTTGGGATTTACCGCTGCGGGGAAAAAGGCTATGCGTCGCTCAAAAATTGAAAGAACACCCATCAAGATTTCTCCTCATGGAATCAATGCTTTGGAAGACGAAGACGAAGAGGCTAACATTGAAGACTGGATCTTCCCAACCATCGGAGGGGGACTACACAACTGGGAGGCGAAAGACTTCGTCCCTATTACTTTCATTAATCAGTAACTTATCTTTCGAACATTTCCTGTTGGTCTGTAATAATTACTTTTAAACAATCTGCACACTGCTTTTTCACCTCATGCCTTTCCCGGGGCATGTAGGTCCATTTGTAAGGGTTTTGATTCTCTTCATATTCATATGCCATGTTTAATGATTCATTGGACATTTTTAATTTATAAATTGTTGTGTTCATTTTCTTTCCTTTTGCATTTTTGTTTGTTTAAGGATGGCTATCCCTTACACACACCCACACTCACAAATGCAGGTACCCATCCACTCTGGATTCTATGGGTGACTATTCTGCTATGTTCTTCAATAACTCTGAAGATTTGGTCAATCAGGCTGAGTATGCAGATGACGAAGATTGTAAAGTACCAGGAGAGCTAGCCAGACTTCTACAACAAGAAGAGAGGGCCATCTTGCCTCATGAAGAGTTGTTGGAAACAGTCAACTTAGGAACAGAGGAAGAAAGGAAGGAAGTACAAGTGGGTGCCAATCTGGAACCATGTGTCAAGGAGCGTTTGGTACAACTGTTGAATGAGTACGTTGAAATTTTCGCCTGGTCTTATGAAGACATGCCGGGTTGAGACACAGATATCGTGGTTCACCATCTCCCTACAAGAGAGGATTGTCCACCGATCAAGCAAAAAGTCCGCCGAATGAGGCCTGACATGTCTGAGAAGATTAAAGCAGAAGTAATGAAGAAATTTAACGCTGGCTTTTTGGCTGTTACATCCTATCCATAATGGGTTGCTAATATTGTGCCAGTACCTAAAAAAGACGGCAAGGTCAGAATGTGTGTAGACTACCGGGATTTGAATAGGGCTAGTCCCAAAGATGATTTTCCGCTACCGCACATCGACATTTTGATTGACAACACAGCTCAGCACAAAGTGTTTTCCTTCATGGATGGATTCTCGGGCTACAACCAGATCAAAATGGCCCCCGAGGAGATGGAGAAAACAACTTTTGTTACACAATGGGGTACCTTCTGCTACAAGGTGATGCCGTTCGGACTGAAGAACGCAGGGGCAACTTATCAACGCGCCATGGTAGCTTTATTTCATGATATGATACATCATGAGATCGAAGTCTACGTAGATGATATGATAGCTCGATCACAAACAGAGGAGGAACACCTTGAGCATCTGCAAAAGCTGTTTGCCAGGTTGAAAGAGTACAAACTCAGGCTGAATCCAAGTAAGTGTACTTTTGGAGTTAGGTCTGGTAAACTTCTAGGATTTATTGTCAGCAACAAGGGCATTGAGGTCGATCCAGCAAAAGTGAAAGCGACACAAGAAATGCCTGCTCCCCGTACTGAAAAAGAGGTTAGAGGATTCTTGGGGCGCTTGAACTATATTGCCAGATTCATCTCTCATCTGACGTCTACCTGTGAGCCAATTTTCAAATTATTAAAGAAAGATCAGGTAGTCGAATGGAACGACGATTACCAAGCTGCTTTTGATAAGATCAAGGAGTATTTGCTAGAACCTCCTATTCTGATGCCACCCGTCGAAGGAAGGCCGCTGATCATGTATCTGATCATTTTGGATAACTCAATAGGGTGCGTGTTGGGCCAGCATGACGAGTCTGGTCGAAAAGAGCATGCCATTTATTACCTTATCAAAAAGTTTACCGACTGTGAGACTCGCTACTCACTGCTCGAGAAAACTTGTTACGCTTTTGTGATTGGTGGATCTGGAACTGACTGTTTAACGCTGGTTCGCGAAATGTCGCGGAAGCAAGAGTCGCCACCGTCATTTATTTTCTCCAACACGGACAGGACAAAAGCACAGCAAAATTCCTTATGAGATTGTTTCTCGGTTCGGGAGGTAGATTTATAGAAAGGGAAGGTGTTAGCACCCTTTCTATCCGTGGTTATCCACGGGATCTTAGATACTTGCTCATTTGTGTTTTCAAAAGTGTTTGCTTTTCAATTGTGACTGAGTTTGAAAAAGTTTCGTTTAAAGATTTCAGATCGACTCTTGTATCAGTCCTCAAGAGTGTTTGAAAAATTGTTTTGAAAGCCTTTTTTTGAAAAGTGTCGGTGTGAAAAGAGTTTGATTTGTTTTTTGAAAAGAGCAAGTATCTACGAGATCTACCTACCCTAAGGAATTAGGTTGTGTAAATGTCCTTAAGGTAGTGTCATCCCACCATTGAGAGGTAGGTAGCACCACCGTTGGAGGTGTTCGGGTCAATTTGTTTGTTAGGGACAGTGTGGTCACCAGAGCAACAGTAGGACACCTTAGAAGCTACCCTTATGCCATTGATCCTTTTTAATTCAGAGGCAACCGTTTCGAGGCAACTGGATCATGTCATGGACATAAGGACTTACTAAAACGTCCTTTACTCGACGACCACGTTTTGAAGGCAAGGCAACAGTGAGGCGTACCCTAAGAGTGGTGTGTGAATTTGTGTGTTATTTTCATGTTATGTTTTTATCTTTGATCATGGCACGGTGAGCTACGCTTTTTTTTTAATTAGCATGCATTCTTTCATACAAGTTAACAGTTAAGGGGGTGCGGAAAGTAAATTGCGGAAACATAAATCCTACGCTATTACAAGGTGTGGGTCTATACATCGCCAAAAATTACAAAGACCCGTTTTTTTAGTAAATGAATACGGAAAGTAAATAAAAATAGTAAAAGTCCTAATTACTATTACATATCCGGAGCAATTACATAATAATTGAACAAATTAAATGCGCGCGAATAATTTAATCGGGAACGTCTAAGGGTGTTGACCCTTTTAAGAAAAGGAAATTAATTTTTTGGTCTTTTTGGTAATTAAATGAAATTAAAAACTAATTAATGACTAATTAATTATTTAATTAAGAAAATGTTTTTTTTGTATTTTATGTTTTTATGAAATAAAATAGAGAAAGAAATAAAAATTCTAGGTTAACCTAAATCTAAATCTATTTTAATTATTAAAAAGAAGGTTAAAATGGCCTAATTAAAAACTAATTCAATTATGGTTTATTTACAAAATAAAAAATAATAATAATAAAATGTTAATTCTATTTTTTGGTTTTGTTATGAAAATGGGTTAATTAAGTTAATTACTAATAATAAATAAAATTAAAAAAAAGGGTTAGAAATTAAATTGAAAAAATAAAATGAAAAGAAAATAATAAACCAAATGGAGAGGGTGCTGGGCCAAATAGGAGGTGAAATGCTGGAATTCAGGCCCATTGAGGCAAAGGCGTCGTTGACTTTTCCTGATCACGCGCTTGCTTGCTGACTAAGGTGCATCATAGACTTCATTCTGTGGCCACTGGATGAGAGCTGGGGACACATGGCACACTGATGTATGAGGACGCATGGTGGAGTTCTGGGCATATGCTGCATGAGATTGTGTTAGAAAAAATGTTATGAATTATATGGGGGACCTGGGAATCGAACCCAGGTCCCAAGGATTACATGACACGCTCGTCACCACTGAAGCACTCAAACGCATTTGTTAATAACATGGAAACGAAATATTATATAGAATAAAAACGTTATATGCTAACAAACAAAAAAAACGCGCGCGGAATTTTGAATGGTCCAATGCATGGTTGCCACGCTATCATCTTCAAGCTTTTCTGCACAATGTAAAAATACATAGCGGGGGTTTTAAACCCCCCCAAAACACAAGCCTGCAAATAATAGCGATTAGCTCCTCGTTAGACATAAATTAGGCGCGATATGTGCATTTGGTTCGCCTTGTCCTTCTCAATTCAAACATGGCAGTTTGAGGTTCCAATTTTTGCGTATGTGAGAAACCCCAAATTGAAAGCTTCGAAAAACCTAGATGTCTCCCATGGTGATTTGCATTTTATGGCCTTATAGTCAAATTAAAGCATACAGGAAGCTTGGTAATAACATCAGCAATGCATAGCAATATTTAAAATGAATTAAAAAGGCATGGAAATGGAGTTTTGATTTTCAAATATTGGACAAACCGTAGGGTGTCGTGGGGATGATTCTTTGCGCGTTTGGGCTTGATTTTGATTGCTGGAGATTCCTGGCAATGCAAGGAATGTGTTTTGATTGAAATGGAGGCTTAAAACGTGCTGCAAGTAGGTTTACAGTTTTGCTTTTTTTTCTTGGAAATTTGAAATGTGTTTGGCCGTTTTAGGGATGCCTAGGTCGTGAATTCTCTTGTGATAGCTTGCACATATGTTATGTAAAGGATATCAATCAGAATTATGGCCATTAACCTTATGCATTCATGTTTGAGATTTGCCATAACCTCCATTGAACCACTTTCCATTTTTGTGTCAAAATTTGAATTTCTTTCTTGATTTAGGCCTTGTACGAATTTGGGATGGTCATGATGGTGTATCAAAGCATTTCAATACAAAATATATCCCCTAATTAACTTCTTTGATTTTTATTTGATTTTAAAAGATTTAAAAATGAATTAAATCAAATAAAATTAAATAAAAATGGAAAAATTAATTTTAAATCTTGAAATAATTTGTGGGGCACGTGGGAAGCATGGCCAAGCTGAAACAAGTGGAAAAAGTGGGCCCCTTTTTTCAAAAATAAAGTTTCAAGGATAATTGATTTTGGCCATTTCACAAAAATTTCCCAACTTCTCCAATGCATATCTTGCTCAATTTTGAAGCTATGAACATGTTCTTGGACATTTTGGAAAGGTCTTGAAGTCTTCTAACCAATGTCTTTGGTCCCATGTAATTTTGATTTACCAATCTCAAGTTATGGTCTTTGACTTAAAGTCCCTTTTTGTTGACTTTTGAAAATGACCTATAATATTGAAATTGATAACTTTTTGTGAGAGCATTTATTGGACTTGGAATGTGAATATGAGTTATAGGAAATGTCTTCCCCTTCAAGATGAGCATTGGATGGGATTTTTCTGATGAACCATGAAAAAGTTATGCCTTGGTCAAGTTACAGTTGACTTTTCAACTGTCCAAAAATAGAAACTTTTGCATCTTGATGATTTTTGAGTCATTCTTGTGGAATCATGATCAAGACTTGATCAAATGATGATTGTGGATTCAAAATAAGATGTTGACCAAAATTTTTGACTTTTGACTGCCAAATGACCATTTTGCCCCTACAGTTGACTGTTGAGCAATTAGGGTTTTTGACTGTGCAACTTGACCTTGTGAGCCTTGAAACTTGACATGTAGGTGCTTGACAATGTGTATGAGCATATGGGACTTGATTGAGCCCTTGAAAACCTCAACTTCCTTGCAGGAACCAAAACCCTAATTTGACTGGCTTAGGAGGATGGTTGACTGTGTAGCCTTTGAGTAGACTTTGAACCATTTGAAGTGATGCTTGGCAAAACTTTGAAGATTATGGGAGGGCAAATTTTGGGGTACAAAAGTTTCCCCTGTTCAATCTTCTTAGACCTGAGGATGTAGATTGGCGTGTGTGCCTTTCGTGATCCGAAGGTGGAAGATGATTGAACACTAGAGTGCCTAGAAATTTGCACTCACATAGTTGAGTATCAGCAGTGTGATAGCGGGAATGGGCTTATAGATGCCATTTGGAGACTGATGGATAGGAGGATGGGCTTACAGATGCCATCTGGAGGTGTGACAGAACCTTGTCGGAAATGGGCTTATAGATGCCATTTGGAACTGTAATGGATAGTTGAATCTGAATAAGAAATAGAATAGCTTCCGGGATGGGGCATCTCTAGGTTGTCTTTTAGAAGTTGGGATCTGAATAAGCAGTAGAATGGCGTCCGGGTCAGGAGCATCTCTAAGCTATATTTCAAAGGAAATCTGGAATAAGTATCAGAACGTCGCCATGCCTGGGTCACATCTGAACTATCTCTAGGAGGAGTCTCGAATAAGCAAAAGAACAGCATCCATATCTGGAGCGTTTCCAAGCTATCTCTGAAAGGAAATCTGGAATAAGTATCAGAACGTCGCCATGCCTGGGTCACATCTGAACTATCTCTAGAAGGAGTTTTGAATAAGCAAAAGAACAGCGTTCATATCTGGAGCATTTCCAAGCTATCTCTGAAAGGAAATCTGGAATAAGTATCAGAACGTCGTCATGCCTGGGTCACATCTGAACTATCTCTAGAAGGAGTCTTGAATAAGCAAAAGAACAGCATCCATATCTGGAGCATTTCCAAGTTATCTCTGAAAGGAAATCTGGAATGAGTATCAGAACGTCGCCATGCCTGGGTCACATCTGAACTATATCTAGAAGGAGTATTGAATAAGCAAAAGAACAGCATCCATATCTGGAGTATTTCCAAGCTATCTCTGAAAGGAAATCTGGAATAAGTATCAGAACGTCGCCATGCCTGGGTCACATCTGAACTATCTCTAGAAAGAGTCTTGAATAAGCAAAAGAACAGCATCCATATCTGGAGCATTTCCAAGCTATCTCTGAAAGGAAATCTGGAATGAGTATCAGAACGTCGCCATGCCTGGGTCACATCTGAACTATATCTAGAAGGAGTCTTGAATAAGCAAAAGAACAACATCCAGATCTGGAGCATTTCCAAGCTATCTCTGAAAGGAAATCTGGAATAAGTATCAGAACGTCGCCATGCCTGGGTCACATCTGAACTATCTCTAGAAAGAGTTTTGAATAAGCAAAAGAACAGCATCCATATCTGGAGCATTTCCAAGCTATCTCTGAAAGGAAATCTAGAATGAGTATCAGAACGTCGCCATGCCTGGGTCACATCTGAACTATATCTAGAAAGAATCTCTGAATAAACAATAGAATAGCATACGTGGTTGGAGCATCTCTAAGTTATCTCTGAAAGGAAATCTGGAATGAGTATCAGAACGTCGCCATGCCTGGGTCACATCTGAACTATATCTAGAAAGAATCTCTGAATAAACAATAGAATAGCATCCGTGGTTGGAGCATCTCTAAGTTATCTCTGAAAAGAAACCCTGAATAAGCAACAGAATAGCGTCCATCTGGAGCATATCTGAACTATTTCTGAACAAGTAACTCTGAATAAGCAACAGAATAGCGTCTATTTCTGGAGCATTTCTAAGCCATCTCTGAAGAGAAAATCTGAATAAGCAAAAGGACAACATCCATATCTGGAGCATTTCCCAGCTATCTCTTTAATCTCTTTAATGTAGATATGCCCTGGCTAGATACAGGTATCGAATCCATAATCAATCGCTCACAGATATGCCCTGGCTAGATGCAGGTATCGAATCTGGAATTGCAACAGTTGATAGTAATCGTCTTTGGATTGACCTTTTTCCTGAAAAAGGCAAAACATCAGTTGTGCAATGCATGATGTCATGATGTTCTCAGGGAGAAATGAGATTGTGTGATATGATGCGTATGTGCATGCATTGTGTATGTAAGCAAGATGTATGAAAAGTGATATGTTTATGAATGTATTTTCGTCTAGGAAAATAAATCCTTGACGAATGCCGGGAAGTTGAATCCTGGGCTGATGTTGAAGAGTAGTGTTCTTGTTTCCGCTGGGGATGATGGTTGCAAGAAATACCGGTAGGAGAAGATGACTCTGTTGGGGAATAAACTTGGCGAATAGATTACTCTGCGGGGAATACTCTGTGGGGAAAGAGAGGTACTTTGCTGAGGTTGATGATAACTCCGCCGGGGATACCATTGTTATGTTCTTCTGGAAGATTGGATGAACTCCGCTGGGGATGGGAAGACTTCGCCGGGGACGATATTTCCGAGGTTTTTAGCTGAGGATAACCCAGTTATATCCTGGTGGGGAAATAACCTTTGAATAAAACCGGGGAGACGCGTTCGCTCTGTAGGGGATAAGCTTCCAGAATCTACCGGGGATAAGCTTACTGCTGGGGAGATGGATTAAACTCTCATGGGGAGATTTTTTCAGATTGGACTGGACTCTCCTGGGGAAATTTTTGAGATGCACTTGGGAAGTGGATCCACTGAATGTCTGTATACCGCCGGGGAACAATCTTACATCAAGACTGTCGGGGATGCTTGTTAAGAATGTTTGAATACTCCGCTGAGGAATGTTGAGATCTGCTGGGGATACCCAACTTCCTTAAGGCTGACAGTGGACTAACTCTGCTTGGGGAGAGTATTACTGACTTGCTAGGAGATACTGTGCCTTGTTAGGGCTGATTGGAGATTAACTCTGCTAGGGGAGAGTATTACTGACTTGCTGGAGATACGATGCCTTGTTCATGGCTGATTGGAGACCAACTGTTCGGGGAGAATTGTTGAATCTTGGCTCACTCTCTGGGGAATTAAGATATCTTGGTTACATTCTTCGGTCGAACTTACCTTGGTACCTTGGTGGACGGAGCAATTAGATCGCTTTAGACAACTCATTATTGCCCCTGTTTCTGATGTTACCTGTAATTAATCCTTTGTTTCGTATGAAAATATTTATGAGTTAGCAATTATTGTCAAATGCATATATCAAAATTTGAACATTGGACGTTCTTCGCAAAACAAAAAAGGAAAAACAATTGGCAATTGGTCTGAAAAGTGAATTTGTATTGATTTTTGAATTTGCCTGTAAATAGGTGTTTATATACAAGAGGCTGACGTCCTAGTAAGAGAACGCCGCCGAACAACAGAGTTTATACAATTTGTACAAGGAAAACAAAACAGCTGTGTGAAAAGAATAATCCCACTGGGTTTCAACTCTGCTATCGCCTTTATATCTTCGAGCGTCTCATCACTTTGCTGCTCGGTTGAAGATGAAGTTGACTGATCCATGCCGTCTGAACTTGATGTTGATACCGGGTTCTGGATGCAAGGTGATCCAATGAGACATAGTATTACGCTTTAATCCCTAACTTTTCCCTGGACCGCCCTTTCGGGTTTTCAGTCCACCGGGATACCCATTTTTGCCCAAGCCGCCTTTTCAGGTTTTCGACTTGCCGGGTGTACAGATTTTTTTCATTTCATCCCTCATTTTTCCCGAACCCTTTTGGTTCTCCGGGAAGCCCTAATTTTTTCCTAGGTATGTCAACCTAGCGGGTCTTTTATCATGCGTAGTATCTTTTTACTATGTCTGCATTGGCGGGGTGAGTAAGGTCGTCACCATCCATGGTGGTTAGGATCATGGCTCCTCCTGAGAACACATGTTTAACCACAAATGGCCCTTCGTACGTAGGGGTCCATTTGCCCCTGGGATCACTTTGAGGAAGAATGATGCGTTTGATTACCAGGTCCCCAACTTGATACTCTTGTGGTCTGACCTTTTTGTTAAATGCCCTGATCATCTGTTTTTGGTACGTTTGACCATGACAAATAGCAGTGAGTCTCTTTTCGTCGATTAGGTTTAATTGATCAAGTCGAGTCTGAATCCAGTCATCTTCGCTCAGATCTGCATCCTTCATTATCCGGAGAGAGGGTATCTGGACTTCAATAGGCAAGACTGCCTCCATGCCATAGACCAAGGAAAATGGTGTTGCCCCTGTTGACGTCTGTGCTGAGGTACGGTACCCATGAAGAGCAAATGGTAACATCTCGTGCCAATCTTTATAGGTCACTGTCATCTTCTGCACGATCTTTTTGATATTCTTATTAGCTGCTTCGACAGCCCCATTCATCTTCGGCCGGTAGGGAGAAGAGTTGTGGTGCTGTATCTTGAATTGCTCGCAGAGCTCAGTGATCATCTTGTTATTAAGATTGGTACCATTGTCCGTAATGATCCTTTCCGGGACACCGTATCGACAAATCAGATTGTGTCGAATGAACCGTGCCACAACGTTCTTGGTTACCGTAGCGTAAGAAGCTGCTTCAACCCACTTCGTAAAGTAATCGATCGCCACCAGGATAAAGCGATGCCCGTTGGATGCCGTAGGTCTGATCTCGCCGATCATATCAATGCCCCACATTGCAAAAGGCCAAGATGCTGTCAAGACATTCAGAGGCACTGGAGGAACGTGCACTTTATCTGCATAAATCTGGCATTTATGACATGTTCGAGAATGTTGGTAACAATCAGCTTCCATTGTGGACCAGAAATATCCTGCCCGAAGGATTTTCTTTGCCATGGTATGTCCACTGGAATGTGTTCCGAAGGTACCTTCATGCAGTTCTGCCATAATTCTTTCTGCTTCAGTCTTATCCACACAACGCAGTAAGGTCGAATCATGGTTCCGCTTGTAGAGAATGCCGTTGCTGAGGAAGAACTTCGCTGCGAACCTTCTCAGAAACTTCTTGTCATTGACAGATGCACCTTCAAGGTATTCTTGAGCTTCCAAATACCTTTTCACCTCATGATACCAAGGTTTCTCAGTTACTGTCTCAGCCTCAAGATCACAACAGTATGCAGGTTCGTCCAATTTCCAGATAATGATCCGGGGAGCCTCATTGTCCCATTTGACTTTGAACATGGAAGACATCGTAGCCAACGCGTCCGCCAACTGATTCTCCTCTCATGGGAAATGATCAAAAGTTATCTCTGTGAAATGGGGGATCAATGTCAACACACATTCTTTGTAAGGAATAAGATTTGGGTGTTTCGTATCCCACTCGCCTTTGATCTGATTGATCACGAGAGCGTAATCTCCGAAGACACTCAGAAACTTGATCCTTAAGTCAATTGCAGCTTGAAGACCCATGATGCACGCCTCATACTCCGCCATGTTGTTGGTGCAGTTGAAACATAGCCGGGCAGTGAGTGGAGTATGAGTGCCTTGAGGGGATATGATCACATCACCGATACCATTACCCAAAGCGTTGGAGGCTCCGTCAAAGTGAATAGACCATCGGGATCCTTCCTCAGGTCCTTCATCCGGTCCAGGTACTTCGTAATCAGTCACTATCATGATGCTCTCGTCTGGAAACTCAAAGTTCATTGACTGGTAGTCATCTACTGCCTGGTGTGCCAAGTGGTCTGCCAATACACTTCCTTTGATAGCTTTCTGAGTTGTATACTGGATGTCATATTCTGTCAAGATCATCTTCCATCTTGCTATTCTTCCAGACAAAGCAGGCTTTTCGAATATGTACTTTATTGGATCCATTTTTGAAATCAACAGAGTAGTGTGAGTCAGCATATACTGTCTCAGCCGGCGAGCAGCCCATACCAAAGTGCAGCAAGTTTTCTCGAGCAGTGAGTATCGGGTCTCACAGTCGGTAAACTTTTTGCTAAGGTAATAAATGGCGTGCTCTTTTCGGCCAGACTCGTCATGCTGCCCCAGCACACACCCCATTGAGCTGTCAAGTACTGTCAGGTATAGTATTAGAGGTCTCCCTTCAACCGGTGGCATAAGGATGGGGGGTTCTTGGAGATACTCTTTGATTCTGTCGAAAGCGGCCTGACATTCATCATTCCAACGTACTACTTGATCCTTCTTCAGTAGTTTGAAGATTGGTTCACATGTAGCGGTTAGGTGCGAGATGAATCGGGCAATGTAGTTCAGACGTCCTAGAAAGCCTCTGACTTCTTTCTCTGTCTTGGGAGTTGGCATCTCTTGTATGGCTTTAACCTTGGCAGGGTCCACTTGAATACCTTTGTCGCTCACGACGAAGCCTAGCAACTTTCCAGATCTTACCCCAAATGTGCACTTATTTGGATTCAACCTCAGCTTGTATAACTTCAGACGGTCAAACAGCTTTTGCAGATGGTCAAGGTGTTCCTCTTCAGTTTGGGATCTTGCAATCATATCGTCGACATACACTTCAATCTCATGATGGATCATGTCATGAAATAAAGCAACCATGGCACGTTGGCAGGTTGCCCCAACATTTTTCAACCCGAATGGCATGACCTTGTAGCAGAAGGTGCCCCACTGAGTAACAAAGGTAGTCTTTTCCATATCTTCAGGAGCCATCTTGATCTGATTATAACCTGAAAAACCATCCATGAAGGAGAACACCTTGTGCTGAGCGGTATTGTCAACAAGAACGTCAATGTGAGGTAGGGGGAAGTCATCCTTGGGGCTGGCCCTGTTCAGATCCCTGTAATCAACACACATTCTGACCTTACCATCTTTCTTCGGCATTGGCACCACGTTGGCAACCCACTGAGGGTAAGAAGTCACTGCTAGAAACCCGACATTAAATTGCTTCATAACCTCAGCTTTGATCTTTTCGGACATCTCTGGACGCATACGGCGGACCTTTTGTTTAACCGGAGGGCAGTCTTCCTTGGTAGGCAGATGATGGACCACAATGTTGGTATCCAACCCAGGCATGTCTTCGTAGGACTAGGAAAAGATCTCCACATAATCATGCAGCATCTGAATCAACCGTTATTTCACGCTGAGCTCCAGATTAGCATCGATCTTAACTTCTTTTCTGTCTGCCTCAGTACCCAGATTTACCGTTTCCACTGGCTCTTCATGTGGCTGAATGGCCCTCTCTTCCTGGAGTAACAGTCTTGCAAGCTCACCAGGCACTTCGCAATCATCTTCACCTTCGTCTTCGGCTAAGTTGATCGGATTTTCGAAGTCATAACTGGCAGTAGCAGAGTCGTTACCAGTGAGATCCAGAGTGGATTGAAACCTGTACGAGTGAGTGTGTGTAAATACAGCTGTCTTGCAATATATAAAGAAAGAAAGGGAGCGCAAGATTTGAAATGTGAAAAACGTCCAATGCTTTTATTCATGATATATGAAAGTGACAAACAAAAGCCCTCACAAATAAAACCACGGTGCCCCGGGTAAGACACCGGGCCATAAAGTTTCAAATTATTGTTTATTACAAATCCAAAATAAAGAAGTTCATTACTGGGTGACAAAAGTAATGGGTGTAAAGTCTTTTGCGGTCCAGTTTCTAGGTCCACCGTTAGTCATTGGGTAGATCCAGCTGTCAAACTCGGATTCTTCCACTTCGTCTTCATCCCCAATAGCATTCACTCCTGGGTTGGTGATGAGCACAGGAGGTCTTCCAATCCTTGCCTTGCGCACAGCTTTCTGAGCCTCTGCAGTGAAACCCAAGCCAAATTTGTCAGTCTTTGGAGTAAAATCAGGGAGCCTGCCCCAGTTTGCACATTCACCTTTTTCAACCACAGCCCGGGCATCCTTTAAGGAAGCCATCTTCAAAGGAGAACCCTCTTCAGTCACTATTTCTGCTGCTGCCAATGTTTGAGGCACCTCTTCAAAATGTTGAAAGGGGGTCTCAATGAACTCCCCGTCCATTTCCACGTACCTGAAGGCGTTGAGGTGGCTGACCATGTATTCCTCTTCCCCTTGCACTGTTACAATCTTCCCCCTGACCGGGTATTTGAGCTTCTGATGTAAAGTTGAAGTCACAGCTCCAGCCTTGTGGATCCACGGGCGACCCAGCAAACAAGAATAGGATGGACGGATGTCCATCACATAGAATTTTGAATCAAATACCTGCGAACCAACCCTGATCGGGATGTCAACCTCACCATGTACCATTCTTTTGGACCCGTCAAAGGCCCGAACAACAATGTTACCTCGTTTGAGTTCTAAACCCTCACAGTCCAGCCTGTCTAGAGCTTTCTTGGGCAGCACGTTTAATGAGGAACTAGTGTCAACCAGCACATGAGCAAGAGTAGTGCCCCTGCATTCAATGGAGACATGCAGGGCATCATTATGGTTCTTCCCCTTGGCCGTCAGATCAGCATCAGAGAAACCCAGGCCATTATCAACGGTTAGGTTCGCCACACAGTCGGTGAATTGATCAACAGACGTTTCTTAGGGTACGTGAGCCGTCTTCAAGAAAGCAATCAGGGCCTTGGCATGGGCCTCTAAACACAGCAGCAGTGATAGCATGGAGATTTTGGAGGGGGTGTGCCCCAACTGTTCAACGACGTTGAAATCACTTTTCTTTATAATCTTGAGGATCTCTTCCATCTCTTGCTTGGAAGCCTCAACAAATGGTCTTTGTGCCTCCGTCCGGGCAGGCACATCAGCAGCAATCCCCTTGCCCCGAGCGTCAGATGACTCGGCAGCAGGGGTAGAAATTTGATCAGGGGGGGAAACAGGCACACTGGCAGGTGTGATGACAAGAGGCCTTTGGATTGCTGGAGGAGCAATGTCTGGAGAGAACAGTCTTCTACTACGAGTGACCTTAACAGGACCAGTGATGTTGGTGACACTGGTACCAGCGTTGAACTCTTGCTTCACTCCAAGAACATAAATATCTGCCCCATAGTGCCACGGGACAGCTTTATCAGACTTATAGGGGATGGGCCCCGGAACAGTAATGGTGATGGGAGCAATCTTGTGAACAGGCAAAATTTGGACAGGCTTCTTTGAAGGAGCCTTGGAAGGATTATTGAAAATGGTAATAATTGAAACTTCTTCAACAGGGGCAGCAGGAACGACAGTCTTCTTGAACAAGATCTCTTTACTATCCATCAGGTTTTGGATGCCTGATTTCAGCAAAGAACAACCAGCAGGGGAATCAGCACATAAAGGGCAACCTTTGTTACATCCCGGAAATAAGCCGGCTAGCAACAGGTTCCTCTTGACAGTCAGCAGCAGAGTAGCAACATCATCCACAGAAGCTACATACAAATCCTCCTCAACAGCATTCACTCCATGCTGGGGCATGGGAGCGGTCACAACATTTGGCCTTTCGGGCGCCTCGAACTGTATCTCCTTGGCATTAATAAGGTCCTGAACCTTATTCCTCAGGGCCCAGCAATCATCAGTAGAATGTCCCGGGCTATCAGAGTGATATGCGCAACGGGCGTTGGGGTTGTATTTCAGAGATGTTGTGTTTACCATCTTCGGAGCCTCTTTGACAGTTACTAGGCTAGTTGACAGTAGTTGCGGCAGGATCTGAGAGAGAGTCATGCTGAGCCGAGTATACTGCCGTTTGGACCTCTCAGATCTGGGTAGGTTGTACTGTTGTGGAGCAGCAGCAGGCTTAGAAATAACCACCGCGTTGACAGCTTGGCGGCGCTCAGGTTTGTTTTTCCTTCTTGGACCATACACAACACTTGCCTCCTTCTTGAAGGGCTTCTTTTCAGTATTTGAGGAGGCAACCTTCTGTATCTTCCCCGATTTTATACCAGCCTCGATCCTCTCACCAGTCAGGATCATATCAGTAAACCCAACAGAGGAATTACCAATGAGATGGTTGAAGAATGGACCAGATAGGGTCCCCAAGAACATGTCTACTAGCTCACGATCTGTCAATGGTGGCTGCACCCTGCCAGCCAGATCCCTCCATTTCTGTGCGTACTCCTTAAAACCTTCTCCCGATCCTAGCAACATACCCTGGAGTTGGGTACGTGTAGGAGCGAGGTCGGAATTATATTGATACTGCTTGTAAAAAGCAGTGGCCAGATCCTCCCAGTTACGAATGTTGGTTCCATCCAGCTGATAGAACCATTCGAGATGAGTCCCTGAAAGACTCTCCTGGAAGAAGTGGATCCATAAGTTCTTGTCTGCTGTGTAAGGCTGGATCTTCCTTACATAAGAACGGAGGTGCATCTTAGGACAGGAAGCCCCGTCATACTTCACAAAGGTCGGCGCCTTGAACTTGTGCGAGATCACCACCCCAGAAGATAACCCCAAGTCTCTGAAATCCAACCCAGGCACACGTTGAATCTCCATAGTGTTTAACCTGTCCTCCAGCTGTTTGTATCGGTCCTCAGCAGGAGGGTACTGTTCATCATTGAAGTTTGTCTCAGTGTCAGAGACCACAGGACTAGGGACCTCTCTCCCTTGGTGACTACCTTCCCCCACAGATGGAGTAGTCCTCTCAGCTTCATTCTGCAATATGTTCCCGAGTCTGCGCCCAGTGTTGAATAGCACAGTCCTCTTCTTCTTCTTATTCTTCTTCAGGAGCAAAGCCTTCAGCTCTTGTTGTCCCTGGGCCAAGTTCATGACCATCTCCTGAAATTGGGCATTTTGGGCCTGGAGGGCCTTGATAGCTTGCTCGGTAGTGAGTTCAGGATTCATGATGCTTGAGTGCTGAAATAAATAGCAAAGAAGATTAAGCAACCTGTAGGAAAAGGGTACCTGTAATGCATATGATGAATGAAGTGCGTATGAATTATGTTTTCAAAGACAATCGGGAATCAACTTTGTAAACAAAAGGAACACACTTTATTAGATTTAAACTTTAAATTGCTCAACAATTTGCCCTTAGGCGTTACAGGAATGAAAATACTGAAAAGGAAATAAAGCTGTAAAAGAAACATCCAAAGCCCATCAGTGCTCCCATGGCCTCCTCTTCTCAGTACGGATATAGTCATTCAGGGTTCGCTCGTTCTCCAATTGCTTGGTCAGCTTCTGGATCTTCTGTTCCTGTTCGTTGAACTTTTCCCGATAATAATCCCGCTCTTCCTGTAGTTGCGCCCAAGATCTCTTTAGGGTATCAACATTAGTGGGTATCTGAGGAGGGAGTATGGTTGGAGGAACCCCGTCTCCATCAGGACTTTCAAGAATGATAGGCCTGATAGCTTCATATGGCATACCTAAATTCTGAGCACGGATGCGGACCCATTTGTGGTAGGCTTCCATAGGTAGAGAAGTCTTTGGTCCTAACTCTTGCGGGTCAGCTTTGTGAATTTTGTCCCAAGCTTTGATGAATCTACGGCGCAGTTCGTCACTATCTTTCTGAAACTCAAAACTGATGTGAGGCACCAGCATCTCATGAGGCCCTGCTCTTCTGGCTCTTCCAAACTGACGAAGAGCTAAACATGGATTATAAGAGATTCCGCCCTGAGTGCCAATCAATGGAACATTAGGATATTCTCCGCAGCGATCAATAACAGTCACCTCATCTAAACCTCTGAGAGTCCAAATGATGTCATTATCAGTGAGAGACATTAACCTATTAGCCCAGCCTCTTCCTTCTTGGTTCTTCAGCACGAACTTAGGGAGGTGCGAAATAAACCACCTCACTAACAAAGGAACACAACACCATAGAGTTCCTCGTCTTCGGGAAGTACGAGCATAGAGTTGTTGCAGGATATCACCCAAGAGAGTGGGCACAGGGTTCCGAGACATGAAGATCCTTATGGCAGTGATGCTAATGAAGTTATCAGGATTAGGAAACAAGACTAGACCATAGATTAAGAGATCCAGAATGTCTTCATACGCCCTAAAGTCCAGGTCATTCCAGAAACTGTTAGCTTTACCAATCAGAAACTTGGCCAAGAAACCCTTAACTTTGCTTCTAGTCACCCAGTTGTCCATTACCTCCTGGTTGGTCAAGGGAAGGGCTGCAGCAATCTCCTCGAGCCTAAGAGTCTTTTCCCAACCAGTGAAGGGAGTCTGATCCAAGATAGGGATGCCAAACAAATCAGAGAACTCTTCCAGGGTAGGGACCAGCTGGAAGTCTTGAAAGGTGAAGCACTGGTACAGAGGGTCATAAAACTGGGTCAGAACACTCATCAGTTGTTGGTCCCACTTTGCAGTGACTAAGCCGAGAAGAGAACCATGCCTCTGGATGAAGGAAGTGGTATTTGGAATTCTGCTAACCAACTCTTCAAGCAACTCAGGTGGGTGAACAAAGTTGAACCGGATAGTGTTCCTTCGCATAGGCATCATGATGTCCTACAAAATAGAGCAAAGGTGAAACCCTCTTGTCTTTGAAATGGTCAGTCCTTATGCAGGATGCATGCAATGTTTATGATGGCATGATGTTATGATAAAGCACACCACAAATATTCACAAAGGCAAACATGATAAGGCACACAAGTCACACAAGACAAGCCCTTAGAGTTTAGGCCAGCATGGGGTCTAGGTATTACCCTCTTTCAGTTTGTTGGTTAAGACCTGTCCTATCAGAAGTAACCGGGTTCTAGAGGATCCCAATATCAATGACTACCCTCAATCGGTCATAACTCCAGCATCGCAATCTTTTCTTGCGGCCAGAACCATCACGAGACTTTAGCCTCAATGGGCGTAGCATACTGCTACTATTCTATTGGCCAAGTTGGGTCATTTAAGGTTCTAAGGTCGGTTGGTGCTTAATGACTCCTCAGAAGACCCATATTCTCCTCGTTGCGACACAAGGGATATCGGTACAGACCAAGGCGCCACACCAATGTAGCCACTGCTTCACCCATGTCGGTCTACGCCGGACAGGTCCCTCACAGCTTATGCTACCTAACAGGGTATCCCCAGATCCGGGTTAGGATCTATGTAACTCCGATACAGCCCACAATAATAAAGCAAACAAGCACGACAATTGAAAACACAAGTGATCTTAGTCCTAAGGTACACCTCACTTTATAAGTATCCCCAGCAGAGTCGCCAGTTCTGTGATCGGTGGATCTGGAACTGACTGTTTAATGCTGGTTCGTGAAATGTCGCGGAACCAAGAGTTGCCACCATCTTTTATTTTCTCCAACACGGACAGGACAAAAGCACAGCAAAATTCCTTATGAGATTGTTTCTCGGTTCGGGAGGTAGATTTATAGAAAGGGAAGGTGTTATCACCCTTTCTATCCGTGGTTATCCACGGGCTCTTAGATACTTGCTCATTTGTGTTTTCAAAAGTGTTTGCTTTTCAATTGTGAGTGAGTTTGAAAAAGTTTCGTTTAAAGATTTGAGATCGAATCTTGTATCAGTCCTCAAGAGTGTTTGAAAAATTGTTTTGAAAGCCTTTTTTTGAAAAGTGTCGGTGTGAAAAGAGTTTGATTTGTTTTTTGAAAAGAGCAAGTATCTACGAGATCTACCTACCCTAAGGAATTAGGTTGTGTAAATGTCCTTAAGGTAGTGCCATCCCACCATTGAGAGGTAGGTAGCACCACTGTTGGAGGTGTTCGGGTCAATTCGTTTGTTAGGGACAGTGTGGTCACCAGAGCAACAGTAGGACACCTTAGAAGCTACCCTTATGCCATTGATCCTTATTAATTCCGAGGCAACCGTTTCGAGGCAACTGGATCATGTCATGGACATAAGGACTTACTAAAACGTCCTTTACTCGACGACCACGTTTCGAAGGCAAGGCAACAGTGAGGCGTACCCTAAGAGTGGTGTGTGAATTTGTGTGTTATTTTCATGTTATGTTTTTATCTTTGATCATGGCACGGTGAGCTACGCTTGTTTTTTAATTAGCATGCATTCTTTCATACAAGTTAACAGTTAAGGGGGTGCGGAAAGTAAATTGCGGAAACGTAAATCCTACGTTATTACAAGGCGTGGGTCTATACATCGCCAAAAATTACAAAGACCCGTTTTTTTAGTAAATGAATACGGAAAGTAAATAAAAACAGTAAAAGTCCTAATTACTATTACATATCCGGAGCAATTACATAATAATCGAACAAATTAAATGTGCGCGGATAAATTAATCGGGAACGTCTAAGGGTGTTGACCCTTTTAAGAAAAGGAAATTAATTTTTTGGTCTTTTTGGTAATTAAATGAAATTAAAAACTAATTAATGACTAATTAATTATTTAATAATAAAATGTTAATTCTATTTTTTGGTTTTTTTATGAAAATGGGTTAATTAAGTTAATTACTAATAATAAATAAAATAAAATAAAAAGGGTTAGAAATTAAATTGAAAAAATAAAATGAAAAGAAAATAATAAACCAAATGGAGAGGGTGCTGGGCCAAATAGGAGGTGAAATGCTGGAATTCAGGCCCATTGAGGCAAAGACCTCGTTGACTTTTCCTGATCATGCGCTTGCTTGCTGACTAGGGTGCATCATAGACTTCATTCTGTGGCCACTAGATGAGAGCTGGGGACACATGGCACACTGATGTATGAGGACGCATGGTGGAGTTCTGGGCATATGCTGCATGAGATTGTGTTAGAAAAATGTTATGAATTATATGGGGGACCTGGGAATCGAACCCAGGTCCCAAGGATTACATGACACGCTCGTCACCACTGAAGCACTCAAACGCATTTGTTAATAACATGGAAACGAAATATTATATAGAATAAAAACGTTATATGCTAACAAACAAAAAAACGCGCGCGGAATTTTGAATGGTCCAATTCATGGTTGCCACGCCATCGTCTTCAAGCTTTTCTGCACAATGTAAAAATACATAGCGGGGGTTTTAAACCCCCCCAAAACACAAGCCTGCAAATAATAGTGATTAGCTCCTCGTTAGACATAAATTAGGCGCGATATGTGCATTTGGTTCGCCTTGTCCTTCTCAATTCAAACATGGCAGTTTGAGGTTCCAATTTTTGCGTATGTGAGAAACCCCAAATTGAAAGCTTCGGAAAACCTAGATGTCTCCCATGGTGATTTGCATTTTATGGCCTTATAGTCAAATTAAAGCATACAGGAAGCTTGGTAATAACATCAGCAATGCATAGCAATATTTAAAATGAATTAAAAAGGCATGGAAATGGAGTTTTGATTTTCAAATATTGGACAAACCGTGGGGTGTCGTGGGGATGATTCTTTGCGCGTTTGGGCTTGATTTTGATTGCTGGAGATTCCTGGCAATGCAAGGAATGTGTTTTGATTGAAATGGGGGCTTAAAACGTGTTGCAAGTAGGTTTACAGTTTTGCTTTTTTTTCTTGGAAATTTGAAATGTGTTTGGCCGTTTTAGGGATGCCTAGGTCGTGAATTCTCTTGTGATAGCTTGCACATATGTTATGTAAAGGATATCAATCAGAATTATGGCCATTAACCTTATGCATTCATGTTTGAGATTTGCCATAACCTCCATTGAACCACTTTCCATTTTTGTGTCAAAATTTGAATTTCTTTCTTGATTTAGGCCTTGTACGAATTTGGGATGGTCATGATGGTGTATCAAAGCATTTCAATACAAAATATATCCCCTAATTAACTTCTTTGATTTTTATTTGATTTTAAAAGATTTAAAAATGAATTAAATCAAATAAAATTAAATAAAAATGGAAAAATTAATTTTAAATCTTGAAATAATTTGTGGGGCACGTGGGAAGCATGGCCAAGCTGAAACAAGTGGAAAAAGTGGGGCCCTTTTTTCAAAAATAAAGTTTCAAGGATAATTGATTTTGGCCATTTCACAAAAATTTCCCAACTTCTCCAATGCATATCTTGCTCAATTTTAAAGCTATGAACATGTTCTTGGACATTTTGGAAAGGTCTTGAAGTCCTCTAACCAATGTCATTGGTCCCATGTCATTTTGATTTACCAATCTCAAGTTATGGTCTTTGACTTAAAGTCCCTTTTTGTTGACTTTTGAAAATGACCTATAATGTTGAAATTGATAACTTTTTGTGAGAGCATTTCTTGGACTTGGAATGTGAATATGAGTTATAGGAAATGTCTTCCCCTTCAAGATGAGCATTGGATGGGATTTTTCTGATGAACCATGAAAAAGTTATGCCTTGGTCAAGTTACAGTTGACTTTTCAACTGTCCAAAAATAGAAACTTTTGCATCTTGATGATTTTTGAGCCATTCTTGTGGAATCATGATCAAGACTTGATCAAATGATGATTGTGGATTCAAAATAAGATGTTGACCAAAATTTTTGACTTTTGACTGCCAAATGACCATTTTGCCCCTACAGTTGACTGTTGAGCAATTAGGGTTTTTGACTGTGCAACTTGACCTTGTGAGCCTTGAAACTTGACATGTAGGTGCTTGACAATGTGTATGAGCATATGGGACTTGATTGAGCCCTTGAAAACCTCAACTTCCTTGCAGGAACCAAAACCCTAATTTGACTGGCTTAGGAGGATGGTTGACTGTGTAGCCTTTGAGTAGACTTTGAACCATTTGAAGTGATGCTTGGCAAAACTTTGAAGATTATGGGAGGGAAAATTTTGGGGTACAACAGCTTTGGTATGGGCTGCTCGCCGACTAAGGCAGTATATGCTGACTCATACCACTTTGTTGATTTCCAAAATGGATCCTATCAAGTATATCTTCGAGAAGCCAGCTTTATCTGGAAGAATAGCTAGATGGCAAATGATCCTAACTGAGTATGATATCCAGTACACTACCCAAAAAGCTATAAAGGGGAGTGTACTAGCTGACCATCTAGCTCATCAAGCTATCGAAGATTATCAGTCCATGAGATTCGACTTCCCGGACGAGGACATCATGAATTTGGACAACATTAAAGGTAACGGACCGTATGACGGACCTGAAAAAGGATCCCGATGGACCCTGTACTTTGATGGTGCTTCAAATGCACTTGGAAACGGTATCGGTGCGGTACTCATTTCCCCAGAAGGTTGTCACACGCCTTTCACGACCCGACTTTGCTTCAGCTGTACCAACAACATGGCTGAATATGAAGCTTTCATTTTTGGTCTCAAGGTTGCTAATGACCTGGGGATCAAATCTTTGATCGTATTTGGGGAATCGGCTTTGGTTATTAGTCAAATCAAAGGAGAGTGGGATACCAAGCATCCTAATCTTATCCCATACAAAGAACATGTCCTAACATTGTTGCCTCATTTCAAGCAAACCACCTTCGAGCATTTCCCGCGAGAAGAGAATCAGCTTGCAGATGCTCTTGCCACAATGTCCTCCATGTTTAAACTCAACTGGGATAACGAGGCTCCCCAAATCACCATCGAGCGAATGGATGAACCTGCGCATTGTCATGAGATTAATACCGAAGAAGTAGTGAAACAACCTTGGTTTCACGAAATCAAAAGGTATCTCCAGACTAGAGAATATCCCGAAGGAGCTTCCGTAAATGACAAAAAGTTCCTAAGGAAATTTGCGGCCAAGTTCTTCCTGAGCAACGGCATCCTCTATAAACGCAACCATGATTGTGTTTTACTTTGATGTGTAGACAAAGCTGAAGCAGAGTTAATCATGACCGAGATACACAGCGGTACATTTGGCACTCACTTGAGCGGGCATACGATGGCTAAGAAAATTCTAAGGGCAGGCTATTACTGGTCTACCATGGAAGCAGATTGCCATCAGCATTCCCGTACTTGCCACAAATGTCAAGTCTACGCTGACAAGATTCATATTCCTTCTGTTCCTCTCAATGTTCTAACAGCTCCTTGGCCATTCGCAATGTGGGGCATTGACATGATTGGAGAGATCAAGCCCACGGCATCCAACGGACATCGCTTCATCCTGGTTGCTATTGACTATTTCACCAAATGGGTCGAAGCAGCTTCCTTCGCCTCTATTACAAAGAATGTGGTTGCCCGCTTCATCAAGCAAAACCTCATATGCCGGTATGGTGTCCCCGACAGGATCATCACAGACAACGGTACAAATCTGAATAATACTATGATCACCGCTCTATGCGAACAGTTCAAGATTTATCATCACAATTCATATCTCTATCGGCCGAAGATGAATGGTGCTGTTGAAGATGCGAACAAAAACATTAAGAAGATCATTCAGAAAATGACAGTCACCTACAAGGACTGGCATGAAATGCTACCGTTTGCTCTGCATGGATACCGTACCACGGCACGAACTTCAATAGGGGAAACCCCATTTTCTTTAGTATATGGCATGGAAGCGGTCCTACCCATGGAAGTTCAAATTCCTTCTTTAAGGATTATGAAGGACGCTGGTTTGAATGAAGACGATTGGATTCAGACCCGACTTGATCAACTCAATTTGATCAACGAGAAGCGGCTCGCTGCTGTTTGCCATGGTCAAACGTATCAAAAACGGATGATCAAGGCTTTCAACAAGAAAGTCAGACGTCAAGTATATCAAGTTAGAGATCTTGTAATCAATTGTATTATCTTGCCGCAAAGTGATCCCAGGGGCAAGTGGACTCCTACTTACGAAGGACCATTTGTAATCAAGAGCATATTTTCTGGTGGTGCAATGATTCTGACAACCATGGATGGCGACGATTTTCCGCACCCTGCGAACGTAGACATAGTCAAAAGATACTACGCATAAAATAACCCGGCGAGTCGAAAACCCGAAAGGGCGGCTTAGGCAAAAATGGGCATCCCGGTGAACCGAAAACCCGAAAGAGCAGTTCAGGAAAAAATTAGGGATAAAACAAAAAATATGTACACCCAACAAGTTGAAAACCCGAAAGGGCGGCTTGGGAAAAAAAGGGTTTCCCGGTGGATCGAAAATCCGAAAGGGCGATCCAGGCAAAAGTTAGGGAATTAAAGCGTATGATTATGTCTCGTCGGATCACTTTAGAGAACAATCTCTTCATCAACCAGTTCCAAGCTTCTGATTAATCCAGTCATCGGCGAACGAAGCATTTGAATGGACAAGATATTCAGAGTTATGAAGGCTATAACAGAATGGGATCCCATAGAATTGTTGCACATAGCCATCTTTCTTTTGTATAAAATTTTCAATTCTTTACGACAACATCCTCTTACTAGGGTGTCTGTCTCCTCTGTACAAAGATACTCATAAAAAGTTAATACAAATACTCTTCCAAATACAGAAGTTTGCTTTGTCTTCTTTTTGCTTTTCTACACTTATGTTTTATTTGAGAAACGTCCAATGTTTTGTTAAATAGGCATATGCATTTGAACATAATCATTTCCTTACGAATCAAGAAAGATGATTGCTGATAGGGTGAAGGTACAGATAGATATCTTGATACCCTTTCAAAAGAAATTCCCCACAGAGTTAAGTTTCAGTATCCCCAGTGGGGCCTTAAGAATCTGAAAATCCTATCCCCGACGGAGCTAAAACTTCCAACTATCAAATCCCCAACGGAACCAAACTAGTGAACCTTCTCCCCACAGAGGTACTTCCCATCAGATTGTAGATTCCCAGTCTTACTCCTCCAGCATGAGCCTCCCAGGTTATGGGCTCCGAGTAAAGATCATCAGAATTCTCTAAGCCCCGCAAGTCACCAAGGAGTTTCAATCCCCAGCAATGGTCATAAGATCCCCAAACAATTGAAGATCTTGCATTCCCCAAGCCGAATCAAGACTCTCAGTCTTAGTTCCTCACAGGATATTCAGATATTCCCCAATGAAGATCCCCTCAAGACAGGAATCCCCAGTAGATTGGCATACAACCCAAGCTCCTGATTCCCCAACAGCAGTCAACAAGGATGTCTCATCCTCAGCAATCAAAAATTCTTGCACCACCCTGCAGCAGTCAAGGAATTACTTTCCCTGGCAGCAGTCAAGATTCTTTTATCTCCAGCCATCCAGGATTCATCTATCCTCAGCAAGACAGCTCTTCAGCTTACATGCGCATTCATTTACATTCATATCATAAACATCGATATAATATATATTGCATCATACATGCAGCATAACTTTGTGTTCAGCTAACATTTTGTCCTTTTCAGGATAAGAATAAAAGGCTATCATTAACAATTATCCAAGATGCAGTTTTACACGGAGTCATCATGAGGCAACCCTACACCAGTTCCTTCTCCACTTCAAGACTTCTGAAAACAGTTCACGGGTTCTCCAGATACGGATGTTAACCTATCGCTTGTTCAGATTCTTCAACTTCTGAAAACAGTTTACGGATTCTCCAAACACGAATGTTAATCTATCGCTTGTTCAGACTCAACTTTTGAAAACAGTTTACGGACGCTTCCCAACAACGGATGTTGCTCTATTGCTTATTCAACTTCGAGACTTCTGAAAACAGTTCACGGGTTCTCCAGATACGGATGTTAACCTATCGCTTGTTCAGATTCTTCAACTTCTGAAAACAGTTTACGGATTCTCCAAACACGGATGTTAATCTATCGCTTGTTCATACTCAACTTTTGAAAACAGTTTACGGACGCTTCCCAACAATGGATGTTGCTCTATTGCTTATTCAACTTCGAGACTTCTGAAAACAGTTCACGGGTTCTCCAGATACGGATGTTAACCTATCGCTTGTTCAGATTCTTCAACTTCTGAAAACAGTTTACGGATTCTCCAAACACGGATGTTAATATATCACTTGTTCAGACTCAACTTTTGAAAACAGTTTACGGACGTTTCCCAACAACGGATGTTGCTCTATTGCTTATTCAACTTCAAGACTTCTGAAAACAGTTTACGGACGTTTCCCAACAACGGATGTTGCTCTATTGCTTATTCAACTTCAAGACTTCTGAAAACAGTTTACGGATTCTCCAAACACGGATGTTAATCTATCGCTTGTTCAGATGCAACTTTTGAAAATAGTTTACGGACGCTTCCAGATACGGATGTCAATCTATTGCTTATTCAGACCCCCAGTTCAGAGATGTTCCAAAGCATGGACACCTTCTTGATACTCATTCCAGATGGCATCTTTAAGCCCATCCCTGACGAGGTTGTGTCACCCCTCCGGATGGCATCTTTAAGCCCATCTCCAAATGGCAGCTCTAAGCCCATTCCCGCATCCATGTCTTGACGAGTGCAAATTTAAGGGCACTCTAGTGTCCAATCTCCTTTTACCTTCGAGACGCGAAAGGCAAACTTGCCAATCTAACTCTTCAGGAGCAAGAAGATTGAACAGGGGCAACTGTTGTACCCCAAAATTTTCCCTCCCATTTCATCAATATTTTCTCACCACAAGACCCTTGGAGTTCAAGATCAAATCAGGGTTTGCTCTGCTCAAGACTCCTCCTTGCACTGTTGACCCAAATTAGGGTTTGAGTTTGCACAAACTTGTTTTGACCTAAAAGGCCCAAAGTGACTTTCATGCTTCATGTTGGACTCACAAGTTTATCCATGCCAAGTTTCAAGTCTTGATTCCAATCTTTGCCCAGTCAATTGGACAGTTGACCTAGAAATCAGTTGTATTGGGAAAAAGTCAACTGTGACCAATTGATAGTCAAACCTCATGAAACTTTACCCACATCAACATATTGAATTCATATGAACCATTTGGTCAAGTTTGGATCACAATTCCACAAGAAATTTGATCAGATCACCAAAAGGGCAAAATGGTCATTTTTAGGGTTTTGACTGCACAAAGGCAATTTTTGACTATTTGACCTAAATAATGGCAAACCAAGCTCATATATGGACTCAAGGACTCAATGGCATTGTCTTGATCCATTCAACAAGTTCAAAAGATCCCAAATGCACAAGATTGACAGATGAATTTTCTAGTCAACTGATCAAAATTTGACTGTATACTGAAAAGTCAAACTTTGACTTTTTGGTCAGAATCAAGTGCCAAGATTCATTTTTCATCAAGACATGTCAAATTATGAAACTTGTTCATCAAGAAACCCAAAATTGCAAATTAGGGTTTAAAATGAAGAAATTTCATAACTTAGAAATTTTCTAAGTTATAAAATTTCCTTATTTTTTCCTAACTTTGTCCCATTTTTTCACCAATATGCAAATGGATTCAAACAAAACTCAAAACATGAAAGTTGTAGTCCATTTCAAAATCTACAACTTTTATTCACAAAGTTTCCTAAAAAGAAGCTTGTAGCTCAAGTTATGATTTTTGGAACAAGGGTGCAAAACATTCTTAACTTAGAAAAATTTTGACCTATTCTAGGCAGGATTTTTTACCAACTTCATGGCCATTTTTCACATGCTTCCACTTGGAATTTCAATTTGCATTACAAATATGGATTGCAGTACACATTCCAAGATTTCCAAATTGTCCAAGAACTCATCAAACACCCTTGTGGTTAGGGAGAATCGAATTGGCAAAGTTGGGCAAAAGTCACTTTTGTTCATAACCAAATGCATGTTCATACATTGGCATTTCTCAAGTCAGCTTGTACAAGCTAGATTACAGGCCTCTAAACCTCGTCAGACTCAATAATTAAATGCATATCCTTTGTGTTAGAGTGTTATTTTGTTCATTTGGATAATACACACAAAATTAATCCATAAATGGAAAAAGCATATTTGCCATTTTGATAAAGGAGTGATTTATGTCAAATTCACAATCCAAGAGGTACAAGCAAAATCTCTGAGGCACAAGTTTGTGGACAAATCCCACTGATCAAGAGAGAGTGCAGCATCATGCTTGAGGGAACTGTATTGGCCTATAACCCAACTTGACTATCTTTGCTTACTTGAGAAGAAAACTTGCAAACTCACTACAATCTCTCATTCCTGTCAACACAAGCCAAAGAAAACTTTGTAGACATTTTCCATACACAAAACTAAGCCTAAAGCACGACCAAACTACTCTTGATCTCTCCTCATTCACAAAATCACAGTTTTCTGCAAGAAACAGGGCATTCCTGCAGTTTGATTTGGCCAGCATCATTCACTCGTGCGTTTTTGTCCAAACAAGTTCCAATACACTCCCTACCATCCATTGAAGCTATCCCAAGCCTTAGATACAAGATGTAACATCCATAGCCAAGTTTGCCATTTTTACTTTTCAGTTTTGCAGGTTGACTTCCATAGCCTGATTCAGAGAGATTCAAAGCAAGCTAAGCATAGGGGAAACATCCTTGGACTTCAGGCAAGCTGTACCAAAGTTCAAACTCCATTGAAGATACCTCCATTGTTGTACATGACTCAAGCTGAACAGGTAAAAATATGAACTTCTATCTCTCTATCCAGGCATAGTTAGGCTTAAGTTTGTGAAGAAAGCATGTCCTACTCATAGCCCTGAAGCCATCCATGTAGTTACTTTTCATTTATATTGTGTGTGCTATGAGAATTTTGGACCTGAACATGGAAGAAAACTTAGGTCAGAAATTGGGGATGGAGAAATTCTCCCTCGTTTCTGAGAGTTAGAACAACTTTTTTATATGTTTGAAATCGTGACTTGATGCTCTACATTATTGATGTTGTAAATTTTTGTTAAAAGTCAAAGAATCAGAAGTTAGCAGGATGAGCAAGGAACGCGCGTTTTTTGTTTCAAACAGAAGCTGGAGGAAGAAGATGATGTCTTGGGCTGGGCCTGAGCTATCCTTGCTTTTTGCACCCCTTTTTTCATTTTGCACCCCCCTGGCCCATTGTGTGATTTTTTAATCATTTTTTATTTTTTATTTTTGATTCTGACTTATTATTTTTTGCTCAAATATAAAAAATATTAAAAATATTTTTTCACCCATTTTTGCATTTATTTGACATTTATTTGTTTTATTTAGCATATACATGTAAATAAATATATATACTTTTATTTAAAACCCTAGAAAATAATACAAAAAATATATGTTTTTTAATTATTATTTTTCATTTACATTTTGGAAACATTTTCTAAAAATATACTCTTTTTTTGTAAATAATTAATATTTCATTTTGTATATATTTAGTATATTTAATAAATAATATAAATACTTGTACATTTATTAGAATATTTAGGATAAAATATGAAAATAATACATTTTTATTTTTATTAATATTTGACATCAAAAATACTTTTTACAATATACTTCCTTTTTATTCTTTTGTATAAATTAATATATAATATTGTATAATATTAATAAATAAATATTATTTATTTAGAAAACTAGGGTTTTGCCCTAAAGACCATAAAAATATCAAAAAATTAACCTTTTATTTTTGTTTATATTTTACATTGAAAAATACTTTTACATACATAAAAAACCATTTTTGTGCATAATACATTGCATTTTGATATTTATTTACATTGTAAATATTGTACATTTAAATACTTGTATATTCGATATGGATGTAATAGCCTAGATTTAAATTTCTTGTCAAATACCCCCATTCAAACATTTGTACCCCCATCCCCATAATCATGATGTAATAATCTAGGACTTTAAAATTCCGCATTTAAAAGCTTTCTAATTATGCCATGATAGACCTAGGGTTTGTATGCAAAAATCAAATAACAAATAGCTTAACCTAAATCCAAGACAAAAAAGCATGAAAATGGACAACACAATGCACACTTGCACCTCTAGGGTTACTCCACTTGTTGCCTTCAAAAATGGGCCATGCTTGCATGTTGAGTTTCTTTGGCAAAACAAAAACAATTCAAATGATCATAGTCCCTCGATGACGCTTTCGAAGTTGCCTAAAAAATGATCAAGTCCCTTAAAGGAAAAATTGCCAAAGACACTTGGCACCATTGCATTCATGGTCTAAACGATGACCCGTGCCTGTCCCGTTAACATCCTAACACAAGATTGTCCACCAAATACAATGGTGGAACAATACTGTTAAAAGGGTTAAAACATAGGAAAAATCTTTGAGTAAATTTAGGGGTAGACAACTCTTAGTTACTTGATCAAACTTGCAAAATAAATCCTTGCCATTTTTCAAAACACACTTCACAACACAACTTTCAAAAAACAACTTTCAAAACCTTGAAACATCTTTTCAAAAAGACAAACACGTTTTGTAAAACATTCGAGTAAAGAATTATTACAAGGGTCGCCTAGACAAGGCATCTTTTTCAAAACATTTTCAAAACCACACACACCAAGCACCATTTCAAACAATTGAAAGCACCATTTCAAACAATTGAAAATGCAAGGCAAGTAACTAAGAGCCCATGGATAACCATGGATAGAAAGGGTGCTAATACCTTCCCTTTCTATAATCTACTCCCCGAACCCAAGAAAACATCTCAAAGGTTTTTGCTGTGCTTTTTAACCTTTCCTTAGGATAAAATAAAAAGTCGGTGGCGACTCTTGCTCAACCGAAACATTTGTGAAAACAAACTCAAAAACCCAAGTCAGTTCTCCCATCGTATCACAAAGATGAAGGCGTGTCACGCCATCATTGGTCCTTTCAAATATCGCGCGCGTGTTTTTTGTCTTTTCTGGCCATTGACTTGTTTTAATATATTATGCTTTATTTGTATATTACTAACAAAGAGAACAAAGCAGCATAGTGGCAAGGGGAACGTTCAATGATCATCAGGACCTGGGTTCGAATCCCAGGTCCTCCACTTTCTCAATATGTTTTTTCTTCAGGTACTCTTATGCATATTCAAGCGCGCAGAACATCATGCTCCCTCGCTCAATCAATTGCCAGATGGCCCAAGGCCAAATCTGGTGGCCAAGATCTGAAGGACCACCATAGGCAAAGTCAGCGCACATACACCAAATCCAGGAAAGGTCAACAAGGCCAGCGTTTTGGGCCTCAGGATTGCTGATCCACACTCCCAATTTCAGGCCCATACCCCCTTACTCTCATCTATTTTATTTTTTGTTTTAATTAATTGTTTTATTATTTTTCTTTTTTTAATTAACTAACCAATCAAAAATTCTTTTTCTTTAAAATAAAACCACAAAAATATTTTCTTTATCAAATCAAACTTTAATTTTTATTTTATTAATAAACACTAATTAAATAACTTAGGTTTTAATTAGAATAATTTTAACATTTTTTGTAAATAATTGAAATTAAATTAGACTTACTTAGGTTTTTACTAATTCAATTCATTTTTATTTCTTTCTTAAAATAACAAAAAGACCAAAAATATTTATTTTTATTAATTAATTTATTTATTAATTTAGTAATTAATTTAGGTTAATTTCTTTCTTAAAATAAAAAACCAAAAAAAGATGTATTCTTTAAAGGGTCAAAACCCTAGAACTTTGCTCTCGATTTAATTTCCCGCATGCGATTTACTTTTTTTTATCCAATATTGTACTTGCTCCCGGTTTGTAATAGTTAATAGGACCTTTATTTATTTTTTATCGCTTTATTTATTTTTAAAGGGTTTGTCTTTGGCGATGTAAATACCCGACGCCTTGTAATTTAAATTCGGCATTTTATTTCCGCAAATTATAACTGTTAGATGTTTGATAATAGGGTTGCATGACAAGACTAAATGTTTTAACCTAAAATCAACTTAGATCACCCTTAACATGTACAAAGATAAAAATAAACTGAAAACGACACACTCGCACATGCGCACTCTTAGGGTACACCCCACTTGTTGCTTTCGTACACGGTCATCGAGTATAGGTCACTTTAGAGGTCTCCCTCTTGTCTAAAAGATCATAGTCGCATCGAAACGGTTGCCTCGGATATTGTTGCCTCAAAACAAATGGTCTAAGACATTAGGGTTACCGCTAAGACGTCCTAACATTGCTTTAGTGACCGTAAGTCCCGCATTCGAATTGACCCTCAAATTCCAACGACGATGCTACCTACTCATCAATAGTAGGATAGAATTATCTAAAGGACATTAGCATAGAACAATTCCTTTATCGAGTAGGTAGATGGTTCTTAGATACTTGCTCTTTCAAAAACAAAAACTTTTCACACTTACACTTTTTTGAACAAGGTTTTCAAAAACACTTCATACACTCTTGAGGACAGAAGCAAGAGTTAAATCGAAGTTTCAAAACAAATTTTTTTTTTCAAACCCACAAGCACAAAGAAAACAATTTTTGAAAACAATATGAGCAAGTATCTAAGAGCCCGTGGATAACCACAGATAGAAAGGGTGCTAACACCTTCCCTTTCTATAATCTACCCCCCGAACCCGAGAAACATCTCAAAAAAGGAATTTTTCTGTGCTTTTTTCCTTTCCTTGTTGGATAAAATAAAAATCGATGGCGACTCTTACTTACCGCGACATTTTGCGAAAACAAACGCAAAACGCAAACCAACATTCCAAAAAATAGTCAGTTCTTCCCACCGTATCACCATGACTCACCAGTAGAATAACGGACGATCGAAGCTCCTAAAATTCTACTTCTTTCAACAAAGATCATACTTCCCCAGCGGAATCTTTCTCAACAACAGGCATACAAGCTCTCGCTAAGGAATCTCTTATGCGATCGATACTCCTTCGGATGGCATCTTTAAGCCCATCTTCCGTCAGCAATCTCCAAATGGCATCTGTAAACCCATTCTCGACATCACAAGACAATTACCACTTCATGCGAGTGCAAATTTCTGGGCACTCTAGTGTTCAATCATCTTCCACCTTCGGATCACGAAAGGCATGAAAGCCAATCTACATCCTCAGGTTTAAGAAGATTGAACAGGGGCAGCTGTTGTACCCTAAAATTTGCCCTCCCATATTTCTCAAAACATTGCAAGAAAGATCCTTAATTTGCTCAAGGTAGTCCAAGGGTTGGCCAGACAAGCTCTATCGTAAGGCAGTCTACCCCAAGCTAGGGTTTCATGTTGCATCAAGATACTTGAGTCCAAGTGGTCCCAAATGCTCAACATTGTCCTAATATGTTCTCTAGATCATCCATGACAAGTTTCAAGCCTTGCAGAGAAAGTTTGCTCAGTCAATTGCTCAAAGGCCTGAAAATCGACAGTGCTAGGGCCCATATACAGTCAAGCTTCAAGATTTTTGGTCAACATCCTAATTTTGAAGTATATTTCATCATTTGAACAAGGGTTGATCATGATTCATCAAGGATTGCTCACAATTCATCAAGACTCAAAAGTTGCTAAATTAGGGTTTTGTAGGAAAAGTCAACTCAACTTTGACCAAGCATAACTTTCTCATAAATTATGAGAAATTACCCATCCAAATCTCATTTTGAAGAGGATTCAATTCCCTACAATCCATCTTCATCTGCCAAGTTCAAAATATGCACTCACAAAAAGTTATGAATTTGGACATTATAGGTCATTTTGAAAAGTCAACAAAAACACCTTTTTTGTCAAAGCTTCATACTTGATAATGGAATATCAAATTGATATGAGACCAAAAGGGTTGCTTAGAAAACATCTCAATCTTTCTAAAAAGTCCAAGAACACCTCCAAAGAGTCAAAATTGAGGAAGTTATGCATTGTTGAAGTTGGCCTTTTTTGTATAATTACCAAAAGTCAACTATCCCTAAAACTTCAAATTTTGCCAAATGGGCCCAATCTTTTTCACTTGTTTTGAGTTGGAAACATAGCCCACGAGCTCTAGCCTTTTCCACTTGTCCATGTCTTATTTTTATTATTTATTTTGATTTTTTTGAATTAATTCAATTTAAATCAAAATAAATCAAATAAAATCCAAAACATTGATAACAAGAGATTTTATGATTGTTTCAGGTCTTAAATTACAGATACTAATCATTCAAACTCGTGTAAATGCTTGTGTGAATAAAAAGATTGAAAAAGTCCATGTATGGAAAGATTTTAAAAGTGTGTCAAATCAAATCAAAAAGCATTGAAGGAGGAAGATATGGATCCGTTTTGGAACCCTAATGCATTGCTTGGTACATATAGAACGAAGCCAGACCTAAAAACAGGGGAGAAATAGGCGTGAGAGCAAGAACCAAATCTGAGAAAAACCAAGAAAAGTGTGGGATCAAAATCCCACTTGGAGGCAGTTTCAGGAGCTTTGAACGATCCCAATCGACTCCTTGGATTCTCAGCAAGCTAAAGCAACCGAGAACAAGTCCATTCCAGTCCCAAAACGCCCTGTAAGTTGCTCACGACATACCCCTGTTCTTGAATTCGAATCGCACAATTTATGCATTGTTAGGTTGAATTAATTATACATTCTTGATCACAATCATGTTTGCAAGCCCCTGTATTCTTTAATTGTGTTTTTATGGCATATACAGGATTTCACCATTGTTATGTTTTAGAGCTTCGAATTAGGGCTTTTGTTTACAGGTGAAATTGGCCTTGATAAAAGGTACCATTATGTTCAGAAGGAGGAAACGGTTCTAACCATGGCCTTGGTGGTCATTTATATCACGTGTACGTGATTTTGAGATTTGGCATGGCTGTAGAAATAGACATTTGTCCGTAGGTGTAGGTTAACAAACCTTTAGTGACGGTGCAAGAATAGGGACGAATATGTGGCCTTATCTGATTTGTCCATTTGAATTTTCACGCAAAAATTCCAATAATGCTTTGTTTCATATATTATTATTATTTTCCATTATATGTATAACAAAAACAAAGTGCCCCAGTGGTAACCAGGCAAGCGCTTAAGGCGTTGGTGTGCATGAGGTCAGGGGTTCGACCCCTGCCTCCAACATTTGTGATTTTTCTTGATTTATTCCAGGTTATCCAGTGCATATGCAATACCCAGACCCATCATACTCCCTCAAGATCTGGCACGCCAAGTGGCTGGATGGCCAAATCTGATGGCCATCCAGGAGGGAACACCATAGGCCAAGTCAAACACAATACACAGGATCACATGGATCATCACTAATGGGCCCAGGAAATTGCTATTGACACCCCATTCTCAGGCCCAATCTCTATCTTTTTCTATATTTTATTGTATTTCATTTAATTATTTTATTTATTTACTTACTAACAAAAAGTTATTTTTCTTTTATCAAAAAAATCACCAAAAATATTTTTATGTCCAATTAAAATTAGAATATTATTTTTAGCAATAAATTAATTAATTAAATTATGTTTGATTAATTAGATAACTTTAATTTATTTTTGCAAATAATTAAAATTAATTAGAATAATTAGTTTTTATTACTAACTTGATTGTATTTTATTTTTTTTCCTAAAATAACCAAAAATCTAAAAAAAATATGTCATTTAATTATTTTCATTAATTAATTTAATAAATAATTAATTTAGCATTTATTTTTAAAACCTAATTTCTTTTCTTTAAAAAATATTAAAAACAACAAAAAAACAATTTTTCTTTTTCGGATAGGAGGGTCAAAACCCAATTTTCGCATTCGATCTAATTTGTCATCGCGCGCTTTATTATTTTTACCAAATTATTGTATCTTCTCCCGGTTTGTAATAATTTAATTAGGACATTTATTTATTTTTACCGTTTTTAATTTCAAAGGGTTTGTTTTTGGCTATGTAAATACCCGAAGCCTTGTAATAGCGTAGTTTAATTTCTGCATTTTAAATTCCGCAAATTATTAACTGTTAGATGTATGAATAATTAGGGTTTGCATGTGTTGTACCCCAAAATTTTCCCTCCCATATTTCTCAAGACATTTCAAGAATAATCTCCAAGTGGCTCAAGTTTGCTCAAGAGTTGGACAGTCAAATCATCTCCTAAGGCAGTCAATCTCAAATTAGGGTTTTGTGTTGCATCAAGGTCCTTACATCCAAATGACCTCAAGTTATACCCAATGTCCTAATATGTTCTCAAGTTCATCCATGTCAAATTTCAAGCCTTGCAGAGGAAGTTTGGTCAGTCAATTGTTCAAGAAGCCCAAAAATTGACTGTACTAGTGCAATAGTCTACTATGACCAAAAAATAGTCAAACATCGAGATTTTTTATCAACATTCTCATTTTGAAGGATAATTCATCATTTGATCAAGGTTTGATCATGATTCATCAAGGATTGCTCAAAATTCATCAAGATTCAAAAGTTGCTAAATTAGGGTTTTCTAGGAAAAGTCAACTCAACTTTGACCAAGCATAAATTTTTCATACTTTATGATAAATGACCCATCCAAAGCTCATTTTGAAGAGGATGAAATTTCCTACAATCCATATTCATACCCCAATATCAATAAATGCACTCACAAAAAGTTACCAATTTGGACATTATAGGTCATTTTTGAAAGTCAACAAAAACACCTTTTTTGCCAAAGCTTATAACTTGAGCATGGAATATCAAAATGAGATGAGACCAAAAGTTTTGGTTATAGGACATCTCAAGGTTTCTAAAAAGTCCAAGAACACTTCCAAAAGTTCAAAATTGAAGAAGTTATGCATTGTTGAAGTTGGGCATTTTTCCAAAATTGCCAAAAGTCAACTATCCTCAAAACTTCAAATTTTGACAAAAGGGTCCACTTTTTTCCACTTGATTTGATCTTGTCACACTACACACGTGTCCTATCTTCAGTTTTGTGTCCAATTATTATTTTTTCCATTTTTATTTTATTTTTATTGAATTAATTCATTTTTAATCAATTTAAATCCAAATAAAATCCAAATCTTAATCAATTGGAACCTTTTTGATTGATACAGGTCTTTAATATCATTATGGACATGATCAAATTTGAATCAAGGCATATCATGCACAAAATATTGGATTTGGGACATTTTTGGAAGCTTTGTAATGGAGGATCATATCATATCTTCAATCATCAATTCACAAAGATTCAAAGCCCAAACTTTGACCTAATGCATTGCTGGATACATATACAAACCAAAGGCACACGATTTGAGACCTAGAGGCTGCATAATCACCAATACCAAACTTGAAGAAAAAAACTCAAAAAAGCTTGGAACTGAAATCTTGGTTAGAGGCGAATTCAAAGAAAAAACTCAACGATATCTTCTTGCTAGACGTCCACTGAGTCTAAAGCAATCAAAATCAGGCTATCACTCCTTCTAAAACGCGCTGTAAGTATCCTTGAACACCGCCCTGTACATGAAAACGCATCCTCTTATTCTTGCATCTTTTTGCCAAAATCTTTGCACAATCATGCTAATCGGTCCGTTTAGAAACTTTCTGCAATATTTGATTTTGTTTTCATAGCCTATAGCGCCATACCCGAACCTAGGGTTTTGGAGACTTGTATTTGGGCGTTTGTTTTACATGAAAACTCAGGACCAATAATGGACATGGACGGGTTCAGGAGGTGAAGACGAACAGGGTTGTGGTCTTGGAATTAATTTCCATGGCCTGGAATTTGTTTTAGGACGAACCTAGGGATTTAGTTGCGGATAAAAATCCGCAGGTAAATAACCAGGTTGTAATGAAGAAGACGACCACGTGCCTCCTCCTCATTGGATCGTTCATAATTTCGCGCTTATTTTTATAATTTCTGGCATTTTTTTTGTTTGCTAATATATTAATTATTACCTAATCCATTAACAATTAAATACATTGGCTCAGTTGGTAGAGGCGCTAGTGCAAAGTCCAATGGGACCTAGGTTCGAATCCCAGGTCCCCAACATATTTCTTGTTATTTTCTTGCAGATGATCCAGCGTCTCTCATGCCTTGTAGTGCATCATACTCCCTCAGATCTCAAGCGCCAGATGGCCTCCAGGCCAAATCTGATGGCCCAGATGGGAGATCCATCATACACCCAAGTCAGCGCATGTGCGGAGAGTCTGGAAAGTCAACGAGGCTTGCTCACAAATGGGCCTCTGAATTGCTGATTCTCACTCCCTTTCCAGGCCCAACACCCCCTTGAGTATTTCTTTTCTTATTTTTTATCTTATTTTATTTATTTGTTTTACTAATTATTTTTATTGTTTAATTGACCAATTAAATTATTTTCCTCATAAAAACCAAAAACACAAAAATATATTTTATTTATTAAAATTAAACTCATCACTTTTATTTTTGTAAATAAATTAATTCAATTAACTTAGTTTTAATTAGGTAATTTTAAACATCTTTTGCAAATAATTAAAATTAATGTAGAAAAATTAGGTTTTTACTAACTTTTAATCAATTTATTTTATTTCTTTAAATACTCAAAAATCCAAAAATATTTTCATTAATTAATTAATTTAATTGTTAACTTAGATTTAATTTCTTTTAATTCAAAAAATAGCAAAAAAATGTGTTCTTTCAAAAAGGGTCAAAACCCTAAAAAATGCGTCGTTTTAATTTTCCCGCACGCGATCTATATTTTCATATTATTGTACTTGCTTTCGGAATGTAATAGCTTTAAATAGGACTTTAATTATTTTATCGCTTTCTTTTATTTTCCGCAATTTAATTTCAAGGATTGTTTTTTGGCGATGTAAATACCCGACGCCTTGTAATAGTTTTAGATTTAATTTCAGCAATTTAAATTCTACAACTATACACTGTTCGATGTTTGAATAATAGGAAATGCATGACAAGATCAAATGTATGGACTTAAAATCAACATATCTCACCCATGACATGTACAAAGATAAAATTAACCGAAATAACACACTCGCACATGCGCACTCTTAGGGTACACCTAACTTGGTTGCCTTCGAACGTGGTCATTGAGTATAGGAAGTTTTAGAGGTCGCCCTCTTGTCCAAAGATCATAAGTTTCCTCGAAACGGTTGCCTCGGAAAAATGATCTAAGACATTAGGGTTATCGCTAAGGCGTCCTAACATTGCTTTAGTGACTGCACGTCCCTTAATCGAATTGACCCTTAAACTCCAATGACGGTGCTACCTACTTCTCAATAGTGGGATAACATTGTCTAAAGGACATTTGTACAGATTGATTCCTTTTTCAAGTAGGTAGATGGTTCTTAAGTACTTGCTCCTTTTAAAACAAAACAAAACTTTTCGCACTTACACTCCTTTCAAACAAAAACTTCTTTCAAACCCACAAACACAAAGAAAAGAAAATTTTGAAAACAATTTGAGCAAGTACCTAAGAGCCCGTGGATAACCACGGATAGAAAGGGTGCTAACACCTTCCCTTTCTATAATCTACCCCCCGAACCCGAGAAACATCTCGAAAAAGGAATTTTTCTGTGCTTTTTTCCTTTCCTTGTTGGATAAAATAAAAGACGGTGGCGACTCTTTCTTACCGTAACATTTTGCAAAAACAAACGCAAAACGCGAACCAGCATTCCAAAACAGTCAGTTCTTTTCCACCGTGTCACAGAACTGGCGACTCTGCTGGGGAATATAAAGTGGGGTGTACCTTAGGATTAGATCATTGTGTTTTCAATTGTATGCTTTGTATGATTTACATTTGTGGGCTTGTATCGGAGTTTCTATAGATCCTAACCCGGATCTGGGGGTACCCTTTAGGTAAGTAGCAATAAATTGTGAGGGAACTGTCCGGCGTAGACCGACACGGTTGAAGTAGTAGCTACATTGGTGTGGCACGTTAGTTTGTACCGATATCCCTTGTGTTGGAACGGGGAGAATATGGGTCTTCTAAGGGGTCATTAAGCACCAACTGACCTTAGAACCTTTAAATTGACCAACTTGGCCATAGAACAGTAGCAGTATGCTACGCTCATTGAGACTAAACTCTCGCGATGATTCCGGCTGCAAGAAAAGGTTGCTAAACTGGAATTATGACCGATTGAGGGTAGTCAGTGATATTGAGATCCTCTAGAACCCGATTACTATTTTTAGGACAGGTTTAAACCAACTGAACTGAAAGAGGGTAGTATCTAAGCTCCTTGCCAGCCTGAAATCTAAGGGCTCTCTGTGTGACTTGTGTGCCTTTACCATGTTTGCCATTTGTGGATACTTGTGGTGTGCTTACTATCATGACATCATAACATTGCATACATCTTGCATTGGACTAACCTATTTCAAAGACAGGAGGGATTCATCTTTATTCTGTTTTGTAGGTCATCATGATGCCCATGCGTAAGAATACCATCCGGATCAACTTTGTTCAGGTTCCCACTTTGCTTAAAGAGTTGGTTGCCAAGATGCCTGACACTACTTCCTTCATCAGGAGGCATGGTTATCTTCTCAGTTTGGTCACCTCCAAATTGGACGAGCAGATGATGAGTGTCTTAGTCCAATTCTATGATCCGCTGTACCATTGCTTCACTTTTCAAGACTACCAGTTAGTTCCCACCCTAGAAGAATTCTCTAGGCTGCTCGATATCTCTGTTCTGGAGCAGACGCCATTTACTGGTTGGGAGAAGATTCTTAGGCCCGAAGAGATTGTTGCAGCCCTTCATATGACTAAAGAAGAGGTAATGGCTAATTGGGAGACTAGAAGTGGAGCAAAGGTATTTCTGACTAAGTTCTTGGTTGGTAAGTGTGATACGGTGGGAGAACTGACTTGAGTTTTTGCGTTTGTATTCGCACTTGTTCGGTTTAGCAAGAGTCGCCACCGACTTTTTATTTTATCCTAAAGGAAAGGTTAAAAAGCACAGGAAAAACCTTTGAGATGTTTTCGTGGGTTCGGGGGGTAGATTATGAAAAGGGAAGGTGCTAGCACCCTTTTCATCCATGGTTATCCATGGGCTCTTAGTTACTTGTTTTAGATCACTTGCCTTGATTTTCAATTGCTTGAAATGGTGCTTTTGTGTGTGTGGTTTTGAAAATGTTTTGAAAAAGATGCCTTGTCTAGGCAACCGTTGTAACAATTCTTTACTCGAATGTTTTACAAAGGTGTTTGTCTATTTGAAAAGATGCTTCAAGGTTTTGAAAGTTTGTTTTTGAAAGTTGTGTTTGTGGAGTGTATTTTGAAAAGTAGGCAAGTGTGTTTTGCAATTTTGACCAAGTAACTAAGAGTCATCTACCCCTAAATTTACTCAAAGATTTTTCTATGTTTTAACCCTTTTAACAGTATTGTTCCACCATTGTATTTGGTGGACAATCTTGTGTTAGGATGTTAACGGGACGGGCGCGGGTCATCGTTTAGACCATGAATGCAATAGTGTCAAGTGTCTTTGGCAATTTTCCTTTAAGGGACTTGATCATTTTTTAGGCAACTTCGAAAGCGTCATCAAGGGACTATGATCATTTAATTTGTTTTTGTTTTGCCAAAGACACTCAACATGCAACATAGCCCATTTTTTAAGGCAACAAGCAGGATTACCTTAGGGGTGCAAGTGTGATTGGTGTATTGATTTTCATGCATTTATCTTGTGTTAGGTTATCTAGCGGTTGATTTTATTGGCATACAAACCCTAAGTCTAAACATGGTATAATTGAAAGCGATAAATTGCGGGAATTTAAAGTCCTAAACTATTACAAATAAGTATCCGGGGATGGGGGTACAAATATTTACAAATGGGGGATGAGACTTGTCGGAATAGTAGTGTCCAAATAATATTTACAACCAAATCGAATCGCATTCTCAATGTAAAGTATAGCAATGTATAAGAATCAAAGAGAAATAAAAGTATGTAAGATGCACATGATTATTTACAAATGATGCAAATATTAACCTAATATATTTATTAAGTATTTTATTCTTTTTTTATTTTTTGTTAATGTTATATATAAACAAAAGTTTTAAAGAAAAGAAAAAAAAAGGTTTTAAGTTTAAGAAAATTAATGTTTATGCATTTTAGTTAATATTTCTATGTACAAGGTTTAAATTAAACAAAAATGCTAAACTTAATAAACCTAAGTTTTATGCCTTTTTAATTGTTCTAAAATAAAATTAAAAAAAACATTCTAAGAAAATTTTGTATATAAAAAAGGTTAATGTGTTATTTTTATTTACAAAACAAATTATGTTATATAAAAAGAAAATAAATAAATAAAAAAGAGTATTAGTTTATATAAAAAAAAGGAGTAAATGGGCTTAAGGGGAAAGTTGGGCCCAAACAAATAATCAGAATTAAAAGAAGAAAAAAAAGGGGGGTGCGCCAGTTTTCTGATGGGCTTAAGGCTTTTTTGTGGGAAGAAGCCCAACTACGTGTTTACAGTTTTCTTTAGGGTTCCCTTTGTTTTGTTTCATTTTGGAATTAGGGTTACAGTTTTGATGAGCGGCGTCGTTTCTCTATCTTCTTCTTCGTTCTCTTCTTCGCTCGAACCATGGATTCTGACTTCCTCTCTTCGCCTCAGCTACCAGACGCCACCATCTCTGCTTCCCTCTCTCCATGGTCATGCAAGACGGTGATGGGAAAAGGTTTGATTTCTGTTTTATGCGTTTTTAGGTTTTCAAGTTTTACATGTTATTGATTTTGTTTTGACAAGTTCTGACCTTTATGTGTTGTTGTTCATGTGAGGTGTGTAAAAGGGAGAAGAAAATTTTACCTTTGGAGAGGAGACGGAGGAGGACGGGAGGCGTCTTAGGAGGCCGGAGGTGGAGGGAGTATGATGTTGAGAGCTTGCTGGAAATCTGGTAACCTCGTATCTTGCTTTTGGTTTTATGATGAACACTTCTCTGAAAACCCTAGATTGTCCATTTCTAAGACTTCTTTTCCTCTTCTGCTTGCTCGCCTCTGAGTATGATGTTTTTCTGACTCTGAAATGCTTTTGCTTCCTTTGGTTGTTGATGATGACTTAAACTTGAAACATTGCTTTTCCTCTCCCTTTTGGCTTTGATTCTGTTCAATGATGATGATGATTCTGAGTATGTTTATGTTGTTCTGATGGCTGTATGCTTGTTTCACTTCTGATTTTTGGTTGGATATTTGTGGTTTAGCCTATGATGAATATATTCTGAGGCACTTTGTTGTTGTTGTTGTTTGGATATTTTGAATGGCTTGCTTTGAACACAGGGTATATGTTTTAGTTAAGGCTTGAAGTTACAGGCTTTTAGGCTTGTATCTATAACAGGTTTTGAGGGTTTTGGCTTGGTTTTTGACTGGCTTGCTGTACTGGTTTTGACAGGCTTGCTTTAGTTTGTGTTTTCTGATACAGTTTTGTTTTAGGCATGTGAGCTTGAGACAGTTTTGAGGCTTGTCTTGAATTTCTGGTTTGAATGTTGAGTTTTATAACTTAAAAGCTTATTGGCTTGTGTTGCTGTAAGTTGAAAGGAATGAGTTTACAGTTTTGTGTGAACTCGTCCCCTCTGTTTGTAGGCAGGCTGTTTGTTTTTAACAAGTCTTTGAATTTGTTTCCTTTGCTTTTGGCTTCTCCTTCTGGTATTATGCAGGCAAGTCCCCTTGATACAGGCTTCAAGGCTTGTTTTTGAAGTAAGCTTTGGTTTGAATGCCAATGCTTGAGCAGGTTGCAAGGCTTGAGGTTTACAGTTTTTTGTGATATCTTTTCTTGTGTGTATTCTGCCCCCCTCTGACAGTATTCTGATTTTGTTATATTTATCTTTAGACCTGCCTGGAAAACTGTAAGCCTGCTACTTTTCTCTCTTTTTCTCTCCACAGAAAGCACATATTTGCTTAGAATGTCTCCTTTTTTCTGAAAAGATTTTGGCTTGGAAAATGATGAATAAAAATGCCCCTTTTCACAAGCTTGCTTGCATTTGTCTTTCCTCTGCATACTTCCAAATTTTCTGCCTTGCTTTTGTGCTTGTTGACCGCTTTTGACAGTTTTGCTTAGTTGACATCTTTTTGTTGACAGCTTTGTATTCGTGACTCAGCTTGCCTCTTTGATAATTTGTTTGCTTCTTTGGACAGTTTTGACAGTTTAGTTGGCATTTTGGACGTGGGCAACTTGCTTTTTAGTTTGAACTTTGTAGTTGTTTGGCATATGCAGTTTGTTTGAACTTGTTGACACTTTGCAATTTTGAATTTATGCAGCTTTGGGAATTTTGCAAAATAATTCATATGCTTGCAAATAAATTGCTTTCCTCTTTGTGAACCAAGAAGAGACATCTTCTTGCGATTTGCAGAGAGGACGAATAAACTGATTCCGGCCAAAATCTTTAATGATGAGTTTTAATTATTTGTCTGCCTTTTTTAATTAAACTCATCTGCATTTGACTTCTTCCTTTTCTTTTTGCAGGTAAAAATCAGTTGAGCAAAGGATGCAATTAGAAGATGAAGATTTCAAGACATTTAGGATATAACTTTATTTCATTTTAATTATTTGTAATAATATTAATGTAAATAACTGTAAATGAATTTATAGTATTCAAATAATATCTGTAACAAACAATTCAAAATGAATAAACAAATCTTTTTTGTCAGATTTCTCTTTTAATTCCTCTTCAATTGTTTATTTAATTATTTATATTTCTTGAATTATAATAACTGGAAATTATCCAATAATTTTAACTTAGAAATGATGAATAATCAATAAACATCCGGCGTTCCGAATAATCCAAAGCATTGCACAGTTAATCAAACTAACGTCCATATGCCTTTCCTTTTGCTGATTAAACCAAATACTGCAAATTTTCAACCAGAAGCCTCAACTTCTAACCCAGAGGTTCAGGTTTTGAGAAACAAACTGAAATCAGGTGTCAAAGCAGTGTGACAGCCAATTAAGACACTGTGGATTCAAGTTCTTCTGAAAATACGCGTGCAAACCCTAATTCTTGATTTATGGCCAAAGAAGCGTCTGCCTGATCAAACCCTGAGCCCAAACTGAAACAAATTAACAAAAACCCTGATAATCTGTTTGACTGATTCAAAATCAATGAAAAACCCTAATTTTGTCTGACTGATGAGAAAAGTCTGTTTGACCGATTCTTAAACCAATCTGAAAAATCAGGAAAAGTCTGAAGCTGTGATTTCTTGTGAAAAAGAGAGAGGGCAAATTTTGGGGTACAACAGTTGCCCCTGTTCAATCTTCTTGAACCTGAAGAGTTAGATTGGCAAGTTTTCCATTCGCGTCTCGAAGGTAAAAGGGGATTGGACACTAGAGTGCCTGTAAATTTGCACTCGTCAGAACATGGATGCGGGAATGGGCTTAGAGATGCCATTTGGAGATGGGCTTAAAGATGCCATCTGGAGGGGAGACAGAATCTTGTCAGGGATGGGCTTAGAGATGCCACCTGGAATGTTTGTTGAACTGTATGTCGTTGAAATTGAAGCTTAATAATCTTATCCTGAAAAGGGTAAAATGTTAGCTAAAACACAATGTTATGTTGCATGAAATGTATGATGCAATACATGTTATATCAATGTTTATGACATGAATGTAATGATTGCGCATGTAAGCTGATGAGCTGTCTTGCTGAGGATAGATGGATCCTGGATAGCCGGAGATAATAGATTCTTGACTGCTGTCGAGGAAAGTGAATCCTTGACTGCTGCAGGGGGTTGCAAGAATCTTGTGATCGTTGAACATGAGAAGTCCTGGGACCGCTGTTGGGGGAATCAGGAGCTTAGGTTGTATGCCACTTCGAGAATGAGAATCTTCATTCTGTTGGGAAATATCAGGAACTCAGGTTATCTGCCACTTTGAGAATGAGAATCTTCATTCTGTTGGGAATATCAGGAGCTTGGGTGTATGCCAATTTACTGGGGTTTAAGGACGAGAATCTTCATTCTTTTAAGGGTTAGAAACTGGGAGTATATCAATCTTCTGAGGTTTTAAGGATGAGAATCTTCATTCTGTTAAGGGTCAGAAACTGGGAGTATACCAATCTTCTGAGGTTTTAAGGATGAGAATCTTCATTCTGTTAAGGGTCATAAACTGGGAGTATACCAATCTTCTGAGGTTTTAAGGATGAGAATCTTCATTCTGTTAAGGGTCAGAAATTGGGAGTATACCAATCTTCTGAGGTTTTAAGGATGAGAATCTTCATTCTGTTAAGGGTCAGAAACTGGGAGTATACCAATCTTCTGAGGTTTTAAGGATGAGAATCTTCATTCTGTTAAGGGTCAGAAACTGGGAGTATACCAATCTTCTGGGGTTTTAAGGATGAGATTCTTCATTCTGTTAAGGGTCAGAAACTGGGAGTATACCAATCTTCTGGGGTTTTAAGGATGAGAATCTTCATTCTGTTAAGGGTCAGAAACTGGGAGTATACCAATCTTCTGGGGTTTTAAGGATGAGAATCTTCATTCTGTTAAGGGTTAGAAACTGGGAGTATACCAATCTTCTGAGGTTTTAAGGATGAGAATCTTTATTCTGTTAAGGGTCAGAAACTGGGAGTATACAAATCTTCTGGGGTTTTAAGGATGAGAATCTTCATTCTGTTAAGGGTCAGAAACTGGGAGTATACCAATCTTCTGGGGTTTTAAGGATGAGAATCTTCATTCTGTTAAGGGTTAGAAACTGGGAGTATACCAATCTTCTGGGGTTTTAAGGATGAGAATCTTCATTCTGTTAACGGTCATAAACTGGGAGTATACCAATCTTCTGAGGTTTTAAGGATGAGAATCTTCACTCTGTTAAGAGGAACAGATTTTTAGAAGCTTCAATTGTCCGTTATTCTGTTGGTGGTTGTAACTTCCAGCAGGTGATGAAGGAATTTGAAAACTTGAAATGTAATTTGTTTTAGAGAATAAATCCTTGACAAAGGTTGGGGATTGGAAGTCTTTGGACATCCTTGTTGACTACTGATTGCTTAGGGAGCAAGATCTTCAATGGTTGAGGGATTTCAGGGCCACTGCTGGGGATTGAAAATCCTTTGTGATTTGTGGGGAATGAGAATTCTGATGATCTCTACTGGGGAGTTCAGAACCTGGGAGACTCATGCTGGAGGAGTGAGACTGAGAATCTTCAATCTGGTGGGAAATATCTCTGTGGGGAGAATGTTCACTGGTCTGGTTCCGCTGGGGATTGATAGTTGGAAGTTTTAGCTCCGCTGGGGATTAACAGCTTTGACTTCACTGTGGATAGGATTTTCAGATTTTTAAGGCTCCACTGGGGAACTGAAACTTAACCCTGGGGGGAATTAAGTTCTGGAAGGCTCTTTGGCTGGGGAAATCAGCTTTGAGGAAGCTCTTGTTCTGCTGAGGATCCTGAAGTTTAACTCTGTTTGGGGAATTAAGTTCTGGATTTTAACCTTGTTGAGGAATTTGAAGTTTAAAATCCTCTAGGGATCTCTTCTGAGAGGGCCTCAAGATATATATCTGTACCTTCAACCTATCAGCAATCATCTTTCTTGATTTGTAAGAAAATGATTATGTTCGAATGCATATGCCTATTTAACAAAACATTGGACGTTTCTCAAATAAAACATAAGTGTAAAAAGCAAAAGGAAGACAAAGCAAATTTCTGTATTTGGAAAAGTGTTTGTATTAACTTTTTATGAGTGTCTTTGTACAAAGGAGACAGACATCCTAGTAAGAGGATGTTGTCGTAAAAAATTGAAAAAGTTTATACAAAAGAAAGATGGCTATGTGTAATAATTCGATGGGATTCCCATTCTGCTATAGCCTTCACAACTCTGAATGTCTGTCCATTCACTGCTTCATCCGGCGATGACTGAATTGATCAGAAGCTTGGAGCTTGTTGATAAATAGATTGTTCCTTAAAGTGATCCGACGAGACTTAGTCATACGCTTTAATTCCCTAACTTTTGCCTGGATTTCCCTTTCGGGTTTTCAATCCACCGGGAAACCCTTTTTTGCCCAAGCCGCCCTTTCGGGTTTTCAACTTGCCGGGTGCACAGATTTTTTTGTTTTATCCCTAATTTTTGCCTGAACCGCCCTTTTGGGTTTTCGGTTCACCGGGATGCCCATTTTTGCCCAAGTCGCCCTTTCGGGTTTTCGACTTGTCGGTTTTTTATTTTTTATTTTTTATGCATAGTATCTTTTGACTATGTCTGCGTTCGCAGGGTGTGGCAATTCGTCGTCGTCCATGGTGGTCAGAATCATTGCACCACCAGAAAAGATGCTCTTGATCGCAAATGGCCCTTCGTAAGTAGGAGTCTATTTGCCCCTGGGATCACTTTGCGGTAAGATGATCCACTTGATTACAAGATCTCCGACCTGATATACTTGACGTCTGACTTTCTTGTTGAAAGCCTTAATCATTCGTTTTTGGTACATCTGACCATGGCAAACAGCAGTGAGTCGCTTCTCGTCGATCAAATTGAGTTGATCAAGTCGGGTCTGAATCCAATCATCTTCACTCAAACCAGCGTCCTTCATAATCCTTAAAGAAGGGATCTGAACTTCCATGGGTAGGACAGCTTCCATGCCGTATACCAAAGAAAATGGGGTTGCCCCTGTTGAAGTACGTGTCGTGGTACGGTATCCATGTAGAGAAAACGGTAGTATCTCATGCTAGTCTTTGTAGGTGACTGTCATTTTCTGAATGATCTTCTTGATGTTTTTGTTCGCAGCTTCAACAACATCGCTCATCTTCGGCCGATAGGGAGATGAATTGTGATGATAAATCTTGAACTGTTCGCATAGAGCGGTGATCATAGTATTGTTCAGATTTGTACCGTTGTCTGTGATGATCCTGTCGGGGACACCATATCGGCATATGAGGTTCTGCTTGATGAAGCGGGCAACCACATTTTTTGTAACAGAGGCGAAGGAAGCTGCTTCGACCCACTTGGTGAAATAGTCAATGGCGAACAGGATGAAGCAATGTCCATTGGATGACGTGGGCTTGATCTCTCCAATCATGTCAATGCCCCACATTGTGAATGGCCAAGGAGCTGTCAGAACATTGAGAGGAACAGGAGGAATGTGCACCTTATCAGCGTAGATTTGGCATTTATGGCAGGTACGGGAGTATTGATAGCAATCAGCTTCCATGGTAGACCAGTAATAGCCTGCCCTTAGAATCTTCTTAGCCATCGTATGTCCGCTCAAGTGGGTGCCAAATGTACCGCTGTGTATCTCAGTCATGATCAACTCTGCCTCAGCTTTGTCCACACATCGGAGTAAAACACAATCATGGCTGCGTTTATAGAGGATGTCGTTGCTCAGGAAGAACTTGGCAACAAATCTCCTTAAGAACTTCTTGTCATTGACGGAAGCTCCTTCAGGGTATTCTCTAGTCTGGAGATACCTTTTGATTTCGTGAAGCCAGGGTTGTTCCACTACTTCTTTGGTGTTAATCTCATGACAATGCGCAGGTTCATCCATTCGCTTGATGGTGATTTGGGGAGCCTCGTTATCCCAGTTGAGTTTAAACATGGAAGACATTGTAGCCAGAGCATCTGCTAGCTGATTTTCTTCTCGCGGGAAGTGCTCGAAGGTGATCTGCTCGAAATGAGGCAACAATGTTAGGACATGTTCTTTGTATGGGATAAGATTAGGATGTTTGGTGTCCCACTCTCCTTTGACTTGACTGATAACCAAAGCCGAGTCCCCAAATACGATCAAAGATTTGATCCCCAAGTCTATAGCCGCCTTGAGACCAAAGATGCAAGCTTCATACTCAGCCATGTTGTTGGTGCAACTGAAACAAAGTCGGGTCGTGAAAGGTGTATGGCAACTGTTGTACCCCAAAATTTGCCCTCCCATATTCTTCAAAATTTGCAAAGAGCATGCTTTAAAATCTCCCCAAGGGGTTGCACAGTTCAAGGGCCTCCTAACAGTCAAAGATTAGGGTTTTGGTTCTGACAAAGAAAATGAAGTTTCCAAGGGTCCAATCAAGTCCCACATGCTTATAAACATCGTCAAGTATCCTCATGTCAAGTTTCAAGACTTACAGCACAAAATTGCACAGTCAAAAACCCTAATTGCACTACAGTCAACTGCAGGGGCAAAATGGTCATTTGACAGTCAAAAGTTCAAATTTTGGGTCAACATCTCATTTTGAAGCCACAAACATCATTTGATCAATGCTTGATCATGATTCTCAAAGCATGGCTCAAAAAGTCTCAAGATGCAAAAGTTTCCATATTTGGACAGTTGAAAAAGTCAACTGTAACTTGACCAAGGCATAACTTCCACATGGATTATCAGAAAAATTCCATCCAAAGCTCATTTTGAAGAGAAAGACATTTCCTACAACTCCTCTTCACACTTCAAGTCCAAGAAATGCTCTCACAAAAAGTTATCAATTTCAACATTATAGGTCATTTTCAAAAGTCAACAAAAAGGGACTTTAAGTCAAAGGCCATAACTTGAGATTGGTAAATCAAAATGACATGGGACCAAAGGCATTGGTTAGAGGACTTCAAGACCTTTCCAAAATGTCCAAGAACATGAGCAAAGCTTAAAAATTGAGCAAGATATGCCTTGTGGAAGTTGGGAAATTTTTGGATATTTTGAAAAGTCAACTTTGCTTCAAATGTCTTAAAATTGCTAATGGGCCACATTTTCTTCCAAGATTGATCATCCAAAGCATATGCACGACCATTTGGACCAAAAGGGATTTTTTTCATCATTTTTATTATTTATTTGAATTTTTAATTACAATTAATTCATTTAATTAATTAAAATGTGGAAAAAATACTAAACCAATGTAATCAAATCTTTTTGTGCAGAATAAACTCTCATTGGACACTCAAGATCCGTGCATAATCAAAAGTGGAAGGTTTTGCCATGATTGGAATCAAATATGCATGGAAAAGATTTGAAAATATAGGCCATGAAAATCAAATATCTTTCCATCAATGCAAAGGGTTTTTGGATCAAAATCTTTACCCTAATCATTCTATACATAAGCCTAATGAAAACCCTAGTGGAGAGAACCTGAGAGCTGCGCCTATTCTCAAGAACAAGTTTGCACTTTTTTGTGAAAAAATTCTAAAACTGAAAACGTGATTCCAAGGCTTTTCAAGGTAAGAAAACCATCCTATTATGTTCATGAGGCTTCAAGGAACGTGTCTGAATCAAAAACATCATCCCTAACGCCCATAATTGGTATATAGAACTCAAAGTTTTTTCATATTTTATGCATATTCGTGTTTCAGTTTTCAAGCATTCTCATTGCATTTTTTTTGTGGATTCATACTAATTGATTGATTCTAAAGCTAACCACATACTTTAATTGAGTTTTCGTGCAAAATTGGAGGATCCACCATTGAAGCGTTCTAGGTTTTCAGAGACCTCGAATTGGGGATTCTGGCATAGGGTAAAATCAGAACACGAGACTTAGGCCATTAAAATCAGGACCTTCAGACGAACTCAATGATTAGGTCGCGCCTAATTTATGATCCAGGGATTCCTATTCGCTATTTTTCCTTGTGCTATGTAGTGGGGGTTTAAAACCCCCACAATCTTGTTTCTTTTTTTCAGGTAAAACGCAGAATGGAGGAAGAAGATGCTTAGTTGGCATAACGTGAATGGACAATTCAAAAATTAGCGCGTCTTTTTTATTTATTCAGGCCACTAACTTGTTTTCTCTTATAATTATTTCCTTCCAATAGTATTACAAAGAAAGCGAATGGTGCATATGGTTGGTGCGTTGTCTTATAACCACTGGGACCTGGGTTCGATTCCCAGGTCCCCCATATTCTTGATATATTTTGTTTTAACATAATCCTATGCAGCTTCAATCCCATGGTTCATCATACGTCCATAATCTCAGCAGGCCACATGTCCCAGAATGTCCATCCAAGGGCTCAGATTTGATGAACGCCATACTCACCAGTCAACGCGTATACACGCTCCCAGGAAAAGTCAAATAAGGCCTTAAACATTGGGCCAAAAATGCTGGAGATACCTCCAATTTGGGATCAACACCCCCAAGGGTTTGCAACTCTTTTCTTTTTTTATCTTTCATTATTTGTGTTATTTCAATTATTCTTTTTTTTAATTCTTTAAATTAATTTATTTTCATAAAATCTAAAAAATAATAACAATCAGAAAGACAAAATAAAAATATATTTTATTTAAATGTTATTTTTTGTAAATAAATCTCATTAATTAATTTAGCTTTTAAATTTAGGTTTAATTCAAATATTTTTCTTAATAAATTAAAAAAGTGTAGAATTAGGGTTTTAAGTATTTTTTTCATTCTTTTTTCTTTTTCTCTCACCATAATTAATTATTAAATATTATTTTTGTAAATAAAACTTGCATTAATTAATTAGGTTTAATTTTAGGTTAAATTTTAATGCTTTTCTTAATAAATTAAAAATAGCTAGAACTAGGTTTTAATTCCAATTTAATTTTTCTTATTAAAAATTCATAAGTACAAAAAACTTTAAAAATCTTTTCTTTTTTTAATTTAATTAATTTGTTAATCATATTTTTAATTTCATTAAAAAGGGTCCAACGCCCTCGCATTCGCTAATAATTCCAATTCGCGCATTTATTTCCTTTCTTATAATTTTTATGTAATTCTCCCAAAGCCGTGTAAATTGAACATTTATATTTCTCGCATCTTTATTTTATGTCAAATCGGGTCCTGGATTAAATTTGGCGATGTGGACCCGCGCCTTTGTAATAGTTTAGGAACTTTACATTTCTCGCAACTTTTTAACTGTTAATAATTGCATGCAAGAATGAATGTCAAAATAAAAACAAAAGCGTAGATCACCCATGACATGAACAAGACAAAATATCTGAAAACGACACACAAATCACACACCACCCCTAGGGTACGCCTCACTGTTGCCTTGCCCCTCGAAAGGTGATCGTCGAGTAGAGGATGTCTTAGTAAGTCCTCATGATCCGGGAACCTGGCATGAGGGTAGCTTCTAAGGTATCTTCCTATTGCTCTGGTGATCACCATGTCCCGAACCTTCGAATTGACCCGAACACCTCCAACGGTGGTGCTACCTACCTCTCAATGGTGGGATGGCACTACCTTAAGGACATTTACACAGCCTAATTCCTTAGGGTAGGTAGACGACTCTAGATACTTGCTCTAATTTCAAAACAAATCAAAAAATACTTTTCACACCGACACCTTTTCAAAAAGCTTTCGAAAGCAACTTTTCAAATACTCTTGAGGACCGATATAAGAGTCGAACTGAAATTTTCAAAGAAACTTTTTAAAACCCACAGTTGAAAAGCAAACAAACCATTTTTTGAAAACACAAATGAGCAAGTATCTAAGAGCCCATGGATAACCATGGATAGAAAGGGTGCTAACACCTTCCCTTTCTATAATCTACCTCCCGAACCGAGAGAAATCTCTATAAGGAATTTTTCTGTGCTTTTGTCCTTTCCATATTGGAGAAAATAAAAGACGGTGGCGACTCTTGCTTCCGCGACATTTCGCGAACCAGCGTTAAACAGTCAGTTCCAGATCCACCGATCACAGAACTGGCGACTCTGCTGGGGATATCTTTATAAAGTGAGGTGTACATTAGGGTTAGTTCATAACTGTGTTTTCAATTGTATTGATTTGCTTGCTTTAAATTGTGGGACTGTCATGGGAGTTACATAGATCCTAACCCGGATCTGGGGGATACCTTCTTAGAAAGTAGCAACAAGACTGTGAGGGAACTGTGCGAGGTATACCGACATGGTTGAAACAGTCTGCTACGTTGATGTGGCACTTTGGTGTGTACCGGTAACCCTTGAGTTCAGTCAAGGAGAGTACGGGGCCTCCGCGTGGTGTCGTGAAGCATCAACTGACCTTAGGAACCTTAATTGAACTATCTTGGCCTCTTTAGGGTAGTGAGATAACTGACTTTGGTGCAGTCCGAGGTTGGTTGATACTCGATACTACACTCAATTGAGGGTTGCTTTCCTGGAATATTTTGGTCGCCAGTTCAGTGGCTAAATCGAAACGATGAACAATGAAAGCAATCCTGTGATATTGGGACCCTTAGAACCCGGTTACTTCTAATAGGACAGGTTGAGCCCACCAACTTCAAGAGGGTACTACCTAGACCCCATGCTGGCCTTAAACTCTAAGGGCTTGTCTTGTGTGACTTGTGTGCCTTACATGTTTGCCTTTGTAAATATATGTGGTGTGTTTAATCATAGCATCATGACATCATCCAGCATCATATGCATTGACTAACCATTTCAGGGGTTCGAATCTTCATCTTTGTTCTTGTTTTGTAGGACATGGAAACTGTTCGCAGAAAGACAATTCAAATCAGCCTTGTAAGGATCCCTCCTCAGCTTAAGGAGCTTATATCCAGGATTCCCGAGAGCTCTTCATTCAGTGAAAGACATGGAAGACTCATCAGCTTGGTCAATACCAACATTGAGGAAGACATGATAAAGGTCCTGTTCCAGTTCTTTGACTCTCTGCATCACTGTTTCACCTTCTTGGACTATCAGCTGGTACCTACATTAGAGGAGTTCTCTCGGCTCCTGAAGATCCCTATCCTTGATCAACTACCCTACAACAGTACGGAAAAGGAACCCAAGCTTGAAGAGATTGCTAAAGCCTTACACCTACAATCATCTGACCTCAGGGGACACTGGGAAGTTAGAAGTGGTATCAAAGGGTTCTTAGCCAGGTTTCTGTTTGAAAAGACCCATGAATGTTGGAACTCCCTTGACTTACAAGCTTTTCAAGAAGTGGTGGCCCTCCTTGTCTATGGTTTGGTGTTGTTCCCTAACCCAGATCAGCTTATAGATATCAGTGTTGTCCAGATCTTTATGTCCAGGAATCCTATACCTACGTTGTTGGGGGACATCCTTCACTCATGTTACACTCGAACCATGAGGAAAAGAGGTGTCCTTATGTGTTGCACTCCTCTCCTGGGAAGGTGGTTTATTTCGCACCTTCCACAATCAGTTTTGAAGAACGAGCGGGGTTTGAGATGGTCACAACGGCTGATGACTCTTACACATGCAGACATACATTGGTGCCCTCGGTCCAGAGAGGATGTCACTATCATTGATCGTTGCGGGGAGTACCCTAATGTTCCTTTACTTGGAATCAGAGGAGGTATTACTTACAACCCATGCCTGGCTTGGAGACAGTTTGGTTATGCTCGGAGGGATGGCCCTCATGATATGTTAATTCCTGACCTAGTTTTTGACTTCGACAATGATGCACAAGGACTTCGCCAGAGATTCATCAGAGCCTGGAGGATGCCAAGTAGGATAGACAGCAAGACACTGGGGCATAGGAATTCCATCCCATTGGAACCTTATCTCAAGTGGGTACGGGCCCGCTCCCAGAAGTTAGTAATGCCTTATCCTCATATGCTCCCTGTAATCAAAGAGCCAGTCTTGGAAGGAGAAGTGTCCTACACCATTCAGCATCCTGATATGCCCACATCCTGGGAAGAGATGCAGAAGAGCTGGATCCAGCTTAAGGAAGAACGGAATTCTCTTGAGACCAGCCTACATGCTAGTGAAAAGAAGGTCTTAGAGCTCACCCGCCTATTGCATGAGGAGAGGAATCTCAACACCTACATAGCTCCAAAGAGGATGCGTAGTGTCTTTTGGGATTGATTTGCTTTGTAATTTGTGCCCATGAGGATTTGATGTACCAAACAATTATTTCCTTAATGATAACGTGTGTTCCTTTTTGTCTACAACAAATTTGAACTTTCGAACCCTTGAATGCATTGCATAAACACATATCATTCATCATGTTCATAGCAGGTTTTTCTTCTTTTCAGGTTGCTTACTGTTCTTCGCTGTTTATTTCAGCATCATGAATCCTGACTCATCATCAACCGAAATGTCTATCAAGGATCTTCAGGCGCAGAACGCGCAATTTCAGGAACTAATCATGGGTTTGGCTCAGGGCCAAGAAGAGCTGAAGGCTCTGCTCCTGAAGAAGGAGAAGAAGAAGAAGAGGAGAACTGTTCTTTTCAACTCGGGCCGAAGGTTTGGCAACACTCTGCAGAATGAAGAGGTTGGTTCTTCTATAGGCAAGGGTAGTCCCCAAGAGGGAAAAGGTCCTAGTCCGGTAGTCTCTGACAACGAGACTGATTTTGATGAGGAACAGTATCCTCCTACAGAAGACAGATACAAGCAGTTGGAAGACAGGCTGAATGCTATGAAGATCCAACAAGTGCCTGGGCTGGATTTTGGAGATTTGGGTTTGTCTACTGGTGTGATCATTCCTCATAAGTTCAAAGCACCATCCTTTACCAAGTATGACGGGGCGTCTTGTCCCAAGCTACACCTCAGATCGTATGTGCGGAAGATTCAACCGTACTCAGTGGATAAGAACTTGTGGATCCACTTCTTCCAGGAGAGTCTTTCAGGGACTCATCTCGAATGGTTCTATCAACTGGATGGGACCAAGGTTCGTAACTGGGAGGAGTTGGCTACTTCTTTCTATAAGCAGTATCAATATAATGCCGACCTTGCCCCTACACGTACCCAACTCCAGGGTATGTCGCTAGGTTCAAGTGAAGGTTTTAAAGAGTACGCGCAGAAGTGGAGGGATCTGGCTGGCAGGGTGCAGCCTCCGTTAACTGACCGGGAGTTGGTAGATATGTTCTTGGGGACCCTATCTGGGCCATTTTTCAACCATCTTATCGGTAACTCATCTGCAGGGTTTACTGATCTTATTCTGACTGGAGAGAGAATTGAGGCTGGGATGAAGTCTGGTAAAACTCAGAAGGGTGCATCTGCAAGTTCTGAGAGGAAGCCCTTTAAAAAGGAGGCCAGTGCTGTATACGGGTCCAGAAGACAAGAGAAGCCTGAGCACCGCCAGTCCGTCAACACGGTGATAATTGCTAAGCCTGCTGCCGCTCCTCGGCTGACCAATCCTCAAAGGGCTGAAAGACCCCGGAGAGATTTTACCCGTTTGAGCATGACCTTATCGCAAATCTTGCCACAGTTGCTGTCCACCAATCTAGTGACTGTCAGAGAGGCCCCAAAGGTTGTAAACACTGCTTCTCCCAAATACAATCTGAATGCCCACTGTGCTTATCACTCCGATAGCCCGGGGCATTCCACTGATGACTGTTGGGCCTTAAGGAATAAGGTACAAGACCTTATTGACGCAAAAGAGATACAGTTTGAAGCGCCTGAGAGGCCAAATGTGGTGACTGCTCCTATGCCCCAGCATGGAGTAAATGCTGTTGATGAAGATGTATACGCCGTTTCTGTGGATGATGTGGCTACTCCCTTAGTGACTGTCAAGAGGAACCTACTACTGGCCGGTTTATTTCCGGGTTGTAGTGAAGGTTGCCTTTTCTGTGCTGTTTCCCTATCTGGTTGTCCTTTGCTGAAGTTGGGCATCCAAAGCCTAATGGACAGCAAAGAGATTCTGTTCAAGAAGTCCGCTGTTCAGTTTGTTCCGGTAGAAGAAGTTTCTGTTGTTACAATCTTCAATAATCCAATCAAGGCTCTCCCAAGGAAGCCTGTTCAAATCATGACTGTCGCACCTGTTGTTATTACTGTTCTGGGGCCTCTCCCCTACGAATCTGATAAGGCTATCCCCTGGCACTATGGGGCAGATGTGTATGTGAATGGAATCAAACAAGAGTTCAACATTGGCACCAGCATCAGCAATATCACTGGTCCAGCAAAGGTTACCCGCAGTGGCAGGCTCTTCTCGCCTGACATTGCACCGCCCGCTATTCGAAGACCCCTTACTATCACACCTACAAGTGTACCTGTTCCTGTTTCTGATCAAGTTGTTTCCCCTGCTGCCGAGTCATCTAATGCTCGGGGCAAAGGGATTGAAGATGAGCCTGCCCGGATGGAGGCACCAAGACCTGTAAATGCCGAGGCCTCCCAACAAGAGATGAAGGAAATCCTGAAAATAATCAAGAAAAGTGACTTTAATATTGTCGAGCAACTGGGGCATACGCCCTCCAAAATCTCCATGCTCTCCTTGCTACTGTGCTCAGAGGCCCATGCTAAGGCCTTAATTTCATTTCTCAAGACAGCCCATGTGCCACAGGAGACATCTGCAGTCCAGTTTACTGATTGCGTAGCAAATCTGACAGCAGACAATGGTTTGGGTTTCTCAGATGCTGACCTTACTGCCAAGGGAAGGGACCACAATGACGCCCTGCATGTCTCTATCGAATGCAGGGGCACTACTCTGGCGCACGTGTTGGTGGACACTGGTTCTTCCCTAAATGTGCTACCCAAGAAAGCCTTAGACCGTTTGGATTGTGTAGGCCTAGAACTAAAACCTAGCAATATCATCGTCAGAGCCTTTGACGGTTCCAAGAGGATGGTCCATGGAGAGGTAGACATTCCTATTCGTGTGGGTTCTCAGGTGTTCGACTCTACTTTCTATGTGATGGATATTCGTCCATCATATTCTTGTCTACTGGGTCGACCTTGGATCCATAAAGCTGGGGCAGTGACCTCTACCTTGCACCAGAAGCTAAAATACCCTGTCAGAGGGAAGATTGTCACTGTGCAGGGAGAGGAGGAGTATATGGTGAGCCATTTGAATTCCTTCAGATATATTGAGATGGACGGGGAGTTTATTGAAACCCCCTTTCAATATTTCGAAGAGGTACCTCCAACTTTAGCAGCAGCAGAAACAGTGGTCGAAGAGGATGTTCCTTTGAAGATGGCTTCCCTAAAGGATGCTCGGGCTGTGATTCAGAAAGGTGAATGTGCTAACTGGGGCAGGCTCCCTGATTTTACACAGAAAACTGACAAGTTCGGACTGGGTTTTACTGTAGAGGGTCAGAAAGCTATGCGGAAGGCAAAGACCAGAAGACCTCTTGTGCTTATTACCAACCCAGGAGTGAATGCTGTGGGAGATGAAGATGAAGTGGGAGAGTCAGAGTTCAATAGCTGGATCTACCCGACAACTGATGGCGGATTGACCAATTGGATTGCCAAAGATCATACTCCTGTTACTTTTGTTACGCAGTAATAAACTTCTTTGTTTTGTTATTTGTAATAAACAATTAAAACTCTATGGCCCGGTGTCTTACCCGAGGCACCGTTGGCTTCATTTGTGAGGGCATATAAATTGTCATTTCATATATCATGAATAAAGATCTTGGACGTTTTCTCGCATTTCAAATCTTATGCTCCTTTTCTTTCTTTCCTTCCTTTATATATTGCAAAACAACTGTATTTACACACACTCACTCATACAGGTTTCAATCCACTCTGGATCTCACTGGTAACGACTCTGCTACTGCCAATTATGACTTCGAAAATCCGATCAACTTAGCCGAAGACGAAGGTGAAGATGATTGCGAAGTGCCTGGCGAGCTTGCAAGACTGTTACTCCAGGAAGAGAGGGCAATTCAACCACACGAAGAGCCAGTGGAAACGATAAATCTGGGTACTGATACCGACAGAAAGGAGGTAAAAATTGGTGCCAACCTAGAGCTCAGCGTGAAGCAACGGTTGACTCAAATGTTACATGATTATATGGAGATCTTTGCCTGGTCCTATGAAGACATGCCCGGGTTGGATACCGATATTGTGGTCCATCACCTGCCTACTAAGGAAGACTGCCCTCCGGTTAAGCAAAAGGTCCGCCGTATGCGTCCAGAGATGTCTGAGAAGATCAAAGCCGAGGTAATGAAACAGTTTGATGCCGGGTTCCTTGCAGTGACTTCTTACCCTCAGTGGGTTGCTAATGTGGTGCCGGTACCAAAGAAAGATGGAAAGGTCAGAATGTGTGTTGATTACAGGGATCTGAACAGGGACAGCCCCAAAGATGACTTCCCCCTACCTCACATTGATGTCCTTGTTGACAATACAGCTCAGCATAAGGTGTTCTCTTTCATGGACGGTTTTTCAGGTTACAATCAGATCAAGATGGCACCTGAAGACATGGAAAAAACTACCTTTGTTACTCAGTGGGGCACCTTCTGCTACAAGGTCATGCCTTTTGGACTGAAGAACGCTGGGGCAACCTACCAATGTGCCATGGTTGCTTTATTTCATGACATGATCCATCATGAGATAGAAGTGTATGTTGACGACATGATCGCAATATCCCAGACTGAGGAAGAACACCTAGATCATCTGCAGAAGTTGTTTGACCGTCTGAAGTTGTACAAGCTGAGGTTGAACCCAAACAAGTGCACCTTCGGGGTAAGATCTGGAAAGTTGCTAGGCTTCGTTGTAAGTGATAAGGGTATTCAAGTGGACCCTGCCAAGGTTAAAGCTATTCAAGAGATGCCGGTTCCTAAAACAGAGAAAGAAGTCAGAGGCTTTCTAGGGCGTCTGAATTACATTGCTCGATTCATCTCCCACCTAACTGCTACTTGTGAGCCAATCTTCAAGCTGCTGAAGAAAGATCAGGTAGTATGTTGGAATGATGAATGTCAGGCTGCTTTTGACAGAATCAGAGAGTATCTCCAAGAACCACCCATCCTTATGCCACCAGTTGAAGGGAGACCTCTGATACTATACCTAACAGTACTTGACAACTCAATGGGGTGTGTGCTGGGGCAGCATGACGAGTCTGGCCGAAAAGAGCATGCCATTTATTACCTTAGCAAAAAGTTTACCGACTGTGAGACCCGATACTCACTGCTTGAGAAAACTTGCTGCGCTTTGGTATGGGCTGCTCACCGGCTGAGACAGTATATGCTGACTCACACTACCTTGTTGATCTCAAAGATGGATCCTATAAAGTACATATTCGAAAAGCCTGCTCTGTCTGGGAGAATAGCAAGATGGCAGATGATCTTGACATAATACGACATTCAATACACGACCCAGAAAGCCATCAAGGGAAGTGTATTGGCAGACCACTTGGCACATCAGGCCGTAGACGACTATCAGTCAATGAACTTCGAGTTTCCGGACGAGAGCATCATGATTGTGACTGATTGTGAAGTACCTGGACCGGATGAAGGACCTGAGGAAGGATCCCGATGGTCTATGCACTTTGACGGAGCCTCCAATGCTTTAGGTAACGGTATCGGCGATGTGATAATATCCCCTCAAGGCACTCATACTCCACTCACTGCCCGACTATGTTTCAACTGTACCAACAACATGGCGGAGTATGAGGCGTGCATCATGGGTCTTCAAGCTGCGATCGACCTAAGGATTAAGTATCTGAGTGTCTTCAGAGATTCCGCTCTCGTGATCAATCAGATCAAAGGAGAGTGGGATACGAAACATCCGAACCTTATTCCTTACAGAGAATGTGTGTTGACCTTGATCCCCCACTTCACAAAGATAACCTTCGAACATTTTCCGAGAGAGGAGAATCAGTTGGCGGACGCGCTAGCTACAATGTCTTCTATGTTCAAAGTCAAATGGGACAATGAGGCTCCCCGGATCATCATCTGGAAACTGGACGAACCGGCATACTATTGTGATCTCGAGACTGAATTGGTGACTGAGAAGCCTTGGTACCATGAGGTGAAGAGATATTTGGAAGCTCAGGAATATCCTGAAGGTGCATCTGTCAATGATAAGAAGTTTCTGAGAAGGTTCGCAGCGAAGTTCTTCCTTAGCAACGGCATCCTGTATAAGCGAAACCATGATTCGACCTTACTGCGTTGTGTGGACAAGACAGAAGCAGAAAGGATTATGGAAGAGCTACATGAAGGGACCTTCGGAACACATTCCAGTGGACACACTATGGCAAAGAAGATCCTTCAGGCAGGGTATTTCTGGTCCACCATGGAAGCTGACTGCTACCAACATTCTCGGACATGCCATAAATGCCAGATTTATGCAGACAAGGTGCATGTTCCTCCAGTTCCTCTAAACGTTCTGATTGCGCCTTGGCCGTTTGCAATATGGGGCATAGACATGATCAGTGAGATTAAACCTACCGCATCTAACGGGCATCGCTTCATTCTGGTGGCGATTGACTACTTCACGAAGTGGGTCGAAGCAGCTTCCTACGCTACGGTAACCAAGACTGTTGTGGCACGGTTCATTCGGCATAATCTGATCTGTCGATACGGCGTCCCTGAGAGAATTATTACAGACAACGGTACCAATCTCAATAACAAGATGATCACTGAGCTCTGCGAGCAGTTTAAGATACAGCACCATAACTCTTCTCCTTACAGACCGAAGATGAATGGGGCTGTAGAAGCAGCAAATAAGAACATTAAGAAAATCGTGCAGAAGATGACAGTGACTTATAAAGATTGGCACGAGATATTACCGTTCGCTCTACATGGGTACCGTACTTCAGCCAGGACGTCAACCGGGGCAACTCCTTTCTCCTTGGTCTACGGTATAGAAGCAGTCTTACCGATCGAAGTGCAAATACCCTCTCTCCGGATAATGAAGGATGCAAATCTGGACGAAGATGATTGGATCCAGACATGACTTGATCAGTTAAACCTTATTGATGAAAAGAGACTTGCTGCTATCTGTCATGGTCAGACGTACCAGAAGCGGATGATCAGGGCATTTAACAAAAAGGTCAGACCACATGAATATCAAGTTGGGGATCTGGTAATCAAGCGAATCATCCTTCCTCAGAGTGATCCAAGGGGCAAATGGACCCCTACGTACGAAGGGCCATTTGTGGTTAAACATGTGTTCTCAGGAGGATCCATGATTCTAACCAACATGGATGGTGACAACCTTCCTCACCCCGCTAATGCAGACATAGTAAAAAGATACTACGCATGAAAAAGACCCGCTAGGCTGACATGTCTAGGCAAAAATTAGGGCTTCCCGGCGAACCAAAAGGGTTCGGGCAAAATGAAGGGATGAAATAAAAAAAATCTGTACACCCGGCAAGTCGAAAACCTGAAAAGGCGGCTTGGGCAAAAATGGGTATCCCGGTGGACTGAAAACCCGAAAGGGCGGTCCAGGCAAAAGTTAGGGATAAAGCGTAATACTATGTCTCATTGGATCACTTTGCATCCAGAATCCGGTATCTACATCAAGTTCAGACGGCATCGATCAGTCAGCTTCATCTTCAACTAAGGTCATCAAGCGATGAGACGCTCAGAGATATAAAGGCAATAGCAGAGTTGAAACCCAGTGGATCATTCATTTCACACAGTTGTTTTATTTTCTCTTGTACAAAACTTGTATAAACTCTTTTGTTCGGCGGCGTTCTCTTACTAGGACGTCAGCCTCTTGTACATAAACACCTATTTTACAGGCAAATTCAAAAATCAATACAAATATACTTTTCAGTTAAAATTGCCATTTGTTTTTTCCTTTTCTGTTTTGTTTTGCGAAGAACGTCCAAGGTTCAATTTGTGATATATGCATTGACAATAATTTGCTAACTCATGAATATTTGCATACGAAATAAAGGATTAATTACAGGTAACATTAGAAACAGGGGCAATAAAGAGTTGTCTAAGCAATCTAATTGTTCTGTCCTCCAACGTATCAAGGTAGGTTCACCTAAAGAACATAACTAGATATCTTAATTCCCCAGAGAGTGAGCCAGTAAGTCAGTACACTCTCCCCAAGCAAAGCTATTATCAACCTTAAGGAAGTTGGGTATCCTCCAGCAGATGTCAACATTCCCCAGCAATGTACGGACATTTTTAACAAGCATCCCCGACAATCTTGGTCTAAAGATTGTTCCCCGGCGGTATATCAAACATTCAATGGAGTCACCTCCCCGGTACAGTTCAAAACTTCCCCAGGAGAGTCCAATCTAGTTCCCAAGGAAAGTTGGAATTCATCTCCCCAAGCAGCAAGCTTATCCCCAGTAGATTCTGGAAGCTTATCCTCGCAGAGCACGAACGCGTCTCCCGGCTTTATTCAAAGAGTTATTTCCCTACCAGGATATAACTGGGTTATCCTCATCCAAAAGCCACGGAAAGATCGTTCTCGGCGAAGTCTTCTTATCCCCAGCGAAGTCTATTAACACTTTCAACACAACAATGGTATCCCCAGTGAAGTTACCATCAAACATTCCAGCAAAGTATCTCTCTCCCCACAGAGTATTGTTCCCCAGCAAGATTGTTAGAGTACTTTTCTCCCCGCAGAGTAATCCATTCGCCAAGTCTATTCCTCAACGGAGTCATCTTCTCTTACCGGTTTGCTTGCAACTATCTTCCCTAGCGGAAGCAAGATCTATTCTTCAACATCAGCCCAGGAGTGACTTCCCGGCACCCGTCAAGGATTTACTTCCCTAAGACAAAAAGATACATTCATAAACATCGCACTTTCATACATTATAGCATGCATGTACGCATCATATCTTACAAATCTCATTTATATTGAGAACATCATTGCTTGATCCATATCATGCATTGCATATGACTGACCTTTACCTTTCAGAAAAGATTCAGTTAAGTTCTCAACTATATTTCAAGACCTAGACCGGTTCAGTTAAATCGACCCTAAGATTTTTCTGTTTCTTATCCAGTCAAAGGCCTTCTCTGGTTCAGTCAGATCGACCCTAAGATCTCCCTGTTTCTTATCCAGTTGAAGACATCAAGACCTAGACCGGTTCAGTTAAATCGACCCTAAGATTTTTCTGTTTCTTATCCAGTCAAAGGCCTTCTCTGGTTCAGTTAGATCGACCCTAAGATCTCCCTGTTTCTTATCCAGTTGAAGACATCAAGACCTAGACCGGTTCAGTTAAATCGACCCTAAGATTTTTCTGTTTCTTATCCCGTCAAAGGCCTTCTCTGGTTCAGTTAGATCGACCCTAAGATCTCCCTGTTTCTTATCCAGTTGAAGACATCAAGACCTAGACCGGTTCAGTTAAATCGACCCTAAGATTTCTCTGTTTCTTATCCAGTCAAAGGCCTTCTCTGGTTCAGTCAGATCGACCCTAAGATCTCCCTGTTTCTTATCCAGTTGAAGACTTCAAGACCTAGACCGGTTCAGTTAAATCGACCCTAAGATTTTCCTGTTTCTTATCCAGTCAAAGGCCTTCTCTAGTCCAGCTAAATCGACCCCTAACAGATTTTCCTGATAAAGACTCAGTAGAAGATATCCAAGATTCTCTCAGCGTTACTGTTGAGGTAGAAGTCGCCCAAGATTCTCTCAGTGTTACTGTTGATATTGAAGTCACCCAAGATTCTCTCAGTGTTCCTGTTGAGGTAGTAATCGTCCAAGGTTCTCTCAGCGTTCCTGTTGAGGTAGTAACCATCCCTGGTTCATTCATCACCTTTTGAAGATCCAAATCCAGCTCCTGTAACCAGTCAGGACACATCTACACAAAGAATTTGAAGACCAGCTCCTGTAACAGGTCAGGTAATCATTTTTCTTTTGCAGGTAAGCAAGTTCTCGCTAAGGAATCTCTTACGCGATCAACATCCAGATGGCATCTATAAGCCCATACACCTATCCATCACATCTTAGCATGGCATCTATAAGCCCATCATCCTATCCATCAATCTCCAAATGGCATCTATAAGCCCATTCCCCACCATCACACTACTATGTGAGCGCAAATTTCTGGGCACTCTAGTGTTCAATCATCTTCCACCTTCGGATTACGAAAGGCACGTCATCCAATCTGCATCCTCAGGTCTAAGAAGATTGAACAGGGGCAACTGTTGTACCCCAAAATTTGCCCTCCCATATTCTTCAAAATTTGCAAAGAGCATGCTTCAAAATCTCCCCAAGGGGTTGCACAGTTCAAGGGCCTCCTAACAGTCAAAGATTAGGGTTTTGGTTCTGAAAAAGAAAATGAAGTTTCCAAGGGTCCAATCAAGTCCCACATGCTTATAAACATCGCCAAGTATCCTCATGTCAAGTTTCAAGACTTACAGCACAAAATTGCACAGTCAAAAACCCTAATTGCACTACAGTCAACTGCAGGGGCAAAATGGTCATTTGACAGTCAAAAGTTCAAATTTTGGGTCAACATCTCATTTTGAAGCTACAAACATCATTTGATCAATGCTTGATCATGATTCTCAAAGCATGGCTCAAAAAGTCTCAAGATGCAAAAGTTTCCATATTTGGACAGTTGAAAAAGTCAACTGTAACTTGACCAAGGCATAACTTCCACATGGATTATCATAAAAATTCCATCCAAAGCTCATTTTGAAGAGAAATACATTTCCTACAACTCCTCTTCACACTTCAAGTCCAAGAAATGCTCTCACAAAAAGTTATCAATTTCAACATTATAGGTCATTTTCAAAAGTCAACAAAAAGGGACTTTAAGTCAAAGGCCATAACTTGAGATTGGTAAATCAAAATGACATGGTACCAAAGGAATTGGTTATAGGACTTCAATACCTTTCCAAAATGTCCAAGAACATGAGCAAAGCTTAAAAGTTGAGCAAGATATGCCTTGTAGAAGTTAGGAAATTTTTTGATATTTTGAAAAGTCAACTTTGCTTCAAATGTCTTAAAATTGCTAATGGGCCACATTTTCTTCCAAGATTGATCATCCAAAGCATATGCACGACCATTTGGCCCAAAAGGGATTTTTTTTCATCATTTTTATTATTTATTTGAATTTTTAATTACAATTAATTCATTTAATTAATTAAAATGTGGAAAAAATACTAAACCAATGTAATCAAATCTTTTTGTGCAGAATAAACTCTCATTGGACACTCAAGATCCGTGCATAATCAAAAGTGGAAGGTTTTTCCATGATTGGAATCAAATATGCATGGAAAAGATTTGAAAATATAGGCCATGAAAATCAAATATCTTTCCATCAATGCAAAGGGTTTTTGGATCAAAATCTTTACCCTAATCATTCCATACATAAGCCTAATGAAAACCCTAGTGGAGAGAACCTGAGAGCTGCGCCTATTCTCAAGAACAAGTTTGCACTTTTTTGTGAAAAAATTCTAAAACTGAAAACGTGATTCCAAGGATTTTCAAGGCAAGAAAACCATCCTATTGTGTTCTTGAGGCTTCAAGGAACGTGTCTGAATCAAAAACATCATCCCTAACGCCCAGAATTGGTATATAGAACTCAAAGTTTTTTCATATTTTATGCATATTCGTGTTTCAGTTTTCAAGCATTCTCATTGCATTTTTTTTGTGGATTCATACTAATTGATTGATTCTAAAGATAACCACATACTTTAATTGAGTTTTCGTGCAAAATTGGAGGATCCACCATTGAAGCGTTCTAGGTTTTCAGAGACCTCGAATTGGGGATTCTGGCATAGGGTAAAATCAGAACACGAGACTTAGGCCATTAAAATCAGGACCTTCAGACGAACTCAATGATTAGGTCGCGCCTAATTTATGATCCAGGGATTCCTATTCGCTATTTTTCCTTGTGCTATGTAGTGGGGGTTAAAAACCCCCGCAATCTTGTTTCTTTTTTTCAGGTAAAACACAGAATGGAGGAAGAAGATGCTTAGTTGGCATAACGTGAATGGACAATTCAAAAATTAGCGCGTCTTTTTTATTTATTCAGACCACTAACTTGTTTTCTCTTATAATTATTTCCTTCCAATAGTATTACAAAGAAAGCGAATGGTGCAGATGGTTGGTGCGTTGTCTTATAACCACTGGGACCTGGGTTCGATTCCCAGGTCCCCCATATTCTTGATATATTTTGTTTTAACATAATCCTATGCAGCTTCAATCCCATGGTTCATCATACGTCCATAATCTCAGCAGGCCACATGTCCCAGAATGTCCATCCAAGGGCTCAGATTTGATGAACGCCATACTCACCAGTCAACGCGTATTCACGCTCCCAGGAAAAGTCAAATAAGGCCTTAAACATTGGGCCAAAAATGCTGGAGATACCTCCAATTTGGGATCAACACCCCCAAGGGTTTGCAACTCTTTTCTTTTTTTATCTTTCATTATTTGTGTTATTTCAATTATTCTTTTTTTTAATTCTTTAAATTAATTTATTTTCATAAAATCTAAAAAATAATAAAAATCAGAAAGACAAAATAAAAATATATTTTATTTAAATGTTATTTTTTGTAAATAAATCTCATTAATTAATTTAGCTTTTAAATTTAGGTTTAATTCAAATATTTTTCTTAATAAATTAAAAAAGTGTAGAATTAGGGTTTTAAGTATTTTTTTCATTCTTTTTTCTTTTTCTCTCACCATAATTAATTATTAAATATTATTTTTGTAAATAAAACTTGCATTAATTAATTAGGTTTAATTTTAGGTTAAATTTTAATGCTTTTCTTAATAAATTAAAAATAGCTAGAACTAGGTTTTAATTCCAATTTAATTTTTCTTATTAAAAATTCATAAGTACAAAAAACTCTAAAAATATTTTCTTTTTTTAATTTAATTAATTTGTTAATCATATTTTTAATTTCATTAAAAAGGGTCCAACGCCCTCGCATTCGCTAATAATTCCAATTTGCGCATTTATTTCCTTTCTTATAATTTTTATGTAATTCTCCCAAAGCCGTGTAAATTGAACATTTATATTTCTCGCATCTTTATTTTATGTCAAATCGGGTCCTGGATTAAATTTGGCGATGTGGACCCGCGCCTTTGTAATAGTTTAGGAACTTTACATTTCTCGCAACTTTTTAACTGTTAATAATTGAATGCAAGAATGAATGTCAAAATAAAAACAAAAGCGTAGATCACCCATGACATGAACAAGACAAAATATCTGAAAACGACACACAAATCACACACCACCCCTAGGGTACGCCTCACTGTTGCCTTGCCCCTCGAAAGGTGATCGTCGAGTAGAGGATGTCTTAGTAAGTCCTCATGATCCGGGAACCTGGCATGAGGGTAGCTTCTAAGGTATCTTCCTATTGCTATGGTGATCACCATGTCCCGAACCTTCGAATTGACCCGAACACCTCCAACGGTGGTGCTACCTACCTCTCAATGGTGGGATGGCACTACCTTAAGGACATTTACACAGCCTAATTCCTTAGGGTAGGTAGACGACTCTAGATACTTGCTCTAATTTCAAAACAAATCAAAAAATACTTTTCACACCGACACCTTTTCAAAAAGCTTTTGAAAGCAACTTTTCAAATACTCTTGAGGACCGATACAAGAGTCGAACTGAAATTTTCAAAGAAACTTTTTAAAACCCACAGTTGAAAAGCAAACAAACCATTTTTTGAAAACACAAATGAGCAAGTATCTAAGAGCCCATGGATAACCATGGATAGAAAGGGTGCTAACACCTTCCCTTTCTATAATCTACCTCCCGAACCGAGAGCAATCTCTATAAGGAATTTTTCTGTGCTTTTGTCCTTTCCATATTGGAGAAAATAAAAGACGGTGGCGACTCTTGCTTCCGCGACATTTCGCGAACCAGCGTTAAACAGTCAGTTCCAGATCCACCGATCACAGCAACCTTCCGGGGAGATGAGTACCGCACTGATACCATTTCCAAGTGCATTTGAAGCCCCATCAAAGTACAGGGTCCATCTGGATCCATTTTCAGGTCCGTCATATGGTCCATTACCTTCAATGTTGTCCAATGTCATGATGTCCTCGTCTGGGAAGTCGAATCTCATGGATTGATAATCTTCGATAGCTTGATGAGCTAGATGGTCAGCTAGTACACATCCTTTTATAGCTTTTTGGGTAGTATACTGGATGTCATACTCAGTCAGGATCATTTGCCATCTAGCGATTCTTCCAGATAAAGCAGGCTTCTCGAAGATATATTTGATAGGATCCATTTTGGAAATCAATAGAGTGGTATGAGTCAACATATACTGTCTTAGTCGGCGAGCAGCCCATACCAAAGCGCAACAAGTTTTCTCAAGCAGCGAGTAGCGAGTCTCACAGTCGGTAAACTTTTTGCTAAGGTAATAAACGGCATGCTCTTTTCGACCAGACTCGTCATGCTGGCCCAGTACACATCCCATTGAGTTGTCCAAAACAGTCAGATACATGATCAGCGGCCTTCCTTCGACGGGTGGCATCAGAATAGGAGGTTCTAGCAAATACTCCTTGATCTTATCAAAAGCAGCTTGGCAATCGTCGTTCCATTCGACTACCTGATCTTTCTTCAATAGTTTGAAAATTGGCTCACAGGTAGACGTCAGATGAGAGATGAATCTGGCAATATAGTTTAAGCGTCCTAAGAATCCTCTAACCTCCTTTTCAGTACGGGGGGAAGGCTTTTCTTATATAGCTTTCACTTTTGCTGGATCGACCTCAATGCCTTTGTTGCTGACAATAAATCCCAGAAGTTTACCAGACCTAACTCCAAAAGTGCACTTACTTGGATTCAGCCTGAGTTTGTACTCTTTCAACCTGGAAAACAGCTTCTGCAAATGTTTAAGGTGTTCCTCTTCCGTTTGCGATCGAGCTATCATGTCGTCTATGTAAACTTCGATCTCATGATGTATCATATCATGAAACAAAGCTACCATGGCGCATTGATAAGTTGCCCCTGCGTTCTTTAGTCCGAACGACATCACCTTGTAGCAGAAGGTACCCCATTGTGTAACAAAGGTCATTTTCTCCATGTCCTCGGGGGCCATTTTGATCTGGTTGTAGCCCGAGAATCCGTCCATGAAGGAAAACACTTTGTGCTGAGTCGTGTTGTCAACCAAGATGTCAATATGTGGCAGCGGAAAATCATCTTTAGGGCTAGCCATGTTCAAATCCCGGTAGTCCACGCACATTCTGACCTTGCCATCTTTTTTGGGAACTGGCACAATGTTAGCAACCCATTGTGGATAGGATGTAACAGCCAGAAAACCAGCATTGAATTGCTTCATTACTTCTGCTTTAATCTTCTCAGACATGTCGGGCCTCATCCGGCGGACTTTTTGCTTGATCAGTGGACAATCCTCTCTTGTAGGGAGACGGTGAACCACGATATCTGTGTCTAACCAAGGCATGTCTTCATATGACCAGGTGAAGATTTCAACGTTTTCATTCAACAGATGTATTAAGCGCTCCTTGACATTTGGTTCCAGATTGGCACCCACTTGTACTTCTTACCTGTCCTCCTTTGTTCCCAAGTTGACTGTTTCCAACAACTCTTTATGAGGTAAGATGGCCCTCTCTTCTTGTTGTAGAAGTCTGGCTAGCTCTCTCGGTACTTCACAATCTTCGTCATCTTCATACTCAGCCTGATTGACCAAATCTTCAGAGTTATTGAAGGATACAGCAGAATAGTCACCCATAGAATCCAGAGTGGATGGGTACCTGCATTTGTGAGTGTAGGTGTGTGTAAGGGATAGCCATCTCTAAACAAACAAAAATGCAAAAGGAAAGAAAGTGAACACAACAGTTTATAAATGAAAAACGTCCAATGATTCATTAAACATGGCATATGATTATGAAGAGAATCAAAACCCTTACAAATGGACCTACATGCCCCGGGCAAGGCATGAAGTGAAAAAGTAGTGTGCAGATTGTTTTAGTAATTATTACAGACCAACAGGAAATATTCGAAAGATAAATTACTGATTAATGAAAGTAATGGGAACGAAGTCTTTCGCCTCCCAGTTGCGTAGTCCCCCTTCGATGGTTGGGAAGATCCAATCTTCAATGTTATCCTCTTCGTCTTCATCTTCTAAAGCATTGATTCCATGAGGAGAAATCTTGATGGGTGTCCTTTCAATTTTTGAGCGACGCATAACTTTTTGCCCCGCAGCGGTGAATCCCAACCCAAACTTGTCTATCTTGTGGGGAAAGTCAGGAAACTGACCCCATGTTAAGCTCTTTCCCTCCTTTACTGCAGCCTTTGTGTCTTTCAGAGATGCCATCCTGGCCACCTGCTTGGGTACCTCAGCTACTGCCTTTGCTACTGCCACCTCGGGAGATACTTCCTCAAAGTGTTGAAAGGGTGTTTCAATGAATTTTCCGTCCACTTCCACATACCTAAAGGAGTTCAGATGACTGATCATGTACTCCTCCTCACCGTGTACAGTTATGATTTTTCCCTTAACAGGGTATTTCAACATCTGATGTAGAGAGGAAGTGACTGCCCCAGCATTATGTATCCATGGTCTTCCTAGCAAGCAAGAGTATGACGGACGGATGTCCATCACATAGAAAGTTGAGTGGAATACTTCAGTGCCCACCTTGATGGGAATGTCGACCTCCCCATGCACCATTCTTTTAGACCCGTCGAAGGCCCTTACAATGATATTACTTGGTTTCAGCTCCAAGCCTTCACAATCCAATCGATCGAGAGCCTTCTTAGGCAGCACGTTTAGAGAAGAACCAGTGTCGACCAAGACATGGGCGAGAGTGGTTCCTCGGCATTCGACTGAAACATGCAATGCGTCATTGTGCTTTCTTCCCTTCGGAGTCAGGTCAGCATCAGAGAAACCCAGACCGTTGTCGGCGGTAAGGCTGGCTACACAATCTTGGAATTGATCGGCTGAGGTTTCTTGGGGCATATGGGTCGTCTTCAAAAACCTTATTAAGGCTTTGGCATGAGCCTCCGAACAAAGAAGCAATGCTAACATGGAGATCTTCGAGGGGGTTTGCCCCAGTTGCTCTACCACGTCATAATCACTCTTCTTAATTATTTTCAAAATCTCCTCCATTTCTTTCTTAGAGGTTTCGGGGATAACCAATGGTTGAGCCCTCGTCCTGACGAGCTCATCTTGGATCCCTTTCCCTTTATCAGCGGAAGTAGGAGGGACAACCACAGGAGTAACAACTTCTTCAATTAACAGAGTTCTTGCAGAAAGTTTTATCGGTGCAGGAGTAACCTTGGCAGCAGCTGAGGGTCCAAAGATTGCCTTTGGAGGGGCATTCTCTGGAGAGAAAATTCTCCCACTTTGGGTAATCTTGCTCATACCGGCAATGTTTCCAATGTCGGCATCTTCTTCGTCAGAGTTCTCTTCAGTTATCTCAACTTGCTTAACACCATGGTAGTAGATTTCTCCACCATAATTCCATGGTATTGATTTGTCAGATTTGTAGGGGACAGGCCAAGGCATGGTTATTCTCAGAGGAACAAACTTCGTAGCGGATGTAATCTTAACAGGCTTTTTAGGGACCTTGGAAAGATTGGTGGAAATGGTGATTATTGAAACATCTTCGATAGGGGTTGGAGTAGCAGGAATCTTTTCGAAAAGAATTTGTCGACTGTCCATTAGGCCTTGGATGCCTATCTTCAGCAATGGACAGTCGATTGGTAGGGAGGAACAGCAGTAGCAATCTTCTTTACATCCTGGGAAAATCCCAGCCTTCAACAGATTTAACTTGATTGTCAATAGTGGAGTTACCAGATCATCCACAGCAGCAACATACAGATCTTCTTCAATAGCATGGACATTGCGACCATGCTTTGCCATCGGAGCGGATATTACATTTGGCTTCTCAGGGGCGTCGAACTCAACCTCTTTTGCGTCTATCAAGTCTTGAATTTTATTCTTTAGCGCCCAACAATTGTTGGTGTCATGTCCGGCACTATCAGAATGGTAGGCACATTTTAGCATTGGCATGATAGTATGGAGATGTGGTGTTAGGGTTTTTCGGTGCCTCCTTTAAACCAGTTAGATTCAACTTCAACAAATGGGGAAGAACTTGTGCAGGCGTCATATTGATGTGGGTGAACTACCGTGGTGGCCGTTCTACCCGTTGCTGGTTAGGTCTAGACTGATTGGTACGAGACTGATCATTTGACGAATTTTGAATCATCACAGCCCCTACAGTCGGCCGGCGCTCAGTTCTCCCCAATCCTTTTTGAGAATACACAACAGCTGCTTCCTTCTTGGCTGGAAATGGTTTTTTAACAGTTGTAGATGCAGAGGCATCCCTTTGAATCTTCCCATTATTAATACCATCTTCCACTCGTTCGCCAGTCAGAATCAATTCAGTAAACCCTGCGGAAGAGCTCCCGATCAAATGGTTGAAGAACGGGCCAGATAGGGTCCCCAAGAACATATCAACTAGTTCCCTATCTGAAAGAGGTGGCTTCACTCTTCCGGCCAAGTCGCGCCATTTCTGGGCGTATTCTTTGAATCCCTCACTTGAGGCCATCCCCATACTTTGTAACTGAGTACGGGTTGGTGCCAAGTCAGCGTTATATTGATACTGGCGATAAAAGGCAGCTGCCAAGTCTTCCCAGTTATGCACTTCTGACCTCTCGAGCTGGTAAAACCAGTCTAGATGTGTACCAGATAGGCTATCCTGGAAGAAGTGTACCCAAAGATTTCTATCGGATGTATGAGGTTGAATTCTTCTGACATACGACCTCAGGTGCATCTTCGGGCAAGACAGCCCGTCATATTTTGCAAAGATTGGCACCTTAAACTTTGGAGGGATCACAATTCCAGCAATCAATCCCAATTCTTCAAAATCTAACCCGGGAACCCTTTGCAGCTCCATAGCTGCCAGTCTATCCTCCAGGTTTTTGTATTTGTCATCCGCTGGCGGGTATTGCTGCTCTGAGTAGTCTTCATCTTCCCCAACCTCTTGCTCTTCAGCCTCAGACTCGGAAGGTAGTGCAGCCCCTTTTCCTTTATCGGTCCCCTCATCAGATGCGGAGGGGAATTCAAGAACTCTCCTAGCTTCATTCTCAAATCTTCTTCCAAGTGTAGCTACCCAAACTCTTTTCTTCTTCTTTTTCCCTTTTTCTTGCTCTTTATTCCCCAGTAATGCTTTAAGATCCTCCTGACCCTTTGCCAAGGTCATAAGGAGTTGTTGAAACTGCGAGTTTTGTGCCTGCAGATCTTTGACCATTTGTTCGAGATCCATCTTACTGAAATAAACAGCAGAAAGATAAGGAAACCTGGTGTGGAGACCTGTTTATGCATATGATGAATGATATGTTTATTCATGCAATGCGTTCAAGGATTTAGAAATTCAAAGTTGTTGCAAACAAAAAGAACACACGTCATATTAATAAGAAGAAATTTGTCAGTACATAAATGCCCCATGGGCCAAATATTACAAAAACTTCTTAAGGTAAAAAGACGTTGCACATCCTCTTTGGTGCGATGTAAGTGTTGAGGGTCTCCTCCTCGTGAAGTCGGCGGGTAAGTTATAAAACCTTCTTCTCACTGGCGTAGAAGATGGCTTCAAAAGTATCCCTTTCTTCCTTGAGTTCTATCCAACTCTTCTTCATCTCCTCCCATGATGTTGGCATGTCAGGATGTAGGATGGTGTAGGGAACCTCTCCTTCCTTAACAGGCTCTTTGATCAAAGGGAGAATATGAGGGTAAGGCATCATAAGACTTTGGGCTCGGGTTCGTACCCACTTGAGGTAAGGCTCAAGAGGGATGGAGTTCTTATGCCCCAGTGTCTTTCTATCTACCTTGTTAGGCATCCTCCAAGCTCTGATGAATCTTTGGCGAAGTCCTTGCGCATCGTTGTCGAAGTCAAAAACTAGGTCAGGAATCAGCATGTCCTGAGGGTCGTCCCTCCGTGCATATCCAAATTGTCTCAAAGCTAGACAAGGGTTGTAGGTAATGCCTCATCTAATGCCAAGTAATGGAACATTAGGGAACTCACCACAACGATCGACGATGATGACATTTTCTCTGGACCGAGAACACCAATGTACATCAGAGTGCGTGAGGGTCATCAACCGTTGTGACCACCTTAAGCCTTGTTCATTCTTCAAAACAGATTGTGGAAGGTGAGAAATAAACCACCTTTCAAGGAGAGGAGTACAGCACATGAGAACACCTCTCTTTCTCATTGTTCGTGTGTAAAATGAGTGGAGGATGTCCCCAAGTAATGTAGGTATGGGATTCCTGGATAGGAAAATCTTGACAGCATTGACATCTATAAGTTGGTCAGGATTTGGGAACAAGACCAACCCATAAATGAGAAGTGCCACAATTTCTTCAAAGGCTTGTAGATCCAATGAATTCCAACACTCTTGTGCCTTCTCAAACAAGAATTTTGCCAAGAAGCCTTTGACACCACTTCTAGTTTCCCAATGCCCCTTGATGTCAGATGGTTGCAAGTGTAGTGCTTGAGCAACATCTTCAGGCTTTGGTTCTTTTTCCGTACCGTTGTAGGGTAGTTGATTAAGAATAGGAATTCTCAGGAGTTGAGAAAATTTCTCCAAAGTAGGCACCAATTGGTAGTCGGGGAATGTGAAACAGTGGTGAAGGGGGTCAAAGAACTGGAACAACACTTTCATCATGTCTTCTTCAATGCTGGTGTTGACTAGGATGAGCAGTCTACCATGTCTTTCACTGAAGAGAGATCTTTCTGGAATTCTGGATGTGAGCTCCTTGAGTTGAGGAGGGATTCTCACAAGGTTGACTTGGATAGTTTTCCTGCGAAGAATTTCCATGACCTACAAAACAAGAACAAAGATGAAGATCCAAACCCTTGAAATGGTTAGTGGATGCATATGATGCTTTATGATGTTTATGATGTATGCAAAAACACATGTACAAGCAATTCACACAAAACCCTAGTTCCAGGCTTGCATGAGGTTTCATAGGTAAGTACCCTCTTGAGTGTAGTTGGCTTAAAAACCTGTCCTATAAATAGTAACCGGGTTCTAAGGAGCTCAATATCATTGGATTGTTTTCCATGTTCATTGTTTTGGTTTAGCCACTTAACTAGCGACCAAAATATTCCAAGAAAACAACCCTCAATGAGTGTAGTATCGAGTATCTACCAACTTCGGTCTGCACCAAAGCCGGTCATCTCACTACCCCTAATAAAAGGCCAAGATGGTCAAGTAAGGTTCTAGGTCATTAGTGCTTAGTGACATCACTCAGCGGCCCCGTACTCTCCTTGATTGAACTCAAGGGTTACCGGTACTCACAAATATGTCGCACTAATATAGCTATTACTTCAACTGTGTCGGTATACCCCGCACAGTTTCCACAACGTATTGCTATCTATGAATGTTTCCCAAATCCGGGTGTAGGATTTCAAGCCCAAACAAGGAACCAAGAAGTAAAGCAATCAAAGCAATCAACGCAAGTATGTAAAGGTGATCTAAAACCCTAAGGTAACCCCACTTTTAATTTAGTCCCCAGCAGAGTCGCCAGTTCTGTGATACGGTGGGGAACTGACTTGAGTTTTTGCGTTTGTATTCACACTTGTTCGGTTTAGCAAGAGTCGCCACCGACTTTTTATTTTATCCTAAAGGAAAGGTTAAAAAGCACAGGAAAAACCTTTGAGATATTTTCGTGGGTTCGGGGGGTAGATTATGAAAAGGGAAGGTGCTAGCACCCTTTTCATCCATGGTTATCCATGGGCTCTTAGTTACTTGTTTTAGATCACTTGCCATGATTTTCAATTGCTTGAAATGGTGCTTTTGTGTGTGTGGTTTTGAAAATGTTTTGAAAAAGATGCCTTGTCTAGGCAACCGTTGTAACAATTCTTTACTCGAATGTTTTACAAAGGTGTTTGTCTTTTTGAAAAGATGCTTCAAGGTTTTGAAAGTTTGTTTTTGAAAGTTGTGTTTGTGGAGTGTATTTTGAAAAGTAGGCAAGTGTGTTTTGCAATTTTGACCAAGTAACTAAGAGTCATCTACCCCTAAATTAACTCAAAGATGTTTCTATGTTTTAACCCTTTTAACAGTATTGTTCCACCATTGTATTTGGTGGACAATCTTATGTTAGGATGTTAACGGGACGGGCGCGGGTCATCGTTTAGACCATGAATGCAATAGTGCCAAGTGTCTTTGGCAATTTTCCTTTAAGGGACTTGATCATTTTTTAGGCAACTTCGAAAGCGTCATCGAGAGACTATGATCATTTAATTTGTTTTTGTTTTGCCAAAGACACTCAACATGCAACATGGCCCATTTTTGAAGGCAACAAGCAGGATTACCTTAGGGGTGCAAGTGTGATTGGTGTATTGATTTTCATGCATTTATCTTGTGTTAGGTTATCTAGCGGTTGATTTTATTGGCATACAAACCCTAAGTCTAAACATGGTATAATTGAAAGTGACAAATTGCAGGAATTTAAAGTCCTAAACTATTACAAATAAGTATCCGGGGATGGGGGTACAAATATTTACAAATGGGGGATGAGACTTGTCGGAATAGTAGTGTCCAAATAATATTTACAACCAAATCGAATCTCATTCTCAATGTAAAGTATAGCAATGTATAAGAATCAAAGAGAAATAAAAGTATGTAAAATGCACATGATTATTTACAAATGATGCAAATATTAACCTAATATATTTATTAAGTATTTTATTCTTTTTGTATTTTTTGTTAATGTTATATATAAACAAAAGTTTTAAAGAAAAGAAAAAAAAATGTTTTAAGTTTAAGAAAATTAATGTTTATGCATTTTAGTTAATATTTTTATGTACAAGGTTTAAATTAAACAAAAATGCTAAACTTAATAAACCTAAGTTTTATGCCTTTTTAATTGTTCTAAAATAAAATTAAAAAAAACATTCTAAGAAAATTTTGTATATAAAAAAGGTTAATGTGTTATTTTTATTTACAAAACAAATTATGTTATATAAAAAGAAAATAAATAAATAAAAAGGAGTATTAGTTTATATAAAAAAAAAAGGAGTAAATGGGCTTAAGGGGAAAGCTGGGCCCAAACAAATAATCAGAATTAAAAGAAAAAAAAGGGGGGGGGGGGGCGCTAGTTTTCTGATGGGCTTAAGGCTTTTTTGTGGGCAGAAGCCCAACTACGCATTTACAGTTTTCTTTAGGGTTCCCTTTGTTTTTTTTCATTTTGGAATTAGGGTTACAATTTTGATGAGCGGCACCGTTTCTCTATCTTCTTCTTTGCTCTCTTCTTCGCTCGAACCATGGATTCTGACTTCCTCTCTTCGCCTCAGCTACCAGACGCCACCATCTCCGCTTCCCTCTCTCCATGGTCATGCAAGATGGTGATGGGAAAAGGTTTAATTTCTGTTTTATGCGTTTTTAGGTTTTCAAGTTTTACATGTTATTGATTTTGTTTTGACAAGTTCTGACCTTTATGTGTTGTTGTTCATGTGAGGTGTGTAAAAGGGAGAAGAAAATTTTACCTTTGGAGAGGAGACGGAGGAGGACGGGAGGCATCTTAGGCGGCCGGAGGCGTAGGGAGTATGATGCTGAGAGCTTGCTGGAAATCTGGTAACCTCGTATCTTGCTTTTGGTTTTATGATGAACACTTCTCTGAAAACCCTAGATTGTCCATTTCTAAGACTTCTTTTCCTCTTCTGCTTGCTCGCCTCTGAGTATGATGTTTTTCTGAATCTGAAATGCTTTTGCTTCCTTTGGTTGTTGACGATGACTTAAACCTGAAACATTGCTTTTCCTCTCCCTTTTGGCTTTGATTTTGTTCAATGATGATGATGATTCTGAGTATGTTTATGTTGTTCTGATGGTTGTATGCTTGTTTCACTTCTGATTTTTGGTTGGATATTTGTGGTTTAGCCTATGATGAATATATTCTGAGGCACTTTGTTGTTGTTGTTTGGATATTTTGAATGGCTTGCTTTGAACACATGGTATATGTTTTAGTTAAGGCTTGAAGTTACAGGCTTTTAGGCTTGTATCTGTAACAGGTTTTGAGGGTTTTGGCTTGGTTTTTGACTGGCTTGCTGTACTGGTTTCGACAGGCTTGCTTTAGTTTGTGTTTTCTGATACAGTTTTGTTTTAGGCTTGTGGGCTTGAGACAGTTTTGAGGCTTGTCTTGAATTTCTGGTTTGAATGTTGAGTTTTTTAACTTACAGGCTTATTGGCTTGTGTTGCTGTAAGTTGAAAGGCAGGAGTTTACAGTTTTGTGTGAACTCGTCCCCTCTGTTTGTAGGCAGGCTGTTTGTTTTTAACAAGTCTTTGAATTTGTTTCCTTTGCTTTTGGCTTCTCCTTCTGGTATTATGCAGGCAGGTCCCCTTGATACAGGCTTCAAGGCTTGTTTTTGAAGTAAGCTTTGGTTTGAATGCCAATGCTTGAGCAGGTTGCAAGGCTTGAGGTTTACAGTTTTTTGTGATATCTTTTCATGTGTGTATTCTTCCCCCCTCTGACAGTATTCTGATTTTGTTATATTTATCTTTAGACCTGCCTGGAAAACTGTAAGCCTGCTACTTTTCTCTCTTTTTCTCTCTCCACAGAAAGCACATATTTGCTTAGAATGTCTCCTTTTTTCTGAAAAGATTTTTGCTTGGAAAATGATGAATAAAAATGCCCCTTTTCACAAGCTTGCTTGCATTTGTCTTTCCTCTGCATACTTCCAAATTTTCTGCCTTGCTTTTGTGCTTGTTGACCTCTTTTGACAGTTTTGCTTAGTTGACATTGTTTTGTTGACAGCTTTGTATTCGTGACTCAGCTTGCCTCTTTGATAATTTGGTTTGCTTCTTTGGACAGTTTTGACAGTTTAGTTGGCATTTTGGACGTGGGCAACTTGCTTTTTAGTTTGAACTTTGTAGTTGTTTGGCATATGCAGTTTGTTTGAACTTGTTGACACTTTGTAATTTTGAATTTATGCAGCTTTGGGAATTTTGCAAAATAATTCATATGCTTGCAAATAAATTGCTTTCCTCTTTGTGAACCAAGAAGAGACATCTTCTTGCGATTTGCAGAGAGGACGAATAAACTGATTCCGGCCAAAATCTTTAATGATGAGTTTTAATTATCTGTCTGCCTTTTTTAATTAAATTCATCTGCATTTGACTTCTTCCTTTTCTTTTTGCAGGTAAAAATCAGTTGAGCAAAGGATGCAATTAGAAGATGAAGATTTCAAGACATTTAGGATATAGCTTTATTTCATTTTAATTATTTGTAATAATATTAATGTAAATAACTGTAAATGAATTTACAGTATTCAAATAATATCTGTAACAAACAATTCAAAATGAATAAACAAATCTTTTTTGTCAGATTTCTCTTTTAATTCCTCTTCAATTGTTTATTTAATTATTTATATTTCTTGAATTATAATAACTGGAAATTATCCAATAATTTTAACTTAGAAATGATGAATAATCAATAAACGTCTGGCGTTCCGAATAATCCAAAGCATTGCACAGTTAATCAAACTAACGTCCATATGCCTTTCCTTTTACTGATTAAACCAAATACTGCAAATTTTTAACCAGAAGCCTCAACTTCTAACCTAGAGGTTTAGGTTTTGAGAAACAAACTAAAATCAGGTGTCAAAGCAGTGTGACAGCCAATTAAGACATTGTGGATTCAAGTTCTTCTGAAAATACGTGTGCAAACCCTAATTCTCTATTTATGGCCAAAGAGGCGTCTGCCTGATCAAACCTTGAGCCCAAACTCAAACAAATTAACAAAAACCCTGATAATCTGTTTGACTGATTCAAAATCAATGAAAAACCCTAATTTTGTCTGACTGATGAGAAAAGTCTGTTTGACAGATTCTTAAACCAATCTGAAAAATCAGGAAAAGTCTGAAGCTGTGATTTCTTGTAAAAACGAGAGAGGGCAAATTTTGGGGTACAACAGTAAGGCTAACTATTTCTGGGATAACCTAGACTTCAAGGCATTCGAGGATATTTTGGCTCTTCTGATATACGGCTTGGTATTATTTCCGAACTCTGACTCCTTTGTTGATGTTAATGCGGTAAATATCTTCATCTCTCGGAATCCGGTACCCACTCTCTTGGGTGACATTTTTCATCAGCTCTATGCTCGTACTGCCTGAAAGTGGGGGACCTTGATGTGTTGTGTTCCATTATTGGCAAGGTGGTTTATTTCTCACCTTCCCAAGTCAGTGCTGAAGAACAAAGAAGGCATGGGCTGGGCTTATAGGGTTATGTCTCTCTCGCATAATGAAATTATCTGGACTCTCAAGGGTATGGACGAGGTAACTATCATTGATCGCTGTAGGAAGTACCCTAATGTTCCACTGATAGGAACCCATGGAGGAATTTCTTACCATTCGTGCTTAGCCTTACGTCAGTTTGGGCGTGCCAGAAGAGAAGGACCTCATGAAATGCTAATGCCTCATATCATCTTTGATTTTCAAGGGGATGGCGACGAGTAACATCGCAGATTCAAAAGGGCTTGGGATAGAGTTCACCAATCTGATCCACACGAGCTGGGCCCAAAGACTTCACTTCTGATGGAGCCATATCTCATATGGGTCTGTATCCGTGCCCAAAAGCTGGTATGCCATATGAAGCCGTCCGGCCTATCACTCTTGAAGTTGCTAATGAAGAAGGAGTTCTTCCAACCATCCTCCATCCTTATATGCCCACTTACATTGGGGCACTGAAAAGGTCTTGGATGCAGCTGAGGGAAGAACAGGATTCTTACCGAGAGAATTTCAATGAGCAAGAGCAGAAGATCCAGAAGTTGACTAGGCGGTTGGAGAACGAGCGGATTCTCAACGACTATGTCTGCACTGAGAAGAAGAGACCATGGGAGCGTTGATTGACCTTTGATGATTTCCTTTCCGGTTTTTATTTACTTTTCAGTATTTCCTTTCATGTAACGCCCTAAGGTCATCAGTTGAACAATTTGAATTCCAAAGTTTATTTAATAAAGTGTGTTTCCTTTCTGGTTTACAAATCTGAATCTCTTGACTGTCTTTGAAATCATGTCATACGTATTCCATCCCATGCACTCCATAACAGGTACCCGTTACAGGTCTCTTATCTTCTTCATTGTTTATTTCAGCACTCATCATGTTTGCTGAACCTTCAACTGAGCAAGCCATCAAGGCCCTCCAGGCCCATAATGCCCAATTTCAAGAGCTGTTCATGAATCTAGCTAAGGGTTAGCAAGATTTAAAACCCTGATTCTGAAGGAGAAAAAGAAGAAGAAGAAGAGGACAATCCTGTTTAACACAGGGCATAAGTTTGGAAACAGGCTTCAGAATGAAGTTGATTTGACCACCTCATCTGGAGGGAAAGATAGTCAGGAAGAAAGGAGGGCTCCTAGCCCTGTAGTCTCTGACAACGAGATGGACTTCGATGAAGAACAGTATCCTTCGGCTGAGGACAGATACAAGCAACTGGAAGACCGATTGAGTGCTATGGAAGTTCAGAAAGTGCCTGGTCTGGACTTTGGTGATCTAGGTCTGTCATCTGGGGTAGTGATTCCCCACAAGTTCAAGGCACCAACCTTTGCTAAGTATGACGAAGTTTCTTGTCCGAAGCTGCACCTCCGGTCATATGTAAGGAAGATTCAGCCTTACACCACTGATAAGAACTTATGGATCCATTTCTTTCAAGACAGTCTCTCAAGGACTCAGCTTGAGTGGTTTTATCAGTTAGACGGAGCCAACATCCGCAGTTGGGAGGATTTGGCTACTGCTTTCTACAGGCAGTACCAGTACAACTCCGACCTTGCTCCTACGTGTATCCAACTCTAGGGTATGTCAATGGGAACGGGTGAAGGATTCAAAGATTATGCTCAGAAGTGGAGGGACCTCGCCGGTAGAGTGCAACCACCCTTGGATGATCGGGAGCTTATGGACATGTTTCTGGGGACCCTGTCTGGTCCATTTTTTAACCATCTGATTGGAAGCTCTTCATCTGGGTTTACATAGCTTATTTTGACCGGTGAGAGGATTGAGGCTGGTATTAAGGCTGGTAAGATACAAAAGGGTTCCTCATCGAGCACCGAGAAGAAGCCATTTAAGAAAGAGTCCAATGTTGTCTACAGTTCGAGAAGACATAATAGACCTGAACACCGTCAAGCTGTTAATGCGGTTGTTATTTCAAAACTTACTGGTGCTCCTCAGCATAACAATCAACAGAAGAATGAGAGACCTTGAAGGCAATTCACCCGTCTCAGCATGACCTTATCTCAGATTCTGCCACAGTTGCTGAAGACTAATCTGGTGATTCTAGAGGAAGCCCCAAATAATCCAAATACAACATCACTGAGGTATAACCCTAATGCCCACTGTGCTTATCACTCTGATAGCCCGGGGCATAATACTGATGATTGCTGGACTTTGAAGAATAAGATACAAGACTTAATTGATGCGAAGGAGATTGAGTTTGGGGTGCCCAAGAGGCTTAATGTTGTGACTGCTCCTATGCCAAAACATGGAGTGAATGCTATAGATGAAGACTTGTTTGTGGTTTCTGTGAATGACGTTGTTACCCCTTTAATGACTGTAAATAAGAACCTTTTGCTAGCCGGTTTATTTCTGGGTTGTGATGAAGGTTGTCGTATGTGTTCTGTCCTGCCTACCGGTTGTCCTCTTTTGAAATCAGGTGTCCAACGCTTGATGAATAGTAAAGAAATTCTGTTTGAGAAGACCGCTGTTCCTGTAGTCCGTACTGAAGAAGTTTCCATTATTACCATTTTCGACAATTCTTCTAAGGCTCCCTCGAGGAAGCCTGTTAGAATTACGTCTTTCCGAAAATCGCATCTGTGATCATCACTGTCCCGGGGCCCATCCCCTATACCTTTGATAAAGCTGTCCCTTGGCATTACGGGGCCGATGTTTATTTTCATGGAGTTAAACAAGAGTTGGATGTTGATACTGACGTCAGCAATATTGTTGGGCCTGCTAAAGTCACCCTCAACGGAAGACTTTTCTCACCTGATATCTCTCCACCAACTGCCCGAAGACCTGTTATTATTACACCTGCCAGTGTACCTGCTACCATTCCTGTTCAAGTTCCTATTCTTACCCATGTCGCCGAGTCATCTGACACTCGGGGCAAGGGGATCACCACTGATGTGCCTGTCCAGACGGAGGCGCCGAAGACAATTATTGTTGAAGCTTCTAAGCAAGAGATGGAAGAGATTCTGAAAATTATTAAAAAGAGTGACTACAATGTAGTTGAACAGCTGGGGCAAACCCCGTCCAAGATTTCTATCTTGTCACTATTGTTGTGCTCATAAGCCCATGCCAAGGCTCTAATTACCTTCTTGAAAATTGCCCACGTGCCACAAGAGACATCAGCTGACCAGTTTACAGATTGCGTGGCCAATTTGACTGCTGATAATGGTTTGGGTTTCTCTGACGCCGACTTGACTGCTAAAGGGAAGAATCACAATGATGCCTTGCATGTCTCCATTGAATGCAGGGGCACTACTCTTGCACATGTATTGGTGGATACTGGTTCCTCATTGAACGTCTTGCCTAAGAAAGCTCTAGACCGGTTGGATTGTGAAGGGTTGGAGCTGAAGCCAAGCAACATTGTCGTCAGGGCCTTTGATGGGTCTAAAAGAATGGTACATGGAGAGGTTGATATCCCGATCAAGGTTGGTTCTCAGGTCTTCAATTCTACGTTCTATGTGATGGAAATTCGGCCATCTTATTCTTGTTTGCTAGGTCGTCCATGGATCCACAAAGCTGGGGCCATAACCTCGACGCTCCACCAGAAGCTGAAGTAACCGGTTAAAGGGAAGATTGTGACAGTGCAAGGAGAGGAAGAGTACATGGTTAGCCACCTCAACTCTTTCCGATATGTAGAGATGGATGGGGAGTTCATTGAGACCCCATTTCAGCATTTTGAAGAGGTTCCCCAAACACTGGCGTCAGCTGAGACTGTTGTTGAAGGTTCTCCTATGAAGATGGCTTCCCTCAAGGATGCCCGGGTTGTTATTGTGTAGATTGGGGCCGACTCCCTGATTTTACACAAAAGACTAACAAGTTTGGTTTGGGTTTCACTGCAGAAGCTCAAAGGGCTGTTCGGAATGCACGAATCGGAAGACCTCCCGTGTTCATCAGCAACTCGGGAGTGAATGCCATTGAAGATGGTGTGGAAGAGTATGAGTTCGACAGCTGGATCTATCCTACGACCGACAGTGGATCAAGCAACTGGACAGCAAAGGACTTCATCCCTATTACTTTTGTTACCCAGTAATGAAACTTTTTGTTTTGAATTTGTAACAGACAATGTTTTTAAACTCTATGGCCCGGTGCCTTACCCGGGGCACCGTGGTTTCATTTATGAGGGCTTTATGTGTGTCATTTTCATATATCATTAATAAAAGCATTGGACATTCTTGCATTTCAAAATTTGCGCTCCTTGTTTTTCTTTATTGTATATTGCAAAACAGCTATTTTACACACACTCATATATCATGATCCAAATCCACTCTGGATCTCACTGGTAACGACTCTGCTACTACCAGTTATGACTTCGAAAATATGATCAACTTAGCCGAAGACGAAGGTGAAGATGATTGCGAAGTGCCTGGTAAACTTGCAAGACTGCTACTTCAAGAAGAGAGGGCCATACTACCTCCAAGCTACCAATTCTGATGCCTCCAATTGCAGGAAGACCGTTGATCTCATACTTAAAAGTGCTGGATAATACAAAGAGGTGTGTTGGGGCAGCATGACGAGTCTGGCCAAAAAGAGCATTCTATTTATTGCTTTAGCAAAAAGTTTACCGACTGTGAGACCTAATACTCACTGCTCGAGAGAACTTGCTACGCTTTGGCATGGGCTGCTCGCCGGCTGAGACAGTGCATGCTGGCTCATACTACTCTTCTGATACCAAAGGATGTGGACGTCTTGATGGAACCTTGGCCTTTTGCAATGTGGGGCATTGATATGATCGACGAGATCAGACCTACAACGTCTAACGGGCATCGTTTCATCTTGGTAGCAATTGATTACTTTACGAAGTGGGTTGAAGCAGCTTCCTTTGCTACTGTAACCAAGAACGTCGTGGCACGGTTCATTCGGCACAATCTGATCTGTCAATACGGTGTACCAGAGAGGATCATTACGGACAATGGTACCAATCTCAACAACAAGATGATCACTGAGCTCTCCGAGCAGTTCAAGATACATCATTATAACTCTTCTCCCTACCGGCCGAAGATGAATGGGGATGTTGAAGCGGCTAATAAGAACATTAAGAAGATCGTGCAGAAGATGACAGTGACATACAAAGATTGGCACGAGATGTTACCATTTTCTCTTCATGGGTACCGTACCTCAGCGCGAACGTCAACAGGGGCAACACCCTATTCCTTGGTATATGGTATGGAGGCAGTCTTGCCCATTGAAGTTCAGATACCCTCTCTCCGAATCATGAAGGATGCAGGTTTAAGCGAAGATGACTGGATTCAGACCCGGCTTGATCAGCTAAACCTAATCGACAAAAAGAGACTTACTGCTATTTGTCATGGTCAGATGTACCAAAAATGGATGATCAAGGCATTTAACAAGAAATTCAGACGACAAGAGTATCAAGTTGGGGATCTGGTAATCAAGCTCATTATCTTACCTCAAGGTAATCCCAGGGGAAAATGGACCCCTACTTACGAAGGGCCATTTATGGTTAAGAACATTTTCTCAGGAGGAGCCATGATTCTAACCACCATGGATGGTGACGATCTTTCTCACCCCGTCAATGCAGACATAGTGAAAAGATACTACGCATAATCAAAGACCCGCTAGGTTGACCGGCCTAGGCAAAAATAAGGGCTTCCCGGTGAACCAAAAGGGTTCGGGCAAAAATAAGGGATGAAAATGAGAAAAATCTGTACACCCGGCAAGTCGAAAACCTGAAAAGGCGGCTTGGGCAAAAAAGGGTATCCCGGTGGACTGAAAACCCGAAAGGGAGGTCCAGGCAAAAGTTAGGGATCAAAGCGTAACACTATGTCTCATTGGATCACCTTACATCCAGACTTCGGTATCAACCATCAAGCTCGGAAGGCACTGATCAATCTGATTCATCTTCAACCAAGTAACAAAGTGATGAGATGCTCGAGGACATAAAGGCAATAGCAGAGTTGGAACCAAGTGGGATTATTCACATAGCTGTTTTGTTTTCTTTTAACAAATTGTGTAAAATTCTATTTGTTCGGCGGCGTTCTCTTACTAGGACGTCAGCCTCTTGTACAAAAACGCCTATTTACAGGCCAAACTTCAAAATCAATACAAATTCATTTTCAAAGAAATTTCAAACTGTTTTTTTTCCTTTATCTGTTTTGTTTTGCAAAGAACGTCCAATGTTCATTTTGATATATGCATTTGACATTAATTGCTGCTCATAAATATTTACATGCGAAACAAAAGATGAATTACTGGTAATATCATAAGCAGGGGCAATAAGAATTGTCTGAACTGTATAGTTACTTTGACCACCAGGAACCAAGGTAGATTCAGCTGAAGAATGTGGCCAAGATACCTTCACTCCCCGCAGAGTAAGACAATAATGGTAGCTCTCCCCAGCCGAGACTTACAACCATGAACGAATCAACAATACTCTCCCCAAGCAGAGTTGGACTACCATCAACACTAAAAAGGTCTTAATATTCCCCAGCAGAGTATAAGAATATTCCCCAGCAAGTATAAGAGTATCCCCGACAGTCTTAATATTCCTCAACGAAGTATAAGAATGTTCCCCGGCAGAATACAAGATACCCCAGTGGAGCCAACATTTCCCCAGCACGGTCTAAAAAAAGCTTCCCCAACAGAATTGAAGCATCATCCACAGTAGACTCTGGAATTTTATCCTCAACGGAGTACAAAAATAAATCTCCCCATCTAAGTTCAAAGGATCACTCCCAGCCAAGTTCAAAGGATCACTCCCAGCCAAGTTCAAAGTATTATCCCCGCAAAAGTCTAACAGGGTTATCCCCAGCCAGTTGCAACTGAAGGATCATCCCCATCGGAGTTCTTTCCTTTCACAAGCAGGAATTCAATCCTCAATAGATTCAATATCACCAGCAACGGTAATCCATCCCCATCGGAGTGTATCGTTGAAATCCCCAGCGGAGCTTATCAGCGGAATCCCCAGCGGAGTTTATCGTTAAAATCCTCAGCAGAGCATCTCTTCCCCACAGAGTAATTCCCCTCGGAGTAATCTCCTCATCAGTTTATTCCCCAATGAAGTTATCCTCTCCTACAGGTTTATCATCTTCATTCATTATCCCCAGCGGAAACGAAGAATCCAACTCTACTCTCCAGCAGCTCCGGGATTTATTTTTCCCCAGCTAAAACATCACATTTCCATACATCATGATATATGCATATACGCATCATACCATACAATCTCATTTATGTTGAGAACATCATTGCTTGATCCATATCATGCATTGCATATGACTGACCTTTACCTTTTAGGAAAGATGCAGTTAAATTCCCAGCTATGTCAAAAGAGACAAAACCTTCTCTGGTCCAGTTAAATCGATTCCTAAAGATTTTCCGGACGCTGATCCAGTTGAAGTTAATCCAGTCAAAGGAGACAAAATCAGTTAAATCGATTCCTAAAGATTTTTCTGAGGCCAACCCGTCAAAGGAGACAAAACCAGTTGAATCGATTCCTAAAGATTTTTCTGAGGCCACCAGTCAAAGGAGACAAAACCAGTTAAATCGATTCCTAAAGATTTTTTTGAGGCCAACCCGTCAAAGGAGACAAAACCAGTTAAATCGATTCCTAAAGATTTTTCTGAGGCCAACCCGTCAAAGGAGACAAAACCAGTTAAATTGATTCCTAAAGATTTTTTTGAGGCAAACTCGTCAAAGGAGACAAAACCAGTTAAATTGATTCCTAAAGATTTTTCTGAGGCCAACCCGTCAAAGGAGACAAGACCAGTTAAATCGATTCCTAAAGATTTTTCTGAGGCCAACCCGTCAAAGGAGATAAAACCAGTTAAATCGATTCCTAAAGATTTTTCTGAGGCCAACCCGTCAAAGGAGACAAAACCAGTTAAATCGATTCCTAAAGATTTTTCTGAGGCCAACCCGTCAAAGGAGATAAAACCAGTTAAATCGATTCCTAAAGATTTTTCTGAGGCCAACCCGTCAAAGGAGACAAAACCAGTTAAATTGATTCCTAAATATTTTTCTGAGGCCAACCCGTCAAAGGAGACAAAACCAGTTAAATCGATTCCTAAAGATTTTTATGAGGCCATTCAGTCAAAAGAGACAAGACCAGTTAAATCAATTCCTAAAGATTTTTCTGATACCCATCCAGTCAAAAGAGACAAAAACCCCTCTGGTCCAGTTAAATCGATTCCTAAAGATTTTTCTGATACCGATCCAGTCAAAGTCAATCCAAGACCTCCTCTGGTTCAGTCAGATTACCGATAAGATCTCCCTGATTCGTATTCCAGTCGAAGTTCAGACCACCTATCAACAATCTCCAAATGGCATCTGTAAGCCCATTCCCGACATCACAATGCTGATACCACTTCATGCGAGTGCAAATTTATGGGCACTCTAGTGTTCAATCATCTTCCACCTTCGGATCACGAAAGGCACGAAAGCCAATCTACATCCTCAGGTTTAAGAAGATTGAACAGGGGAAATTGTTGTACCCCAAAATTTTCCCTCCCATATTTCTCAATACATTTCAAGAATAATCTCCAAGTGGCTCAAGTTTGCTTAAGAGTTAGACAGTCAAATCATCTCCTAAGGCAATCAATCTCAAATTAGGGTTTTGTGTTGCATCAAGGTCCTTACATCCAAATGACCTAAAGTTCTCCCCAATGTCCTAATATGTTCTCATGTTCATCCATGTCAAATTTCAATCCTTGCAGAGGAATTTTGGTCAGTCAATTGCTCAAGAAGCCCAAAAATCGACTATGCTAGTGCAAAAGTCAACTGTGACCTGCAAATAATCAAACCTCAAGATTTTTTGTCAACATTCTCATTTTGAAGGATAATTCATCATTTGATCAAGGTTTGATCATGATTCATCAAGGATTGCTCAAAATTCATCAAGATTCAAAAGTTGCTAAATTAGGGTTTTGTAGGAAAAGTCAACTCAACTTTGACCAAGCATAACTTTCTCATACTTTATGAGAAATGACCCATCCAAAGCTCATTTTGAATAGGATGCAATTTCCTACAATCCATCATCATACCCCAAGATCAAGAAATTCACTCACAAAAAGTTACAAATTTGGACATTATAGATCATTTTTGAAAGTCAACAAAAACACCTTTTTTGCCAAAGCTTATAACTTGAGCATGGAATATCAAAATAAGATGAAACCAAAAGGGTTGGTTAGAGGACATATCAAGGTTTCTAAAAAGTCCAATAACACTTCCAAAAGTTCAAAATTGAAGAATTATGCATTGTTGAAGTTGGGCATTTTTCCAAAATTGCCAAAAGTCAACTATCCTCAAAACTTCAAATTTTGACAAAAGGGCCCACTTTTTTCCACTTGATTTGATCTTGTCACACTACACACGTGTCCTATCTTCAGTTTTGTGTCCAATTATTAATTTTTCCATTTTTATTTGATTTTTATTGAATTAATTCATTTTTAATCAATTTAAATCCAAATAAAATCCAAATCTTAATCAATTGGAATCTTTTTGATTGATACAGGTCTTTAATATCATTATGGACATTATCAAATTCAAATCAAGGCATATCATGCACAAAATATTGGATTTGGGACATTTTTGGAAGCTTTGTAATGGAGGATCATATCATATCTTCAATCATCAATTCACAAAGATTAAAAGCTCAAACTTTGACCTAATGCATTGCTGGATACATATACAAACCAAAGGCACAAGATTTGAGACCTAGAGGCTACATAATCACCAATACCAAACTTGAAAAAAAACTCAAAAAAGCTTGGAACTGAAATCTTGGTTAGAGGCAAATTCAAAGAAAAAAACTCAACGCTGTCTTCTTGCTAGACGTCCACTGAGTCTAAAGCAATCAAAATCAGGCCATCACTCCTTCTAAAACGCGCTATAAGTATCCTTGAACATCGCCCTGTACATGAAAATGCATCCTCTTATTCTTGCATCTTTTTGCTAAAATCTTTGCACAATCATGCTAATCGGTCAGTTTAGAAACTTTCTGCAATATTTGATTTTGTTTTCATAGCCTATAGCGCCATACCCGAACCTAGGGTTTTGGAGACTTGTATTTGGGCGTTTGTTTTACATGAAAAATCAGGACCAATAATGGACATGGACGGGTTCAGGAGGTGAAGACGAACAGGGCTGTGGTCTTGGAATTAATTTCCATGGCCTGGAATTTGTTTTAGGACGAACCTAGGGATTTAGTTGCGGATAAAAATCCGCAGGTAAATAACCAGGTTTTAATGAAGAAGACGACCACGTGCCTCCTCCTCATTGGATCGTTCATAATTTCGCGCTTATTTTTATAATTTCTGGCATTTGTTTTGTTTGCTAATATATTAATTCTTACCTAATCCATTAACAATTAAATACATTGGCTCAGTTGGTAGAGGCGCTAGTGCAAAGTCCAATGGGACCTGGGTTCGAATACCAGGTCCCCAACATATTTCTTGTTATTTTCTTGCAGATGATCCAGCGTCTCTCATGCCTTGTAGTGCATCATACTCCCTCAGATCTCAAGCGCCAGATGGCCTCCAGGCCAAATCTGATGGCCCAGATGGGAGATCCATCATACACCCAAGTCAGCGCATGTGTGGAGAGTCTGGAAAGTCAACGAGGCTTGCTCACAAATGGGCCTCTGAATTGCTGATTCTCACTCCCTTTCCAGACCCAACACCCCCTTTAGTATTTCTTTTCTTATTTTTTTTTATCTTATTTTATTTATTTGTTTTACTAATTATTTTTATTGTTTAATTGACCAATTAAATTATTTTCCTCATAAAAATAAAAAACACAAAAATATACTTTATTTATTAAAATTAAACTCATCACTTTTATTTTTGTAAATAAATTAATTCAATTAACTTAGTTTTAATTAGGTATAATTTTTAACATCTTTTGCAAATAATTAAAATTAATGTAGAAAAATTAGGTTTTTACTAACTTTTAATCAATTTATTTTATTTCTTTAAATACTCAAAAATCCAAAAATATTTTCATTAATTAATTAATTTAATTTTTAACTTAGATTTAATTTCTTTTAATTCAAAAAATAGCAAAAAAATGTGTTCTTTCAAAAAGGGTCAAAACCCTAAAAAATGCGCCGTTTTAATTTTCTCGCACGCGATCCATATTTTCATATTATTGTACTTGCTTCCGGAATGTAATAGCTTTAAATAGGACTTTAATTATTTTATCGCTTTCTTTTATTTTCCGCAATTTAATTTCAAGAGTTGTTTTTTGGCGATGTAAATACCCGACGCCTTTTAATAGTTTTATATTTAATTTCCGCAACTATACACTGTTAGATGTTTGAATAATAGGAAATGCATGACAAGATCAAATGTATGGACTTAAAATCAACATAGCTCACCCATGACATGTACAAAGATAAAATTAACTGAAATAACACACTCGCACATGCGCACTCTTAGGGTACACCTCACTTGGTTGCCTTCGAACATGGTCATTGATTATAGGAAGTTTTAGAGGTCGCCCTCTTGTCCAAAGATCATAAGTTGCCTCGAAACGGTTGCCTCGGAAAAATGATCTAAGACATTAGGGTTATCGCTAAGGCGTCCTAACATTGCTTTAGTGACCGCACATCCCTTAATCGAATTGACCCTTAAACTCTAACGACGGTGCTACCTACTTCTCAATAGTGGGATAGCATTGTCTAAAGGACATTTGTACAGATTGATTCCTTTTTCGAGTAGGTAGATGGTTCTTAAGTACTTGCTCCTTTTAAAACAAAACAAAACTTTTCGCACTTACACTCCTTTCAAACAAAAACTTCTTTCAAACCCACAAACACAAAGAAAAGAAAATTTTGAAAACACTTTGAGCAAGTACCTAAGAGCCCGTGGATAACCACAGATAGAAAGGGTGCTAACACCTTCCCTTTCTATAATATACCCCCCGAACCCGAGAAACATCTCGAAAAAGGAATTTTTCTGTGCTTTTTTCCTTTCCTTGTTGGATAAAATAAAAGACGGTGGCGACTCTTGCTTACCGCAACATTTTGCAAAAACAAACGCAAAACACGAACCAGCATTCCAAAACAGTTAGTTCTTTCCCACCGTGTCACAGCATGATAAGAATGTATGACTAAGTTTAAACAGTTAGATCACCCTAAATGTGCAAAGATAAATAAACTAAAACTGAATCACTCGCACATGCGCACTCCTAGGGTACACTCCCACTTGGTTGCCTTCGTTAAAATAGTCATTGAGTATAGGTTGTTTTAGAGGTCGTCCTCTTGTCTAAAAGATCAAAGTTGCCTCAGAAAGGTTGCCTCGGATATCGTTGCCTCGGATAAATGATCTAAGACATTAGGGTTACCACTAAGACGTCCTAACATTGCTTTAATGACCATACGTCCCTTTCGAATTGACCCTCAAAACTCCAATGACGGTGCTACCTACTCACTAATAGTGGGATAGCATTGTCTAAAGGAAACAAACATAGAAAGATTCCTTTTTCGAGTAGGTAGATTAGTTCTTAAGTACTTGCTCAAACAAAACAACCTTTTTTTTCATACTTACACTTTTACGAACAAGTTTTAAAAAAAAACACTTCATTACACTCTTGAAGACAGAAGCAAGAGTTAAATCGAAGTTAAAACAAAAACTTTTCAAAACCCACAAACACAAAGAAAACAAATTTTGAAAATGATGAGCAAGTACCTAAGAGCCTGTATATAACTACGGATAGAAAGGGTGCTAATACCTTCCCTTTCTATAATCTACCGCGTACTCAGAAATATCTCTAAAAAGGAATTTTTCTGTGCTTTTTTTCCTTTCCTTGTTGGATAAAATAAAAGTCGGTGGCGACTCTTGCTTACCGCGACATTTTACAAACACAAACGCAAAATGCAAACCAGCATTTCAAAACAGTCTCGGTTTTGGCCACCGTATCACACTTGGCATTCTGGAGTGATGGACTTCTTGGACTTAGGATTAAAAGTTGTGACCTACCTTGAGCCTTTATGACCTTGATTGTTATTTTGTCTGGAGTTCTTAGGGCTTACCCCAAGACATTGGGTGGTTTGTTTGTTTTGTGTGCAGGCTATTGTGATTACATGCTTAATATGTGATCTGGAATTCACCTGCATATAGTTGTTACTCTGCCCAAATTTTGTGAAGACTTAATGCAATTGGAGCTTGGTTTTCTTAAGAGGTTTATCATCTTAGCTTGTTTGGTTTCAAATTCAAAGGATGGGAATTCTATGTTGACTCATTGTGTCAAATGTTGGCTTCTTATTGGTTAGATGGTTCTTTTCTCCTAGATTTTACCTTATACTTTAGGATAGTCTCTTCATCTCCTCCCATCTTTAATTTCAAAAAAAAAAATCTTCTCCCTCCTTTTTAAAAATCTTCTTGTTTTAAAACTTGAACCACATTCATAATAAACTTGGACTTATGTCCATGTATTTTCAAAAATTATTTCTTAATCAAATTTTAATCAACTTAACAATACCTTGACATTTTTGTGAGAAGACTAAAAGTTAATAAATCTCAGTCAAACTATTTTTCCATTTTGGCTTTTATATTTAAAAAACTTTTCTCAAAAGATTGGACTCTTGTCAATCCTTGTAGTGATAAAAACAACTATACTTCTACAATATATAGTGAAGTGAGATATTTTCCACTTGGGTGTTGAGTGAGGCATTGTTGATTTTAAAATCCAAGCCATATCCTCCACTTTGAGATGACGCAAATTCTCCTTTCTCATAATTGTGGATAGTAACTATGTTTTCCACACGGACAATGACAATGATGTCTTGTCTCTTAAAATTAACCAACACATTTGTGTTTTAAATTTTTTAAAGAGAAACTATGTGTACCCTAATCTCCTATTGCATGGAAGGTGGTACGTAGGAACTAAAGATTCGCAACCGCGGCGGGTGCAAAAATCATAAAAAATATACTTCTTTTCTCACCACCACAATCTATTTTCATACAACGTTTTATAGCCAAAACATACAGATTTTACAAAGAGGTTCATGCGGAGTACCGTAGATGTTTAGGGTGCTAATATCTTCCCTTTGCATAACCAACCCCCTTACCTAGAATAATTCCCCCTATTTTTGGTTATTCTCTCTTTTCCCATTACTTTGGAAACAATAAAGCGTGGTGGCGATTTTGATTTTAATTTGTGTGAGTCAAGTCAATCCAATGGTTTAGTCTCAATATTTCTACCGCTACACACCGCACCAATTTGTTGTGAAAAAAAAATGCTGAAATCACAAAGCATAATAGGTTTCTTTCGGCAAGAAACCCACAAGGATAAGAAAAAGTAGGCGAGCAATAAGAACAACAAGGATTGGTTATTAACTGTTATTCTTTAGTTTCTCTTTAAAACAATATTACAAGTACACAAGAATAACAAATAACCCTCTCACCTTAAATTAGGCTTTGCAGTATGCAATAATGAGAGAGTAGTATGTTATTTATAATAAATCTAACATACTAAACTAATGGGATTTTCTCAAATACTCGTTACAAGCTAACTTAGGGTATAAGTTAACTTAAACAATTGGACATAACAAACAGACCTAATTCGAAATACTAACAACCCTAGAATTTTGACACCCACATACTAGAACACACTTCGACTATAGTATGTAGGTCTTCGGCACTAGCAAGTGAACATACTTCAATGTCATGCATAAATCTTATCGAACCAGAAGCTACTCTTCGACCCAATGGAGTTCGATCCAATATCTCACAAATTTTTTGATGTGTGGTTTATGTTCCAATTTCTCTACCACATTGTACCAAGATAGATCCTCAAAGGAGGATGGAAATATATGTTGGATATGATTCTCCGTCTATTATAGCTCCAAAAGAGGGTATAGAAAACTTTAAAGAATCTTTAGACATAATAAACATTTTAGCTCCAGAAGAGGCTGACCAGGTACCTGAAATTCATGAAAATAAAGAGATCTCGATAAATTATGCCTATAATGGAATACAATGGAACGGGCAAGAAGTTGACATTGATGATATTTTGCATACAATATAGCGTTAAATATGATAAATGAAAAAAGGATCATGAACCAATATCTATTAAAAATTGTAGACAAAGTAAGGATTATCCAAAATGGATAGATGCAATTTAAGTAGAATTAAATTCACTTTGCAATAGATAAGTTACTAGACATGTAGTTCGAACACCTCAAAAGTGTGAATCCAGTTGGATACCGATGAATTTTCGTGTGAAAATGAAATGAAAATAATGAAATTGCGAGATAAAAGCCCAACTAATAGCTCAAAGATTTTCGCAAATACCTCAAATTGATTTTAATGAGACATATTCACACGCAGTTGATGCAAGTACTTTTCGATATTTAATAAATCTTGTAGCACATGAAAGGCTTAATTTTCACATGATGGATGTTGTAACAACTTATTTGTATAGCTCACTAGAAAGTGAAATTTTCTTGAAACTCCCTGAAGAGTTCAATATAGTAGATCACATAGTTTTGGATTTGGAGAAAGCTACTCCATCAAATTGAACAATTCTATCTATGAACTGAAACAATCTGGACGCATGTACTATTATCGTCTCAGTGAATATTTGTTAAGGGAGAGATATATAAATAATTTCATTTTTCCTTGCATTTGTATAAAAAGATCTAAAAAAGAATTTGCTATAATAGGTGTCTATGAGGATGACATAAATATTATTGAAACTTTTGAAGAGCTTCTAAAAGGTACAATTGTTTAAAGAAATTGTTTTAGATGAAGGACTTGGGAAAGAGAAAGTCCTTACTAAGTGAATATTTGGACAATAGAAATTTGTACACCAATAAATTTATATAGAAAAAGTGATAATGTATTTTCATATGGGCAAATCTCAATTTTTGTCTACCCTGATGATGTTGGATCATTGGATTTGGATAAGATTCTTTTAGACCTTGAGAAGAAGATGAAGAACTAGTTGATCCAGAAGTATCATATTTCAGTGTAATTCAAGCACTGCCATATCCTGCTAAGTATACACGCTATGATATATCAAATTTTGTTAATCTATTTGTAAGATATAGTTCTTCACCTACACAAAGACGTTGAAACAAAGTCAGGCAAATACTTTGTTATCATAGAGTTGCAAGTTACTTATCAGATCTTTATAATGGTATATCACAAATATGTCACTTGTTTACTTGTGGAGGTACAATCGTTTTATGGAGATCTATGAAATAACTCATAGCAACAAATTCATCAAATCACGCACTACATGAAGTCACTTCCAAAAAGAACTTTTAAGCAACGACTTTAAAGAATATTGTCTCACATATAAATGCATGCATGAGGGAGAGAAATAAATATGTTATACACTCTTTTCCCTTCATCATAATTTTGTCTCACTAGATTTTTCTTGTTAGGTTTTTAACGGGACAATTTACATTCAAATGATATTGTACTCTCTCATTTTCTAAAATAATTTTCACTTGATTTTTTTCTAATATGATTTTAACGAGACATATCCTCAATGGACATCTAAGAAAAAGTGTTATAAATAATATTAAATAGATATTGATGCTTATTTTTCTTTGTTTTCTATATTCCTTAATTCTTATGAATTAATTTGCTAACTGTATTTCTTAAGATAATGATTACTATTGATCATGTTATATAAATATAGTTTATTTACAATATTAAATAAATTTAAAAATAATAATACAAAATTACTTTTTCTCCTCTCTTTCTCTCTCGTTCATCATAACAATTAACTATTTTTATAATAAATCAATCCATGCAGAATTTTATTATAACCTCTTATAGAATATCCACAAATAAATGGTGGAAGTGATCTTCTTAAATTAATCAATTATAAAGTCGAATATTAAGCTTTACAAAAATAGTTTCCTCTTTTGTTTGTTTATAGGAATGGTAGGTGTAGTAATGCTCATACCATTAGTTGGTCATATTGAAAAAGATAAAAATATGTTTCCACAAAAAAAGTTCATTAAATAATTGTTTATAAGCTAGTTGTATTCTAAAAAAAGATATTGTCAATACTATTTTTGTTAATGCAATGTGTACAATTTTCTAATTAAAGACTAATTCTCAATTTTGATTAATTCTAATTCCAATTGTCACACCAATCATTATCAGCAATTAGACAACAAATCCCCTTCGAAGTTTTGAGATGTGGCCATTTGGCTAATAAAGCCTCAAAATCTCAAAGCCACTAAAATTTGCAATGCCGACATGAATAAGTGCTTAAAGTCATTATGGATTAAATATGGTAGTATTTTTTATTGTCATTCAAAAAAATTATGTATGAATAATTTATTTTTACTATATATATTTTTAAAATTTAATATTATATTAATTATTGATTTGTTGAAATACTCTTAACTATTTATTATAGAAAACTAAATAAAATAAAATAATTAAAAAATAAATAATAATAATAATAATAATAATAATAATAATAATAATAATAATAATAATAATAATAATAATAATAATAATAATAATAATAATAAAAGTAAAAATTTAACAATTATTTTAGTAAAAATATATACTAATAATAATAAAAATAATAAAAAACAATCATTAAACCAAAAATAGATGGAGTACATGCTAAGCTATTCAATCTAGGGGCCTACTTGGGGGCCGGAGACTTTTCTTTCAATCACAACACGATAAAATGTTCTTGTCCTTATGTTCTTCTCTAAGTTGATATTTTGTGGCACTTTGAGAATGTGAGTGGCCTCAATTTATGATTAGTTTAATAATTAAAACTTTACTTTTAAAATGTGGATAAGTTTATATGACACTATTACTAGAAGATATGGGCATCAGCAAGAATAAATCAATTCGTATTTCAGATCATTTGATAAGATTTGATTATTACTTATATATAATTATTATATAAAATTATTAATAACAATAATATTCAAAAATAAATATGTAATAAATTATTAATACGATAAATCAAATATGTTTAATAACTATCAATATTTATAAATATTATTAATAATAAAATATTTATAAATGTTTGATTGATTAAAATAAATAAAAAAATATATTATGGTGATAGTGATCCGTGAAAATAGTGAGTTTCAGTGATAAAATTTAACGAAAATGATAAAATTTACATATTTATTTAATACATTATAATATATATATATATATATATATATATATATATATATATATATATATATATATATATATATATATATATATATATATATATATATATATATATATATATATTTAAAATAAATTATAAAATTATAAAATTAAAGTAATTATATAAATTTAATTATATTACACAACTATATAGATACGCAGTTAAAGTAACTTGTGCTTTTTGTAGGGCTTGACAAGGTCGGATTGAATTAAATTCGAATTTAAAAATCCAATTCGGCCTAAACCGCAAGTCTATAATGAACATTCAATTTCGACCATTTAAGTTTTCAGTTTCGTTGGTTTACGGTTTTTCGGATTTAACGGTTGTCAGTTCGGTTTACTCGATAATCTATTTAAAAAGCTGTGATTAAAAATTAAAAACTAAATGTTTTTTAAAACATAAGGTACTGATGTTTCATTAGAGTTTTTAAAGATAGATCCGGAAAATATTTTGGAATTATCGCAAAAAAATTTCACTGTTACAAAATTGCAAGGAGATTTGGAAAAAAATCTGGAAATTTTTACATTATCTATTTTGCAAAGATTTGAGAAATGTTTTGTCAAATAAATTGGGTAAACAACAAATCAAACACAGTAAGTTTGAGGTGAGGTAAAGAAGAGAATATGTAAACTAAATATAGTGACGGTGTTCTTTGAAATAGTGGATATTAAATCGGCATTCATGGGTACAAAGAATCTCAGAATCATCATGTTCTATTTGAAATAAGGAAGAAGGATAAATGGGGGAGAAAATAAAGTAACGGATGAAAGATATTTGAAACAGAGAAGAAGAATAAACTGTGGAGAAGATGAAGTAAATAATGAAGGGTACCAGACGGCTAGGATTTTTAATTTATATACTGTTTAAATATAGTACATAAAGAGTATGTTTAATGAGTTTTATAAAAAGTTCAAACTAATTCATATATTATAGCGATCGGTTTCAGTTAATTTTGAGTTAGATTATCTCAATTAAACCAGACCGATATAAACTATTAGAAACCGATTTAAATCAACATGTTAATCCAACACCTATTTTAAAACCGACCGCATATAAACAGTTATGATGCGGTCGGACAGATATTCACGGTTTTATCAAAAGCTGTCCACCCCTAATTTTTTTTTACTTTGAACACAAAAACCAAAGCAAATATTATAATGTATAGAAACCAACTTAGTAGAAGTGATAAGAATTTGAAAAGAAATTTCAATTAATATGATAATGTGACAAGTGGAAAGCATGAGATAATTGATATGAAAATAGGAAGAGTATCGTGAAACACATTCACTTTGAAATCAAACATGGAAACACAAATTTTAGAATTCATTGAAATAAAATACTTTGAAATGTACCTCATTGGCAATTATTTAGTAACACGTGCTATTGCTTTCTAATTATTCATCATGTGCTATTAATTAGAAAATTGTATGGCAGGACATTGACAACATAGTATCAAGTGGTATAAGATCCCCATTTGTCATTTTTCTACAACATGTTAAAGTCACAATTTTTGATTGGATAATACTTTGAAATCAAACATTGAAACACAAATTTTATAGTTCAAACATTGATACAAAATACTTATAAATGTACCTTATAAGCATAGACAAATAATTGATAGTTTGGAATGGTATAATAATGTATTATACAACAAACTGGTTTGGTAAACTAATAGAGGTGGTTTGTGGTACAGATAATGAGTTTGGAAACTGTCAAAAAAACATTATAATACATATAATATAAGGATAGATACATATTGTCATAGGCTTCATGAAAGTGGTACATATTGTTATGGTATCAGCCCTTAAAATATGAGTTTTATCTCATGCTTTCATTGTTATGGTATCAGCCCTTTTTATGGTACCTGCACTCTTGCATTTTCATTGAACAAAATAAAGTACTTCATGTATAATGTTTAAAGTAGCAGTCAAGTTGTTTTGTTGTGTTATATGAAAAAAAATTATATCCCCATTGAAACTGCTAAAAATGATATCATGCAGTGTAACAGTCCATCAAACAACATATGAAATGGTGAAACTTTTAGATTTTGTTATATAATATAGAAGAGAAACCTCCAGAATCATGAACTACAAATTGAAATCCCTGGCAAATTTTAAAGAATTATTGTTCAAGAAACATCAGTATTTTAAAGAATTATTATTCAAGTGACATCAAGAATCATCATATATTGTTCAAGTAACCTTCAGAATTATTGTTCAATATTATGACTCTTGAAATAATCACAAGACAACATTGTCTCATTGATGGAAACTGACATTTCGCCTAATTTACCGGAAATGAAAAATCCACGCCACTCAAAAAAGGAACATTGAAAGTCGTAGGGACTAACGGAAGAACAACTTCAGAAAAAGAAGTTGAAGTAGTAATTTCCTTAGGAAAAACATAACACAAGGTAGATTGAAATCAATGCCTCAAAAACCATTCAGTAATGAATACATATAGTCATAATCACACTCTAGATCTCAAAATGAAAAAGATCGGCTTACAATTGAATGGATAAATGAATAGATCTAAAAATAACCTGATCACACTCTAGATCTAAAAATAAATTCTCAACAAAGAAATCACAAGCCGGCAGTTCAAAGAAATCTTACATTCACTTATGTAACACCAGGGAAGAAGACATTGAAACAGAAAACACGCAAAAAGGGATAAATTGCTAAAAAATTACTGATTTCATTAGACATTCACTACTTTCTTTTATAATATCTTCATATGAAAAACTACTAACAATTATGGTGTGAAAAACTATTAACAATTATCAGGACAGAATAACAGTTGCAATATGGTGTGAAAAACTACTAAACAAATCCATGATGAGAATACCTATAACTTGAAACTTACGGGAAAAAATTGATTAGTGATAAAAATCCACCCATAATTTGAAAAGAAATGGCAATATGATTCATTGAAAAAAAATGAGAATGGAAATGGCCGCACTATTTTTTGTGTACTATAACAATATGCAATATAGTGCCTAAAATATCGTAACAAAATCCAGGAGATAAACGTTCAATTTTCAACTGATTTTTTGTGTCATATACATATAACAATTCAATAAATGTAACTATATGTTTTAGTTACACATTGGCATTAACTTGACAACACATGCTTATGGTCAAGTTACTGGATATATCATTCCTCAGGGTTCTTAAGGGGTCAGTGCTATTTAACTCCTTTGTGGTTAAATTGTCTTTAAACCTCCTCAGGGTTCTTTAATAGTAGTGTAATTGAAAATCTTAATGCCTCATTGATTTTTAACTTTTGATGTATATACATAAATACTCCGTGTAGTAGCATAATTACCTAACAACATCTTCCTTGAGAACCTTTGTTGGCTGCTGGTCAAGAAGCAGGAATAGTTCTCCCCCAGGATAGTAATCAGTTATCAAACAAACATGCGTTTTGGTCTGCAAATCATTCAAGTTTCAAATATTTGAGAAATTCAATATATAAAGGCTTTAATGTAGGTGAAAAAAGAGGAGATAATCCTTGAAACCATTTTCCATAAATTATAGAGTAACTTATTTGAAAGTAATATTTGAATTTCAAACCTGAAAGAAAGCATATAATGCAGGAAGAAAAGGGTGGTTCAACATGTCAAGGATTTCTGTCTTAGGCAAAGCTCTATGCACCTGTGGATAGTATAAAAGGCCATCTTATTAAGACAAGTGGTAAAGGCTTCTATAACTTGATTTACACATATCGGAATAGTACGTTCTATATGATTAGAAATCATGAACATACATGCTTCATTTAATAATGGTTTCTTCTTTTTTTTTGAATAAATTAATAATGGTTTCTTAAACATTTTTTTATGCTTCATCATATACATAATGCAATATGTTTTAAAAGTTGGATCAGTAAATTTTGATAATCAAACTCATAACTTTATTGCGATTGAGCATAACACCCTTATCCATAGCCTTCATAGCAAAGAAATGATCAGTTCCCTCTAGCTCCACCAGATGCACACTGCATGGCAATAATATCGGTCCCCGAAGGAGTATGAAAATTAAATAGATTAGGACGCTTACAGAGTAATCATAAAATGCAGTATGGAACATAATTATAAACATCGTCTTCTTACCAGTAGAATCATCATTACAGTATATACACTAAAGAATTGCAGATGAGGACGTCAACACGGCAGAGCGACTCACAAATCACCACAACACAAACTACACAATGGTCAGTACTCAATTATACCGAGTGAATCAGTTCAAAAAAATGAGAAACTATGATTTATCAGAAGAAACTATTCTTGGATGTTATGAGCATAAATGAATAAATAAGCAATTATTCTATGGTTCTGTTTGGATAAGAAACTTAATTTGAAGCTTTTAGCATAAGAACTTAAGAATAAGTTATTTCTAAAACACAGAGAATGTTAATTTTGGAATAAACTCATAGTATTATTCTAAAATTAATATGGTATTAGAGCTACATTGACTATAAGATAATACAGAAGAGAGAGGGTAGTTAGAGGAACCTGAGTCAGATGGTGGCAGCATGGGGGATAGCAAATTGCAGTGATAATCAAATAGATAAGCTGGAGGTTTAATATTTCGATTGGATTTTCTGGTTGGCACAGGAGGGGAGGGGCAAGGGGAGTTGTTAGTGTCATTTGAGAAAGAAGAGAGGTTAGTGGGAGAATCTGACTGGGGGAGAGAGGTAGGAGAGGGAGGTTCATTTGATGGTGGAGGTGAGATGGGTGGATTGTTGGTGAAAATATCAGGTGAGTCAAGGGAAGGAGGGTCAGGAGTAGGAATTATAGGATTAGGTGCAGGTGGGATGGATGCAAAAGGGAACACAGTTTCATAAAAGAATACATTCCTTGAAATGTAAAATTCATGTGTGATAGGATCATAGAGAAGGTAGCCTTTTGTGCCTTCCCTGTAGCCAAGAAAAATAGATTTCCTTGCTCTTGGTTCGAATTTAGTGCGATGGTTAAGCAAGGTCGAAGAATAGGCAAGACAACCAAAGACTCTCATATGGTTAAGGCTGGGAGGAGTAGAATGGAGTTTTTGGTAGGGAGAGTGGTTGTTTAAAAGAGGAGTGAGAAGACGGTTTATAATATGAATGACTTGTTGTATGGAAAGGTGCCAAAGGTTGTGAGGGAGGTGAGAGTGGAAAGAGAGGGCACGGGCAACATTCAAAATGTGCTGATGTTTTCTTTCCACGATTCCGTTCTGTTGAGGCGTTTCCACACAAGACCTTTGATGAATAATTCTTTTAGAAAGGTAGAAAGTGGTCATGAGAAACTCAGGACCATTATCACTACGAATGCACTTGAGTTTCTTGTTGAATTGAGTTTCGATAAAGGATATGAAGTGAATTAAATGGTTTCTGGTTTCACTTTTGTTGGCCATAAAAATTGTCCAAGTAAACCTGCTGTAATCGTCTACGAGGGTTAAAAAATACTTGTGGCCACATATGGAAGGTGTGGAAAGAGGGCCCCAAATATCGACATGAAGTAAATCGAAGATGGCAACAGACTTAGTATTACTGTGAGTAAAAGGTAAATGTTTTTGCTTAGCCAAATGGCAAGTATTACAGGGTTTATGATTGTCATTGTAGGTGACAAAAGGAAATTGAGAGGAAATACATTTGTGTATGTAAGGACTTAAGTGTCCAAGCCTAAGATGCCAAATAGTAGCAGGATCGTGTTTAGCAGGTTCTAATTGGGGAGAAGAGGAGGTGTTGACAGAGCCAGATGTGGGAGAGATGGCCTTAGGTGGGGTGGCATCAAGAACATACAATTTGCCAATCCTCCTAGCTGTAAATCCAGTCATCTTGGATTGGGACAACTGCATAATTTGACAGCAATTAGGGGAAAATTTCACATCATATAAATTGGAGTCAAAAAGAGTGGTGACAGATATAATATTGACATGAAATGAAGGGAAGTAATAAACATTGTGAAGGACAAGTGAGTCACATAGTAAAACTGAACCAGCAATAGTTGTAGTGACAGAGTCACCATTAGGCATTGTCATAGATTTAGGTGCAATGTGGTATGTGGAAAGGAAACTGGCAAAGATATGGGTGATGTGATCAGTGGCACCTGTGTCAATGATCCACCAGTTATGACAAGGAAGATTCGAGGAATTCTTACCAGAGGAAGTATGAGGAGAGGTATGGGACACAGAATTAGCAGTATAAACTGAATTAATCGAGGGAGGTGAAGGCGATTGCAAATTAGACTGTTGGAGGAGCTGCAGAATCTGAGTGTATTGCTCTTGAATCATAGACAAAGCACTTGGACTGGTGTTTGATGTGGAAGTAGAGGAAGATAATGCCTCAAGTTGGGGAGAAGCAACATCTTGAATCGAGTTCACTGTAGAATCAACAGAATTCCCCACAGATGTAGTGGGCTTGCGTTGTTGAAATCCAGGGGGATAGCCATGTTTCATGAAACAAGTCTCAATGGTGTGATTGGTGCGATTGCAATGAGTACAGAGTCGGTTCCCACGGCCACCACGGCCACGACCATGACCAGGGTTGTGAGAAGAACGAGAAGGTGCTTGAGAAAGGTGATTCACAGACGATTGAGACTCAATCGAAGAAGCAGAAGGTGAAAGAAGGTCGAATTGGCGTTCTTGTTGAAGAACCAGATTAAACACATTATCAAGAGTTGGTAGTGGGGTCATCAACATAATCTGCGATCGAACATGAGCGTATTGGTCACCAAGGCCTTTCAAGAACTTGATAACTTTATCTTGTTCTTTGAATTTGCGTAAGTCTGAAGCAGCACCACAGGAGCACGGTATAGCGCAAGTACAATCACGAATTGGCCGGAAGTTCTCGATTTCTTCCCAGAGTGTCATCAATTTCGTGAAGAACAAAGAGATATCGAGAGTTCCTTGTTGAAGACGAGCAACATTTTCTTGAATATCAGCAATGCGAAAAATATCTCCTTGAGAAAAGCGTTTTTCCAAACTTTTCCATACAAGAGAAGCACGATCATACCAGAGAAGAGATTTAGCAATTTCCTCAGAAATCGAGCGTTGAAGCCATGAGAGGACGAGATTGTTGCTGTTTACCTTGGGTTTTGGTAAACAACCGCTGATCCTCCAAATGGTTACTTATTTGGTTACTCGCAGGATCGATCAGATTGATCCTATGGACATAGGTTGATTTTGAAGTTTGATTAAGTTGGATAAGGCTTTAAATAAATTGGCTTTAAATGAATTGCATAAAGGAAAGACTTGGTAAAATAAACAAGGCTTTAAAGTAAAGGTTCGACAGGAATTTAAAGGAGAAAAGCAAGTAAAATTCTGGGAAAGTAAATGACTTTAATTGATAAAATTGGTGTTTCACACATACATTTCTCAACAATTCTTTCTCACACGCTGGGTACTCGAATCTAAATGAGTGACTATGTATATAATTGTGAACACACGCGAGAAACTACATGTCTACTCCTATTTATACTAAAACATTCCAAGTAACCGTCGGGCAGTTACACTGCTTCGAGATCAATCCACTTGGCACGTTCTCCATGCTTGACGCTCCAGATCCTTGCACGTTTGCACGTAGTAACTGCTGGAAACCGTTTTCCCTCCAAAAAAGCTTGAATTTCAAACTGCTCCACTCTGGACCATCGAACACGTTCGTCAAGAGACATCTTCGACGAGAAACTCCTTCGACGTCGAAGGCAATCAGCCTTCTTCCTTGGAAGAAATCTTCTAAGTACTTTGCCATCTTTCGACAGGCACTTCGACAGACTTAACCAGTCGAAAGCATCTTTCAGCTTTTAATGGTTGACATTGATAAAACAAGAGTGTCGAATTTAGGAGCCAACAAATTGCCCCCCAAGAATGCCTTATTTCGACTCTGACAGAAAAAGGCATTCTTTGAAAACGCCATTCGACACTTGTCTCTTTATGCTTAGTCACAAATTAACTTGTGCACTTTTTGTTGCTTTTTACCAACTATTGGCAATCCCAAGAAAACCATCATTGATTTGATCCTAGGACGTCACTTTCAGTACGGCGTGCAGTACCAAACGTCATTTCAGAATTTGTCATTATGACAATTCTCAAAAACGAGAACGCACGCTGCGTCTCTCTACTTCTGCAGAAACGGCCAAAACAACAAGGGGCTGCCACGCGTCCCACTAATTCCTGTAGCATTAAATGGCATTTAATGTCCTCGTTATTGGGGATTTCTCCCACTACTATAAATAGCAGTGAATATCCCATTATGGGACTTTTTACGCCAACTTGCCTTCAAACTTCCTTGTTTTCACATAAGTTTGCTATCTTTGCAGAAAACTCTTCCTCTTCATCTTCAACCTCATTTCAAACAATGGCATCTGCTTCTACTGCTCCTAGTGCTAACGCACCAACTGAACATGCTAAACCCAAAGTTTTCGTCACTGCCCCGGTAGTAAACTCCACAGGCAAACGAAGGGTTCCTGAACCTTCTGACATCGCCGTTCGCGACGCCTACTCACGCCACTTGATGATCCCGGTTGGATACTCCAACCAGATCTTCGCAATGTCTGGCCCCATGAATCCAAGTATCTCTGAAGCTCTGAAGATCAAGAGCTATTTCCCAATAGTCGAGAAACTCAAACCAGTAGCATGCGCCAAGAAAGACGCAGAAGACAACGAAGACCCTACACGTGAAAAAATCGACCTCCGCTTCTTCAACAGAGGTGTCAGGGTCTTCAGGTCTTGCCCTAACCTTACCTCAGATTATGTTGCTTGGCTAACAAAGTTGGAGAAGCATCAAACTCCAATCTGGAAGGATATGGGAATCTTCGACCTAGTGATGCTGTCGAAGACAGGCTTAAACTACTCCCCGGAGATGCCTATAGCTTCACTGTTGTTCTGGGACTACTCCCATTTTACTTTTCATCTTCCATGTGGGATGCTAACCCCCACACTCTTCGATGTGGCAGCTATTACTGGCCTTCGACCAACCGGAGATTACTTCGATCCGGAGGAGATGTCGGAGGACCAAATTGGCTTCTCTGAGACCAAGCCAACATACACCACTTTCATCAACCATTATCACGACAGGTCGACAGATACTGTGTCGGATGTCGAACACATAGCGTTTCTAGCCTTATGGCTAACTCGCTTTGTGTTTTGCTCGAAGTCTCTACAAGTGACCAAAAAGATGGTCACTCTTGCTACCCAACTGCATCACCGCCAAAACATCTGTTTGGCAGAACTGATTCTGGCTAGCCTCTACGATTCGATCAGCAATGGAGCAACTCTTCTGAAACATATCGAGGACAGGGCCAGTTTGCTACTCGCTGGGCCTTTTTGGCTACTTCAACTGTGGCTCAATGCCACTTTCGAATCTTTCTTGCCCAAGAAGGTTCAGATAAATGAACAGGCTCCGGCGATAGCGAATAGACGCATCGAAGGAATCAGGCTGGCTCTGCTGACACCTGTGGAAGATGGCCTGGAGTTTCAACAAACCTTCACCAACTTCGTTCTCATGTTCGCTCGAAGGAAGGAATTTGTTTCAACTATGGCTCCATTTGCTCAACGGCGGGTGGGGCCAGCATGGTTCACAAGGCCACATCCAAAGGAGTCGAGTGGTCCCAATGTTGATGAACACACAATACTGTGGGAGGCGTTCCTTACACCGAGGATCATGCCTCTTCGATTTAAGAGTTCTAAGACTCATTTGAGTCTGCTTGCCTACCAACCAAATCTGGTATCTCGCCAGTTTGGTATTATCCAAACCCTACCTTCTCCGATTTTTCAAAGAGAGAAGTCAATGTTGTACTTCTGCAACGATTATACAGAAGAAGCTGCCATCAAGCATATCGGAAGATATGCTGGTCGAACAATCCTCTCGTTGTTTGACTACCAGCTCAATTTCCTTTGCTCACCATCCTTCGAGGAGTGGTGGAGAAGCTATTATGCTGAGTACTTCTTCGACGAGAAGGACTTCATGGCTGAGTTGCAGAAGTCTTTTGTCCTTGTGTTGGACAAAGTAAAGAAATGTAAGTTCATGTTCCCACATTACTTTTTGTCTTTCTTTTCGACTGCTAGCCTGTTAACTTTTTCATTTGCTTTCAGTTGTTCGAAAGCCTGTAGCCAAGAAGGCTACAGAAAGTCAACAGGGAGGAGCCCCTTCAACAAAACCTCCACCGCCGGCGAAGACTACGGCGCCGGCGAAGACCATAAGCAACCAACAGGGGGAAGGCTCTTCGAGGAAGCCTCCTGTATCGGTAACCAGATTTTCTTCATTTTTCTTCTGGCTTTCGATTTTTTATTTTCGATGCAATTATTCAATCGAATTCCTATTGGTTTTCTAGGCACCTTCGCCCAAGAAACGGCCAGGACTGGTGGTCGAATCTGGGAGTGATGAGGAAAGTGATTCCCCTCCTGCCCCCTTAAAAAGGCGAAAGTTGACGAAGGATGCTGCTGTTCCTGCTCCTGAAGGTCGAACCGTCAGAATAAAGGTCGCTGTGAGAAAGCCTAGGCCACCTCCAGTGATCATCGAGGAGCCAACTGAGGAGGAACTGAACGTTCTTCTTAACAAGCCTGTCGAAAGTGACAATTCCAGCCCTGGGGCTGAAGTTAATCCACAGGTAATCCCTTAGACCTTTTTTATAACTTAGGCATAAATACCCGTATTCGATTGTGTCTCTTTCGACATCTGACGATTTGTCTTCTTTCTCTTTTTCAGGACACTACTGAAAGTTCTCCACCAAGGACCTCAGAAACGCTGGAATATGCTGAACTTAGCAGGCCTCGGGAAAAAGACTTGGGCAATGACGAAGCCCATACTGAGAATGAGGCCAATGCTGAAACAGTGGAGAAAACAACAGAGGAACCTCTGGTGGAGGAACAACAGCCAGTGGAGGAACAACAGCCAGAAACAGTTCAGGTGGTGGATTTGTCAGAAGAGAATCATGAAGAAAGGGACCAAGGCAATGATGTCGAAGAAAATCAAAATGCTGCTGACGAAGAGCACCAGGGTGGCACTGGCGAAGGACACCAGGGTGACGCTAGCGAAGAGCCATAAAATGACGCTGGCGAAGGACTCCAGGGTGATGCTAGCGAAGAACCACAAGTCGACGCTGGTACTGCCTCAGTCCGAGTCGAAGAGCAACCAGTCGAGGCACTTAGCACTCAACAGCTTCAAACCCAAGATAATACTATTGCAAGGGTTACTTCCTCGAAGCACAGGTCAAAAGAGGACTTGGAGCTCTTGAAACAGACTGATCCTGTTAGCTACCTCAATGCAATCATCGAGAGTAAGAGTTCGTCTGACACTAGTCAGGAAATTCCGACCCTGTCGGGGAAGTCTACTGAAACTTCTCCTCTTGATGATGCATTGGCGAAGGTTAAGGCCCAGTTCTTCAAGAGGGACTTGATGAAGACTTTAGAGGGGGGCCCCACTGCTCCATCATGCTTAAAAGAGGTCTTGAATGCTGTCGACTTTGAAGCTGTAGCCCCAGAAATCTCAGACTTGATCATGGAGTTACACTCTATGATTGATCAAGTCTCAGCGGATTACAGGCGCCAAAGAGGGTTTAACAGTCAGCTTGAGGTGTTATATGGCAGAAGCTCCTCTGCGTGGACTGCTGTCTCAGATTCGACTTCTCGAATTGCTGAGTTGTCGAAACAGAAAGCGTCTGCACAGGAAAGAGTCGATGCCATTGATCGAGAGAATGTTTCCTTCCGGACACAAATCGCAGAAATAGAGGCGAAGATAAACGCCAACACTGTACTCAAGGAGGAAATTCTTTCGACCATCTCAGACACTGAGAGCCAGACTGAGATCAAACAAGGCCTGGAATTCGCTGAGAGGGCCCAAAGCCTCGACGCTCAAATTGCCAAACTAGTGCAGGAAAACTCCTGGTGCAAGAAGAGGTTGGAGCTGCAGCATGCCAAGTATCTTCGACTCAGGAACTCTCTTACCTTTTGATTGATTCTCTTTTGTAACCACATTCCGTAATCGTTATTCGACAACAATTGCCATCTTGGCTGAAATTAATAAAATTTCTATTTTGGCATTTTTATGGTTACTTTAGACTTGTTCTTTTATTATTTTATTTTTATCTCTTGAAGTATAGGTTTGTATTTTTTCAAATATTTACCATTTACTCTCAAGAGCCTTTTATCTCCACTTAACTCTTCGACTTCATAGGCTCCACCAGAAAAAGTTTGGATAACTCTGAAGGGTCCTTCCCATTTGGGTGACCATTTCCCCATGCTTCGATCCCTTCGATCCATGGGAAGAATTACCTTCCAAACTAGTTCTTCAGGCAAAAATACCTTAGGTTTTACCTTCCTATTATAAGAGTCTTCTACTCTTTTCTTCTGAAGCCTGAGTAGGTCGAGAGCGTGTAATCTTTCTTCGTCTAAATCCACCAGTTCATCTAACATCATGTTCCAATAAACTTCAGAAGGAATATCATAATGCCTCTGAACCCTTGCAGATTGAAGACAAATTTCTGCTGGCAATACTGCATCATGGCCAAAAGTTAGCCTATACGGTGTTGTACCAGTGGCTTCTTTTGGGGACGTTCGACAAGCCCATAAAATCTGGTCTAACGTCTTATGCCAATTCTTTGGTTTCTTCCCAACATGTTTCTTTATCAAGCCAATCACCACTTTGTTAGCTGCTTCGACTTGACCATTCGCCTGTGCATAATAAGGCGTTGATGTTAGGAGTTTGAAACCTGTTTCCTGAGCAAATTCCTGCATCTTTCGACCAGTGAAAACTGACCCTTGGTCAGTTGTTATTGTCTCAGGGATTCCATACCTAAAGATAATATTCTTTTGAATAAATTCAATGACATTTTCTTGGTCCACATTGACTAAAGGGACAGCTTCGATCCACTTAGTAAAATAATCAATGCCTACCAATATGTATTTCTGACTCTTTGATGATGCTGGTCGAATCTCTCCAATGAGGTCCAACGCCCATCCTCTAAAGGGCCAAGGCTTCACTATCGAGTGAAGTTCGCTTGCTGGTACATGTTGGATGCCTGTATGAATTTGACACTCTTGACAACCTTTGGCGAACTCAACACAATCTTTCAGCATAGTGGGCCAATATAGTCCTTGTCGAAACAACAACCATTTCATCTTATGGCCTGCTTGGTGAGCCCCACATGCCCCAGCATGCGTCGTCGAAAGGGCTATGTATGCTTCAGTCTCACTTAAACATTTCAGCAACACCCCTTCAGGCGTCTTCTTGAATAACTCATTACCCATGAGTACAAAACTCAACGCCCTGTATTTTGTTTTTCGTTCTGTCGAAGCTCCTGGATTTTGAAGATAGTCCACAATGGGTTTCCTCCAATCTTGCTCTGACAAATTATCAATGAACGAAATCTCGAAGTTACTGTGATCAGCATAACCTAGTCTCGTCGATTCCAAGTCTGTTGGTGATAGACAAGTTGCCTTTATCTTTTCTCGAACTTCGATTGCTCTTTGTAGTCTCGTTTTTGAAATCTTATACCCAGATGCAATTTGTGCCAAGTCATTGGCTATTTGATTTTCGACTCTGGGTATGTGTCGAATATTGACACTTTCAAATTTTTTCAACAAACGATTTGCTATCACAAAGTACATAATGAGATTTTCTCTTATGCATTTATATTCCTTTGTGACTTGCTTAATGACTAACTCTGAGTCTCCCATTATTTCGACTCGAGTTGCCCCCAATTCCAACAATATCTCAAGGCCAGTAATTAGAGCTTCATACTCAGCCTCATTGTTCGAACAAGAACCTGCTATTTTGTACTTGAATGTTGTTGGAATTTTATCTGGAGAAATAATCAAGACTCCTACCCCTGTTCCATCTTTATGGCTGGAACCATCGAAGTAGAATTTCCAAGGTTCTATCTCCACATAATTAATATCCTCGACTTGAATTGAGTGGTCGACTATGAAATCTGCAACCACTTGTCCTTTTACTGCCTTAAGAGGCATAAAGGTCAAGGAGTATTCAGTTAATGCTAATGCCCACTTGCCAATTCGACTATGCAAGATAGGTTTCGACAACATATATTTGAAAACATCAAAATGAGACGAAACATAAACATCAACTGGTTTTATATATTGCTTGAGTTTTGTACAAGAGAAATACAGACATAGACACAATTTTTCAACTTCGCTATATCTAGTTTCTGCATCATTCAAAACTCGACTGAGATAATAAATGGGTCTTTCGACTCCATTCTCATCCTCTTGGGCTAACATACTTCCCAGAGTTTTGTCAGATGCAGCTATGTACAATCTCATACTCCTATTGCTACAAGGAGGCACCAAAATAGGTGGCTTAGTGAGGTACCCTTTGATTTTGTCGAAGGCTTCTTGTTGCTCCTGCCCCCATTCGAACCCCTCTTTATTCAGTCGAAGTAAGGGTGAAAAGGCCTGAGCTTTCCCACTTAGATTAGATATAAACCTCCTTAAGAAATTTATCTTGCCTAAGAGAGACTGCAATTCCTTCTTATTCGATGGCGCTTTCGCTTCCAAAATTGCCTTCGTCTTGTTCTGGTTAATTTCGATTCCTTTCTTGTGGACAACGAAGCCCAGGAAATCTCCAGCTTTCACACAGAACGCACACTTCAAAGGGTTCATCTTCAGACCATGTTCTCTCATTCTTTCGAATGATTGTCGAAGGTGGTCAATGTGATTCTTCCTGGAAACAGATTTTATAACAATATCATCAATATATACTTGCATAAAAGTGTTAATAAAATCATGGAAGATAGTATTCATTGCTCGCTGGTACGTTGCCCCAGCGTTCTTTAGGCCAAAAGGCATCACTACCCATTCGTAAGTGCCTAAGGCCCCAGGGCATCGAAAAGCTGTTTTCGACACATCCTCTTCAGCAATGAATATTTGATTATATCCTGAATAACCATCGAGCATACTCAGGTATTCATAACCAGCGGCAGAATCGACTAGCATTTCCGCCACAGGCATAGGATATTCATCTTTGGGGGTGGCAGCATTCAAGTCTCTGAAATCTATGCACACCCTTAATGTACCATTCTTCTTAATTACTGGCACAATATTTGCAATCCATTCGACATACCTTGTAACACGAATGAATTTTCATTTCAGAAGTCTTTCGACCTCCGTTTTGATCTTCGACAGTATTTCTGGAGCGAAGCGCCTTGGATTTTGCTTGATTGGCTTCTTCCCAGGTTTGATTGGAAACTGAAGTTCTACCAATCTTCTGTCGAGACCGGGCATTTCGTCATAATCCCATGCAAAACAGTCTTTAAACTCTTTCAGCAATTGGATTACTTCCAACCTAAGTTCTGGATCGATTTTGGCGCTGATGTAAGTTGGCCTTTTCTCTAATCCTTCGCCTAAATTGATTTCTTCTAAAGGGTCTTGCGCTAACATTTTAATGTTGTTCGCCAAGGGATCCTTTTCGAAGCCCAAAGGCTCATCGTCATAGATGGCGTCGAGCCTCTGTTCCTGCATTTCTTCTGGCATGATATCAGGAGGTTTTGGATCGAAATCCTTTCCTGGGCCAACAGCAGATATTTGTTGATCATTGGCCTGTGTGGCCATGTACTTTACTTCGGCTTCGAGAGCCGTTATCATCTTGGTTTCGGCTACATAAGCCGAAATTCGCTTCAAAGACTGTGACTCAGTCATTATCACTGAATTCACTTCCCCAACCAGTTGGTTGGATATCAGTTAACCCACTGAAGTCTATGTGGGACAAGTCTTCTCTGTCCCATTGGAAACCATGCTCAGGATGCAGGTATAGGGAACAAAAGGTGTTTGGCGCTGGCGCCATGTCGAAGTCAGGTGTTGGACATGGCCCTATGTGAGCCAAGTTTTTGTCGAAATCTGCCACACCCAAGTGATTCACTTCGCCAAGGTAGTAGCTTTGATCTGCCTCTATGTTTTCGACCATCCCATCTGGACGCCATAGCAGCAGTCTTTGGTGCATCGATGAAGGCACAGCGCCAACACCATGAATCCACTCACGGCCTAACAAAAGGTTGTAGTTAGGTTTGGCCGATATGACCATGAACATCGTTGGTCGAAGGATAGACCCCACTTTGATATCTAGCTGGATCACTCCCATGGTGGTCCCAATGCCGCCCTCATAGTTCGACAGGACCATGTTGTGGGGTTTAATTTCCTCATCTCTTTTGCCAATTTTCCTTAGCATAGAGTGAGGGATAATATTGATAGTTGCCCCACAGTCGACCAATATTTTATTCACAGTGGTTTCTTCGAGCTTAGCCCTTATGAACAAAGGCTTGAGGTGATTCTTCATCGCCTCTGTAGGTGGCTCGAAGAAGCCATTTTGTTCCTCAGTAGTGCCATTGTCCATGACAAAATAGCACACTGGCCTATGTTTGGCCATTTCTTGTTCCACTTCCCAGTCACTTGCTTCGACTTCTACCTGTCGATAGAATTCCCTGGGCAGCACTGAAACAATATTCACCATTATATCCAAAGTATCATCAGACTCAGCATCATCTTCGTCTTCGACTTCACTTTGGTTAGGCCAAACTAGCCTGTTGGTAACTGGCTCTCTCTCTAGAGGCTTTCTTTGTTTCCTTTGAGGAACATTCGAACTAGTTTCTGCCTTAGGTTCGTTGGCAGCCTCCCTTTCTGCTTTTCGTCTCCTTTGATATCTCCTCCATTGAGATCGAGACATAGGATTTTTACCCTTGTAGTTGCTGGACACTTGTGTAACCTTAGGTGCAGCAACTTGAGGTTCTTTCTTTTGAGTCAAAGAGGAACCTCTTGGCACATCGAAGGAATGCCATTTCTCCTCACTTGGCCTTTTCCGGCCAGAAGTTTTGTACCAAGTGTCTACTGGCACATTTGTTGGAGGCCTAAAAGTCAATGGCCTCTTGTCTTGGTTAGAACCCCTTCTGGGATCATGTCGAAGGTCAGCATTCTCCCTTCTCTTGTTCGCTGCTCTCACGCCTTGAATGTGCTCAGCAGCTTTTTTATCAAAGATCGAACTGCATCTTGGACACAGCATCACCTCTGATTTCTTCTTCTGGCATCTTTGTAAAAAATCTGCCAAATTTTCGTTTTCCCGAGGGAAAGCCGTCTTATGAGCCTGCTCTTGCCTTATGGCCTCTTCTGATGCTTTTGGGTCAGAAAGCTCAACCATGTTGATATTCATTGTATCTTTGCTAGCAAGAGTTAACTGCTTCATTTGTATTTCCAGATTCTCCGTCTGGCCCTGAACATTGGCCAAGTGGGAACTGGCTTTTGATCCAGTTTTTTGTGCTTCAGCAGTCTCCGACTTCGGGTTTTCGACCGCTTTCTGGACAGCTTCAATTGTCTTCCTGGATAAATTTCCAGAAAAACTGCCAAAGATTGGCATGTTGATGTGGTCCTTTGAGACTTCGACCATGGTAATGCCTGGCTTCTTCGACTGGATCCTGGTTGCCTCTATCATGTTCACCTCAGAGGGTTCTGCATAGTGGGCTTCAGCCTTCAGTGGATTGGAGTCGATAGCCATGGGGGATTTGTCTGCAAACTTTAATCTCCCTTCCTCAATAGCGTCTTGCACAAGATTCCTGAAAAGAAAACATTGAGAAGTTTTATGGCCCAAAAAATTATGATATTTGCAAAAACCTCTCTTCTTTCTTTGATCAAGAGGAGGCACTTTTACCCCAGGGGGTACTATCATTTGGCCATCTTTAACTAGCAAGTCGAATATTTCATCACATTTTGTGATGTCAAAACTATAAGTCTTTTTCGGGAACCTATCGTTGGTCCTTTCTGGACCAATGGGATTTTTCCCATTTGAGGGGACTAACTGTTTACAAGAGTATGGTGGCCCTTGTTTTAGTTCTGCTAAATCGACTTCTCCTTCTTCGACAGTTAAAGTATCGTCGAAGGATTCTAGATCTTCGTCATCCATCTCAACGTACACTATCCTTTCTCTCTTGTGAGTTTTCGTTGCCTTAGCTTTTTCAGCTTTGAGGCGTTCGACCTGTCGAACTCTATCGGCCAGTTGGGCCATGTCTCTTAGGTACTGGGTGTCTAGCTTCTTCCTAATGGAATAATCTAAACCGCCTGCGGCTATTTCGACCAACTCATGTTCTGGCACTTGTGTAAAACATCTCGCCTTGAGCAACCTAAACCTATTCAGATATTCGTCTATAGGTTCAGTGAAACGTCTCTTCACACTGGCCAGTTCTTTCAGGCTTATCTTGGTTTGCCCCATGTAGAATTGTTCATGGAACAATCTTTCCAACTGGGTCCAATGATGGATCGAATTGGGGGGAAGAGTTGTAAACCAAGTAAAAGCGTTCTTGGTCAAAGAACTTGGGAAGTATTTGATCCTTATGTTTTCGTTATTCGAAATATCTCCTGCTTCGATCAAATATCTCGCCACGTGCTCGACAGTAGATTCTGTCGTGTCCCCAGAGAACTTGGTAAATTTGGGGACTTTGCATCTAGGAGGTAAGTCCGTTTGTAACACGTATTCTGACAATGGAGATGTAAAGTTGGGCCTTCGAAAGCCCATGTTCATCCCATTCTGAGTCATGATCCTTTCGATCATGGTTGCCAGATTGTTTTCCATGCCCATGTTTTGGTATTGGATATGCTGAACCACTTCGTCAGCATTTTGGTTTCTGTTAACTAACCTTACCTCTGGGGTTATTACCCTAGGTTCCTCGACAGGTTGTTCCAATCGTGCCCTAAGGTTTTCTTCGACAGGCTGTTGAGCCTGGTTAATGGTGGTTTCTTCCTCTACAAATATCCCCTGATTTCCCCTTATTTGCGCCCTTTGGGGCTGTCGAATAGGTGGGGGTACTCCAAAGAAGTCAGCCAAACGCGTCATTTGTGCTGTAACTTGCTGATTCGATTGAGTAGTGTTTTGTATTAGAGGATTTAGCACTGTACTCAAAGTTTGTGCCAACATTTGCACCATATCATGGTTGCTTTCGTCCATTTGTTGCCTCAAGACTGCTGTCGAGGCATTTGTAAGGCCATGGGCTACTTGGGACGTTCCTCCTAAGAGTTGGGTCCTATTTCTATTCCCCATGCCTACTCCAGAGCCTTGGAGTGGCGAAGAGGCACTCACGAAAGGGTCTGAAAAAGTGGACGCAGCATTTGTCAGGCTTGCCACTTCAGAAGTTGGCATACCATAGAATGGAATAAATCCTGGGGGAACCACAGGCCTTGTGCCTAAATTTCCCCTTGGTGGGGGAGTTCCCAAAGGTATTCTGGGGCCTGTTAACGAAGTTGTTGGCCCCGTGGTTGTGACCGATACTGCTGGTGTCGAACCAACATTCGTCGCTTCACTTACGGTCGTATTAACCGTTGCTCCCACACTCGTTTGTGGGATTTCGTTATTGTTTGGCGGATTCGCCATCTCTTCCCTTCTTCTGGCAGTATTGTTATCGTTAGTGTATATTCTACCACTCCTCAATAACATACAACTCGAAAAGATGAGATTATTTTCAACAATCAACACACAGTCCCACTAGGTGTGCCAATTTGTTTACCTTGGGTTTTGGTAAACAACCGCTGATCCTCCAAATGGTTACTTATTTGGTTACTCGCAGGATCGATCAGATTGATCCTATGGACATAGGTTGATTTTGAAGTTTGATTAAGTTGGATAAGGCTTTAAATAAATTGGCTTTAAATGAATTGCATAAAGGAAAGACTTGGTAAAATAAACAAGGCTTTAAAGTAAAGGTTCGACAGGAATTTAAAGGAGAAAAGCAAGTAAAATTCTGGGAAAGTAAATGACTTTAATTGATAAAATTGGTGTTTCACACATACATTTCTCAACAATTCTTTCTCACACGCTGGGTACTCGAATCTAAATGAGTGACTATGTATATAATTGTGAACACACGCGAGAAACTACATGTCTACTCCTATTTATACTAAAACATTCCAAGTAACCGTCGGGCAGTTACACTGCTTCGAGATCAATCCACTTGGCACGTTCTCCATGCTTGACGCTCCAGATCCTTGCACGTTTGCACGTAGTAACTGCTGGAAACCGTTTTCCCTCCAAAAAAGCTTGAATTTCAAACTGCTCCACTCTGGACCATCGAACACGTTCGTCAAGAGACATCTTCGACGAGAAACTCCTTCGACGTCGAAGGCAATCAGCCTTCTTCCTTGGAAGAAATCTTCTAAGTACTTTGCCATCTTTCGACAGGCACTTCGACAGACTTAACCAGTCGAAAGCATCTTTCAGCTTTTAATGGTTGACATTGATAAAACAAGAGTGTCGAATTTAGGAGCCAACAGTTGCATCGTAGTCAATGTTCGTATAGAGAGTCGGAGATAGGCGGAGGAGAAAGAGTGCCATCAACGAACTTGATCTTGTTCTTGGAGATAAGGGCCACTTTCATTGATCTTGACCAGATCTGGTAGTTCTTGATATCAAGAACAGGTTGAACAAGAACAAGAGAGGGATTCTCATTAGGGTGCATGTAGTAAGGATTGGAAGGGTTGGTAGCAAAATCAGAGTAAGGAAGCGCCATTATCAAGCTGATGCAGCAAAGGAAGAAGAATGCGCGACAACGCGAAGAAGAAGAAGGCGCGAAGAGGAAAGGCGGGGAATAAACTCATAGTATTATTCTAAAATTAACAGATAAGGTAAAGTGAAATTAGTTTCTTATGACTTGTATGCTATTTTGGAGAGCATAAGGTGAAAAACAGCTTATGAACATGTCATAAGCTTTTGTCAAACAATATGAGAATCACAAGTGCTTATGCTAGATTGAAATCAAAGTGAAGGGAAACATTATTGGCTATTGGTGAAGAAAAACTCTTACATAATGGTGTGTCAAATAGGTATGACAATAGTCACAGTAGTAGCTGCAATGAAAATGGAACAAAAAAGAATGAAATGATGTGAATTTGATGAAAATTGAAATATAAAGGTTTGAGGGAGTGAATTGAAGTAGCGAGGCATTGGTTTTGCCGTGTTGAGAGCTACACCGAAAAATAGGTGAAATCAGTATAACTAATAAATCTGAAGGTTTAACACAGTGATAAATCAACAATGATTCAATGCACCGATCTTGCATCTTGCTCAGCGCTTTCGCCAAAGAATAACTTATCACGTAATTTAAAAAACACAAACATCAGGAACATAGTCAAGAAGATAGTGAAAAGACTAGTTATAAAAGAACATATTGAGAGGAATAACACAATAGGAAAAGATAATACATATGAGAGAAGAGAAGAAGCGAGTGAGAAAGAGGATGAGAATGACAGGAAAATAAATCCCGACTACAATTATTGACAAAATAGATTTTAGTGTGTTTTGAATAAAAACTAGCGATACCTTGCTTTCGCACGGATACGTACCCGGTATCAGAAGCGTATTTATTTTTAAAATAATAATAAAAAAATAAGAATTTAAAAAAATAATAATAATATTTAATATATAAAAATATTTGAATGAATAACATATTTTTTTATTTAAATATTATTTTTGTTTTGGAATTGTTGTAATAAATATTTAAATCAATAGTAAAGTTGTTCTATTTATATTTAATATTTTGATCAGTAATTTAATATTCCCGTTAATATTCAAAAATTTGATGAGTAACTTCATGTTTCTGTTAATATTCAATATTTTGATCAATAACTTCATCTTCTCGTTAATATTCAATGTTTTGATCAGTAACTCCATGTTCCCGTTAATATTCATTGTTTTGATCAATAATTTCATGTTCTCGTTAATATTCAATATTTTGATCACTAACTTCGTATTTCTGTTAATATTGAATATTTTGATCAGTAACTTCATGTTCTCGTTAATATTTATTATTTTGATCTATAAATTCATGTTCTCGTTAAAGTTAAATTATTGAAATGATGTTTGAATCTCTATGTTTAAAAAAAATGTATTTGCCATTCTAAAATATAGCTTGTTAACAATCGATAACTGATATTATTAATATAACTAAGCAATCATAAACCAGAGGTCTAAAGAGTAAGGTTGTCTCTCAACAACTGTATAATCAAAGTACTGTCCTTGTATGGTTCTTCTCTCAAGGTATCTAAATCTACAATTGAATCGTCGAAAGCTTGTTTAGTCAAATGACAGACCCTGAGTGTTTCAGTATTCACATTTAAAGGAGCATTAGCAACAAATGTAATTCATCGAACCTACGCAGATTATAATAGTGTTAGAAGCACATTTGTGCCTGTGATATTTTTTGAGTTAAATCTAGATGTCTTATCTTATTGAAGACATTTATATTCAAGACCAACAAAATAACATGAGTATGACCACTCTTATAGGAATTTGTTTGTCACATTAGTGACGAATGGACCAATATCTAATGAGTAATAATGATATGTAAACTCTAAACGACCATTTGCGTCGCACGACCTTACTTCTAGTAATGCAATAAGGAACTACTTTTCATCCCGCCCTCGCTACTAATAATGGATTATGGAGGGACATCATGGGACGACACACAAAATCAACCAACCGACTATGCCATTGCATCATACTCACGGAATCTTAAACTCAAATTATTGCTAATAATTTTATTTTTTATTTTTTATTTTTTTCATATTTCATTTCTCAAAAAAAAACCAGAAACATCAACATCACACATAATACCAAACTTTGAGAAAAGTTAGTATATCTTACAGTAAGATTATACGTTAAGTATATATATTCTTGTCAAGTTAACATCCATTAGAAGACAACAATATTTTGCTACTACTATCATCATATTCATAACAAAAAAAACTTCTATATATCCTAAAATACATAATATTTATCCTAGTCACCACGTGTGATGCAGTGGAAGAACTGACTTGGTGTTTTGCATTTGTGTTCGCAAATGTTGCGGTTTAGCAAGAGTCGCCACCGAATTTTCTTTTATCCAATAAGGAAAGGTAAAAAAGCACATGAAAGACCTTTAGAGATGTTTTCTTGAGTTCGGGGGGTAGATTATGAAAATGGAAGGTATCAACACCTTTTTCATCCATGGTTTTCCATGGGCTCTTAGTTGCTTGCTAGATCACTTGCTTTCGTTTGAATGTGCTTGTGGGTTTTGAAAGTATTTTGAAAACGCCTTTGTAATGGTTCTCGTCTCTATAAGAACGCGTACAAAGTGTTTGTTTTGAAAATAGTTCAAAAGATGTTTTTGAAATGTGTTTTTTGAAAGTGATTTTGAAAATGTGTCTTTGTAATGGTTCTCGTCTCTATAAGAACGCGTACAAAGTATTGTTTTTTCGAAAATGTTTCAAAATGAGAGTGTTGGTGTATAAAATGTTTTTGTTATGAGCAAGCGAGCAACTAGGAGCAAATCTACCTACTCAAAAGGTCTTAGATGTTCTTTTCATCTTCCTTTAGATGTTGCTATCTTACCATTGATTTGGTAAGAAGCTCCATCGTTGGATGTTAAAGGACATTTGTATAGTCATAGAAGGCAACCTATGAGACGTTTTAGCAATGTCGTTTTTAGGGACTAGATCGTTTACTGAAGGCAACGTTGAGGGTCATCGAGGGACTACGATCTTTTATCGAGGGTCTTTGCTAAAACGCCCATGTTTGAGGGACATGACTATTTTTCCGATAGGCCATAAAGTGGGATTACCCTAAGGGTGCTAGTGTGCAAAGTGTGTTTTATTGCATGCATTTTAGTCTTGATTAGGATTGTCTATTTGTTGTTTTCATGTCTTGCCATACACACCTTAATTACTAGCATTTATATTTGAAAGCGATAAATTATGGAAATATAAAGTCTTACGCTATTACAATATTTTAGGGATGAGGGTACATATTTATGAATGGGGGTTACAAATAAAATTAAATCCTAAGTTACTATTACAAACATATTGAAATGTACAATATATAAGAAAGAAAAAGGACTTGTTTAGAAAATGGTTTTTTATCTTAATGAAAAAGAGAAATAAATTAAAAGAAAAATATTTTTATGCCTTTTTATATTGATGAAAAGAGTTTTAAGGTTGAAAGTGATAAAAAGGAAAATAAATGAGATATAAGACCAGCGTGCTGCTACAAGCAAAACAAATGGAGTCAGAAGTTCTGAAGCCAAGAGGGTTGTGACTCAGCAGGAGACGGTAGTGGGTGTTAGAAGTTCTTAGTTGGTAAACTCTGGGGTCCTGCAAGGAACATTAGAGGGGAAACACAAAAGTTCTAGGTGGTATTAAGATAGTGGACCACAAGTCAGAAATTCTGTATTACACTAAAATAGTGAGTAAACCCCAGAAATTCAGTGTATTGTCAGCATGTAAAAATCAAAAACTCTGAGTGTGTAAAAACAGTGAGTGGAAACATCAGAAGTTCAGTATGTTTGACATGTAGGGAGAACTCAGAAGTTCTGTGCTATGTTAGAACAGTGAGTGAATCATGGAAGTTCTATGTGTTAGAATGGTGAGTGAAAAACAAAAGTTCTGTGTTACATTTCATCTCTTTCCTTATATCAATCAGCACAACGATAACTTATTCAGTTTTCAGCAAACAACAAATCAGAAGGATAAAAGACACAACAGTTTATAGAAGTTCTGATCCTGGTCCTGAGTCTAGCCTTAATCAGAAAGTTTTGATCCTCAATTTTTCTACTTACGCAATGATATGGACAACATCAATATTATGATATTTACATGTTTAATGATGTTCTGAATGAGAAGATGCAAAGTCAGGGAGACTTACCTTGAATCTGGAGCGTGTGTTTGGGACTTGAGCTGCTGCCTTCAGATATTTTAGAGTCAGCAAGAGCAACGAAAGAGAAAATACCAAGTTCTTTTACTTCAAGGGAAGAACAAGGGTTTTGATTTTCTGTTTGGGATTTCTGGATTTTTATAAAGGGGTTCCACAAATTTCTTTTCTCTCTTTTGATGATTCCCTCTCTCCAAAATCCAACCAGCCCTTTGCAAGTGTGATGGAGCAACTTATTTATAGGTGGATTTGTTGTGATTTTGGGGGGGGGGGGGGGGGAATCAAATGGGATTCAAACCCTTTTGGTATACTATTTCATTGCTTTTTAATCACAGTTTTCGTATGCTAATTTGATGCAAATATGGGGTTTGAGAAAGTGCAGGCGTGGACTGGGTCAGCAGCTGATTGTAGGACTGTGATGTAACAGGGCAGCAGGTTACTTAAACGAGGTTTTGGGATTTGGTGATATTATGATTGCAGAAGATCAGAAACGTAACCTCCATGCGCTGAAGAGTCATGTTCTGATGGAAGACTATGTTCTGAATCATATTTGCAACTTCTGACTGCACTTGTGTGGAGGCTGGCTCAAAAGTTCTGAAGTATCATATACTCTTAACACTTAGAAAACTTCCTAAATGTTTAGAAAATTTGATTTTTTTTTCAAAGTAACTTCTGACTCCTGATTTTTTGACGAACCAATCTCATGTCTTGATGAAATAAAATTGTTGAAACTTGATTTGATCTGAAAGTCAAAGTCTGACTTTTCAGTGTGCTTTTGACCATTTTGCCCTTATGGATGATTTCCTTGAAAGGTGATAATTCAAGACTTGGAACTTGATAGAAGCAAACCTGGGAGTCCAGGATGATCCTTTGAGAAATGAGAGGGAAAATTTTAGGGTACAACAGTTGTCTGTGTTCAATCTTCTTAAGCCTGAGGATGTAGATTGGTTTGTCTGCCTTTCGTGATCTGAAGGTGGAAGATGATTGAACACTAGAGTGCCTAGAAATTTTCACTCGTATGAAGTAATGTTGATTGGAGATATCGAAAATGGGCTTAAAGATGCCATCCGGAAAAGATCGGTTGTGTAAGAGATTCCTTGGCGAGAATTCCTGTACCTGTTATTGATGAGGACTTCACCGGGGAATGTTGGTTTATGTCCTGGGAATTAAAGTCTAGGAGCTTCGGTTGTCCATTACTCTACTGGGAATTATCTCCTGACTGAGGAAGTGAAGTGGAACGTATACCTGGTCAGGGTCCAGGTTGTACAACGACTCACTAGGGAAATGTGAAATCGACCGTATCTGGTCGGGTCCAGGCCTTACAGTGTTGTAAACTGTTGTCTGGAGATAAGGGAGAAGGAACCTGGATAGTAGGGTTACTTCGAAATAAAAACCTGAGTAGTAGGGCTTGTGGGAAGGAATCTGGGTATTAGGGTTACTTTGAAAAGAAAGCCTGGGTAGTAGGGCTTGAGAGAAGGAACCTGGGTAGTAAGGTTACTTCGAAATGAAAGCCTGGGTAGTAGGGCTTGTGAGAAAGAACCTGGGTAGTAGGGTTACTTAGAAATGAAAGCCTGGATAGTAGGGCCGTGAGAAGGAACCTGGATAGTAGGGTTACTTCGTTGTGAAAGCCTGGATAGTAGGGCTTGAGAAGGAACCTGAATAGTAGGGTTACTTTATTTTGAAAGCCTAGATAGTAGGGCTTGAGAAGGAACCTGGGTAGTAGGGTTACTTCGAAATGAAAGCCTGGATAATAGGGCCGTGAGAAGGAACCTGGATAGTAGGGTTACTTCATTGTGAAATCCTGGATAGTAGGGCCTTCATTATGAAAGCCTGGATAGTAGGGCTTGTGAGAAGGAACCTGGGTAGTATGGTTACTTCGAAATGAAATCCTGGATAGTAGGGCCGTGAGAAGGAACCTGGATAGTAGGGTTACTTCATTGTGAAAGCCTGGATAGTAGGGCTTGAGAAGGAACCTGGATAGTAGGGTTACTTCGTTGTGAAAGCCTAGATAGTAGGGCTTGTGAGAAGGAACCTGGGTAGTAGGGTTACTTCATTGTGAAAGCCTGGATAGTAGGGTTACTTCGTTGTGAAAGCCTGGATAGTAGGGCTTATGAGAAGGAACCTGGGTAGTAGGGTTGCTTCGATGTGAAAGCCTGGATAGTAGGGTCATGAGAAGGAACCTGGATAGTAGGGTTACTTAGTTTGATCATGTGGATTAGTTAACCCATTTGGTTTCGAGAACTGATTTTCCCTTGGTTGCCTGCAGATATGACATGTATAACTGCTGGAATTGTTGGTGGTAACTGCCTTTCCTGAAAAGATAACAGGGTTAGTTATATGCGATGCATGAAATGCATTGTGAGATGACATTCTCAAAATAAACGAGATTATGTTGTATGTGATATATAGGTGCATGTTATGGTGTATGAGCATGTTAGTTGTGACATATCCGAATTTGGGAAAATAAATCCCTGACTGCTGCTGGAGATAATAGAATTTCTTGACTGTTGTAGAGAAACATGGTTCTTCTACTTCCGCTGAAGATGATGAATGGAAGTGACTGCACTTCTGTCAGGGGGAGATTCTGTTTTGAGAATAACTCTGCGGGGAACAACTTGGAAGGTGAATTTCCCTAGCTTAAGTAATGGGCTTTGTCGGGGATTGAGCTCCTGTATCCAGAAAAATAAACTCTGCTTGGGGAGTTAGAATTTACGATGATCTGCTCGCAATTATGGAATTTGGTTGGGGGATATAGATGTTAGGTTTCTGGGCGACCCTGGCTAGGGAGATTACTTCCCGTTCTGAGAGAGCTGATATCAAGGCTTTGATTACCTCTACTTTGTGGGGAATACAAATGTTACTAGGTCACATGTATTGATGACTGTGCTCCAAAGTTGTCTCTGCCGTGGTACCTGCTGGACAGGGTAACTATCGGGTTTGACATTTTAGTTTTTTCCGTCCCTGTTTCTTAAGTTATGAGCCATTGTCTTTCTTTCCGTATGCAAAAATTTGTGAACAACAATCATATTCAAGTGCATATGTCAAGAATAAACCATTGGACATTCTTGCAAAAACAAAACAAAAAAATAAAAACAAAAAGTTTTGTAAAAATGACTTGTATTAATTTTGACGTTGGCCTATAACATGCGTTTTTGTACAAGGAAGCTGACGCTCTAGTAAGAGAACGCCGCCGTAAAAATGAAATATATACAGTATTGTGTACAACAAAAAGAAAACAGCTATGTGCAACAATTCCATTGGGTTTCAAGTCCGCTATTGCCACTATGCCTTCGAGCCTCTCTTCACTTTGCTGCTTGTCCGAAGCTGATTAGATTGATTGATGTCGTTTCAATTTGACAGTTGATACTGAGTTCAGATCGCAGGGTGATCCAATGGGACATAGTGATACGCTTTTCATCCCTAACTTTTGCCTGGACCGCCTTTTCGGGTTTTCGGTCCACCGGGATACCCCTGTTTGCCCAAGTCGCCTTTTCAGGTTTTCGACTTGCCGGGTGTACAGATTTTTCATTTTCATCCCTTATTTTTTCCCGAACCATTTTGGTTCGCCGGGAAGCCCTTAATTTTGCCTAGGCCAGTCAACCTAGCGGGTCTTTTATCATGCGTAGTATCTTTTCACTATGTCCGCATTAACAGGGTGAGGAAGGTCGTCACCGTCCATGGTGGTTAGAATCATGGCTCCACCCGAGAAAACGTTTTTTACCACAAATGGCCCTTCATATGTGGGAGTCCATTTGCCCCTGGGGTCACCTTGTGGCAGTATGATGTGCTTGATCACCAAATCCCCGACTTGATACTCTTGGCGTCTGACCTTCTTGTTAAAGGCCTTGATCATTCGCTTTTGATACGTCTGACCGTGGTTGATAGCAGTAAGTCTCTTTCCATCGATTAGATTTAACTGATCAAGTCGGGTTCGGATCCAGTTGTCTTCATTCAAACCTGCATCCTTCATAATCCTGAGAGAAGGTATCTGGACTTCGATGAGTAGGATTGCCTCCATGCCATATACCAGAGAGTAGGGTGTTGCCCCTGTCAACGTCCGTGCTGAGTTACGGTACCCATGAAGAGCAAATGGTAACATCTCATGCCACTCTTTGTATGTCACCGTTATCTTCTGTACAATCTTCTTGATGTTCTTGTTAGCTGCTTCAACAACGCCATTCATCTTCGGCCGGTAGGGAGAAGAGTTGTGATGGTGTATCTTGAACTGTTTACAGAGTTTGGTGATCATTGTGTTGTTGAGATTCTTACCATTGTCAGTAATAATTCTCTCTGGCACACCGTATCGACAAATCAGATTATGTCGGATAAACCGCGCCACAACGTTCTTGGTTACTGTGGAAAAAGAGGCTGCTTCAACCCACTTCGTGAAGTAATCAATGGCTACTTGGATGAAGCGATGTTCATTAGAAGCGGTGGGCCTGATTTCTCCGATCATGTCGATGCCCCCACATTGAAAAGGGCCACGGAGCTGTCAAGACGTTTAAAGCGACTGGAGGAACATACACCTTATCAGCGTAAATTTGGCATTTATGACAAGTTCAAGAGTGTTGATAACAACCGGCTTCCATAGTGGACCAGTAGTATCCTGCCCGTAGGATCTTCTTAGCCATGGTATGTCCATTAGAATGGGTTCCGAAGGTGCCTTCATGTAGATTTATCATGATCCTCTCTGCTTCGCCCTTGTCTACACACCGCAGTAAGGTAGCGTAATGGTTGCGTTTATAGAGGATTCCATTACTGAGGAAGAACTTTGCAGTGAACCTTCTCAAAAACTTCTTATCATTGACAGACGCCCTTTCGGGATACTCTTGAGCCTCGAGATACCTTTTGACTTCGTGAAACCAGGGTTTGTCTGTTACCTCCTCAGTATCAATCTCGCATAGTGTGCTGGTTCATTCAACCTTTCAATGGTGATTCGGGGAGCTTCGTTGTCCCACCGAATTTTGAACATAGAAGACATGGTGGCTAACGCGTCCGCTAACTGATTCTCCTCTCATGGGAAATGTTCAAAAGTTACCTCCTCAAAGTGTGGGAGCAATGTCAGTACGTGCTCCTTGTAAGGAATGAGATTCGGGTGCTTCGTATCCCACTCGCCTTTGATCTGACTTATCACCAAGGCTGAATCCCCGAAGACATTTAGGAACTTGATTCTGAGGTTAATAGCGGCTTTGAGACCCATGATGCATGCTTCATACTCCATCATATTGTTGGTGCAATTGAAACATAATCGGGCAGTGAACGGAGTATGACAGCCCTCAGGGGATATGATTACATCGCCAATGCTGTTACCCAGTGCGTTTGAGGCTCCATCAAAATACATAGACCATCGGGATCATTCCTCAGGTTCTTCATCTGGTTTGGGTTCTTCACAGTCGGTTACTAACATGATATTCTCATTCGGGAACTCAAAATTCTTGGACTGGTAGTCATCCACGGTCTGATGAGCCAAATGATCTGCCAATACACTCCCCTTTATTGCTTTTTGGGTTGTATATTGTATGTCGTATTCAGTTAAGACCATTTGCCACCTTGCTATCCTTCCGGAGAGAGCGGGCTTCTTGAAAATGTACTTGATCGGATCCATCTTTGATATCAACAAGGTAGTGTAATTCAGCATATACTGTCTCAGTCGGCGAGCAGCCCATGCCAAATCGCAGCAAGTTTTCTCGAGCAGTGAGTATCTTGTCTCACAGTCGGTAAACTTTTTGCTAAGGTAGTATATTGCGTGCTATTTTTGACCAGACTCGTCATGCTGCCCCAGCACACACCCCATCAAATTGTCTAGCATTGTCAGGTATAATATCAAAGGTCTCCCTTCAATTAGAGGCATCAGAATTGGTGGTTTTTGCAGGTATTCCTTGATTCTTTCAAAAGCGATCTGGAATTCATCATTCCACTTTACCACTTAATCTTTCTTCAGAAGCTTGAAGATCGGCTCATAAGTAGCAGTCAGATGTGAAATGAACCTGGCGATATAATTCAGGCATCCCAAGAAACCTCTAACTTCCTTCTCTATACGGGGAGCTGGCATCTCTTGTATAGCCTTTACCTTTGTGGGGTCTACCTGAATACCTTTGTCATTGACGATAAAACCTAGAAGCTTACCGGACCTTACCCCGAAGGTGCACTTGTTCGGATTCAACCTCAGCTTGTGTGTCTTCTGTTAGAACAAGATTGGTTCTGATCATATCTCAGAGTTTTGATGATAACAATAAAATATATTTTGTATAATTGATACTCTGATGAGCATATTTCTTTGTTTCAGATAATGTTCTGACTGAAGTATTTTCTAAAGTGAAAATCATTTTACGTGCTGAGCTAAATAAAAATGAAGAAGTTCTTTGATGAAAGAACTATCTATTTAGCGCAAGTTCTAACGCTGGCTCTGATAAGAAGCAATTTAAAGCATCCTCTAATATTAGCAAGTTTCCATGCAAACTCTGTCTAGAAGTATGTTGCAAGCAAGCTTTGATGAGAAGTTATTTGCAAGCAAATTCTGAAGCAAGATCAGAAGCAAGTTCTGAAAGATTAAAGCACCAAACAAGTTGTGATACGGTGGGAAAGAACTGGCTGTTTTTTTGGAATGCTGGTTTGTGTTTTGCGTTTTTTTTTGCAAAATGTCGCGGTAAGCAAGAGTCGCCACTGACTTTTATTTTATCCAACAAGGAAAAGAAAAAAGCACAGAAAAATTCCTTTTTGAGATATTTCTCGGGTTCGGGGGTAGATTATAGAAAGGGAAGGTGTTAGCACCCTTTCTATCCGTGGTTATCCACGGGCTCTTAGGTACTTGCTCATATTGTTTTCAAAATTGCTTTCTTTGTGCTTGTGGGTTTGAAAAAGTTTGTTTGAAAACTTCGATTTAACTCTTGCTTCTGTCCTCAAGAGCATATGAAGTGTTTTTGAAAACTTTGTTTGAAAAGTGTAAGTGTGAAAAAGATTTTGTTTTTTGAAAGAGCAAGTACTTAAGAACCATCTACCTACTCTAAAAAGGAATCGTTCTATGATATCTTCCTTTAGACAATGTTATCCCACTATTGATGAGTAGGTAGCACCGTCGTTGGAGTTTTAAGGGTCAATTCGAATTTAAGGACTTACGATCACCAAAGCAATGTTAAGATGCCTTAGCGATAACCCTAATGTCTTAGATCATTTGTTTTTGAGGCAACAATATTCGAAGCAACCGTTTCAAGGAAACTATGATCTTTGGATAGGAGGGCGACCTCTAAAGTGACCTATACTTAATGACCGCGTATGAAGGCAACCAAGTGTGGTGTACCCTAAGAGTGCGCATGTGCGAGTGCGTCGTTTTCAGTTTATTTTATCTTTGTACATGTTAATGGTGATCTAAGTTGATTTTAGGTAAAACATTCAGTCTTGTCGTGCATCCATATTATCAAACATCTAACAGTTATATTTTGTGAAAAATAAATTGCGGAAATTAAATTACAAGGCGTCGGGTATTTACATCGCCAAAAGCAACCCTTTGAAATTTAAATGCGGAAAAATTAATAAAGCGGTAAAAGTAATTAAATGGTCCTAATTATCTATTACAAACCGACAACAAGTACAATATTGAATAAATAAATCGCGTGCGGAAAATTAAATCGAGTGCGAGTTTAGGGTTTTGACCCTTTTTTATTAAAGAAAAGATTTTTTTGTTATTTTTATTTTAAGAAAGAAACTATCCTAAATTAATTATTAAATTAATAAATAAATTAATTAATTAATGAAAATAAATATTTTTGGGTTTTTGGTATTTAAAGAAATAAAATAAAATAAATTAATGTTAGTAAAAACCTAATTAAGTCTAATTGATTTTAATTATTGAAAAAATATATTAAAGTTATTTCTAATTAATAGCCTAACTTAATTAATAAATTTATTAATAAAAAATAAAATACTAAAATTTTAATTTAATAAAGAAAATGTTTTTTTTGGTTTTAATTTTATTAAAGGAAAAATAAAATTTGATTGGTTAGAAAATAATGAAAATAGTTAAATCAAATAAAAAAATAAACAAAATAAATAAAAGAAATAGAGAAAGGGTATGGGCCTGAAAAGGAGGTCAGAATAGCAATTCCAAGGCCCATTAAGCACTGGCCTGGTGGATTTTTTGGATTCCATACGCGCTGGTTGACTGGATCCATGGTAGACCATCAATTTCTGGTCACCAGATTTGGCCTATGGCCATCTGGCCATCAAATACTTGAGGGTGCATGATAGACTCCGCACTTGGATCAGCACATGATTACCTGAAGAAAAAATGCATTGAGAAATTTGGAGGACCTGGGATTCGAACCCAGGTCCTGTTGGATGTTGCCAGCGCTTGCTTCCACTAGGCCATTGTGTTTCAATTGTTAGTATATTAAACAATAATAATAAGAGAAAATGCGTTATATGCCAGAAAAAAATAAAAATGCGCGCGTGTTTTTGAATGGTCCACTGGGGAGGCGACACACCATCATCCTCTACCTCCAGCCACTGTAAAATTTCCCGCGGATTTGGATCCGCAGCTAAATGCGTAGCTCGACCCAAAAATTAATTCCAGGCCATAAAAACGACCCCCAAAGGCATGGTTAGGTTCGTCTCCCTCTCCTGAGTGCAACCATGTCTATCACGAGATTCAATTTCACCTGAAACTCAAATCCCTAAAATCCAACACGAAACCCTAGCCATGCTGTTATGAGATTACAATCCATATAAATCAAATTAAGTATTGCCAAAAGTTTAGAAATCTCATAAGAATCACAAATATGTCCATGATTTGCCAGAATGATGCAAAAATAGAGAGCTATAATTTCGAATACAGGGCCAAGAAACGTGATACTTATAGCGCTATAAGAGGTCGAAAAATGCTTGCTTTTGATCCCATAAGGTTGAGTGAATACCCAGCAATCGATTGGGATAGCTCTTTGTTATGAAAACCTCTCTTGCTATGATTTTGAATTCTCACTTTTTCACCACTTTTCAAGTTTTTCTTTGCTTGTTCTTGCAGCCTCTAACCCTCAATTTCGTGTGCCTCTCTTGCTTATGTATGATTGAATGCATTAGGTCAAGAATTATAGTCCAAATCTTCTCCCATCATGGCTTGCATATTTGATTTGATTTCCATTAGAAAACTTGCCAAATTTGTCAAAAAACCATCTTTTTGCACATGATTTTGTGTGATACGAATTTGATGATGATATTGATGAGAATCCAATCGTGAAAATAGCAAAATATCTCATGTAATCAAAGTTTGGGATTTAATTTGATTTAATTTGATTTAAAATGAAATAATTCAATAAAAAATCAAATAAAATAATAAAATTTATAAATGGACACATGGATGAAGCTAGGATCCGTGGACAATGGTGAAAGCTCAAATCAAGTGGAAAAGAATGGGCCCATTTGACAAAATTTGAAGTTTTGGGGATAGTTGACTTTTGGCAATTTTACAAAAAAGCCTAACTTCAACAATGCATAACTTCTTCAATTTTGAACATTTGGAGGTGTTCTTTGACTTTTTGGAAAGCTTTCGATGTCCTTTAACCAAAACTTTTTGTCTCATCTCATTTTGATATACCATGCTCAAGTTATAAGCTTTGGCAAAAAAGGTATTTTTGTTGACTTTCAAAAATGACCTATAATGTCCAAATTTGTAACTTCTTGTGAGTGCATTTTCTGAACTTTGGGTATGAAGATGGATTGTAGAAAATTGAATCCTCTTCAAAATTAGCTTTGTATGGGTCATTTATCATAAAGTATGAGAAAGTTATGCTTGGTCAAAGTTGAGTTGACTTTTCCTACAAAACCCTAATTTAGCAACTTTTGAGTCTTGATGAATTTTGAGCAATCCTTGATGAATCATGATCAAACCTTGATAAAATGATGAAATATCCTTCAAAATGGGAATGTTGACAAAAAATATTGAAGTTTGACTATTTGTAGGTCACAATTGACTTTTGCCCTAGCACAATCGATTTTTGGCCCCTTTGAGCAATTGACTGAGCTAACTTCCTCTACAAGGCTTGAAATTTGGCATGGATAACCTTGAGAACATATTAGGTCATTGGGGAACACTTGAGGTCATTTGTACTCAAAGATCTTGATGCAACACAAAACCCTAATTTGGGGTTGACTGCCTTAGGAGATAGCTTGACTGTCCAACTCTTGAGCAATCTTGAGCCACTTGGAGATTTTTCTTGCAATGTTTGGAGAAATATGAGAGGGAAAATTTTGGGGTACAATAGCTGCCCCTGTTCAATCTTCTTAAACCTGAGGATGTAGATTGGCTTTCGTGCCTTTCGTGATCTGAAGGTGGAAGATGATTGAACACTAGAGTGCCCAGAAATTTGCACTCGCATGAAGTAGTATCAGCCTTGTGATGTCGAGAATGGACTTACAGATGCCATTTGGAGATTGTTGGTAGGAGGATGGGCTTACAGATCCATCTGCAGGAGCGTCGATCGCATAAGAGATTCCTTAGCGATAATTTGCATACCTGTTGTTTGTAGAAGATTCCGCTGGGGAAGTCTATCTTTTATTGAGATTTAGGATCTGTCTGGTCTTCAACGTAGTATACCGTTGAGATTGTAGAACTCGTCCACACTATGACGGAGGAAAACATCTTCATCAAGATCTAGGAACTGTCTGGTCTTCAATGTAGTATACCATTGAGATTGTAGAACTCGTCCACACTATGACGGAGGAAAACATCTTCATCAAGATCTAGGAACTGTCTGGTCTTCAACGTAGTATACCGTTGAGATTGTAGAACTCGTCCACACTATCACGGAGGGAAACATCTTTATCAAGATCTAGGAACTGTCTGGTCTTCAACGTAGTATACCGTTGAGATTGTAGAACTCGTCCACACTATGACAGAGGAAAACATCTTCATCAAGATCTAGGAATTGTCTGGTCTTCAACGTAGTATACCGTTGAGATTGTAGAACTCGTCCACAATATGACGGAGGGAAACATCTTCATCAAAATCTAGTAACTGTCTGGTCTTCAACGTAGTATACTGTTGAGATTGTAGAACTCGTCTACACTATGACATAGGAAAACATCTCCATCAAGATCTAGGAACTGTCTGGTCTTCAACGTAGTATACCGTTGAGATTATAGAACTCGTCCACACTATGACGGAATAGAACATCTTCATCAAGATCTAGGAACTGTCTGGTCTTTAACGTAGTATACCGTTGAGATTGTAGAACTCGTCCACACTATGACGGAGGGAAACATCTTCATCAAGATATAGGAACTGTCTGGTCTTCAACGTAGTATACCGTTGAGATTGTAGAAATCGTCCACACTATGAAGGAGGAAAACATCTTCATCAAGATCTAGGAACTGTCTGGTCTTCAACGTAGTATACCATTGAGATTGTAGAACTCGTCCACACTATGACGGAGGAAAACATCTTCATCAAGATCTAGGAACTGTCTGGTCTTCAACGTAGTATACCGTTGAGATTGTAGAACTCGTCCACACTATGATAGAGGAAAACATATTCATCAAGATCTAGGAACTGTCTGGTCTTCAACGTAGTATACTGTTGAGATTGTAGAACTCGTCCACACTATGACAGAGGGAAACATCTTCATCAAGATCTAGGAACTGTCTGGTCTTCAACGTAGTATACCGTTGAGATTGTAGAACTCGTCCACACTATGACGGAGGGAAACATATTCATCAAGATCTAGGAACTGTCTGGTCTTCAACGTATTATACCGTTAAGATTATAGAACTCATCCATACTATGATGGAGGGAAACATCTTCATCAAGATCTAGGAACTGTCTGGTCTTCAACATAGAATATCGTTGAGATTGTAGAACTCGTCCACACTATGACGGAGGAAAATATCTTCATCAAGATCTAGGAACTGTCTGGTCTTCAACATAATATACCGTTGAGATTCTAGAACTCGTCCACACTATGACGGAGGAAAACTTCTTCATCAAGATCTAGGAACTATCTGGTCTTCAACGTAGTATACCGTTGAGATTGTAGAACTCGTCCACACTATGACAGAGGGAAACATCTTCATCAAGATCTAGGAACTGTCTGGTCTTCAACGTAGTATACTGTTGAGATTGTAGAACTCGTCCACACTATGACGGAGGAAAACATCTTCATCAAGATCTAGGAACTGTCTGGTCTTCAACGTAGTATACCGTTGAGATTGTAGAACTCGTCCACACTATGACGGAGGAAAACATCTTTGTCAAGATCTAGGAACTGTCTAGTCTTCAACGTAGTATACCGTTGAGATTGTAGAACTCGTCCACACTATGACAGAGGAAAACATCTTCATCAAGATCTAGGAAATGTCTGGTCTTCAACGTAGTATACTCGTTGAGATTGTAGAACTCGTCCACACTATGACAGAGGGAAACATCTTCATCAAGATCTAGGAATTGTCTGGTCTTCAACGTAGTATACCGTTGAGATTGTAGAACTCGTCCACACTATGACGAAGGGAAACATCTTCATCAAGATCTAGGAACTGTCTGGTCTTCAACTTAGTATACCGTTGAGATTGTAGAACTCGTCCACACTATGACGGAGGGAAACATCTTCATCAAGATCTAGGAACTATCTGGTCTTCAACGTAGTATACCGTTGAGATTGTAGAACTCGTCCACACTATGACGAAGGAAAACATCTTCATCAAGATCTAGGAATTATCTGGTCTTCAACGTAGTATACCGTTGAGATTGTAGAACTCGTCCACACTATGACGGAGGAAACTTGTCGATATTAAGAACCTTATCTGAAATTCAACCGAGGATAATTCAGTTGGTATTTAAGAACCGGTACAGTTCCTCGACATAGATGAGAACTTAACTGCCTCCTTTCCTGAAAGGTAAAGGTCAGTCATATGCAATGCATGATATAGATCAAGCAATGATGTTCTCAAAATAAATGAGATTGTGTTGCATGATACGCATATGTATGTATCATGATATATGGAAATGTAATGTTTTAGCTGGGGGAAAATAAATCCCGGATAGCTGCTGGAGAAGAGAGTTGAATTCTTCGTTTACGCTGGAGATAGCGGACGATGATGATTGATGAGAATAAACCTGCAAGGGAGGATAACTCCATTTTGGGAATAGACTGATGGGGAGATTACTCTGTGAGGAAGAGATCTTCTGCTGAGGATTCTACCGATAAATTTCGTTGGGGATGAATTACCGTTGCTGATGATACTGAATCCTGTTGGGGATTGAATTCCTGTTTGTGAAAGGAAAGGACTCCGCTGGGGATGATCTTTCAGTTGCGGCTTCCCTGGGGATAACCTTTGGACTCTTGTGGGGATAATACTTTAGACTCTTGTGGGGATAATCCTTTGAGCTTTGCTGAGGACAATCTTCCTTTAAACTCGACTGGGGATATTTATTTTTATACTCTGCAGGGGACGAACTTCCAGAGTCTACTGGGGATGATTCTGCAACTCTATTGGGGAAGCTTTTTCAGACTGCGGTGGGAAAATTTTAACTCCACTGGGGATATCCTGTATCCTACCGGGGAATATTCTTATACTCCGCTGGGGAGTATTAAGACTGCCGGGGATATTAAGCCTTTTCGGTGCTGATGGTAGATACACTCTGCTTGGGGGAGAATATTACCGATTCATTCATAATTGTGAGTCTCAGCTGGGGAGAGCTATCATTACTGCCATACTCTGCGGGGAGTGAAAGTATCTTAGCCATATTCTTCAGCTGAATTTACCGTTGTACCGGTGGATAGAGCAACTGTACAGTTTGGACAATTTTATTGCCCCTGTTTCTGATATTACCAGTAATCGTCTTTTGTTTCGCATGTAAATATTTATGAGAAGCAATTAATGTCAAATGAATATATCAAAAATGTACATTGGACGTTCTTTGCAAAACAAAACAAATAAAGGAAAAACAGTTTGAAATTTCTTTGAAAATGATTTGTATTGACTTTGAAGTTTGGCCTGAAAATAGGCGTTTTTGTACAAGAGGCTGACGTCCTAGTAAGAGAACGCCGCCGAACAGATATAGTTTATACAATTTGTGAAAAACTAAACAAAACAGCTATGTGAAAAATCCCACTGGGTTCCAACTCTGCTATTTCCTTTATATCCTCGAGCATCTCATCACTTGCTACTTGGTTGAAGGTAGATAAGATTGATTAGTGCCGTCTGAGCTTGATAGTCGATACCGAAGTCTGGTTGCAAGGTGATCCAATGAGACATAGTGTTACACTTTGATCCCTAATTTTTGCTTGGACCGCCCTTTCGGGTTTTCAGTCCACCGGGATACCCTTTTTTTCCCAAGCCGCCTTTTCAGGTTTTCGAATTGCCGGGTGTACAGTTTTTTCCATTTCCATCCCTTATTTTTGCCCGAACCCTTTTGGTTTGCCGAGAAGCCCTTATTTTTGCCTAGGCCAGTTGACCTAGCGGGTATTTGATTATGCGTAGTATCTTTTCACTATGTATGCATTGACAGGGTGAGGAAGGTCGTCACCATCCATGGTGGTTAGGATCATAGCTCCTCATGAGAAAACATTCTTAACCACAAATGGCCCTTCGTAAGTATGGGTCCATTTGCCCCTGGGATCACCTTGTGGCAGTATGATGCGCTTGATAACCAGGTCCCCAACTTGATACTCTCGTCGTCTAACATTCTTGTTAAATGCCTTGATCATCCGCTTTTGATACGTCTGACCATGACAAATAGCAGTAAGTCTCTTTTCATCTATTAAGTTCAGCTGATCAAGCCGGGTCTGAATCCAGTCATCTTTGCTCAAACTTGTGTCCTTCATAATCCGAAGAGAGGGTATCTGAACATCAATGGGCAAGACTGCCTCCATGCCATATACCAAGGAATAGGGTGTTGCCCCTGTTGACGTCCGTGCTGAGGTACGGTACCCATGAAGAGCAAATGGTAACATCTCATGCCAATCTTTGTATGTCACCGTCATCTTCTGCACGATCTTCTTAATGTTCTTATTAGTCGCTTCAACAGCCCCATTCATCTTCGGTCGGTAGGGAGAAGAGTTGTGATGCTGTATCTTGAACTGCCTGCAGAGCTCAGTGATCATCTTATTGTTGAGATTTGTACCATTGTCCATAATGATCCTTTCTGGTACACTATATCGACAAATCAGATTATGCCAAATGAACCGTGCCACAATGTTCTTGGTTACGATAGCAAAGGAAACTGCTTCAACCCACTTCGTAAAGTAATCAATTGCTACTAGGATGAAACGATGCCCGTTGGATGCCGTAGGTCTGATCTCGCTGATCATATCAATGCCCCACATTGCAAAAGGCCAAGGTGTCGTCAAGACATTCAGAGGTACTGGAGGTATGTGCACCTTATCAGAATAGACCTGGAACTTGTGACATGTCCGAGAATGCTGATAACAGTCGGCTTCCATTGTGGACCAATAGTATCCTGCCCGTAGGATTTTCTTCGCCATCGTGTGTACACTTGAATGAGTTCCGAAAGTACCTTCATGTAACTCTGTCATGATCCTTTCTGCTTCATTCTTATCTACACATCGCAATAAGGTCGAATCATGGTTACGTTTGTAAAAAATACCATTGCTGATGAAGAACTTTGCCGCGAACCTCCTCAGAAACTTCTTGTCATTAACAGATGCACCCCCGGGGTATTCATGCACATCAAGATACCTTTTCACTTCATGAAACCAGGTATTTTCTGTTACCTCTCCAGTCTCAAGATCACAACAATGTGCAGGTTCGTCCAATCTTTCAATGATAATCCGGGGAGCTTCGTTGTCCCAATTAACTTTGAACATAAAAGACATCGTAGCCAACGCGTCCGCCAACTGATTCTCTTCTATAGGGAAGTGTTCAAAGGATATCTCTTCGAAATGGGGAAGCAATGTCAACACATACTCCTTGTAAGGAATAAGATTAAGGTGTTTCGTATCCCACTCGCCTTTGATCTGGCTGATCACGAGAGCAAAATCTCCGAAGACACTGAAGAACTTAATCCTTAGGTCAATGGATGCTCGAAGACCCATGATGCATGCCTCATACTCCACCATGTTATTGGTGCAGTTGAAACATAGTCGGGCGGTAAACGGAGTATGAGAGCCTTTAGGAGATATGATCACAGCGCCAATGCCATTACCCAAAGTGTTTGAAGCTTCATCAAAGTACATAGACCATCAGGATCCTCCCCCAGGTCCTTCATCTGGTCCAGGTGTCTCACAGTCAGTTACTATCATGATACTCTCATCCGTGAATTCAAAGTTCATTGACTGGTAATCATCTACAGCCTGATGTGCCAAATGATCTGCCAACACACTTCCCTTAATTGCCTTTTGGGTCGTATACTGGATGTAATACTCAGTCAAGATCATCTGCCATCTTGCTATTCTTTCGGACAATGCAGGCTTCTCGAAGATATACTTGATTGGATCCATTTTTGATATCAATAGAGTAGTGTGAGTCAGCATATACTGTTCAGCCGGCGAGCAACCCATGCCAAAGCGCAGCAGGTTTTCTCAAGCAACGAGTATCGGGTCTCGCAGTCGGTAAAATTTTTGCTAAGGTAATAAATAGCATGCTCTTTTCAGCTAGACTCGTCATGCTGACCCAACACACACCCCATTGAGTTGTCGAGTACTGTCAAGTATAAGATCAAATGTCTCCCTTCAACTGGAGGCATCAGAATAGGAGGTTCTTGGAGATACTCTTTGATCCTTTCGAAAGCGGCCTAACATTCATCATTCCAACATACTACTTGATCCTTCTTCAGTAGCTTGAAGATTGGCTCACAGGTAGCAGTTAAGTGTGAGATGAATCAGGCAATATAATTCAGTCGTCCCAGAAAGCCTCTGACTTCTTTTTCTGTTCTGGGTGCTGGCATTTCCTGTATGGCCTTCACCTTTGCAGGATCCACTTGAATACCTTTGTCACTTACGACGAAACCCGGCAGCTTACCAGATCTCACCCCGAAGGTGCACTTGTTCGGGTTTAACCTCAGCTTGTACAACTTCAACCTGTCAAATAACTTCTGAAGGTGGTCAAGATGTTCTTCTTCAGTCTGGGATCTTGCAATCATGTCGTCGAAGTATACCTCAATCTCATGATGGATTATGTCATGGAACAAAGCGACCATGGCACGCTGATACGTTGCCCCATCATTCTTCAATCCAAACGACATGACCTTGTAGCAAAAGGTACCCCATTGAGTAACAAAGGTTGTCTTCTCCATGTCTTCGGTAGCCATTTTAATCTGATTATAACTGGAGAAACCATCCATAAAGGAGAAAACCTTATGCTGTGCAGTGTTGTCAACCAGAACGTCGATATGAGGCAGAGGGAAATCATCTTTGGGGCTTGCCCTGTTCAGATCCCTATAGTCGACACACATTCAAACCTTACTACCTTCTTCAGCACTGGAACCACGTTGGCCACCCACTGTGGGTAAGAAGTAACTGCTAGAAAACCGGCGTCAAACTGTTTCATAACTTCAGCCTTGATTTTCTCAGACATATCTGGGCGCATTCAGTGGACCTTCTGTTTCACTGGAGGACAGTCTTCCTTGGTAGGCAATCGGTGAACCACAATATCGATATCCAACCCAGGCATATCTTCATAAGACTAGGCAAAGATCTCAACATAGTCACGCGGCATCTGAATCAACCGTTGCTTCACACTAAGCTCCAGATTTGCCCCGATCTTGACTTCTTTCTTGTCTATCTCTGTACCAGATTTACTGATTCCACCGACTCTTCGTGCGGATGAATAACCCTCTCTTCCTAAAGTAACAAGTCTTGCAAGTTCACCAGGCACTTCGCAATCATCTTCACCTTCGTCTTCGGCTAAGTTGATCGTACTTTCGAAGTCATAACTGGTAGTAGCAGAGTCGTTACCAGTGAGATCCAGAGTGGATGTAGACCTGTATATGTGAGTGTGTGTAAAATAGCTATTTTGCAATATGTAATAAGAAAAATAAGGAGCGAAAAATTTGAAATGCAAGAAAACGTCCAATGCTTTTATTAATGATATATGAAAATGACACACATAAAGCCCTCACAAATGAAGCCACAGTGCCCCGGGTAAGACACTGGGCCATAGAGTTTAAAACATTGTCTGTTACAAATTCAAAACAAAAGTCTCATTACTGGGTAACAAAAGAAATTGGGATGAAGTCCTTTGCTGTCCAGTTGCTTAGTCCATCATCAGTAGTAGGATAGATGCAACTGTCGAACTCAGACTCTTCCACGCCGTCTTTAATGGCATTCACTTCTGAATTGCTGATGAATAGGGGAGGTTTTCCGATCCGTGCACTCCGAACAACCTTTTGAGCTTCTGCAGTGAAACCCAAACCAAACTTGTTAGTCTTCTGTGCAAAATCAGGGAGTTGGCCCCAATTTTCACGCCCACCTTTCTCGACAACAGTCCGTGCATCCTTGAAGGAAGCCATATTCATAGGAGGATCTTCAACAACAGTCTCAGTTGATGCCAACGTCTTGGGAACCTCTTCAAAATTTTGGAACGGGGTTTCAATGAACTCCCCATCCATCTCTACATATCGGAAAGAGTTGAGGTGGATCACCATGTACTATTCTTCTCCTTGCACTGTCACAATCTTTCCTTTCACCGGGTACTTTAGCTTCTGGTGGAGCGTAGTCGTTACTGCCCCAGCTTTGTGGATCCATGGACGACCCAGCAAACAAGAATAAGATGGCCGAATGTCCATCACATAAAATGTAGATGCGAAAACCTGAGAACCAACCTTGATCAGAATATCCACTTCGCCGTGTACCATTCTTTTGGACCTATCAAAGGCCCTAACAATAATGTTACTTGGTTTAAACTCCAACCCTTCACAGTCTAACCGGTCTATAGCTTTCTTAGGCAAAATGTTCAATGAGGAACCAATATCCACTAATACATGAGCAAGAGTAGTGCCCCTGCATTCAATGGAGACATGCAGGGCATCGTTGTGATTCTTCCCCTTAGAAGTCAAGTCGGCATCAGAGAAACCCAACCCATTATCAACAGTCAGACTAGCCACGCAATCTTTAAACTGATCAGCTGATGTTTCTTGCGGTACGTGTGCAGTCTTCAGGAACGCAATCAGAGCCTTGGCATGGGCTTCTGAGCATAACAACAGTGACAACATAGAGATTTTGGATGGGGTTTGCCCCAGCTGCTCGACCATATTGTAGTCGCTCTTTTTGATGATTTTCAAAATTTCCTGCATCTCTTGTCTAGAGGCTTCAACATTAATCTTCTTCGGCGCCTCCGTCTAGGCAGGCTCATCAGTGGTCCCTTTGCCCCGAGTGTTGGATGACTCGGCAACAGGGGTAAGAATGGGAACTTGAACAAGAATAGTAGCAGGTACACTGGCAGGTGTAATAACAACAGGTTTCCGGGCAGTTGGTGGAGAGATATCAGGGGAGAAAAGTCTTTCGCCGCGGGTGACTTTGGCAGGTCCAACAATATTGTTGACGCCAGTATCAGCATCCAAATCTTGTTTAACTCTGTGATAATAAACATCAGCCCCGTAGTGCCAAGGGACAACTTTATCAGATGTGTAGGGGATAGGCCCTGGAACAGTGATGATCAATGGTGTGATTCTTGGAACATATGTGATTCTAACAGGCTTTCTCGAGGAAGCCTTGGAAGAATCGTCGAAAATGGTGATAATAGCCACTTCTTCAGTATGAACTAAAGGAACAACAGTCTTCTCAAACAGAATTTCTTGATTATCCATCAGGCGTTGGACACCTGACTTCAAAAGATGGCAACCGGTAGGTAGGACAAAACACATATGACAACCTTCGTCATAGCCCGGAAATAAACCGGCTAGCAAAAGGTTCTTCTTTACAGTCATCAAAGGGGTAATAATGTCATTCACAGAAACCACAAACAAGTCTTCACCTATAGCATTTACTCCATGCTTGGGCATGGGAGCAGTCACAACATTAGGTCTTTCAGGCGCCTCGAACTCAATCTCCCTAGCATCAATCAAGTCTTGTACTTTGTTCTTCAAAACCCAACAATCATCTGTATCATGCCCCGGGCTATCAGAGTGAAAAGCACAACGGGCATTAGGGTTATACTTTGGTGATGTAGTGTTGGGATTCTTCGGGGCCTCCCTTGGAATCACTAGATTGGTTTTCAATAACTGTGGCAGAATCTGAGATAAAGTCATGTTGAGCTGAGTGAATTGCCTTCGCGGTCTCTCGGCCTTTGGCTGATTGTTGTGCTGAGGAGCACCAGCAGGTCTTGAAATAACAACCGCATTGACAGCTTGGCGGCGTTCAACTCTATTTTGGCTTTTCGAACTGTAAACAACACTGGACTCCTTCTTAAAAGGCTTTTTCTCGGTGTCTGATGAAGCACCCTTCTGTATTTTACCAGACTTAATACCAGCCTCAATCCTTTCCCCGGTCATAATCAGCTCCGTAAACCCGGACGAAGAACTTCCAATCAGATGGTTGAAGTACAGACCAGACAAGGTCCCCAGAAACATATCTACTAGCTCCCTATCATCCAAGGGTGGTTGCACTCTTCCAGCAAGGTCCCTCCACTTCTGAGCATAATATTTGAAACCTTCGCCCGCACCCATTGACATACCCTGGAGTTGGGTACGTGTGGGAGCGAGGTCGGCATTGTATTGGTACTGCTTGTAGAAGGCAGCAACCAAGTCCTCCCAATTACGGATACTGGCTCCTTCCAGCTGGTAAAACCATTCAAGATAAGTCCCTGAGAGACTGTCTTGAAAGAAGTGGATCCAGAGATTCTTGTCAGCGGTGTATGGCTGAATCTTCCTAACATACGACCGAAGGTGCAGTTTTGGGCAAGAAACTCCATCGTATTTAGCAAAGGCTGGTGCCTTGAACTTGTGGGGAATCACCACCCCAGATGACAGACCCAGATCTCCAAAGTCTAGACAGGCACCTTCTGAACTTCCATCACACTCAACCGATCTTCCAGTTGCTTGTATCTATCCTCAGTCGGAGGATACTGGTCTTCGTCGAAGTCCATCTCATTGTCTGAAACCACAGGGCTAGGAGCCCTCCTTTCTTCCTGACTATCTTTCCCTCCAGATGAGGTGCTCAAATCAACTTCATCTCATAGCCTGTTTCCAAACCTGTGGCCCATGTTAAACAGGACCGTCTTCTTCTTCTTCTTCTTCTTCTTCTTCTTCTTCTTCTTCTTCTTCTCTTTCAAGATAAGGGCCTTCAGGTCTTGCTGACCCTTAGCTAAATTCATGAACAACTCCTGGAATTGGGCGTTTTGAGCTTGCAGAGCCTTGATTGCTTGTTTAGTTGATGGTTCAGAAGACATGATGCTGAAATAAACAGCGAAGAAGATGAGAAAACCTGTAAGGGTACCTGTTATGAGGTGCATGGAATGAAATGCGTATGCTATGATTTCAAAGACGTCGAGAGATTCAAATTTGTAAACAAGAAATGAAACACACTTTTATTAGATAAACTTGAAATTCAAATTGTTCAACAAATGCCCTTAAGGCGTTACAAGAAAGGAAATACTGGAAAGTAAATAAAAACTGGAAATAATCAAAGGACATCAATGCTCCCATGGTCGTTTGCCTTTAGTGCTGACATAGTCGTTGATGATCTTCTCCCTCTCCAGCTTCCTTGTCAACTTCTGGATCTTCTGCTATTGCTCGTGATACTTTTCTCGGTAAGTATCCCTTTCCTCCCTCAGCTGCATCCAGGACCTCTTCAATGCCCCAATGTCAGTAGGCATGTAAGGGTGTAGGATGGTAGGAGGAACCCCCTCTTCATCAGCAACTTCAACAATTATGGGCAAGACGGCTTCGTAGGGCATTCCCAGCTTTTGGGCATGTATGCGAACCCATCGGAGATATGGTTCCATTGGTAGAGAAGTCTTCGCACCCAGCTCGTGTGGATCAGATCTGTGTACTCTATCCCAAGCCCTTATGAATATGCGGCGTTGCTCGTCACTATCCCCTTGGAAATCAAAGATTATATTAGGCATTAGCAGCTCATGAGGTCCTTCCCTTCTGGCTCGCCCAAACTGACGTAAGGCCAAACATGGATTGTAAGTAATTCCTCCATTGGTTCCTATCAGTGGAACATTGGGGTATTCCCCACAGCGATCAATAATGGCCACCTCGTCCATACCCTTAATGGTCCAAATGATGTCATTGTGAGAGAGAGACATAACCCTATAAGCCCAGCCCATGCCTTCTTTGTTCTTCAGAATTGATTTGGGGAGGTGAGAAATAAACCACCTCACCAACAATGGAGCACAACACATCAAGGTTCCCCGCTTTCGAGCAGTACGGGCATAAAGCTGATGAAGAATGTCACCCAAGAGAGTGGGTACAAGATTACCAAAGATGAAGATTTTTACCGCATTCACATCAACAAAGGAGTCAGAGTTAGGAAACAATACCAAGCCATATATCAGAAGATCCAGAATATCTTCGAATGCCTGGAAGTCTAGACTATCCCAGAAATGATTAGCCTTACCAACCAAGAACTTAGTCAAAAAGCCCTTTGCTCCACTTCTAGTCTCCCAATTAGCCATTACCTCAGCCTTTGTCAGATGAAGGGCTGAAGCAATCTCTTTCAGCCTAAGGATCTTCTCCTAACCTGTAAACGGGGTCTGCTCCAGAATAGAGATACCGAGCAGATCAGAGAACTCTTCCAAGGTAGGGACAAACTGGTAGTCCTGAAAAGTAAAGCAATGGTACAGTGGATCAAAGAACTGGACTAGGGCACTCATCATCTGCTTATCCAATTTGGAGGTGACCAAACTAAGAAGATGCCCATGTATTCCGATGAAGGAAGTAGTATCTGGCATCTTTGCAACCAAATCTTTAAGCACAGTGGGAACTTGGACAAAGTTGATCCGGATGGTGTTCCTACGCATAGGTGCCATGACCTACAAAACAGAACAAAGATGAATCCCTCATGTCTTTGAAATATGTTAGTCCAATGCAAGATGTATGCAATGTTATGATGTCATAATGTCATGATAGAAAGCACACCACAAGTATCCACAAATAGCAAACATGGTAAAGGCACACAAGTCACACAGAGAGCCCTTAGATTTCAGGCTGGCAAGGAGTCTAGGTACTACCCTCTTTCAGTTCAGTTGGTTTAAACCTGTCCTAAAAATAGTAACCGGGTTCTAGAGGATCTCAATATCACTGACTACCCTCGATCGGTCATAATTCCAGTTTAGCAACCTTTTCTTGCGGCCGTAATCATCGCGAGAGTTTAGTCTCAATGAGTGTAGTATACTGCTACTGTTCTATGGCCAAGTTGGTCAATTTAAAGGTTCTAAGGTCAGTTGGTGCTTAATGACCCCTTAGCAGACCCATATTCTCCTCGTTGCGCTACAAGGGATATTGGTACATACTAAAGTTCCACACCAACGTAGCTACTGCTTCAACCGTATCGGTCTATGCCGTACAACTCCCTCACAGTTTATTGCTACTTACCTAAAGGGTATCCCCCAGATCCGGGTTAGGATCTATAGTATCTCCGATACAAGCCCACAAATAAAAAGCATACAAGTCAAGCAATTGAAAACAATATGAACTATTTCTAAGGTACACCCCACTTTTTAAGCTTCCCCAGCAGAGTCGCCAATTCTGTGATACGGTGGGAAAGAACTGACTGTTTTTTTGGAATGCTGGTTTGTGTTTTGCGTTTGTTTTTGCAAAATTTCGCGGTAAGCAAGAGTCGCCACCGACTTTTATTTTATCCAACAAGGAAAGGAAAAAAGCACAGAAAAATTCCTTTTTGAGAAATTTCTCGGGTTCGGGGGGTAGATTATAGAAAGGGAAGGTGTTAGCACCCTTTCTATCCGTGGTTATCCACGGGCTCTTAGGTACTTGCTCATATTGTTTTCAAAATTGCTTTCTTTGTGCTTGTGGGTTTGAAAAAGTTTATTTGAAAACTTTGATTTAACTCTTGCTTCTGTCCTCAAGAGCATATGAAGTGTTTTTGAAAACTTTGTTTGAAAAGTGTAAGTGTGAAAAAGATTTTGTTTTTTGAAAGAGCAAGTACTTAAGAACCATCTACCTACTCGAAAAAGGAATTGTTCTATGCTATCTTCCTTTAGACAATGCTATCCCACTATTGATGAGTAGGTAGCACCGTCGTTGGAGTTTTAAGGGTCAATTCAAATTTAGGGACTTACGATCACCAAAGCAATGTTAAGACGCCTTAGCGGTAACCCTAATGTCTTAGATCATTTATTTTTAAGGCAACAATATCCGAAGCAACCGTTTCGAGGAAACTATGATCTTTGGACAGGAGGGCGACTTTTAAAGTGACCTATACTTAATGACCGCGTACAACGACAACCAAGTGGGGTGTACCCTAAGAGTGCGCATGTGCGAGTGCGTCGTTTTCAGTTTATTTTATCTTTGTACATGTTAATGGTGATCTAAGTTGATTTTAGGTAAAACATTCAGTCTTGTCATGCATCCCTATTATCAAACATCTAACAGTTATATGTTGCGAAAAATAAATTGCGGAAATTAAATTACAAGGCGTCGGGTATTTACATCGCCAAAAGCAACCCTTTGAAATTTAAATGCGGAAAAATAAATAAAGCGATAAAAGTAATTAAATGGTCCTAATTATCTATTACAAACCGGGAACAACTACAATATTGAATAAATAAATCGCGTGCGGAAAATTAAATCGAGTGCGAGTTTAGGGTTTTGACCCTTTTTTATTAAAGAAAAGATTCTTTTTTGTTATTTTTATTTTAAGAAAGAAACTATCCTAAATTAATTATTAAATTAATAAATTAATTAATGAAAATAAATATTTTTGGGTTTTTGGTATTTAAAGAAATAAAATAAAATTAATTAATGTTAGTAAAAACCTAATTAAGTCTAATTGATTTTAATTATTGAAAAAATATATTAAAGTTATTTCTAATTAATAGCCTAACTTAATTAATAAATTTATTAATAAAAAATAAAATACTAAAATTTTAATTTAATAAAGAAAATGTTTTTTTTTGGTTTTAATTTTATTAAAGGAAAAATAAAATTTGATTGGTTAGAAAATAATGAAAATAGTTAAATCAAATAAAAAAATAAACAAAATAAATAAAAGAAATAGAGAAAGGGTATGGGCCTGAAAAGGAGGTCAGAATAGCAATTCCAAGGCCCATTAAGCACTGGCCTTGTGGACTTTTTTGATTCCATACGCGTTGGCTGACTGGATCCATGGTAGACCATCAATTTCTGGCCACCAGATTTGGCCTATGGCCATCTGGCCATCAAATACTTGAGGGTGCATGATAGACTTCGCGCTTGGATCAGCACATGATTACCTGAAGAAAAAATGCATTGAGAAATTTAGAGGACCTGGGATTCGAACCCAGGTCCTGTTGGATGTTGCCAGCGCTTGCTTCCACTAGGCCATTGTGTTTCAATTGTTAGTATATTAAACAATAATAATAAGAGAAAATGCGTTATATGCCAGAAAAAATAAAAATGCGCGCGTGTTTTTGAATGGTTCACTGGGGAGGCGACACGCCATCATCCCCTACCTCTAGCCACTGTAAAATTTCCTGCGGATTTGGATCCGCAGCTAAATGCGTAGCTCGACCCAAAAATTAATTCCAGGCCATAAAAACGACCCCCAAAGGCATGGTTAGGTTCGTCTCCCTCTCCTGAGTGCAACCATGTCTATCATGAGATTCAATTTCACCTGAAACACAAATCCCTAAAATCCAACACGAAACCCTAGCCATGCTGTTATAAGATTACAGTCCATATAAATCAAATTAAGTATTACCAAAAGTTTAGAAATCTCATAAGAATCACAAATATGTCCATGATTTGCCAGAATGATGCAAAAATAGAGAGCTATGATTTCGAATACAGGGCCAAGAAACGTGATACTTACAGCGCTATAAGAGGTCGAAAAATGCTTGCTTTTGATCCCAGAAGGTTGAGTGAATACCCAGTTATCGATTGGGATAACTCTTTGCTTCTGAAAATCTCTCTTGCTATGATTTTGAATTCTCACTTTTTCACCACTTTTTCAAGTTTTTCTTTGCTTGTTCTTGCAGCCTCCAACCCTCAATTTCGCGTGCCTCTCTTGCTTATGTATGATAGAATGCATTAGGTCAAGAATTATAGTCCAAATCTTCTCCCATCATGGCTTGCATATTTGATTTGATTTCCATTTGAAAACTTGCCAAATTTGTCAAAAAACCATCTTTTTGCACATGATTTTGTGTGATACGAATTTGATGATGATATTGATGAGAATCCAATCCTGAAAATAGCAAAATATCTCATGTAATCAAAGTTTGGGATTTTATTTGATTTAATTTGATTTAAAATGAAATAATTCAATAAAAAATCAAATAAAATAATAAAATAGATAAATGGACACATGGATGAATCTAGGACACGTGGACAATGATGCAAGCTCAAATCAAGTGGAAAAGAATGGGCCCATTTGACAAAATTTGAAGTTTTGGGGATAGTTGACTTTTGGCAATTTTGCAAAAATGTCCAACTTCAACAATGCATAACTTCTTCAATTTTGAACTTTTGGAGGTGTTCTTTGACTTTTTAGAAAGCTTGTTATAGCCTCTAACCAACCCTTTTGGTCTCATCGCATTTTTATATTCCATGCTCAAGTTATAAGCTTTGGCATAAAAGGTGTTTTTGTTGACTTTAAAAAATGACCTATAATGTCCAAATTTGTAACTACTTGTGAGTGAATTTTCTGAACTTGGGGTATGAAGATGGATTGTAGGAAATTGTATCCTATTCAAAATGAGCTTTGGATGGGTCATTTCTCATAAATTATGAGAAAGTTATGCTTGGTCAAAGTTGAGTTTACTTTTCCTATAAAACCCTAACTTAGCAACTTTTGAGTCTTGATGAATTTTGAGCAATCCTTGGTGAATCATGATCAACCCTTGATAAAATGATGAAATATACTTCAAAATGGGAGTGTTGAAAAAAAATCTTGAAGTTTGACTATTTGTAGGTCACAGTTGACTTTTGCCCTAGCACAGTCGATTTTTGGCCCCTTTGAGCAATTGACTGAGTTAACTTCCTCTGCAAGGCTTGAAATTTGACATGGATAACCTTGAGAGCATATTAGGTCATTGGGGAGCACTTGAGTTCATTTGGACTCAAAGATCTTGATGCAACAAAAAACCCTAATTTGGGGTTGACTGTCTTAGGAGATAGCTTGACTGTCCAACTCTTGAGCAATCTTGAGCCACTTGGAGATTTTTCTTGCAATGTTTGAAGAAATATGAGAGGGAAAATTTTGGGGTACAACACAAGTCTTGTCAAGTTTCAGGAAACAAGCTCTGACAGTGCCGTTTGTTCATTTAATGCAAAGACGGCTAAAGCACTCAAGTGTCTATATGCTAGTTCATTGAAAGAAACAAAAATGCAAGCCAACACGCAAACATTAATTGCTTCTCACTTTTGAAGGAAGTAACAGTCGTCTTCCTCATGCTATAAATAGAATATCATTTATTGCAAGCCAACGACTCAAAAAAAAAACCAAAGAAACATCTTACGTGAAAATTATTCTGTTGCTCACAAGTTATTTTGTTATTTTCGCAAGTGCAAAACATATCTTAGTGATAAATCACATTTTGTGATATAGCTTTCTAAGAAGCAATTTGTTTCACTATTGTAAAGATTTAATTCTTGTATCTGTTCCTTGAGATACCAAGCTTGGTCAGATTTCTCAAGAAGGCTAGGACTAGTTTGAGTCTTATTGGTGTTAGTCACTTGTAAGTTTACTTGTTCTTTGTATTGTTAGTCACAACTGTTTGGTTATATGATTGTAATCTGTTTGATTATAGTGAATTAAGTCCTTGTTGAGAAAGGCGAAATCACCTTGGCGGGTGGACTGGAGTAGTTTGAGTTCAAACGAACCAAGATAAAAATAACTGTGTCTTTCCATAATTGTTGAGCTAGTAAGAAAAAGAAAAAGGAAAAACTTATTCAACCCCCCCTTCTAAGTGTTTTCTCACCATTCAATTGGTATCAGAGCTTGACTCTGAGTGCAAACACTTAACAGTGTCATAAAAAGATCCAGAAGGAAAACATTATGGCAACTGAACAAAACAACAATAACTACACCAAACCTTCTGTGTTTGATGGAGAAGATTTTGAATATTGGAAAGATAGACTAGAAAGTTTCTTTCTAGGTCATGATAGTGATTTATGGGATATGGTCTTAGATGGTTACACACATCCTATAGACTTAGAAGGAAACAAGATTGATAGAAAGATTATGGATAGACAACAAAAAGCTAATTTCAAAAATCACCACAGAGCTAGAAATATCTTTTTGAACGCTATCTCTAAAATGGAATATGAGAAGATCACAAATAGAGATATAGCACATGACATGTTTGAGTCTCTCAAAATGACTCATGAAGGAAATGCACAAGTAAAAGAGACTAAAGCTCTGGCTCTCATCCAGAAGTATGAAGCCTTCAAAATGGAAGAAAGTGAATATATAGAAGTTATGTTCTCAAGGTTCCAAACTCTGATCACTGGCCTGAGAGTTCTGAACAAAGGATACACCAAGGCAGACCATGTTAAGAAGATTATCAGAAGTTTACCCAGAAGATGGGCACCTGTGGTCACTGCATTCAAAGTATCAAAAGATTTGAACAATGTGTCTCTTGAAGAACTCATCAACGCTTTAAGAAGTTATGAGATAGAACTTGATGAACACGAGCCTCAGAAGAAAGGTAAGTCTGTTGCCCTTAAATCAATTAAAAATGTGAAACTAACGCTTTTCAGGCAGAAGAAGGAAACTCTAAAGAATCTACATCATAAGAAGATGAACTATCCTTGCTCTCTAGAAGGATCAACCAGATATGGCAGCACAGACAGAAGAAGTTCAGGAACTACAAGAGGTCAGAAGATAAACCAGAATCTTCTGGACATAAGAAGTCAAACAGAAGAGAGATAATCTGCTATGAATGTAAAGAACCAGGACACTATAAGAGTGATTGTCCAAATCTACAAAGAGAAAGACCAAAGAAAAAGTTTGGTAGAAAGAAAGGCATGATGGCCACTTGGGGCGATTCAGAATCCTCTGAAGATGAATCTGATTTTGAAGATGAGAATGCCAACCTAGCTCTTATGGCTACCACATCAGATGACTCAGACTGTGAGTCATAACCAAAAGAGGTATTCTCTGAATTTACTAGAGCTGAACTTGCTGAAAGTTTATCAGAACTTCTGGAAAACTACAGTCAACTTAAAATCAAATACAAGAAACTCAAAAAGAGTCTTGCATCTGATCTTGAGAAACTTGATATAGAAAAATCTGAACTCAAAGAAAATAATTTTAAACTCAAAGAGGAAATACAAAAAGTTCAAAAAAATTCTATTTCAGATTCTGCGTCAAGTTCAAGAGATATTCTTAAAGAATATGACTCTAGTTTTAAAACTTTTCTTGCTAAAAGCATAGATAGAAGTAAAATGGCTTCAATGATCTATGGAGTTAGTGGAAACAACAGAAGAGGAATTGTATATGAAACTCCCAAAGGGAAGGAAACATATATACCAAAACCTGTTGCTAAGATGGCTTTCACATATAAACCTCTGAACAAACAATTTAGTTTTGGGCACACACATGATATTAAATACACATCTCACTCTGGAAATTCTTATGCTAATCCAAAGTTCAAACAGAACTTTAGAAACTCTAACCAAAGAGGACCCAAAAAGATATGGGTACCTAAGGAGAAAATAATATTTGTTGCAGATGTCCTTAACAGCTCAATTGAAACACCAGTCATGGTACCTGGACTCTGGATGCTCACGACACATGACAGGAAGAAAGTCTATGTTCCAAAACCTATAATTTAAATCTAGAGGAGACGTCAAATTTGGAGGAAATCAGAAAGGAAAGATTATTGGTTCTGGAACCATTGGAAACGGTAACCTTCCTTCTATCTCTAATGTTTTGTTAGTAGAAGGATTAACGCATAACTTGCTGTCCATAACTCAATTAAGTGACAATGGTTATGACATTATCTTTAATCAAAATTCTTGTAGAGTTGTTAGTCAAAAAGATGGAACAATCCTCTTTTTTGGCAAGAGAAAGAACAACATCTATAAAATTGATTTGTCAGATCTTAAAACTCAGAATGTAAACTGGCTTTTGTCTGTTAGCGATGAGCAATGGGTGTGGCACAGAAGATTGGGACATGTCAGCATGAGAAAAATCTCTTAAATAAATAAACTGAATTTAGTCAGAGGACTTCCCAATCTAAAGTTCAACTCAGAAGCTTTGTGCGAAGCATGTCAAAAAGGAAAATTTTCAAAACCTTCTTTTAAATCAAAAAATGTTATTTATTCCTCTAGGCCATTAGAACTAATTCACATTGATCTGTTTGGGCCAGTTAAAACTGCATCCATCAGAGGCAAGAAGTATGGATTGGTCATTGTTGATGACTATAGCAGATGGACACGGGTTAAGTTTTTAAAACACAAGGATGAGTCACATTCTGTGTTCGCTGACTTCTGTAACTAAGTGCAAAATGAAAAAGATTTTAGAATTATAAAAGTTAGAAGTGATCATGGAGGAGAATTTGAAAACCATTATTTTGAAAAATATTTTAAAGAAAATGGTATTGTTCATAATTTCTCTTGTCCTAGAACTCCCAAACAAAATGGATTTGTAGAACGAAAGAAAAGAACTTTACAAGAAATGGCCAGAACCATGATTAATGAAACAAATATGGCTAAGCACTTCTGGGCAGAAGCAGTGAACACAATATGTTATATTCAGAATATATTCTCTATAAGACCTATTCTTGAAAAGACTCCCTATGAATTGTGGAAAAACAGAAAACCCAACATTTCATAATGTGATACGATGGGAGAACTGACTTGAGGTTTTGTGTTTGTGTTCGCATATGTTTCGGTTTAGCAAGAGTCGCCACCAACTTTTTATTTTATCCTAAGGAAAGGTCAAAAAGCACAGGAAAGACCTTTGAGATGTTTTCTTGGGTTCGGGGAGTAGATTATGAAAAGGGAAGGTGCAAGCACCCTTTTCATCCATGGTTATCCATGGGCTCTTAGTTACTTGTTTAGATCACTTGCTTTGTGTATGGTTTTGAAAGATGTTTTGAAAAGAGGCCATCATTGTGGCAACCTTTGTAATGATTCTTGTTTGAATGTATACAAAGATGTTTTTGTCTTTTGCAAAGATTTCAATGTTTGAAAGTTTGATTTGGGAAATGCTTTGAAATTGTGTTGTGAAGTGTGTTTGAAAATGTAGCGATAAAAAATGTAGCGGGGTAAATCGGAGATCGAATTATTGATTAATTCGTCTCACAAAAGCAAGTGTCGCCACCGCGCTTTATTGTTTCCAAGAGGAAAGGGGAAAGAGCGAAATAAAACCCTAAATATGCAATGTAAAATAATACTTTTAAAAGTAATAAAAATACAAGGCGTTTTTGAAAAGAGATCTATGGTTCGGGGGTTGGTTATACAATGGGAAGGTATTAGCACCCAAAGTACCTATAGTACTCTATAGGAACCTTTTGAAATATCTGTTTATTAAAATTGTTTGTTTGATCGAAATAAATTGTTTTGGCCGAAAACGGGGTACAGACGAGTTTTTGAAGATACGACGACCTAATGTCGAAGTTTTTGCTTAAAAGGTATAAGTTTTGAAAAGATCGATATTTGGGAAAAAAAATTGTCTTAAGTTTTAATGGAATGCAAAACATTCGCGTGATCGGACTTGAGGACATGAAGTCAACAAACTTAATCGTTTTCCCCTTGGATTTAGACGTAAACAGAATAAACAAGTACGATGAAATAATTGACAGGATATTAGGCAGATAACGATATACAATAATTTAAATAAAAGACTAAATGGTGTAAATATGCATTTTTTGGATTTTTGTTTAATATATGCAAAACAAGAGAATTAATTAAGAAATAAAATATTTTTTAAGGCTTTTCTGTGTTTCTTTTTTTTTTTATGTTTTTGTATTAGTATTAACTAAAGCGAGGGAAATAAGTTAAAGGAAAATAACATGCTTTTAATTTTAAATCATTTTTATTTTTTTATACGTTTTTAGAGTTTTTATTTAAAGCATTATTTTTAAGAGTTATTAAATAATTAAACTAGTTTAAAACTTAAAAGCTATTTAACTTAACCTAATTAAAAGGGAAAATTTAAAATTATTAAATTAAACCTAAAGTTTAAACTAATAACAATTGGTCACATTACTTAAAATTGCTTTGATTAAATTAACTCTATTTGATTTATTTACTAATTACTAAATTAATGAAATTCTAAAAGAAAAATAAAAGAAATAAATAGAAAGAGGTTAAAAGGAAAATAAAAGGGTGGATATAGATAGTTATGGGCCAAAAGGGGTTTTGAAGGGCCCAAAAGAAACAAGCAGAAAGGGGGTGTACCAAGGGATTTCACGTGGGCTTATGCAGGGAGACGGGTCAGGTCCATCAGATTTCATAATTTGTTTTTAGGGTTAAACGTTTTCATTCATTTTGTGTTAGGGTTAAGCAAAGGGCTTAAGGTTTTGGACAGAAGCGACGCTCATCTTCTCGTATCGTCTTCTTCGCGCGTTATTGATCCTCGCCTGAGTTTTCCTTTGTCCCAACGGCCACCAGCATCCAACTCTTCCTCTTCCCTCCCACTAGAAGCTACGGCGATCGATTCAAGGTAACAGTTTTCGCCTTCTATTTCGCTAGGGTTCTTGCTACTGCATGTTTAGGATTTTACATCTTTTGATTCTTATTAATATTGTTATGTTTATTGGAGGTATTATGAAAGTAAAATAGGTGAAGGAAAGGTTACCTGGAGACGGAGGAAGGAGGTTGAGGGAAACGCTTAGGAGGCCGGAGCAAGGAAGACGGTGACGCTGTGCTTCGCTTGGTACCCTGGTATTTCTTCTTTAATGCTTTATGGTTTGATGATGTTGTTGAAAACCCTAGCTTTAGCGTCCTTTCTTCTTCTTCTTTTGCCTTGCCTCTGTTGCTTTCGTTGTATGCTTTATTTTGCCTATGATGATATATTCCGAGGCTTAGTTGCCTTGAACATTGCCTTCGTTTGGATGCTTTTGTTGGCGTTTGCTTTTGATTATGGTTGACGGTATTTTGGCTGGGCGTGTATGGTTTCCACTGGTTTGGCCTTGAGCTACTGGTTTTACTGGTTTGAGGCCATTACAAGTTTTATGTTGGTTTGGTAATGGCTATAAGGTTTTGAAAATGGTTCTGGTTTTGGGCGTGTATACTGGTTTATGCAGGTTTAGGCCATGGTTATGGTTTATGCAGATAGCAGGTTTAGGCCAAAAGGTTTGATGGTTTAGGCCATGTTTGTTGGTTATGGTTGTTCTGGTTTATGCAGTAGGTTCTGCTGATTTTTGTTTTTAGACTTGGAGAAAAATGGTTTTTTTGTATTTGTTTTCCAGTTTTGAGCGTGGAAGGCTTCACGCAGGTTTTACTGGTTTTGACAAGGTTGTGGTAGCAGGTTTTGTAGTTCAGGCCATGAGGTTTTTTGGGTTAGACTTTGAGAACTTTGTATATTTGACAGCTTTTTCTTTTGAAAAGCCTTAGGCAGGTTATCCACACCCTCGTTTTGAAGGGGCTTATTGGTATATAACAGTTTGATGGATCTTTGCTTATGTTACAGGTTTGAATATTTAACTAGCTTTCTTGGCCTTCTGCATATTACTGTTACATCAGTTTGTTTGTATTCCTTTTCATGCTTTCTTTTTTCTTATGAGATGCTGCTGCAGTTCTGTTTCTATCCTCTTCCTGCCTAAACCAAAACCTGTAAAACCATACTTCTCATCTCTTCTCTCTCTCTAGTACAATGAAACACTAAAATGTTGTGTACTTTAACTGTTCTGAAAAAGTAAGAATGCTGGAAAATGATGAAAAATGGAATATTACTTTGCTTGCAAAAATTGTTTAAACTGCATATCTCTCTTTTGTCTACTGCATGGAGCTTAAGTTTTTTTAACTTTTTCCTACCTCTAGGCATGTTTACGTTACACTTTGGCCTTGTGAACTTGCATATGCTGTTGATTTATGGAATATGCAGTTTTGACCAAAAATTGAATTTATGCATATTGGTTTTTGAATTATGCAGTTTTACTTTAAAAAATGCAATTTTGACAAAACATGAATTTGTGCATGTTTTTAAATTGTGCATTCATTTTTGAAAATAAAAATTCATCCCTTTTTGTGAACCGGGAGAAATCCCGTGATTTGCAAAAAGGGTAAAAACTGATTCCAGCCGTTTGCTTTTAATGATGAACACTAAAATTAATTTTTCTGCTTTTAATTATTTATTTATTTCTAACTTTTTCTTTTAATTGTTTTGCAGGTAAAATTAAATGAGCAGACAAAGAAGCATTGGATAGAAGATGAAGAATTAGAATCTTAGAAAAATAATTTTTATTTTACTTTAAACTTTTTATGTAATTGTCATTATAAATATTTTGTAAATAATACAATATTTAAATAACAATTGTAATAAATAGAATAGAGTGAATAAAATTCTATTATTTCCCAATTAATTCTTTTTCTTTCCAATTATTTATTTATCGTTTATAATTCTTTAAATTGTATAATAACGGAAAATCAATTTCAATTACTTAAATTCAGAATAATAAACAAATAAATAAACATCATTGATCAATTAATAAATTCAATTATTTAATTCATTATTCATAATTCTCTAAATTATAATAATTAAAAATAGAATTTCAATTATTTAACTTAGAATGATAAATAATTAAATAATCATTGTTGACCAATTAATAAACCTCTTTTCAAATGTTTATTTCATTATTCATAAATCTTTAAATTATATAATAACCGAAAATAGATTCCAATTATTTAAATTTAAGATAATAAATAATTAATAAACATTGTTTGATCATTGATCGATTAATAAATTCAGCGTTAAAAAATAAACAGCTCTCGACCTGAAAAAGTTATGAATTTTTAAAAATCAATAGATCAAAACGCTTGCAATGTAATGATGCAGATGGGAGATGGTATCTTAGGTCAAAATTTGGGGTACAACAGCTGCCCCTATTTAAGTTTCTTCTATCCGGAGATATGAAGATTAAAATCTTCGTTTCGACGAGATTGAAGGTACTTAAATACATAATACGCAAATTTTTACCCTAAGATACCGCCATTATGCTTGATACAAATGTAGTGATTGAATTCACAGAGAAAGATATTGTATGAGACAAGACAATGCTGGAGAAATCAAGCACCAACAAAACACAGAGACATGGATTATACACTATTGGGTAAACGAGCCATCAACTTCAAACGACGGACTCTTGACAGCGAATAAAATTGAGGGAAGACGACCTCTGACCCTAACGGAGAAGGCATCTTGCATAGGCCATAAAACAGATTATTGACCCAAAAACAGTGAGTTCACAACTCGAGGTCAAAGATAGACAGAAAGTATCAAGTTTGCTGATAATGGATTACCGACTTCGGAAGGTAATGATTCATAACAAACTTCTCTGCGAGATTTTCGAGATATACCAATTATTGCTGAGATGATAATATGGTTGTAGATACACAAGCTGCTCAAATAAAGAAGTTGTCACTTGCTGTCTTCCAAGAGATATTATGACATACAAGCTGCTCAAATAAAGAGGCTGCCACTTGCTGTCGTCCAGGGATGTCAATAACATACAAACTGCTCAAATAAAGAAGCCGCCACTTGCTGTTTTCCAAAGAAAATACCAATAACATACAAGCTGCTCAAATAAAGAAGCTGGCACTTGCTGTCTTCCAGAAAAATAATAACGTACAAGTTGCTCAAATAAAGAGACTGCCGCTTGCCGTTTTCCAAAATAATAACGCACAAGTTGCTCGTGAAGAGCTGCCGCTTGTCGTTTTCCAAAAATAATAATAACGCACAAGTTGCTCATGAAGAGCTGCCGCTTGTCGTTTTCCACAAGATAAAATGACGCACAAGTTGCTCGTGAAGAGCTGCCGCTTGTCGTTTTCCACAAGATAATAATGACGCACAAGTTGCTCGTGAAGAGCTGCCGCTTGTCGTTTTCCACAAGATAATAATGACGCACAAGTTGCTCGTGAAGAGCTGCCGCTTGTCGTTTTCCGAAAAGTAACTCAGAAGGAAGTTGCGATGACACTGGCAAAAAATAAAAATCTTCGTCAAAGAGAATCATGAATCAGTCCTTCCCGAGGAGATCATATACTTAAATGTGCAAAATAAATGCACCATTCGTCTAGGTCGCGACTTCATTGGGGAAAATCATGAGATAGCCTACGCAAGAGACAACAACTTCATCCAGGAATAACTAGAGAGAAAACAGTCAAATAAGACTCTACCCAATGAGGAAGCAACTCGATTGGGGAATTCATCCCATCCAGAAATGGACAAGGTGAGCTAAATCAAAAATCATCCATGAGGATTAGCTCAGTTGGGGAATTTAGAAAGGAAGCACATTTTCTGCTTAAGCTAGCTTTCCACTTGGAAAGAAACATGTACGTTGTTTGAATAAACAGAGTACAACCAAAATCAACGGCAAATGTGAATATGCGTGCGGGATATGAGTATAAATGAATAAATGAATGTTATGCTGACAAAACGAACAGATGGAATATCTTGAAGATAATAAGATGTCACAGCATAATAGATACTCGGCCAATCTTAAAAAGACGGAAAATAACTGGAACTGGAACCCCAAAGCAACGTCAGAGTGTATCACGCTATAAGGCTCAAATCCTCTGAGGAGAAAAGCATTCAAATCCAATCTTACAATACCAATAGACCACTGGCAGGAGACAAAGCGTACCACACTTCCGAAATCTGCTCGAACAAAGGTAGCCGAAACAACGCTTAACTGGAACAGCTGGGGAGTCAACAAACTTAGTACCACCAGAAACGCAAGTTTAACACAACCAACCCCTCATGACGATTTGAAATAAAACATGTTCATCCTGCAAGGATAAAATACCGTATTGTTTTGCATTTCATGGCTTGACCATCCTTGGAACAACTGTTAATATTCTTTTCGTTATTCACGACACATTTTTAAAATAAGAATACTTTAAATAAATTTGTTTCAAGTATTTCCATAAAAATTAAAATTTTGCCCACAAAAGGTAAATGCTCAAATATCATTAATAAGATGGTAGTTCGCTAACAACGCGACTCCAACGGTTTACAAAAGTTCGGGAAATAGTACATGAAAGAAAGGGTTACATAAAAACAATGATCACTATTCTCCCTAACAACTTAGAATTCTGAAATGTGCTCAGATGCCAAGACTGGTCTGACCAAAAGCCTGCCTAAGCCGCCCCTTCGGGTTTTCAACTTATCAAACTGTCAACTCAAACCTAAGCGAAATACTTCTTGACTCCGTCGGCGTTCATGGGACGCGGGAGCTCACCGTCCATATTGGTGAGGATCAAAGCACCTCCGGAGAAAACTCTCTTAACGACATACGGTCCTTCATAATTCGGAGCCCACTTGCCCCTAGAATCAGGTTGGAAAGATAATATCTTCTTGAGCACAAGGTCACCTTCTCTGAACTCGCGCGGTCGAACCTTCTTATCAAAAGCCTTCTTCATTCTCTGCTGATACAATTGACCGTGACACAAAGCTGTCAATCTCTTTTCTTCGATTAAATTCAACTGATCATATCTACTTTGACACCATTCAGCCTCAGAAAGTTTAGCTTCCATCAACACTCTCATAGACGGAATCTCAACCTCCACGGGGAGTACTGCTTCCATACCATAAACTAGGGAAAATGGGGTTGCGCCTGTTGAAGTTCGAACTGAAGTACGGTACCCATGTAAAGCGAACGGAAGCATTTCATGCCAATCTTTATAAGTTACCACCATCTTCTGGACAATCTTTTTGATGTTCTTGTTAGCAGCTTCAACAGCCCCATTCATCTTCGGCCTGTAAGGAGAAGAATTATGATGTTCGATCTTGAACTCTTCACAAAGCTCTCTCATCATCTTGTTATTCAAATTCGAACCATTATCAGTGATAATCTTGCTCGGGATACCGTATCGACAAATGATCTGATTCTTGATAAATCTGACTACCACCTGTCTGGTTACATTAGCATAAGATGCTGCTTCCACCCATTTAGTAAAATAATCGATCGCTACCAAGATGAAACGATGACCATTTGAAGCTTTGGGTTCAATCATTCCAATCATATCAATGCCCCACATAGAGAAAGGCCAAGGTGAAGAGATGACATTGAGGAGGGTCGGTGGCACATGCATCTTGTCCGCATAAATCTGGCATTTATGACACTTCTTCACATATTTGCAGCAATCAGATTCCATCGTCATCCAATAGTAACCAGCTCTCAACATCTTTCTAGCCATTGCATGTCCATTGGCATGAGTGCCAAAGGACCCTTCATGTACCTCTTGCATCAGCATGTCTGCTTCACGTCTGTCTACACATCTGAGTAAGACCATGTCATAATTCCTCTTATACAAAACTTCTTCATTGAGGAAGAAACTGCTTGCTAATCTTCTCAACGTCTTCCTATCTTTATTGGATGCCCCAGGCGGGTACTCTTGAGTTTGAAGAACACGTTTAATGTCATAGAACCACGGTTTGTCGCCGGTGACCTCTTCTACTGAGAACACATGAGCAGGTCTGTCAAGGCGCATAACTCGAATCGTAGGCACATCGTTCCAACCATTTACTTGAAACATTGAAGACAAAGTAGCTAAAGCATCAACCATCTGGTTCTCATCTCTAGGGATATGATGTAATTCCACTTTGTTGAAGAAGGTTAACAATCTTCTAGCATAGTCTCTGTAAGGGATCAACCCAGGATGACGAGTCTCCCATTCTCCTTTGATTTGATTAATTACTAATGCCGAATCTCCGTAAATATCAAGAATCTTAATCCTTAGATCCACTGCTTCTTCGAGACCCATAATACATGCCTCATATTCAGCCATGTTGTTCGTGCAGTCAAACTTCAATCTTGCCGTGAACGGGATATGAGTGCCTCGGGGAGTGACGATGATTGCCCCAATTCCATTTCCATAGGAATTCACAACTCCGTCAAATATCAAACCCCAATGTGATTCAGGATCAGGTCCTTCTTCAGGTAACGACTCTTCACAATCTTTAGCTTTCAAGTACATAACATCTTCATCCGGGAAATCAAACTTGATGGATTGATAATCGTCAATTGGTTGGTGAGCCAAATGATCGGCTAAAATACTCCCTTTGATTGCTTTCTGAGTGTGATATTCAATGTCATATTCGGATAACAACATCTGCCAACGGGCTATTCTTCCAGATAAGGCGGGTTTCTCAAAGATATACTTGATCGGATCCATTTTGGAGATCAACCAAGTGGTGTGGTTAATCATATACTGGCGCAGACGGCGAGCAGCCCAAGCTAAAGCACAACAGGTTTTCTCAAGCAATGAGTACCTAGACTCACAGTCTGTGAATTTCTTACTCAGATAATATACAACATGTTCCTTTCTTCCAGTCTCATCTTGTTGACCAAGCACACATCCCATGGAATCTTCCAATATAGTCAGGTACATAATCAAAGGTCTTCCTTCCACCGGAGGAATCAAAATGGGAGGTTCAAGCAAATATTCTTTGATGCTATCAAAAGCTCTCTGACAATCTTCTGTCCACACACATCCTTGGTTCTTTCGGAGAAGCTTGAAAATCGGCCCACAGGTAGCAGTCATATGAGATATAAACCTAGAAATGTAGTTCAGTCTCCCAAGGAATCCTCTTACTTGTTTTCCCGTCTTGGGTGCGGGCATTTCCCGAATAGCTTTGACTTTATCAGGATCTACCTCAATACCTTTCTGACTGACAATGAACCCCAGGAGTCTTCCAGAACGAACACCAAAAGTGCACTTGTTGGGATTCAGACGGAGTTTATACTTTCTCAAGCGCTGGAATAACTTCAACAAGTGTTCCAAATGATCTTCCTCAGTATGTGATTTGGCAATCATGTCATCCACATACACTTCTATCTCCTTATGCATCATGTCATGGAACAAAGCAGTCATGGCCCTTTGGTATGTTGCACCAGCATTCCTCAAACCAAATGGCATAACCCGATAACAAAAGGTTCCCCAAGGTGTAATGAAAGCGATCTTCTCCATATCCTCTGGTGCCATCTTGATTTGATTGTAACCAGAGAAACCGTCCATGAAAGAAAAGACTTTGAACTTGGCGGTACTGTCGACCAAAACGTCAATGTGCGGTAATGGGAAGTCATCCTTTGGGCTAGCTCTATTCAGATCTCGATAGTCTACACACATCCGAACCTTGCCATCTTTCTTAGCAATAGGCACTATGTTGGCTAACCACTGAGGATAGACCGATGTAACAAGGAAACCTGCATTAATCTGTTTCTGAACTTCCTCTTTGATCTTGTCAGCCATATCGGGACGAGTCCTTCTCAACTTCTGCTTAATCGGCGGACATTCAGGTCTCAACGGTAAACGATGCTCCACAATATCGTTGTCCAAACCCGGCATATCTTGGTAGGACCAAGCAAACACATCAACATACTCTTTGAGAAGCTCCAACATTTTCTCTTTGACCTCTGGGATGAGCAATGCTCCGACCTTAACCTCCTTTCTATCTTCTTCATCACCCAAGTTGACCAACTCTAAAGGTTCTTCAAACGGTTGAATGATCTTCTCATCATGCTCAAGCAAACGGGAAATTTCAACAGGAATCTCTTCACTATCCTCTTCTTCGGCTCTGAACACAGGGAATTCAAAGTTGGGAGAGGGCATAGGATCATTGTTTTCGATGGTTAAGTCATGGATTAATCTGAACACATGATTATGCTTTATTTTAGAAATCGATTTGTGCAAATAAAACAAAAGGTTATTATATTTTCCTATTACTACCAATTAATTTTCATTACTATTTCCCAAAAAAAATGTGAAAAGTAAAACAGTAGTGGACAAAATAACATTTTTATTCATTGAAGGGAAATACTTGAAACAAGGAGCCCAGACATTTCTCTTTTGCCTTGGGCAGAGCAAAAGGAATTATTTTTCATAGCCCGACACAAAATACTTTTCGCCTTGGGCAGAGCGAATTTTTTTCAAAAAACAAAACAAAACATTACTCGGAAATGTGCATCACAACAGGAACATCAACATCTATCCAGTTTTGGCAAGCCAATCCATGCGTCACAAAATCGGGTAAATCCTCCTCGGAGTCATCCTCTATGATAGCATCAACTTCAGGATGTATAAAACTTGCACTTCGGAAAACCTCTTGAATCGGACGAGCAACCACTTCTTGCTTGACTCTCGCAGACACGGGACGAAAACCAAGACCTTCTCCAGATTTGTTCTCGGGAAAAGTCAACACCTGGCCCCATCCTTCGACCGAACCACTTTCCACCACTCGTCGCGCATCCTCAAAAGAAGAAATGGATGCCCCTTGCTTCTTCACTTCATTCTTAGCAACAGATAGACCTTGGAACTGGGTTCCAACATCCTCATCAGCATCAATAAAAGAGAAGGATGATAAATGGCTTACCACCATAGCCTGCTCTCCACCGATCATTACTAGCTTCCCATGCCTCACAAACTTCAGTCTCTGATGAAGCGTGGAAGTGACTGCCCCTGCATCATGGATCCAAGGACGACCCAACAGGCAACTGTAGGCAGCACGAATATCCATTACTTGGAAAGTGATTTGAAAAGTATGAGGACCAATTACTATAGGGAGATCCACTTCACCAATGACAGTCTTCCTAGAACCATCAAACGCTTTGACAATTACTCCACTAGGTCTCATAGGAGCACCTGGATATGAGAGCCGAGATAATGTAGTTTTGGACATTACATTCAACGACGAACCTGTATCCACCAACACACTTGATAAGGTATCATTTCCACAACTTACTGAGATGTGCAAAGCCATATTATGGTTTCTCCCCTTCTCCGGGAGTTCTTCATCACTGAAACCAATATTGTTACACGAAGTAATATTTCCCACAATCCCATCAAACTGGTCAACCGTCACATCATGATCCACGAACGCCTGGTCCAAGACCTTCATCAAAGCTTCTCTATGGGCACCAGAATCTCTCAGTAAAGCAAGTAAAGAAATCTTGGAAGGAGTTTGCAATAGTTGGTCCACAATCTTATATTCACTTCTCTTGATAAGCTTCAGAATCTCATCATCCTCAGGGCGAGGGATAGGTTCATTGGATCGGCCTATCTCAACCCTTGGTTCAACATTTCTCACTGGAATTTCCGCCGGTATGGGCCTCCTGACTTGAACTTCTGGTCTTTTCAAAGGTACTGCTGCAAAGACACGTCCACTCCTCGTAACTCTACTCACATCAGCAATGTTAACAAAAGATGGCCTTGTCGGTATAGGGACTTCTACCCCATTCTCAATCATTGTGGCATTATACTTATACGATACAGCTTGGTCTAAGCTGTAAGGCACAGGACCAGGTGGGTAAATGGTCAAAGGAGCAACAGGTGCAGTCTGACTGTCATAAACGATCTCTACTGATTCAGGCAAATTGAATTATGGTATTATAACATTCACTTCATCCTCCGGATCTCTGTCATACGTAATAGTGATAACTCTTTGGTCTAACAACTTTTGAATATCCTCCTTCACAATGGGGCAATCAACCTCCCTTGAACAAAACTCACAAACATCATAATCATGCTGATGCCTAACAAAGGAAAGTCTTCTCAAACTCTGATGTAACCTGATTAACGACTCTCTTATGTGTTCAACTTGAAAAACTCGAAACTTTCCCGGACAACCTTCCACCATATTCACTGATGCTTCCCCATGTCGAGGCAAAGGATTATCTCTAACATTTGGATTAACATCATTGAAAGACAAGATACCATTCTTAATCAATCTCTGCACGTCCGCCTTCAAAGCAAAACAGTTTTCAAGGTTGTGCCCCGGCGACCCTTGATGATATTCACAAAACTGATCCGCCTTGTACCACGGAGAAGTACTGTTTGGTGCGACAGGAGGAGGCTTTGTCGTTATGAGATTCTTTCTGATAAGAGCAGGGAACAATTCAGTATAAGTCATAGGAATGGCATCGAACTACAGTTTTCTGGGTGAACGGTTCTGATTGTTGAATGGATAAGCCTGTTGTCGAGGCTGCTGTTGAAATGGTGGGGTTTGATGAGCTGGGGTCATCAAAGCTGGGCGGACAGCCGGAGTGACTGCCGCAACGTGAGAGTAACCTCTCCTCGGTATCCCTGGGAACAATGCGCTGACATCCTGCTCTTTTCTTTTCGGGAAAACACTTCCAAACTTCTTAGTACTGCTAGACGGACTTCCTTCTTTAACCAAACGCCCTTCACGAATCCCTTCCTCTAACCGCATGCCCATGCTTACCATTTCGGTGAAGTCCCTGGGTGCGCTGGCGATCATTCTTTCATAGTAAAAGGAACCTAAAGTCTTCAAGAATATCTTCGTCATCTCTTTCTCCTCAAGAGGTGGATAGATTTGAGCAGCAATTTCACGCCACCTCTGGGCGTACTCCTTAAAAGATTCTCTGTCTCTCTGCGACATCGCTCGGAGTTGATCCCTGTCCGGTGCCATGTCAACGTTGTACTTATACTGGTGGACAAAAGCTTCGCTAAGATCGTTGAAGTTGCGGATCCGAATACTGTCTAAACCCATATACCACTTTAGAGCAGCACCCGTCAAACTGTCTTGAAAATAGTGAATCAATAAGTCATGATCATCGAAATACGTAGACATCTTTCTCACGTACATAGTCAAATGACTTCGAGGACACGAATCACCCTTATATCTTTCAAAGTCTGGAACTTTGAATTTTGCTGGAATCTTGACATTCGGAACTAAACAAAGGTCATGCGTGTTCTTCCCAAACAAATCCTTCCCCTTTAACGCTCTAAGCTCCTTCTGCATTTCTTGGAACTGATCTTGAAATTCTTCCATTCTATCAAAAAGACCCAAACTTTCAGCAGGCTCGGAAGGATAAGTAGGTTCATTCAAGTATGGCACGGAGTGAACCACAGGAGCGACAATTGTCATTACCGGTTGCGGAAAAGGTGTCACAGACGGAATTACTGGCGGCATGGCAGTTGTCTCTGGCTGAGGAAGAGACAAAGCAGGTTGAAATAAAGGTTGTACGGAAGGCTGATACCCCTCTGGCACAAAGTTGTAAGGCATTCCCCACGGAAAACCTTTCGGCATCTGATGTTGAAGCGGAGAGTTGATTTGAGTCACGGATGTCAGAACGGTGACAATCTCGGAAACCACTGGAGTTGAAGTTTGAATCTCAGCAGCTGTAGTCGATGGCTGATTCTGAACAGCCACCAAACTTTCCACTAACGCAGTTAACTTTTCCATCTCGATACGAAGGGTAGCAACTTCCCCACGAAGCTCATGATTTTCCTGTTCCAGATCTTCCATTTTCCTCTGACGATTGGCTCGAGTGTCGTATCGGTGAGACAGCTTGACAACCTTTTAGAGTGGAAAAAGAAACAAGGATAAGACTCTAGAAAACATGTGAAGTGGAATGTCGAATGATGCATGATATGTGATGCAAATGACGATTCATTTTAATAGTTTTTCAAAGAACTTTGATAATTTTGCATACATCAATGGTAAAGGAATTTGGAACAACAAAAACTCAATCCATTAATCAAAAACGGTAAACTACAACTTACAACTTTGAAACAACAAAATAATAAATTACACTTTGGGATATCAACCCAATAATAAAAGCAGTAAACTACAACTTTGGAACATGAAGCCCATAATAAAGCAATAAATTACAACTTCGGAGCATGAAGCCCTTAATAAAAGCAGTGAATTACAACTTCGGAGCATGAAGCCCTTTTACAGAGTTTTACAAAATGACATCAATAAAATAAAACTAAAAGCTAAAGATCACTCAGAATCATCAGATGAAGGACCAAATACCAACTGTAACTGGAGCTTCTCGATCTTCTCTTCATAAAAGTCTTCCATCTCTTTCTTCTCAGCTACCAGTCGATCAATGATTTCCTTCTGCGGATTAGGAACAAGAGCAACGCTTACCGAACCTTCCTTCTTTCTCTTCCTTTCACTAGCATACTTCTTCAGTAAAGCATCCTTTTGACGAAGCTTCTCATCATGATCAATTAACCAGCCGTCTTGAATAAAGAGTAAATCCTCCTTTTCCTTTAGCTGTCGAGTCAGGACTCGATTCTCATATTCAGACATATTGTACTTTTCTTTCCAAGCATCTCTCTCGGACTTCATCCTGGCCAGATTTCCTTGGTATTCTCCTATATTCGCGATAGGGATAACAACAGATGATGATGGAGCGGTAGGGAATAAAGGTTTCTCAAGTTTATAGGGCATCTTGAGAGCACAAGCCCTAGCACAGACCCACTGTAGGTAAGGCTCCAAAGAAACGACACCTCTATGTCCTAACATATCTCTCCCTTTCCTATGGATGTGGCGCCAAGCTCCTTCGATCTCCCTCTTAGCTGCCTGATGATCTTGTCCTTCCTGTAGAAAGAAACCACTCACATGGATTTTGTTTGGCTTATCTCTCACCGGGTACCCAAACTGACGGCGCGCGAGAACAGGGTTATAGTTGATTCCACCTCTCGTACCAAGAAGAGGCACTTTAGGAAAAGCACCACAGCTATCGATGATCTTCACGTCATAGTAAACTCGATTATACCAATCAATGTCGAAATGAGTGAGAGCCATAATCTTTGGCGCCCATCGCGGTTCCTTCTCGAGATCCCAGAAAACATCAGACCCAGGTAGATGAGAAACATACCACTGATACAGCAACGGTGCACAACAAATAATCATCCCTCCTTGATAAGAGTTTCGAAGATGGATGGAGTAGTAGGCATCTCCTAGCAGCGTAGGGACCGGATTTCCAATCAAGAAGATTCTGATGGCGTTGATATCCACAAACTTATCAACGTTAGGGAACAAGAATAGACCATAAGCGAGTAAAGCAAACACGTCTTCAAAGGCAATAGTATCTTTTATCTCAGCGAAATGACGAGCTTTCCTCAACAAAAACTGCGCAGACAAGCCTCGGATTCCCCCTTTTGTAGTCATGTTCTCCTCTATCTCTGACTTCTTCAAGTGGGTGACGGTCTCTATCTCGTGAGATTTGGGTTCCTCTTCTAATCCAGAAAAAGGAACACAGTCGGTGATCGGCAAACCAAGTATGTAGGAATACTCTTCTAAGGTGGGCATCAACTGGTAATCTGGAAAGGTGAAACATCGGTACAAAGGATCGTAGAATTGGACCAACGTACTAAGAATGCCTTCCTTCATCTTGCGCTTCATGAGAGGTATCATGGACCCAAACTTCTTCTGAAAATCCGTCGGGCTCTCGATCTTAGGAATCAAACTCTTCAGTTCTTCAATCTCGGGCTCCTTAAAACTAAAGCTTCGAGTGTTTCTCCTTCCAAATTCCATAATAACCTGAGATGTCTGGAAAAATCATTCCGAAGTTCCTTGAAAAACAAGTTTTTTACAAAAATGTTGATGAATGCATGAATGAATGATAATGCAACAGTTACACACAAGTTTGCAAACACGGGGTTCAAAGGTTCAACGTTCAGCATGGAGTCGAGGGTAAAGCCCACCCCAAGGTATGCACTAATGGTTGAATCACACCTGTAAGACAAGGTTCTAAGAGTTCCCAGAGTCTACATTCCTCCTTCGGATATTACCAACATCTTGATTACTCGATAATTAGCAATATTCTCAAGAGAAACTCGTCCGAGCGTAGCATCGCGTAACAACTACTTCCGAATTACTCCGTTATAGTCTCCGCGCTACACCTAAAAAGGCCAAGATGGGTCAGGGTTCTACGGTCCTCAACTTCTCGGGCTCCTAGGTCAAAAATAATAATGTCTTCCCGATTACTCGGTAAACAAATATTAAGTTCAAGAGGGCCTTCCATTGAGTGGGGGATCTCATGCCTCCTTCTTCGGGATTACTCCCTCAAAGTTAACATGACTGTACCGCCCGTCCTATTCTTAAGTGTAACTTAATCCGGGTATAGGACTCGTCCTTTGCAAAAAACCCAAACAACCCCAATTCAATTACATAATCAAACAAATCAAATAATAATAAAACAGATAAAACAAATTAGGCTTAACCCACTTAGGGATGGACCAGTAAGAGGTCAATCTTTCCCCAGCAGAGTCGCCAATTCTGTAGTGATAAAAAATGTAGCGGGGTAAATCGGAGATCGAATTATTGATTAATTCGTCTCACAAAAGCAAGAGTCGCCACCGTGCTTTATTGTTTCCAAGGGGAAAGGGGAAAGAGCGAAATAAAACCCTAAATATGCAATGTAAAATAATACTTTTAAAAGTAATAAAAATACAAGGCGTTTTTGAAAAGAGATCTATGGTTCGGGGGTTGGTTATACAATGGGAAGGTATTAGCACCCAAAGTACCTATAGTACTCTATAGGAACCTTTTGAAATATCTGTTTATTAAAATTGTTTGTTTGATCGAAATAAATTGTTTTGGCCGAAAACGGGGTACATACGAGTTTTTGAAGATACGACGACCTAATGTCGAAGTTTTTGCTTAAAAGGTATAAGTTTTGAAAAGATCGATATTTGGGAAAAAAAATTGTCTTAAGTTTTAATGGAATGCAAAACATTCGTGTGATCGGACTTGAGGACATGAAGTCAACAAACTTAATCCTTTTCCCCTTGGATTTAGACGTAAATAGAATAAACAAGTACGATGAAATAATTGACAGGATATTAGGCAGATAACGATATACAATAATTTAAATAAAAGACTAAATGGTGTAAATATGCATTTTTTGGATTTTTGTTTAATATATGCAAAACAAGAGAATTAATTAAGAAATAAAATATTTTTTAAGGCTTTTCTATGTTTCTATTTTTTTTTATGTTTTTGTATTAGTATTAACTAAAGCGAGGGAAATAAGTTAAAGGAAAATAACATGCTTTTAATTTTAAATCATTTTTATTTTTTTATACGTTTTTAGAGTTTTTATTTAAAGCATTATTTTTAAGAGTTATTAAATAATTAAACTAGATTAAAACTTAAAAGCTATTTAATTTAACCTAATTAAAAGGGAAAATTTAAAATTATTAAATTAAACCTAAAGTTTAAACTAATAACAATTGGTCACATTACTTAAAATTGCTTTGATTAAATTAACTCTATTTGATTTATTTACTAATTACTAAATTAATGAAATTCTAAAAGAAAAATAAAAGAAATAAATAGAAAGAGGTTAAAAGGAAAATAAAAGGGTGGATATAGATAGTTATGGGCCAAAAGGGGTTTTGAAGGGCCCAAAAGAAACAAGCAGAAAGGGGGTGTACCAAGGGATTTCGCGTGGGCTTATGCAGGGAGACGGGTCAGGTCCATCAGATTTCCTAATTTGTTTTTAGGGTTAAACGTTTTCATTCATTTTGTGTTAGGGTTAAGCAAAGGGCTTAAGGTTTTGGACAGAAGCGGCGCTCATCTTCTCGTACCGTCTTCTTCGCGCGTTATTGATCCTCGCCTGAGTTTTCCTTTGTCCCAATGGCCACCAGCATCCCACTCTTCCTCTTCCCTCCCACTAGAAGCTACGGCGATCGATTCAAGGTAACAGTTTTCGCCTTCTATTTCGCTAGGGTTCTTGCTACTGCATGTTTAGGATTTTACATCTTTTGATTCTTATTCACATTGTTATGTTTATTTGAGGTATTATGAAAGTAAAAGAGGTGGAGGAAAGGTTACCTGGAGACGGAGGAAGGAGGTTGAGGGAAACGCTTAGGAGGCTGGAGCAAGGAAGACGGTGACGCTGTGCTTCGCTTGGTACCCTGGTATTTCTTCTTTAATGCTTTATGGTTTGATGATGTTGTTGAAAACCCTAGCTTTAGCATCCTTTCCTCTTCTTCTTTTGCCTTGCCTTTGTTGCTTTCGTTGTATGCTTTATTTTGCCTATGATGATATATTCTAAGGCTTAGTTGCCTTGAACATTGCCTTCGTTTGGATGCTTTTGTTGGCGTTTGCTTTTGATTATGGTTGACGGTATTTTGGCTGGGCGTGTATGGTTTCCACTAGTTTGGCCTTGAGCTACTGGTTTTACTGGTTTGAGGCCATTACAGGTTTTATGTTGGTTTGGTAATGTCTATAAGGTTTTGAAAATGGTTCTTGTTTTGGGCGTGTATACTGGTTTATGCAGGTTTAGGCCATGGTTATGGTTTATGCAGATAGCAGGTTTACGCCAAAAGGTTTGATGGTTTAGGCCATGTTTGTTGGTTATGGTTGTTCTGGTTTATGCAGTAGGTTCTGTTGATTTTTGTTTTTAGACTTGGAGAAAAATGGTTTTTTTGTATTTGTTTTCCAATTTTGAGCGTGGAAGGCTTCACGCAGGTTTTACTGGTTTTGACAAGGTTGTGGTAGCAGGTTTTGTAGTTCAGGCCATGAGGTTTTTTGGGTTAGACTTTGAGAACTTTGTATATTTGACAGCTTTTTCTTTTGAAAAGCCTTAGGCAGGTTATCCACACCCTCGTTTTGAAGGGGCTTGTTGGTATATAACAGTTTGATGGATCTTTGCATATGTTACAGGTTTGAATATTTAACTAGCTTTCTTGGCCTTCTGCATATTACTGTTACATCAGTTTGTTTGTATTCCTTTTCATGCTTTCTTTTTTCTTATGAGATGCTGCTGCAGTTCTGTTTCTATCCTCTTCCTGCTTAAACCAAAACATGTAAAACCATACTTCTCCTCTCTTCTCTCTCTCTAGTACAATGAAACACTAAAATGTTGTGTACTTTAACTGTTCTGAAAAAGTAAAAATGCTGGAAAATGATGAAAAATGGAATATTACTTTGCTTGCAAAAATTGTTTAAACTACATATCTCTCTTTTGTCTACTGCATGGAGCTTAAGTTTTTTTTAACTTCTTCCTACCTCTAGGCATGTTTACGTTACACTTTGGCCTTGTGAACTTGCATATGCTGTTGATTTATGGAATATGCAGTTTTGACCAAAAATTGAATTTATGCATATTGGTTTTTGAATTATGCAGTTTTACTTTAAAAAAAATGTAATTTTGACAAAACATGAATTTGTGCATGTTTTTAAATTGTGCATTCATTTTTGAAAATAAAAATTCATCCCTTTTTGTGAACCAGGAGAAATCCCGTGATTTGCAAAAAGGGTAAAAACTGATTCTAGCCGTTTGCTTTTAATGATGAACACTAAAATTAATTTTTCTGCTTTTAATTATTTATTTATTTATTTCTGACTTTTTCTTTTAATTGTTTTGCAGGTAAAATTAATTGAGCAGACAAAGAAGCATTGGATAGAAGATGAAGAATTAGAATCTTAGAAAAATAGTTTTTATTTTACTTTAAACTTTTTATGTAATTGTCATTATAAATATTTTGTAAATAATACAATATTTAAATAGCAATTGTAATAAATAGAATAGAGTGAATAAAATTCTATTATTTCCCAATTAATTCTTTTTCTTTCCAATTATTTATTTATCGTTTATAATTCTTTAAATTGTATAATAACTGAAAATCAATTTCAATTACTTAAATTCAGAATAATAAACAAATAAATAAACATCATTGATCAATTAATCACTTCAATTATTTAATTCATTATTCATAATTCCCTAAATTATAATAATTAAAAATAGAATTTCAATTATTTAACTTAGAATGATAAATAATTAAATAATCATTGTTGACCAATTAATAAACCTCTTTTCAAATGTTTATTTCATTATTCATAAATCTTTAAATTATATAATAACCGAAAATAGATTCCAATTATTTAAATTTAAGATAATAAATAATTAATAAACATTGTTTGATCATTGATCGATTAATAAATTCAGCGTTAAAAAATAAACAGCTCTCGACCTGAAAAAGTTATGAATTTTTAAAAATCAATAGATCAAAACGCTTGCAATGTAATGATGCAGATGGGAGATGGTATCTTAGGTCAAAATTTGGGGTACAACAGAAAATAGCAAGGATGTTTTTGCAAGCTTTTTGATCAAGTAACTAGAGCTATCTACCCTATTTTACTCAAAGATCTTTCCTAGTGTTTTTAACCCTTTTGACAGTGTTGTTTCACCATTGCATTTGGTGAAAAACCTTGTGTTAGGATGTTAAACGGGACAGGCGCGGGTCATCGTATAGACCATGATAGCAACTGTGTTAAGTATTTTTGCCAAATTTTTGAGGGACTTGATCATTTTTGTTTAGGAAACCAAGATAGCATCATCGAGGGACTATGATCTTTTGTTTTGTTTTTGTTTTGCAAAAGTACCCAACATGCATAACATGGCCCATTTTTGAAGGCAACAAGTGGATTGTAACCCTAGGGGTGCAAGTGTGCATTGTGTTTGGTTCTCATGCATTTTTGTCTTTGATTAAGTCAAAATATTTGTTGATTTGGATTTTTGCATACAAACCCTAATTCTCTAATCATGGCATAATTGAAAGCGTAAAGTGCGAGAATTTAAAATTCTAAGCTATTACAACATGATTATAGGGATGGGGGTACAATCTTTGAATGAGGGGTATTTGACAAGAAATATAAACCCTAGTTTACTATTACATCCAAATTGAATTCACAATGCATAAATATTTAAATGGACAATATTTAAATAAACAAAATAGATAAATATATCAAATAATATGAATTATACAAAAAAGGTTTTTGTTTGTTTATGTATGTAAAATATTTAATGTAAAAAATAAAGGAATAAATAAAAGATTTATTTTATTTGTTTAAGGGTAAAACCCTAATTTCTTTAAGAAAATAAAATGCTATATTATTTATATACAATAAAATATATTAATATATGTAAAAATAAAATATACTTAGAAAAAGTATTTTTTAGTATAAATAAAAATAAAAGTAACAATGTAATATTTTTTTATTTTTTTTTATTTTAGAGTATTTAATAAAATAAAAAGTATATATTTATATATGTATATTAATCAAATTAAATATGTACAACATAAAATAAAATATGTATAAAAATAAAATATATTTAGGAAAATATTTTTAGTATGAATAAAAATAAAGAACAAAAATAAAAGTATAAATTATATATTTTTCAAGTCTTAATAAATAATATAAAAGTATTTAAATACTTTTTCATGTTAGAAAAATTAAAATAAAATGCCAAATAAATGTAAAAAATTTATGAAAATATTTTTGAGCATTTTTTATATTTGGAAATAAATAAACAACATCAGAAATGAAAACAAAAATGCAAAAAATATAAAAATATAAGAAATTGGGCCAGGGGGTGCAAAAAGGAAAAGTGGGGGTGTCAAGAGTAGCCAGGCTAAGCCCAGCCCAAAACTTCATCTTCAACCTCAAGCATTTAAAAAAACGCGCGCGTCCCTGTACAAACTACCAGATCCTGTATACGTGATCTATTGCAAAAACACACAACATCAAACTTGTAGAGAATTTCAAGACGATTCCAACCATATAAACAACTTGTCCTAACTCTCAAAGACCAGAGAGAATTTCTCTGGCCCTAAAATCTGACCTAGTTTTTTCAGCATGTTCATGGATGAATTCTCCTAGCACACTTAATATAAATGAAAACTGAGCATATGTACAGCTTCATGGCAATGAACACTACATTTTTTATTCACAAACCTAAGGCTAAATGTTCCTAAATAGAGAGATAGAAAGTGAAGAAAACTCTATTTTAGTTGGATTCGTGTAGGGCAATGTAGTGCTTTTCAACAAGGCTTGAGATGTCTGGTAGCTTGCTTGAACTTCACTTGACCTTCTCCAATAGCTAGCTTGCCTTGAATGTCCTTGAATCAACCTATAGAACTCAACCTGCACAAGCTCAAAATGAAAATGGTGAACACTGTAAATGGAGTTACAGTTGGTGTTTGAGGTTTGGGATAACTTGAGTGAGTTGAATGGAAGGTGTTTGAAGCAACTTGGGGCAAAATGCACGAGCCAAATGAGCTATGGAACTCAAGTTGCAAAACCTGCCCTGTTTTGCGAAAGGAATCTGATTTCTGGCTATGGGGTGTTTAGAGGCTCAAGTAATCGTGTTTCTAGCTCAAAGGGGTGTGAGAAAGATGTTCAAACTGTTTGCATAAGTTGTTCTTGGCTGGTTTTCAAGTTCTCAAGTTTTTGACAAGTTTCTTGTTTTTGAAGTAAGAATGTAGAAGTGAAGTTACAGGCCTGTACAGGCTATCAAATATGCTTGCATACATTGCCCTTGGCCCCTCTAACTTGGGGATTTGATTTTCTCTGAGATTTGGACCAATTCTCAAGGGATTGTGGTTTGACATAAAGCACATTATGGCAAAAATAGAAATGGGCCTTTTTCTACTTAGGGCTTAGTTTTGTGTACAATGTCCAAATGGACAAAACAAAAGCTTAGACTGATGGATTTGCATTTAATTATGGAGTGTGAAGTGGTTTAGAGGCCTGCAAACTAGTGTAAGGCATGCTGATTTGAAAATGCAACTTGTATGAACATGAATATGCCATGGATGAAAAGTGAGTTTTTGCCAACTTCAAGCCTTCGATTCTCCATAACCACAAATGTGTTTGAGGAGTTATTGGATAATTTGGAAATCTTGCAACATGATCTATAATCTATCTTTGAAATGCAACTTGAGACTCCAAGTGGAACTATGTGAAAAATGGCCAAGAAGATAGGTCAAAATCCTGCCTAAACTAGGGCAAAATTTCACTAAGTTAAAAGTTTTAGGGACCCTTGTTCCAAAATTCATAACTTGATATCCAAACTTCTTTTTGAGAAAACTTTGTGAATAAAAGTTGTAGAATTTGTGGAGGACTACAACTTTTATGTTGGAGGTTTTGTTTGAATCCATTTGCATCATGGTGAAAATGTTGGGCAAAGTTAGGAAAAAATAAGAAAATTTCATAACTTAGAAAAATTCTAAGTTATGAAAATTTTCCATTTCAAACCCTAATTTGAAAATTTGGGTTTCTTGATGAACAAGTTTCATAATTTGACACATCTTGATGAAAAATGACCCTTGGCACTTGATTTTGACCAAAAAGTCAAAGTTTGACTTTTCAGTGTACAGTCAAATTTTGATCAGTTGACTGAAAAATTCATCTGTCAATCCCATGCATTTGAGATCTTTTGAACTTGTTGAATAAGTCAAGATGATGTCATTGAGTCCTCGAGTCCATGGTTGAACCTAATTTTCCATTGGCTAGGTCAAAAAGTCAGAAATTGCCTTTATACATTAAAAACCCTAAAAATGACCATTTTGCCCTTTTGGTGATCTGATCAAATTTCTTGTGGAGTTGTGGTCCAAACTTGATCCAATGGTTCATATTAGTTCATAATGTTTATGTGGGTCAAAATTCATGAGGTTTGATTGTAAATTGGCCACAGTTGACTTTTTCCCCAATACAACTAATTTTTAGGTTAACTGTCCAATTGACTGGGCAAAAATTTGATTCAAGGCTTGAAATTTGGTGTGGACAAACTTATGAGTCCAATATGAAGTATGAAAGTCAATTTGAGCATTGAAGGTCCAAAAATCCTTGTGCAAACTCAAACCCTAATTTAGGTCATCATTGCAAGGAGATGTCTTGAGCAGAGCAAACCCTAGCTTGATCTTGAGTTCCAAGAGCCTTGTGGTGAGAAATGTTGATAAAATGAGAGGCCAAATTTTGGGGTACAACAGTTTCCCCTGATCGATCTTCTTGAACCTGAAGAGTTAGATTGGCAAGTTTGCCTTTCGTGACTCGAAGGTAAAAGAGGATTGGACACTAGAGTGCCCATAAATTTGCACTCGTCAAAATGTAGCTAAGGGAATGGGCTTAAAGATGCCATTTGGAGATGGTAGAATCTTTCTGGAGATGGTCTTAGAGATGCCATCCAAAACTTGTTTGTTGAAAATTAGTAGAATGAACATTAGAATGGTATCCGTATTTGGAACGTATCTGAGTTGTATCTAGAGATTGGATTCGTATGAGCAAAGGAATGGCATCCGTGTCTGGAGCGTATCCGAGCTGTAATTGTATTTGATTCTTGAATGAATATCAGAATGACTGCCGTGTCTGGAGTGTATCTGTATTCTGTATCTGAAGTTGAGATCTATATGGGTAGCAGAATGACTTTCGTGTCTGGAGTGTATCCGTACTGTAACTGGGATCCGGACAAGTGACAGAATGACTTCCGTGTCTGGAGTGTATCTTAACTTGAAGTTGATAGTTGAATCAGAATGAGAAATATAATGGCCGCCGTGTCTGGAGCGTATCTAGTCTGTATCTGATTGCTGAAGTCTGAATGAGTAGTAGAATGACCACCGTGTCTGGGGTGTATCTATACTGTATCTTGACTTGAAATTCTGAATAAGTAATAGAATGACCGCTGTGTCTGGGGGTGTATCCATACTGTATCTGAAATCTCTGAATAGTTGTTAACGATAGCTTTTTAATCTTATCCTGAAAAGGGTAAAATGTTAGCTAAAGCACAAAGTTATGTTGCATGATATGTATGATGCAATAAAATGTGTTCCATCAATGTTTATGATATATGAATGTAATGGATGTGCATGTAAGCTGAATAACTGTCTTGCTGAGGAAAATAAATCCTTGATAGCTGGGGATTCCAAAAATCTTTGATTTGTTGAAGATGAGAAAACCTTGCTGATTACTGTTGGGGATAGAAAATCCTTGGTTTGTTGAAGATGAGAAAACCTTGATGATTACTGTTGGGGATAGAAAATCCTTGGCAACCTGCGGGAATGTGAGAATCCTTCATGACTTTCCTGGGGAAATAAGGAAAAATCCGACGACCTCTACTGGGGAATTAAAACCTGGGAGGCTTCAAATGGAGAAACGAGAACTAGAATCTTCGTGTCGGGAAATAACTCTGTGGGGAGAGTGTTTATTCTTCCGGGGGAAATCAGGAGCTTGGGTTGTATGCCAATCTACTGGGGATTCCTTGTTTTGTGGAGAACTCTGCTGGTGAATCGGAGGAAGTTGGATAGTATTCCACCGGGGTTTAAGATTTGAAGTTTTGGACTCTGCTGGTGATGAAAGTCTAGAGTATTCTGGCTCCGCTGGGGATCGGGAGTTTTTTAGAAACTTAACTCTGATGGAAATTTTGAAATTTAACTCCGCTGGGGATATGTACTTCAAGGTTTTAGCTCCGTTGAGGATCTGAATGACATACTGTAGGGGATTTCTTCTGGAATAGCCTAAAGATGTTTTCCTATACTTTCGACCTATCAGTAATTATCCTTTCTTATTTCGTTTTATTTGTAAGCAGTGATTTATATTCAAATGCATATGCTCATTTAACAAATCATTGGACGCTTTCAAATAAAAACACATGTGTAAAAAGAAATAAAAGGCATACAAATTTCTGCACTTCGAAGTATCTTTGTATTAACTTTGTGTAAATATTTTGTACAAAGGAGACAGACATCCTAGTAAGAGGATGTTGTCATAAAAATGAGAAAAATTTATACAAAGAAAGATGGCTATGTGTAATAATTCCATGGGGTTCCCATTCTGCTATAGCCTTCATAACTCTGAGTATCTTGTCCATTCGTTGCTTCGTTTGCTGATGATTGGATTGATCGGAAGCCTGGAGCTTATTCGTGAAGAGATGATCCTTAAAGTGATCCGACGAGACATAGTCATACGCTTTAATTCCCTAACTTTTGCATGGACCGCCCTTTCGGGTTTTTGATCCACCGGGAAACCCTTTTTTGCCCAAGTCGCCCTTTCAGGTTTTCAACTTTCCGGGTGTACGGATTTTTTTTATTTATCCCTAATTTTTGCCTGAACCGCCCTTTCGGGTTTTCGATTCACCAGGATGCCCATTTCTTCCCAAGTCGCCCTTTCGGGTTTTCAACTTGTCGAGTTGTTTTATGCGTAGTATCTTTTGACTATGTCTGCATTCGCAGGGTGCGACAAGTCGTTGCCATCCATGGTGGTCAGAATCATTGCCCCACCAGAAAAGATGTTCTTGATCACAAATGGTCCTTCGTAAGTCGGAGTCCACTTGCCCCTGGGACCACTTTACGACAAGATGATCCGCTTGATTACAAGATCTCCGACTTGATATACCTGATGTCTGACTTTCTTGTTGAAAGCCTTGATCATCCGTTTTTGATACGTCTGACCATGAAAAATAGTAGTAAGTCGCTTCTCGTCGATTAAGTTAAGTTGATCAAGCCGGGTCTGAATCCAATCGTCTTCACTTAAACCAACATCCTTCATAATCCTTAAGGAATGAATCTGAACTTCCATAGGTAAAACAACCTCCATGCCATATACCAAAGAAAAGGGGGTTGCCCCAATTGAATTACGCGCCATGGTACGATATTCGTGAAGAGAAAACGGTAACATATCATGCCAGTCCTTGTAGGTGACTGTCATCTTTTGAATGATCTTCTTGATATTTTTGTTTGCGGCTTCAACAACACCGTTCATCTTTGGCTGATAGGGAGATGAATTGTGATGTTGAATCTTGAACTGCTCGCACAGAGCGGTGATCACAGTGTTGTTCAAATTTGTACCGTTGTCCGTGATGATCCTGTCGGGGATACCATACTGGCATATGAGATTCTGCTTGATGAAGCGGGCAACCACATTCTTTGTAACGGAGGTGAAGGAAGCTGCTTCGACCCACTTGGTAAAATAATCAATAGCGACCAAGATGAAGCAATGTCCATTGGATGTTGTAGGCTTGATCTCTCCAATCATGTCAATTCCCCACATCGCGAATGGCCAAGGATCTGTCAGAACGTTGAGAGGAACTGGAGGAATATGTACCTTGTTAGCATAGACTTGGAATTTGTGACAAGTACGGGATTGTTGATGGCAGTCAGGTTCCATGGTAGACCAGTAATAGCCTGCCCTTAAAATCTTCTTAGCCATCATATGTCCGCTTAAGTGGGTGCCAAAGGTGCCACTATGTATTTCGGTCATGATCAACTCTGCTTCAACCTTTCCACACAACGAAGTAGAACACAATCATGGTTGCCCTTATATAAGATACCATTGCTCATGAAGAATTTGGCAGCAAATCTCCTTAAGAACTTTTTGTCATTGACGGAAGCTCCTTCAGGGTATTCTCGAGTCTGGAGATACCTTTTGATTTCATGAAACCAGGGTTGTTCCACTACTTCTTCGGTATTAATCTCATGATAGTGTGCAGGTTCGTCCATTCGCTCGATGGTGAGTTGGGGAGCCTCATTATCCCATTTGAGTTTAAACATGGAAGACATTGTAGCCAGAGAATCTGCTAGCTGATTTTCTTCTCGCGGGAAGTGCTCAAAGGTGATCTGCTCGAAATGAGGCAACAATGTCAAGACCTGTTCTTTGTATGGGATAAGATTAGGATGTTTGGTGTCCCACTCTCCTTTGATTTGACTGATAACCAAAGCCGAGTCCCCAAATACAATCAGAGATTTGATTCCCAAGTCAATAGCAGCCTTGAGACCAAAGATACAAGCTTCATACTCGGCCATGTTGTTGGTACAGCTGAAGCAAAGTCTAGCAGTAAAAGTTGTGTGGAAACCTTCTGGAGAAATAAGTACTGCACCAATACCGTTGCCAAGTGCATTTGAAGCACCATCAAAGTACAGGGTCCATCGGGATCCTTGTTCAGGTCCGTCATACGGTCCGTTACCTTCAATGTTGTCCAATGTCATAATGTACTCGTCAGGGAAGTCGAATCTCATAGATTGGTAATCTTCGACGACTTGATGAGCTAGATGGTCAGCTAGTACACTCCCATTTATAGCTTTTTGGGTTGTGTACTGGATATCATACTCTATCAGGATCATCTGCCATCTAGCGATTCTTTTGGATAAAGCAGGCTTCTCGAAGATGTACTTAATCGAATCCATTTTAGAAATCAGCAAAGTGGTATGTGTCAACATATACTGCCTTAGCCGGCGAGCAGCCCATACCAAAGCGCAACAAGTTTTCTCGAGCAGTGAGTAGCGAGTCTCACAGTCGGTAAACTTTTTGCTAAGGTAATAAATGGCATGCTCTTTTCGGCCAGACTCGTCATGTTGGCCCAGTACGCACCCCATTGAATAATCCAAAACGGTCAGATACATGATTAAAGGTCTTCCTTCGACAGGTGGTGTGATACGGTGGGAGAACTGACTTGAGGTTTTATGTTTGTGTTCGCAAATGTTTCGGTTTAGCAAGAGTTGCCACCGAATTTTTATTTTATCCTAAGGAAAGGTTAAAAAGCACAGAAAAAACATTTGAGATGTTTTCTTGGGTTCGGGGAGTAGGTTATAGAAAGGAAAGGTATTAGCACCCTTTCAATCCATGGTTATCCATGGGCTCTTAGTTACTTGCTTAGATCACTTGCTTTGCTTTTTCAATTGTTTGAAATGGTGCTTTGTGTGTGGTTTTGAAAGATATTTTTGAAAAGAGGCCATTTGTGGCAACCTTTGTAATGATTCTTGTTTGAATGTATACAAAGGTGTATTGTCTTTTGAAAAAGTTTTCAATGTTTTTGAAAGTTGTTTTGAAATTGTGTTGTGATGTGTGTTTTTTTTTGAAAAGTAGCAAGGATGTTTGTTTGCAAGTTTGATCAAGTAACTAAGAGTTGTCTACCCTATTTTACTCAAAGATCTTTCCTTATGTTTTTAACCCTTTTAACAGTGTTACTTCACCATTGTATTTGGTGAACAACCTTGTGTTAGGATGTAAACGGGACGGGCGCGGGTCATTGTATAGACCATGAAAGCAATAGTGTCAAGTATTTTGGCAATTTTCTTGAGGGACTATGATCATTTTGTTTAGGCAACTCCGATAGCGTCATCGTGGGACTATGATCATTTTGTTTGTTTTTGTTTTGTTTTGCCAAAGTACTTGACATGCAACCATGGCCCATTTTTGAAGGCAACAAGTGGATGTAACCCTAGGGGTGTAAGTGTGCAAGTGTGTTTTGTTGCGTATAAGAGTTTATATTTGAATTAGGATTTTATATTTCATTGATTTTATCTTGCCATACACATCCTAATTACTAGCATTTATACTTGAAAGCAATAAAAAGCAGAAATATAAAATCCTACGCTATTACAGTAATTAGGGGGTGGGGATACATATTTGTACATGGGGTGGTTCAATGAGAAAAATAGATAAGAAAAGAAAATAACAAAGGCAAGATAGAGAGAAAGAGAGAGAGAGCCAGCGCGCTGCTGAGAGGCCATCAGAAGTTCTGACTCAGGCCTGCTGCCAGATTATCAACCTTTTGGTTAAACTGTATGAGTCAGAACTTCTGACTCTGTCACCTGCAAAACAGAAACCTGTTATTGGGAAGATCAGAAGTTCTGACCCCCATGCGCTACAAGACAAATATTTGTTAGTGGGGATATCAGAAGCTCTGATCCTGCTAGAGATACAATAATCTTCAGAAGTTCTGATATTATTGATAGCAGAACAGGCTTCAGATGTGCTAACGTCAAAGTCAACACTTGGCTTCTCCATGTGCTAGTCAGAACATCTACAGTTTTGTTATTGTTCCACAAAACAGAAAACATGTTTGGGACAGCTTCAACAACTGTCAAAGTGTTGTAGGAGACAGAACCAACAAGGTCACAGGCAGGTTCTACGCTGATTTACTCCCTACTCAAACATTATGAGGTATGAATATCCTCAAAACGCAAACAGCAGCAACATGATATTTACATTATGTTTATTTGAGCATGCAAAGCTGATGATGTTTAGCAGCGTGATGAAGGTCAGCAGGTGCTTACATGGCTGTTGGAAAAGTTTGTGAGTGAGAGCTAGCTTTTAGCTCTGATGGTGTTCTGGACAGGTTCTTTTTTGAAGGGGTGGATGGAGAGTATATGTGGTCAGAAGCTGTAGGGGTGTATTTCTTTAATCAAGAAGCAATCTGGGTACAAATGAGGTTTTGAGATAAGAGATTCAAAGTTATGTTTGAGGCTCTTGAGACACCAAGATTTTTTGACAGAGTTTCAAAGTATTTTCTTGCTAAAAATTTCTGTTTCTTTTCTAGCAATATTTTCTGGTTTCCGGACCGCTTCTTAGTGGTCAATGGTGATCTATTTATAGGCAAATCTCTTGTGGATTCTTGAACGTTAAAGGCGCCAATAGAGGTTAAATTGTTTTTTTTGAAAGAAGTTCATGGAAAGTTGTGATAATGTACAGCTTTTCAGCCTAGGCTGGAATAGCAGGCAAGGATTGAGGAGAAGTGACCTCTATAGGTGGAAGGTGGTGCATAGACCCATGCCTAAGCCTGCATAAAGGTGTTTACCAAGCCACACGTGAAGAGACCTCTTGGATGAATGTTCTGGAGTGGTTGGGAGCATTAATGAGCATTAAATAGTGATGAGACTTATCAACACCAAAATTCTTGTAATAGGAGAAAACCTGAACCAACAGTTCTGTTTTACCAAAAACAACGTGAACCAAGCTCTGATCTTGGCCTCTTGCTGTCTCAGCAAATTCCGGGGGTTCTCCTAACTTTCTAACACGTTCCTTGGATTTGCTTCTGGAAATCCTGGACTTAGAGATTCTGTGTCAGTGCAACACCCACTCTTCTGACCCTTTCATCTTCTGATTCCAGCATGTTCTGAAGGAGCCTTCAGACTTCTTTGCTTCCTTCGCATTCCTCTAGCAAACTCTGTCTGAACTTGCGTAACTGCTGAAAGAGCCATGTTCTGTTTGAGGCTTACGTGTTGAACCACGTTTGCAACCTCTAACTGAGTTAATGTAGCTGCTGAAGAGCCAACTTCTGACTGCGTTGAGCCAAGCTTGCAACTTCTGACCGTTTCTGTCTGGAGGTTGGTCCAGAAGTTCTGAAGTGCTATTTTCTTCTTAAACACCCATTTTTAGAGAAAAATTCCAAATGTTTAGAATTTAATTTTTCAAGGTAAAAGCGTTGCCTTTAGAGCTTGTGTGATCATTTTGCTCTTGTAAATGGTTTTCTTGGGAAGAAATGATAATTCAGGACTTGGATTTGTTTCAGAGAGACTATGAGAATCCAGGATGATTTCCTGAAGAATGAGAGGGCAAATTTTGGGGTACAACAGTTGCCCCTGTTCAATCTTCTTGAACCTGAAGAGTTAGATTGGCAAGTTTGCCGTTCGCGACTCGAAGGTGAAAGGATATTGGACACTAGAGTGCCCAAAAAATTTGCACTCGTCAAAGCGTAGTTTGAGGGAATGGGCTTAAAGATGCCATTTGGAGATGGGCTTAAAGATGCCATCTGGAGATGTGACAGAATCTTGTCGGGGGATGGGCTTAGAGATGCCATCTGGAAATTGTTGGTAGGAGGATAGGCTTATAGATGCCATCTGAAGGTGATTGTATCTTGTTGGAGATGGGCTTGTAGATGCCATCCAAGAATGTTTGTTAAACTGTATGTCGTTGGTGAGTGGGTGAGTATCAGAAAGGTATCCATGTTTGGAACATCTCTGAACTGGGGATCTGAATAAGAAATGAATTGACATCCATGTTTGGAATCATCCGTAAACTGTTTTCAAAAGTTGAATCTGGAATTGAGAAGGAACCGGTTTAGGGTTGCCTGATGATGAGCTCGTGTAAAACTGCATCTGAATTGAGATCTGTATGAGTAGCAGGATGACTTCCATGTTTGGAGTGTATCTGAAACTATAACTGGGATCTGAATAAGTGACAGAATGGCAACCGTGTTTGGAGCATATCTGGACTGTACCTTGGAATTGTTAATGATAGCCTTTTATTCTTATCCTGAAAAGGATAAAATGTTAGCTAAATACAAAGTTATGTTGCATGATATGTATGATGCAATGAATTGTACTTCATCAATGTTTATGATATGAATGTGATGGATGCGCATGTAAGATGAGTAGCTGTCTTGCTGAGGAAGACGAATCCTGGATAATGAAATCTTTGAGTGCTGCTGGGGAAAGTAAATCCTTGACTGCTGCAGGGGATTGTTGGAAATGAGAAGTCCTGGAACCACTGTTGGGGAATCAGGAGCTTGGGTTGTATGCCAATCTACTGGAGATTCCTGTCTTGAGGAGATCTTCACTAGGGAATATCTGAATATCCTGTGAGGAACTGAGAATGAGAGTCTTCATTCTGCTTGGGGAATTAAGAATTCTGTGGGGAATAGCCATACTGTTGAAAAGTAGCTATCCTATCGGAGAGTAAAACTCGAGATTCTGGATAAAGTTTATTCTTGTCTGGAAGAAGTTCAGGAGTTTAAGTTGTTTGCCACTTTGGGAATGAGAATCTTCATTCTGTCGGGAATATCAGGAACTCAGGTTATATACCACTTTGAGAATGAGAATCTTCATAATGTTAAGGGTACCAGGAGTTTGGGTGTATGCCAATCTACTGGGGTTTTAAGGATGAGAGTCTTCATTCTGTTAAGGGTCAGAAATTGGGAGTATACCAATCTTCTGAGATTTCAAGGATGAGAGTCTTCATTCTGTTAAGGGTCAGAAATTGGGAGTATACCAATCTTTTAAGGTTTCAAGGATGAGAGTCTTCATTCTGTTAAGGGTCAGAAATTGGGAGTATACCAATTTTCTGAGGTTTCAAGGATGAGAGTCTTCATTCTGTTAAGGGTCAGAAATTGGGAGTATACCAATCTTCTGAGGTTTTAAGGATGAGAGTCTTCATTCTGTTAAGGGTCAGAAATTGGGAGTATACCAATCTTCTGAGGTTTCAAGGATGAGAGTCTTCATTCAGTTAAGGGTCAAAAATTGGGAGTATACCAATCTTCTGAGATTTTAAGGATGAGAGTCTTCATTCTGTTAAGGGTCAGAAATTGGGAGTATACCAATCTTCTGAGGTTTCAAGGATGAGAGTCTTCATTCTTTAGAAAGACAAATTTTTAGGAGCTTCAGTTGTCCGTTATTCTGTCGGTGGCTGTAACTTCCAACAGGTGATGAAGGAAATTTTGAACGACCTTGAATTCCAGCAGGTGATGAAGGAATTTTGATGATGATCGTAACTTCTAGCAGGTGATGAAGGAAATTTTGAACGACCTTGAATTCCAGCAGGTGATGAAGGAATTTTTATGATGATCATAACTTCCAGCAGGTGATGAAGGAAATTTGAACGACCTTGAATTCCAGCAGGTGATGAAGGAATTTTTGATGATGATCGTAACTTCCAGCAGGCGATGAAGGAAATTTTGAACGACCTTGAATTCCAGCAGGTGATGAAGGAATTTTGATAATGATCGTAACTTCCAGCAGGTGATGAAGGAAATTTTGAACGACCTTGAATTCCAGCAGGTGATGAAGGAATTTTGATGATGATCGTAACTTCCAGCAGGTGATGAAGGAAATTTTGAACGACCTTGAATTCCAGCAGGTGATGAAGGAATTTTTGATGATGATCGTAACTTCCAGCAGGTGATGAAGGAAATTTGATGATGATCATAACTTCCAGCAGGTGATGAAGGAAATTTTGAACGACCATGAATTCCAGCAGGTGATGAAGGAATTTTGATGATGATCGTAACTTCCAGCAGGTGATGAAGGAAATTTGAACGACCTTGAATTCCAGCAGGTGATGAAGGAATTTTTAATGATGATCGTAACTTCCAGCAGGTGATGAAGGAAATTTTGAACGACCTTGAATTCCAGCAGGTGATGAAGGAATTTTTGATGATGATCGTAACTTCCAGTAGGTGATGAAGGAAATTTTGAACGACCGATCAATTTGAAATGTAATTTTGCTTTGGAGAATAAATCCTTGACAAATGTTGGGGAAATAAACCCATAACCGAAGCTGGGGATTGAAAATCCTTTGACTACTGAGGGTGAGAAATCCTTGTTGACTGCTGACTGCTTAGAGAGGTGATAACCTTCTCGAGGACGCTTGACTTTCTTTTCAGAAAGATTTCGGAGAGGTTTCATTACTGCCCCTAGTATCAGATGCTTGTGATATTTCTAGGACACTTGGACTACACGTAACCCTTTGATGAGATTGACGTTTAAATGCCCCAAGTGATGGTGACGGAGACTTGCCCCAAGTTAATCTGTAATTGAGAGATTTATTGAAATCTTGACTGGACTTCCCCAGGTTAACTGAACTTTGAAAGATTTGTTGAAATCTTGACTGGACTGCCCCAGGTTAACTGAACTTTGAAAGATCTGTTAAAATCTTGACTGGACTGCCCCAGGTTAACTTTGAAGGATTTGTTGAAACCTTGACTGGACTGCCCCAGGTTAACTTTGAAGGATTTGTTGAAACCTTGACTGGACTGCCCCAGGTTTACTGGACAATACCATATAAAATCCCTTTTTGTTGATATGAGATTTTTGTAACGGAAGTGTCATCCCACTTGAAGTGATTTCATTCACTGAGAGAGCTTTCGTTCCTCCGAACATTCACTGTATGAATTTCTTTGTTGTTTAAACAAGTAAACGATGTGCAAAAAATGATATTCAAATGATGCAAAGTTTATACTTGTCTCGAAGTTTTGAAAAATGCGTTTTTTAGCAGAAAGCTTTTTATAAGACAAATTCAACACAAGATTTTAGGGCCAAGCCTTACAGGAGTCAGGATACCTTTTGTAACAGTATGCTTTCGAACTAACCCATGCTTCAGTTAGGACTTTTGAAGGGTTGTAACGTGGCTTGGTTCACGGTTTAAGAAACAAAGGATAAAGGCTCAAAGTATATTTGTACCCACCCGCTCTTCGTGATGTCCTTCAGTCCTAAACTCAGTTAATTGTGCGTTTGAACTCTATTCGAGTTTGGAACGACCTTTTGGTGATGGTTCACACCAGTTGAATTTTATGGAAGGCAGTCATTTTTTTGCAACATTTTTCATGTTATTGAGGATTTGTAATGACCTCGTTCTTTTGATTTATTATCCCTAACTTTTGCCTGACTGTTCCTGTTTTCGAGATTACAGTCAGCAGGATGCCCCATCTTTCTTAAGCCTCCTTTGTAGGTTTTGGCTTAGTGTGCTTTTCTCTTTTGAGAGATAATGACTGCCTATGAGATAAGGAACCATCACTGTCATTTGATTCCAAAGGAATGTTTTTTGATGTTGTTCGTTGTATTACGAACTGAGAGTTTGCGACTTCAATGCGCATCCTTTTTTGGATTAACTGAGAGACTACCCTGCCCCAGGTTTAAATCAAAGGTTTCAATTTGTTTAGAACAGAAAACTCCTACTTCTTTGGCTCGAAGGGGTTGACTAGGGATTATCTTCCTTATAACTCCGGTGTTTAGGATTTGAAAGAAATGCCTGTACATCATCAGCAAGGTCTGTTCAAAAGCATATTGTATGAGATTATGGTATTGTTTCGTCATCCTCCCTCTAAAGGCTTGTAGCTTTTTATCAAGAGTTAAATATCATAAAGAAAGCATAAGAATAGTGAAAACGAATGGATGAATTCAAGACAAACATATGCAATGCATTAATGAAACAGAGTTTGACATCAACAGATAAATGTTCGAATAACATAAGAAATTACAACTTGAAAATTCAAAAGGAACAAAAGTCTCTCAGTTCGAGCTTTGTCATTTCAGGTGGAGAAACCCTCAATGGAAGATTTTCATCTCGCCATCCGGCATGAATTTCAGCACTCCATTGTCAATCAGATCTTGAATTTTGTTCTTCAAAGCCCAACAGTCGTCGGTGTCATGTCCAGGACTATAGGAGTGGTATACACAAAATGCATCAGGGTGATAGCTAGGAGCAGAGGTATTGGGCTTCCGAATAGGACTCCTTAAACCAGTCAGATTGACCTGCAACAAGCATTCCAGTATTAGAGATGATGGTATGTCAGTCTCAGTGAACCGTCTTCCAGACGTATTTTGCTTACGCTGATTACCCCATTGACACTGACGAGGTTGTTGGTGGGCTTGTGACCCTGAAGCAAGTTGAGGAGCTTTTCCCTTGTCTTCTTGTCTCAAAGGGGGTTGAATGATGACTTGCTCTTCAACCTCATATGTTTTCCCCACTTGGTTGTCCCGAAGCAGTTGGTTGACGAGAACCCTGAGCTCCTCTTGTCTTTGAGCCAAGTCCTGGATGAGAGCCATCTGGCCCACCAGTTGTCCCATCATCTGGATCCTCATTACGGTCAGCTCAAAATGAAGTTCTTCCAACTGATCACTCCTGCCATTGCTTGAATTCCCCAAGACCATGCCCCTTGTGAGGAGAGCTTTCACTTCTTCTTACCCCTGGGACAAGTTCAAGAACATTTCTTGAAGTTGAGCATTTTGATCCTGGATATCTTTGACAGTCCTCTCTAGAGCCATCTCTACTGAAATAAACAGTAGGAGAATAAGGAAACCTGAAAAGGAAAAATTGTTATGATGCAATGCATGATATGTGGATGCATGTTTTCAAGAATCTCGCGGGGTAAACACAAGAAAATGTTAGAGATTGAATTTTGATCAATATCTTTGACTGGAGAACTTCGTATCGGTGGATGTCTTTCCACGAGAATCAAGCTCACCATGTCAAGTGGGTCATAGCCCCTGATTCAAGTTGTTGCACTTGATCTTTGATGGCATTTGTTTAGAGGAGAAAACCTCTTGCCCCTTGGTAGACGTCTGGTTCAACGTGACCCTACATCAAAAGACCCTCGAGATCCTTGAAATGGTTATTGAAAATGCTATGGTATGATGTTATGATGTTATGTACATGTATGCAAAAGTAAGCAAGTGTATATACAGGTAATCATATTCACACAAAGCAAACAAGTCCTTAGGTTTAGGCTTGCGTGGGGTTTGTAGGTAAGTACCCTCTTGAAGTTAGTTGGCTCAACCTATCCTAGAATAGAAACCGGGTTCTAAGGAGCTCAATATCATTGGATTATTTTCTATGTTCATTGTTTTGGTTTAGCCACTTAACTGGCGACCAAAATATTCCAAGAAAACAACCCTCAATGAGTGTAGTATCGAGTATCTACCAACTTCGGACTGCACCAAAGTCGGTCATCCCACTACCCCTAAAAAGGCCAAGATGGTCAAGTAAGGTTCTAAGAGTTCGTTAGTGCTTCATGACATCACTCAGTGGCCCCGTACTCTCCTTGATTGAACTCAAGGGTTACCGGTACTCACAAATATGTCGCACTAATATAGCTATTGCTTCAACCGTGTCGGTATACCCCGCACAGTTTCCACAACGTATTGCTATCTATGAATGTTTCCCAAATCCGGGTGTAGGATTTCAAGCCCAAACAAGAGAACCAAAATGTAAAGCAATCAAAGCAAACAATTAATCATGCAAAAGGTGATCTAATCACTAAGGTTACTCCACTTTTAAAGACAATGTTCCCCAGCAGAGTCGCCAGTTCTGTGATACGGTGGGAGAACTGACTTGAGGTTTTGCGTTTGTGTTCGCAAATGTTTCGGTTTAGCAAGAGTCGCCACCGACTTTCTATTTTATCCTAAGGAAAGGTTAAAAAGCACAGAAAAAAACCTTTGAGATGTTTTCTTGGGTTCGGGGAGTAGATTATAGAAAGGGAAGGTATTAGCACCCTTTCTATCCATGGTTATCCATGGGCTCTTAGTTACTTGCTTAGATCACTTGCTTTGCATTTTCAATTGTTTGAAATGGTGCTTTGTGTGTGGTTTTGAAAGATATTTTTGAAAAGAGGCCATTTGTGGTAACCTTTGTAATGACTCTTGTTTGAATGTATACAAAGGTGTATTGTCTTTTGAAAAAGTTTTCAATGTTTTTGAAAGTTGTTTTGAAATTGTGTTGTGATGTGTGTTTTTTTTTTGAAAAGTAGCAAGGATGTTTGTTTGCAAGTTTGATCAAGTAACTAAGAGTTGTCTACCCTATTTTACTCAAAGATCTTTCCTTATGTTTTTAACCCTTTTAATAGTGTTACTTCACCATTGTATTTGGTGAACAACCTTGTGTTAGGATGTAAACGGGACGGGCGCGGGTCATCGTATAGACCATTAAAGCAATAGTGTCAAGTATTTTGGCAATTTTCTTGAGGGACTATGATCATTTTGTTTAGGCAACTCCGATAGCGTCATCGTGGGACTATGATCATTTTGTTTGTTTTTGTTTTGTTTTGTTTTTCCAAAGTACTTAACATGCAACCATGGCCCATTTTTGAAGGTAACAAGTGGATGTAACCCTAGGGGTGTAAGTGTGCAAGTGTGTTTTGTTGCGTATAAGAGTTTATCTTCGAATTAGGATTTTCTATTTCATTGCTTTTATCTTGCCATACACATCCTAATTACTAGCATTTATATTTGAAAGCAATAAAAAGCAGAAATATAAAATCCTACGCTATTACAACAATTAGGGGGTGGGGATACATATTTGTACATGGGGTGGTTCAATGAGAAAAATAGATAAGAAAAGAAAATAACAAAGGCAAGATAGAGAGAAAGAGAGAGAGCCAGCGTGCTGCTGAGAGGCCATCAGAAGTTCTGACTCAGGCCTGCTGCCAGATTATCAACCTTTTGGTTAAACTGTATGAGTCAGAACTTCTGACTCTGGCACCTGCAAAACAGAAACCTGTTAGTGGGAAGATCAAAAGTTCTGACCCCCATGCTCTGCAAGACAAAAATTTGTTAGTGGGGATATCAGAAGCTCTGATCCTGCTGGAGATACAATAATCTTCATAAGTTCTGATATTATTGACAGCAGAACAGGCTTCAGATGTGCTAACTTCAAAGTCAGCACTTGGCTTCTCCCTGTGCTAGTCAGAACATCTGCAGTTTTGTTATTGTTCCACAAAACAGAAAACATGTTTGGGACAGCTTCAGCAACTGTCAAAGTGTTTTAGGAGACAGAACCAACAAGGTCACAGGCAGGTTCTACGCTGATTTACTCCCTACTCAAATATTCTGAGGTATGAAAATCCCCAGAACGCAAACAACAGCAACATGATATTTACATTATGTTTATTTGAGCATGCAAAGCTGATGATGTTTAGCAGCGTGATGAAGGTCAGCAGGTACTTACCTGGCTGTTGGAAAAGTTTGTGAGTGAGAGCTAGCTTTTAGCTCTGATGGTGTTCTAGACAGGTTCTTTTTTGAAGGGGTGGATGGAGAGTATATGTGGTCAGAAGTTGTAGGGGCGTATTTCTTTAATCAAGAAGCAATCTGGGTACAAATGAGGTTTTGAGACAGGAGATTCAAAGTTATGTTTGAGGCTCTTGAGACACCAAGATTTTTTGACAGAGTTTCAAAGTATTTTCTTGCTAAAAATTTCTGTTTCTTTTCTAGCAATTTTTTCTGGTTTCCGGACTGCTTCTTAGTGGTCAATGGTGCTCTATTTATGGGCAAAGCTCTTGTGGATTCTTGAACGTTAAAGGCGCCAATAGAGGTTAAATTGTTTTTTTTTAAAGAAGTTCATGGAAAGTTGTGATAATGTACAGCTTTTCAGCCTAGGCTGGAACAGCAGGCAAGGATTGAGGAGAAGTGACCTCTATAGGTGGAAGGTGGCGCGTAGACCCATGCCTAAGCCTGCATAAAGGTGTTTACCAAGCCACACGTAAAGAGACCTCTTGGATGAATGTTCAGGAGTGGTTGAGAGCATTAATGAGCATTAAATAGTGATGAGACTTATCAACACCAAAATTCTTGTAATAGGAGAAAACCTGAACCAGCAGTTCTGTTTTACCAAAAACAACGTGAACCAAGCTCTGATCTTGGCCTCTTGCTGTCTCAGCAAATTCTGGGGGTTCTCCTGACTTTCTAACACGTTCCTTGGATTTGCTTCTGGAAATCCTGGACTTAGAGATTCTGTATCAGTGTAACACCCACTCTTCTGACCCTTTCATCTTCTGATTCCAGCATGTTCCGAAGGAGCCTTCAGACTTCTTTGCTTCCTTCGCATTCCTCTAGCAAACTCTGGCTGAACTTGCGTAACTGCTGAAAGAGCCATGTTCTGTTTGAGGCTTACGTGTTGAACCACGTCTGCAACCTTTAACTGAGTTAATGTAGCGGCTGAAGAGCCAACTTCTGACTGCGTTGAGCCAAGCTTGCAACTTCTGACCGTTTCTGTCTGGAGGTTGGTCCAGAAGTTCTGAAGTGTTATTTTCTTCTTAAACACCCATTTTTAGAGAAAAATTCCAAATGTTTAGAATTTAATTTTTCAAGGTAAAAGCGTTGCCTTTAGAGCTTGTGTGATCATTTTGCTCTTGTAAATGGTTTGCTTGGGAAGAAATGATAATTCAGGACTTGGATTTGTTTCAGAGAGACTCTGAGAATCCAGGATGATTTCCTGAAGAATGAGAGGGCAAATTTTGGGGTACAACAGGTGGCATCAAGATAGGAGGTTCCAGCAAATACTCCTTGATCTTATCAAAAGAAACTTGACAGTAATCGTTCCATTCAACCACCTGATCATTCTTGAACAGCTTGAAGATTGGCTCACAGGTGGATGTTAGGTGAGATATGAACCTTGCAATATAGTTTAAGCGTCCCAAGAAACCTCTAACCTCCTTTTTGGTGCGGGGGGCAGGCATTTCTCGTATAGCTTTGACTTTAGCAAGATCAACCTCAATGCCTTTGTTACTGATGATGAATCCCAAAAGTTTACCGGACCTGACTGCGAAAGTGCACTTGTTAGGGTTCAGTCTGAGCTTATATTCCTTCAATCTGACAAACAGCTATTGCAGATGGTGGAGGTGTTCTTCTTCTGTTTGTGAACGGGCTATCATGTCGTCTACATAGACTTCAATCTCATGATGTATCATGTCATGAAACAAAGCTACCATGGCTCGCTGATAGGTTGCCCTGACATTCTTTAGTCCGAATGGCATCACTTTATAGCAGAAGGTACCCCACTGCGTAACTAAAGTAGTCTTCTCCATGTCTTCGGGGGCCATTTTGATCTGGTTGTATCCCGAGAATCCATCCATGAAGGAAAATACCTTGCGTTGAGTTGTATTGTCAACCAAGATGTCGATGTGTGGAAGTGGAAAATCATCTTTAAGGCCAGCCCTGTTTAGGTCTCTGTAGTCCACACACATTCTGACTTTGCTGTCCTTCTTAGGCATGGGCACAATGTTAGCAACCAATTGCGGATATGAAGTAACAACCAGAAAGCCAGCATTGAACTGTTTCATCACCCCAGCTTTGATCTTTTCAGACATGTCGGGCCTCATTCGGCGGACTTTTTGTTTGATTGGTGGGCAGTCTTCTCTTGTAGGGATACGGTGAACCACAATATCCGTATCCAATCCCGGCATGTCTTCATTGGACCAGGCGAAGATCTCAACATATTCATTCAACAACTGAACTAAACACTCTTTGACATTTGGCTCCAGGTTGGCACCCACTTTAACCTTTTTCTTGTCTTCCTCTATTCCCAAATTGATAGTCTCTAGCAATTCTTCACGGGCAAAATAACCCTTTCCTCTTGTTGCAAAAGTCTAGCTAACTCTCCAGGCACTTCACAGTCTTCATCACCTTCGTACTCGGCATGATTGGCCAAATCCTTAGATTCACCGAAGGCCAAAGCAGAATAGTCACCCATGGAATCCGGAGTGGATGGGTACCTGCATTTTTTGATTGTGGGTGTGTGTGAGGGATATCCATCCTTAAACTAAACAAAATGTAAAAGGAAAGAAAATGAACACAACCGTTTATAGATGAAAACGTCCAATGATTAATTAAAAATGGCATATGATAATGAAGAAATCAAGCCCTTACAAATGGACCTATATGCCCCAGGAAAGGCACAAGGCAAAAAGAGTGTACGAATTGTTTAATTATTACAGACCAAACAGGAAATTGTTCAAAGATAAATTACTGATTGATGAAAGTGATGGGAACGAAGTCTTTCGCCTCCAAGTTGCTTAATCCTCCTTCAATGGTTGGAAAGATCCAATCTTCAAAGTTGTATTCTTCATCATTATATTCTAAGGCATGAATTCCATGGTGAGTGATTTTTAAGGGTGGTCCTCCAGCCCGGGAGCGACGCACAACTTTCTGGACAGCAGTAGTGAAACCTAGTCCGAACTTGTCCGTCTTGTGAGGAAAATCAGGCAGTTGCGCCCACACTGTACTTCTCCCTTCTTTGATTACAACCTCCTCATCTTTAAGGGATTCCATCCGAGACACAGGCTTGGAAATGATAGGCACATCAGTCATTGTCTTTGTTACCGCGACTTCAGGAGAAACCTCTTCAAAGTGTTGGAAAGGTGTTTCTATGAATTCGCCATCTAACTCCACATAGCGGAAGGAGTTAAGGTGACTTATCATATACTCCTCCTCACCATGAACCGTTATGATCTTACCCTGAACTGGATACTTTAGCATTTGGTGTAGAGAAGAAGTGACTGCCCCGACATTATGGATCCATGGCCTTCCTAACAAGCATGAATATGAAGGACGGATGTCCATCACATAAAATGTAGAGTTGAAAGTTTCTGTACCCACTTTGATTGGAATTTCCACTTCTCCGTGAACCATCCTCTTAGAACTGTCGAAGGCTCTAACAATGATGTTACTGGGCTTTAGGGTCAAACCTTCGCAGTCCAATCTGTCCAACGCCTTCTTTGGTAGAACATTTAAAGATGAACCGGTATCAACCAAAACATGAGCAAGTGTGGTCCCCCTGCACTCTACCGAGACATGCAGTGCATTGTTATGCTTTCTTCCTCTAGACGTTAAATCAGCATCAGAAAAGCCAAGACCATTATCGGCTGTAAGGCTAGCCACGCACTCTTGAAACTGGTCTGCAGATGTTTCTTGAGGCACGTGTGCCGTCTTTAGAAATTTGATCAAGGCTTTGGCATGAGCCTCAGAGCAGAGTAAGAGAGCCAACATGAAGATTTTGGAAGGGGTTTGCCCCAGCTGCTCCACGACATCGTAGTCGCTCTTCTTGATTATCTTTAAGATTTCTTCCATCTCTTTTTGGGTGGTCTCGAGGATAACCACAGTCTGAGCCTTCGTCATGACAGGAGCTTCTTGTATCCCCTTACCTTTATTGGCAGTAACATCAGAGGGTCTAGTTTCGGGTGCGTCAATTTCTTCAATTACCGGACTTTGCACAGATGGCTTGACAGGTACAGAAACTCTCGAGGGTCCGAAAACTGCCCGTGGAGGAGCAATCTCCGGAGAGAAGATCCTTCCGCTGTGAGTTATCTTGCTCGTTCCCGCAATATTCCCTATATTAGGGGTTTCATCATCGGAATTCTCTTGGACTAATTCGATCTGTTTGACACCATGGTATAAGATTTCTCCTCCGTAATTCCATGGTATCGTCTTGTTAGATTTATACGGGATAGGCCCCGACATGGTAATTTTTAGCGGTACAAACTTAGGATCAGGCGTAATCTTAACAGGCCTTTTGCAGGTCTTGGAAAGATTGTCGGAGATGGTTATTATAGCAATGTCATTCACAAGAGTAACATGAGTGATAATATCAACATGAGTCTTTTGAAAGAGGATCTCTTGGGTATCCATCAGGCGTTGAATGCCTGATTTTAACAGTGGACAGTCAGTTTGCAAGTTTGAAAAAAAGTAACAGTCTTTTCCACAGCCTAGGAATATCCCAGCTTTCATCAAATTCACTTTAATTACTGGTAACAGAGTCAAAAGGTCATCAACAGTGGTAACATGAAGATCTTCCACAATGGCATAGACATTATGACCATGTTTTGGCATAAGAGCGGATATCACGTTGGGTTTTTCGGGAGCATCAAACTCTACCTCCTTGGCGTCTATTAGGACTTGGATCTTGTTTTTAGGAGCCTAACAGTTGTTGGTATCATGCCCTACACTGTCAGAGTGGTATGCACATTTTGCATTGGAATGATAATAAGGAGAAAAGGTATTGGGGTTTTTCGGTGCTTCTTTCGAGTTAGTAAGATTCAGCTTTAACAGATGAGGGAGGACTTGAGCCGGTGTCATATTGATTCAGGTGAATTTCTGTTGTGGCCTTTCTACCCTTTGCTGATTATCTCTTGGTTGATTGTTGCGAGGTTGATCGGCTGAGGAGTTTTGGATCATCACAGCCTCCACCATTGGTCGACGCTCTGTTCTCCCTTGGTTTCTCTGGGTGTGAACAGTAGAAACTTCCTTCTTAGCTGGGAAGGTCTTCTTAATAGCAGTGGAAGCGGAGGCATCCTTCTGAATTTTACCACTTTTAATGCCAGCTTCGACCCTTTCACCGGTCAGAATTAATTCGGTGAACCCTACAGATGAGCTCCCGATCAAATGATTGAAGAACGGACCTGACAGAGTCCCTAAAAACATGTCAACCAGCTCTCTATCCAATAATGGTGGCTGCAACCTTCCAGCCAAATCCCGCCACTTTTGGGCATACTCCTTAAATCCCTCATTAGAGGCCATACCCATACTCTGTAGTTGAGTACGAGTAGGCGCTAAATCTGTATTATATTGGTATTGTCGATAGAAAGCGGCAGCCAAATCTTCCCAGTTATGAACATCAGATCTCTCAAGTTGATAGAACCAGTCCAATTGCGTGCCTGACAAACTATCTTGAAAAAAGTGGACCCAAAGATCCCTATCAGATGAGTGAGGTTGGATCTTTCTGACGTAGGATCTCAGATGCATCTTTTGACAGGACAAACCGTCATACTTAGAAAATGTAGGTACTTTGAACTTGGGAGGAATGACGATCCCAGCAACCAACCCTAGTTCTTCGAAATCTAAACCAGGTACCCTTTGCAACTCCATGGCTGCCAACCAATCCTCAAGATTTTTATACTTATCATCCGCTGGGGGATATTGCTGTTTGGAGTAATCTTCGTCCTCTTCCTCTTCTTCTTCTTCAGCTTCAGATTCAGAGGGCATTGCAACTCCTTTTCCTTTACCAACCCCTTCATCAGACGTCGAGGGAAATTCCAGAACTCTCCTAGTCTGATGCTCAAATCTCCTTCCCATAGTGGCTACCCCAACTCTTTTCTTCTTCTTCCTTTCTGGTTCCTTCTCTTTCCCTAACAGTGCTTTAAGATCCTCTTGACCCTTTGCTAAGGTTATAAGGAGTTGCTGGAATTGCGAATTCTGTGCTTGCAGATCTTTAACCGTCTGCTCTAAATCCATCTTGCTGAAATAAACAGCAGAAAGATAAGGAAACCTGGTATGAAGACCTGTTTATGCATATGATGAATGATATGTTATTCATGTAATGCATTCAAGGATTCAGAAAATTCAAATTTGTTGCAAACAAAAAGAACACACGTCATATTAAGAAGAAATTTGTTAGTACATAAGTGCCCCATGGGCAAAATATTACAAAATTCTTAATGTAAAAAGACATTGTGCATCCTCTTTGGTGCGACATAAGTGTTGAGAGTTTCCTCTTCGTGAAGCCGGCGGGTAAGTTCCAAAACATTCTTCTCACTGGCATAGAAGCTGGCTTCAAAGGTATTCCGTTCTTCTTTGAGTTGTATCCAACTCTTTTGTAATTCTTCCAATGATGTTGGCATGTCAGGATGTAGGAGGGTGTATGGAACCTCTCCTTCCATAACAGGATCTTTGATCACGGGGAGAATGTGAGGGTATGGCATCATAAGACTCTGGGCGCAGGTTTGTACCCACTTGAGATAAGGCTCAAGGGGGATGGAATTCTTGTGCCCCAGTGTCTTACTGTCCACTTTGTTGGGCATCCTCCAAGCTCTGATAAACCTTTGTCAAAGTTCTTGAGCGTCGTTGTCGAAGTCAAAAACCAAGTCAGGGATCAGCATATCATGAGGACCATCTCTCCGGGCATATCCAAATTGCCTTAGAGATAAACAGGGGTTGTAGGTAATGCCTCCCCTAATGCCAAGTAGTGGGGCATTAGGGAATTCCCAACAACGATCAATGATGATGACATTTTCTCTGGACCGAGAACACCAATGAACATCAGAGTGTGTGAGAGTCGTCAACCGTTGTGACCACCTTAAACCCTGCTCATTCTTCAAAACTGTTTGGGGAAGGTGAGAAATAAACCATCTTGCTAGAAAAGGAGTACAACACATGAGAACACCTCTTTTCCTCATTTTTCGTGTGTGAAATGAGTGTAGGATGTCCCCAAGCAATGTAGGTATAAGATTCCGAGATATGAAAATCTTGACGGCATTCACATCTATAAGCTGATCAGGGTTTGGGAACAAGACCAACCCATAGATGAGAAGTGCTACAATCTCCTCAAAGGCTTGTAGATCTAGAGAATTCCAGCAGTCTTGTGCCTTCTCAAACAGAAACTTTGCCAAGAAACCCTTGATACCACTTCTGGTTTCCCAATGACCTTTGATATCAGATGGTTGCAAGTGTAAGGCCTGAGCAACATCTTCAGGCTTTGGTTCTCTTTCCGTACCGTTGTAGGGTAGTTGATAGAGAATAGGAATCCTTAGGAGTTGAGAAAATTCCTCCAAAATAGGTACTAGTTGGTAATCAGGGAATGTGAAACAGTGGTGTAGGGGGTCAAAGAACTGGAAGAGAACTTTCACCATGTCTTCTTCAATGTTGGAGCTAACCAAGTTGAGAAGTCTACCATGTCTTTCACTGAAGAGAGAATTCTCTGGAATCTTGGAAGTAAGCTCTTTGAGTTGAGGAGGGATCCTCACAAGGTTGACTTGAATTGTTTTCCTGCGAAGAGATTCCATGACCTACAAAACAAGAACAAAGATGAAGATCCAAACCCTTGAAATGGTTAGTGGATGTATATGATGCTTTATGATGTTCATGATGTATGCACAATCATATGTACAAACAAGTCACACAAGATCCTAGTTTCAGGCTTGCATGAGGTTTCATAGGTAAGTACCCTCTTGTAGTTAGTTGGCTCAACCTGTCCTATAAATAGTAACCGGGTTCTAAGGAGCTCAATATCACTGGATAATTTTCTGTGTTCATCGTTTCAGTTTGGCCACTTAATCGGCGACCGAAATATTCCAAGAAAACAACCCTCAATGAGTGTAGTATCGAGTATCTACCAACTTCGGACTGCACCAAAGCCGGTCATCTCACTACCCCTAGAGAGGCCAAGATGGTCAAGTAAGGTTCTAAGAGTTCATTAGTGCTTCATGACATCACTCAATGGCCCCGTATTCTCTTTGATTGACTCAAAGGCTACCGGTACTCACAAATATGTCACACTAATATAGCTATTGCTTCGACCATGTCGGTATACCCCACACAGTTTCCACAACGTATTGCTATTTGCCTATGAATGTTTCCCAAAAATACGGGTGGAGGATTCAAACCCAAACATGAGAACCAAATGTAAAGCAATCGAAGCAATCAAGATAAGAATGCAAAGGTGATCTAAACCCTAAGGTTACTCCACCATTAAAGTTTTCCCCAACAGAGTCTCCAGTTCTATGATACGGTGGGAGAACTGACTTAAGGTTTTGCATTTGTGTTTGCAAATGTTTCGGTTTAGCAAGAGTCGCCATTGACTTTTTATTTTATCAAGGAAAGGTCAAAAAGCACAGGAAAGACCTTTGAGATGTTTTCTTGGGTTCGGGGAGTAGATTATGAAAAGGGAAGGTGCAAGCATCCTTTTTATCCATGGTTATCCATGGGCTCTTAGTTACTTGTTTAGATCACTTGCTTTGTTTTTCCAATTGTTTAAAATGGTGCTTTGTGTGTGGTTTTGAAATATGTTTTGAAAAGAGACCATCGTTGTGGCAACCTTTGTAATGATTCTTGTTTGAATGTATACAAAGATGTTTTTGTCTTTTGAAAAGATTTCAATGTTTGAAAGTTTGATTTGGGAAATGCTTTGAAATTGTGTCGTGAAGTGTGTTTGAAAATAGCAAGGATGTTTTTGAAAGCTTTTTGATCAAATAACTAAGAGCTATCTACCCTATTTTACTCAAAGATCTTTCCTAATGTTTTTAACCCTTTTGACAGTGTTGTTTCACCATTGCATTTGGTGAACAACCTTGTGTTAGGATGTTAAACGGGACGGGCGCGGGTCATCGTATAGACCATGATAGCAATTGTGTTAAGTATTTTTGGCAAATTTTTGAGGGACTTGATCATTTTTGTTTAGGCAACCAAGATAGCGTCATCGAGGGACTATGATCTTTTGTTTTGTTTTTGTTTTGCCAAAGTACCCAACATGCATAACATGGCCCATTTTTGAAGGCAACAAGTGGATTGTAACCCTAGGGGTGCAAGTGTGCATTGTGTTTGATTCTCATGCATTTTTGTCTTTGATTAGGTCAAACTATTTGTTGATTTGGATTTTTGCATACAAACCCTAATTCTCTAATCATGGCATGATTGAAAGCGTAAAGTGCGAGAATTTAATATTCTAAGCTATTACAACATGATTATAGGGATGGGGATACAATCTTTGAATGGGGGGTATTTGACAAGAAATATAAACCCTAGTTTACTATTACATCCAAATTGAATTCACAATGCATAAATATTTAAATGAACAATATTTAAATAAACAAAATAGATAAATATATCAAATAATATGAATTATGCAAAAAAGGTTTTTGTTTGTTTATGTATGTAAAATATTTAATGTAAAAAATAAAGGAATAAATAAAAGATTTATTTTATTTGTTTAAGGGTAAAACCCTAATTTCTTTAAGAAAATAAAATGCTATATTATTTATATACAATAAAATATATTAATATATGTAAAAATAAAATATACTTAGAAAAAGTATTTTTTAGTATAAATAAAAATAAAAGTGAAAATGTAATATTTTGTATTTTTTTATTTTAGAGTATTTAATAAAATAAAAAGTATATATTTATATATGTATATTAATCAAATTAAATATGTACAACATAAAATAAAATATGTATAAAAATAAAATATATTTAGGAAAATATTTTTAGTATGAATAAAAATAAAGAACAAAAATAAAAGTATAAATTATATATTTTTCAAGTCTTAATAAATAATATAAAAGTATTTAAATACTTTTTTATGTTAGAAAAATTAAAATAAAATGCCAAATAAATGTAAAAAATTTATGAAAATATTTTTGAGCATTTTTTATATTTGGAAATAAATAAACAACATCAGAAATGAAAACAAAAATGCAAAAATATAAAAATATAAGAAATTGGGCCAGGGGGTGCCAAAAGGAAAAGGGGGGGTGTCAAGAGTAGCCATGCCAAGCCCAACCCAAAACTTCATCTTCAACCTCTAACATTTGAAAAAACGTGTGCGTCCCTGTACAAACTACCAGATCCTGTATACGTGATCTATTGCAAAAACACACAACATCAAACTTGTAGAGAATTTCAAGACGATTCCAACCATATAAACAACTTGTCCTAACTCTCAAAGACCAGAGAGAATTTCTCTGGCCCTAAAATCTGACCTAGTTTTTTCAGCATGTTCATGGATGAAATTCTCCTAGCACACTTAATATAAATGAAAACTGAACATATGTACAGCTTCATGGCAATGGACACTATATTTTTTATTCACAAACCTAAGGCTAAATGTTCCTAAATAGAGAGATAGAAAGTGAAGAAAAACCTGTTTCAGTTGGATTCGTGTAGGGCAATGTAGTGCTTTTCAACAAGGCTTGAGATGTTTGGTAGCTTGCTTGAACTTCACTTGACCTTCTCCAATAGCTAGCTTGCCTTGAATGTCCTTGAATCAGCCTATAGAACTCAACCTGCACAAGCTCAAAATGAAAATGCTGAACACTGTAAATAGAGTTACAGTTGGTGTTTGAGGTTTGGGATAGGTTGAGTGAGTTGAATGGAAGGTGTTTGAAGCAACTTGGGGCAAAACGCACGAGCCAAATGAGCTATGGAACTCAAGTTGTAGAACCTGCCCTATTTTGCCAAAGGAATGTGATTTCTGGCTATGGGGTGTGTGATACGGTGGGAGAACTGACTTGTGTTTTGCGTTCGTATTCGCACTTGTGCGGTTAGCAAGAGTCGCCACCGACTTTTTATTTTATCCTAAAGGAAAGGTTAAGAAGCACAGCAAAAACCTTTTGAGACATTTCATGGGTTCGGGGGGTAGATTATGAAAAGGGAAGGTATTAGCACCCTTTTCATCCATGGTTATCCATGGGCTCTTAGTTACTTGGTTTTTCAGATCACTTGCCTTGTTTTTCGATTGCTTTAAAATGGTGTGTGTGTGGGTGCTTTTTGAAAATGTTTTGGAAAAAAGATGCCTTGTTTTAGGCAACTAATGTATTTGACTCGTGTTTGAGTGTTTTACAAAAGTGTGAATCTTTTCGAAAAGATGTTTTCAAATGTTTTTGAGAGTTTGTTTGAAAGTGTTGTGGATTGTGGTTTTTGAAAAGAAGGCAAGTGTTTTTGCAAGTTTGATCTCAAGTAACTAAGAGTTTTGTCTACCCTATTGTACTCAAAGGTTTTTGTCATGTTTTAACCCCTTTTAACAATTTTGTTCCACCATTGAAATTGGTAGACAATCTTGCGTTTAGGAAGTTTATTCAGGACGGGTGCGGGTCATCGTATGGACCATGAATGCAATGGTGCCAAGTGTCTTTGGCAATTTGCTTGAAGGGACTATGATCATTCCGTTTAGGCAACTTTCGAAAGCGTCATCGAGGGACTTATGATCATTTGATTTTGTTTTGCCAAAGACATTCGACGTGCAAGCATGGCCCATTTGGAAGGCAATATGTGGGATTACCCTAGGGGGTGCAAGTGTGATTGTGTATCGATTACATGTATTTGTCTTGTATTAGGTTATCTAGCGTTTGATTTTATGTACATACAAACCCTAGGTCTAGCCATGGTATAATTGGAAAACTGTAAATTGCGGAAGGTAAATCTACGCTATTACAAAATAATGTCCGGGAGTGGGGGTATAAATGTACAAGGGGATGAGACTTATAGTACCCAATAATTTACAACCAAATCGAATGTCGCGATCGAATGAATATCAAATATAAATGTAAGATAAACATGTGTATAAGGTAATGTGAATGTATTTGTGTAAGTGTACAAGTGTATATGTATGTGAATTGTAAGTGTAAGTATATACAAATGCGAAATGTGAAATTGAGCCGTATTAGGGTTTTGACCTAGATAAATGTTTTTTAGATGAATCTTGATTTTTGTATGTTTAATGTACAAAAAGAGTTCAAGTTTTAAATTAAGAATGTTTCTTTATTTACAAAAAAAGTATTTTAACTAAATGTTTGGAAATTAAATATTAGAGAAAAAAATGTATTGAATTGTTATGTATATAAGAGAAAAGAATGTTAATAAAAGTTCCAATTTTAATTATGTATGGAAAATGTATAATATGTACAAATATGTTTCAATATGTAAAAAATATTTTCAAGTTAATTGGTATAAAAAGTATTTTCAATTTAATTATATGATATGTACAAGTTATATCTAAAAAGAGTTTTTTTTATTTATTATGTTATGTGGTAAAAGGTGTATTTTGATTAAGTTAGTATGTTTAATTAAATTAAGAAATAAATTGTATATGTTTTAGAAAAAATGAATTAATTGAGTTAGTATATAAAAAGTAAACATTATTTTTTATTATAAAAATGGAAGGAGTTAGTATTTTATCAAGAAGCAAAAAAAATATAAAATAAAAAAAGGTTAGCTGATTAATATATAGAAAGAATAGCTTAAATGAATATTGGATGAAAATGAAAAGAGATTGATGTTTAATGGGCTTAGGAAGGCAGACACGGGTTAAGCCCAAATCAAAGCCTGAAACGAAATTTAGGTTTAGGCGTTGGCTTAGTTTGGTAATGAACGAAATTAGGGTTCGTTTGGTGACGACGGCGCGTTGAGTTTCGTCTTCTCCGTTCGATTTCCTGAGCACTTGGTTCCGGCCACCAACGTCACCCTCACACTCTCTTCCCTCCGAGGCAAGAATTCCACATCCCTTGAAACAAGGTTGGTTCTAATCGTTTTATATTTTCCTCTTCTTTTCTGATTCGTGTAGAATTTATTCTGAGCCCTTTATTTTTCGTTTTATGAGGTGAAGGGGGAGAAGATTGCTACCTGATTTTGGGAGATGGATGAGAGGCGAAGGGGTGATGCTTCAGGAGGCCGGAACGGCAGTGATGGAGCTTGCTTTTGATGCTTTCTGGTACTTTCGTTCTTTTACCTTTTCTTCTTTATGTCCCTTTGCCTTGAATGATCGTCCCGTGATATCTTGAACTATGCTTCTTGTTGTCTGCTTGCCTTTATTGTCTTTGACTGATTTTGGACAGTTATTGCCTTGGATGGTGGATGCTATGTATTTTTGAGATTTAATGCCCAATGATGCTTGTACTGAGGGCTTTAGCTTGTGACTAGCATATTGCTTGGATTGAATGGTTTAGATGTTGGTTTCACAAAAGGGTGAGGCTTGAGTTTGGATTTGACAGGATGTTGGTATGGTGAGATTTTTTGATTTTGGTTTATCAGGTCTTGTGTGTTTTTGAAGGTTGAGGCAGAATATTGGTGTTTGATGACAGTAATGAACTCTCTTTTCTTGTTCAGTTTTGTATGCTTCCCTCCTTAACCTCCCTTCTGAACTGAGTTTTGTATCTCTCTTCTATATCCTCTCTATTCTGAACTGAGTGTGTATTGGCTTTTTGTTTTTTTTTGAAACTGATGCAGAGTGGATGAAGTTTGTGGACAGCAGGCTGGTTCTAGGCTTGCTTGGCTGTTCAGGTTTGATAGATCTTTTGTTATCTCTTGCTTGACAGGCTTGTAGAGGTTGGTTTTTCGATATGATAGGATGTTGGTAGGGTTATACTGGTGCAGGTTTGGGTATGTGAGAGTTTTTTGATTATCTTTTCTTTCTTGCTCTATTTTTCTCTCCTCCACCGCTATGCTGCTGAACTGTCTCTTGTATATAGATTTGTGTATCTTTTTCTGTCTTCCTGCTACTGCACTGTTGTGAACTGCCTTTATCTCTGCTATGCTGAGTTTTTGGATTTGTATATCTTTTCCTGTCTTCCTTTTGCCTGCTGTCCATTCTGAACTGAGTTGGCTTTTGACTTTGTATATCTCTCTCAAAGTACAGTTTGAATTTTAATATGATTATATTCTGTACTATGCTCTGAAGGGGTTCTATGGGAAATGATGAGTTAAGATTGTTTAGCTTGCATAATACATCTTGCATCTCCTTTTGACAGTTTGTGTGCTTTTTCTCTTCCTTGATATCTTGGCCAAAATCTTTTATGACAGCCTTGAGTACTTTCTTGATTTTCTTTGAGTAAACTTGGGGCATTTTGACAGTAGCCTTTGCTTTTGGATAGAAAGTTTGGATTTGAACTTTTCAGTTTGGATTGGATTTTGAATTTCTATGCAGTTTGAAATTTGTAACTTATGCATTTTTGCCATTTGCATTTCATGAAATAAAATAATCTTCCCTCTCTGTGAACCGGGAGAAATCCCGTGATTTGCAGAGAGGGTCAACTGATCCCAGTCAGTGGCCCCTAATGATGAGCATTTTTATCTGTCTCTGCTAATTTTAATGCTTTCTGACTTTCTTATTTCTTTTTGCAGATGAAAAAAAGAATACCGGAGCGGAGTGAAGAATGAAGAATGTTTAGAAAATAGGATAATTTTAATTCTATGTAATATTTAAATTAAATGTAAATTATTGTTTGTAACAACAATTTGTAAATAATTCAAATATCAATAAAAATCCAAATTATCCAATTGGTTCCATTTTCTTTATTGCTTATTTATTTATTTAAAATTCTTAGAATTAAAACAATTGAAAAATAAATTCAATCATTTAATTTCAGAATAATAAATAACTAAAATAAAACAACATTGATCCAATAAACCTGTCTTATCCAACATCCAAAGCAACGCAGCAATTAACCCAATTGGACTGATCAAACGCAAAAGCACTGTGAATTCAAAACTGCATCTTGTATCTGACTGGCCCAATCAAAACGTACTGAATTCAACCCACTGTCTCTTTTACTGATTAAACCAAAATAACGCGAATTTTAATCCGAATCTTGAAATAAACCGCAAAGTGCTGTGGAATTCAAATTCTTCTGAGAATATGCCCATAAAACCCTAATTCCCGATTAAATGCCAAATCACGCTTGCTTGATCAAAATTGAACCAAAAATCAATCAAACCCTAAGCCCACTGTATGAAACAATTCAGAGCTCTGAAAATCAGTAAAAACCCTAGTTTTGCTTGTCTGTCAAGAAAAGTCCGTTTGTCCGATTCTTGAGCCAGTTTGAAAAGTCAGGAAATGTTTGAAGCTGAGATTTCTTGTAGCAGAAGCGCGAGGGCAAATTTTGGGGTACAACAGTTGCCCCTGTCCAATCTTCTTGGACCTGAAGAGTTAGATTGGCAAGTTTGCCTTTCGCGACTTGAAGGTAAAAGGAGATTGGACACTACTGTGCCCAGAAAATTTGCGCTCGTCGATGTGACGGTGGAGGTGAATGGGCTTAGAGATGCCATTTGGTGATGGGCTTAAAGATGCCATCTGGCGCGAAAGAATTTTGTCGGGGGATGGGCTTATAGATGCCATATGGTGATGTTGAACTGTACGTCAATGGTGAGTGGACAGGTGTCAGAAGGGCATCCCTGTTTTGGAATATCTCTGAATTGGGGTCTGAACAAGCAACAGATTGACGTCCGTGTCTGGAGGATCTGTAAACTATTTTCGGAGTTGGGACTGAACAAGCAATGGAGCAGCATCCGTTGTTGGGAAGCGTCCGTAACCTATTTTCAAAAATTGAGAAGAGTCTGAATCAGTTGGTAGACTGGCGTCCGTTGTTGGGAAGAATCCGTAAACTGTTTTCAGAAGTTTGAGAAAAGTCTGAATCGGTTGGTAGATTGACATCCGTTGTAGGGAAGAATCCGTAAACTTGTTTCAGAAGTTGAGAAATTGAAGAGGAAACGGTGTAAGGTTTCTGCTGATGCGTCTGAATGAATCTGGAATAAGTATCAGAATGTCGCCGTGTCCGGGTCACATCTGAACTATTTTGGATAAATCTCAGGAGATGATTTGTGTCTGTCGACTGATCTTACCTGAAAAGGCAAAGGGTTAGTTGTATGCAATGTTATGATGCATGATGCAATGCATGTGACATTTAATGTTTATGATATGAATGTAATGAGTGCACATGTAAGCTGATGAGCTAATCTTGCCAAGGATACATGATTCCGAGATGGCTGAAGATAAAAGCGTCTTGACTGCTGCCGGGAAAATAAATCCTTGGCCGTCACTGGGGAAGAGAATTCCTGATGACCTCTACTGGGGAGTTTCAAACTAGTAGACTCATGCCGGGGAGACCAGATTGAGAGTCTTCGGTTTGATGGGAGGTAACCCTGGAGACTTCACTGGGGAACTCAAAGATGCTTCCTCAACACTCTGTGGGGAGAAGGTTTAAAAGTTTGACTCCGCTGGGGGTACTGAAGCTTAAATTCCGAGGGGAATTGAATTCCGGGGGATTCCCTGGCTGGGGATAGGAAGAACCTTGGCGAGCGCGATCTTCCGTGGTGGTTGGCTTGAGAAGAATCTGAACAAGCGATAGGTTAACATCCGTTGTTGGGATGAATCCATGAACTGTTTCAGAAGTCTCGATAAGAAACTGAACAAGTCGGTAGATTGGCGTCCGTTGTTGGGAAGAATCCGTAAACTGTTTCAGAAGTCTTGAAGAATCTGAACAAGTCGGTAGATTGGCGTCCGTTGTTGGGAAGAATCCGTAAACTGTTTCAGAAGTCTTGATAAGAATCTGAACAAGTCGGTAGATTGGCGTCCGTTGTTGGGAAGAATCCGTAAACTGTTTCAGAAGTCTTGATAAGAATCTGAACAAGTCGGTAGATTGGCGTCCGTTGTTGGGAAGAATCCGTAAACTGTTTCAGAAGTCTTGATAAGAATCTGAACAAGTCGGTAGATTGGCGTCCGTTGTTGGGAAGAATCCGTAAACTGTTTCAGAAGTCTTGATAAGAATCTGAACAAGTCGGTAGATTGGCGTCCGTTGTTGGGAAGAATCCGTAAACTGTTTCAGAAGTCTTGATAAGAATCTGAACAAGTCGGTAGATTGGCGTCCGTTGTTGGGAAGAATCCGTAAACTGTTTCAGAAGTCTTGATAAGAATCTGAACAAGTCGGTAGATTGGCGTCCGTTGTTGGGAAGAATCCGTAAACTGTTTCAGAAGTCTTGATAAGAATCGGTGTAGGGCTTCCTGATGATGAGCTTGTGTAAAACTACATCGGGTTTTGAACACTTTTGACATTCGAATGCCCCAAGTGGCGATGTAGATAAATCCTGGTTTATTACAGGTGTTGGTCTACAATCGGTCGTTCACAGGTGTTTCCTGGGTTGTTGCAGGTGTTGGTCTGGAATTCTTCAGACATGCCCTGGCTGGATACAGGAGTCGAATCTGGAAAGGTGATAGTTGATAGATATGCCCTGGCAGGATACAGGAATCGAATCTGGAAATAGTCGTCAACAGATATGCCCTGGCTGGATACAGGAATCGAATCTTCAAACTCTTCAGACATGCCCTGGCTAGATACAGGAATCGAGTCTGGAAATGTAATCAACAGATATGCCCTGGCTGGATACAGGAGTCGAATCTGGAAATAGTCGTCAACCGATATGCCCTGGCTGGATACAGGAATCGAATCTTCGAACTCTTCAGACGTGCCCTGGCTAGATACAGGAATCGAGTCTGGAAATGTAATCAACAGATATGCCCTGGCTGGATACAGGAGTCGAATCTGGAAATGTTGGAGTTGATGTGTTGAACACTTTTGACATTCGAATGCCCCAAATGGTGAAGAAGGAGTCTTGAATCAGATTACTCTACATATTGAGAGATTTCTTGAAATCGTGACGTGACTGCCCCATGTTAACTGTACTTTGAAAGATCTGTTGGACCTTGACTGGACTGCCCCAGGTTAATTGTACTTTGAAAGATCTGTTGGACCTTGACTGGACTGCCCCAGGTTAACTGAATTGTGACGTGTCATGCCCCTTGTTGATAGGAGATTTGATGGAAGTGTTATCCTCTTGAAGTGATTTTGACTTACTGAGAGAGTTTTTATTCCTCCGAACGTTCGCTGTATGCACTTCTTCGCTGTCAAACAAAAGGGGGTAAATGCAGACAGTGATATTCAAGCAATGCAAAGTTTATGTTTCTCTCGAGATTTTGAAAAATGCGTTTTTTAGCAGAAAACTTTTCACAAGACAAGTTAACACAAGATTTAGAGCAAATCCCTACAGGAGTCAGGATATCTTTTGTAACAGTATGCTTTCGAACTAACCCATGCTTCAATTAGGACTTTTGGAGGGTTGTAACGTGGCCTGGTTCACAGTTTAAGAAACAAAGGATAAAGGCTCAAAGTATATTTGTACCCACCCGCTCTTCGTGATGTCCTTCAACCTAAGCTCAGTTAACTGTGCGTCGCACTCTGTCTTGAGTTTGGAACGACTTTTGGGCGATGGTTCACCAGTTGAATTTTGGGAGACAGTCATCATCTCCTTTTTCTTTTCAACACTTTTCAAGTTGTTGAGGGTTTTGTAATGACCTCACTATTTTGATTTTGATTTGTTATCCCTAACTTTTGCCTGACTATTACCGTTTTCGGGATTACTGTCAGCGGGATGCCCCAGCCTTCTTAAGCCTCCTTCATAGGTTTTGGCTTGGTGGTTTTTTCTCTTTTGAGAGATTGACTGTCTACGTGATAGGGAACCACCCTTGTCTTTTGATTCCGAAGGAATGCTTTCTTTCTCGACGTCGTTCGTTGTATTACGAACTGAGAGTTTGCGACTTCAATGCGCATTTTCTTTTGAATTAACTGAGATACTACCCTGCCCCAGGTTTATATCAAAGGTTTTGATTGTTTAGAACAGGAAACTCCTACTTCTTTGGCTCGAAGGGGTTGACTAGGGATTAACTTCCTTATAACTCCAGTGTTTGGGAATTGAAAGAAATGCCTGTACATCATCAGCGAGGTCTGTTCAAAAGCATACTGTATAAGATCACGGTATTGTTTCGTCATCCTCCCTCTAAAGGCTTGCAGCTTTTTATCAAGAGTCAAATATCATAAAGAAAAGCATAAAAGTAATGAAACGAATGGATGAATTCAAGACAAACATATGCAATGCATTAATGAAAACAGAGTTTAACATCAACAAATAATTGTTTGACAGCAAAAGAAAATTACAACTTTGAAAATTCAAAAAGAAGCAAAAGTCTTTCAGTTTCGAGCTTCGTCACTTCAAGCGGAAAACCCTTTAACGGAAGATCCTCATCTCGCCGTCTGGCATGAATTCCAGCACCCCAATGTCAATCAAATCTTGAATCTTGTTCTTCAAGGCCCAACAGTCGTTGGTACTGTGCCCAGGGCTGCAGGAGTGGTAAACACAGAATTCGTCGGGATTAAAGCGAGGAGAGGAGATATTGAGCTTCTGAGGAGGGTCCTTTACGGTGAGCAAATTGACCTCCAACAGGCGCTTCAGTATGAAGAATGATGGTATTTCAGTCTCCGTAAACTGTCTTCCCGACTTTTCTTGTTTACGCCGATTGCCCCGCTGACGCTGGCGAGGTTGTTGATGGGTTTGTGACCCTGAAGCTAGCAGAGGAGCTTTCCCCTTGTCTTCTTGAGTTGAGAGAGGCTGAGCGGTGACTTGCTCTTCGACCCCAGATGTTTGCCCCAGGCGGTTGTTTGGAAGCAGTTGGCGGACCAGAACTCCGAGCTCCTCTTGTCTTTGAGATAGGTCTTGGATGAGAGCCATCTGGCCCACCAAATATCCCATCATTTGAGTCCTCAGTGTTGTCAGATCAAACTGCAGCTCCGCAATCTGATCACTTCTGGCATTGTTGGAATTCCCCAAGCCGTTGGTGAGGAGAGCTTTCATCTCTTCTTGCCCCAGAGACAAGTTCAGGAACATCTCTTGCAATTGAGCAGTCTGGTCTTGGATGTCTTTGACAGACTGTTCTAGAGCCATCTCTTGCTGAAATAAACAGCAGGAGAGTAAGGAAACCTGAAAAAGGAAAGGTCGTCAAAATGCAATGCATGATATGTGGATGCATGTTTTTAAGGATCTCTTGGGGTAAACACAAGAAAATGTTAGAGGTTGAACTCTGCTCTCGGATTGGAGATCTCTGCATCGGTGGACGTCCTTCCACGAGAATCAAGCTCACCATGTCGAGTGGGTCATAGCCACTGATTCGAGTTGTTGTAATCGAACTTTGTTTGGAGAGCTTTATGTTGGTGGAAGTCTTTCCACGAGAATCAAGCTCACCATGTCAAGTGGGTCATAGCCACTGATTCGAGTTGTTGTACTTGAACTTTGACTGGATTGGTTGGAGGAGAGACCTCTGGCCCCTTGATAGATGTCTGGTTCAACGTAATCCTGCATCAACAGAACCCTCGAGATCCTTGAAATGGTTATTGAAAATGCTAAAATGCTATGATGTCATGATGTTATGTACATGTATGCACAAGCAAGTAAGTGTATATACAGGCAAACAATATTCACACAAAGCACACAAGGCCTTAGGTTTAGGCTTGCATGAGGTTCAGGTACTACCCTCTTTCAGTTTGTTGGTTAAAACCTGTCCTATCAAAAGTAACCGGGTTCTAGAGGATCTCATATCATTGGCTACCCTCAATCGGTCATAACTCCAGCATCGCAACCTTTTCTCACGGCCGGAACCATCTCGAGAGTTTAGCCTCAATGAGTGTAGCATACTGCTACTGTTCTAATGGCCAAGTTGGTCAATTAGGGTTCTAAGGTCGGTTGGTGCTTAATGACTCCTTGGAAGACCCATATTCTCCCCGTCTGAACACGAGGGATATCGGTACAGACCAAGACGCTACACCAACGTAGCCACTGCTTCACCCATGTCGGTATACGCCGGACAGGTCCCTCACAGATTATGCTACCTAAAAAAAGGTTTCCCCAGATCCGGGTTAGGATCTATAGAACTCCGATACAAAGCCCACAAATGTAAAGCAAGCAAAGCAATCAATTGAAAGTAAAGGTGATCTAAACCCTAAGGTAACCCCGCTTTAAAATAATCCCCAGCAGAGTCGCCAGTTCTGTGATACGGTGGGAGAACTGACTTGTGTTTTGCGTTCGTATTCGCACTTGTGCGGTTAGCAAGAGTCGCCACCGACTTTTTATTTTATCCTAAAGGAAAGGTTAAGAAGCACAGCAAAAACCTTTTGAGACATTTCATGGGTTCGGGGGGTAGATTATGAAAAGGGAAGGTATTAGCACCCTTTTCATCCATGGTTATCCATGGGCTCTTAGTTACTTGGTTTTTCAGATCACTTGCCTTGTTTTTCGATTGCTTTAAAATGGTGTGTGTGTGGGTGCTTTTTGAAAATGTTTTGGAAAAAAGATGCCTTGTTTTAGGCAACTAATGTATTTGACTCGTGTTTGAGTGTTTTACAAAAGTGTGAATCTTTTCGAAAAGATGTTTTCAAATGTTTTTGAGAGTTTGTTTGAAAGTGTTGTGGATTGTGGTTTTTGAAAAGAAGGCAAGTGTTTTTGCAAGTTTGATCTCAAGTAACTAAGAGTTTTGTCTACCCTATTGTACTCAAAGGTTTTTGTCATGTTTTAACCCCTTTTAACAATTTTGTTCCACCATTGAAATTGGTAGACAATCTTGCGTTTAGGAAGTTTATTCGGGACGGGTGCGGGTCATCGTATGGACCATGAATGCAATGGTGCCAAGTGTCTTTGGCAATTTGCTTGAAGGGACTATGATCATTCCGTTTAGGCAACTTTCGAAAGCGTCATCGAGGGACTTATGATCATTTGATTTTGTTTTGCCAAAGACATTCGACGTGCAAGCATGGCCCATTTGGAAGGCAATATGTGGGATTACCCTAGGGGGTGCAAGTGTGATTGTGTATCGATTACATGTATTTGTCTTGTATTAGGTTATCTAGCGTTTGATTTTATGTACATACAAACCCTAGGTCTAGCCATGGTATAATTGGAAAACTGTAAATTGCGGAAGGTAAATCTACGCTATTACAAAATAATGTCCGGGAGTGGGGGTATAAATGTACAAGGGGATGAGACTTATAGTACCCAATAATTTACAACCAAATCGAATGTCGCGATCGAATGAATATCAAATATAAATGTAAGATAAACATGTGTATAAGGTAATGTGAATGTATTTGTGTAAGTGTACAAGTGTATATGTATGTGAATTGTAAGTGTAAGTATATACAAATGCGAAATGTGAAATTGAGCCGTATTAGGGTTTTGACCTAGATAAATGTTTTTTAGATGAATCTTGATTTTTGTATGTTTAATGTACAAAAAGAGTTCAAGTTTTAAATTAAGAATGTTTCTTTATTTACAAAAAAAGTATTTTAACTAAATGTTTGGAAATTAAATATTAGAGAAAAAAATGTATTGAATTGTTATGTATATAAGAGAAAAGAATGTTAATAAAAGTTCCAATTTTAATTATGTATGGAAAATGTATAATATGTACAAATATGTTTCAATATGTAAAAAATATTTTCAAGTTAATTGGTATAAAAAGTATTTTCAATTTAATTATATGATATGTACAAGTTATATCTAAAAAGAGTTTTTTTTATTTATTATGTTATGTGGTAAAAGGTGTATTTTGATTAAGTTAGTATGTTTAATTAAATTAAGAAATAAATTGTATATGTTTTAGAAAAAATGAATTAATTGAGTTAGTATATAAAAAGTAAACATTATTTTTTATTATAAAAATGGAAGGAGTTAGTATTTTATCAAGAAGCAAAAAAAATATAAAATAAAAAAAGGTTAGCTGATTAATATATAGAAAGAATAGCTTAAATGAATATTGGATGAAAATGAAAAGAGATTGATGTTTAATGGGCTTAGGAAGGCAGACACGGGTTAAGCCCAAATCAAAGCCTGAAACGAAATTTAGGTTTAGGCGTTGGCTTAGTTTGGTAATGAACAAAATTAGGGTTCGTTTGGTGACGACGGCGCGTTGAGTTTCGTCTTCTCCGTTCGATTTCCTGAGCACTTGGTTCCGGCCACCAACGTCACCCTCACACTCTCTTCCCTCCGAGGCAAGAATTCCACGTCCCTTGAAACAAGGTTGGTTCTAATCGTTTTATATTTTCCTCTTCTTTTCTGATTCGCGTAGAATTTATTCTGAGCCCTTTATTTTTCGTTTTATGAGGTGAAGGGGGAGAAGATTGCTACCTGATTTTGGGAGATGGATGAGAGGCGAAGGGGTAATGCTTCAGGAGGCCGGAACGGCAGTGATGGAGCTTGCTTTTGATGCTTTCTGGTACTTTCGTTCTTTTACCTTTTCTTCTTTATGTCCCTTTGCCTTGAATGATCGTCCCGTGATATCTTGAACTATGCTTCTTGTTGTCTGCTTGCCTTTATTGTCTTTGACTGATTTTGGACAGTTATTGCCTTGGATGGTGGATGCTATGTATTTTTGAGATTTAATGCCCAATGATGCTTGTACTGAGGGCTTTAGCTTGTGACTAGCATATTGCTTGGATTGAATGGTTTAGATGTTGGTTTCACAAAAGGGTGAGGCTTGAGTTTGGATTTGACAGGATGTTGGTATGGTGAGATTTTTTGATTTTGGTTTATCAGGTCTTGTGTGTTTTTGAAGGTTGAGGCAGAATATTGGTGTTTGATGACAGTAATGAACTCTCTTTTCTTGTTCAGTTTTGTATGCTTCCCTCCTTAACCTCCCTTCTGAACTGAGTTTTGTATCTCTCTTCTATATCCTCTCTATTCTGAACTGAGTGTGTATTGGCTTTTTGTTTTTTTTTGAAACTGATGCAGAGTGGATGAAGTTTGTGGACAGCAGGCTGGTTCTAGGCTTGCTTGGCTGTTCAGGTTTGATAGATCTTTTGTTATCTCTTGCTTGACAGACTTGTAGAGGTTGGTTTTTCGATATGATAGGATGTTGGTAGGGTTATACTGGTGCAGGTTTGGGTATGTGAGAGTTTTTTGATTATCTTTTCTTTCTTGCTCTATTTTTCTCTCCTCCACCGCTATGCTGCTGAACTGTCTCTTGTATATAGATTTGTGTATCTTTTTCTGTCTTCCTGCTACTGCACTGTTGTGAACTGCCTTTATCTCTGCTATGCTGAGTTTTTGGATTTGTATATCTTTTCCTGTCTTCCTTTTGCCTGCTGTCCATTCTGAACTGAGTTGGCTTTTGACTTTGTATATCTCTCTCAAAGTACAGTTTGAATTTTAATATGATTATATTCTGTACTATGCTCTGAAGGGGTTCTATGGGAAATGATGAGTTAAGATTGTTTAGCTTGCATAATACATCTTGCATCTCCTTTTGACAGTTTGTGTGCTTTTTCTCTTCCTTGATATCTTGGCCAAAATCTTTTATGACAGCCTTGAGTACTTTCTTGATTTTCTTTGAGTAAACTTGGGGCATTTTGACAGTAGCCTTTGCTTTTGGATAGAAAGTTTGGATTTGAACTTTTCAGTTTGGATTGGATTTTGAATTTCTATGCAGTTTGAAATTTGTAACTTATGCATTTTTGCCATTTGCATTTCATGAAATAAAATAATCTTCCCTCTCTGTGAACCGGGAGAAATCCCGTGATTTGCAGAGAGGGTCAACTGATCCCAGTCAGTGGCCCCTAATGATGAGCATTTTTATCTGTCTCTGCTAATTTTAATGCTTTCTGACTTTCTTATTTCTTTTTGCAGATGAAAAAAAGAATACCGGAGCGGAGTGAAGAATGAAGAATGTTTAGAAAATAGGATAATTTTAATTCTATGTAATATTTAAATTAAATGTAAATTATTGTTTGTAACAACAATTTGTAAATAATTCAAATATCAATAAAAATCCAAATTATCCAATTGGTTCCATTTTCTTTATTGCTTATTTATTTATTTAAAATTCTTAGAATTAAAACAATTGAAAAATAAATTCAATCATTTAATTTCAGAATAATAAATAACTAAAATAAAACAACATTGATCCAATAAACCTGTCTTATCCAACATCCAAAGCAACGCAGCAATTAACCCAAATGGACTGATCAAACGCAAAAGCACTGTGAATTCAAAACTGCATCTTGTATCTGACTGGCCCAATCAAAACGTACTGAATTCAACCCACTGTCTCTTTTACTGATTAAACCAAAATAACGCGAATTTTAATCCGAATCTTGAAATAAACCGCAAAGTGCTGTGGAATTCAAATTCTTCTGAGAATATGCCCATAAAACCCTAATTCCCGATTAAATGCCAAATCACGCTCGCTTGATCAAAATTGAACCAAAAATCAATCAAACCCTAAGCCCACTGTATGAAACAATTCAGAGCTCTAAAAATCAGTAAAAACCCTAGTTTTGCTTGACTGTCAAGAAAAGTCCGTTTGTCCGATTCTTGAGCCAGTTTGAAAAGTCAGGAAATGTTTGAAGCTGAGATTTCTTGTAGCAGAAGCGCGAGGGCAAATTTTGGGGTACAACAGGGTGTTTAGAGGCCCAAGCAATCATGTTTCTAGCTCAAAGGGGTGTGAGAAAGATGTTCAAACTGTTTGCATAAGTTGGTCTTGGCTGGTTTTCAAGTTCTCAAGTTTTTGACAAGTTTCTTGATTTTGAAGTAAGAATGTGGAAGTGAAGTTACAGGCCTATACAGGCTATCAAATATGCTTGCATACATGGCCCTTGGCCCCTCTAACTTGGGGATTTGATTTTCTCTCTGAGATTTGGACCAATGCTCAAGGGATTGTGGTTTGACATAAAGTACATTATGGCAAAAATGGAAATGTGCCTTTTTCTACTTAGGGCTTAGTTTTGTGTACAATGTCCAAATGGCCAAAACAAAAGCTTAGACTGATGGATTTGCATTTAATTATGGAGTGTGAAGTGGTTTAGAGGCCTGCAAACTAGTGTAAGGCATGCTGATTTGAAAATGCAACTTGTATGAACATGAATATGCCATGGATGAAAATTGAGTTTTTGCCAACTTCAAGCCTTCAATTCTCTCAAACCACAAATGTGTTTGAGGAGTTCTTGGACAATTTGGAAATATTGCAACATGCTCTATAATCCATATTTGAAATGAAACTTGAGACTCCAAGTGGAACTATGTGAAAAATGGCCAAGAAGATAGGTCAAAATCCTGCCTAAACTAGGGCAAAATTTCACTAAGTTAAAAGTTTTAGGGACCCTTGTTCCATAAATCATAACTTGAGATCCAAGCTTCTTTTAAGAAAAATTTGTGAATAAAGGTTGTAGACTTTGTGGAGGACTACAACTTTCATGTTGGAGGTTTTGTTTGAATCCATTTTCATCATGGTGAAAATGTTGAGCAAAGTTAGGAAAAAATAAGAAAATTTCATAACTTAGAAAAATTCTAAGTTATGAAATTTTTCCATTTCAAACCCTAATTTGCAATTTTGGGTTTCTTGATGAACAAGTTTCATAATTTGACACATCTTGATGAAAAATGACCCTTGGCACTTGATTTTGACCAAAAAGTCAAAGTTTGACTTTTTAGTGTACAGTCAAATTTTGATCAGTTGACTGAAAAATTCATCTGTCAATCCCATGCATTTGAGATCTTTTGAACTTGTTGAATAAGTCAAGATGATGTCATTGAGTCCTTGAGTCAATGGTTGAACCTAATTTGCCATTGGCTAGGTCAAAAAGTCAGAAATTGCCTTTATATAGTAAAAACCCTAAAAATGACCATTTTGCCCTTTTGGTGATCTGATCAAATTTCTTGTGGAGTTATGGTCCAAACTTGATCCAATGGTTCATATGAGTTCATAATGTTGACGTGGGTCAAAATTCATGAGGTTTGACTGTAAATTGGCCACAGTTGACTTTTTCCCCAATACAGCTGATTTATAGGTCAACTATCCAATTGTCTGGGCAAAAATTTGATTCAAGGCTTGAAATTTGGTGTGGACAAACTTATGAGTCCAATATGAAGTATGAAAGTCAATTTGTGCATTGAAGGTCCAAAAATCCTTGTGCAAACTCAAACCCTAATTTAGGTCATCATTGCAAGGAGATGTCTTGAGCAAAGCAAACCCTAGCTTGATCTTGAGTTCCAAGAGCCTTGTGGTGAGAAATGTTGATAAAATGAGAGGGCAAATTTTGGGGTACAACACATATTTTCATTCTTTTGGATGTACTTGTTATATTCTGAATACTAAAGATAATCTGAACAAGTTTGATTCTAAGGCATAAAAGTGTTTTTTGCTTGGATATTCTGAACACTCAAAAGGCTATAGAGTATACAACACAGAAACTCTGATTGTTGAAGAATCAATCAAAGTCAGGTTTGATGATAAGCTTGGCCAGCAACAGCTAAAGTAAATTGATATTTCTGTAGGTACAGAAGATCATCTCTCAAACTCTGAAAAGTCAGAAGCAAAGGGAAACTCAGAAGATCCTCCTCTTGATAATGCTCTGGATAATCTCAGAATCTCTGAACAACCCTCTCAGAAAAGGTTTCCCAGAATCTCTTCAGCTCATAAAGAAGACGTGATTATTGGAAGGAAAGAAGATCCCATCAGAACAATATCCTCCCTCAGAATCAATGAAGAATCATTGTTTGGATTAGTATCTCTGATTGAGCCAACCTCTATTGATGAAGCTCTGGAAGACAATGATCGGATCCTAGCTATGCAAGATGAACTCAATCAATTTTTTAGAAACGATGTGTGGGATCTAGTTCCAAGAACTAAAGGATTCAATATTATAGGAACTAAATGGGTTTTCAGAAATAAATTAAATGAGCAAGGAGAGGTGGTCAGAAACAAAGCACGATCGGTTGCACAAGGTTATAGTCAACAAGAAGGAATTGATTATAATGAAACATTTGCCCCAGTCGCCAAGTTAGAATCAATTAGATTATTAATTTCTTTTGTTGTTCAAAATAATATTTCATTATATCAAATGGATGTTAAAAGTGAATTTTTAAATGGTTATATAGAAGAAGAAGTTTATGTCCATCAACCTTCGGGCTTTAATGACTCAAAATATCCAGAACATGTTTTTAAACTAAAAAAGTCTTTATACGGTCTGAAATAAGCTCCCAGAGCTTGGTATGAACGTTTGATTAATTTTCTTTTAGAAAAGGTTTTTACCAGAGGGAAAGTGGACACAACTTTATTCAGAAAAACATTTAAAAATGACATTTTAATTTGTCAAATTTATGTTGATGATATTATTTTTGGAACCTCTAATATCTCTCTTGGAAAAGAATTTGCTGAGACCATGCAGGATAAATTTGAGATGAGCATGATGGGAGAATTAAAGTTCTTTCTGGGAAGACAAATAAACCAGACTCCAGAAGGTACTTACATACATCAGACGAAGTATGTTAAAGAACTTTTGAAGAAATTCCAGATGTCAGAAAGTAAAGATACAAAGACACCAATGCATCCTACATGCATTCTGGGAAAAGATTAGGTAAGTATGAAGGTAGATCAGAAACTCTACAGAGGTATGATTGGATCTCTTCTCTATCTGACTGCATCTAGACCTGATATATTATTCAGCGTATGTTTATATGCTAGATTCTAATCAGATCCTAGAGAATTTCACTTAACTGTTGTTAAGCGAATTCTGAGGTATCTGAAAGGTACTACTAATTTGGGTCTGTGTTACAGAAGATCAAAAGAATTCAGACTAATAGGTTATTGTGATGCTGACTTTGCTGGAGATAGAATTGAACGAAAGAGCACTTCTGGAAGCTGTCAGTTTCTGGGTGACAACCTTATCTCGTGGTACAGCAAGAAGCAAGCTACCATTGCACTTTCAACAACAGAAGTTGAGTATATATCTGCTGCTGGATGTAGCTCTCAGATGATCTGGATGAAAAGTCAGCTAGAAGATTTTAATCTCTATGAAAGTAAGATTCATATCTTCTGTGACAATACCTCTGCAATTTGTCTTTCTAAAAATCCCATTTTGCATTCTAAAGCAAAACACATAGAAATTAAATATCATTTTATAAGGGACTACATTCAGAAAGGAATTTTAAATTTAAACTTTGTAAACACAAACCATCAATGGGCTGATATTTTTACCAAACCCCTTTCTGAAGATAGATTTAAATTCATTCTGAAAAATATTAGTATGAAATTTTGTCCTGAATAAAATTGTATTTATCTTCTGTGATTGCCTTTTAGAATGTTCTAAAATGAATGTTCTGATTAACAACTCTTCAGAAGTTAGAAGAGAAGTTACATCAGAAACTATATATAAAGTTCTGAAATGTTCTAACGTTTCATTACAAGTATAGTTCAACAGTTCATATATCAAATAGCTGTCTCATGTAACCTTCAAGAGATGAACACGTGTTGTATTTCTGAAAGGTCACGCATGCTATGCTATTGACGCTGTTCCTAGGCAAATGTTATGATTTGTTCAAAATCTCACGCTTTCCCCTCATCATCAATGTCATTAAATGCTAGTAATGATTATTTTTTTAATTAATTTTTTTGTTTTATCTTAAATTCTTTTTACAGTTTTATTTCAATTTTTTTTACCTATAAATGCTTTTGTAAAACCCCTTTCTCACTTTCTACCTTCTCTTTCAAATTTCAAAACCGTCTCTGTGTTTATTTTCTGCAACCCATTTTCTTTCATCTCAACCTAAGTGCTCTAATGGATTCATCTTCCACTCCTTCCAGAAACACTTAAGATGAACAATACATCATCCCTGAAAGAACCACTCTTATTCTTGTTGACAGTTTAGAAGTTATCAGTGAATTGATGGTGGACTTTGAAAACCTAAAGGCAAATGGGTTTGACCTTCTTCCTGCAGTAGAATTTCAAGGATGGGGAAATTTCTTTGATCGTCTTGTTGGCCCTGTATTTCCACATCTCGTAAAGGAATTTTGGATTCACTTCATTGCATCTCCAAATGTTATTCTCTCGTTTGTAATGGGTAAAGAAATTTCAATCACTGAAAATCTCATCAGGAAGTTACTGGGTTTTCAAGGCAATGGAGTCACTGGAGTCTCAAATGGTAGAATGGATATGTCAAGAGTTCATGCTGAAATTTTTACAACTGGGAAAGCTTCAACAAAAGTCAGAGACTTGAAGAATCAGTACAAGATCTGGGCTAAAATCATCAATGGTTGCATTCATCATAGAAAGGAAACAAGTTCTCCTGACTATATAAATGCTGACCATCAATACCTTCTGTTCTGTCTGGGAACGAATGTAAAGATTGATTTACCCTACCTTCTGTTTGATCACCTCTGGACACATGTCAAGGAAACAAGGGAAGCAGAGAGAATGAAGAACCCTAAATCCAAAAGGAACTGGATTCCAATGGGAAGGTTGATTTCATACATTCTGACAGAGAATGGTCTGATTGCACATTTGGACGAAGCAAACCTACTGGGGGAGTTAGAGCCTATGTGTGGGAAAGCTCTGACATGAAAGAATCGGGTGAAGAGAAAGATCATTGATAAACTGCTGGTGGAACCTACTCCTTACGTATCAGCAACCGTTACCAGAAGAAGAATTCCAATTGCTGATTTTCCACTTTTCAACTCAGGAGATCACCCTCGTATCATTCTGCATTACATTCAAATTTTCAAAGAAAGTTGAACTCCAATTGATCCTGCCTGGCTTTAAGGTAGAAATGAAGCAGCTCCAGATGCTGTCTTCCAGTAGCCAATGAAAAGGAAAATAGTTGGAGGACCCTCTGCTAGACCCCAGAAGAAGAAGAAATCAGGTACACCTTCTGAGACTATTTCTGTTTATGATTCTGTACATATATCTACATCTGCTGAACCTTAAACATTAGGTGACATAGATGTAGACATAGATTTAACCATTCCCTCTGAACCTCTTTCTAAAAACCCTCTAATAGATCAAGTTTTATCAGACATAAGTGATTTTGATTCTGATGACTCTCTTGAAACCCAAACACAACCATCTCAAACACCTATCTCACAAAATAATCCTGCTAAAAACTTTTCTCAAACACCTCCCAGACCTTTATCACCAAGACCTTCTGAATGGTATGATGCTGGCTCTTGGAGAATACTTGGAATAAACGTACCTTTGGCCACGCACAAGCCACCTTTCACCCTACCCTTTGAGAATATCTTTTCTATGAACAGAACTCAACCACAAAATCCTACCACCACTGCTGAAAACACCATCATCATTTCTCCTGACGTCACACTACCCATATCTCCAGAACTTCCAACACCTAACTCACCAACACTTTTACCTCCTCAATCTCCAGAACATACCCGCAATCCATCTCATGAACCATCTGAAACTCTTGAACCATCAGCAACACTTGAACCATCAGCAACACCTGAACCATCTGAAAATCCTGACCAAACAGAAACACTTGAACAATTAGAAACTCCTGAACTAACTGACTTTTTGAAAACTTTAGTTGATTTTGAATCCCTACAATTTCTGAAAAATAAAACCTACAAAAAGGTTGTTCCCAAACCTGTCCAGCCAGATGTAAATGTATGTTTTCAGAATTTTTTAACAGAAGTACAAGCTTGGATAGACCTGCTGAAGGCAGACTGCACCAGCAACGTGAACCCAGCTGCAACAGATCTTCTGTGGGAAACGTTCAGACGAACATTAGATGCTGAATCACTGAAATTGCAAGACATGTGTCATTCTCAAGTGCTTGAGAATTTCTCCAAACATCTACATGCATTACAATCAGAACTTGTTGGTACTTGGGACAGGAAGTCTACTCTGTTGATTGCTAATGCTCCTGCTGATCAAATGGACATTTCAGAAGATGAGTCTGAAGATGCCTCTGAAGATTCAAATCCTCTGGTAATAACTATGTTTAATCAACCTTCTGCTAAAGCTGCACCAGAAGGTGTGCCAACTCTTATGGTTGATCTGGGCACTCTTCTCTCAAATGTTGTTCATTTTGACTCAGTTGCTTCTACACCAAAGGTTATATCTGCTGAAGCTACTTCATCTTCTGCTCCTACTTCATTGGTTATGGATACTTTGAATGAGCTTAAGAAGGAAAATGAAGTTATTCACGAGCGCTTGGATAATCAAGATGAGACAAACAAGGAAATAAGAAACTGGATGATGAAGCAAGAGGAAACTTCATCTGAAATCAAGAATCTTCTTTTGTCTCTTGTTTCTAGAAAATCTTAAGTGTCATTCTGTTTCTAGTTTTTTTTTGTTTTGTTTTGTATCTCTGAATCTTTTTATAAAAACCTTTTACGCTTTTTAATTCTATTTATACTTTTTGATTATGACAAAAAGGGGGAGAAAATGATTATTTTGATCTAATATTTGATTAACAGTTATGGGACTATGTCTCAAACATTACTAACAAAATACAAAGATTTCTTTCTCTCTGTGATCGGTGGATCTGGAACTGACTGTTTAACGCTGGTTTCTCGAAATGTCGCGGAAGCAAGAGTCGCCACCGTCTTTTATTTTCTCCAAATGGAAAGGACAAAAGCACAGAAAAATTCCTTATTGAGATTAGTTCTCGGTTCGGGAGGTAGATTTATAGAAAGGGAAGGTGTTAGCACCCTTTCTATCCATGGTTATCCATGGGCTCTTAGATACTTGCTCATTGTGTTTTCAAAATTGTTTGTTTGCTTTTCAACTGTGGGTTTAAAAAAAGTTTCGTTTAAAATTTCAGTTCGACTCTTGTATCAGTCCTCAAGAGTGTTTGAAAAGTTGTTTTTGAAAGCTTTTTGAAAAGTGTCGGTGTGAAAAGAGTTTTTGATTTTGTTTTGAATTTAGATCAAGTATCTACGAGTCGTCTACCTACCCTAAGGAATTCGTCTGTGTAAATGTCCTTAAAGTAGTGCCATCCCACCATTGAGAGGTAGGTAGCACCACCATTGGAGGTGTTCGGGTCAATTCGAGGGTTCGGGACATTGTGGTCACCAGGGCAATAGGAAGACACCTTAGAAGTTACCCTCATGCCATGTTCATGGACATGAGGACTTACTAAAACATCCTCTACTCGACGACCACGTTTCGAGGGGCAAGGCAACAGTGAGGCGTACCCTAGGGGTGGTGTGTGATTTGCGTGTCGATTTCAGTTATTATTTGTCTTTTCCATGCATTGGTGATCTACGCTTTGTTTTTATTTTTGGCATTCATTTTTCATGCAAGTTATTAACAGTTAAAAGATGCGAGAAGATAAAAGTCCTACGCTATTACAAAGGCGCGGGTCCACATCGCCAAATTAAACCAAGACCCGATTTTGAATAAAATAAAATGCGGAAAATAAATGTCCTAATTAATTTATTACAAGGCTTTGAGACAAATACATTATATTCACAAAAATAAATAAGAGTAAATGCGAAAAGAAATAAGATTGAGAATGCGAGGGCGTTGGACCCCTTTTTTAAAGAAATTAAATTGAAGTCATAAATTAATTAAATTAAATAAAGGAAAGAACTTATTTTTTGATATTTTTTTTGTATTTTATGAAATTAAGAAAATTAAATGGAATTAAAACCCTAATTCTAAACTATTTTTAATTTATAAAAAAATGTTTAAGTTTGACCTAGTTTTAACCTAATTATTTAATGATAAATTTATTTACAAAAAAACTATTTATGAATTAAATATTAAAACATATTTTTATTTTGACTTTTTCTGATTTTTTTTGGTATTTTTATGTTATAAAGTTAGTTTTATGAATTAAAAGAAAAAATCATTAAATTAAAACAAACAAAAAGAAAAAAAGAATGAGACAAGAAATACAAACATAGGGGGGTTTGTTGACCCTTTTGGAGGTATTTTCCAAGCAATTTTGGCCCATTTGAAGGAGGCCCTCTTGACTTTTCTGGCTTGCATATGGATGTGTTGACTGATGCGTATGGTGGATGGCTGGTGGTAGCCACTGGATTGATCTTCTGGGACGTGTGGCAAGCTTTGGCCCTGGATGCATGATGGACCCTAGGCAGAGAATTTCACCTGAACGCATATTAGGCAAAATTATGAAGAATATAGGGGACCTGGGAATCGAACCCAGGTCCCAAGGCTTGCACACATCACTTTCCACCAACTGAGCTGTTTGGCAACTTTGTTATTATAATGAAACACAATTAATATAATAAAAAACAAGTGCACGTGGTATAAAACACGAAAACGCGCGCCAAGCTTTTGAATTAGCCAACCATATGATGACAACCCATCTTCTTCTCCACTTCTTCGCTTTGGCCTGCAAAAAAAACAGAATGGATAGCGGGGGTTTTAAACCCCACTAAGTGAAGAACATGAAAATAGCGATTAGGCCATACACAAACATAAAAAGAGCGCGACTAGTGGGATTGAATCGTCCAGATGCACTAAGTTCAATGGTCCTGGTCTCGTTGCCTAATTTTTCCATATGCAAAAATCCCCAATTTCAAGCTTCTGCAACCCTAACGAGCTCCCATGGTGGATTCGTGTCTAGGGCTTAAAAACTTAATTGAATGGCACTGTTAGCTTTAGAATGATTAAATCAATACAAATCAAGCATTAGAAATCAAAAACACTGCATGAATCATGAAACACGAATATGCAAAAAGTTTGGGAAAGTTTGACTTTATTCTACCACTTCTTGATGCGTGGGGACTGGAAAAGAATTCAGTTATGTTCAGAGAAGTCTCAGCAAGCTTTTGAGATCCTTTTCACGCCTTGAAATGCCTTCTAGCTGTGTTTTCAGTTTTGAACTTTTTGACAAAAAATGCAAAGTGTGTACTTGATCTGAGGCGCAGCTTCCAGGTTCTGAGCATTAGGGTTGTGTTTGTGTATGTATATGGAACGAATTAGGGTAGAAATCTCAGTCCAAAACCTTTGCATTCATGAATCAAATATTTGATTTTTAATGGTATCTTTTCCAATCTTTTTCATGTGAAGATCATGCCAATCATTGCCAATTCTTTCCATATTGAGTGTGCACAAAATCTTGAGGTTATGATAGACCTATTAGCTGCATAAAAAGATTTAAAATGCATGCTTGAGTATTTTTTCATATTTAATTTGAATTAAATGAATTAAAAACATTAAAAATTCAAATAATTAATAAAAAATGATGAAATAACTCCCCTTTGGGTCAATGGGTCGTGCATAGCTTTTGGGTGATGATTCTTGGAAGAAAATGAGGCCCATTAGCAATTTTGAGGCATTTGAAGTAAAGTTGACTTTTCAAAATTCCCAAAAATTTCCCAACTTCCACAAGGCATATCTTGCTCAATTTTTAAGCTTTGATCATGTTCTTGGGCATTTTGGAAAGGTCTTGAAGTCCTATAACCAATGCCTTTGGTCCCATGTCATTTTGATTTACCAATCTCAAGTTATGGTCTTTGACTTAAAGTGCCTTTTTGTTGACTTTTGAAAATGACCTATAATGTTGAGATTGATAACTTTTTGTGAGAGCATTTCTTGGACTTGAAGTGTGAATATGAGTTGTAGGAAATGTCATTCTCTTCAAAATGAGCTTTGGATGGAATTTTTCTGATAAACCATGTGGAAGTTATGCCTTGGTCAAGTTACAGTTGACTTTTTCAACTGTCCAAATATGGAAACTTTTGCATCTTGAGACTTTTTGAGCCATGCCTTGAGAATCATGATCAAGAATTGATCAAATGATGTTTGTGGCTTCAAAATAAGATGTTGACCAAAAATTTGAACTTTTGACTGTCAAATGACCATTTTGCCCCTGCAGTTGACTGTTGAGCAATTAGGGTTTTTGACTGTGCAATTTTGTGCTGTAAGTCTTGAAACTTGGCATAAGGATGCTTGACAATGTTTATAGGCATGTGGGACTTGTTTGGACCCTTGGAAACTTCAATTTCTCTGCCAGAACCAAAACCCTAATTTTTGACTGTTAGGAGGCCCTTGAACTGTGCAACCCTTGGGGAGATTTTGAAGCATGATCTTGGCAAATCTTGAAGAATATGGGAGGGCAAATTTTAGGGTACAACAGTTGCCCCTGTTCAATCTTCTTAAACCTGAGGATGCAGATTGGTTGACGTGCCTTTCGTAATCCGAAGGTGGAAGATGATTGAACACTAGAGTGCCCAGAAATTTGCGCTCACATAGTAGTGTGATGGTGGGAATGGGCTTACAGATGCCATTTGGAGATTGATGGATAGGTGGATGGGCTTATAGATGCCATCTGGGTGTCGATCGCGTAAGAGATTCCTTAGCGAGAACTTGCGTACCTGAAAAAGAAGATGATTACCTGGCCTGTTACAAGAATTGGTCTTCAAACTCTTTGTATAGATGCACCCTGGTTGGTTACAGGAGTCGGGTCTGGAGCTTCAAACAGTGATGAATGAATTAGGGATGGTTACTACCTCAACAGGACGATGAGAGAACCTTGGGCAATTACTACCTCAACAGGAACGCTGGGAGAATTTGGGGGCGATTACTACCTCAACAGGAACGCTGAGAGAACCTTGGGCGATTACTACCTCAACAGGAACGCTGAGAGAATCTTGGATGTCTTCTACTGGGATAAGAATCAGGGAGATATTAGGGTCGATCTGACTGAACCGGAGAAGGCCTTTGACTGGATAAGAATCAGGAAAATCTTAGGGTCGATTTAACTGAACCGGGCAAGGTCTTGGAATATCTTCAACTGGATAAGAATCAGGGAGATCTTAGGGTCGATCTGACTGAACCAGAGAAGGACTTTGACTGGATAAGAATCTGGAAAATCTTAGGGTCGATTTAACTGAACCAGGCTAGGTCTTGGAATCTTCAACTGGATAAGAATCAGGGAGATCTTAGGGTCGATCTGACTGAACCAGAGAAGGCCTTTGACTGGATAAGAATCAGGAAAATCTTAGGGTCAATTTAACTGAACCAGGCTAGGTCTTGGAATCTTCAACTGGATAAGAATCAGGGAGATCTTAGGGTCGATCTGACTGAACCAGAGAAGGCCTTTGACTGGATAAGAATCAGGAAAATCTTAGGGTCGATTTAACTGAGCCAGGCTAGGTCTTGGAATATCTTCAACTGGATAAGAATCAGGGAGATCTTAGGGTCGATCTGACTGAACCAGAGAAGGCCTTTGACTGGATAAGAATCCGGAAAATCTTAGGGTCGATTTAACTGAACCGGGCAAGGTCTTGGAATATCTTCAACTGGATAAGAATCAGGGAGATCTTAGGGTCGATCTGACTGAACCAGAGAAGGCCTTTGACTGGATAAGAATCAGGAAAATCTTAGGGTCGATTTAACTGAACCAGACAAGGTCTTCGAATATCTTCAACTGGATAAGAATCAGGGAGATCTTAGGGTCGATCTGACTGAACCAGAGAAGGCCTTTGACTGGATAAGAATCAGGAAAATCTTAGGGTCAATTTAACTGAACCGGGCAAGGTCTTGGAATATCTTCAACTGGATAAGAATCAGGGAGATCTTATGGTCGATCTGACTGAACCAGAGAAGGCCTTTGACTGGATAAGAATCAGGAAAATCTTAGGGTCGATTTAACTGAACCGGACAAGGTCTTTGACTGTAGCTGAGAATTTAACTGGATCTTTCCTGAAAGGTAAAGGTCAGTCATATGCAATGCATGATATGGATCAAGCAATGATGTTCTCAACATAAATGAGATTTGTAAGATATGATGCGTATATGCATGCTATAATGTATGGAAATGTGATGTTTATTAATGTATGTTTTTGTCTAGGAAAGTAAATCCTCGACGGGTGCTGGGAAGTTAAATCCTGGGCTGATGTAGAGCTTCTGTTTCCACTGGGGAGTGATGGTTGCAAGAATACCGGTAGGAGAAGATAACTCCGTTAGGGAATAAACTTGGCGAATGGATTACTCTGCGGGGAGAAAATTACTCTAGCGATCTTGCTGGGGAGCAATACTCTGTGGGGAGAGAGATACTTTGCTGGGATATTGATGGTAACTTCGCTGGGGATACCATCGTCTTGTTGGAAGTGTTAATAGACTTCGCTGGGGATAAGAAGACTTTGCCGAGGACGATCTTTCCATGGCTTTTGGCTGAGGATAACCCAGTTATATCCTGATAGGGAAATAACCTTTGAATAAGGCCGGGAGACGCGTTCGTGCTCTGTAGGGGATAAGCTTCCAGAATCTACTGGGGATAAGCTTACTGCTTGGGGAGATGGATCCCAACTTTCCTGGGGAGACTGGATTGGACTCTCTTGGGGAAATTTTGAACTATATTGGGGAAGTGACTCCATTGAATGTTTGGTATACCGCCAGGAAACAATCTTAGATCAAGACTGCCGGGGATGCTTGTTAAGAATGTCCGTATATTGTGCTAGGGAATGTTGAGATCTGCGGGGGATACCCAACTTCCTTAAGGTTGATTGTATAGCTTTGCTTGGGGAGAATGCACTGACTTGCTGGCTCACTCTCTGGGGAATTAAGATATACTGGTTATGTTCTTTAGCTGAACCTACCTTGGTACCTTGATGGACTGAGCAACTAGATCGCTTAGACAACTCTTTATTGCCCCTGTTTCTAATGTTACCTGTAATTAATTCTTTGTTTCGTATGCAAATATTCATGAGTTAGCAAATTATTGTCAATGCATATATCACAAATTGAACCTTGGACGTTCTTCGCAAAACAAAAACAGAAAAGGAAAAACAATTGGCAATTTTAATTGAAAAGTGATTTTTGTATTGATTTTTGAATTTGCCTGTAAATAGGCGTTTTATGTACAAGAGGCTGACGTCCTAGTAAGAGAATGCCGCCGAACAGAAGAGTTTAATACAAATTTGTACAAAGGAATATAAAACAGCTGTGTGAATAGAATAATCCCACTGGGTTCCAACTCTGCTATCGCCTTTATATCTTCGAGCGTCTCATCACTTGATGACCTAGTCGAAGATGAAGCTGATTGATCGATGTCGTCTGGACTTGATGCAGATACCGGATTCTGGATGCAAAGTGATCCAATGAGACATAGTATTACGCTTTATCCCTAACTTTTGCCTGGACTGCCCTTTCGGGTTTTCAGCCCACCGGGATACCCATTTTTGCCCAAGCCGCCTTTTCAGGTTTTCGACTTGCCAGGTGTACAGAATTTTTCATTTCATCCCTTCATTTTGGCCGAACCCTTTTGGTTCGCCGGGAAGCCCTAATTTTTGCCTAGGTATGTCAACCTAGCGGGTCTTTTTCATGCGCAGTATCTTTTTACTATGTCTGCATTGGCGGGGTGAGGAAGGTCGTCACCATCCATGTTGGTTAGAATCATGGCTCCTCCTGAGAACACATGTTTAACCACAAATGGCCCTTCGTATGTAGGGGTCCATTTTCCCCTTGGATCACTCTGAGGAAGGATGATACGCTTGATTACCAGATCCCCAACTTGATATTCCTGTGGTCTGACCTTTTTGTTAAATGCCCTGATCATCCGTTTCTGATACGTCTGACCATGACAGATAGCAGCAAGTCTTTTTTCATCAATAAGGTTTAGCTGATCAAGTCGTGTCTGGATCCAATCATCTTCACTCAGATCTGCATCCTTCATTATCCGGAGAGAGGGTATCTGCACTTCGATCGGTAAGACTGCCTCCATACCGTAGACCTAGGAGAAAGGAGTTTCCCCGGTTGACGTCCTGGCTGAGGTACGGTACCCATGTAGAGCAAACGGTAACATTTCGTGCCAATCTTTATAAGTCACTGTCATCTTCTGCACGATTTTCTTAATGTTCTTATTCGCTGCTTCTACAGCCCCATTCATCTTCGGCCGGTAAGGAGAAGAGTTGTGGTGCTGTATCTTAAACTGCTCGCAGAGCTCAGTGATTATCTTATTATTGAGATTGGTACCGTTGTCTGTAATGATTCTTTCAGGGACGCCGTATCGACAGATCAGATTATGCCGAAGGAACCGTGCCACCACGTTCTTGGTTACTGTAGCGTAGGAAGCTGCTTCAACCCACTTCGTGAAGTAATCAATCGCTACCAGGATGAAGCGATGCCCGTTGGATGCCGTAGGTTTAATCTCACCGATCATATCTATGCCCCACATTGCAAAAGGCCAAGGTGCTGTTAAGACATTCAGAGGAACTGGAGGAACGTGCACCTTGTCTGCGTAAATCTGACATTTGTGACATGTCCGAGAATGTTGGTAACAGCCGGCTTCCATTGTGGACCAGAAATACCCTGCTTGAAGGATCTTCTTTGCCATAGTGTGTCCACTGGAATGTGTTCCGAAGGTCCCTTCATGTAGCTCTTCCATGATCCTTTCTGCTTCAGTCTTATCCACACAACGCAGTAAGGTCGAATCATGGTTTCGCTTATACAGGATGTCGTTGCTAAGGAAGAACTTTGCCGCGAACCTTCTCAGGAACTTCTTATCATTGACAGATGCACCTTCAGGGTATTCCTGAGCTTCCAAATATCTCTTCACCTCGTGGTACCAAGGCTTCTCAGTCACCAATTCAGTCTCAAGATCACAACAGTATGCCGGTTCATCCAGTTTCCAGATGATGATCCGGGGAACCTCATTATCCCATTTGACCTTGAACATAGAAGACATCGTAGCTAACGCGTCCGCCAGCTGATTCTCCTCTCTTGAAAAGTGTTCAAAGGTTATCTCTGTGAAGTGGGGAATCAAGGTCAACACACATTCTCTATAAGGAATAAGATTCGGATGTTTTGTATCCCACTCCCCTTTGATCTAATTGATCACGAGAGCGGAATCTCCGAAGACACTCAGAAACTTGATCCTTAAGTCGATCGCAGCTTGAAGACCCATGATGCATGCCTCATACTCCGCCATGTTGTTGGTGCAGTTGAAACATAGCCAGGCAGTGAGTGGAGTATGAGTGCCTTGAGGGGATATGATCACAGCGCCAATGCCGTTACCCAAAGCGTTGGAGGCTCCGTCAAAGTGCATAGACCATCGGGATCCTTCCTCAGGTCCTTCATCCGGTCCAAGTACTTCACAATCAGTCACAATCATGATGCTCTCGTCTGGAAACTCAAAGTTCATTAACTGATAGTCGTCTACTGCCTGATGTGCCAAGTGGTCTGCCAATACACTTCCTTTGATGGCTTTCTGAGTCGTGTACTGGATGTCGTATTCCGTCAAGATCATTTTCCATCTTGCTATTCTCCCAGACAGAGCAGGCTTTTCAAATATGTACTTTATAGGATCCATCTTTGAAATCAACAAGGTAGTGTGAGTCAGCATATACTGTCTCAGCCGGCGAGCAGCCCATACCAAAGCGCAACAAGTTTTCTCAAGCAGTGAGTATCGGGTCTCACAGTCGGTAAACTTTTTGCTAAGGTAATAAATGGCGTGCTCTTTTCGGCCAGACTCGTCATGCTGCCCCAGCACACACCCCATTGAGTTGTCAAGTACTGTCAAGTATAATATCAGAGGTCTCCCCTCAACCGGTGGCATAAGAATGGGTGGTTCTTGGAGATACTCTTTGATTCTGTTAAAAGCAGCCTGACATTCATCATTCCAACGTACTACCTGATCTTTCTTCAGCAGTTTGAAGATAGGTTCACAAGTAGCAGTTAGGTGGGAAATGAATCGGGCAATGTAATTCAAGCGTCCTAAAAAGCCTCTGACCTCTTTCTCTGTCTTAGGAACTGGCATCTCTTGAATAGCTTTAACCTTGGCAGGGTCCACTTGAATACCCTTATCACTTACAACGAAGCCTAGAAACTTCCCAGACCTTACCCCGAAGGTGAACTTGTTCGGATTCAACCTTAGCTTGTACAGTTTCAGACGGTCGAACAATTTCTGCAGATGATCCAGGTGTTCTTCCTCAGTTTGGGACCTTGCAATCATGTCGTCAACATACACTTCTATCTCATGATGGATCATGTCATGAAATAAAGCAACCATGGCACGTTGGTAGGTTGCCCCAGCATTTTTCAGTCCAAAAGGCATGACCTTGTAGCAGAAGGTGCCCCACTGAGTAACAAAGGTAGTCTTCTCCATGTCTTCAGGAGCCATCTTGATCTGATTGTAACCTGAAAAGCCATCCATGAACGAGAACACCTTGTGCTGAGCAGTATTGTCAACAAGGACATCAATGTGAGGTAGAGGGAAGTCATCTTTGGGGCTGGCCCTGTTCAGATCCCTATAGTCGACACACATTCTGACCTTTCCATCTTTCTTTGGTACTGGCACCACATTAGCGACCCACTGAGGGTAAGAAGTCACTGCAAGGAAACCGGCATCAAACTGTTTCATAACCTCGGCTTTGATCTTCTCGGACATCTCTGGACGCATACGGCGGACCTTTTGCTTAACCGGAGGGCAGTCTTCTTTGGTAGGCAAATGATGGACCACAATGTCAGTATCCAAACTGGGCATGTCTTCGTAGGACCAGGCAAAGATTTACATGTAATTATGTAACATCTGAGTCAACCGTTGCTTCACGCTGAACTCTAGGTTGGCACCAATCTTAACCTCCTTCCTGTCCGTCTCAATACCCAGATTTATTGTTTCCACTGGCTCTTCGTGTGGTTGAATTGCCCTCTCTTCCTGGAGTAACAGTCTTGCAAGCTCGCCAGGCACTTCGCAATCATCTTCACCTTCGTCTTCGGCTAAGTTGATCGGATTTTCGAAGTCATAACTGGTAGTAGCAGAGTTGTTACTAGTGAGATCCAGAGTGGATTGAAACCTGTATGAGTGAGTGTGTGTAAATACATCTGTTTTGCAATATAAAAAAGGAAAGAAAGAAAAGGAGCATAAGATTTGAAATGCGAGAAAATGTCCAAGGTCTTTATTCATGATATATGAAATGACAATTAATATACCCTCACAAATGAAACCACGGTGCCCCGGGTAAGACACCGGACCATAGAGTTTTAATACATTGTTTATTACAAATAACAAAAACAAAGGAGTTTATTACTGCGTAACAAAAGTAACAGGAGTATGATCTTTAGCAGTCCAATTGGTCAATCCACCATCAGTCGTCGGGTAAATCCAGCTATCAAACTCTGACTCTTCCACTTCATCTTCATCCCCAATGGCATTCACTCCTGGATTGGTGATGAGCACAGGAGGTCTTCTGGTTCTAGCTTTGCGCACAGCCTTCTAAGCCTCTGCAGTAAAACCCAGTCCAAACTTGTCAGTTTTAGGTGTAAAATCAGGGAGCCTGCCCCAATTAGCACATTCACCTTTCTTGATTACAGCCCGGGCATCCTTCAGGGAAGCCATCTTCAAAGGAACATCCTCTTCAACCACTGTTTCTGCCACTGCCAAAGTTGGAGGTACCTCTTCAAAATGCTGAAAGGGGGTTTCAATAAACTCCCCGTCCATCTCAATATACCTGAAGGAATTCAAATGGCTCACCATATACTCCTCCTCTCCCTGCACAGTGACAATCTTCCCTCTGACGGGGTACTTGAGCTTCTGGTGTAGGGTAGAGGTCACTGCCCCAGCTTTGTGGATCCAAGGTCGACCCAGTAGACAAGAATACGATGGACGGATATCCATCACATAGAAAGTTGAGTCGAATACTTGAGAACCCACACGAATAGGAATGTCTACCTCTCCATGAACCATCCTCTTAGAACCGTCAAAGGCTCTGACAATAATGTTGCTAGGTTTCAGCTCCAGGCCCTCACAATCCAAACGGTCTAAGGCCTTCTTGGGTAGCACATTCAGGGAAGAACCAGTGTCTACCAACACGTGCGCAAGAGTAGTGCCCCTGCATTCAATAGAGACATGCAGGGCTTCATTGTGGTCCTTTCCCTTAGCAGTAAGGTCAGCATCCGAGAAACCCAAACCATTGTCAGCTGTCAAATTGGCTACGCAATCAGTAAACTGGACTGCAGATGTCTCCTGTGGCACATGGGCCGTCTTTAGAAATGAAATCAGGGCCTTAGCATGGGCCTCTGAGCACAGCAGCAAGGAGAGCATGGAGATCTTGGAGGGGGTATGCCCCAACTGTTCAACAACATTAAAGTCACTCTTCTTGATTATCTTCAGAATTTCCTCCATCTCTTGTTGGGAGGCCTCAGCATTCACAGATTTTGGTGCCTCCATCCGGGCAGGCTCATCTTCAATCCCTTTGCCCCGAGCATTAGACGACTCGGCGGCAGGGGAAACAACTTGATCAGAAATGGGAACAGGTGTACTTGCAGGTGTTATAATGAGGGGTCTTCGAATAGCGGGTGGCGCAATGTCAGGCGAGAAGAGCCTGCCACTGCGGGTAACTTTGGCTGGACCAGTGATATTGCTGACGCTGGTACTAGTGTTGAACTCTTGCTTTATTCCATGTACATATACATCTGCCCCATAGTGCCATGGGACAGCCTTATCGGATTCATAGGGGAGAGGCCCCGGAACAGTAATCACAATGGGTGCGACAGTCATGATTTTAACCGGCTTCCTCGGGAGAGCCTTGATCGGATTATTGAAAATGGTAACAACAGATACTTCTTCCACCGGAACAAACTGAACAGCAGTCTTCTTGAACAAAATCTCTTTGCTGTCCATCAGGCTTTGGATGCCCAACTTCAGCAAAGGACAACCAGAAAGGGAAACAACACATAAAAGGCAACCTTCACTACAACCCGGAAATAAACCGCCCAGCAGTAGGTTCCTCTTAACAGTCATCAGAGGAGTAGCTACACCATTCACAGAAATGGCATACATATCTTCATCAACGGCATTCACTCCATGCTGGGGCATAGGAGTAGTCACCACATTTGGCCTCTCAGACGCTTCAAATTGTATCTCCTTTGCGTCAATAAGGTCTTGCACCTTATTCCTTAAGGCCCAACAGTCATCAGTGGAATGCCCCGGGCTATCGGAGTGATAAGCACAACGGGCATTTGGATTGTACTTCGGAGAGGCAGTATTCACAACCTTCGGGGCCTCTCTAACAGTCACCAAATTGGTGGATAGCAACTGCGGCAAGATTTATGATAGAGTCATACTCAGCCGGGTAAACTCTCTTCTGGGTCTTTCAGCCCTTTGCGGATTGGTTTGCCGAGGAGCGGCAGCAGGCTTTGCAATCATCACCGTGTTGACAGATTGGCGGCGCTCTGGTTTCTCTTGCCTTCTAGGCCCATATACAGCACTGGCTTCCTTCTTAAAGGGTTTCTTCTCAGAACTTGAAGATGCACCCTTCTGAATTTTACCGGACTTCATTCCAGCCTCTATTCTCTCCCTAGTCAGAATAAGATCAGTGAACCCTGCAGATGAGTTACCGATAAGATGATTTAAAAATGGCCCAGATAGGGTCCCCAAGAACATATCTACCAGCTCACGGTCAGTCAACGGAGGCTGCACCCTGCCAGCCAGATCCCTCCACTTCTGTGCATACTCTTTAAAACCTTCGCTTGATCCTAGCGACATACCCTGGAGTTGGGTACGTGTAGGAGCAAGGTCGGCATTATATTGATACTGGTTGTAAAAAGCAGTAGCCAACTCCTCCCAGTTACGAACCTTAGTCCCATCCAGCTGATAGAACCATTTGAGATGAGTCCCTGAAAGACTCTCCTGGAAGAAGTGGATCCACAAGTTCTTATCCACAGTGTACGGCTGAATCTTCCGCACATAAGATCTGAGGTGTAGCTTGGGACAAGACGCCCCGTCATATTTGGTGAAAGATGGTGCCTTAAACTTGTGAGGAATGATCACACCAGTAGATAAGCCCAAATCTCCGAAATCCAGCCCAGACACTTGTTGGATCTCCATTGCATTCAGCCTGTCTTCCAACTGCTTATACCGGTCTTCAGCAGGAGGATACTGTTCCTCATTAAAGTCAGTCTCGTTGTCAGAGACGACTTGACTTGAAGCCTTTCCCCCCTGGGGACTGCCTTTGCCTACAGAAGTACCAGCTTCTTCATTCTGCAGAGTGTTGCCAAACCTTCGGTCCGAGTTGAAAAGAACAGTTCTCTTCTTCTTCTTCCCCTTCTTCAGGAGTAAAGCCTTCAGCTCTTCTTGGCCTTGAGCCAAACCCATGATCAGCTCCTGAAATTGCGCGTTCTGCGCCTGAAGGGCCTTGATAGACATCTCTGTTGATGATGAGTCAGGGTTCATGATGCTGAAATAAACAGCGAAGAACAGTAAGCAACCTGAAAAGAAGAATACCTGCTATGCACATGATGAATGGAATGCGTATGATTTTATGTTTTCAAAGACAATCGAGAATCAACTTTGTAAACAAAAAAGGAACACACTTCATTAGATTCAACTTTGAAACTTAAATTGTTCAACAGATTGCCCTTAGGCGTTACATAAAAGGGAAATACTTGAAAAGGGAAATAAAACTGTAAAAGAACATCCAGAGCTCATCATTGATCCCATGGTCTCCTCTTCTCAGTACGGATGTAGTCATTCAGAGCTCGCTCATTCTCCAACTGCTTTGCCAGCTTCTGGATCTTCAATTCCTGCTCGTTGAACTTTTCCCGGTAAGAATCCCGCTCTTCTGGCAGTTGCGACCAAGACCTCTTTAATGTCTCATAATCAGTAGGTATCTGAGGAGGGAGAACAGTTGGAGGAGCCCCATCTTTGTCAGGATACTCAAGAATGACGGGTCTGACAGCTTCGTATGGCATACCTAACTTTTGAGCACGGATGCGGACCCATTTGTAGTAGGCTTCCATAGGTAGAGAAGTCTTTGGCCCCAACTCTTGTGGATCAGCTTTATGAACTCTGTCCCAAGCCTTGATGAACCTACGACGCAGCTCGTCACTATCCCCCTGAAACTCGAAACTGATGTGAGGCACCAACATCTCATGAGGCCCTGCTCTTCTGGCTCTTCCAAACTGACGGAGAGCTAGACATGGATTGTAAGAGATTCCTCCTTGAGTACCAATCAAAGGAACATTAGGGTATTCTCCGCAACGATCAATAACAGCTATCTCATCCAAACCTCTGAAAGTCCAAATGATGTCTTTATCAGTGAGAGACATTAACCTATGAGCCCAACCTCTTCCTTCTTGGTTCTTCAGCACGAACTTAGGGAGGTGCGAAATAAACCACCTCACCAACAAAGGGATACAACACCACAGAGTTCCTCGTCTTCGGGCAGTACAAGCATAAAGTTGTTGCAGGATGTCACCCAAGAGAGTGGGCACAGGATTCTGAGACATGAAGATCCTTATGGCAGTGACATTGATGAAGTTGTCAGGATTAGGAAACAAGACTAGCCCATAGATTAAGAGAGCCAAGATGTCTTCATATACCCTAAAGTCCAAGTCGTTCCAGAAACTGTTAGCTTTACCAATCAGAAACTTGGCCAAGAAACCCTTAACTCCGCTTCTAGTCACCCAGTTGTCCATTACTTCTTGGTGGGTCAAAGGAAGAGCTGCAGTAACCTCCTCAAGCTTGAGGGTCTTTTCCCAACCAGTGAAGGGAGTCTGATCCAAGATAGGGATACCAAGCAAATCAGAGAACTCTTCCAGGGTAGGGACCAGCTGGAAGTCTTGAAAGGTGAAACACTGGTACAAAGGGTCATAGAACTGGGTCAGGACACTCATCAACTGTTGATCCCGCTTTGCAGTGACTAAACTGAGAAGAGAACCATGCCTCTGGATGAAAGAAGTGGTGTTTGGAATCCTGCCAACCAACTCTTCAAGCAACTCAGGTGGGTGAACAAAGTTGAACCGGATAGTATTCCTTCGCATAGGCATCATGATGTCCTACAAAACAGAGCAAAGGTGAAACCCTCTTGTCTTTGAAATGGTCAGTCCTTATGCAGGATGCATGCAATGCTCATGATGTTATGCTGTTATGATAAAGCACACCACAAATATTTACAAAGGCAAACATGATAAGGCACACAAGTCACACAAGGCAAGCCCTTAAAGTTTAGGCCAGCATGAGGTCTAGGTATTACCCTCTTTCAGTTTGTTGGTTCATACCTGTCCTATCAAAAGTAACCGGGTTCTTAGAGGATCCCAATATCATTGACTACCCTCAATCGATCATAACTCCAGCATCGCAATCTTTTCTTGCGGCCAGAACCATCACGAGAGTTTAGCCTCAATGGGCGTAGCATGCTGCTACTGTTCTAATGGCCAAGTTGTGTCATTTAAGGTTCTAAGGTCTGTTGGTGCTTAACGACTCCTTGGAAGACCCATATTCTCCTCGTTGCGACACAAGGGATATCGGTACAGACCAAGGTGCCACACCAACGTAGCCACTGCTTCACCCGTGTCGGTCTATGCTGGACAGGTCCCTCACAGCTTATGCTACCTAAACAGGGTATCCCCAGATCCGGGTTAGGATCTATGTAACTCCCATGCAACCCACAATTTTAAAGCAAACAAGTCAAAACAATTGAAAACACAGTTATGAACTATCCTAAGGTACATCTCACTTTATAAGAGTTTCCTCAGCAGAGTCTCCAGTTCTGTGATCTGTGGATCTGGAACTGACTGTTTAACGCTGGTTTCGCGAAATGTCGCGGAAGCAAGAGTCGCCACCGTCTTTTATTTTCTTCAAATGGAAAGGACAAAAGCACAGAAAAATTCCTTATTGAGATTAGTTCTCGGTTCGGGAGGTAGATTTATAGAAAGGGAAGGTGTTAGCACCCTTTCTATCCATGGTTATCCATGGGCTCTTAGATACTTGCTCATTGTGTTTTCAAAATTGTTTGTTTTCTTTTCAACTGTGGGTTTAAAAAAAGTTTCGTTTAAAATTTCAGTTCGACTCTTGTATCAGTCCTCAAGAGTGTTTGAAAAGTTTTTTTTGAAAGCTTTTTGAAAAGTGTCGGTGTGAAAAGAGTTTTTGATTTTGTTTTGAATTTAGAGCAAGTATCTACGAGTCATCTACCTACCCTAAGGAATTCGTCTGTGTAAATGTCCTTAAAGTAGTGCCATCCCACCATTGAGAGGTAGGTAGCACCACCATTGGAGGTGTTCGGGTCAATTCGAGGGTTCGGGACATTGTGGTCACCAGGGCAATAGGAAGACACCTTAGAAGCTACCCTCATGCCATGTTCATGGACATGAGGACTTACTAAAACATCCTCTACTCGACGACCACGTTTCGAGGGGCAAGGCAACAGTGAGGCGTACCCTAGGGGTGGTGTGTGATTTGTGTGTCGATTTCAGTTATTATTTGTCTTGTCCATGCATTGGTGATCTACGCTTTGTTTTTATTTTTGGCATTCATTCTTTCATGCAAGTTATTAACAGTTAAAAGATGCGAGAAGATAAAAGTCCTACGCTATTACAAAGGCGCGGGTCCACATCGCCAAATTAAACCAAGACCCGATTTTGAATAAAATAAAAAGCGGAAAATAAATGTCCTAATTAATTTATTACAAGGCTTTGGGACAAATACATGATATTCACAAAAATAAATAAGAGTAAATGCGAAAAGAAATAAGATTGAGAATGCGAGGGCGTTGGACCCCTTTTTTAAAGAAATTAAATTGAAGTCATAAATTAATTAAATTAAATAAAGGAAAGAACTTATTTTTTGATATTTTTTTTGTATTTTATGAAATTAAGAAAATTAAATGGAATTAAAACCCTAATTCTAAACTATTTTTAATTTATAAAAAAATGTTTAAGTTTGACCTAATTTTAACCTAATTATTTAATGATAAATTTATTTACAAAAAAAACTATTTATGAATTAAATATTAAAACATATTTTTATTTTGACTTTTTCTGATTTTTTTTGGTATTTTTATGTTATAAAGTTAGTTTTATGAATTAAAAGAAAAAATCATTAAATTAAAACAAACAAAAAGAAAAAAAGAATGAGACAAGAAATACAAACATAGGGGGGTTTGTTGACCCTTTTGGAGGTATTTTCCAAGCAATTTTGGCCCATTTGAAGGAGGCCCTCTTGACTTTTCTGGCTTGCATATGGATGTTGTAGTTGTTTAGGTATTGGCATGCATTTTTGGTAAAACCAGGTGTATGAATGTCATGACTGATGTCATAACATTCTAGTTTATTAGGTACAGATTTATTAGGTACCTTTGTAGAAAAATATTGTCATACAGGCACTGATGTTTATGAGTGTGTATCTGAGCATTTTGAAAAATGATCACATTTACCAAAATCAGTAAACAGGAATTCAGATGTCATAACAAATGTTAAGACATCCTGTTCTGAACTAACAGGTATGCAGTTTGGTAAATTCTGAGTTTTTTCAGGAAAATGACTCAGTCTTTCCAGAACAGAATCCTGCGTTTTCTTTGGGTTAACCTAGCTCAACCCCAACCTGGTTGATCTAGTCCTGTGACCTAGTCTTAAGGTCAAACGGATTTAACCCTAGCTTTTTGTGGAAACCCTAACTGAAGATGCAGCTGCTATATATTCAACAGAGCTGCTGTCTTGGAATGCATCCCTTGTTGACAGAAGATCATTTAGAAACTGTATAGTTTTAACTATTGTAATCCAAGCAATTATCATTGTGATATGTGACTTGGAATAGGTTTTAATTGTAAGGGTTGTGTAACACTCAAAGCTTTGAAGCAAGAGTGTTTGTATGTCTCTTGACTAAAGCTGTGAAGCAAAGTCAAGTCAGGTTTGTGTATCACTCAAAGCTGTGAAGCAAGAGTGTTTGTGTTGCTTGATTAAAAAGCTATGAAGCATAATCAAGTGTATGTTTTGAAGAGTGTCTTCATCAATTCATTAGTCAAATTGTTTTATGTATCACTGCTGTGATCGAGGGGGAGTGAGTAGGAACTCAGGTTTAAGTTGTACTTAGATTGAAGTTGCATTGGGTAGGTCTTAAGTGAAGGAGATAAACTGGTTGGTTTATTCCTGAATTAGTATTTCTTATAGTGGATTTCCTCCCTGGCTTGGTAGCCCCCAGAGTAGGTGTTGTTGCACACTGAACTGGGTAAACAATTGACTGTGTTCTTTACTGTTTTTGTATTTACTCTCTTATAGTAAGTCAGATACGGTGTCATAACATTGAACGTGACATTGAGTATCTGCAACCAGAATTTCAATTGGCATCAGAGCAGGCACCCTGCCTGTATTACTGGGTGAGATCTAGGGATATCACTTTCTGGCACTATGGACAAAGAAGGAGTTTTTGGAAATAGACCACCCATTCTGGATGGAACAAATTATGACTACTGGAAACCTCGTATGATTGCCTTCTTAAAATCTCTGGACAAAAAGGCTTGGAGAGCTGCTGACAAAGGATGGAACCATCCCACCATAACTGAGAAAGATGGGACAATCAGTCTGAAGCCTGAGGAAGATTGGAGTAAAGAAGAAGATGAGTTAGCCCTGGGAAATTCCAAAGCCTTAAATGCCTTGTTCAATGGAATTGATAGAAACATTTTCAGACTAGTACATCAATATGAACTGGCCAAGGAAGTTTGGGACACTCTCAAAACTACCCATGAGGGCACTTCTAAAGTAAAAATGTCAAGGCTTCAGATGTTGACTACCAAGCTTGAGAATCTAAAAATGATGGAAGATGAAACCATTCATGACTTTCACATGAACATCTTAGAGATTGCCAACACCTCAGGAGCACTGGGAGAAAAAATGGCAGAAGAAAAATTGGTGAGAAAGATTCTCAGATCCTTGCCTAAAAGATTTGCAATGAAGGTAACTGCCATAGAAGAAGCCCAGGACATTAGCAAGTTGAAAGTGGATGAACCTATTGGGTCTCTTCAGACTTTTGATATGGGGATCACTTAAAATGGTGACAAGAAGAACAAGAGCATAACACTTGTTTCCAACACTGATGTTGAAGAAAATATTTCAGAATCTATAGCCATGCTTGGAAGACAGTTCAACAAACTCATCAAAAGAATAGATCCAAAGTCAAGGTCTAATGTTCATAACATTCCCTCTGACATTGACAGTTCCAGCAGAAGACCAAGGTCAGAAGAGAAGGGAAACCAAGGCAGAGGAATTCAATGCCATGGTTGTGAAGGATATGGGCATATTCGAGCTGAATGTCCAACCTTTCTTAAGAAACAAAAGAAAGGAATGACTGTTACTTGGTCTGACTGTGATTCAGAAAGTAATTCTGAAGAAGAATCTGCCAAACTAGTTACTGCTCTAACTGGTGTTTGTACCTCTGAAAGTGACATTAGTGATGAAGAGGTGACTTTTGAAAAACTGGCTGATACTTACAAGAAATTGTGTATCAGAAGTACTGAAGTCTGTGTGCAGAATGAGAAACAATCAAAACTCATCATAAAGCTGGAGGCTGAAAAAAGGGCAAACCTTGAAACTATAAGTCATCTAGAAGGGGAAGTTCAATTGCTGAACTCACAACTGAATCAAATGACCAAATCTGTCAAGATGCTGACTAATGGAACAGACAAATTGGAAGAGATCCTTCAGGTTGGACAAAATGTGGGAAATAAATCTGGACTAGGATTTATGGAAGCAAAGAAATCTGGTACAGATAAGAAGATCATGTCTGATAAGCAAATGTCAAAACAGATGTCTCAACACAACTCTCAACATCAGGAACAAAGACATATGAAGAAAAGGTACCAAAGATGGAGATGTCATCATTGTGGGAGATATGGCCACATAAAGCCCTTCTGCTTCAGATTGCATGGATACCCTAATCAGAACTCAGGTGTCAAACCTAAGTCTAAAAAAGTACCACATGCTCCTAAATGGAAGAAAAAGGCTACTGCCCTGATAGCCCACACTTCCCTGAGGGTCTCTGCAAAGGAAGGCTGGTACTTTGACAGTGGGTGTTCTAAACACATGACTGGAATAAAGAACATTCTCAATAATGTTAAACCTCACAACACTAGTTATGTGACCTTTGGAGATGGTGCTAAAGGTGAAATCAAAGGAGTTGGTAATTTGGACTGCCCTGAAGTTCCAAGTCTGAGTGAAGTACTGCTGGTAAAAGGGTTGTGCTAATCTCATTAGTATCAGTCAATTGTGTGATCTAGGATTCAAGGTCAACTTCTCAAAATCTGAATGTCTAGTAATTAATGAAAAACTAGAAGTTGTAATGAAAGGAATCAGATCCAAGGATAACTGTTACTTGTGGCAGCTTGAGAACACTAATAACTCCACTATGTGTCCAATTACCAAAGAAGAAAAAGAGATGAAACTGTGGCACCATAAGCTTGGTCATCTTCATCTAAGAAGAATGAAAAGAGCTATCTCTATGGAAGCAGTCAGAAGGACTCCAAGACTACAGATTGATAAAAGAAGGGTTTGTGGTGAACTTAAAATTGAAAGACTTGGTAAAAAGAAACATGTCTATGATGTGGTGGATAAACTTGAAGAAGGATGTGTTGTCAGAACCAGAAGTAATCATGACAAGGATTTTGGAAATAACAAGTCTAATAAATTCTGGTTCCCAGAAGAAATGAGTCGTGAAGTCTCTTCTCCTATAACTCACCATCAAAATAGAGTTGACAAAAAGAAGAATAAGACCATTCAAGAATCAACCAGAACTATGATTCATGTCAAAAGAATGCCTTTCCAACTTTGTGCTGAAATGGTTGCAGCTGGTAGTAGCTGTTCTCAAATGATCTGGATGAAACAGATGCTTACTGAGTATAATGTCACACAAGATGTTATGACATTGTACTGTGACAATCTGAATACAATCAATATTTCCATGAACCCTATTCAGCATAGCAGGACCAAGCACATTGACTTTGTAGAGAAGAAGTCAATTAAACTGGAACATGGTATCATTAAGCTTCAGCTGGCTGATTCTTCTACCAAGGCTCTTGTTGGAAATAAACTTGAAAACTTGAGGGGCAGGTTGGGTATTTGCCAACATGAGAAATTATAGCAATTAATTTTGCTTAAAACAAGGGTTGAAGGAGTTAATTTTGTTAAGTCTATTTTTAGTGGGTTAATCATATGTTTTCCCAATTCTTTCAAAATCTTTAAGAAGTTGAAAAGACTCTCTTTTGCCTCCTACCTCTCTCGACTTTGCAACCTGTTCCCTTCTCTCAATCAAAGTTTTCTCTCAAATTGCTACTGGTGCTCTAAGTCAATCAAAATGTCTCAAGCAGCATCTTCAACCAAGGCGACCTCTTCATCTTCATCATCTGACCAAGACTCTCGAGCAATCACCACATGCATAGAATCTGAAGTCCTTGAGATCACTCCTCTTAGAGAGATGGCAACTGACCCCGCCAAAGTCAAAAAACTGAGAACTAGGCACGCAGGAAGAGCTCAAGCTGCTGCCTCTGGTAATCCTTCTCATCCTTCTTCTTCTGTACCAAATAGAGAAGGATCATTTCAAGTTCATCAAGCTATTGCTAGGCTTGTTACTAGTATACTAAGCGGAAACCAACCTGTACCGGGGATTTCTGTCCCATTAAATCAATCAGGAAGCCCAAATGTGGATGTCTCTGAGAATGTAGATGTCTCTGAGAATGTTGTGACACAAAATGACAACATTCAGAACCCTTCAGAAAAGACTGCTGATCCACCTATCATTGATGTGGATGAGGAATACTCAGACAATGATCTGATTTCCAATGTAAACCCTAGCATAGCTAGGAGATTGATGAAAAGAAAGGGTAATCAGAATGATGCAAAATGTGTGTCCCAAGATAAACCTGCTGTTAAGAAATCCAAGGCTGAAGGCAAGGCTGGGGTAGAATCTGTGAAAACTGGTCAGTCCAAAGGGAAGGTGAAAGCCCAAGTGTATACTGGTAGACAACCAATGACAAAGAAGAGAAAAGAAGCTGAATCTTCTGATTCTGATGAGGAATCAGAGTTTGAAATTGATGCTGAAGAAATTCCTATCAGAAGGAAACTGCCCTCCAGCAAAATTGCTAGAGTTCCTGAAGTCCCAACAGACAACATCTCTTTTCACCATCCTGACAATGCAAACAGATGGAAGTATGTTTGCTTGAAGAGAATAGATTTAGAAAGAGAGCTAAACAATGATGCCATGGAGTGCAAGGACATCATGGACCTGATTAAGAATGCTGGACTGATGAAGACAGTGATAAAATTTACCAAGTGTTATGAAAATTTGGTCAAGGAGTTCATAGTTAACTTGTCTAATGAATGTGCTGATGGAAGGTCAGCTGACTTTGAAAGTGTTTATGTTAGAGGAAGAAGGGTTAATTTCTCTCCATCAGAAATTAACAAATTTCTTGGTAGATCAAATGAGGATTGCCCTGAACTGGAAGTCACTGACAATGAAGTTTGTCAAACCATCACAGCAAGACAAGTGAAGTGCTGGCCCTTGAAAGGCAAGCTGAATGCCAGCAAACTTAGCATGAAATTCGCCATCCTGCACAAGATTGGTGCAGCCAACTGGGTCCCTACAAACCATAAATCAACTATCTCCACAGGTTTGGGGAGATTTATTTATGCTGTGGGAACCAAGTCTGTTTTTGACTATGGCAGGTATATTTTTGAACAAACTTTAAAACATGCTGGTAGTTATGCTGTCAAAGGACCAATTGCCTTTCCCTCCCTCCTTTGTGGAATTATCCTTGCACAATACCCTGATATCCTGGTGGCAAGAGATACTGCTTGCAAAAGAGCTCCTGCCCTTGGGTTGCACTACAAACTGTTTCAGGGATCTCATGCTCCTGATATTGTCATAACATCAGCTGAGACATCTTCTGTGAAGACTCAGTCCAAAACATCAGATGTTATAGTTGTATTAAAAGAGACCTGCAAAGAACTGGAAGCTAGGAAAAAGACCCTAGAAAACCTAATTGCCAGGTTAGAAAAGGAGGAAGCTGAAGGAAACAGAAGGGAGGAGGGTGTAGAAGCTGAAGATCATCTCAATACTGAAGAAACTAGCTCCTTTGAGTCTAATGACAATGCTTAATGGTTGGTGGAGTTGCTGATTGGTGGAGTTGATGCTGGTCCCTGGTGGAGTTTGAAAGTGTGTTCAGTTTTAGTTACTGCTCTTATTACTTTTTCTGGATGACTGTATAAATTTTAAGAACATGTATCTTTGGCCCATTTGTGGCTAAAGAGGGGGAGATATATTTTGGTAGACTTTAATTGACATTCCATTTTTCTGCAGTCATATTTATTCTGCTGCTATCTATCTCTGACTGCTTAGGGGCTTTAGCCAAAAATCTGCCAAAGGGGGAGTTTGTAGTTGTTTAGGTATTGGCATGCATTTTTGGTAAAACCAGGTGTATGAATGTCATGACTGATGTCATAACATTCTAGTTTATTAGGTACAGATTTATTAGGTACCTTTGCAGAAAAATATTGTCATACAGGCACTGATGTTTATGAGTGTGTATCTGAGCATTTTGCAAAATGATCACATTTACCAAAATCAGTAAACAGGAATTCAGATGTCATAACAAATGTTAAGACATCCTGTTCTGAACTAACAGGTATGCAGTTTGGTAAATTCTGAGTTTTTTCAGGAAAATGACTCAGTCTTTCCAGAACAGAATCCTGCGTTTTCTTTGGGTTAACCTAGCTCAACCCCAACCTGGTTGATCTAGTCCTGTGACCTAGTCTTAAGGTCAAACGGATTTAACCCTAGCTTTTTGTGGAAACCCTAACTGAAGATGCAACTGCTATATATTCAACAGAGCTGCTGTCTTGGAATGCATCCCTTGTTGACAGAAGATCATTTAGAAACTGTATAGTTTTAACTATTGTAATCTAAGCAATTATCATTGTGATATGTGACTTGGAATAGGTTTTAATTGTAAGGGTTGTGTAACACTCAAAGCTTTGAAGCAAGAGTGTTTGTATGTCTCTTGACTAAAGCTGTGAAGCAAAGTCAAGTCAGGTTTGTGTATCACTCAAAGCTGTGAAGAAAGAGTGTTTGTGTTGCTTGATTAAAAAGCTGTGAAGCATAATCAAGTGTATGTTTTAAAGAGTGTCTTCATCAATTCATTAGTCAAATTGTTTTATGTATCACTGCTGTGATTGAGGGGGAGTGAGTAGGAACTCAGGTTTAAGTTGTACTTAGATTGAAGTTGCATTGGGTAGGTCTTAAGTGAAGGAGATAAACTGGTTGGTTTATTCCTGAATTAATATCTCTTATAGTGGATTTCCTCCCTGGCTTGGTAGCCCCCAGAGTAGGTGTTGTTGCACACTGAACTGGGTAAACAATTGACTGTGTTCTTTACTGTTTTTGTATTTACTGTCTTATAGTAAGTCAGATACGGTGTCATAACATTGAACGTGACATTGAGTATCTGCAGCCAGAATTTCAGATGTGTTGACTGATGCGTATGGTGGATGGCTGGTGGTAGCCACTGGATTGATCTTCTGGGACGTGTGGCAAGCTTTGGCGCTGGATGCATGATGGACCCTAGACAGAGAATTTCACCTGAACGCATATTGGGAAAAATTATGAAGAATATAGGGGACCTGGGAATCGAACCCAGGTCCCAAGGCTTGCACACATCACTTTCCACCAACTGAGCTGTTTGGCAACTTTGTTATTATAATGAAACACAATTAATATAATAAAAAACAAGTGCACGTGGTATAAAACACGAAAACGCACGCCAAGCTTTTGAATTAGCCAACCATATGATGACAACCCATCTTCTTCTCCACTTCTTCGCTTTGGCCTGCAAAAAAAACAGAATGGATAGCGGGGGTTTTAAACCCCCACTAAGTGAAGAACATGAAAATAGCGATTAGGCCATACGCAAACATAAAAAGAGCGCGGCTAGTGGGATTGAATTGTCCAGATGCACTAAGTTCAATGGTCCTGGTCTCGTTGCCTAATTTTTCCATATGCAAAAATCCCCAATTTCAAGCTTCTGCAACCCTAACGAGCTCCCATGGTGGATTCGTGTCTAGGGCTTAAAAACTTAATTGAATGGCATTGTTAGCTTTAGAATGATTAAATCAATACAAATCAAGCATTAGAAATCAAAAACACTGTATGAATCATGAAACACGAATATGCAAAAAGTTTGGGAAAGTTTGACTTTATTCTACCACTTCTTGATGCGTGGGGACTGGAAAAGAAATCAGTTATGTTCAGAGAAGTCTCAGCAAGCTTTTGAGATCCTTTTCACGCCTTGAAATGCCTTCTAGCTGTGTTTTCAGTTTTGAACTTTTTGACAAAAAATGCAGTGTGTACTTGATCTGAGGCGCAGCTTCCAGGTTCTGAGCATTAGGGTTGTGTTTGTGTATGTATATGGAACGAATTAGGGTAGAAATCTCAGTCCAAAACCTTTGCATTCATGAATCAAATATTTGATTTTTAATGGTATCTTTTCCAATCTTTTTCATGTGAAGATCATGCCAATCATTGCCAATTCTTTCCATATTGAGTGTGCACGAAATCTTGAGGTTATGATAGACCTATTAGCTGCATAAAAAGATTTAAAATGCATGCTTGAGTATTTTTTTCATATTTAATTTGAATTAAATGAATTAATAACATTAAAAATTCAAATAATTAATAAAAAATGATGAAATAACTCCCCTTTGTGTCAATGGGTCGTGCATAGCTTTTGGGTGATGATTCTTGGAAGAAAATGAGGCCCATTAGCAATTTTGAGGCATTTGAAGTAAAGTTGACTTTTCAAAATTCCCAAAAATTTCCCAACTTCCACAAGGCATATCTTGCTCAATTTGTTAAGCTTTGATCATGTTCTTGGGCATTTTGGAAATGTCTTGAAGTCCTCTAACCAATGCCTTTGGTCCCATGTCATTTTGATTTACCAATCTCAAGTTATGGTCTTTGACTTAAAGTGCCTTTTTGTTGACTTTTGAAAATGACCTATAATGTTGAGATTGATAACTTTTTGTGAGAGAATTTCTTGGACTTGAAGTGTGAAGATGAGTTGTAGGAAATGTCATTCTCTTCAAAATGAGCTTTGGATGGAATTTTTCTGATAAACCATGTGGAAGTTATGCCTTGGTAAAGTTACAGTTGACTTTTTCAACTTTCCAAATATGGAAACTTTTGCATCTTGAGAATTTTTGAGCCATGCCTTGAGAATCATGATCAAGAATTGATCAGATGATGTTTGTGGCTTCAAAATAAGATGTTGACCAAAAATTTGAACTTTTGACTGTCAAATGACCATTTTGCCCCTGCAGTTGACTGTTGAGCAATTAGGGTTTTTGATTGTGCAATTTTGTGTTGTAAGTCTTGAAACTTGGCATAAGGATGCTTGACAATGTTTATAGGCATGTGGGACTTGTTTGGACCCTTGGACACTTCAATTTCTCTGCCAGAACCAAAACCCTAATTTTTGACTGTTAGGAGGCCCTTGAACTGTGCAACCCTTGGGGAGATTTTGAAGCATGATCTTGGCAAATCTTGAAGAATATGGGAGGGAAAATTTTGGGGTACAACACTCTGTTTAAAGAATTTTACAGGTATCACTAAACTTTGGAAGTTTAATCATCTGAACATCATCTTCAAAAGACTTGCAAAAGAAATCCTAAAAGAAAAATCTCAAAGCTCTGAAGAAAATTCTCAGGAAGTTTTTCTTATACATATATTTTTTCCAGAAGAAGAAATATTTATTTCAGGGGGAGATTCTTATCTCTTAATCAATTTTTTCTCAAAACCTGAATATTTTTGTCATCATCAAATAGGGGGAGATTGTTAGAACAAGATTGGTTCTGATCATATCTCAGAGTTTTAATGATAACAATAAACTATATTTTGTATAATTGATACTCTGATGAGCATATTTCTTTGTTTCAGATAATGTTATGACTGAAGTATTTTCTAAAGTGAAAATCATTTTACGTGTTGAGCTGAATAAAAATGAAGAAGTTCTTTTATGAAAGAACTATTTATTTAGCGCAAGTTCCGACGCTGACTCTGATAAGAAGCAATTTAAAGCATCCTCTAATCTTAGCAAGTTTCCATGCAAACTCTATTCAGAAGTATGTTGCAAGCAAGCTCTGATGAGAAGTTATTTGCAAGCAAATTCTGAAGCAAGATCTAAAGCAAGTTCTGAAAGATTAAAGCACCAAACAAGTCTTGCCAAGTTTCAGGAAACAAGCTCTGACAGTGCCATTTGTTCATTTAATGCAAAGACGGCTAAATCACTCAAGTGTCTCTATGCTAGTTCATTGAAAGAAACAAAAATGTAAGCCAACACGCAAACATTAATTGCTCCTCACTTTTGAAGGCAGTAACGGTCGTCTTCCTCATGCTATAAACAGAAGATCATTTATTGCAAGCCAACGACTCAAAAAAAAAACCAAAGAAACATCTTACGTGAAAATTATTTTGCTGCTCACAAATTATTTTGTTATTTTCACAAGTGCAAAACATACCTTAGTGATAAATCACAGTTTGTGATATAGCTTTCTAAGAAGAAATTTGTTTCACCATTGTAAAGATTTAATTCTTGTATCTGTTCCTTGAGAGACCAAGCTTGGTCAGATTTCTCAAGAAGGCTAGGACTAGTTTGAGTCTTATTGGTGTTAGTCACTTGTAAGTTTACTTGTGCTTTATATTGTTAGTCACAACAGTTCGTTTGTGTGATTGTCATCTGTTTGATTATAGTGAATTAAGTCCTTGTTGAGAAAGGAGAAATCACCTTGGCGGGTGGACTGGAGTAGTTTGAGTTCAAAGGAACCAGGATAAACATAACTATGTCTTTCCATAATTGTTGAGCTAGTAAGAAAAAGAAAAAGGAACAACTTATTCAACCCCCCCCCCCCCCCCCCTCTAAGTGTTTTCTCACCCTTCATCTTCAACCTGTCAAACAACTTTTGGAGATGATCAAGGTGCTCTTCCTCAGTCTGAGACCTGGCTATCATGTCATCGACATAAACTTCAATCTCATGGTGAATCATATCATGGAACAAATCGACCATGGAACGCTGATAAGTTACCCCAACATTATTCAACCCAAAAGGCATCACCTTGTAGCAGAAGGTGTCCCACTGTGTAACGAAAGTCGTCTTTTCCATGTCTTCAGGAGCCATCTTGATCTGGTTGTAGCCAGAGAAACCATCCATGAAGGAGAAGATTTTATGTTGCACGGTGTTGTCAACCAGAACATCAATGTGGGGAAGCGGGAAGTCATCCTTGGGGCTTGCCCTATTCAGATCTCTGTAATCCACACACATTCATACCCTGCCGTCCTTCTTAGGTACCGGAACGACGTTAGCAACCCACTGCGGATAGGAGGTGGCAGCTAAGAACCCTACGTCGAACTGCTTCATGACCTCTGCCTTGATGTTCTTTGACATTTCAGGGTGCATACGACAGACCTTCTGCTTAAATGGCGGGAAGTCTTCCTTAGTCGGCAGGCGATGTACCACAATGTCAGTGTCCAAACCAGGCATGTCTTCATAGGACCAGGCGAAGATCTCAACGTAGTCATGCAACATCTGTATCAACCTCTGTTTGACGCTAAACTCTAGATTTGCACCTATTTTAACCTCTTTTCTATCTTTCTCTATGCCCAAGTTTATTGTCTCAATTGGCTCTTCATGAGGCTGTATATCCCTCTCTTCCTGTTGTAGCAGTCTAGCAAGTTCTCCAGGTACCTCACAATCGTCCTCACCTTCGTCCTCGGCTTGATTGATCGGATTTTCGAAGTCATAAATGGAAATAGCAGGATTGTTATCAATGGGATCCAGAGTGGATATGGATCTGCAGTTTGATATGTGAGTGTGTGTAAGAGCATAGCTGTATTGATAAAGCAAAGGCAGAAAGAAAAAAAAACAGAGAGTGCAAAATTTTTATGCAAAGAACATCCCATGCTTCATTAATGATATATGAGATGCCATATAATAACCCTCACAGATGGAAACATTGTTCCTCGAGTAAGACACAAGGCCATAAAGTTTAAATTGTTCATTACAAACTTAGAAAACAAGTAAGACAATTACTGCAGAATAAAAGAAACTGGAACAGAATCTCTAGTCGTCCAGTTACTCGGTCCACCATTGGTAGTTGGGTAAATCCAGCTGTCAATATCAAAATCTTCCTCATTGTCTTCAATAGAATTGACCCCTCGATTGCTGATGCATAGGGGAGGTCCTCCAACTCGAGCGTGCCGAACGGCCCTCTGAGCCCCTGAAGTAAAGCCTAAGCCAAACTTGTCAGTTTTGTGAATAAATTCATGGAGTTGTCCCCAATTGGTACACCCACCTTCTTCAACCACGACCCTAGCGTCCTTGAGAAAAGCCATCTTTAATGGAGGTTTGTTGCTAGCAGTTTCAGTCGATGCCAAGATCTGAGGGACCTCTTCAAAATTCTGACAAGGAGTTTCGATAAATTCCCCGTCCATCTCTATTTAGCGGAAGGAATTGAGATGGCTCACCATATACTCCTCTTCACCCCGTACAGTGACAATCTTCCCTTTCACCGGATACTTCAGCATTTGGTGGAGTGTGGAAGTAACTGCCCCAGCCTCATGGATCCAAGGATGACCCAACAAACAATAATACGATAGCCTGATGTCCATCACATAGAAAGTGGACTTGAAAGTCCAAGAGCTTATCTTTACAGGGATGTCCACTTCCCCATGCACCATTCTTTTCGATCCGTCAAAAGCTCTTACCACAATGTTACTAGGCTTTAAAGTCAAACCCTCGCAATACAAACGGTCCAACACCTTCTTGGGCAGAACATTCAGCGAAGAACCAGTATCCACCAGCACTAGGGCCATGGTAGTGCCCCTGCATTCAATCGAGACATGTAGAGCATCATTGTGTTTTCTCCCTTTCGGTGTCAAATCTGCATCTGAAAAACCCAGCCCATTGTCAGCGGTCAGGCTAGCCATGCAATCTTTAAATTGATCAGCTGAAGTCTCTTGCGGCACATGCGCAGTTTTGAGGAATGCAATCAAAGCCTTCGCATGGGCCTCGGAGCACAACAACATGGATAACATGGATATCTTTGAGGGGGTCTGCCCCAGCTGCTCGACCATATTATAATCACTCTTTTTAATTATTTTCAAAATTTCCTCTATTTCTTGCTTAGAGGTTTCCACAACAATTTCTCTAGGTGCCTCTGTCCGGGAAGGCTCACCTACAACTTCTTTGCCTCGAATCCCAGATGACTTATCGGCATGGGTAACAGTAACTGAAGTACTAGCGGGAGCAGAAGATGAAATAACGACAGGCTTAGTGATAGTCTTCGGGGAGATCTCAGGAGAGAAAACCCTTCCACTTCTAGTAATCTTGTTGGTCCCGACAATGTTACCGACATCAGGATCGACTTCTTCAGTCTTCAAGTTTTATTTAACGCCATGATAGTAAACATTGGCGCCATAATGCCAAGGGACAGCTTTGTCCGAGGCGTACGAGACAAGACCAGGACATATGATTATAAACAGAGCAACTCTCATAGTGGGTGTAATCCTAACATGTTTTCTCGAGGAAACCTTGGAAGGACTGGCAAAAATGGTTATAATATCAATATCTTCACACGGAATGGTTGGAATCAAAGTCTTTTCAAACAAAATTTCTCGGCTGTCCATCAGGCGTTGGACACCTGCTTTCAGCAAATAGCAACCAGCAGGAAGGGATGAACATATGTGGCAATCTTCATCACAACCTGGAAATAAACCAGTCAACAAAAAATTCTTCTTAACAGTCAAAAGGGGAGTAGAAACTTCATCAACTGAGGTCACGAACAGATTGGTATCAACGGTGTTAACTCCATGGTTGTGCTTAGGAATTGGAGCAGTTATGACATTGGGCTTCTTCGGAGCGTCAAACTCAATCTCCTTATATTCAATTAGATCTTGTACTTTATTTTTTAAAGCCCAATAGTCATTTGTATCGTGACCAGGACTCTGAGAATGGTAGGCACACCGAGCGTTCGGATTATAACGAGGAGAAGAGGTATTAGGATTCTTAGGAGCCTCTCTTAAAGTTGCCAAGTTAGATCTCAACAGATGGGGTCGAACCTCTGTCAATGTCATGTTAATCCGAGTGAACTGCCTTTGTGGTCCTTCTATCCTTTGTTGATTGTTGCGTTGTGGGGCTGCCGCAGGCCTTGATATTATAACAGCATTTACCGTTGGACGGTATCCCGCTCTGATCTGATCTCTCGGGTTATAAATGGCACTGGCCTCCTTCTTATTAGTGAAGGGTTTCTTCATTATGCTCGAGGATGCATCCCTTTGAATTTTTCCACTTTTTATTCCGGCTTTGACCCGCTCACCGGTCATGATTAGTTCAGTAAATCCAACCGAGGAACTTCCGATCAGGTGGTTGAAGAATTGACCTGATAATGTGCCTAGGAACATATCCACTAATTCTCTATCAAATAGAGGGGGTTGGACCCTGCATGCGAGATCCCTCCATTTCTGAGCATAGGTTTTGAAACCTTCACCTGCACCCATAGACTTGTTTTGCAATTGCGTCCGAGTTGGAGCTAAGTCAGCATTATAATGGTATTGTTTGTAGAAGGCGGTAGCCAAATCTTCCTAATTGCGAATATTGGTCCCTTCCAATTGATAGAACCAATCCAACTGCGTCCCTGACAAGCTTTCTTGGAAGAAATGCACCCACAAATTTTTATCAGCTGTATGGGGTTGAATCTTTCTGACGTATGACCTTAAATGCAGCTTCGGGCAAGAGACACCGTCATATTTAGCGAAAGTGGGGACCTTAAATTTCTGAGGGATGAAAACCCCTGAGATAAGTCCTAACTCTTCAAAATCCAGTCCGGGTACCCTTTGGACCTCCATAGCATTCAAACGATCCTCTAGCTCCTTGTATTTATTATCAGCAGGAGGATAATGTTCCTCAGAGTAATTAGGTTCTTCCTCTTCTTCGGATGCTGGGTTGTTGTTCACTTCCTTGGTCCTGTCTTCTTGATTATCTTCTTCACCCGATGATGTAGCAAAGTCCAAAGTCCGTCTGGCTTGTCCTTTGAACCTTCTTCCCATGATCACAATATCAGTTGGTTTCTTCACTTTCTTCTTCTTCTCTTTGGCTAGTAGAGTCTTCAACTCCTCTTGTCCTTTTGTCAGAGTCAAGAGCATTTGTTGAAACTGGACATTCTGTGCCTGAAGATCTTTCACTGTCTGTTCAATATCCATCTCACTGAAATAAACAGTAGAAGGATAAGGAGACCTGTTGTAAGAAACCTGTATGATGTTATGATGAATGAGGATGCAATATGCAAATGATTTCAATGAATTTAGAGATTTAAATTTGCTCAAACCAAAAGGAATGCATGTTATATTAGATCCAAGTTTGAATACATCATGCCTCTTTAGGCTTATAATGAAAGAAACAAAATACAACAAAAGCTCCTAAGACAGAAAGGTCGAACGCATCCTCTTTGGAACGATGTAGGCTTTCAGATTCCGCTCTTCATGAAGTAGTTTGGTGAGTTCCAGAACCTTCTTCTCACTGGCGTAAAATTGGGTTTCAAAGGTGTCTCACTCTTCCTTCAACTGAACCCAAGCTTTCTGCAAGTCTTCGAGAGAGGTAGGCATGTCAGGATGATGGACAGTGTATGGGACGTCTCCTTTAACAACAGGCTCTATGATAACAGGGAGGATGGAAGGGTAAGGCATTAGGAGACTTTGAGCATGATCACGTACCCACCTAAGATAAGGCTCGAGAGGGATAGAGTTCTTGTGTCCCAGAGTCCTACTGTCCACTTTGTTCACCATTCTCCAAGCTCGTGTAAATCTCTGGATGTAACCTTGGTCTTCTTGGTCATAGTCGAACACCAGACCTTGAATGAGCATCTCATGAGGACCGTCTCTTAGGGCATACCCAAACTGTCGAAGAGCTAAGCATGGATTGTAGGTGATACCTCCCCTAATACCAAGTAAAGGGATGTTAGGGAATTCCCCACAGCGGTCAATGATAGAGACGTCTTCCAAGGATCTTGTACACCAACGGATGTCATAATGGGTGAGGGACATCATCCTTTGATACCATGTCAGTCTTTGCTCGTTCTTCAATGCTGATTGAGGTAGGTGTGAAGTGAACCACTTAGCGAGTAGGTTAATACAACACTAAAGAGTACCTCTCTTCTTCATGGTGCGGGTATGAAGACAATGCAAGATGTCTCCCAGTAAGGTAGGTACAGGATTGCGAGAGAGAAGAATTTTTATGGCATTAACATCTATGAATTGATCCGAGTTGGGGAACAGAACCAAACCATAAATGAGAAGATCCAGGATGTCTTCGAAAGCTTGGAAATCCATGTCATCCCAGAATGAACGAGCCTTCTCTAATAGAAACTTGGATAGGAAACCTTTAACCCCGCTTCTTGTCTCCCAATTGGCTATGATGTCGGCTCTCTTCATATGAAAAGCTTCGGCGATGACTTCAGGCTTTGGAATCCATTCTAGACCGGTGAACGATATCTGATCAAGCACGGGCACCCCTAAGAGTAGAGAAAACTCTTCCACTTTAGGTACTAACTGATAGTCCGGTGAAAGTGAAACAATGATGTACAAGATCAAAGAATTGGAACAACACACACATCATCTCTTCTTGGAAACCGGATGTAGCCAAACTGAGGAGTCGATCGTATTTCTTGGTAAAAGGAGAATCCTCGGGCGCTCTTGAGGCTAACTCTTGAAGCTGAGGGTGTGCTTTTACAAAGATGATTCAGATGGTGTTTCTTCGGAAGAAATTCATGACCTACAAAACAAAAACAAAGATAAATTTCTAAATCCTTGAAATGGTTAGTGAGCATGCTCATGATGCTTATGATATTTATGATGTTATGTACAAGTAAATATATACACATAAAGCAAACAAATCCCTATGTTTTAGGCTTGCATGAGGTTTTATAGGTAAGTACCCTCTTGAAGTTTAGTTGGCTCAACCTGTCCTAGTAATAGTGATCGGGTTCTAAAGGATATCAATATCACCGACCTTTCTCTTAGGCATTGTCTCAGCACAATCAATCTTTTCTTGCGGCCGAGATATCCCAAAAGTCTAGCCTCAATGAGTGTAGTATCGAGTATCAACCAATTTTTAGCTCTACACTAAAACCGGTTATCTCACTACGTCCTAATGGCCAAGTTTGTTCAATTAGGGTTCTAAAGTCAATTAGTGCTTTATGACGCCACTCAGCGGCCCCATATTTTCCTCGATTCACCACGAGGGATACCGGTACCCATAAATGCGTCACACTAACATAGCCATTGTTTCAACCACATCGGTCTACGCTGTACGATTTCCATAATCTATTGTTATTTACCTAAAAAGGTGTCCCAGAACCGGGTGGAGGATCAAAGCAAGCCCAAACAGAGAACCATAAGGTAAAGCATATAAATCAAACAAATGAAAGCAAGTAAATGTGATCTAACCCTAAGGTAACCCCACTTTTAACTTATCCCCAACAGAGTCGCCAGTTCTGTGATGCGGTTGGAGAACTGACTTGGTGTTTTGCGTTTGTGTTTGCAAATGTTGTGGTTTAGCAAGAGTCGCCACCGACTTTTCTTTTATCCAATAAGGAAAGGTGAAAAAGCACAGGAAAGACCTTTAGAGATGTTTTCTTGAGTTCAGGGGGTAGATTATGAAAAGGGAAGGTATTAGCACCCTTTTCATCCATGGTTTTCCATGGGATCTTAGTTGCTTGCTAGATCACTTGCTTTTGTTTGAATGTGCTTGTGGGTTTTGAAAGTATTTTGAAAACGTCTTTGTAATGGTTCTCGTCTCTATAAGAACACGTACAAAGTGTTTGTTTTGAAAATAGTTCAAAAGATGTTTGTGAAATGTGTTTTTTGAAAGTGATTTTGAAAATGTGTCTTTGTAATGGTTCTCGTCTCTATAAGAACGCGTACAAAGTGTTGTTTTTTTGAAAATGTTTCAAAATGAAAGTGTTGGTGTATAAAATGTTTTTGTTGTGAGCAAGCGAGCAACTAGGAGCAAATCTACCTACTCAAAAGTTCTTAGATGTTCTTTTCCTCTTCCTTTATATGTTGCTATCTTACCATTGATTTGGTAAGAAGCCCCATCGTTGGATGTTAAGGGACGTTTGTATAGTCATAGAAGGCAACCTATGGAACGTTTTAGCAATGTCGTTTTTAGGGACTAGATCGTTTACCGAAGGCAACGTTGAGGGTCATCGAGGGACTACGATCTTTTATCGAGGGTCTTTGATAAAACACCCATGTTCGAGGGACATGACTATTTTTCCGATAGGACATAAAGTGGGATTACCCTAAGGGTGCTAGTGTGAAAAGTGTGTTTTATTGCATGCATTTTAGTCTTGATTAGGGTTGTCTATTTGTTGTTTTCATGTCTTTCCATACACACCTTAATTACTAGCATTTATATTTGAAAACGATAAATTGTGGAAATGTAAAGTCCTACTATGATACGGTGGGAGAACTGACTTGAGGTTTTGCGTTGTGTTTGCAAATGTTTCGGTTTAGCAAGAGTCGCCACCGACTTTTTATTTTATCCAAAGGAAAGGTCAAAAAGCACAGGAAAGACCTTTGAGATGTTTTCTTAGGTTCGGAGAGTAGATTATGAAAAGGGAAGGTGCAAACACCCTTTTCATCCATGGTTATCCATGGACTCTTAGTTACTTGTTTAGATCACTTGCTTTTGCTTTTCAATTGTTTGAAATGGTGCTTTGTGTGTGGTTTTGAAAAGAGGCCATCGTTGTGGAAACCTTTGTAATTATTCTTGTTTAAATGTATACAAAGGTGTTTGTGTCTTTTGAAAAGATGTTTCAATGTTTTGAAAGTTTGATTTGGGAAATGTTTTGAAATTGTGTTGTGAGGTGTGTTTGAAAATAACAAGGATGTTTTGCAAGTTTTGATCAAGTAACTAAGAGTTGTCTACCCTATTTTACTCAAAGATCTTTCCTACACATTTTTAACCCTTTTGACAGTGTTGTTTTACCATTGTATTTGGTAAACAACCTTGTATTAGGATGTTAAACGGGACAGGCGCGGGTCATCGTATTGACCATGATAGCAATTGTGTTAAGTATTTTTAGCAAAATTTCCAAGGGACTAGATCATTTTGTGTAGGCAACCAAGATAGCGTCATCGAGGGACTATGATCTTTTGTTTTGTTTTTGTTTTGCCAAAATACTCAACATGCATAACATGGCCCATTTTTAAGGCAACAAGTGGATGTAACCCTAGGGGTGCAAGTGTGCATTGTGTTATCATTTTCATGCATTTTGTCTTTGTATTAGTCAAGCTATTTGTTTGATTTTAGATTTTTTGCATACAAACCCTAATCTCTAATCAAGGCATAATTGAAAGCATAAATGCGTAAACTAAATCTACACTATTACAATATTTGATATGGGAAGGGGGATACAACTTTTGAATGGGGAATATTTGCAAGAAAATAAAACCCTAATATTTACTATTACATCCAAATTGAATAATTGGTACAAATAATAAATGAACAATATTTAAATGATCAATTAAATAAATATGCAAAAATATTATGAATATGCAAAAAAAAAGTTTTGTTTATATATAAAAATATAATATTTAATGTAAAAGAAAGAAATAAAAAGATTATTTTTTTATTAAGGGCAAAACCCTAATTTTCTTTTAAGAAAATAAATATATATTATATATTTTCTATGTACAATAAAGTAATGTATATAAAAATAACATATATTTAGAAAAACATTATTTAAGTATAAATGATAAAAAATAAAGGTACAATATTTTTATGTTTTTATTCTCAAGTTTTTTATTAAATAAAATAAAAGTATGTATATATATATATATATTAGTTACATTAGTCATGTATAATAAAAATAAAATAAAATAAAATATATACAAGACAAAAATATATTTAAAACAATATTTTTTGAGTATAAATAAAATAAAGAATAAAAATAAAGGTATAATATTTTTATGTTTTTATTCTCAAGTTTTTATTAAATAAAATAAAAGTATGTATACTAATTAAATTATTTTTTACGTTAGAAAAAATAAAAATAAAATACAAAATAAAATGCGAAAATTTATAAAAATATTTTTTGATATTTTTTATGTTTGAAAAATAAGAAAATAAAATCAGAAATGAAAATAAAATGGAAAAAAACAAAAATATGAATAAATGGGCCAGGGGGTGCAATCAGTAAAAGGGGGGAGTCAAAAACAAAGCCAGGACCAAGCCGAGCCCACTAGACTTCATCTTCAACCTTCGTTCTCAAAATTGCGCGCGCCCTGTACAAAATGCTTAGATCCTGCATACATGCTCTAATGCAAAAACTTAAAACATCAAAGTTGTAGCATTTTTCAAGACGAATCCAACCATGTAAAGAACTCATTCTAACTATCAAAGACCAGAGAGAATTTCTTTGGCCCTAAATCCTAACCTAATTTTTTCAGGAAGTTCATCGATCAAATTCTCTTAACAAACTTAATTTAAATAAAAACTGAGCATATGTACAACTTCATGGCTATGAATACTACATTTTTTATTCACAAACCTAAGCCTAATGATTCCTAAATAGAGAGATAGGAAGTTGATAAAAACCTGTTTCAGTTGAGATCGTGTCTGACAATGTAGAGCTTTTCAATGAGGCCTGAGGTGTTTGGGAGCTTGCTTGAACTTCCTCTAACCTTCCCCAATGCCTAGCTTGCCTTGAATATACTTGAACAAACCTACATAACTCAACCTGCACAAGCTGAAATCAAAAATGGCAAACCTTGTAAAGGGAGTTACAGTCAGTGTTTAAGGGTTGGGATAACTTGAATAGGTTATATGGAAGGTGTTTGAACCAGCTTGAGGCAAAACGCACGAGGGATTTGTGCTATGGAAATCAAACTGTAGGGAGTGCCCTGTTTTTCCAATGGAATATGATTTTGTTCTATGGAAGATTTTAGGGCTCAAAGGCTCGCGTTTTTGGCTCAAAGGGATGTGAGAAACTTGTTTCAAATGCTTGCCAAAGTTGGTTTTATCTGATGTTCAAGTTATGTTGTGTTTTACAAGTTTCTTGTATATGAAGCAAAAGAGGACAAGTGATGCAAAGCAGGCCTGTACAGGCTATCTATCAACTTGCACACTATGCTCTTGGCCCCTCAAGTTTGTGGATTTGATTTTCTGCCCAAGATATGGTTCAATTCTCAAGGGATGTGGTTTGACATAAAGCAAGATTATGACAAAAATGGTAATGTACCTTTTTCTACTTAAGGATTAATCTTGTGTGTAATCCTCTAATGACCAAAACAAAGCCTTAGACCAATGGATTTGAATTTAATTATTGAGTATGGAAGGGTTTTTAGACCTGTAATCTAGTGCAAACAAGGCTGATTAGAGTTTACAACTTGTATCAATATGAACATGCCATGGATAAAAAATGAGTTTTTGCCAACTTCAAGCCTTCGATTCTCCCTAACCACAAAAGAGTTTGGAGAGTTATTGGATATTTTGGAAAGCTTGAAACAAGCTCTACAATCCATATTTGAAATGAAATTTTATATTCCAAGTGGAACTATGTGAAAAATGGCCATGAAGATGGGTCAAAATCCTGCCTAAACTAGGGCAAAATTTCACTAAGTTAAAAGTTTCATGGACCCTTGTTCCAAAAATCATAACTTGAGATCCAAGCTTCTTTTGAGAAAACTTTGTGAGTCAAAGTTGTAGACTTTGTGGAGGAATACAACTTTCATGTTGGAAGTTTTGTTTGAATCCAATTGCATCATAGTGAAAATGTTAGCCAAAGTTGGGAAAAATTAAGAAAATTTCATAACTTAGAAAAATTCGAAGTTATGAAAATTTTCAATTTTAAACCCTAATTTGCAAAATTAGGTTTCTTGATGAACAATTTTCATGTTTTGACATATCTTGATGAAAAATGACCCTTGACACTTGATTTTGACCAAAAAGTCAAAGTTTGACTTTTCAGTATACAGTCAAATTTTAATCAGTTGACTGAAAAATTCATCTGTCAATCCAATGCAATTGAGATCCTTTGAACCTTGTGAATAGGTAAAGATGATACCATTGAGTCCTTGAGTCCATGTTTGATCCCAATTTTCCATTGGCTAGGTTGAAAATAATCAGAAATTGCCCTTGTGCAGTCAAAACCCTAAAAATGACCATTTTGCCCTTTTGATGATCTGATCAAATTTCTTGAGGAGTTATGGTCCAAACTTGATCCAATGGTTCATAGGAGCCTAGAATGTTGATTTGGATCAAAACTTATGAGGTTTGACTGCAAATTGGCCATAGTTGACTTTTTCCCCAATACAATTGATTTCTAGGTCAACTGTCCAATTGATTGGGCAAAAGTTTGACTCAAGGCCTGCAAATTGGTATGAGCAATCTTATAAGTCCAACATGAAATATGAAAGTCACTTTGAGCATTGAAATTCCAAAAATCCCTGTGCAAACTCAAACCCTAATTTAGGTCATCAGTGCAAGGAGATGTCTTGAGCAGAGCAAAACCCTAATCCTGTCTAGAGTTCAAGGAGTCTTGTGAGGGGAAAACTTGATAAAATGAGAGGGAAAATTTTGGGGTACAACAGCTGCCCCTGTTCAATCTTCTTGAACCTGAAGAGTTAGATTGGCGAGTTTGCCTTCCGTAACTCGAAGGTAAAAGATGATTGGACACTAGAGTGCCCGTAAATTTGCACTCATCAAAATGTAGCTGAGGGAATGGGCTTAAAGATGCCATTTGGAGATGGTAGAATCTTGTTGGAGATGGGCTTAAAGATGCCATCCAAGACTTGTTTGTTGAGAATCAAGAGAATGAATATCAGAATTGTATCCGTATCTGGAACATATCTGAGTTGTATTTGGAGATTGGACTCATATGAGCAAAGGAATGGCGTCCATGTCTAGAGCGTATCTGAGCTGTAACTGTATTTGATTCTTGACTGAATATCAGAATGACTGCCGTGTCTGGAGTGTATCTGTATTGTATCTGAATTCTGAATGGGCGACAAAAAAAACATCCGTGTATGGAGCATCTCTGGGCTGGGGAACAGGTTTGAATGAGTGACAGAATGGCTATCGTGTCTGGAGCGTATCTGGACTGTATCTAAAGTTAAGATCTGTATGAGTAGCAGAATGACTTCCGTGTCTGGAGTGTATTCATACTGTAACTGGGATCTGGACAAGTGACAAAATGACTTCCGTGTCTGGAGTGCATCTGAACCTAAGGTTGATAGTTGAATCTGAATGAGAAATAGAATGGATTCTGTGTCTGGAGCGTATCTAGTCTGTCTCTGATTTCTGAATTCTGAATGAGTAATAGAATGACCTCCGTGTCTGGGGTGTATCCGTACTGTATCTAAAATCTGTGAACATTTGTTAAAGGTAGCTTTTAATCTTATCCTGAAAAGGGTAAAATGTTAGCTAAAACACAAAGCTATGTTGCATGATATGTATGATGCAATAAAATGTGTTCTGTCAAGTTTATGATATATGAATGTAATGAATGCGCATGTAAGTTGATTAGCTGTCTTTCTGAGGAAAATAGATCCTTGATAGCTGGAGATAATGAAATCTTTGACTGCTTCCAGGGAAAAATAAATCCTTGCCCACTGTTGGGGATAGAAAATCCTTGTTGACTTGCGGGGATGAACAAGAACTTTGACAACTTCTGTGGGGATGTGAGAATCCTTCACGACTCTCTGGGGAATAAAGAAAACCCTGATGATCTCTACTGGGGAATCAAAACCTGGGAGGCTTCAACTGGAGAAATGAGAACAAGAATCTTCGTTCTACTGGGAAATAAACCTGTGGGGAGAAAGCTTATACCGTTGGAGAGTTTTCAAAAGCTTGGGTTGTATGCCAATCTATTGAGGTTTTAAGAATGAGAGTCTTCGATCTGTTAAGGGCATCAGGAGGTTGGGTGTATGCCAATCTTCTAGGGTTTTAAGAATGATAATCTTCATTCTGTTAAGGGTATCAGGAGCTTGGGAGTATGCCAATCTTCTGGGGTTTTAAGAATGAGAATCTTCATTCTGTTAAGAGCATCAGGAGCTTGGGAGTATGCCAATCTTCTGGGGTTTTAAGAATGAGAATCTTCATTCTGTTAAGAGCATCAGGAGGTTGGGTGTATGCCAATCTTCTGAGGTATTATCCTTGGTTGGGGATAAAAGTTAACTGTTATCTGGTTGATTTCCAGGTTTTAAGATAACTTGCTGGAGGATTTAGAGAAACCAGATGATTTCCACTGTGGTTTAGAGGTTGAAGTTTTAGACTCCGTTGGGGAAGAAAGTTTTACCTTTGTTGAGGGTTTGTAGTTCAAAATTTTCTGGCTCCACTGGGGATGTGTATTTCAAGGTTTTTAGCTCCGTTGAGGATCTAAATGACATACTGCAGGGGATTTCCTCTGGAATAGCCTAAAGACGTCTTCCTATACTTTCAACCTATCAGTAATTATCCTTCCTCATTCCGTTTTATTTGTAAGTAGTGATTATATTCAAATGCATATGCTCATTTAACAAATCATTGGACGTTTTCAAATAAAACACAAGTGTAAAAAGAAAGAAAAGGTAAACAAATTTCTGCACTTTGAAATATCTTTGTATTAACTTTATGTAAGTATTTTTGTACAAAGGAGACAGACATCCTAGTAAGAGAATGTTGTCATAAAAATGAGAAAAATTTATACAAAGAAAGATGGCTACGTGTAACAATTCCATGGGGTTCCCATTCTGATATAGCCTTCGTAACTCTGAGTATCTTGTCCATTCGTTGCTTCGTTCGACTATGATTAGGTTGATCAGAAGCCCAAAGCTTGTCTGTGAAGAGATTGTCCTTAAAGTGATCCGACGAGACATAGTCATACGCTTTAATTCCCTAACTTTTGCCTGGACCTCCCTTTTGGGTTTTCGATCCACCGGGAAACCCTTTTTTTCCCAAGTCGCCCTTTCGGGTTTTCAACTTGCTGGGTGTACAGATTTTTTATTTATCCCTAATTTTTTCCTGAACCGCCCTTTCGGGTTTTCGATTCACCGGGATGCCCATTTTTGCCCAAGTCGCCCTTTCGGGTTTTCGACTTGTCGGGTCATTTTATGCGTAGTATCTTTTGACTATGTCTGTGTTTGCAGGGTGCGGCAGATCATCACCGTCCATAGTAGTCAGAATCATTGCCCCACCAGAAAATATGTTTTTGATCACAAATGGTCCTTTGTAAGTAGGAGTCCATTTGCCCCTAGGATCAATTTGCGGTAATATGATCCACTTGATTACAAGGTCCCCGACTTGATATACTTGTCTCCTGACTTTCTTATTGAAGGCCTTGATCATACGTTTCTGATACGCCTGACCATGGCAAACAGCAGTAAGTTGCTTCTCGTCAATCAAGTTAAGTTGATCAACCCGGGTCAGAATCCAATCGTCTTCATTCAAACCAGCATCCTTTATGATTCTCAAGGAGGGAACCTGAACCTCGATAGGTAAAACAGCTTCCATGCCGTATACCAAAGAAAAAGGGGTTGCCCCAGTTGAAGTGCGTGCCGTGGTACGATATCCGTGCAAAGCAAACGATAACATCTCATGCCAGTCCTTGTAGGTGACTGTCATCTTTTGAATGATCTTCTAGATGTTTTTGTTCGCAGCTTCGACAACACCGTTCATCTTAGGCCGATAGGGAGATGAATTGTGATGTTAAATCTTAAACTGCTCGCACAGAGCGGTGATCATAGTATTGTTCAAATTTGTATCGTTGTCAGTGATGATCCTGTCGGGGACACCATACCGGCATATGAGGTTCTGCTTGATGAAGCGGGAAACCACATTCTTTGTAACGGAGGCGAAAGAAGCTGCTTCGACCCACTTGGTAAAGTAATCAATAGCCACCAGGATGAAGCAATGTCCATTGGATGTTGTAGGCTTGATTTCTCCAATCATGTTGATTCCCCACATCACGAATGGCCAAGGAGCCGTTAAGACATTGAGAGGAACTGGGGGAATATGTAACTTGTCAGCATAGATTTGGCATTTGTGACAAGTACGGGAATGTTGATGACAATCAGCTTCCATGGTAGACCAGTAGTAGCCTTCCCGTAGAATCTTCTTAGCCATCGTATGACCGCTTGAGTGGGTGCCAAAGGTGCCATTATGTAGTTCAGCCATGATCTGCTCAGCTTCAACCTTGTCTACACAACGGAGTAGGACACAATCAAGATTGTGCTTGTATAGGTGTTGGCTGAAGATTTTGATAATACAGTTCAAAATGAAGCAAGTTGGATGTTTCGTTGGAATAAAGCAAGATGTTACGGTTCGGAATGGTAGAAGCAGTTCTTCGAACGAACATGTCAAAGCTCGGAGCTTCGAGTGACAGTTGTGAAGATATATTTAAAAGAAGCCTCGAAGTGGTAATGAGACTGTGTCTAAGAAATGAGCTCGAAGCGAAGAGTGCCAAAGCATTTGAAATTCAAACGCAAGCGGGATGTTGGAAATTCAAATATATATGCGTTGGAGCGTTCGAAGACGCGTGGAAGCTAGAAAGGAGCAGTGCTCTGCATGTTCTGAACGTGGCAGGATCTTATAGGCAAGACCATTATGGTCGAAGTAGTATAAATAGAAGTCTTAGCGTTAGGATTTCGTGTGTCATATCTATTGTAAGAAATTCAGTAAACATTCAAAATACCACATGGCTAGGGAAACGAATGCTCGAACAATGTACGTATGATAACACCAAACATTTATGATTCAGTAAAACTCTTTATCCTTTCTAGTTTATCTTCTATCTTCATGTCAATGTCATTCAAATACCTTTACCTTAAAAGTCATTTACTTATTTCTTGCATTTAAACGCTTTCCTTCTATTTCGAATCCTTTACATTTCAGAAACTCTTTTACGTTTCATGCTCTTATATTCATGTTTTTTTTAATTAAAGTCTTTACCTTCAAAGTCATTTACTGATTTCTTGCATTTAAACACTTTCCTTCTATTTCGAATCCTTTACATTTCAGAAACTCTTTTACGTTTCATGCTTTTATATTCATGCTTTTTACATCAAACAACTTTACATTCAAAGTCATTTACTTATTTCTTGCATTTTAACATTTCTTTGCAATCGAATCTTTATTCATGCAATTTAGTTTCGTATGTCTTTACTTGATCATGTCATTAGATCCTTTTAATATGGTAATCAAAGTGATTTGAACGCCTATAAAACATTTCAAATACAAATCCTAACTATGAATATCAGTTTTACAATTAGAGTTATCCAAACGACCAATACCCCATAGGATCAATCTAGTCGATCCTGTAAGTTACCAGAGAGATTAAATAACAGTCATTAAGATTATTTTATAGTTTGGAGGACTAGCGGTTGTTTACCAGAAATCACTGTAAACAAATTGGCACACCCGGTGGGACCGTCATTGTTCGTTACGAAATTTAGAACAAAGTAAAGATTGTTAGGATATAATCATTGTAAAAGTGCTTTTTGAGTGATAAGTTCGTTGTTATATGAACCTTAGAAGTGGTAGAATAACCAATAGCAATCAACCCTTACTCAGAAGAAAATGTTTAAACAAGATGTCTAATCCAGACAATCAACAAGGGGAACAAAATATCCCACATGGAACAGGCACTAATATGTCCGCTTCTACAGGAACGTCTAATGCGATCCCTTCGAATGCACAGTCTGTTGCATCTTCTACCAGTAGTGTAGCCACGAATGGAACAAGTGGCATGTCGACTAACAGTTCGATCCTAGGAAATACATGAACCACTGGTTATCCTGGGGGATTCGTCCCACCATCAGGGACACAAACCCATTTTGCCACCCCACTAACTAGACCACCCGGTTTCGATGGTAACAGACACAGAAATTCCTCTTATGGGATGCCAACATCTTTTATGGCGGGTCTGCACACTTCGACATCGAATACGTCACCACAATTAGGGTCTGGGTCTAGGGCAAATCAATTTATGACAAATAACCAAGGGTCAGTAGGTTATAGTGCAATACTTATCTTAACCACAGAAAATCAGTTGGCCTTTAGGCAATTAATGGATGATAGTAACCATAATATGATAGGAGTGTTAGCGCAAACTATGCAAGAGATCTTTGCCCCAATAGTATAAAATATAACTGTGACAAACAGAGAAAACGCGGATAACATGAGTCAAATAGCGGATTTCTTTGCTCCGCCAGAAAGGCGTAGACAGAACCAGGCAGTTTTTCGAGCAAATGTACCTATCATAGAACAAATTGCTAATGGCCTACCCTATAGAACAGTCAGAGAGGGGGTTAATTTGGGGGCAAGAGCACAAAGTTTAGAAGCCCCAGTGATTCAAGACCCACAAAGGGAAATTATAGAACCAGGGGCAAGGGTCGAAAGGTTAGAAGTCCCAGAGTTTCGAGAAGAACAACCTAGAGGAGTTGTCATGGTGGGTCGAAATCAAGATGCTGATGCAGTCGTTCACAGAATTCGAAACGATAACATCTTGGCAGAAAATAATTTAACCACCATGATAGAGAGAATCATGGCCCAAAATGGACTCAATACAGGAATTAGAAGGCCAAATTATGCCTCTCCTATATTAGATTACATAATGCATACTGATTTACCAAGGGGATATAAAGTCCCTAAGTTTACAAAGTTTGCTGGAGATACCAATGAATCAACAGTCGAACACATAGCCAGGTATCTAACCGAAGCAGGAGATATAGCAAATAATGAAGACCTTAGGATCAAATATTTCCCAAGTTCCCTAACTAAGAACGCTTTCACATGGTTCACCACTTTGCCTCCTGGGTCCATAGATACTTGGGCTCTGTTGGAGAGATTATTCCATGAACAGTTCTACATGGGACAATCTAAAATAAGTCTTAAGGAACTAGCCAGTGTCAAGAGGAAGTTTACTGAGCCCATAGATGATTATCTGAATAGGTTCAGACTCTTGAAATCTAGATGTTTCACAGTAGTTCCTGAACATGAGTTGGTCGAAATGGCTGCTGGCGGCCTGGATTACTCTATTCGAAAGAAATTAGATACACAATACTTGAGGGACATGGCTCAATTGGCCGATAGGGTTCGACAAGTCGAAAGGCTAAAGGCCAAAAAGGCCCGAGTTTTTAAAAATAACAAGAAAGAAAGGGTCTCCTATGTTGGAGCTGAGGAAGCAGAAGATTACCCTGAATTCGAAGAGGTCGAAATTGACTCGCTGAATTGAAACAGGCTCCACCTTACTCTTGTAAATTATTAGTTCCCACAAAAGGGAAAGAAATTGTTGAAAATGAGAAAAGTGACAAATTCCCAAAGAAGGTTTATACTTTTGACATAACAAAGTGTGACGAGATTTTTGATTTGCTTGTCAAAGATGGCCAACTCATTGTGCCATCGAACGTCAAAATACCTCCTTTAGATCAAAGGAAGAAAAGAGGATTTTGTAAGTATCATAGTTTCCTAGGCCACAAAACCTCACAGTGTTTTCTTTTCAGGGATCTAATTCAAAATGCAATTAAGGATGGCAGACTGAAATTCGCTAACAAACCAAAAATGAAAGTAGATAAAGATCCTTTGGATGTCGCAGACACCAATTACTCCGAGCCTGCATGCATTGGAGAAATCAATATGGTGGAAGCAGATCAAGATGACACTCCATTAGGAGAGAAAGGCACTGAGAATGAAAACTGGGTGTTAGTCGAAGTCAACAAGGGGGTCACTGAGGACGTCCACAAGCAACTAGAGGCTTCGATCAAAGCAGTACCTTTGGCTGTTTCGAAAGAGATCCAGGCTACTGAAGGCCAGGAGAACCAAAAGCAAGAGTTGACACAGGTTACTGAAGATCTGAGGCTAAATTTGGAGAAAGTCCAGATCACAAAGCCAGCCTCCCCTCAGAAAGAAATATGGGATACTTTAGGAGAGCCCAGTGGAAAGTTTGACTACTTGGTGAAGTATTATGCCCCAGAAAGTTCAAAAATCCAAATCGAAGATGTAAAACCTACAGGATGGGGAGATGATGACATAAAGGGGGAGGATGTAGATGTCAACATGGTGGATATGGAGAGACCTCGTTCTGAAATGGAGGAGATGGAGAGATACTTAGAAAAAGAGAAATACAAAATGGAGGATAATTATGCTGGGGATGCCAGTCTTAAAGATTACCTCATGTTGTTCCACAAAGGAGATGCCGAAATGATACTATGCCCTAGATGCAGCATCATCTGCAACCAGAGAATTGCTGCAAACTTCGAGAGGAAACAAAGGGCACGAACTGCCATCAACTGGCGCCAGGATAACCAGTTATTCAGGTGTTACCCTAAAGCTGGAGAAAGTTTGTTGGAGTTTTTGGTTCGCTGTTACAAAGGGGCAACCAAATGTCTAGTATGCCCAAGGTGTTCTGCAGTGTACGATCAAAGTATGGCCAGAGCCTTCGAAACAATCCCTTTCGCCCCATGCTGGAACCACCAAGAGACTGGTCAGATGGCCCAACGTTTCGATAGCAAATACACTCAACGAAGGCCTGATAGTCCTCATCCCAAAGGCACACGAAGGGTAACATTCAAAATTCCTGCTGAAATACCAACAGACAAATGGATGCAAGTCAGAACTGACAAGGGCAAAGACAAATGGAGAAACAATGAACGAAACGCACGCCACGCCATGACACATAGAAGGCAGTTCAACATGGCGAAGAGGGAAGAAGTGAGGTTAGAAAACTACAAAGGAAGAAATCCTATGTCAAGATCACAATGGCGAAGGCAACAGAGAATTCGAAAGGCCGAAAGGGAAGCTATGGCAAATAAAGGAGCAACTTCGATAAAAAACCAAGGAAAAATAAGCACCAACAAACCCACACCAAATAATCAACCTGAGGACAAACCCCTAGTTAGTAGGAGACTCTTCTCTGAAACACAACCAAATGAATCGAAGGAATACACACCAGGTCCAGAAGAAGACAAGGATATGCTAACGGACAACTTCGAATCAGAGGGGGAGTCTTCACTCAATATCAATTGCAGCGTGGTATCTGTACTACCTTGTGAGTTTGGACAGGAAACTGAAATCGAAGAGTATGAGGAGGATGATACAATAGATCTGATGAAGCATAGGCCTGTGTGTTACTACGTGATGGATAACAGAGCTGTCGAGGAGTAGAATGCTTTCTTCGAGCGCCCAGAGCCAGCTATGAAAAATCATCTGAAGCCATTATTCATTCGGGCAAAGGTTGGTGCCCATTGGCGTAAATAAGGTCTTAGTGGATGGGGGCGCTGCAGTTAACTTAATACCCCATTTCATGCTGAAAAAGTTAGAAATACGCGAGGGTGGCATCAAACCACACAACATGGTTCTATCCAATTATGAAGGGAAAGTAGGTCAAACATTGGGGGTAGTTCAACTGGACTTGACGATAGGATCGAGCTGCAGGCCCACCATGTTCATGGTGATCGAAGCCAAAGCCAACTACAACTTGTTATTGGTAAGAGAGTGGATCCATGGCGTAGGAGCAGTTCCTTTGTCAATGCATCAGAAGTTGGTTTTATGGAGAGAAGATGGGATCGTGGAGAACATTGAAGCGGACCAGAGTTACTTCATGACAGCAGTCAACTTAGTTGACAAGAGGAATTATGACAAACATTTGGCCAAGATTGCTCCTTGTGTCCCTAATGACGAAATCAACGAAACCAGGAACGCACACTATTATATGACCCTTCGCCATGACGGCATGTATTGGGATAGAAGAATAGTCAGTGAAGATGAAGGAGTCGAAGGTACTACACAAAGACGGCCAGCAGGCTGGGAGTTCGACAACCTTGCTCATGATTGAGTCCTCCTTCTTCGAAAGGATTTCGGCCTATATGGCTGAGAACGAATCGAAAGCGGCCTTAGAGGCTGAAATAAATAAATTGGCTGTAGAAGTGAACGAAATAAATGGGGATGGTTCGAAAGGCTCACCCTTTGAAGAATACGAAATAGATCAAAGGCTGGATGCCATCTATGATAAATAACCCTTAGGCTTCGAGAAGGACCCCATAGACTCAGGTGCCAAAATGTTGGCGCAGGATCCGCTCGAAGAAGTGAATATGCGGGATGAGAACACGAAAAGAATAACCTACATAAGCGCAAAACTTAATCCAGGCCTCAAGCAGGAAGTGATCGAAGTCCTCAAGAGAAACAAAGATTGCTTCGCGTGGGACTATGATGAAATGTCTGGTTTAAAGAGGGAGTTAGTGGAGCATAGACTTCCAATCAAGGATGGCAAGAAGCCCATCAAGCAAACTCCTAGAAGATTCGCACCAGCGGTCCTCACAAAGATCAAAGCTGAGATCGAAAGGTTGCTGCGCTGCAGATTCATCAGAACCACAAGGTATGTCGAATGGTTAGCAAATATAGTGCCTGTTATTAAGAAAAATGGCTCTCTGAGAATTTGCATAGATTTTAGGGATTTAAACACTGCAACCCCTAAAGATGAGTACTCCATGCCTGTGGCAGAAATGTTAGTAGACTCTGCTGCAGGATTCGAATATTTAAGTATGTTAGATGGATATTCTGGGTACAATCAGATTTTTATTGCTGAAGAAGATGTTGCCAAGACAGCATTTCGTTGCCCAGGAGCCTTAGGCACCTACGAATGGGTAGTGATGCCTTTTGGTTTAAAGAATGCTGGGGAAACTTATCAAAGGGCAATGAATTCGATTTTCCATTATTTCATTGACACCTTTATGCAGGTGTATATTGATGATATAGTCATCAAATCTATATCTGCAGAAACCCATTTGCATCATTTGAGCCAATCATTCGAACGAGTGAGAAAACATGGCTTAAAAATGAACCCCCTTAAGTGTGCATTTTTTGTGCAGGCTGGAGATTTCCTTGGCTTTGTGGTTCATAAAAAAGGAATCGAGATCAACCAAAATAAGACCAAAGCCATAATGGAGACGAAAGCACCTACATCAAAAAGGGAGCTGCAATCTTTGCTAGGGAAGATTAACTTTCTCAGAAGGTTCATTTCGAATCTAAGTGGAAGAACCCAAGCTTTCTCTCCGTTGCTTCGTTTGAAGCAAGGCCAAGCCTTCGAGTGGAACGAAGCCCATAAGGAGGCATTTGACAAGATAAAAAGATATCTCTCTCAGCCTCCCATCTTGTCTCCACCTTCATGGGGAAAGCCCATGAGATTGTACATATCTGCCTCTGAAGTTAGTATAGGTAGTATGTTAGCACAAGAAGATATCAATGGCATAGAAAGAGCCATATACTATTTAAGTAGGGTATTGAATGATGCAGAGACTAGCTATAGCAATATAGAAAAGCTATGTCTCTGTTTGTACTTTTCTTGTATGAAACTTAAGTATTATATAAAGCCTGTTGATGTTTATGTTTCATCTCATTTTGATGTTATCAAACACATGCTTTTGAAACCAATAATGCATAGCAGAGTTGGTAGATGGGCTTTAGCCTTAACAGAATATTATTTGACTTTCATGCCTTTAAGAGCCGTGAAAGGTCAAGTAATTTCTGATTTCATTGTGGACCATTCACTGGTCAAAAATACTGTCATGGGTTACGTTGAAATGCAACCTTGGAAATTATACTTTGATGGTTCGACCCATAGGGATGGTAGTGGTGTTGGAGTTCTTATAATTTCTCCTGAAGGAATTCCAACAAAGTTCAAGTATAAGTTAGATGGTCCTCGTTGCTCGAACAACGAAGCGGAGTACGAAGCGCTTATTGTTGGACTCGAAGCTTTGTTGGAATTGGGGGCAACTAGAGTCGAAATTAAAGGAGACTCAGAGTTAGTGGTCAAGCAAATAACAAAGGAGTACAAATGCATAAAGGAAAATCTGATGACATACTTCGTCATAGTTAACAGGCTACTTAGAAAATTCGAATACATGGATATTCAACATATACCAAGAATAGAAAACCAAGAAGTAAATGACTTAGCACAATTGGCTTAAGGTTATAGGGTTTCTACCAAAAACTTTGAGGATTTGGTCGAATTAAGAGGTAGAGTTATGGCTACTAGATTCATACCATCAGATCTAGAGAATATAAAATTAGGTTATGCTGATAAACAGAGATTCGAAGTACTAGCCATAGACACCTTATCAGATGCAGATTGGCGAAGTCCACTTGTGAGTTATTTAACTAATCCAACTTTGAATGTTGATAGGAAGATAAAATATAGAGCATTATCATATGTCCTCATGGGAAATGAATTGTTCAAAAAGACCCAGGAAGGCGTATTACTGAAATGCCTAGGAGAAAGTGAGGCATACTTAGCATTGTCAGAAGTCCACAATGGGGCATGTGGGGCACATCAAGCAGGTCATATAATGAAATGGTTGTTATTTTGATATGGCATGTATTGGCCCAGCATGCTCAAAGATTGTATAGACTTTGCTAAAGGGTGTGAAGAATGCCAGAAACATGCAGGGATTCAACATGCTCCTGCAAGTGAGTTACATTCGATCATTAAACCATGGCCCTTTAGAGGATGGGCATTAGATTTAATAGGAGAAATTAATCCTGCTTCGTCTAAAGGACAGAAATATATCTTGGTAGGAATAGATTATTTTACCAAGTGGATAGAAGCAATACCATTAGTAGCTACTGATCAAGAGGCTATTATTGAGTTCATACAGAAACAAATTATCTATAGGTTCGGATTGCCAGAGAGCATAACCACAGACCAAGGTTCTATATTTACTGGTAGGAAGATGCAAGAATTTGCTCAAGAGATGGGGTTTAGATTACTAACATCAACACCATATTATGCTCAAGCAAATGGTCAGGTCGAAGCAGCCAATAAAGTGATAATAGGGTTAATTAAGAAACATGTTGGGAAAAAGCCAAGGAACTGGCACAAGACTTTGGACCAAATACTATGGGCCTGTAGAACATCTCCTAAAGAAGCTACTAACACCACGCCTTTCCAACTAACATTTGGTCATGATGCAGTTCTACCAGTAGAAATTCATCTACAATCAGTTCGAATTCAAAGACAAAACGAAATCCCATCTGCATTATATTGGGAGATGATGATGAATGAGTTAGTTGAGTTAGATGAAGTTAGATTGCATGCATTGGAAATCCTAATGAGACAAAAGGAAAGGGTAGCCAGGGCATATAACAAAAGGGTGAAAGGAAAAGCATTCACTATTAATGACTTAGTCTGGAAAGTCATATTGCCCATGGACAAGAAAAATAAAACATTAGGTAAATGGTCACCTCATTGGGAAGGACCTTTTCGAATAGTAAAGATATTTTCAAACAATGCATACAAAATCGAAGAGTTGGCTGATGATAAGCGAATCCTAAAGGTTAATGGGAAATATTTAAAGAAATATAAGCCACGCCTGCAGGAGATTCGAATAATAACAACGTAATTGAAACATCATAAAGGAATGCCAAAATGGAAATATAGATTGCCAAAATGGCGTTGTTTGGATATTACAGACCAAATTTCAACCAAGTTTCAAAACTAATTAAATAAACAGAGATTTAAAAATAGGCATTGTTCCTCAATCTATTAAAAGTACTCCGAAAGGACTCAAGCCTTTGTTGAGTAAAACGCCTTGCTCCTTCTAGGGTAGCTACTTCTCCCTTAAGTTTCTCTGCTGCTTCCATTTCTGCAAGTCCTTTGTTGAGAAGCTCTTTGAACTGATTGCCAGCAGTATTGGTTTCATAGGCCAATTGTTGTTGTTGAGCCTCCTTAACCTTTTGTTGAAGCTCTTGAATTTGCTTTTCCCAGAGAAGAATAGATTTAGCTCGAGCTTCATAGTCAGTTTTGGCTTGCTTTATATGCATGGCTTGGTCTTCAGCTTCTTTAAAGAGCTTCGAAGCATGCTCATAAGCAGCGTCCATGGCAGTTCGTTTCTCTTGGACCTTTCTAGTAGCAAATTCATCTTGAAGAAGACACCCAGTCACGTTATCTAACAGAGATTGAAGATCGAATAATATGGTGCTGACTGGCAAAGAGCAGGTGGCGAGGTTAACTTGCGTAAGTAGCTCCTTCATGGTATAGCAAGCTGTACTATCCTGTTTGAGCACTTCGAACAAGTCCACATCAAGGATTGTTCTCCTAATTCTGTTAAGGAGTACAACTCTATCATCTGAGGGCAATGGATTGTTAGTCGAACTAGTGCCAGCCCTAGCAAGAGGAACGTCCCTTTGAGCTAGTTTAGCCTTCATATACCCAATTGGGTCATTTCGTCTTAGGAGAGCTAGCTCCTCTTCAGTCATTTGAGATTGAGACGATTGAGGAAGTTCCATGCGCAAGGGAGTCACATCCAGTTCGACTTCCATAGGCTCATTGGTCTGGTCACCATCACCTTCACTTGTTTCCTGCTCATTGCCTTCTTCATTATCAACCAGATCCACCACTTCGATATCATTGTTCTCACTGCTATTGGCATCTTCTTCCTCAGATCCTTCCTCTGCAGATTCTTCGTTCTCTTGATCAGAATCAGCCTTCTCCTCTTCAGCATGAATGTCCTTTGGGTTCTCTTGAAGGGTTTCGAGAGGAGACTTTTGAAGAGAGGTTTCTGGTAAAATCTCTGCAGATTCATGAAGCGTCGCTTCATTCGTTTCTTTCAAAGGAGGATAAGTGCTTTGGTCATCCTGTTGCTCTGAAGCCCCAGTCGGAACCGCCATGTTGGAGGATCCTTTGTTTTGCACCAGGTTACTGGAGTCCCTGTTGTACCCCAAAATTTGCCCTCCCATATTCATCAAGAAATTACCAAGTCAAGGTCACAAAATTCCCCAAGGGTTGTGCAGCTCAACTGTCTCCTATACAATCAAAATTAGGGTTTGGGTTCTGATCAAGAAAATGAAGTTTTCAAAGGCCCAATCAAGTCTCATATGCCTACAAAGATGGTCAAGTGTCCTCATATCAAGTTTCAAGGCATTCAGCTCAAAATTGCACAGTCAAAACCCTAGATTGCACTACAGTCAACTGTAGGGGCAAAATGGTCATTTGACAGTCAAAAGTTCAAATTTTTGGTCAACATCTCATTTTGAAGCCACAAACATCATTTGATCAATTCTTGATCATGATTCTCAAAGCTTGGCTCAAAAATCATCAAAGATGCAAAAGTTGCTATATTTGGACAGCTGAAAAAGTCAACTGAAATTGACCAAGGCATAACTTTCACATGGATTATCAAAAAAATTCCATCCAAAGCTCATTTTGAAGAGAAAGACATTTCCTACAATTCATCTTCATGTTCCAAGTCCAAGAAATGCTCTCACAAAAAGTTATCAATTTCAACATTATAGGTCATTTTCAAAAGTCAACAAAAAGTGACTTTAAGTCAAAGGCCATAACTTGAGATTGGTAAATCAAAATGACATGGGACCAAAGGCATTGGTTAGAGGACTCAAAGACCTTTCCAAAATGTCCAAGAACATGTGAAAAGCTTAAAAATTGAGCAAGTTATGCCTTGTGGAAGTTGGGAAATGTTTGGAAATTTTTGAAAGTCAACTTTACTTCAAATGATCCAAAATTGCTAATGAGCCCATTTTTCTTCCAAGTTTCTTCATGCCAAGCCTATGCACGACCATTAGGCCCAAAAGGAAGTTTTTCTCCATTTTTATTTATTTATTTGGATTTTTTATCATTTATAATTCATTTAATTAAATAAATGGCATGAAAAATACAAACCTAATGAAAACAAATCTTTTTATGCATGATTTGAACTTAATATTTCGTGCACATGCTAATATAGAAGGTTTTGGCTTGATTGAAACCTAATTGACACAAAAACCATGGAAAAAGATTCAAAAAGATATTAAGGAAATCAAATATTGAAAACAATGAATGCCTTGGATTTGGATCAATTTTTCCAACCTAATTGCTTCCTTACATATACAGGAATGTAAACCTAATCAAGGGAGACGGCAAGCTGCGCTCAGAAACCACATACAAACTTGAAAAAATCTCCAAGAAAGCCAATACTGAAAACTAGTTTTTAGGTCAATTCAAGCTTCAATTTTTGTTCTATCAGCATCCTCAAGCTTCACTGAACGTGTGTCAGTCATAAACTTTCTCTCAAACGCCAAGAACTGGTATCAGGAACTCAAACTATGTCATAAAAATTTCCAAATCACATATCATAATTTACGCATCCCTGTGCATTTTTATTCATGAATTCTTGTTCAATAGGAAGATTGCAAGCTAACCATAACTTTTAATTGAAGTTTCGTGCGCTTTTGGCCAAGATGCCATGTTCGTTCTTTAGGGTTTTCAGAAGGAAAAATTAGGGCTTTCACAATAAGGCAAAATTGGCCCTCAAGACCATGACGGTTACATTCAGCAAACCTGGACGAATCAGAAGCATATCTCGCGATGAATTTATATATGTTATAGCGCTAGTCGCTATTTTTCCATAGCTTGCCTAACACCACGGTTGCAAAACCGTTGCCTATTTTGTTTTGTTTACAGGGACAAGGAGGAAGATGAAGCCGTGTCACCTGATGATTGGTGCTTTTAAAAACGCGCGCGCTTTTCCAAGCCATTAACGCGTTTGCCTTTATATTATTTAGTGGATCTTATATATTAAATGGAATTCATATGGCGTAGTGGTCAGGGAAAGCATTGGCAAGGCATAAGACCTGGGTTCGAACCCCAGGTCTGAATAATTTCATGTTATTTTTCCTTTAATGGTTGTATGCAGGCATAATATTCAGGATCACCATACGCGCTCAGTAATCAACCTCCACGCGTCCAAAGGGCATCAGATCCATGGCCAAGATTCAAGGTGCACCATACACCAGGTCAAAACGCTGACACATGATCCAAAAAAAGGTCAACAAAATTCAATACAATTGGGCCAGATTTGCTAAGCTTCACCTCCAATTTGGGGCTACCCCCCCCTGGTTTGCATTTTCTTATTTATGTTTATATCTTATTTTTTTTTAATTGCAATTTTATTTAATTTGTCATCTCAATTTAATTAATTAATTCTTTTACAAAAAATATAAAAACAATCAAAAATTCAGAAAAGACCAAAAAATAATATTTACTTTATTATAATTATTTTCTTAGCATGTAAATAAATTAATTTCAAATTAGGTTTAATTTACATTTTTCCATAACTAAAATCCAAAAAAAATAGAGTTTAGGTTTAATATTTTTTTTATTTTTCTTTTTTTAATTTTTCCCTTTTTTTTTCAGAATAATAATATTAGTTATTTATTTTCATAAATTACAAATTGTACATAAATAATTTAGGGTTTAATTTAGGTTTTAATTTAATTCTTTCATAATAAATAAAGAAAACATTAGAATTAGGGTTTGGACATTTTACTTTAATTATAATTAATCCTTTTTCTTATTTAATCCAAAACACAAAATACCAAAAAAAAAAAAACATTTAATTTTTGATTTTAACTTCCTATTAATTTTAATTGTTTGTGAAAGGGTCCAACGCCCATACTTTTAATTATTAATTTCGCGCATTTTACTTTGTCACTTATTGTAATTATGTAATTGTCCCTAAGCCTTGTAACTTTAACTTTTCGCACTTTATTTTTTCGCTTTATTTATTTTCCGCTAAATCGGGTCCGGTTTAATTTTGGCGATGTGGACCCGCGCCATTTGTAATAATTTAGATTTATTTTCCTCGCAAAATATTAACTGTTAAAAAGCATGCAAGAATGAATGTCTTAATTAAAATCAAGCGTAGATCACAATGACATGACAAAAGACAAATATCAAATGAAAACGACACACAATTCGCACACACCACCCCTAGGGTACGCCTCACTGTTGCCTTTCGAAAGGTGATCGTCGAGTAGAGGATGTCTTAGTAAGTCCTCGTGATCCGGGAACCTGGCATGAGGGTAGCTTCTAAGGTGTCTTCCCATTGCTCTGGTGATCACCATGTCCCGAACCTCGAATTGACCCGAACACCTCCAACGGTGGTGCTACCTACCTCTCAATGGTGGGATGGCATTACTTTAAAGGACATCTACACAGACGAATTCCTTAGGGTAGGTAGGTTCTCAAGGATACTTGCTCTAATCTCAAAACAAACTCAAAAAGACTTTTCACACTGACACATTTTCAAAAGCTTTCAAAGCAAACTTTTCAAACACTCTGACGTATGAGTCGAACTGAAATTTTTCAAAGAAACTTTTTAAAACCCACAGTTGAAAAGCAAACAAACCATTTTTGAAAACACAATGAGCAAGTATCTAAGAGCCCATGGATAACCATGGATAGAAAGGGTGCTAACACCTTCCCTTTCTATAACCTACCTCCCGAACCGAGAGCAATCTCTTTAAGGAATTTTTCTGTGCTTTTGTCCTTTCCATTTGGAGAAAATAAAAGACGGTGGCGACTCTTGCTTCCGCGACATTTCGCGAACCAGCTCTAAAACAGTCAGTTCCAGATCCACCGATCACAGTCCCCATGAGGAGAAGAGTTGATGGGAGCAGCAATCTTTGATGGAGAAGTCGAAGTAATAGGAGTGGGTTTCGAAATGTCCTACAAAGACAAAGAATATTAAGAGCACGCACCAAGGTAATGAATAAATATTTTTGTTAAAAATTCGAGTTCAATTTACCTGTGGATTCTCAGAGGAGAGGTTGCTATCTATATGTTCCAACATTACGTTGGAGGTCGAAGGTGGATTTTTGGATTTAGTTGAGGGAGCAGCATCTCTGGAATCGAGTCCTGAAATGCCAGTTGGTTCAGCGCCTTTGGAAGCTTCTTTCTTCTGCTTCTTCTTCGAAGCGGTTGGTGAATTCCCTCCAGCATTGGGATTCTTTCCAGTTGTGCTTGTTTTCCTTTTCTTCAAAGTGGTTGGTGGGAGTTTGTTAGTCTGAAAATATTCAAACATGAGTTAGATCTAAATCATGAATTTCAGTTTATTCGAAACATCAGGGCTAATTGATTACCTGTGGAGTTAGAGCAGTTGTTATTACTGGTGTTGTTGTTGTTGCAGTAGTTGTTGTTGGTATGGATAAGGTCACATCATCAGTGGTTTCGACAGATTGTTGGGAGGTACTTCCTTCTTTAGACTTCGAAGCAACAGACTTTATCCTGATGGCTGAAAATCGAAACAATTAAGGTAAAAGTTAAAAATGAAGAAAGTAAGAAACATTTGGGATTTTCTCAAGCATTCGCACCTGCGCCTTGATTAGATATAATCGACATGGCAGAAAGGTCATAGCGAAGATGTCCTGGGAAATCATGGAGCCAATGACGAGCCCATGTCACAGTCTCAGATGGCTTTGGTTTCTTTTGAAGGTATTTGAACATTTCTTTGCAAGTGAACCACCAAGGGTATGGAGGAAACCAAGCCAGAGCTAGTTCTGAGGTAGGAAATCTAGGGAATTTAGGTGGATGCATTTCGAGTGCCAACCTATACCTATCCTCAGGTGACAACCCTGAAGGAAGTTTGAGCTTAGAAATTTTTTCTTTAAATTTTTCCTTCAAGGTCTCAGCCGCTTGATGCACAGTGGTTTCCAAGTGTGTGGGATCATAAGTGGTTTCGAAATAATTTTGAAAAGCCCTAATCTCTTTGGCGTGAGTGAACATACCTTTCTTGGAGTGTACCTGCACATCGAACGCATCAGTTAGTTTCTGTTGAATGGAGAGGGTGTCGAACATATAAGATTGGTAGAACTTAGTCCACCATTCCAGAAAACCCTTCGCTGTGAAGTGTGTGGGTTCAAAGGGTAGTAGTTCAAATTGAGTGAAGCCTTGATATTGTTCCTGTTGCAGTTTGTCTTCTCTTGCTTTAAAGGTTCGACCAGAAGTGATGGCACTCTCTGTTTGGAACAGAGGTTCAGGGATTAGTTGGCACAGGCCAAATTGTCTAGAAACAAAGTTAGGTTGATAGGCAAAGAGGAAGATTTGATTCTTGGAAGGAGTGATTCGTGAGGAAATTAATCTAGGAAGCAAAAAGGCTTTCCAAATATCTAGAATTTCTTTGCTTTTAACTGCTTCTGAAAGAGCCATGGTGAACCATAATGGTCCATGAGTCCTTGAAGCAAAGGGTGCCATGGTCTCTTCAAATTTGTGTCTTTTGGAAAAAATCATGATGTATTTTGAGAAAAGGACTTTGAAGTCATCTTTGTCATCATTCGGGGTCAGTTTTCGCAGCCTGGTACCTTCAATAATTCTATCCGCTATCTCCGGATCTTGTTCAACAACGGTGTCAGCAGTGGATAATGAGGGTTCAAACATGGCATTAAGCCATAATTGGAGTAACCAGAAGGGGCCAACTAGAAGGATGTTTTTGGGAGTATGGGATTTCAAACTCGAAACGACTGATCTTAAGGTTTCGTAAAGATCAACAAGTAACAGTTCGCTCAAACACACCCTCCTATTCTCATGTAAGTCTCTAGCTAGAGGGATGAACCTGCTTGCTACCTGTAAGGACCTGCTGCAGAATACGTATCTCGATAACCATAAAGTGAGGAAAGCAATATGTTCCACATCTGACACATTATCTCCTTCAGTGTGGTAATGGCTAATGAATTTGGAAAAACTGGATAATTTGACTTCGAAGTCAATAATGCTGGAGTGTTCTTCATTATCAGGGATGTAGGTTTCTCCTACTGGTGACAAACCAGTGATGGATGCTATATCGAAAAATGTGGGTGTTATCATTCCCCCAGAGAGATGAAAGGTGTTGTAGGTGCTGTCCTAGAAATATAAGGATGCAAATAATAATGGATGACTATAGGTGAATCCTGGTTTCGATAACTTAATCAGATTATAAATTCCTAATTCCTCCCATTGCTGGGATTTTTTGGCTTCTACTTTGGTAAGCCAGTTTTGGTAAGCTATGTCAGAGGTAGGGCAGGATCAGAATGGTTTAAAGTTGCTCTTCACATAGTCTAACACAAAGGGATCTTTTGGGGGAACGGTTGGAGTTTCTATGGTTGTCGAATCAGAAGACTCGCCTATCTTAGGGATATCCATCTTGTTAAACAAAGGTTTAAAGTTGTAACAGACAGGTAAGATTTTTCTAGTATCTTTTAAGATTTCAAAGACTGTAAGAGGACCCATTAGAGCAAACCTCTTTCCAGCAGCGTTAGTTGGAATCAGTACCTGAGAGGCGTAGAGCATTTCCTTTTCTTTGGAGATCATTTGGGGGATAAGCACAGATTGACCTTGATAAGTACCAACTTTGCTTTCCATTATTGTTCCTGTGTTCTTGCCTTTCTTTTTGGAAGTTTTCTTCAGTTGGGATGATGTTGTGGAAGACATTGTTGAAGATTGTTGGAAGTTTTAGGGTTTCAGTGAGAAGAGAGGAAGAAAAGTTTCAGAATGTGGAAAAGAATAAAAGACTAAGTTGATTGGTTTTTATAGTGTGGAAGTTTAAACATCCACTAAGTGAGACTAGGATACGTGGGAGTCGTGGGTTGGATTGAGAAGGAGGTGGCGTAAAGGCTGATATTGGTAATAAGCGTGATTAATAATAATCATTGTTTTATAACTGCACCATGCTGTGAAATACTGATTCAAGACGGTTAAGAAATCCAAGAGGCGTCGTGATTGACGTGATTGGAGTCATACACAATAAATGTTACGATTACTCAAAGGTCACATCAAAATCTTGCAAATATATTTAAAATAAGTGTTTCTCAAGGGATCGAAATACATATTTTAAAGGGGTATTTTGTTGGCTGAAGATTTTGATAATACAGTTCGAAATGAAGCAAGTTAGATGTTTCGTTGGAATAAAGCAAGATGTTACGGTTCGGAGTGGTAGAAGCAGTTCTTCGAACGAACATGTCAAAGCTCGGAGCTTCGAGTGACAGTTGTGAAGATATATTTAAAAGAAGCCTCGAAGTGGTAACGAGACTGTGTCTAAGAAATGAGTTTGAAGCAAAGAGTGCCAAAGCATTTGAAATTCAAACGCAAGCGGGATGTTGGAAATTCAAATATATATTTTCTGGAGCGTTCGAAGACGCGTGGAAGCTAGAAAGGAGCAGTGCTCTGCATGTTCTGAATGTGGCAGGATCTTATAGGCAAGACCGTTATGGTCAAAGTAGTATAAATAGAAGTCTTAGCGTTAGGATTTCGTGTGTCATATCTATTGTACAAAATTCAGTAAACATTCAAAATACCACATGGCTAGGGAAACGAATGCTCGAACAATGTACGTATGATAACACCAAACATTTATGATTCAGTAAAACTCTTTATCCTTTCCAGTTTATCTTCTATATTCATGTCAATGTCATTCAAATACCTTTACCTTAAAAGTCATTTACTTATTTCTTGCATTTAAACGCTTTCCTTCTATTTCGAATCCTTTATATTTCAGAAACTCTTTTACGTTTCATGCTCTTATATTCATGTTTTTTTTATTAAAGTATTTACCTTCAAAGTCATTTACTGATTTCTTGCATTTAAACACTTTCCTTCTATTTCGAATCCTTTACATTTCAGAAACTCTTTTACGTTTCATGCTTTTATATTCATGCTTTTTACATCAAACAACTTTACATTCAAAGTCATTTACTTATTTCTTGCATTTTAACATTTCTTTGCAATCGAATCTTTATTCATGCAATTCAGTTTCGTATGTCTTTACTTGATCATGTCATTAGATCCTTTTAATATGGTAATCGAAGTGAGTTGAACGCCTATAAAACATTTCAAATACAAATCCTAACTATGAATATCAGTTTTACAATTAGAGTTATCCAAACGACCAATACCCCATAGGATCAATCTAGTCGATCCTGCAAGTTACCAGAGAGATTAAATAGCAGTCATTAAGATTATTTGATAGTTTGGAGGACTAGCGGTTGTTTACCAGAAATCACTATAAACAATAGGATACCATTGCTCAGAAAGAACTTGGCAGCGAACCTCCTTAAGAACTTTTTGTCGTTGACTGAAGCTCCTTCAGGGTATTTTTATGCTTCGAGATAACTTTTGACGTCATGAAACCAAGGTCGGTCTACCACTTCTTCGGTATTAATCTCGTGATAATGTGCAGGTTCGTCCATTCGTTCAATGGTGATTTGAGGTGCCTCATTGTCCCAGTTAAGTTTAAACATGGATGACATTGTAGCTAGCGCATCTGCTAGCTGATTCTCTTCTCGCGGGAAGTGCTCGAAGGTAATCTACTCGAAATGTGGTAACAATGTCAAGACGTGTTCTTTGTAAGGGATGAGGTTAGGGTGCTTAGTATCCCACTCTCCTTTGATTTGACTGATAACCAAAGTTGAGTTCCCGAATACAACCAAAGATTTGATTCCTAAGTCAATAGCGGCCTTGAGACTAAAGATACAAGCTTCATACTCGGCCATGTTATTGGTGCAGGTGAAGTAGAGTCTGGCAGTGAAAGGTGTATGGCAACCTTATGGAGAAATAAGCACCGTGCCGATACCATTTCCAAGTGCGTTGGAGGCGCCATCAAAGTACAGAGTCCATCGGGATCCTTGTTCAGGTCCATCATACGGTCTGTTTGCTTCAATGTTGCTCAAAGTCATGATATCCTCGTCGGGAAAGTCGAACCTCATGGATTGGTAATCTTTGACAGCTTGATGAGCCAGATGATCGGATATCACACTCCCCTTTATAGCTTTTTGGGTCGTGTACTGTATATCATATTCGGTGAGGATCATCTGCCATCTATTGATTCTTCCGAATAGAGCAGGCTCCTCGAAGATGTACTTGATTGGATCCATTTTAGAAATCAACAGATTGGTATGTGTCAACATATACTGCCTTAGCCAGCGAGCAGCCCATACCAAAGCACAACAAGTTTTCTCGAGCAGTGAGTAGCGAGTCTCACAGTTGGTAAACTTTTTGCTAAGGTAATAAATGACATGCTTTTTTCGGCCAGACTCGTCATGTTGGCCCAATACGCACCCCATTGAATTATCTAAGATAGTCAGATACATGATTAAAGGCCTTCCTTCGATGGGTGGCATCAAGATAGGAGGTTCCAACAAATACTCCTTGATTTTATCGAAAGCAACTTGACAGTCATCATTCCATTCAACCACCTGATCTTTCTTCAACAACTTGAAGATTCGCTCACAAGTAGATGTTAGGTGAGAGATGAACCTTGCAATGTAGTTTAGGCATCCTAAGAAACCTCTGACGTCCTTCTCAGTGCGAGGGGCGGACATTTCTTGTATAGCTTTGACTTTGGCAGGATCAACCTCGATGCCTTTGTTACTGACGATGAATCCCAAAATTTTACCGAACCTGACTCCGAAAGTTCATTTTCTAGGGTTCAGTCTGAGCTTGTATTCCTTTAACCTGACAAACAGCTTTTGCAGATGGTCGAAGTGTTCTTCTTCTGTTTGTGAACGGGCAATCATGTCGTCTACGTAGACTTCGATCTCATGATGTATCATGTCATGAAACAAAGCTACCATGGCTCGCTGATAGGTTTCCCTGACATTCTTCAGTCCGAATGGCATCGCTTTATAGCAGAAGGTACCCCACTGCGTAACAAAAGTAGTCTTCTCCATGTCTTCGGGGGCCATTTTGATCTGGTTGTACCCTGAAAATCCATCCATGAAAGAGAATACCTTGTGTTGAGCTGTATTGTCGACCAAGATGTCAATGTGCGGTAGTGGAAAGTCATCTTTAGGGCTAACCCTGTTTAAGTCTCTGTATTCCACGCACATTCTGACTTTTCTGTCCTTCTTAGGCACGGGCACAATGTTAGCAACCCATTGTGGATAGGAAGTAACAGCAAGAAAGCCAGCATTGAACTGCTTCATCACTTCAGCTTTGATCTTTTCGGACATGTCGGGCCTTATTCGGCGGACTTTCTGTTTGATTGGTGGACAGTCTTCTCTTGTAGGGAGATGGTGAACCACAATATCTATATCCAGTCCCGACATGTCTTCATAGGACCAGGCAAAGATCTCAACATATTCATTTAACAGTTGAACTAAGCACTCTTTGACACTTGGCTCTAGGTTGGCACCCACTTTAACCTCTTTTCTGTCTTCGGAAGTACCCAAATTGATAGTCTCTAACAACTCTTCATGGGGTAGGATAGCCCTTTCTTCCTGTTGCAAATGTCTAGCCAACTCTCCAGGAACTTCCCAATCTTCATCACCTTCGTATTCGGCATGATTGACCAGATCTTCAGAGTCACTGAAGGCCATAGCAGAATTATTACCCATGGAATCTGGAGTGGATGAGTACCTGCATTTTGTGAGTGTGGGTGTGTGTAAGGGATAGCCACCTTTAAACAAAATAAAATGTAAAAAGAAAGAAAATGAACACAAAAGTTTATAGATGAAAACGTCCATGATTCATTAAAAATGGCATATGAAAATGAAGAATCAAAACCCTTACAAAGGGACCTATATGCCCCGGGTAAGGCATAAGGCGAAAAGAGTGTATGAATTGTTTAATAATTATTACAGACCAAACAGGAAATGTTCAAAAGATAAATTACTAATTGATGAAAGTAATGGGAACAAAGTCTTTCGCCTCCCAATTGTTCAGCCCTCCTTCAATGGTTGGAAAGATCCAGTCTTCAAAATTGCTTCCTTCTTCATCATCCTCTAAAGCATGAACTCCATGATGAGTGATTCTCAGTGGCGGTCCTCCAGCCCGGGAGAGACGCACGGCCTTCTAACTAGCAGCAGTGAAACCCAATCCGTACTTATCTGTCTTGTAAGTAAAATATGGCAGTTGAGCCCATACTGTGCTTCCTCCTTCCTTGATCACAGCCTCGAAATCTTTAAGGGATGACATCCGGGACACATGTTTGGTAACGATGGGCACATCAGTCATTGTCTTGGCTACCGCAACTTCAGGAGAAACCTCTTCAAAGTGTTGGAAAGGTGTTTCTATGAATTCACCATCTAACTCCACGTAGTGGAAAGAGTTAAGGTGGCTTATCATATACTCCTCCTCACCATGAACTGTTATGATTTTACCCTGGACTGGGTACTTGAGCATCTGGTGTAGAGAAGAAGTGACTGCCCCAGTGTTGTGGATCCATGGCCTTCCCAACAAGCATGAATATGAAGGACGGATGTCCATCACATAAAATGTAGAGTTGAAAATTTCCGTACCCACCTTAATTGGGATGTCCACCTCTCTGTGAACCATCCTCTTAGAACCGTCGAAGGCTCTAACGATGATATTACTGGGCTTTAAGGTCCAACCTTCACAGTCTAGTCTGTCTAATGCTTTCTTTGGTAGGACATTTAAAGATGAACCGGTATCAACCAAAACGTGAGCAAGAGTGGTCCCTATGCACTCTACCGAGACATGCAGCGCATCATTATGCTTTCTTCCCTTATATGTTAGATCGGCATCAGAGAAACCAAGACCATTGTCAGCTGTAAGGCTGGCTACACACTCTTGAAACTGATATGCAGAAGTTTCTTGAGGCACGTGCGCCGTCTTTAAGAATTTGATCAAGGCTTTGGCATGAGCCTCGGAGCAGAGCAATAGAGCCAGCATAGAGATTTTTGAAGGGGTTTTCCCCAGCTGCTCTACGACATCATAGTCGCTCTTCTTAATTATCTTTAAAATCTCCTTCATTTCCTTTTGGGTGGTCTCGGGGATAACCAAAGTCTGAGCCCTCGTCCTGACGGGCGCTTCTTGGATCCCCTTACCTTTATCAGCACTAACAACAGAGGGTACAACTTTGGGAGTAACAATTTCTTCAATCACCGGACTTCGCACAGATATCTTGACAGGCACAGGAGCACTTGAGGGTCCGAAGATTGCCCTTGGAGGAGCATTCTCCGGAGAGAATATTCTTCCGCTACGAGTGATCTTACTTGTCCCTGCAATATTCCCTATGTCAAGAGTTTCTTTATCAGAACTTTCTTCAACTGATTCGATCTGCTTAACACCGTGGTAGAAGATCTCTCCTCCGTAATTCTACGGTATTGTCTTGTTGGACTTATATGGGATAGGCCCCGGCATAGTAATCTTCAGCGGTACACACTTTGGATCGGGTGTAATCTTAACAGGTCTTTTGGGGACCTTGGAAAGATTGTTGGAAATGGTGATTATAGCAACATCATTGATTGGAGTAATAGGAGTAACAGTAGTAACAAGAGTTTTCTTGAAGAAGATTTCTTGAGTATCCATCAGGCGTTGGATGCCTGACTTCAATAGCGGACAGTCGGATTGCAAGGTCGAACAAAGGTAACAATCTTTTTCACAGCCTGGAAAAATCCAGACTTTCAACAGATTCATCTTGATCATTGGCAACAAAGTCATTAAGTCATCAACAACGGTAACATGAAGATCTTCCACAATAGCATGTACATTATGACCATGTTTTGGCATAGAAGCGGATATCACATTAGGTTTTTCGGGGGAATCAAACTCCACCTCCTTGGCATCTATTAAATCCTGGATCTTGTTTTTAAGGGCCCAACAGTTGTTGGTGTCATGCCCCACACTGTCCGAATGATATGCACATTTTGCATTGGAATGATAATAAGGAGAAGAGGTATTTGGGTTTTTCGGTGCCTCTTTCAAGTTGGTAAGGTTTAACTTTAACAGATGAGGGAGAACCTGAGCAGGTGTCATATTGATCCGGGTGAATTGCCGTTGTGGCCTTTCTACCCTTTGCTAGTTAGCTCTGGGTTGACTGCTTTGAGGTTGATCGGCTGAAGAGTTCTGGATCATCACAGCCCCCACCGCTGGTCGGCGCTCCATTCTGCCTTGATTTCTCTGGGTGTAAACAACATAAGCTTCTTTCTTGGCTGGGAAGGTCTTCTTGACAACAGTGGAAGCAGATGCATCCCTCTGAATTTTACGGCTCTTAATGCCAGCTTCAACCCTTTCACCTGTCATAATTAATTCGGTGAACCCTGCAGATGAGCTCCTGATCAAGTGATTGAAGAATGGACCTGACAGGGTCCCCAAAAACATATCAACCAACTCTCTATTCGACAATGGTAGCTGCACCCTTCCAGCCAAATCCCGCCACTTCTAGGCATACTCCTTAAAGCCTTCATTAGAGACCATACCCATACTCTGTAGTTGAGTACGAGTAGGTGCTAAATCTGCATTATATTGGTATTGTCGGTAGAAAGCAGCAGCCAAATCCTCCCAGTTATGTACGTCAGATCTCTCAAGTTGATAGAACCAGTCCAATTGCGTACCCGACAAACTATCTTGAAAAAAGTGGACCCACAGATCCTTATCAGAAGAGTGAGGTTGGATCTTTCTAACGTAGGACCGCAGATGCACCTTCGGACATGACAAACCATCATATTTAGGAAATGTAGGCACTTTGAACTTGGGGGGAATGACAATCCCAGCAACCAACCCTAGTTCTTCGAAATCCAACCCAGGTACTCTTTGTACCTCCATGGCTGCCAGCCGGTCTTCCAAATTTTTATACTTATTGTCCGTAGGAGGATACTGCTGCTCAGAGTAATCTTCCTCCTCCTCTTCTTATTCCTCTTCAACTTCAGACTCGGAGGGCATTGCAACTCCCTTACCTTTACCAACCCCTTCGACAGACGTCGAGGGGAAATCGAGGACCCTACTAGTCTGGTTCTCAAACCTTCTCCCCAAAGTAGCTACTCCCGCTCTTTTCTTTTTCTTCTTTTCTTTTTCCTTCTCTTTCTCTAACAGTGCTTTAAGATCCTCTTAGCCCTTTGCCAAAGTCACGAGGAGTTGTTGGAACTGCGAGTTCTGTGCTTGCAGATCTTTGACCGTCTGCTCTATATCCATCTTGCTGAAATAAACAGCGGAAAGATAAGGAAACCTGGTGTGAAGACCTGTTTATGCATATGATGAATGATATGTATTCATGTAATGCATTCAAGGATTCAGAAATTCAAAGTTGTTGCAAACAAAAAGAACACACGTCATATTAATAAGAAGAAATTTGTTAGTACATAAATGCCCCTTGGGCCAAATATTACAAAATTCTTAATGTAAAAAGACGTTGCGCATCCTCTTTGGTGTGATGTAAGTGTTGAGATTCTGCTCTTTGTGGAGTTGACGGGTAAGTTCCAAAACCTTCTTCTCACTAGTGTAGAAGTTGGCTTCAAAAGTATTCCGTTCTTCCTTGAGCTGTATCCAACTCTTTTGCAAATCTTCCAATGATGTTGGCATGTTAGGATGTAGGAGGGTGTATGGAACCTCTCCTTCCATAACAGGCTCTTTGATCATAGGCAGAATGTGGGGGTAAGGCATCATAAGACTCTGGGCGCGGGTTCGTACCCACTTGAGGTAAAGCTCAAGGGGGATGGAATTCTTGTGTCCCAGTATCTTACTGTCCACTTTGTTGGGCATCCTCCAAGCTCGGATAAACCTTTGTCGAAGTCCTTGAGCGTCATTGTCAAAGTCAAAAACCAAGTCTGGAATCAGCATGTCATGAGGGCCATCCCTTCGGGCGTACCCAAATTGTCTCAGAGCTAAACAGGGGTTATAGGTAATGCCTCCCCTAATGCCAAGTAGTGGGACATTAGGGAATTCCCCACAACGATCAAAGATGATGACATTTTCTCTAGACCGAGAACACCAATGAACATCAGAATGTGTAAGAGTCATCAATCATTGCGACCATCTCAAGCCTTGTTCATTCTTCAAGACTGAATGGGGAATGTGAGAAATAAACCACCTTGCTAGAAGAGGAGTACAACACATGAGAACGCCTCTTTTCTTCATTCGTGTGTAAAATGAGTGTAGGATGTCCCCAAGCAATGTAGGCACAGGATTCCGAGATATGAAAATCTTGACAGCATTCACATCTATAAGCTGATCAGGATTTGGGAACAAGGCCAATCCATAGATGAGAAGAGCCACGATCTCCTAAAAAGCTTGTAAATCCAATGAATTCCAGCATTCTTGAGATTTCTCAAACAGGAACTTTGCCAAGAAACCCTTGACACCACTTCTGGTTTCCCAATGACCTTTGACATCAGATGGTTGCAAGTGTAGGGCTTGGGCAACATCTTCAGGCTTTGGATCTCTTTCCGTACCGTTGTAGGGTAGTTGATGGAGAATAGGAATCCTCAGGAGTTGAGAAAATTCCTCCAAAGTAGGCACTAACTGGTAATCAGGAAATATGAAGCAGTGGTGTAGGGGGTCAAAGAACTGGAAGAGAACTTTCACCATGTCTTCTTCAATGTTGGAGTTGACCAAGTTGAGAAGTCTACCATGTCTTTCAGTGAAGGGAGAGTTCTCTGGAATCTTGGAAGCAAGCTCCTTGAGTTGAGGAGGAATTCTCACAAGGTTGACTTGGATTGTTTTCCTGCGGAGTGATTCCATAACCTACAAAACAGGAACAAAGATGAAGATCCAAATCCTTGAATTGGTTAGTGGATGCATATGATGCTTCATGATGTTCATGATGTATGCACAAGTATATGTACAAACAAGTCACAAAAGATTCCTAGTTTCAGGCTTGCATGGGGTTTCATAGGTAAGTACCCTCTTGAAGTTAGTTGGCTCAACCTGTCCTATAAATAGTAACCGGGTTCTAAGGAGCTCAATATCACTGGATTATTTTCTGTGTTCATTGTTTCAGTTTAGCCACTTAACTGGCGACCGAAATATTCCAAGAAAACAACCCTCAATGAGTGTAGTATCGAGTATCTACCAACTTCGGACTGCACCAAAGCCGGATATCTCACTACCCCTAAAAAGGCCAAGATGGTCAAGTAAGGTTCTAAGAGTTCATTAGTGCTTCATGACATCACTCAGCGGCCCCGTATTCTCTTTGATTGACTCAAAGGCTACCGGTACCCACAAATATGTTGCAATAATATAGCTATTGCTTCAACCATTTATGTATACCCCGCACAGTTTCCACAACGTATTTCTATTTACCTATGAATGTTTCCCAAAAATCCGGGTGGAGGATTTAAACCCAAACAAGAGAACCAAATGTAAAGCAATCAAAGCAAACAAGATAAGCATGTAAAGGTGATCTAAACCCTAAGGTTACTCCACTTTTAGAAAATTCCCCAGCAGAGTCACCAGTTCTGTGATACGGTGGGAGAACTGACTTGAGGTTTTGCGTTTTGTGTTCGCAAATGTTTCGGTTTAGCAAGAGTTGCCACCGACTTTTTATTTTATCCAAAGGAAAGGTCAAAAAGCACAGGAAAGACCTTTGAGATATTTTCTTAGGTTCAGAGAGTAGATTATGAAAAGGGAAGGTGCAAGCACCCTTTTCATCCTTGGTTATCCATGGGCTCTTAGTTACTTGTTTAGATCACTTGCTTTTGCTTTTCAATTGTTTGAAATGGTGCTTTGTGTGTGGTTTTGAAAAGAGGCCATCATTGTGGAAACCTTTGTAATTATTCTTGTTTGAATGTATACAAAGGTGTTTGTGTCTTTTGAAAAGATGTTTCAATGTTTTGAACGTTTGATTTGGGAAATGTTTTGAAATTGTGTTGTGAGGTGCGTTTGAAAATAGCAAGGATGTTTTGCAAGTTTTGATCAAGTAACTAAGAGTTGTCTACCCTATTTTACTCAAAGATCTTTCCTACACATTTTTAACCCTTTTGACAGTGTTGTTTTACCATTGCATTTGGTAAACAACCTTGTATTAGGATGTTAAACGGGACAGGCGTGGGTCATCGTATTGACCATGATAGCAATTGTGTTAAGTATTTTTAGCAAATTTTCCAAGGGACTAGATCATTTTGTGTAGGCAACCAAGATAGCGTCATCGAGGGACTATGATCTTTTGTTTTGTTTTTGTTTTGCCAAAATACTCAACATGCATAACATGGCCCATTTTTAAGGCAACAAGTGGATGTAACCCTAGGGGTGCAAGTGTGCATTGTGTTATCATTTTCATGCATTTTGTCTTTGTATTAGTCAAGCTATTTGTTTGATTTTAGATTTTTTGCATACAAACCCTAATCTCTAATCATGGCATAATTGAAAGCATAAATGTGTAAACTAAATCTACACTATTACAACATTTGATATGGGAAGGGGGATACAACTTTTGAATGGGGAATATTTGCAAGAAAATAAAACCCTAATATTTACTATTACATCCAAATTGAATAATTGGTACAAATAATAAATGAACAATATTTAAATGATCAATTAAATAAATATGCAAAAATATTATGAATATGCAAAAAAAATGTTTTGTTTATATATAAAAATATAATATTTAATGTAAAAGAAAGAAATAAAAAGATTATTTTTTTATTAAGGGCAAAACCCTAATTTTCTTTTAAGAAAATAAATATATATTATATATTTTCTATGTACAATAAAGTAATGTATATAAAAATAACATATTTAGAAAAACATTATTTAAGTATAAATGATAAAAAATAAAGGTACAATATTTTTATGTTTTTATTCTCAAGTTTTTTATAAATAAAATAAAAGTATGTATATATATATATTAATTACATTAGTCATGTATAATAAAAATAAAATAAAATATATACAAGACAAAAATATATTTAGAACAATATTTTTTGAGTATAAATAAAATAAAGAATAAAAATAAAGGTATAATATTTTTATGTTTTTATTCTCAAGTTTTTATTAAATAAAATAAAAGTATGTATACTAATTAAATTATTTTTTATGTTAGAAAAAATAAAAATAAAATACAAAATAAAATGTGAAAATTTATAAAAATATTTTTTGATATTTTTTATGTTTGAAAAATAAGAAAATAAAATCAGAAATGAAAATAAAATGGAAAAAAAACAAAAATATGAATAAATGGGCCAGGGGGTGCAATCAGTAAAAGGGGGTGTCAAAAACAAAGCCAAGACCAAGCCCAACCCACCAGACTTCATCTTCAACCTTCGTTCTCAAAATTGCGCGCGCTCTGTACAAAATGCTAAATCCTGCATACGTGCTCTAATGCAAAAACTCAAAACATCAAAGTTGTAGCAATTTTCAAGACGAATCCAACCATGTAAAGAACTCATTCTAACTCTCAAAGACCATAGAGAATTTCTCTGGCCCTAAATCCCAACCTAATTTTTTCAGGAAGTTCATGGATCAAATTCTCTTAACACACTTAATTTAAATAAAAACTGAGCATATGTACAACTTCATGGCTATGAATACTACATTTTTTATTCACAAACCTAAGTCTAATGATTCCTAAATAGAGAGATAGGAAGTTGATAAAAACCTGTTTCAGTTGAGATCGTGTCTGACAATGAAGAGATTTTCAATGAGGCCTGAGGTGTTTTGGAGCTTGCTTGAACTTCCTCTGACCTCCCCTAATGCCTAGCTTGCCTTGAATGTACTTGAACAAACCTATAGAACTCAACCTGCACAAGCTGAAATCAAAAATGGCAAACCTTGTAAAGGGAGTTACAGTCAGTGTTTAAGGGTTGGGATAGCTTGATTAGGTTATATGGAAGGTGTTTGAACTAGCTTGAGGCAAAACGCACGAGGGATTTGTGCTATGGAAATCAAACTACAGGGAGTGCTCTATTTTGCCAATGGAAGATGATTTTGTGCTATGGAAGATTTTAGGGCTCAAAGGCTCGTGTTTCTGGCTCAAAGGGATGTTAGAAACTTGTTTCAAATGCTTGCCAAAGTTGGTTTTATCTGATGTTCAAGTTATGTTGTGTTTTACAAGTTTCTTGTATATGAAGCAAAAGTGGACAAGTGATGCAAAGCAGGCCTGTACAGGCTATCTATCAGCTTACACACTATGCTCTTGGCCCCTCAAGTTTGTGGATTTTATTTTTTTCCCAAGATATGGTTCAATGCTCAAGGGATGTGGTTTGACATAAAGCGAGATTATGACAAAAATGGTAATGTACCTTTTTCTACTTAAGGATTAATCTTGTGTGTAATCCTCTAATGACTAAAACAAAGCCTTAGACCAATGGATTTGAATTTAATTATTGAGTATGGAAGGGTTTTGAGACCTTAATTTAGTGTAAACAAGGCTGATTAGAGTTTACAACTTGTATCAATATGAACATGCCATGGATAAAAAATGAGTTTTTGCCAACTTCAAGCCTTCGATTCTCCCTAACCACATATGATTTTGGAGTGTTCTTGGACATTTTGGTAAGCTGCAACATGCTCTACAATCCATCTTTGAAATTCAATTTGAGATTCCAAGTGGAAATATTTGAAAAATGGCCATGAAGATGGGTCAAAATCCTGCCTAAACTAGGGCAAAATTTTACTAAGTTAAAAGTTTCATGGACCCTTGTTCCAAAAATTATAACTTGAGATCCAAGATTCTTTTGAGAAAACTTTGTGAATCAAAGTTGTAAACTTTGTGGAGGAATACAACTTTAATTTTGGAAGTTTTGTTTGAATCCAATTGTATCATGGTGAAAATGTTGGGCAAAGTTGGGAAAAATTAAGAAAATTTCATAACTTAGAAAAATTCTAAGTTATGAAAATTTTCAATTTTAAACCCTAATTTGCAAAATTAGGTTTCTTGATTAACAAGTTTCATGTTTTGACACATCTTGATGAAAAATGACCCTTGGCACTTGATTTTGACCAAAAAGTCAAAGTTTGACTTTTTAGTGTACAGTCAAATTTTGATCAGTTGACTGAAAAATTCATCTGTCAATCCAATGCAATTGAGATCCTTTGAACCTTGTGAATAGGTAAAGATGATTCCATTGAGTCCTTGAGTGCATTTTTGATCCCAATTTGCCATTGGCTAGGTTGAAAATAATCAGAAATTGCCCTTGTGCAGTCAAAACCCTAAAAATGACCATTTTGCCCTTTTGATGATCTGATCAAATTTCTTGAGGAGTTGTGGTACGAACTTGATCCAATTGTTCATAGGAGCCTAGAATGTTTATGTGGATCAAAATTTATGAGGTTTAACTGCAAATTGGCCATAGTTGACTTTTACTCCAATACAATTGATTTCTAGGTCAACTGTCCAATTGATTGGGCAAAAGTTTGACTCAAGGCCTGAAACTTGGTATGAGCAATCTTATAAGTCCAACATGAAATATGAAAGTCACTTTGAGCATTGAAAGTCCAAAAATCCCTGTGCAAACTCAAACCCTAATTTAGGTCATCAGTGCAAGGAGATGTCTTGAGCAGAGCAAAACCTTAATCATGTCTGGAGTTCAAGAAGTCTTGTGAGGGGAAACCTTGATAAAATGAGAGGGCAAATTTTGGGGTACAACACCTACGCTATTACAATATTTTAGGGATGGGGGTACATATTTATGAATGGGGGTTGCAAATAAAACTAAATCCTAAGTTACTATTACAACCATATTGAAATGTACAATATATAAGAAAGAAAAAGGACTTATTTAGATAATGGTTTTTTATCTTAATGAAAAAGAGAAATAAATTAAAAGAAAAATATTTGTATGCCTTTTTATATTGATGAAAATAGTTTTAATGTTGAAAGTGATAAAAAGGAAAATAAATGAGATATAAGACCAGCGTGCTGCTACAAGCAAAACAAACGGAATCAGAAGTTCTGAAGCCAAGAGCGCTGTGACTCAGCAGGAGACGTCAGTGGGTGTCAGAAGTTCTGAGTTGGTAAATTCTGAGGTCCTGCAAGGAACATTAGAGGGGAAACACAAAAGTTCTGGGTGGTATTCAGACAGTGGACCACAAGTCAGAAGTTCTGTATTACACTAAAACAGTGAGTAAACCCTAGAAATTCAGTGTATTGTTAGCATGTAAAAATCAGAAACTCTGAGTGTGTAAAAACAACAAGTGGAAACATCAGAAGTTCAGTATGTTTGACATGTAGGGAGAACTCAGAAGTTATGTGTTGTGTTAGAACAATGAGTGAATCATGGAAGTTCTATGTGTTAGAATGGTGAGTGAAAAACAAAAGTTCTGTGTTACATTTCATCTCTTTCCTTATATCAATCAGCACAATGAGAACTTATTCAGTTTTCAGCAAACAACAAATCAGAAGGATAAAAGCACAACAATTTATGGAAGTTTTGATCATGGTCCTGAGTTTAGCCTTAATCAGGAAGTTCTGATCCTCAATTTTTCTACTTATGCAGTGATATGGACAACATCAATACTATGATATTTACATGTTTAATGATGTTCTGAATGAGAAGATGCAGAGTCAGGGAGACTTACCTTGAACCTGGAGCGTGTGTTTGGGACTTGAGTTGCTTCCTTCAGATATTCTGGAGTCAGCAAGAGCAACGAAAGAGAAAATACCAAGTTCTTTTACTTCAAGGGAAGAACAAGGGTTTTGGTTTTCTGTTTGGGATTTCTGGATTTTTATAAAGGGGTTCCACAAATTTCTTTTCTCTCTTCTGATGATTCCCTCTCTCCAAAAGCCAGCCATTCCTTTGCAAGTGTGATGGAGCAACTTATTTATAGGTGGATTTGTTGTGATTTTGGGGGGGAAAATGGGATTCAAACCCTTTTGGTATAATGTTCCATTGCTTTTTAATCACAATTTTCGTATGCTAATTTGATGCAAATATGGGGTTTGAGAAAGTGCAGGCGTGGACTGGGTCAACAGCTGATTGCAGGACTGTGATGTAGCAGGGCAGCAGGTTACTTAAATGAGGTTTTGGGATTTGGTGATGTTATGATCGCAGAAGATCAGAAACGTAACCTCCATGCGCTGAAGATTCACATTCTGATGGAAGACTATGTTCTGAACCATGTTTGCAACTTCTGACTGCACTTGCTTGGAGGCTAGCTCAGAAGTTCTGAAGTATCATATACTCTTAACACTTAGAAAACTTCCTAAATGTTTAGAAAATTTAATTTTTTCAAAGTAACTTCTGACTGCTGATTTTTTGACGAACCAATCTCATGTCTTGATGAAATATAATTGTTGAAACTTGATTTGATCTGAAAGTCAAAGTCTGACTTTTCAGTGTGCTTTTGACCATTTTGCCCTTATGGATGATTTCCTTGAAAGGTGATAATCCAAGACTTGGAACTTGATTGAAGCAAACCTGAGAGTCCAGGATGATCCTTTGAGAAATGAGAGGGAAAATTTTGGGGTACACCACCACGTTTTGAAGCTTCCATGTTTTCATCTTTCCTAGACTTTCCAAATGATTTATGGGCTTCCGATACAGGCGGCATAAAGATGTCATTGCTTGACTTATCATTTTCACGGGGACTCACCAACTTCTTTTTAAGTTTTGCAGTGGCCCATAGGGATGTTCCTACATTTTTTTTTGAATCAGATGCATCTAATGTCAGCATGGACACCGCGTCGTGAGAGGAAGACCAGGAATGACCACATTCGATACATTCTAGCTAAACAGTAGTGAGAGTAACGATCAAACCAAAGTCATAAAAATGCAGGAGATGAATTTCAAAGTTTAAATATCAGTAAAATATTTAGGTGCAAACCATATATCGGTCAATATATCATGCGCAAATAATATCCTTTATGCCCACCTTCTGCTCTGAGAAATGTGTGCAGCGAGTATCCGTCATCTGAATTGCCAGTGGAAAATCTAACAATCAGTAGATGATAATAAGTAGACACCAGAAACATATACACTTTTTCTCATATAAGTTAAAGATTCAAATTATTTACAAAAAATTACCAGAAACATATGCAACTTAAATAGAATTGTGTTACATATAAGACTCTTCCATTAACAAACGAATCAAAAACTATTTTAAGTTTCATTAATAAAATACATGTGAGATTACATGTGAAATTGGATGCAGCACCTATGTAGTTGTGAGTTGTGAATATATCGTAACATTGAAAGTCTTAGTCTTTAACGTTAGTTAGTCTTAATACTAATTCATTTAGTACTTACTGAAGAAGAAAAAATTGATGTGTCACCTTAACTAAGAAATTTTTAAACTTTCCACAAAGTTAAATTTAACCTGTTGTACCCCAAAATTTTCCCTCCCATATTCTTCAAAATTTGCAAAGAGCATGCTTCAAAATCTCCCCAAGGGTTGCACAGTTCAAGGGCCTCCTAACAGTCAAAAATTAGGGTTTTGGTTCTGACAAAGAAAATGAAGTTTCCAAGGGTCCAATCAAGTCCCACATGCCTACAAATATGGTCAAGCATCCTCATACCAAGTTTCAAGACTTACATCACAAAATTGCACAGTCAAAAACCCTAATTGCACTACAGTCAACTGCAGGGGCAAAATGGTCATTTGACAGTCAAAAGTCCAAATTTTTGGTCAACATCTCATTTTGAAGTCAAAAAAATCATTTGATCAATGCTTTATCATGATTCTCAAAGCTTGGCTCAAAAAGTCTCAAGATGCAAAAGTTTCCATATTTGGACAGTTGAAAAAGTCAACTGTAACTTGACCAAGGCATAACTTCCACATGGATTATCAGAAAAAATCCATCCAAAGCTCATTTTGAAGAGAAAGACATTTCCTACAACTCCTCTTCACACTTCAAGTCCAAGAAATGCTCTCACAAAAAGTTATCAATTTCAACATTATAGGTCATTTTCAAAAGTCAACAAAAAGGGACTTTAAGTCAAAGACCATAACTTGAGATTGGTAAATCAAAATGACATGGGACCAAAGAAATTGGTTAGAGGACTTCAAGACCTTTCCAAAATGTCCAAGAACATGATCAAAGCTTAAAAATTGAGCAAGATATGCCTTGTGGAAGTTGGGAAATTTTTGGATATTTTGAAAAGTCAACTTTGCTTCAAATGTCTTAAAATTGCTAATGGGCCTCTTTTTCTTCCAAGATTCATCATCCAAAGCATGTGCACGACCATTTGGCCCAAAGGGAAGTTATTCATCATTTTTATTTTATTTATCTGAATTTTTAATTGCTAGAAATTCATTTAATTAATTAAAATATGTGGAAAATGCTAAACCAAAGTTTTCAAATCTTTTTATGCATGGAATAACTCAAGGATTTCGTGCATGATCAGTTATAGAAAGAATCAATGTAATTGGACATGATTGGTGTCAAATATGCATGAAAAGATTGAAAAATATATGCATGAAAATCGAATATTCTCTACATCAATGCAAAAGGTTTTTTGATCCAATTTTCAACCCTAATCATTCCAATACATATACTCATGAAAACCCTAAAGCTAGACACCAAAAAGCTGCGCCAGAAAAACAAGAACAAAGTTGGTATTTTTGTTAAAATTTTCAAAACTGAAAACAGGATTCCAAGAGGTTTCAAGGCGAAATAACCATTCTATCACCTTCCTGAGACATCAAGGGAAGTTCCTGGATAAAAATCATAGCTTCTAACCTCAAGAATTGGTAACACGAAACAACCCTGTTCATCATATTTTTTGTATTCGTGCATCAATTTATACGCATCATTCTTGCACTTCTTTGATTAATTTATACTAATGAGACCTTTCTGAAGCTAACCATGTAGTTTGATTGAATTTTTGTGCACCATACACGAAACTACCATTAGAATGTTTTAGGGTTCCTCAAGTTTTGAATTGGGCATTTACGCATCTTGTAAAATTAGAACATCTCAGGGCCATGGTCAAAATCAGGACATTTGGACGAATCGAATGCCACAGTCGCGCCCAATTTATATAGCAAGATGGCCTAATCACTATTCTTGAAAAGGGCATATTTTGGGGGGGTTTTAAACCCCCGTTAATTCTTTTTATGTTTCAGGGAAAATCCAAACGAGGAAGAAGAAGAGTAGGTGGCACCATCTGATTGAGCAATTTGAATTTCGCGCTAAAAATGCCACTAACGTTTGTTTTATCTTATAATGATTTGTTGTCATATAATAAACAAAGTGTTTCGTTGGTTCAAGTGGCAGGAAAGTGTATTGGTAACCTCTGGGACCTGGGTTCGAATCCCAGGTCCCCCTCCCTTTCCATAATATTTTTTCTAACATCATCCTGTGCAGTTTCTTCCCTGAAGGCCATCATACACTCACAATCCAGGTGTGCCACATGGCCACTGAAGACAATCTAAAGGCCCAGATCTGATGAACACCATAGGCGTTAGTCAATGCAAACACACGCTGGCATGAAAAGTCAATAAGGCCAAGGGCTATTGGGCCAGAATTGCTACAACTTGACCTCCAATTTGGGGACAGAACCCCCCATGGTTTGCTCTTCATTCCTTTTTTCATATTTTTCTATGTTATTTATTTTAATTAGTTTTAATATAATTCTTTCAATTAATTTATTTTCATAAAATATATAAATAATATAAAAATCAGAAAAGACAAAAATCAAAATATATTTTATTTAATTAATATTTTTGTAAATAAAAATCATTATTTAATTTAATTTTAAGTTCTAGGATTAATTTTAATATTTTCTAACAAACTAAAAAATTATAGAATTAGGGTTTTAATCACCTTTTTATCTTTTTCTTTTCTTTTACCATTATAATAATTAATTATTTATTCTTGTAAATAAAATTGCATTAATTAATTAGGTTTAATTTTAGGTTTAATTTCCATATTTTCTTAATAAATTAAAAATAACTAGAATTAGGGTTAATTAATATTTTAATTTCATTTAATTCTCATAAAAATCCATAAATACAAAAACTTAAAAATCTTTTCTTGTTACTTTAAATTAATTTGTTAATATAATTTAGTTTCTTTAAAAAAAGGGGTCTGATGCCCTCACTTTCAATTTTAATTCAATTCGCGCATTTATATTCATTATTATAATTTTTTATGTAATTCTCCCAAAGCCATGTAACTCAGACATTTTATATTTCTCGCACTTTATTTCTTTATGTTATGTCAAATCGGGTTCTGGATTAAATTTGGCGATGTGGACCCGCGCCTTTGTAATAGCTTAGAACTTTACATTTCTCGCAACTTTTTAACCGTTAATAATTGCATGCAAGAATGAATGTCAAAATAAAAACAAAAGCGTAGATCACCCATGGCATGACAAGACAAAATATCTGAAAACGACACACGATTCACACACCACCCCTAGGGTACGCCTCACTGTTGCCTTGCCTCGAAAGGTGATCGTCGAGTAGAAGATGTCTTAGTAAGTCCTCATGATCCGGGAACCTGGCATGAGGGTAGCTTCTAAGGTATCTTCCTATTACTCTGGTGATCACCATGTCCCGAACCTTCGAATTGATCCGAACACCTCCAACGGTGGTGCTACCTACCTCTCAATGGTGGGATGGCACTACTTTAAGGACATTTACACAGACGAATTCCTTAGGGTAGGTAGACGACTCTAGATACTTGCTCTAATTTCAAAAAAAAATCAAAAATACTTTTCACACCGACACCTTTTCAAAAAGCTTTCGAAAGCAACTTTTCAAACACTCTTGAGGACCGATACAAGAGTCGAACTGGAATTTTCAAAGAAACTTTTTAAAACCCACAGTTGAAAAGCAAACAAACCATTTTTGAAAACACAAATGAGCAAGTATCTAAGAGCCCATGGATAACCATGGATAGAAAGGGTGCTAACACCTTCCCTTTCTATAACCTACCTCCCGAACCGAGAGCAATCTCTATAAGGAATTTTTCTGTGCTTTTGTCCTTTCCATTTGGAGAAAATAAAAGACGGTGGCGACTCTTGCTTCCGCGACATTTCGCGAACCAGCGTTAAACAGTCAGTTCCAGATCCACCGATCACATAACCCATATACCTTTTATATCTTATATGTTCCTTCCTTTAACTTCTCAATTTACACACCTATAACTTTATCAAAACTTTTTTTTAGAAAAAGGGAATTCATTACCGTAATAAAATACGTGTAAGCAACATACTAATACAAAATGGCTCTACATTATGGTTCAAAGATGTCCAAATGATTTTTCTTATGTTGGGAGCTTGAAGGGGTAAGAAAACACTTAGAAGGGGGGGTTGAATAAGTGACTCTTTTCGTGTTCAGTACAAAGCTCAAACAATAATGGAATAACACAATTATTTTTATCCTGGTTCGTTTGAACTCAAACTACTCCAGTCCATCCGCCAAGGTGATTTCGCCTTTCTCAACAAGGACTTAATCCACTATAATCAACTGATTACAATCACACAACAACTGTTATGACTAACAATGCACAAGTAATCTTACAAGTGACTAACACCACTAAGACTTAAATCTAGTCCTAGTCTGCTTGAGAAATCTGACCAAACTTGGTCTCTCAAGGAACAAATACATGAGTATAATCTTTACAGATAATTGAAATAGAGTTTGCTTCTAATCAAGCTATATCACAACTGTGATTTTTCACTTAGAATATAATACACAAAATTGTATGAACTATGAGTTTGTGAGCTTTTGGATCTTTCACGTAGTTTCTTGTTTTAACGTTGTTGTTGGCTTGCAATAAATGTCCTTCTACTTATAGTAGGAATAATAAGACCGTTGCTGCCTTCAGAGGAAATGGAGAGCATTAAATGCTTTGCGTGTATCCTTGCAATATTCAATTTCCAAGAAACTAGTTGTAGGCACTTGAGTGCTTTCACCCGTCTTTGCATTAATTAGCAAACGTCAGAATGTAAGAACTTGTTTCCTTTGCTTTGACAAGACAAGTTGATTTAGACGTTGTTTCAGAATTTGCTTCCAAATGTCTTTAAGTCAGAACATGCTTCATTCAACTTCTGGGCAGAGCGTTGCTTGCTAAGAACTTTGAACAACGCTTGCTTTCAAGTTATCTTCTGAATCAAGGAGCCTGCTAGAAGTTAGAAGATACATTTAAAAAGTAAAGGTTCTTACCAGAGTCAGCATATGCGTTTGAATAAAAGGTTCTTTTATCAAAGAACTTCTTCATAATCTTTGCTTAGTACTTTAGAATGTTTTCTGTCAGAACATTAACTAAGACATTCAAAACACATTCATTAGAGCATAAATTATCTTAAATATAATTTAGTTATCATCAAAACTCTTGAGATAGGTCAGAACTAATCTTGTTCTTTCAATCTCCCCCTTTTTGATGATGACAAAAAATTATTTTAGATAAAGAAAAGAAATGGATTAAGAGATAAGAATCTCCCCCTGAAATGAATATTTCTATGCATAAGACATCCTGAGATTATTTAGTCAGATTAATACACAACCTTCTTGAATTTCTTCAGAACTTCTTCAAGAAGATAAATCTTAGCTGGAATATTCTTTCAGAGTTAAAATGATACCTGCAAAAAAAATCTTTTGCACAAAAGGAATTCTTGCAAATTTGTTAGAATGTCTGAGACATAGTCCCATAACTGTTAAACAGTGATTAGTTCAAAAATGCACATTTTCTCCCCCTTTTGGCATAATCAAAAAGTGTAATAAATGAGAAATTTTGAAAGATTTCATAAAAAGTTAAAAAATAGATATCCAGAAGTACAAACAAAACAAAATAAGAGACAAAAAGAAACTAGGATTTCTTATAGACAAGAGCCATCAGAAGATTCTTGATTTCAGAGGCAGATTCGCTTTGCATTGCCATCCAGTTCTTGAACTCTAGAATTGTTTGATCTTGCTTATCCATGCGTTTATTCAAGACTTCATTCTCCTTCTTTAGCTCTTTCAGAGTGTCCATAATGAGTGAGGTAGGAGCATAAGATGATGAAGCTTCAGTAGAAACAGGGTCATAAGTAGCAACTGTTGAGTCAGACTTCACAAAGGTGGAGAGCAGAGTGCCCAGATCCATTGCAAGAGTTGGCACAGGTTCAGGTCCAGCCTTAACTGAAGGTTGATTTAATAGAACAATAGCCAGAGGATTTGAATCTTTAGAGGATTCTTCAGATTCATCTTCTGATATGTCTATCTTATCAGCTGATGTATCAGCAATCATTAGCGAAGACTTCTTATTCCAAGTGTCAGCAGCTTCTGTCTTAAAAGCATGCAGAAGTTTGGAAAAGTTGTCCAGCATCTGAGAATGGCACAAATCCTGTAACTTCCGTGATTCAGCAACCAAGGTTCTTTTGAAGGTTTCCCATAGAAGATCTGTTGCTGCTGTGTTCACACTTCTGAAGCAATCTTCTTTCAGCGGTTGTAACCATGCTTGAACTTTTGTTATAAAATTCTGAAACAAAGTATTTACATCTGGCTGAACAGGTTTAGGGACAGCCGTTTTGTAAGTTTTGTTTTTCAAGAATTGCAGAGATTGAAAGTCCACTACAGTTCTTAAAAAGCTATTGGGTTCAGGATTATTTGTAGGTTCAGGTTTAGGTTGGTTAACACAAATAGGAGGTTCTGATATTTCATGAGGTAAGGATGGTTTAGCAGTTTCAGTTTGTTCAAAAGGTTGTTGTTCTAGAATTTGAGGAGTTGAGAGTGGTGTTGTATGTTGTGGTGAAGGTGGTGGAGTGACATCAGGCGGAATTATTATTGTATAAGCGGGAGTGGGAATGGGATTTTGAGGCTGTGGTTGGTTCATAGCAAAAATATTCTCAGATGGTAGGTTAAAAGGAGGTTTTATGGTTGCTAGAGGTTCATTTATCCCTGGAATTCTCCAAGAGCTAGCATCATACCATCCAGTGGGTCTGGGTGATAGAGGTCTGGGAGGGGGTCTTGAAAAACGTTCAGTAGGAATAGGTTGAAAAACAGATGGTTCAGGAGGTTCTGATTGAGAGGGTTCTGATTGGCTGTCAGAATGTTCATCAGAGTCAGGATCACTTAAATCTGTTGAAAACTGATTTTTACTAGGGTTATCAGCAAGGGGTTCAGATGGTAAGGTCAGATCAATGTCTACATCTAAGTCTCCTAAGGTTTGAGAGGGTTCAGTAGATGCAGATACATTTTTAGAATTATAAACAGGTATAGTTTCAGCATGATTACCTGTCTTCTTTTTCTTCTTCTGAGGAGTGTCAGAAGGTCCTTCTACAGCTTTTCTCTTCACAGATTCTTGGAGAACAACATCAGGAGCAGCTTGATTTCTTCCTTGAATTCAAGCTGGATCAATGGGTGATCCTGTTTCTCTGCAGGTCTCAAGATAGTGCAAAACCATACGAGGATGCTCCCCTGAGTTGAACATAGGAAAGTCAGCAATAGGAATTCTTCTCCTCTTCACAATAGTTGACAGACATGGAGAGGGTTCCACCAGCAGTTTGTCAATAATTTTCCTTTTCAGCAAGTTCTTTCCAGTCATAGTCTTACCACAGATAGGTTCAAGCTCCCCCAGAAGATTTGCTTCTTTTAGGTGAGCAATCAGACCATTCTCAGTCAGAATGTCTGATAATAACCTCCCCATAGGAATCCAATTCCTCTTTGATTTGGGATTCTTCATCCTTTCAACTTCTCTGGTTTCTTTGACATGGTTCCATAGATGTTCAAAAAGCAAGTAGGGCAAATCAATTTTGACATTGGTTCCAAGTCAAAACAGCAAATATTGTTGATCAGCGTTGATGTAATCAGGAGAACTGGTGTCTTTCCTGTGGTGAATACATCCATGAATAATCCTTGCCCAAATCTTATATTTGTCTTTCAAGTCCCTGACTTTGGAGGAACCTTGACCGTTGGTAAAAATCTCTGAATATACCCTAGATATCTCCATTCTTCCAGTGGGCATTCCTGTAACTCCAAGTCCTTTAAATTCCAGCAACCTTCTGATTTGATTTTCTGTAATGGATATTTCCTTGCCCGTTAAAAAGGAGAGAATAACCTTGGGAGTTGCAATAGCGTGAATCCATAATTCTTTTACCAAAAGAGGAAAGACAGGACCAATAAGATGATCAAAGTAGCTTTCCCAACCTTGAAACTTCACAGCAGGGAACAAGTCAAATCCATTCTCTCTGAGATTCTCAAAGTCTACCATTAGCTCACTCAAAACTTCCAAACTTTCTACCGGAATGAGAGTTATCCTTTCAGGTATAATGTATTGCTCATAGTGGGTAGAAGAAGAAGAAGCCATTTAAGTTCTTTAGAAAAGAGAAATTTACGAAAAGGGTTTTAAGAGAAAAGTACAGTAAAAAAAATTGAGTTGAAAGAGACAGTAAAGAATGAAAAGGTTTTTCAAAAAGTATTTATAGGCATTAATTTCAGAGAATAGGTTAAGAATTAAAATTAAAAATATTTAAGACATAATTAAAGTAAAGATTAAAACGGATTTAAAAACGAATCTCATCATTACTTGCATTTAATGATTTGCTAAAAATGAGGGAAAACGTGAGATTATGGCTAATCATCAACAGTTACCTAGAACGTCATCAGTAGCTTTTGCATGCTTGACCTTTCAGAAACACACCACGTGTTCATCTCCTGAAGGATGCATGTAACATCTGTTTGTTCTAATGAATTTCTGAACTACACTTGAACATGAAGCGTTAGAATGTTTCATAACTTTTCATATAGCTTCTATTACAACTTCTCTTCTAACTTCTGAAGAGTTGTTGATCAGAGCGTTCATTTAAGAAAGTTCTAAAGTCAGTCATAGAAAATAAATATTATTTTATTCAGGACATAATTCCATACAAATATTTTTCAGAATGAAATTAAATCTATCTTCTGAAAGGGTTTTGGTAAAAATGTCAGCCTATTGACGGTCTGTTTTTACAAAAATCAAGTTTAATATTCCCTTCTGAATATAGTCCCTTATGAAATGATATTTAATTTCTATATGTTTGGCTTTAGAATGTAAGATTAGATTTTTAGAAATACAAATAACAGAAGTATTGTCACAGAAGATAGGAATCTTACTTTCATAAAGGTTGAAATCTTCTAGTTGACTTTTCATCCAAATCAACTGAGAGCTACATCCAGCAGCAGATATATATTCAGCTTCTGTGGTTGAGAGAGCAATTGTTGCTTGCTTCTTGCTGTACCATGAGATAAGATTGTCACCCAAAAACTGGCATCTTCCAGAGGTGCTTTTTCTTTCAATTCTATCTCCAGCAAAGTCATCATCACAATAACCTGCTAGTTTGTAATCTTGTGATCTTCTGTAACACAGACCAAGATTAGCAGTACCTTTCAGATACCTCTTAACAACTATTAAATGAGATTCTCTAGGATCTGATTGGAATCTAGCACACAAGCACACGCTAAATAATATATCAGGTCTAGATGCAGTCAGATAGAGAAGGGATCCAATCATACCTCTATAGAGCTTCTGATCTACTTTCATACTTACCTCATCTTTACCTAGAACGCAGGTTGGATGCATAGGTGTCTTGGCATCTTTGCTTTCTGACATTTGAAATTTCTTCAGAAGTTCTTTAACATACTTCGTCTGATGTATGAAAGTACCTTCTGGAGTCTGGTTGATTTGAATTCCAAGAAAGAATTTCAATTCACCCATCATGCTCATTTCAAATTCTGCCTGCATGGTCTTAGCAAATTCTTTTCCAAGGGAGATATTAGAGGTTCCAAAAATTATATCATCAACGTAAATTTGACAGATTAAAATATCATTTTTAAATGTTTTTCTGAAGAGAGTTATGTCCACTTTCCCTCTGGTAAAATCTTTTTCTAATAGAAAATTACTCAGACGATCATACCAAGCTCTGGGAGCTTGTTTTAAACCGTACAAAGACTTTTTCAACTTAAAAACATGTTCTGGATGCTTTGAATTATTAAATCCAGGAGGTTGATGGACATATACTTCTTCTTCAATATAACCATTTAGAAATGCACTTTTAACATCCATTTGATATAGTGAAATATTATTTTGTACAACAAAAGAAATTAATAATCTTATAGATTCTAACCTGGCAACTGGGGAAAAGGTTTCATTATAATCAATTCCTTCTTGTTGACTATAACCCTGTGCAACCAGTCGTGCTTTGTTTCTGATTACTTCTCCTTGTCCGTTCAATTTGTTTCTGAAGACCCATTTGGTTCCTATAACATTGAATCCTTTGGGTCTTGGAACTAGATTCCATACATAATTCTTGGAGAATTGATTTAGTTCTTCTTGCATTGCTAAGATCCAATCATTATCTTCCAGAGCTTCATCAATGGTAGTTGGCTCAATCAGAGAGACTAAACCAAACAAAGATTCTTCATTGATTCTGAGAGATGATCTTGTTCTGATGGGATCTTCTTTTCTTCCAATGATTACGTCTTCTTTGTGAGCTGAAGATAATCTAGGAAACCTTTTCTGTGTGAGTTGGTCAGAGATTCTGAGATTGTTCAGAGCATTGTCAAGAGGATGATATGCTACGTCTTCTTTTGCTTATGAACTTTCAGAGTTTGAGTGATGATCTTCTGTACCTACAGAAAAATCAATTTGCTTTGGCTGTTGTTGGCCAAGCTTAGCATCAAACCTGACTTTGATTGATTCTTCAACAATCAGAGTTTCTGTGTTGTATACTCTATAGCCTTTTGAGCGTTCAGAGTATCCAAGCAGGAAACACTTTTGTGCTTTGGAATCAAACTTATTCAGAGTTTCTTTGGTGTTTAGAATAAAACAAGTACATCCAAAAGGATGGAAATAAGAAATATTAGGCTTTCTGTTTTTCCACAATTCATAGTGAGTCTTTTCAAGAATAGGTCTTATAGAGATTCTATTCTGAATGTAACATGTTGTATTCACAGCTTCTGCCCAAAAGTGTTTAGCCATATTTGTTTCATTGATCATGGTTCTGGCCATCTCTTGTAATGTTCTATTCTTTCTTTCTACAACTCCATTTTGCTGGGGAGTTATAGGACAAGAAAAATTATGAACAATACCATTTTCTTTAAAATATTTTTCAAAATAATGATTTTCAAATTCACCACCATGATCACTTCTAACTTTTGTGATTTTAAAATCTTTTTCATTTTGCACTTGAGTACAGAAGTCAATGAATACATAATGTGACTCATCCTTGTGTTTTAAAAACTTTACCCATGTCCATCTGCTGAAGTCATCAACAATGACCAATCCATACTTCTTGCCTCTGATGGATGCAGTTTTAACTGGCCCAAACAGATCAATATGAAGTAACTCTAATAGCTTAGAGGAAGAGACAACATTCTTAGATTTAAAGGAAGGTTTTGAAAATTTTCCTTTTTGACATGCTTCACACAGAGCATCTGAGTTGTACTTCAGATTGGGAAGTCCTCTGACTAAATTTAATTTATTTAGTTGAGAGATTTTTCTAAGACTGACATGTCCCAATCTTCTGTGCCATACCCATTGCTCATTGCTAACAGACAAAAAACATTTGACGTTTTGAGATTTAAGATCTGATAAATCAATTTTGTAAATGTTGTTCTTTCTCTTGCCAGAAAAGAGGATTGATCCATCCTTTTGACTTACAGCTTTACAGGAGTTTTGATTGAAGATAATGTCATAGCCATTGTCACTTAATTGACTTATGGACAATAGATTATGAGCTAATCCTTCTACTAATAAAACATTAGAGATAGAAGGAAGGTTATCGTTTCCTATGGTTCTAGAACCAATAATCTTCCCTTTCTGATTACCTCCAAACTTCACATCTCCTCCAGCTTTAAGTTCCAGGCTTTGGAATATAGACCTTTTTCTCGTCATGTGTCGTGAGCACCCAAAGTCTAGGTACCATGACTGGTATTTCAATTGAGCTGTTAAGGACATCTGTAACAAATATTATTTTATCCTTAGGTACCCATATCTTTTTGGGTCCTTTTGGGTTAGCATAAGAGTTTCCAGAATGTGGTGTATATTTTATATCATGTGAGTGTCCAAACTTTAATTGCTTATTCATAGGTTTGTAAGTGAAGGTCATTTTAGCAACAGGTTTTGGAATGTATGTCTCCTTTCCTTTGGGAGGTTCATATCCAATTCCTCTTCTATTTTTCCCACTTACTCCATAGATCATTGAAGCCATTTTGCTTCTGTCTATGCCTTTAGCAAGAAAATATTGAAAGCTATAGTCATATTCTTTCAGAATATCTTTTGAACTAGGCACAAACTCTGAACTAAAATTCTTTTGAACAATTTGAATTTCCTTTTCAAGTTTAAGTTTGTTTTCTAAAAGTTCAGATTTTCTTTTTCAAGTTTCTTAAAATCAGATGCAAGACTCTTCTTGAGTTTCTTGTATTTGATTTTGAGCTTACTATAGTTTTCCAGAAGTTCTGATAAACTATCAGCAAGTTCTTCTCTAGAAAATTCAGAAAATACCTCTCTTTATTCTGACTCACAGTATGAGTCATCTTCTGTGATAGCCATTAGAGCTAGGTTGACATTTTCATCTTCAGAACCAGATTCATCTTCAGAAGAATCTGAGTCATCCCAGGTTGCCATCATTCCTTTCTTCTTTCCAAATCTCTTCTTTGGTCTTTCTTTTTGAAGCTTTGGACAATCACTTTTGAAGTGACCAGGTTCTTTGCATTCATAACAGATGATCTCTCTTATGTTTGACTTTTTGTGTCCAGAAGATTCTGGTTTATCTTCTGACTTCTTGAAGTTCCTGAACTTCTTTTGTTTGTGCTTCCACAGATGATTGATCTTTTTGGAAAGCAAAGATAGTTCGTCTTCTTCTGAAGCTGATTCTTCAGAGTTTTCTTCTTCAGCCTGAAAAGCGTAAGTATCAAATTTCTTAATTGATTTAAGGGCTAGAGACTTACCTTTCTTCTGAGGCTCATGCTCATCCAGTTCAATCTCATGACTTCTGAGAGCGCTGATGAGTTCCTCCAGAGACACATTATTCAGATCTTTTGACACCTTGAAGGCAGTGACCATTGGTGCCCATCTTCTGGGTAAGCTTCTGATGATCTTTTTCACATGATCTTCTTTGGTATACCCTTTGTTCAAAACTCTCAGACCAGTGATCAGAGTTTGAAACCTAGAGAACATTGCTTCTATAGACTCACTCTCTTCAACTTTGAAGGCTTCATACTTCTGAACTAAAGCCAGAGCTTTATACTCCTTAACTTGAGTGTTTCCTTCATGAGTCATTTTGAGAGACTCAAACATATCATGCGCAGTATCTCTATTAGTGATTTTTTCATATTCTACTTTAGAGATAGCATTTAAAAAAATATTTCTAGCTTTATGATGATTTTTAAAATAAGCTTTTTATTGTCTGTCCATATTTTTTCTATCCACTTTGTTTCCTTCTGAATCTGTAGGATGTTTGTAACCATCCAAGACTATATCCCAAAGATCACTATCATGACCTAGAAAGAAACTTTCTAGTCTATCTTTCCAGTACTCAAAATCTTCTCCATCAAACACTGGAGGTTCGTTGTAACTATTATTGTTTTGTTCAGCGGCCATTGTGTTTTCTTCTGGATCTTTTCCTGACGCGGTTAAGTGTTGTGCTCAGAGTCAAGCTCTGATACCAATTGAAGGGGTAAGAAAACACTTAGAAGAGGGGTTGAATAAGTGACTCTTTTCGTGTTCAATACAAAGCTCAAACAATAATGGAATAACACAGTTATTTTTATCCTAGTTCGTTTGAACTCAAACTACTCCAGTCCACCCGCCAAGGTGATTTCGCCTTTCTCAACAAGGACTTAATCCACTATAATCAACTGATTACAATCACACAACAACAGTTGTGACTAACAATGCACAAGTAATCTTACAAGTGACTAACACCACTAAGACTTAAATCTAGTCCTAGTCTGCTTGAGAAATATGACCAAACTTGGTCTCTCAAGGAACAAATACAGGAGTATAATCTTTACAGATAATTGAAATAGAGTTTGCTTCTAATCAAGCTATATCACAACTGTGATTTTTCACTTAGAATATAATACACAATATTGTATGAACTATGAGTTTGTGAGCTTTTGGATCTTTCACGTAGTTTCTTGTTTTAACGTTGTTATTGGCTTGCAATAAATGTACTTCTACTTATAGTAGGAATAATAAGACCGTTGCTGCCTTCAGAGGAAATGGAGAGCATTAAATTCTTTGCGTGTATCCTTGCAATATTCCATTTTCCAAGAAACTAGTTGTAGGCACTTGAGTTCTTTCAGCCGTCTTTACATTAATTAGCAAACATCAGAATGTAAGAACGTGTTTCCTTTGCTTTGACAAGACAAGTTAATTTATACGTTTGTGATACGGTGGGAGAACTGACTTGGGATTTTGCGTTTGTGTTCGCAAATGTTTCGGTTTAGCAAGAGTCACCACCGACTTTTTATTTTATCCTAAGGAAAGGTCAAAAAGCACAGGAAAGACCTTTGAGATGTTTTCTTGGGTTCGGGGAGTAAATTATGAAAAGGGAAGGTGCAAGCACCATTTTCATCCATGGTTTTACATGGGCTCTTAGTTACTTGTTTAGATCACTTTGCTATGCTTTTCAATTGTTTGAAATGGTGCTCTTCAATTGTTTGAAATGGTGCTTTGTGTGTGGTTTTGAAAGATGTTTTGAAAAAGAGGCCATCGTTGTGGCAACCTTTGTAATGATTCTTGTTGGAATGTATACAAAGGTGTTTTTGTCTTTTGAAAAGTTTTCAATGTTTGAAAGTAGGGTTTTGAAATTGTGTTGTGAAGTGTGTTTGAAAATAGCAAGGATGTTTTTGCAAGCTTTTGATCAAGTAACTAAGAGCTATCTACCCTATTTTACTCAAAGATCTTTCTTATGTTTTTAACCCTTTTAACAGTGTTGTTTCACCATTGTATTTGGTGAACAACCTTGTGTTAGGATGTTAAATGGGACAGGCGCGGGTCATCGTATAGGCCATGATAGCAATTGTGCTAAGTATTTTTGGCAATTTTCTTGAGGGACTTGATCATTTTGTTTAGGCAACTCAGATAGCGTCATCGAGGGACTATGATCTTTTGTTTGTTATTGTTTTTCCAAAGTACTTAACATGCATACCATGACCCATTTTTGAAGGCAACAAGTGGATTGTAACCCTAGGGGTGCAAGTGTGCGTTGTGTTTATTTTTCATGCATTTTTGTCTTTGATTAGGTCAAACTATTTGTTGATTTGGATTTTTGCATACAAACCCTAATTCTCTAATCATGGCATAATTGAAAGCATTTAAGTGCGTAAAAATAAATCTAAGCTATTACAACTTTGATATAGGGAGGGGGGTACAATTTTGAATAGGGGATTATTTTGCAAGAAATTTAAACCCTAAGTTATTACAACCAAATTGAATTTACAATGCATAATATTTAAATGTACAATATTTAAATGGCAAAAATAAACAAACATTAAATAAAAATGTAATATGCAAAAAAAGAAGTTTTTATTTGTTTATGTATGTAAAGCATTTTTTTAATGTGAAAAAAGGTGTAAATAATAAAAATAAAAAAAGATTAATTTTATTTAATAAAGGGGTAAACCCTAATTTTCCTTAAAGAAAATAATATTATATTATTTATATACAAAAATATATTAATATGTACAAAAATAAAAATATATTGAGAAAAAGTGTTTTTTAGTATAAAATAACAATAAAAATAAAAATGTACTATTTTTATATTTTTATTCTATGTTTTTAATAAAATATATATATATATATATATATATATATATATATATATATATATATATATATATATATATATATATATATATATATATATATATATATATATATATATATATATATATATATATATATATATATATATATATATATATATATATATATATATATATATATATATATATATATATATATATATATATATATATATATATATATATATATATATATATATATATATATATATATATATATATATATATATATATATATTTTAAGTATATATAAAATAAAATATTTACAAAAAAAAAATATATTCAAGAAAATATTTCCAATGTGAATAAAATTAAGAAATAAAAGTAAAAGTATTTTTTACATTATTTTTTAAATTTAAACAAAATAATATAAAAGTATATAAAATGTTTTAATGCAAGTAATAATTAAAATAAATACCAAATAAATATAAAAAAATTATGAAAATATTTTTTATGCATTTTTTATGTTTGGAAATAAAATGATAGAGTCAAAAATGAAATTAAAATGCAAAAATAATAAAAATACAAGAAGTTAGGCCAGGGGGTGTGAAACTGAAAATGAAGGTGTTAGAAGCAAAAAGCCAAGCCCAGCCCATCAGCTTCATCTTCTTCCTCCAAACTTTTGAAAACGCGCGCCTGTTGTACACAAACTCGTATCTCCTGTATTTGTGATCTTTTGACAAAACTTAAAACATGAAACTTGTAGAGCATCAAACCACGATTCTAACCATATAAAAAACTTAATCTAACTCTCAAAGACCAGAGAGAAATGAGTACTACATCTTTCATTCACAAACCTAAGGCTAAATGTTCCTAAATAGAGAGATAGAAGTTGATGAAAAACCTGTTTCAATTGGACACGAGTATGGCAATGCAGCAACTTTCAATGAGGCCTGAGGTTCTTTTGAGCTTGCTTGATGTTCCCCGGACCTTTCCCAATGCTTAGTTTGTTTTGAAGTGGCCTGAATCTTTCTACAGAACTCAACCTGCAAAGCTTCCAAACAAAAATGGTGAACACTGTAAATGGAGTTACAATTGGCAATGGAGGTTTGGGATAACTTGAGTGAGTTGAATGGAAGGTGTTTGAAGTGGAAAGGAGCAAAACGCACGAGCAAAATGAGCTATGGCACTCAAGTTGCAGCAATTGCCATGTTTTGCAAGTTTTTGGTGTTTTGGTGTTCAAGGGTGTTTGAGGGATGATTGGCTCGTGTTTCTGGCTTAAAAGGATGTGTAAAACTTCTTTCAAATGTTGGCTTAAGTTGATTTTATCAGATGTGTGTGTTATGGACTTTTGACATAATGACTTGGTTTTGAAGCAAAAAGCAAGAGTTGACAATGCAAGGGCTGTACTGGCTTGTAACCTAGCTGCACAAAGTGGTTGAGCTTTTGCCTGACATTAGGGAGCCTTGTTTCCAGCAAAGGTCTTGGTGTATGGCTCAATAAATGGAATTTGACATAAAGCATGCTTTATGTAAATGGAAGTGTTATCTTTATGTCCAAAATGGAATTATTCATTGTATAATGCTCCCTTGATCAAAACAATGCCTCTAACCAATGTATTTGCATTCAATTTTTTAGTGTAAATTGGTTTATAGACATGTAATCAAGTACAAGGCTATCTTGGTCAGATTTTGCAACTTGTATGAACATGTATTGGCCATGGTTACAAAGTGAGTTTTTGCCAACTTCAAGCATTCGATTCTCCCTAACCACAAATGTGTTTGAGGAGTTCTTGGACAATTTGGAAAGCTTGCAACATGTACTATAATCCATATTTGAAATTCAACTTGATACTCCAAGTGTAACTATGTGAAAAATGGCCAAGAAGATGGGTTAAAATCCTGCCTAAACTAGGGCAAAATTTCTCTAAGTTAAAAGTTTTAGGTACCCTTGTTCCAAAAATCATAACTTGAGATCCAAGCCTCTTTTGAGAAAACTTTGTGAATCAAAGTTTTAGAATTTGTGATGTGCTACAACTTTCATCTTGTAAGTTTTGTTTGAATCCATTTGCATCTTGGTGAAAATGTGGGACAAAGTTAGGAAAAATTAAGAAAATTTCATAACTTAGAAAATTTCTAAGTTATGAAAATTTTCAATTTCAAACCCTAATTTGCAATTTTGGGTTTCTTGATGAACAATTTTCATAATTTGACACATCTTGATGAAAAATGACCCTTGGCACTTGATTTTGACCAAAAAGTCAAAGTTTGACTTTTCAGTGTTAGTCAAATTTTGATCAGTTGACTGAAAAATTCATCTGTCAATCCTATGCATTTGAGATCTTTTGAACTTGTTGAATAAGTCAAGATAATTTCATTGAGTCCTTGAGCCCATGGTTGAACTTGATTTGCCACTGGCTAGGTCAAACAGTCAAAAATTGCCTTTGTACAGTCAAAACCCTAAAAATGACCATTTTGCCCTTTTGGTGATCTGATCAAATTTCTTATGGAATTGTGGTCCAATCTTGATCAAATGGTTCACATGAGTTCATAATGTTGATGTGGGTCAAAATTCATGAGGTTTGACTGTAAATTGACCACATTTGACTTTTCCCCCAATACAGCTGATTTCTAGGTCAAATGTCCAATTGACTGGGCAAAAATTTGATTCAAGGCTTGAAACTTGGTATGGGCAAACTTATGAGTCCAACATGAAGTATGAAAGTCAATTTGGGTATTGTAGGTCAAAATACCCCTGTGCAAACTCAAACCCTAATTTAGGTCAACAGTGCAAGGAGGTGTCTTAAGCAGAGCAAACCCTAGCTTGGTCTTGGGTTCCAAGAGTCTTGTGATGAGAAATGTTGATAAAATGAGAGGGAAAATTTTGGGGTACAACATTTGCCCCTTTTCAATCTTCTTGAACCTGAAAAGTTAGATTGGCAAGTTTGCCTTTCGTGACTCAAAGGTAAAAGAGGATTAGACACTAGAGTGCCCGTAAATTTGCACTTGTCAAAATATTGTTGAGGGAATGGGCTTAAAGATGCCATTTGGAGATGGTAGAATCTTTCTGGATATGGGCTTAAAGATGCCATCCAAGAATGTTTGTTGAGCTGCAAGGTTATAGGTCAGAAGAATGAGTCATCAAAATGGTATTCGTGTCTGGAATGCATTTGAACTGTATCTGGAGACTGAGTCTGTATGAGCAAAGGAATGTCATCTGTGTCTGAAGCGTATCCGAGCTGTAACTGTATTTGATCTTTTAATGAATATCAGAATGACTGCCGTGTATGGAGTGTATATGTATCATGAATGGGTAACAGAGAAACATTTGTATATGGAGCAACTGTGTGTTGGGGATAAATTCCGAATGAGTGATAGAATGACAACCGTGTCTGGAGCGTATCGGGACTGTATCTGAAGTTGAGATCTGTATGATTAGCAGAATGACTTCCGTGTTGGAGTGTATCTGAGACTGTAACGGGGATCTGAATAAGTGACAGAATGACTTACGTGGCGACTGCACTGGGGAGAATCAAACTTCTGGTGTAAGGGCCATAATGGCATCCGTGTTTGGAGCGTATCTGAATCTTGAAGTGGATAATTGAATCTGAATGAGAGATAGAATGGCCGTCGTGTCTGGAGCGTATCTAGTCTGTATCGGATTGATGAAGTCTGAATGAGTAGTAGAATGACCGCCATGTCTGGAGTGTATCTAGTCTGTATCGGATTGCTGAAGTCTGAATGAGTAGTAGAATGACCGCCGTGTCTGGGGTGTATCCGTACTGTATCTGAATAATTGTTAATGATAGCCTTTTAATTTTATCCTGAGAAGGGTAAAATGTTAGCTAAAACACAAAGTTATGTTGCATGATATGTATGATGCAATGTGTTGTACCCCAAAATTTGCCCTCCCATTTTCTCAACATTTGTTCATCACAAGACATTTAAAAGATCAAGATACAATTAGGGTTTCCTCTGCTCAAGACTTCTCCTTGCACTGTGGACTCAAATTAGGGTTTGTGTTTGCCTAAAGATGTTTTGACCTAAAATGCCTAGGATGACTTTCATGCTTCATATTGGACTCCCAAGTTTACCCATACCAAGTTTCAGGTCTTGATTCCAAGTTTTACCCAGCCAATTGGACAGTTGACCTAGAAATCAGCTGTATTGGGGAAAAAGTCAACTGTGGCCAATTGACAGTCAAACCTCATGAAATTTGATCCACATCAACATTATGAACTCACATGGACCATTTGATCAAGTTTGAATCACAATTCCCCAAGAAATTTGATCAGATCACCAAAAGGGCAAAATGGTCATTTTTAGGGTTTTGACTGCACAAAGGCAATTTTTGACTGTTTGACCTAGCCAATGGCAAACCAAGCTCACATATGGCCTCAAGGACTCAATGGAATTATCTTGACATGTTCATCAAGCTCAAAAGATCCCAAGTACACAAGATTGACAATTGAATTTCTCAGTCAATTGATCAATTTTGACTGTATACTGAAAAGTCAAACTTTGACTTTTTGGTCAAAATCAAGAGTCAAGATTCATTTTTCATCAAAACATGCCAAATTATGAAACTTGTTCACCAAGAAATGTCAAAATGCAAATTAGGGTTTGAAAATGGAATTTTTCATAACTTAGAATTTTTCTAAGTTATGGAAAACCCTAATTTTTTTCCAACTTTGCCCCATCTTTTCACCATGATCCATTTGGATTCAAACAAAAGTCAAAACATGAAAGTTGTAGCTTGTTGCAAAATCTACAACTTTGATTCACAAAGTTTTCTCATTTGAAGCTTGTATCTCAAGTTATGATTTTTTGAATAAGGGCACTAAACCATCTTTTAACTTAGTGAAATTTGACCTATTTTGACAAGGTTTTCTACCCTACTTCAAGGCCACTTTTCATACCCTTCCACTTGGAATTTCAAATTGCATTTCAAAGATGGATTGTAGTACACATTACAAGCTTTCCAAAATGTCCAAGAACTCATCAAACAACCTCATAACTTGAGAGATTCGAACTTCACAAATTGGCAAAAATTCACTTTTGTTCTACATCAAAGCATGTTCATAAACTTGGCAAATTTGAATTCAGCATGCTTAAGCTACATTGCAGGCCTCTAATCCCATTCTCACTCAATAATTCAATGCATATCCTTTGTGTTCTAACATTATTTTGCTCATTTGGATAATACACACAAAATTAAGCCAAAACTAGAAAAAGCATGATATCCATTCTTGTAAAGTGATACTTTATGGCAACTTTGCAAATCTATGAAGTACAATGCAAATCTTTGAAGCAAAAAAGCATAGGCATATCCCACTGATCAAGACTCAAAGGTGCAGCATAGATTGAGGCATTGTACTGGCCTAGAAACCAAGTTGACATTTGCTTGCTTCACATAGAAGTAACATCCATAACTTATGCTATCTCTCATATCAGTAAAAGAACACAGCACAAAAAGATATCAAACACATTCCATAGACCTCATTGAAGCTTTTGCTCGAGCCATTTGCCTTTCAAACCCTCTCCATCTCAGAATCATCCTCAAACTGCACAAACAGGGGTGCCCCTGCAGTTTGAGTGCAATCTCTCATTCCCTTCAAACATTTCTGTCCAAACCTGTTCCTCTACCTTCCTTACAACATATGCAAGCTATCCATAAGCTAAGGCACGATCTGTAGTTGCTCTAACCACTTCCACCATTTTCACATCTTTAACTTGCAGGTGAAGTTCTATAGCTTGATACAAGAAGGTTCAAGACAAAGTGAGCATTGAAAAAGCATCCCTGGACCTCAAGGAAGCTTTTCCAATCATTACATTGCACTGAAAGTCTCTCATTCTCCACATAGAAGTTCAACTGCACAGGTAAAAGTTTGAATTCGTATCTCTCTTGTTAGGCATATTTAGTCTTAAGTTTGTGAAGAAGCAAGGTCCTACTCATAGCCCTGAACATGTACATAGCTTTACTTCTCATTTCTTTTGCCTGAGTAGAGAGAATTTGAGCTCTGAAAATGGTAGAAAAATTAGGTCAGAAAAGAGGGGGAGAGAAATTCTCCCTCATCTTGGAGAGATAGGTCATGTTCTTTATATGGTTAGAACCGTCTCTTCATGCTGAACATTTCTTGTGTTATGAGTTTTTGCTAAAAAGCCAGGAATCAAGAGTTAGAAGGGACTGAACATTGGCGCGCGTTTTTCAAATAACCTGTGCTGGAGGTTGAAGAAGGAGTGCAGTGGGCTGGGCTTGGATTTGTGTTGCTTTTCACACCCCATTTTTTGGTTTACACCCCCCTGAGCCCATTTGTTTATTTTTCAACATTTTTGACTTTTTCTTTTTGGGTTGACCTTGTTTATTTTTTCTCATGCCATTAAAATTTTTAAAATATATTTTTCATCATTTTTGTATTTATGGCATATTTGTTTGTTTATTTCTTTTATTTATATACAAATATATATATATATACTATTATTAAAATAAATAGAAAATAATGTAGATACATTTTTATTTTTATTTTTACTCTCTGAAAATATTTCACACAAAAAATACTTTTATTTATTTTTATTAAAATATTAAATAAATATTTATTTTGTATAATACTCATTTAGGGTTTAATATATGTATATATACATGTTTATTAATATATTTAAGATAAAAATATAAAATACTTGATTTTCTTCATTTTTATTAATATTTGATACAAAAATACTTTTTTTCACAAAATACTTCATTTTATTTTATTTTGTACATAATAAACAAATAGTAGAATTTAATTAGATAATAATACTTTTTTATATAAAAATTAGGGTTTCTTACCCTAAGTTTCAAAATACTAAAAATAGATACATTATTATTTTCTTTTTCCTTTTACATAAATATTTTCTCATGCACATAAAAAAAAAACTTTCCTTTTTACATTTCACATATTTATTTTATTTACATTTAAATTATGCAATTTATTTACCATGCAAATATCCAATTGTTGTAATAATTTAGATTTAAATTCTTGTCAATATCCCCATTTGAACATTTGTACCCCCCTTCCCATATTTGGTTGTGTAATAGTTTAGTAATTTTAATTTCGCACTTTATTGCTTTCTAAATAATGACATGCTAGAATTAGGGTTTGAATGCGAAAAAACGATAAAAAATAGTTTGACCTAATACAAGATAAACAAGCATGAAAATGGACACACAAGTCACACTTGCACCCCCTAGGGTATTCCACTTGTTGCCTTCAAATAAATGGGCCATATTGTATGTTGAACATCTTTGGGCAAAGCAAACAGTTTGAATGATCATAGTCCCTCGATAAAACTTTTCAAAAACAAACAAAACAAATGATCAAGTCCCTTAGAGAAATTGCCCAAAGACATTTAACGTCGTTACAATTATGGTCTAAACGATGACCCGCACCTGTCCCTTTCACATCCTAACACAAGGTTGCCCACCAAATACAATGGTGGTGCAAACTTGTTAAAAGGGTTAAAGTATAGCAATAGTCTTTTGAGAAAATTTAGGAGTAGATAACCTCTTAGTTACTTGAATCAACTTGCAAAACAAAACACTTGCCCGATTTCAAAAACCACACATCACTACACTTTCAAAACAACTTTCAAAAACAAATGAAAACCTTTTCAAAAGACATACATCTTTGTATACATCCCCACATGGATCATTACAAAGGTTGCCACCACATTGGCCTCTTTTCAAAAACATTTTCAAAACCCACACACTCAAGCACCATTTAAAACAATTGAAAACAAAAGGCAAGTGATCTAAGCAAGTAACTAAGAGCCCGTGGATAACCATGGATAGAAAGGGTGCTAATACCTTCCCTTTCTATAATCTACTCCCCGAACCCAAGAAAACATCTCAAAAGGTTTTTTGCTGTGCTTTTTAACCTTTCCTTAGGATAAAATAAAAAGTCGGTGGCGACTCTTGCTAACCGCAACATTTGCGAATACAAACGCAAACCTCAAGTCAGTTCTCCCACCGTATCACAGAACTGGCGACTCTGCTGGGGAAATGTACTTAAAAGTGGAGTAACCTTAGGGTTTTAGATCACCTGTGTTTTCAATTGTTTGCTTTGTTTGCTTTTATGTTTGTGGGCTTTGCATTGGAGTTTCATAGATCCTAACCCGGATCTGGGAAATACCCTTTTTAGGTAGCATAATCTGTGAGGGACCTGTCCGGCGTAGACCGACATGGGTGAAGCAGTGGCTACGTTGGTGTGGCATCTTAGTCTGTACCTATATCCCTTGTGTTGTAATGGGGAGAATATAGGTCTTCTAAGGGGTCATTAAACACCAACCAACCTTAGAACCCTAAATTGACCAACTTGGCTATTAGGACAGTAGCAGTATGCTACACTCATTGAGGCTAAACTCTCGAGATGGTTCTGGCCGCGAGAAAAGATTGCGATGCTGGAGTTATGACCGATTAAGGGTAGCCAATGATTTGAGATCCGCTAGAACCCGGTTACTTTTGATAGGACAGGTTTTAACCAACAAAACCAAAAGAGGGTAATACCTGAAACTCATGCTGGCCTGAAACCTAAGGGTGTCTTGTGTGACTTGTGTGCTTTATTTGCCTATGTGAATACTTGTGATGTGCTTCATCATAGCATCATGCCATCATACCATTGCATGCATAAAAAGCTAACCCATTTCAAAGACAAAAAGGTTTCATCTTTGCTCTGTTTTGTAGGACATCATGATGCCCGTGCGTAGAAATACTGTCCGGCTCAACTTTGTTCAACCACCAGTTTTACTCAAAGATCTGGTTGAAAGAATTCCAAACACTACCTCCTTCATCAACAGACATGGTTCCCTCCTTGGCTTGATCACTGCAAAATGGGACCAACAACTGATAAGTGTTCTGACCCAGTTTTATGACCCTCTGCATCATTGTTTCACCTTTCAAGACTTCCAGCTGGTTCCTACCCTGGAAGAGTTCTCTTACTTGCTTGGGATTCCTGTTTTGGAACAAACTCCTTTCACTGGTTTGGAAAAGACTCCTAGGCCTGAAGAGATTGCTGCAATTCTCCCCTTGACCAAAGAAGAGGTATTGTCCAACTGGGAAACTAGAAATGGGATCAAGGGCTTTTTGGTCAAATTTCTGGTTGGCAAGGCTAATGATTTCTGGAATGACTTGGACTTCAAAGCATATGAAGATGTTCTGGCTCTTTTGATCTATGGTCTGGTATTGTTTCCCAACCCTGACACCTTCATCAGTATCCATGTCATAAGAATCTTCATGTCTCGAAATCCGGTACCCACTCTCTTGGGTGACATTCTACAACAACTCCATGCTCGTACTGCTCGAAAACGGGGAACTCCGTGGTGTTGTGCTCCTTTGCTGGTAAGGTGGTTTATTTCGCACCTTCCTAAGTCCGTGCTGAAGAATGAAGAAGGAAAAGGTTGGGCTCGGAGGTTAATGTCTCTCACAGATAAGGATATCACTTGGACTCTCAGAGGCTTGGATGAGGTAGCTGTTATCGACCGTTGCGGAGAATACCCTAATGTCCCGTTGATTGGTATCCAAGGAGGAATCTCTTACAATCCATGTTTAGCTCTCCGTCAGTTCGGAAGAGCCAGAGGAGATGGGCCCCATGAAATGCTGGTTCCTCACTTCCATTTTGAGTTTCAGGCAGGCAGTGACAAACTACGACAGGGATTCATTAGAGCTTGGGACAGAATCCACAAAGCTGACCCACATGAGCTAGAACCAAAAACTTCTTTACCATTGCAAATGGGTCCGCATCCGTGCTCAGAGGCTAGGTATGCCATACGAAGCTGTCAGACCAATCATCCTTGAATCTCCCGATGAAGATGGGGTTCCTCCAACTGTCCTCCCTCCTCAGATACCTACTGATTTTGACACCATGAAGAGATCTTGGGCACAGCTAAAGGAAGAACGGGATTTCTATCGGGAGAAGTTCAACGAGCAGGAAAGGAAGGTCCAAAGGCTGACTAAGCAATTGGAGGAAGAACGTGTCCTGAACAACTACATCAGCACTGAGAGGAGAAGGCCATGGGAGCATTGATGAGCTTTGATTATTCCCTTTTGTAGTTTTATTTCCTTTTCCGTATTTTTCATTCCTGTAATGCCTAAGGGCAAATTGTTGAACAATTGAAAAATTTTAATCTAATGAAGTGTGTTTCCCTTTTTGTCTACAAAGTTGAATCTTATTTGTCTTTGAAAACATAAAACATACGCATTCCATTACACCATATGCATAGCAGGTACCCTATTTCACAGGTTGCTTAATTTTCTTCGCTGTTTATGTGAACAGTCATCATGAATTCGGAGTCATCCAGTGAACAAGCAATCAAGGCCCTCCAGGCCCAAAGTGCACAGTTTCAAGAAATGGTCTTAAGCCTAGCCCAGGGACAGCAAGAGTTGAAGACTCTACTCTTGAAGAAGAAGAAGAAAAAGAGGACGGCAATGTTCAACGCCGGACGCAGATTTGGGAACACTCTCCACAATGAAGCTGATCCAACCACTTCTTCTGCTGAGAAAGACAGTCCCCAAGGGGGAGAAGCTCCTAGTCCCGCAGTCTCCGACAACGAGACGGACTATAACGAGGAACAATACCCGCCTGCTGCTGACAGATATAAACAATTGGAGGACCGTTTGAGCGCTATGGAAATTCAGAACGTGCCGGGACTGGATTTCGGGGATTTGGGATTATCTTCTGGAGTAGTAATTCCACACAAGTTTAAGGCGCCTGCCTTCGCCAAGTATGATGGGGTCTCCTGCCCAAAGTTGCATCTGAGGTCGTATGTAAGGAAAATCCAACCTTACACGGCGGATAAAAACCTCTGGATTCACTTCTTCCAAGACAGCCTCTCGGGGTCTCAGCTTGAATGGTTCTACCAATTAGACGGAGCTAGCATACGGCACTGGGAGGATTTGGCGACTGCTTTCTACAGACAATACCAATATAATTCTGATCTCGCTCCTACGCGTACCCAACTTCAGGGTATGTCTCTAGGGACGGGTGAAGGATTCAAAGAGTACGCTCAAAAATGGAGAGATTTGGCTGGCAGGGTGCAGCCTCCATTAACTGATCGAGAGCTGGTTGATATGTTTCTGGGAACGTTGTCTGGTCCGTTTTTCAATCATTTGGTTGGAAACTCCTCCGCTGGGTTCACAGATCTGATATTAACAGGAGAAAGAATTGAGGCTGGTATCAGGTCAGGCAAGATACAGAAAGCTGCCTCTACAAGTGCTGAGAAGAGGCCGTTTAAGAAAGAAGCAAGCGCCGTCTATGGCCCTAGGAGACAAGTCAAGCCCGAAGGTCGCCAAGCCGTTAATGCTTTGGTCATCTCTAAACCTGTTGCTGCTCCTCAGCAGTACAATCAGCAAAGAAGTGAAAGGCCCAAGAGGCAGTATACCCGATTGAGTATGACATTATCTCAAATTTTACCCCAACTGTTATCCACCAACCTGGTGACCCTCAAAGAAGCTCCTAAGGTCGTCAACACTGCGTCCCCTAAATACAACCCGAATGCCCGGTGCGCTTATCATTCTGATAGTCCCGGGCACACTACTGATGATTGTTGGGCCTTGAGAAACAAAGTGCAAGATCTAATTGACGCAAAAGAAATTCAGTTTGAAGCGCCGGAAAGACCGAATGTTGTAACGGCTCCTATGCCCCAGCATAGGGTAAGTGCCATTGAGGAAGAAGTGTATGCTGTTTCGATAGATGAAGTTGTTACCCCTTTGAAGACTGTTAAGAAGAACCTACTGCGGGCCGGTTTATTTCCGGGTTGCGGCGAAGGTTGCCCATTCTGTGCTATTTCCCTATCCGATTGTCCCTTGCTAAGGTTAGGCATCCAAGGCCTAATGGATAGCAAGGAGATTTTATTCAAAAAGACTGTTGTTCAATTGGTTCCAATGAAAGAAGTTTCCGTGATTACCATCTTCAAAAATCCAACCAAGGCTCCCCCAAAGAAGCCTATTCAAATCTTGACAGTTGCGCCTGTGATCATTACTGTTCCAGGACCCCTCTCCTACGTGTCTGATAAGGCTGTCCCCTGGCATTATGGGGCAGACGTATATGTAAATGGAATCAAGCAAGAATTTGATGCTAGTGCCAGTATCTGCGATATCACCGGTCCAGCTAAAGTCACCCGCAGTGGCAGGCTCTTCTCGCCTGACATTGCGCCACCCGCCATTCGAAAACCCCTCCTCATAAAACCTGCAAGTTTACCAAGTCCTGTTGCTGATCAAATTGTGTCCCCTGCTGCCGAGTCATCAAATGCTCGGGGCAAAGGGATTGAAGAAGAGCCTGCCCGGATGGAGGCACCAATACCTGTGAATGCTGAGGCCTCCCGACAAGAAATGGAGGAGATTCTGAAAATAATAAAGAAAAGTGATTTTAATGTTGTCGAACAGTTAGGGCATACACCCTCCAAGATCTCCCTGCTTTCCTTATTACTATGTTCCGAGGCCCATGCAAAAGCCTTGATCTCATTTCTCAAGACGGCCCATGTGCCGCAGGAGACGTCTGCAGTCCAGTTCACTGACTGCATAGCAAATTTGACGGCGGACAACGGTTTGGGCTTTTCAGATGCTGACCTAACCGCAAAAGGGAGAAACCATAATGATGCCCTGCATGTCTCTATTGAATGCAGGGGCACTACTCTGGCACATGTATTGGTGGACACTGGTTCTTCCTTGAATGTTCTTCCGAAAAAGGCTTTGGATCGTCTGGATTATGAGGGCTTGGAATTGAAACCCAGCAATATCATCGTCAGAGCCTTTGACGGTTCCAAGAGGATGGTTCATGGAGAGGTTAACATCCCTATTCGTGTGGGCTCTCAAGTGTTTGACTCTACCTTTTACGTGATGGATATACGTCCATCGTACTCCTGTCTGTTGGGTAGACCTTGGATCCACAAAGCTGGGGCAGTGACCTCCACCTTACACCAAAAGCTGAAGTATCCCGTCAGGGGGAAAATTGTCACTGTGCAAGGAGAAGAGGAGTATATGGTGAGCCATTTGAATTCCTTCAGGTACATCGAGATGGACGGAGAATTTATTGAAACTCCCTTCCAACATTTCGAGGAGGTACATCCAATTTCAGCAGCTGCGGAGACAATGGTCGAAGAGAATGTTTCCTTGAAGATGGTTTCCCTAAGGGATGCCCGGGCTGTGGTTCAGAAAGGCAATGGTGCACACTGGGGTCGGCTTCCTGACTTCACTCAGAAGAACGACAAGTTTGGGCTAGGCTTTACTACAGAGGCTCAGAAGGCGGTGCGCAAAGAGAAGATTGGAAAGGCTCCGGTGTTTATTTCCAGTTCAAGGGTGAATGCTATCGAGGAGGATGTGGAGGAAGCTGAGTTTGATAATTGGATCTACCCAACTGTCGGCGACGGACCAAACAACTGGACAACAAAGGACTTTACCCCTATCACATTTGTCACGCAGTAATTGATTTCTTTTGATTTCCAAATTTGTAACAAACAATATGTTAAAACTCTGTTGGCTCGATGTCCTGCCCGGGGCATCGTAGCTCCATTTGTGAGGGCTTTTTGTATGACATTTTCATATATCATCAATCAAAACATTGGACGTTTGTTGCATTTCAAATCTTGTGCTCCTTTTCTTTCTGTGTTATATATATTGCAAAACAGCTATATTTACACACACTCACTTATACAGGTTTCAATCCACTCTGGATCTCACTGGCAACAGCTCTGCTACCGCCAGTTATGACTTCGAAAATCCGATCAACTTGGCCGAAGACGAAGGTGAAGATGATTGCGAAGTGCCTGGTGAACTCGCAAGACTGCTACTACAGGAAGAGAGGGCTATTCAACCACATGAAGAGCCTGTGGAGACAATTAACCTGGGTACTGAGACAGATAGGAAAGAGGTCAAAATTGGTGCCAATCTAGAGCTCAGCGTGAAGCAACGATTGATCCAGATGCTACAAGACTACATGGAGATCTTTGCCTGGTCTTATGAAGATATGCCTGGTTTGGATGCCGACATTGTAGTTCACCATTTGCCAACCAAGGAAGATTGCCCTCCAGTAAAGCAAAAAGTTCGACGAATGCGTCCAGAGATGTCTGAGAAGATTAAAGCTGAGGTGATGAAACAGTTTGATGCGGGTTTCCTTGCAGTAACTTCTTACCCTCAGTGGGTTGCCAATGTTGTGCCAGTGCCGAAGAAGGACGGCAAGGTCAGAATGTGTGTTGACTACAGGGATCTGAACAGGGCCAGCCCCAAGGATGACTTCCCCCTACCTCACATTGATGTCCTTGTTGACAATACAGCTCAACACAAGGTGTTCTCCTTCATGGATGGTTTTTCAGGGTATAACCAGATCAAGATGGCTCCAGAAGATATGGAAAAGACTACCTTTGTGACCCAGTGGGGCACCTTCTGTTATAAGGTCATGCCATTCGGATTAAAAAATGCTGGGGCAACCTATCAGCGTGCCATGGTTGCTTTATTTCATGATATGATCCATCATGAGATTGAAGTATACGTTGATGACATGATTGCAAGGTCTCAAACTGAGGAGGAGCACCTTGATCATCTGAGGAAGTTGTTTGACCGACTCAAGTTGTACAAGTTGAGATTGAATCCCAACAAATGCACCTTCGGGGTGAGGTCCGGAAAATTGCTAGGTTTCATTGTAAGTGATAAAGGTATCCAGGTGGACCCTGCCAAGGTTAAAGCTATTCAAGAGATGCCGACCCCAAAAACAGAGAAAGAAGTCAGAGGTTTCCTAGGACGATTGAATTACATTGCCCGATTCATCTCACATCTGACTGCTACTTGTGAGCCAATCTTCAAATTACTGAAGAAAGATCAAGTGGTACGCTGGAATGATGAATGTCAGGCCGCCTTTGAAAGAATAAAGGAATACCTCCAAGAGCCACCCATTCTTATGCCACCAGTGGAAGGAAGACCTCTGATACTATACTTGACAGTGCTTGATAATTCAATGGGGTGTGTGCTGGGGCAGCATGACGAGTCTGGCCGAAAAGAGCACGCTATTTATTACTTGAGCAAAAAGTTTACCGACTGTGAGTCTCGTTACTCACTGCTTGAGAAAACTTGCTGCGCTCTTGTATGGGCTGCTCGCCGGCTGAGACAGTATATGCTGACTCACACTACTTTATTGATTTCAAAGATGGATCCCATCAAGTACATATTTGAAAAGCCCGCTCTGTCTGGGAGGATAGCGAGATGGCAAATGATCTTAACAGAATATGACATCCAGTATACAACTCAGAAAGCAATTAAGGGGAGTGTACTGGCTGATCATTTGGCACACCAACCTGTGGACGATTATCAATCATTGAACTTTGATTTTCCGGACGAAGACATCATGGTGGTAACTGACTGTGAAGTACCTGGACCGGATGAAGGACCTGAGAAAGGATCCCGATGGTCTATGCATTTTGACGGAGCCTCCAATGCTTTGGGTAACGGCGTCGGTGCTGTAATCATATCTCCCAAGGGGACTCATACTCCACTCACCGCCCGATTATGTTTCAGCTGCACCAACAACATGGCAGAATATGAGGCATGCATCATGGGTTTACAAGCTGCAATCGACCTGAGGATCAAGTTTCTAAGTGTCTTCGGAGATTCCGCTCTCGTGATCAATCAGATCAAAGGCGAGTGGGATACGAAACACCCGAATCTCATTCCTTACAAGGAGTATGTGTCGACCCTGCTCCCCCACTTTGAAGAGATAACTTTTGAACATTTCCCCAGAGAGGAAAATCAGCTAGCGGACGCACTAGCCACGATGTCTTCAATGTTTAAAGTCAAATGGGACAATGAGGCTCCCCAAATCCTAATCTGGAAGTTGGATGAACCGGCATACTGCTGCGAGCTCGAAGCTGAGAAGGTGACTGAAAAACCCTGGTATCACGAGGTGAAGAGGTACTTGGAAGCTCAGGAATACCCTGAAGGTGCATCTGTCAATGATAAGAAGTTCATGAGGAGGTTTGCTGCAAAATTCTTCCTCAGCAACGGCATTCTCTACAAACGGAATCATGATTCAACTCTGTTACGTTGTGTGGATAAGGCTGAAGCAGAGAAAATTATGATGGAACTACATGAAGGTACATTTGGGACCCATTCCAGTGGACACACCATGGCTAAGAAAATCCTTCGGGCAGGATATTTCTGGTCCACGATGGAAGCCGATTGTTACCAACACTCCCGAACTTGTCATAAATGCCAAATCTCTGCTGACAAGGTGCATATCCCTCCGGTTCCTTTGAATGTCCTAACGGCACCTTGGCCTTTCGCAATGTGGGGCATCGATATGATCGGTGAAATCCGACCGACGGCATCCAATGGACACCGCTTCATCTTGGTGGCAATCGATTACTTCACGAAATGGGTCGAGGCAGCTTCATATGCCACGGTAACCAAGAGCGTCGTGGCGCGTTTCATCCGGCATAATCTGATATGTCGGTACGGTGTCCCGGAAAGAATCATTACGGACAATGGTACCAATCTCAATAACAAAATGATCACTGAACTCTGTGAACAATTCAAGATACAGCACCACAATTCTTCCCCCTATCGGCCGAAGATGAATGGGGCTGTAGAGGCAGCCAATAAAAATATCAAGAAAATTGTGCAGAAGATGACAGTGACCTATAAAGATTGGCACGAGATGTTACCGTTCGCTCTTCATGGGTACCGCACCTCAGCAAGGACGTCAACCGGGGCAACTCCCTTCTCCCTAGTCTATGGCATGGAGGCAGTCTTGCCGATCGAAATCCAGATACCCTCTCTCCGGATAATGAAGGATGCAGACTTGAATGAAGATGATTGGATCCAAACTCGACTTGATCAATTAAATCTAATTGACGAAAAGAGGCTCACTGCTATCTGTCATGGTCAAACGTATCAGAAACGGATGATCAGGGCATTTAACAAAAAAGTCAGACCGCAAGAGTATCAAGTTGGGGACCTGGTAATCAAACGCATCATCCTTCCTCAAAGTGATCCCCGGGGCAAATGGACCCCTACTTACGAAGGGCCATTTGTGGTTAAGCGTGTGTTCTCAGGAGGAGCCATGATCCTAACCACCATGGACGGTGACGACCTTCCTCACCCCGCCAATGCGGACATAGTGAAAAGATACTACGCATAAATAAAAGACCCGCTAGGTTGACATACCTAGGCAAAAATTAGGGCTTCCCGGCGAACCAAAAGGGTTCGGGCAAAAATAAGGGATGAAATGAAAAAAAATCTGTACACCCGGCAAGTCGAAAACCTGAAAGGGCGGCTTGGGCAAAAATGGGTATCCCGGTGGACTGAAAACCCGAAAGGGCGGTCCAGGCAAAAGTTAGGGATAAAAGCGTAACACTATGTCTCATTGGATCACTTCGCATCCGGAATTCGGCATCAACTATCTGGCCCAAATTTCGGCATTGACCAATCAGCTTCATCTTCAGATTAGGCAGTAAGGCGATGAGACGTTCGGAGACATAAAGGCAATAGCAGAGTTGGAACCCAGTGGGATTGTTCACATAGCTGTTTTGTTTTTCAAATTGTAAACTCTATGTTGTTTGGCGATGTCCTCTTACTAGGATGTCAGTCTCTTGTACAAAAAACGCCTATTCACAGGCAAAGTTTAATCAATGAAAATTCACTTGTCCATACAAATTGCCATTGTTTTTTCTTTTGTTGTTTTGTCTTGCGAAGAACGTCCAATGTTCATTTTTGATATATGCATTTGACATTAAATTGCTGATTCATAAATGTTTGCATACGAAAAAAGAGATTAATTACAAGTGACATCAGAGGCAGGGGCAATGTGAAGTTGTTTAATGCGGTCTAGTTGCTTTGTCCACCAAGGCACCAAGGTAGGTTCAACTGAAAATATGGCCAAATCATCTTAACTCCCCGCAGAGTAAAGCAAGGTTCAGCAGCACTTTCCCCAAGCAGGAGTCGATTCCCCGTCGATCCTGAAAAAGGCACAATATTCCCCGGCAGGTCTTAAAAGCTCATCCCCAGTAGATTCTGGAAGCTTATCCCCTGCAAAGTACGAGCGTCTCGCCCAAGTTTTATTTAGAGTTATTTCCTCACAAGGACTTATAACTGGGTTATCCTCAGCTAAAAGCCACGGAAGACTGTTCTCGGCGAAAGTTCCTTCAATCCCCAGCGAAATCTACCTTTGGTTTTCCCAAGCAGAGTTTATCTTTGGGGTTCCCCAGCGGAGTTTATCATCATTATCCTCAGCGGAATCCATTGTTAAAGTCCTCAGCAGGCCTCTCATCAGAGCTTTGGTCAAGCATCTCTTCCGCAGAACAGCTTCCCGGTCATTCGTCAAGGATTTATTTTCCTAAGATGAAATTACACTCATAAACATTTCACATTTCCGTACATCTTGCTTACATACATGATGAGACACATACAATATCAAATGTTGAACATCATGACATCATGCATATCATACATCATGACATTGCGTACAGCTTACGTCTTTGCCTTTTCAGGAAAAAGACAATCTCAAAAACGACTACTTTCAACTGTCACAATTCCAGATTCGATACCTGTATCTAGCCAGGGCACATCTGAGAGTGATCAGTTTCCAGACTCGATTCCTGTATCTAGCCAGGGCACGTCTGAAGAGTTCGAAGATTCGATTCCTGTATCCAGCCAGGGCACATCTATCAACTACAACATTTCCAGATTCGATTCCTGTATCCAGCCAGGGCATATCTGTTGACCACATTCCCAGACTCGATTCCTGTATCTAGCCAGGGCACGTCTGAAGAATTCAAAGATTCGATTCCTGTATCCAGCCAGGGCATATCTATTGACGACCATTTCCAGATTCGACTCCTGTATCCAGCCAGGGCACATCTGTGAGCCACCAATTGTAGATTCGATACCTGTATCCGGCCAGGGCATATCTGCATAAGGAGATTGTAGATTCAATACCTGTATCTAGCCAGGACATATCTGCATAAGGAGACTGAAGATCAAACACCTGTAACAAGCCAGGAAAACATCTGTCTTTCTTAAATACACAAGTTCTCGCTAAGGAATCTCTTATGCGATCAACACTTCCAAATGGCATCTATAAGCCCATCTCCCTATCCACCATCTCTCCAAATGGCATCTATAAGCCCATTCCCGACACCACATTGATGAGACTCCAGCATGCGAGTGCAAATTTCCGGGCACTCTAGTGTCCAATCTCCTTTTACCCTCGAGTCACGAAAGACAAACTTGCCAATCTAACTCTTCAGGTCCAAGAAGATTGAACAGGGGCAACTGTTGTACCCCAAAATTTGCCCTCCCATTTTCTCAACATTTGTTCATCACAAGACATTTAAAAGATCAAGATACAATTAGGGTTTCCTCTGCTCAAGACTTCTCCTTGCACTGTGGACTCAAATTAGGGTTTGTGTTTGCCTAAAGATGTTTTGACCTAAAATGCCTAGGATGACTTTCATGCTTCATATTGGACTCCCAAGTTTACCCATACCAAGTTTCAGGTCTTGATTCCAAGTTTTACCCAGCCAATTGGACAGTTGACCTAAAAATCAGCTGTATTGGGGAAAAAGTCAACTGTGGCCAATTGACAGTCAAACCTCATGAAATTTGATCCACATCAACATTATGAACTCACATGGACCATTTGATCAAGTTTGAATCACAATTCCCCAAGAAATTTGATCAGATCACCAAAAGGGCAAAATGGTCATTTTTAGGGTTTTGACTGCACAAAGGCAATTTTTGACTGTTTGACCTAGCCAATGGCAAACCAAGCTCACATATGGCCTCAAGGACTCAATGGAATTATCTTGACATGTTCATCAAGCTCAAAAGATCCCAAGTACACAAGATTGACAATTGAATTTCTCAGTCAATTGATCAATTTTGACTGTATACTGAAAAGTCAAACTTTGACTTTTTGGTCAAAATCAAGAGTCAAGATTCATTTTTCATCAAAACATGCCAAATTATGAAACTTGTTCACCAAGAAATGTCAAAATGCAAATTAGGGTTTGAAAATGGAATTTTTCATAACTTAGAATTTTTCTAAGTTATGGAAAACCCTAATTTTTTTCCAACTTTGCCCCATCTTTTCACCATGATCCATTTGGATTCAAACAAAAGTCAAAACATGAAAGTTGTAGCTTGTTGCAAAATCTACAACTTTGATTCACAAAGTTTTCTCATTTGAAGCTTGTATCTCAAGTTATGATTTTTTGAATAAGGGCACTAAACCATCTTTTAACTTAGTGAAATTTGACCTATTTTGACAAGGTTTTCTACCCTACTTCAAGGCCACTTTTCATACCCTTCCACTTGGAATTTCAAATTGCATTTCAAAGATGGATTGTAGTACACATTACAAGCTTTCCAAAATGTCCAAGAACTCATCAAACAACCTCATAACTTGAGAGATTCGAACTTCACAAATTGGCAAAAATTCACTTTTGTTCTACATCAAAGCATGTTCATAAACTTGGCAAATTTGAATTCAGCATGCTTAAGCTACATTGCAGGCCTCTAATCCCATTCTCACTCAATAATTCAATGCATATCCTTTGTGTTCTAACATTATTTTGCTCATTTGGATAATACACACAAAATTAAGCCAAAACTAGAAAAAGCATGATATCCATTCTTGTAAAGTGATACTTTATGGCAACTTTGCAAATCTATGAAGTACAATGCAAATCTTTGAAGCAAAAAAGCATAGGCATATCCCACTGATCAAGACTCAAAGGTGCAGCATAGATTGAGGCATTGTACTGGCCTAGAAACCAAGTTGACATTTGCTTGCTTCACATAGAAGTAACATCCATAACTTATGCTATCTCTCATATCAGTAAAAGAACACAGCACAAAAAGATATCAAACACATTCCATAGACCTCATTGAAGCTTTTGCTCGAGCCATTTGCCTTTCAAACCCTCTCCATCTCAGAATCATCCTCAAACTGCACAAACAGGGGTGCCCCTGCAGTTTGAGTGCAATCTCTCATTCCCTTCAAACATTTCTGTCCAAACCTGTTCCTCTACCTTCCTTACAACATATGCAAGCTATCCATAAGCTAAGGCACGATCTGTAGTTGCTCTAACCACTTCCACCATTTTCACATCTTTAACTTGCAGGTGAAGTTCTATAGCTTGATACAAGAAGGTTCAAGACAAAGTGAGCATTGAAAAAGCATCCCTGGACCTCAAGGAAGCTTTTCCAATCATTACATTGCACTGAAAGTCTCTCATTCTCCACATAGAAGTTCAACTGCACAGGTAAAAGTTTGAATTCGTATCTCTCTTGTTAGGCATATTTAGTCTTAAGTTTGTGAAGAAGCAAGGTCCTACTCATAGCCCTGAACATGTACATAGCTTTACTTCTCATTTCTTTTGCCTGAGTAGAGAGAATTTGAGCTCTGAAAATGGTAGAAAAATTAGGTCAGAAAAGAGGGGGAGAGAAATTCTCCCTCATCTTGGAGAGATAGGTCATGTTCTTTATATGGTTAGAACCGTCTCTTCATGCTGAACATTTCTTGTGTTATGAGTTTTTGCTAAAAAGCCAGGAATCAAGAGTTAGAAGGGACTGAACATTGGCGCGCGTTTTTCAAATAACCTGTGCTGGAGGTTGAAGAAGGAGTGCAGTGGGCTGGGCTTGGATTTGTGTTGCTTTTCACACCCCATTTTTTGGTTTACACCCCCCTGAGCCCATTTGTTTATTTTTCAACATTTTTGACTTTTTCTTTTTGGGTTGACCTTGTTTATTTTTTCTCATGCCATTAAAATTTTTAAAATATATTTTTCATCATTTTTGTATTTATGGCATATTTGTTTGTTTATTTCTTTTATTTATATACAAATATATATATATATATACTATTATTAAAATAAATAGAAAATAATGTAGATACATTTTTATTTTTATTTTTACTCTCTGAAAATATTTCACACAAAAAATACTTTTATTTATTTTTATTAAAATATTAAATAAATATTTATTTTGTATAATACTCATTTAGGGTTTAATATATGTATATATACATGTTTATTAATATATTTAAGATAAAAATATAAAATACTTGATTTTCTTCATTTTTATTAATATTTGATACAAAAATACTTTTTTTCACAAAATACTTCATTTTATTTTATTTTGTACATAATAAACAAATAGTAGAATTTAATTAGATAATAATACTTTTTTATATAAAAATTAGGGTTTCTTACCCTAAGTTTCAAAATACTAAAAATAGATACATTATTATTTTCTTTTTCCTTTTACATAAATATTTTCTCATGCACATAAAAAAAAAACTTTCCTTTTTACATTTCACATATTTATTTTATTTACATTTAAATTATGCAATTTATTTACCATGCAAATATCCAATTGTTGTAATAATTTAGATTTAAATTCTTGTCAATATCCCCATTTGAACATTTGTACCCCCCTTCCCATATTTGGTTGTGTAATAGTTTAGTAATTTTAATTTCGCACTTTATTGCTTTCTAAATAATGACATGCTAGAATTAGGGTTTGAATGCGAAAAAACGATAAAAAATAGTTTGACCTAATACAAGATAAACAAGCATGAAAATGGACACACAAGTCACACTTGCACCCCCTAGGGTATTCCACTTGTTGCCTTCAAATAAATGGGCCATATTGTATGTTGAACATCTTTGGGCAAAGCAAACAGTTTGAATGATCATAGTCCCTCGATAAAACTTTTCAAAAACAAACAAAACAAATGATCAAGTCCCTTAGAGAAATTGCCCAAAGACATTTAACGTCGTTACAATTATGGTCTAAACGATGACCCGCACCTGTCCCTTTCACATCCTAACACAAGGTTGCCCACCAAATACAATGGTGGTGCAAACTTGTTAAAAGGGTTAAAGTATAGCAATAGTCTTTTGAGAAAATTTAGGAGTAGATAACCTCTTAGTTACTTGAATCAACTTGCAAAACAAAACACTTGCCCGATTTCAAAAACCACACATCACTACACTTTCAAAACAACTTTCAAAAACAAATGAAAACCTTTTCAAAAGACATACATCTTTGTATACATCCCCACATGGATCATTACAAAGGTTGCCACCACATTGGCCTCTTTTCAAAAACATTTTCAAAACCCACACACTCAAGCACCATTTAAAACAATTGAAAACAAAAGGCAAGTGATCTAAGCAAGTAACTAAGAGCCCGTGGATAACCATGGATAGAAAGGGTGCTAATACCTTCCCTTTCTATAATCTACTCCCCGAACCCAAGAAAACATCTCAAAAGGTTTTTTGCTGTGCTTTTTAACCTTTCCTTAGGATAAAATAAAAAGTCGGTGGCGACTCTTGCTAACCGCAACATTTGCGAATACAAACGCAAACCTCAAGTCAGTTCTCCCACCGTATCACACAATGAAATGTGTTTCATCAATGTTTATGATATATGAATGTAATGGATGTGCATGTAAGCTGATTGGTTGTCTTGCTGAGGAAAATAAATCCTTGATAACTGGAGATAATGAACTCTTTGACTGCTGCTGGAGGAAGTAGATTCCTGACTGATATTGAGGATTCAAAAATCTTTGATTGTTGAAGATGAGAAACCCTTGCTGACTGCTTGGCGATAAGAAATCCTAGGACCACTGCTGGAGATTGAAAATCCTTGGTGACTCATGAGGATTAATCAAGAGTTTTGACAACTTCTGCGGGGAATGAGAATCCTTCATGACTTTCCTGGGAAATAAGGAAAACTCTGAAAATCTCTACTGGGGAGTTAAATCCTAGGAGGCTTCTGCTGGAGAAATGAGACCAAGAATCTTCGATCTGCTGAGAAATAACTCTGTGGGGAGAATGTTTACTCGGCCGGTGAAATCAGGAGCTTGGGTTGTACGCCAATCTACTGGGGAAGTTGGGGAACACTGAATGGTTCTCACTGCGTATTGATAGTCGGAAATTTGACTTCGCTGGGGAATAAGGTTTTAGAATATTCTGGCTCCGCTAGGGAAATGTATTTCAGGGTTTTCGGGCTCCACTGGGGATCTTGAAATTTAACTCCGCTAGGGATGTATACTTCAAGGTTTCAGCTTTGTTGAGGATCTGAATGATGTACTGTAGGGGATTTCTTCTGGAATATCACAATATCTTCCTACATCTTTAACCTATCAGTAATTATCCTTTCTCAATTTCGTTTTATTTGTAAGCAGTGATTATATTCAAACGCATATGCCTATTTAACAAAACTTTGGACGTTTTCAAATAAAATACAAGTGTAAAAAGAAAAGGAAAGGCAAGCAAATTTCTGCATTTTGATGTATTTTTGTATTAATTTTCGTAAGTATCTTGTACAAAGGAAACAGACATCCTAGTAAGAGAATGTTGTCATAAAAATTGACAAAAATTTATACAAAAGAAAGATGGCTATGTGCAACAATTCCATGGGGTTCCCATTCTGCTATAGCCTTCACAACTCTGAGTATTTTATCCGTTTGCTGCTTCGTCCGCCGATGATTGGATTGATCAGAAGCTTGGAGCCTGTTGGTGAAGAGATTTTTCTTAAAGTGATCCGACGAGACATAGTCATACGCTTTAATTCCCTAACTTTTGCCTGGACCGCCCTTTCGGGTTTTCGATCCACCGGGAAACCCTTTTTTGCCCAAGTCGCCCTTTCGGGTTTTCAACTTGCCAGGTGTACAAATTTTTTTATTTATCCCTAATTTTTTCCTGAACCGCCCTTTTGGGTTTTCGATTCACCGGGATGCCCATTTTTGCCCAAGTCGCCCTTTCGGGTTTTCAACTTGTCGGTTCATTTATGCATAGTATCTTTTGACTATGTCTGCGTTTGCAGGGTGCGGCAAGTAGTCGTCGCCCATGGTGGTTAAAATCATTTCCCCACCAGAAAAGATGCTCTTGATCACAAATGGTCCTTCGTAAGTAGGAGTCCACTTGCCCCTGGGATCACTTTGCGGCAAGATGATCCGCTTGATTACAAGATCTCTGACTCGATATACCTGACGTCTGATTTTCTTGTTGAAAGCCTTGATCATCAGTTTTTGATACGTCTGACCATGACAAACAGCAGTAAGTCGCTTCTCGTTGATCAAGTTAAGTTGATCAAGCTAGGTCTGAATCCAATCGTCTTCACTCAAACCGGCATCCTTCATAATCCTCAAGGAAGGAATCTGAACTTCCATAGGTAAAACAACTTCCATGCCATATACCAAAGAAAAGGGGGTTGCCCCTGTTGAAGTACGTGACATGGTACAATATCCGTGCAGAGCAAACAGTAACATCTCATGCCAGTCTTTGTAGGTGACTGTCATCTTTTGAATGATCTTCTTGATATTTTTGTTTGCCGCTTCAACATCACCGTTCATCTTCGGGCGATAGGGAGATGAATTGTGATGATAAATCTTGAACTGCTCGCATAGAGCGGTGATCATAGTGTTGTTCAAATTCGTACCGTTGTCCGTGATGATCCTGTCGGGGATACCATACCGGCATATGAGGTTTTGCTTAATGAAGCGGGCAACCACATTCTTTGTAACTGAGGCGTAGGAAGCTGCTTCGACCCATTTGGTGAAGTAATCAATAGCCACTAGGATGAAGCGATGTCCATTGGATGCCGTAGGCTTGATCTCTCAAATCATGTCAATGCCCCACATTGCGAATGGCCAAGGAGCTGTCAGAATGATGAGAGGAACAGGAGGAATATGTACCTTGTCAGCATAGACTTGGCATTTGTGGCAAGTACGGGAATGTTGATGACAATCAGCTTCCATAGTAGACCAGTAGTAGCCTGTTGTGATACGGTGGGAGAACTGACTTGGGATTTACGTTTGTTTTCACACTTGTTCGGTTTAGCAAGAGTCGCCACCGACTTTTTATTTTATCCTAAGGAAAGGTCAAAAAGCACAGGAAAGACCTTTGAGATGTTTTCGTGGGTTTGGGGGGTAGATTATGAAAAGGGAAGGTACTAGCACCATTTTCATCCATGGTTATCCATGGGCTCTTAGTTACTTGTTTTAGATCAGTTTCCTTTGCTTTTCAATTGTTTGAAATGGTGCTGTGTGTGTGTGGTTTTGAAAATGTTTTGAAAAAGATGCCTTGCTTGGGCAACCTTTGTAATGATTCTTGTTTGAATATATACAAAGGTGTGTGTCTTTTTGAAAAGATAATTCAATGTTTTGAAAGTTGTTTGGAAATTGTTTTTGAAGTTATGTTGTGAAGTGTGTTTGAAAAATGGCAAGGATGTTTTGCAAGATTTTTGATCAAGTAACTAAGAGTTGTCTACCCTATTTTACTCAAAGATTTTCTTGTGTTTTGACCCTTTTAACAGTGTTGTTTCACCATTGTGTTTGATGAACAACCTTGCGTTAGGATGTTAAACGGGATAGGCGCGGGTCATCGTATGCAATCATTGAAGGCAACTTGTGAGACGCTCTAGCAATTTTTGTAAGGGACGAGATCGTTTTATCGAAGGCAACATCGAGGGTCATCGAGGGACTACGATCTTTGTTTTAGCGAAGGGACATTTGCTAGAGTGTCTCATACTCGAGGGACATGATTGCATTTTCCGAGGCAACAAGCGAGGTTACCCTAGAGGTGCAAGTGTGAATGGTGTATTGATTTTCATGCATTTGTATTTGTATTAGATTATCTAGCGGTTGATTTTGAATCTTCGCATACAAACCCTAATTACTATACAGTATATGGAAAGCGATAAATTGTGGGAATTTAAAGTCTAAATTATTACAAGTAAGTATCCGGGGATGGGGGTACAAATGTTTACAAATGGGGATGAGTCTTGTCCAAATATTATTTACAACCAAATCGAATCGTCGCATTCTCAATGTAAAAGTATAACAAGGTATAAGAATCAAAGAGAATCAAAAGTATTGTGAGATGTATGTGGTTATTTACAAACGATCAAATAAAAAGTTAACCTAATGAAATTTACGGGTTTATTATTATTTATTGTATTTTCTGTTGATTAAAAAAAACAAGAGTTTTAAAGAAAAGAAAAATTACTTTAAGTTAAAAAATCTATTATTTATGTATATTTGGTTTTAGAGGTGATGAAAATTATTAATAAAATTTTATACAAAAAGGTAATATATTCAAAAGAAAAGAAAATAAATAGATTATAAAAGTGAAAATAAAATAGTAAAACAGAAAAAGATATATTAGTTTTAAAGAAAAATAGACTTAAAGAGAAAAAATGGGCCTTAGAAATGCTGTTGGGACAAAAGCCCAAAAAGGAAGTCAGGGATAGGAAAGGAAAGGGGGTGTAGCGCCAGAAAGAAATTGGGCTTGGCAAAGTGGGGGCGTCCAGGCCCATATGCATTGTTTGTACAACAAATTTCTAGGGTTCATGTTTCACGCTTCCAGAATTAGGTTTGCAGTTGCGAATCGGCGTCGCTCCTCTCCTCGTCTTCGTCCTCTTCATCGCTCTCAAACAGAGCCACTGATGCCCCTCTCTTCACCTTAGGCTTCCAGAGCGATGGAGATGTGAAAAACACAAGAAGGGGGGTTGAATTGTAAAACTTAAATCAAATGCTTAGACAACACTGTATTTTTATCCTGGTTCGTTTGATCTCAAACTACTCCAGTCCACCCGTCAAGGTGATTTCGCCTCTCTCCAACGAGGTCTTAATCCACTATATTCAAAGGATTACACAACTACTTTAACAACTATTAACAACTTCTTGAGTATAACCACAGACCGGTTTATCTCAAGGAAATCTCTTTACAAATAATTGAACAATAATATGTTTAATGTTTTCTAATAAAACAGTATATCACAACTGTGATAATACACAATTTAAGCTTGGAATGAAACTGAATTACTAATGCGTTTGAGTAAGCGTGGTTTGAAGGCTTAGCAAAATGTATGAGTGCATGCGTATGATAAGCGTAGTCTTTTTCTCATACAGACTTGTTTAAATAGCCAAGGAAGAGATACGTTGTCCATAAAGCACTTTTAATAATAATAACGCACTTTCCTTCTTGAGAAGGTCTTGTCTTGAAGAGAGCCGTTAGCATTTAATCTGTCTTGAATACTTAGTAACGCTTCAGAGTCTTCTTTGCTTATGGTAGCGCTTCAGAGTGTTCTTTGCTTTAGCTTGTGATAACGCTTCAGAGTGCTGATGACTTGGTAGAGATCTTTGATCAGAGTCAGAGTGTATATGTTTATGTGCAGATTCTGGTCATCAAGCTTCAGCGTATGATCTGGTAGCTTCAGCGTGTAGCACATGTTACTGATCTTCTGATGCTGATATACTACTGATCTTCTGATGCTTCTGATGATGCTGATGCTGATTCCATCAGAACTTCTGTATATACATAACATAATTTAAGAAGCATATTTGTCTTATATATAAATCTTACAATTTATTTATTCTTTGTATTTTGTTATCATCAAAACTATAATTAAGGGTTGTAGAATCAAACTATGTTCTAACAAGCGATGCCTCCATCTTCCTCTCTCCGCGTGATTGTTCAAGGCGGCGATTTAAAAAGGGTACGCGTTTTCATTACAATTTAAGTTCGTGCATGTTTAAGTTTTGCGTGTTTTATTGTTTCACAGTGTTTATCTTTGATATTTGTGTTTGTGTGAGGTGTAGGAAAAGAAGACAATACCTTTAAGGTTTTGTTTCTGTAGAGGCGATGGAGGGAGAGAAACACGGGATTGGTGATGCTCTTAGGTGGCCAAGGCAGAGGAGCGTGATGAAGTTGCTTGCTTTCTGGTACTTTGTATCTTTCTCTTTGTTTTGTGATGAACCCTAATTCTGAAAACGCTTGTTTGCTCGTTTCTGATTTTCTCTTCTTTGGATATCTTGAGATAATTACTATTTGTTATGGATTTGACTTTTTGATGACGAACTTCGTTCTGAAAACCCTAGAATGCTTGTTTCTCTTCTGGATTTCTTCCTCTCTCTGGTTTTGATGTGGATGTCGATGATGATTTTTTTGAGATTTATTACCCCTTTTCCTTCACTTCAGGACCTCTTCTTTTTCTTTGGGACGCTAGCTTTTAATGATGAGCATGTTCTCTGTGATGCAGGCTTGCTTGAAGGGTTTTTTTTAGTTTAGGCAGGTTAATGGGCATTTGGTACAGTTTTGAATAGGTTTGTTGTGTATTTGGACAGGTTTTATTGTTTTGGTATTAGTAAGGCAGGCTACTGAGTTCTTGTTTGTGGTTTTGCAAGTTTGAGACTTGCTTGTTTGGTAAGGAAGGCAGGTTGGTGTTTTGCAGTTTGAAACAAGTTTGCTACTTTGTGGTGCTTGTGCTTACAAGCCCATTTGTAGGTTATAACAGGTTTGAAGACTTTTTTAGTTGCAGTTTGAACTGGCTTTAGGCAGGCTTGTTGTGCTTGCTTCTGCAGGTTTGAGTTTGTTAGTTTGGTACAGGCAGGTTTTCTACTGGTTTTAGGCAGGCTTGTTGTTTTGTTTGAAGGCAGGTTATGCTTGAGTTTTGCTTGCCTTTACAGGTTTTGCAAGTGTGAGAACTTGCAGGTCTGAGTTTGGTTTGCTGGAAGGTTTTTAGCAGGTTTGAAGTTTCTGTAGGTTTTTGTTTGTTTGTTCACAGGCTTGGTGTTTTTGTATTGGTAAGGCAGGCTTGTTGTTTTGTTTGAAGGCAGGTTATGCTTACAGTTACAGTTTGTGGTTCTCTCAAACTTGTAGCTTTTTTGGTTCTATCCCCCTCTGAACTGTTTATCCTGTTCTATTCTTATATCTCTTTAGCCTGCCAAAACTGCAAACCTTTTTACTTTTCTCTCTTTCTCTCTCCATAAAGCATTTTTAAATTGCTTAAAGTCCCTTTTCTGAAAAGATTGTTGGCCAGGAAATGATGAAACATTTTGACAAGCTGCTTTCTGGCATCTTGGTTTATCTCTGCATTGTACTTCCATATTTTCTGCATTGACAGTTTTGTGTACTTTGACAGCTTAGTGTACTTGGTTGACAGTTTCTTGACAGCTTGTGCAACTTGGTTAACAGTTTGTGTACTTAGTTGACAGTTTGTGCAACTTGGTTTGCTTTTGGTTGACTAGTGCAATTTGTTTGTTCAGTTTGAACTTGTGCAGCTTTATGTACTTTGTATGCAGCCTTGTACCTTGTATTTGATTGGTTATATGTTTGCAAAATTAATTTTACTTTCCTCTTTGTGAACCAAGAATAGAAATCTTCTTGTGATTTGCAAAGAGGGTGAGTAAAACATGATGAAACCAAAACAATCTGATTACGGACAATAATCTTTAATGATGAGCTTTTATTTATCTGCCTGAAAATGCATTTTTTGATTTAACTGTACTGATTTCTTTTTTCTGTCTTTGCAGGTAAATACCAGTTAGATAATGGAAGCAGCAGTAGAAGATAGAAGACTTCAAGAGACTTAGATTTTAGATTTATTTTATTTTCAATTATTGTAATAAACATTATTGTAAACACTGTAAATAAATTTACAGTATTCAAATAACACTTGTAACAACAATTAAAATAAATAAAAAGTCTTTGTCAGCTAAGAGTTCTTTACTGTTAAATATTTCAATCTTCCTTTTGCACTGTTTATTTAACTATTTAAATCTCTTTAATTAAAATGACTAGAAATGCATCCCAATAATTTTAACTCAGATAAAATAAATAATTAACAAACATTGCAGTCTCACGACCTTGCATTAACCACCATACGCCCGTTATTCCAGTTAATCATAGGCTTTGTACAGTTGAACAAACAAACATCCATACACCTTTCACTTCAATGATCACACCAATGCTTCAAACTTTCAATCAAAAGCCTCAGCTCCTAGCCCAGATGTTTAGGTTTTGAGAAACAAACAGAAATTTTGAACAAGCGTAAAACAATGTAACAGTCAATTAAAATACTGTGGATTCAAATTCTTCTAAGAAGTACGAGTGAAAAACCCTAATTCCAGATTTGCTATCAAAGAAAAGTCTGCTTGATCAAACCCTGAGCCAAACTCAACCAAATCAATAGAAACCCTAATTCTGGGTTGACTGATAAGAAAAATCTGTTTGACTGATTCAAAATCAAAGGAAACCCTAATTTAGGACTGACTGATAAAGAAAAGTCTGTTTGACCGATTCTTGAGCCAATCTGAAAAAAATCAGGGAAACCCGAAGTTGTGATTTCTTGTGAAAAAGGGAGAGAAAATTTTGGGGTACAACAGTTGCCCCTGTTCAATCTTCTTGAACCTGAAGAGTTAGATTGGCAATTTTGCCGTTCGCGACTCGAAGGAAAAAGAATGTTTGGACACTAGAGTGCCCAAAAAATTTGCACTTGTCAAAGCATAGTTGAGGGAATGGGCTTAAATATGCCATTTGGAGATGTGACAGAAACTTGTCGGAGATGGGCTTAAAGATGCCATCTGGAGAATGTTTGTTGAACTGTATGTCATAGGCGAGTGGGTGAGTATCAGAAAGGTGTCCATGTTTTGGAACATCTCTGAGCTGGGGGTCTGAATAAGCAATAGATTGACATCCATGTTTGGAAGCATCCGTAAACTGTTTTCAAAAGTTGAATCTGAACAAGCGATATATTAACATCCGTGTTTGGAGAATCCGTAAACTATTTTCAGAAGTTGAGGTCAGTATGAGTAGCAGAATGACTTCCGTGTCTGGAGTGTATCTGGAACTGTAACTGGGATCTGAATAAGTGACAGAATGACAACCGTGTCTGGAGCGTATCTGGACTGTATCTGAAGTTGAGATCTGTATGAGTAGCAGAATGACTTCCGTGTCTGGAGTGTATCTGAAACTGTAACTGGGATCTGAATAAGTGACAGAATGGCAACCATGTCTGGAGCGTATCTGGACTGTATCTGAAGTTGAGATCTGTATGAGTAGCCAAATGACTTCCGTGTCTGGAGTGTATCTGAAACAGTAACTGGGATCTGAATAAGTGACAGAATGGCAACCGTGTCTGGAGCGTATCTGGACTGTATCTGAAGTTGAGATCTGTATGAGTAGCAGAATGACTTCCGTGTCTGGAGTGTATCTAAAACTGTAACTGGGATCTGAATAAGTGACAGAATGGCAACCGTGTCTGGAGCGTATCTGGACTGTATCTGAAGTTGAGATTTGTATGAGTAGCAGAATGACTTCCTTGTCTGGAGTGTATCTTGAACTATAACTGGGATCTGAATAAGTGACAAAATGGCAACCGTGTCTAGAGCGTATCTGGACTGTATCTGAAGTTCAGATCTATATGAGTAGCAGAATGACTTCCGTGTCTAGAGTGTATCTGAAACTGTAAATGGGATCTGAATAAGTGACAGAATGGCAACCGTGTCTGGAGCGTATCTGGACTGTATCTGAAGTTGAGATCTGTATGAGTAGCAGAATGACTTTCGTGTCTGGAGTGTATCTGAAACTGTAACTGGGATCTGAATAAGTGACAAAATGGCAACCGTGTCTGGAGCGTATCTGGACTATATCTGAAGTTGAGATTTGTATGAGTAGCAGAATGACTTATGTGTCTGGAGTGTATCTGAAACTGTAACTGGGATCTGAATAAGTGACAGAATGGAAACCGTGTCTAGAGCGTATCTGGACTGTATATGAAGTTGAGATCTGTATGAGTAGCAGAATGAATTCCGTGTCTGGAGTGTATCTGAAACTGAAACTGGGATCTGAATAAGTGACAGAATGGAAACCGTGTCTGGAGCGTATCTGGAATGTATCCGAAGTTGAGATTTGTATGAGTAGCAGAATGACTTCTGTGTCTGGAGTGTATCTGAAACTGTAACTGGGATCTGAATAAGTGACAGAAAGGCAACCGTGTCTGGAGCGTATCTGGACTGTATCCGAATAATTGTTAACGATAGCCTTTTAACCTTATCCTGAAAAGGGTAAAGTGTTATCTAAAACATAAAGTCATGTTGCATGACATGTATGATGCAGTGAATTGTACTTCATTAATGTTTATGATATATGAATGTAATGGTTATGCATGTAAGCTGGGTAGTCGTTTTGTTGAGGAAAATAAAATCCGGATAGCTGGAGATAACGAAATCTTTGACTGCTGCCGGGGAAAATAAATCCATGACCGAAGCTGGGGATTCCAAAAATCTTTGATTACTGAAGATGGGAAATCCTTGCCGACTGCTGACTGCTTGGGGAATAAGGAGTTTGGGTTGTATGCCAATCTACTGGGGATTCCTGTCTTGAGGAGATCTTTACTGGGGAATATCTGAATACTTTGTGAGGTACTGAGAATGAGAGTCCTCGTTCTGCTTGGGGAATAAGAATTCTGTGGGGAATAGCCATATTGTTGAAAAGTAGCTATCCTGTTGGAGAGTAAAACTCAGGATTCTGGAAAAAGCTTATTCCTGTCTGGAATAAAATCAGGTTTATATGGTATGCCACTTTAAGGATGAGGATCTTCACTCTGTCGGGAATACCAGAAATTACCACTTTGAGAAATGAGAATCTTCATTCTGTCGGGAATAGCAGGAGGTTGGGTGTATGCCAATCTACTGGGGAAGCCAAAATGAGAATCTTCATTCAGGTCTTGAGTCATAAGATTGGCTGTATGCCAATCTCTTGAGGTTTTAAGGATGAGAGTCTTCATTCTTTGAGAGAAACAGATTTTTAGGAGCTTCAGTTGTCCGTTATTTTGTTGGTGGCTGCAATTTCCAACAGGTGATAAAGGAATTTTTTATGATGATCGTAACTTCCAGCAGGTGATGAAGGAAATTTTGAACGACCGTGAATTCCAACAGGTGATGAAGGAATTTTTGATGATGATCGTAACTTCCAGCAGGTGATGAAGGAAATTTTGAACGACCGTTCAACTTGAAATGTAATTTGTTTTGGAGAATAAATCCTTGACAAATGTTGGGGAAATAAACCCATGACTGCTGGTCTATTTAGAGAGATGATAAACTTCTCGAGGACGCTTGAACTTCTTTTCAGAAAGATTTCAGAGAGGTTCATCACTGCCCCTAGTATCAGATGCTTGTGATATTGCCAGGAAACTTGGACTGCATGTAACCCTTTGTTGAGATTGACGCTTAAATGCCCCAAGTGATGGTGACAGAGACTTGCCCCAGGTTATCCTGCAATTGAGAGATTTCTTGAAATCTTGACTGGACTGCCCCAGGTTCACTGAGCTTTGAAAGATTTGTTGAAATCTTGACTGGACTGCCCCAGGTTTACTGGACAATACCATATCAAATCCCCTTTTGTTGATAGGAGATTTTTGTAACGGAAGTGTCATCCCACTTGAAGTGATTTTATTCACCGAGAGAGTTTTCGTTCCTCCGAACATTCACTGTTGTGAATTTCTTTGCTGTCAAACAAATAAACATGTGCAAACAATGATATTCAAATAATGCAAAGTTTATGCTTGTCTCGAAGTTTTGAAAAAAATGCGTTTTTTAGCAGAAAACTTTTTATAAGACAAATTCAACACAAGATTTAGGGCAAAGCCTTACAGGAGTCAGGATACCTTTTGTAACAGTATGCTTTTGAACTAACCCATGCTTCAATTAGGACTTTCGAAGGGTTGTAACATGGCTTGGTTCACAGTTTAAGAAACAAAGGATAAAGGCTCAAAGTATATTGGTACCCACCCGCTCTTCGTGATGTTCTTCAATCCTAGACTCAGTTAATTTGTGCGTCGAACTCTATTCGAATTTGGAACGACATTTTGGGTGATGGTTCACCAGTTGAATTTATTGGAAGGCAATCATCATTTTTTTTGCAACATTTTTCATGCTTTTGAGGATTTATAACGACCTCTTTCTTTTGATTCGTTATCCCTAATTTTTCCTGACTGCTCCTCTTTTCGAGATTACCAGTCAGCGGGATGCCCCAGCTTTCTTAAGCCTCCTTTACATGTTTTGGCTCAGTGGGATTTTCTATTTTGAGAGATTGACTACCTATGAGATAAAGAACCATCACTGTCTTTTGGTTCCAAAGGAATGTTTTTGATGTTATTCGTTTGCATTACGAATTGAGAGTTTGCGACTTTAATGCGCATCTTTTTTGAATTAACTGAGAGACTACCCTGCCCCAGGTTTAATCAAAGGTTTCAATTTGTGTTTAAAACAGAAAACTTCTACTTCTTTGGCTCGAAGGGGGTTGACTAGGGATTATCTTCCTTATAACTCCAGTGTTTAGGATTTGAAAGAAACGCCTGTACATCGTCAGCAAGGTGTTGTTCAAAAGCATACTGTATGAGATTACGGTATTGTTTCGTCATCCTCCCTCTAAAGGCTTGTAGCTTTTTTGCAAGAGTTAAATGTCATAAAGAAAGTAGAAAGCATAGTTTAAAAATAGTGAAAACGAATGGATGAATTCAAGACAAACATATGCAATGCATTAATGAAACAGAGTTTGACATCAACAGATAATTGTTTGAACAACAAAAGAAATTACAACTTGAAAATTCAAATGGAACAAAAGTCTCTTGGTTCGAATTTTGTCATTTCAGGTGGAGAACCCTTAGCGGAAGATTTTCATCTTGCCATCCGGCATGAATTCCAGCACTCCTTCGTCAATCAAGTCTTGGATCTTATTTTTCAAAGCCCAACAGTCATCGGTGTCATGTCCAGGACTATGGGAGTGGTATACACAAAACGCGTCGGGGTGATAGCTAGGATTAGAGGTATTGGGCTTCCGAATAGGATCCTTTAAAGAAAGCAGATTGACCTCCAACAAGCGTTTCAGTATTAGAGATGATGGTATGTCAGTCTCAGAGAAATGTCTTCCAGACGTATTTTTCTTACGCTGATTACCTTGTTGACGCTGACGAGGTTGTTGCTGGGCTTGTGACCCTGAAGCAAGTTGAGGAGCTTTTCCCTTGTCTTCTTGTCTCAAAGGGGGTTGAATGATGACTTGATCTTCAACCTTATATTTTTTCCCCACTTGGTTGTCCCGAAGCAGCTTGTTGACGAGAACCCTGAGCCCTTCTTGTCTTTGAGCTATGTCTTGAATGAGAGCCATTTGGCCCACCAGTTGTCCCATCATCTGGATCTTCATTGTTGCCAGCTCAATCTGAAGTTCTTCCAATTGATCATTCCTGATACTGCTTGGATTCCCTAGGACCATGCCCCTTGTGAGGAGAGCTTTCACTTCCTCTTGCCCCTGGGACAAGTTCAAGAACATTTCTTGAAGTTGAGCATTTTGATCCTGGATATCTTTGACAGTCCTCTCTAGAGCCATCTCTACTGAAATAAATAGTAGGAGAATAAGGAAACCTGAAAAGGAAAACCTGTTACGATGCAATGCATGATATGTGGATGCATGTTTTCAAGTATCTCTCGGGGTAAACACAAGAAAATGATAGAGGTAAAATTTTGATCAATATCTTTGATTGGGGAACTTTGTATTGGTGGATGTCTTTCCACGAGAATCAAGCTCACCATGTCAAGTGGGTCATAGCCCCTGATTCAAGTTGTTGCACTTGATCTTTGACGGCGTTTGTTCAGAGGAAAACCCTCTTGTCTTTTGGTAGATGTTTAGTTCAACGTGATTCTGCATCAAGATACCCTCAAGATCTTTGAAATGGTTATTGAAAATGCTATGATATGATGTTATGATGTTATGTACATGTATGCAAAAGTAAGCAAGTGTATATACAGGTAATCATATTCACACAAAGCAGACAAGTCCTTAGTTTTAGGCTTGCATGGGGTTTGTAGGTAAGTACCCTCTTGAAGTTAGTTGGCTCAAACCTGTCCTAAAATAGAAACCGGGTTCTAAGGAGCTCAATATCACCGGATTATTTTCTGTGTTCATTGTTTTAGTTTAGCCACTTAACTGGCGACCAAAATATTCCAAGAAAACAATCCTCAATGAGTGTAGTATCGAGTATCTACCAACTTCGGACTGCACCAAAGCCGGTCATCTCACTACCCCTAAAAAGGCCAAGATAGTCTAGTAAGGTTCTAAAGTCCATTGATGTTTCATGACACCACGCGGCGGCCCCGTACTCTCCTTGATTCAACTCAAGGGTTACCGTTACCAACCAAAGTGCTACATCAACATAGCTACTGTTTCAACCATGTCGATATATCCCGCACAGTTCCCTCACAGTTTATTGCTACTTACTTAAAAAAGGTGCCCCCAAATCCGGGTGTAGGATTTACAACAAATCCAAACAAGGAACCCAAAAAGTAAAGCAATCAAAGCAATCAAAGTAAGCATGTATAGGTGATCTAAAACCCTAAGGTAACCCCACTTTTAGAAATATTCCCCAGCAGAGTCGCCAGTTCTGTGATACGGTGGGAGAACTGACTTGGGATTTGCGTTTGTTTTCGCACTTGTTCGGTTTAGCAAGAGTCGCCACTGACTTTTTATTTTATCCTAAGGAAAGGTCAAAAAGCACATGAAAGACCTTTGAGATGTTTTCGTGGGTTCGAGGGGTAGATTATGAAAAGGGAAGGTACTAGCACCCTTTTCATCCATGGTTATCCATGGGCTCTTAGTTACTTGTTTTAGATCACTTGCCTTTGCTTTTCAATTGTTTGAAATGGTGCTTTGTGTGTGTGGTTTTGAAAATGATGCCTTGCCTAGGCAATCTTTGTAATGATTCTTGTTTGAATATATACAAAGATGTGTGTCTTTTTGAAAAGATAATTCAATGTTTTGAAAGTTGTTTGGAAATTGTTTTTGAAGTTGTGTTGTGAAGTGTGTTTGAAAAATGGCAAGGATGTTTTGCAAGATTTTTGATCAAGTAACTAAGAGTTGTCTACCCTATTTTACTCAAAGATTTTCTTGTGTTTAGACCCTTTTAACAGTGTTGTTTCACCATTGTGTTTGATGAACAACCTTGCGTTAGGATGTTAAACGGGACAGGCGCGGGTCATCGTATGCAATCATTGAAGGCAACTTGTGAGACGCTCTAGCAATTTTTGTAAGGGACGAGATCGTTTTATCGAAGGCAACATCGAGGGTCATCTTGGGACTACGATCTTTGTTTTAGCGAATGGACATTTGCTAGAGTGTCTCATACTCGAGGGACATGATTGCATTTTCCGAGGCAACAAGCGAGGTTACCCTAGAGGTGCAAGTGTGAATGGTGTATTGATTTTCATGCATTTGTATTTGTATTAGATTATCTAGCGGTTAATTTTGAATCTTCGCATACAAACCCTAATTACTATACAATATATGGAAAGCGATAAATTACGGGAATTTAAAGTCTAAATTATTACAAGTAAGTATTCGGGGATGGGGGTACAAATGTTTACAAATGGGGATGAGTCTTGTCCAAATATTATTTACAACCAAATCCAATCGTCGCATTCTCAATGTAAAAGTATAACAAGGTATAAGAATCAAAGAGAATCAAAAGTATAGTAAGATGTATGTGGTTATTTACAAATGATCAAATAAAAAGTTAACCTAATGAAAATTAAGGGTTTATTATTATTTATTGTATTTTTTGTTGATTAAAAAAAACAAGAGTTTTAAAGAAAAGAAAAATTACTTTAAGTTAAAAAATCTATTATTTATGTATTTTTGGTTTTAGAGGTGATAAAAATTATTAATAAAATTTTATACAAAAAGGTAATATATTCAAAAGAAAAGAAAAGAAATAGATTATAAAAGTGAAAATAAAATAGTAAAAAAGAAAAAGATATATTAGTTTTAAAGCAAAATAGACTTAAAGAGAAAAAATGGGCCTTAGAAATGTTGTTGGGACAAAAGCCCAAAAAGGAAGTCAGGGATAGGAAAGGAAAGGGGGTGTAGCGCCAGAAAGCAATTGGGCTTGGCAAAGTGGGGGCGTCCAGGCCCAAATGCATTGTTTGTAAAACAAATTTCTAGGGTTCATGTTTCACACTTCCAGAATTAGGTTTGCAGTTGCGAATCGGCGCCGCTCCTCTCCTCGTCTTCGTCCTCTTCATCGCTCTCAAACAGAGCCACTGATGCCTCTCTCTTTTCCTTAGGCTACTAGAGCAATGCCTCCATCTTCCTCTCTCTGTGTGATTGTTCAAGGTGGAGACTTAAAAAGGGTACGCGTTTTCTTTACAATTTAAGTTCGTGCATGTTTAAGTTTTGTGTGTTTTATTGTTTCACAGTGTTGATCTTTGATATTTGTTTTGTGTGAGGTGTAGGAAAAGAAGACAATACCTTTAAGGTTTTGTTTCTATAGAGGCGATGGAGGGAGAGAAACACGGGATTGGTGATGCTCTTAGGTGGCCAAGGCAGAGGAGCGTGATGAAGCTACTTGCTTTCTGGTACTTTGTATCTTTCTCTTCGTTTTGTGATGAACCCTAATTCTGAAAACGCTTGTTTGCTCGTTTCTGATTTTCTATTCTTTGGATATCTTTAGATAATTACTATTTGTTGTGGATTTGACTGTTTGATGACGAACTTCGTTCTGAAAACCCTAGAATGCTTGTTTCTCTTCTGGATTTCTTCCTCTCTCTGGTTTTGATGTGGATGTCGATGATGATTTATTTTCTGAGATTTATTACCCCTTTTCCTTCACTTCTGGACCTCTTCTTTTTCTTTGGGATGCTAGCTTTTAATGATGAGCATGTGCTCTGTGATGTAGGCTTGCTTGAAGTTTTTTTTTAGTTTAGGCAGGTTAATGGGCATTTGGTACAGTTTTGAATAGGTTTGTTGTGTATTTGGACAGGTTTTATTATTTTGGTATTAGTAAGGAAGGCTACTGAGTTCTTTTTGTGGTTTTGCAAGTTTGAGACTGGCTTGTTTGGTAAGGAAGGCAGGTTGGTGTTTTACAGTTTGAAACAGGTTTGCTACTTTGTGGTGCTTGTGCTTACAAGCCCATTTGTAGGTTATAACAGGTTTGAAGGCTTTTTTAGTTGCAGTTTGAACTGGCTTTAGGCAGGCTTGTTGTGCTTGCTTCTGCAGGTTTGAGTTTGTTAGTTTGGTACAGGCAGGTTTTCTACTGGTTTTAGGCAGGCTTGTTGTTTTGTTTGAAGGCAGGTTATGCTTGAGTTTTGCTTGCCTTTACAGGTTTTGCAAGTGTGAGAACTTGCAGGTCTGAGTTTGGCTTGCTGGAAGGTTTTTAGCAGGTTTGAAGTTTCTGTAGGTTTTTGTTTGTTTGTTCACATGCTTGGTGTTTTTGTATTGGTAAGGCAGGCTTGTTGTTTTGTTTGAAGGCAGGTTATGCTTGCAGTTACAGTTTGTGGTTCTCTCAAACTTGTAGCTTTTTTGGTTCTATCCCCCTCTGAACTGTTTTTCCTGTTCTATTCTTATATCTCTTTATCCTGCCAAAACTGCAAACCTTTTTACTTCTCTCTTTCTCTCTCCATAAAGCATTTTTAAATTGCTTAAAGTCCCTTTTCTGAAAAGATTATTGGCCAGGAAATGATGAAACGTTTTAACAAGCTGCTTGCTTGCATCTTGGTTTATCTCTGCATTGTACTTCCATATTTTCTACATTGACAGTTTTGTGTACTTTGACAGCTTAGTGTACTTGGTTGACAGTTTCTTGACAGCTTGTGCAACTTGGTTGACATTTTGTGTACTTAGTTGACAGTTTGTGAAACTTGGTTTGCTTTTGGTTGACTAGTGCAATTTGTTTGTTCAGTTTGAACTTGTGCAGCTTTGTGTACTTTGTATGCAGCCTTGTGCCTTGTATTTGATTGGTTATATGTTTGCAAAATTAATTTTACTTTCCTCTTTGTGAACCAAGAAGAGAAATCTTCTTGTGATTTGCAAAGAGGGTGAGTAAAACATGATGAAACCAAAACGATCTGATTCCGGCCAACAATCTTTAATGATGAGCTTTTATTTATCTGCCTGAAAATGCTTTTTTTGATTTAACTGTACTGATTTCTTTTTTCTGTCTTTGCAGGTAAATACCAGTTAGATAATGGAAGCAGCAGTAGAAGATAGAAGACTTCAAGAGACTTAGATTTTAGATTTATTTTATTTTCAATTATTGTAATAAACATTATTGTAAACACTGTAAATAAATTTACAGTATTCAAATAACACTTGTAACAACAATTAAAATAAATAAAAAGTCTTTGTCAGCTAAGAGTTCTTTACTGTTAAATATTTCAATCTTCCTTTTGCACTGTTTATTTAACTATTTAAATCTCTTGAATTAAAATGACTAGAAATGCATCCCAATAATTTTAACTCAGATAAAATAAATAATCAACAAATGTTGCAGTCTCACGACCTTGCATTAACCACCATACGCCCGTCATTCCGGTTAATCATAGGCTTTGTACAGTTGAACAAACAAACATCCATACACCTTTCACTTCAATGATCACACCAATGCTTCAAACTTTCAATCAAAAGCCTCAGCTCCTAGCCCAGATGTTTAGGTTTTGAGAAACAAACAGAAATTTTGAACAAGCGTAAAATAATGTAACAGTCAATTAAAATACCGTGGATTCAAATTCTTCTGAGAAGTACGAGTGAAAAACCCTAATTCCAGATTTGCTATCAAAGAAAAGTCTGCTTGATCAAACCCTGAGCCAAACTCAACCAAATCAATAGAAACCCTAATTCTGGGTTGACTGATAAGAAAAATCTGTTTGACTGATTCAAAATCAAAGGAAACCCTAATTTAGGACTGACTGATAAAGAAAAGTCTGTTTGACCGATTCTTGAGCCAATCTGAAAAAAATTAGGGAAACCCGAAGTTGTGATTTCTTGTGAAAAAGGGAGAGCAAATTTTGGGGTACAACACCTGCCCTTAGAATCTTCTTAGCCATCGTATGTCCGCTTAAGTGGGTGCCAAATATACCACTATGTATTTCGGTCATGATCAACTCTGCTTCAACCTTGTCCACACAACGAAGTAGAACACAATCATGGCTGCACTTATAAAGGATGTCGTTGCTTAGGAAGAACTTGGCAGCAAACCTCCTAAAGAACTTTTTGTCATTGACGGAAGCTCCTTCAGGATATTCTCGAGTCTGGAGATACCTTTTGATTTCATGAAACCAGAGTTGTTCCACTACTTCTTCGGTATTAATCTCATGATAGTGCGCATGTTCGTCCATTCGCTCGATGGTGATTTGGGGAGCCTCGTCATCCCAGTTGAGTTTAAACATGGAAGACATTGTAGCCAGAGCATCCTCTAGCTGATTTTCTTCTCGCGGGAAGTGCTCGAAAGTAATCTGCTCGAAATGAGGCAACAATGTCAAGACATGTTATTTGTATGGGATAAGATTAGGATGTTTAGTGTCCCACTCTCCTTTGACTTGACTGATAACCAAAGCAGTCGAGTCTCAAAATACGACCAAAGATTTGATTCCTAAGTCTATAGCAGCCTTGAGACCAAAGATGCAAGCTTCATATTCATCCATGTTGTTGGTACAGCTGAAGCAAAGTCGGGCAGTGAAGGGTGTATGGCAACCTTCCGGAGAAATGAGTACCGCACCGATACCGTTTCCAAGTGCATTTGAAGCACCATCAAAGTACAGGGTCCATCAGGATCCTTGTTCAAGTCCGTCATACGGTCCGTTACCTTCAATGTTGTCCAATGTCATGATGTCCTCGTCATGGAAGTCGAATCTCATAGATTGGTAATCTTCGACGGCTTGATGAGCTAGATGGTCAGCTAGTACACTCCCTTTTATAGCTTTTTGGGTAGTATACTGGATATCATACTCAGTCAGGATCATTTGCCATCTAGTGATTATTCCAGATAAAGCAGGCTTCTCGAAGATATATTTGATCGGATCCATTTTGGAAATCAGCAAAGTGGTATGAGTCAACATATACTGCCTCAGCCGGCGAGCAGCCCATACCAAAGTGCAACAAGTTTTCTCGAGCAGTGAGTAGCGAGTCTCACAGTTGGTAAACGTTTTGCTAAGATAATAAATAGCATGCTCTTTTCGGCCAGACTCGTCATGTTGGCCCAGTACGCACCCCATTGAGTTATCCAAAATAGTCAGATACATGATTAATGGCCTTCCTTCAACGGGTGGCATCAAGATAGGAGGTTCTAGTAAATACTCCTTGATCTTATCAAAAGCAACTTAACAATCATCGTTCCATTCAACTACCTGATCTTTCTTCAACAGTTTAAATATTGGCTCACAGGTAGATGTTAGGTAAGAGATGAACCTTGCGATATAGTTTAGGCATCCCAAGAAACCTCTAACTTCCTTTTCAGTGCGGGGGCAGGCATTTCTTATATAGCTTTGACTTTAGCAGGATCAACCTCAATGCCTTTGTTGCTGACAATAAATCCCAAAAGTTTACCAGATCTGACTCCAAAAGTGCACTTGCTTGGGTTCAGTCTGAGCTTAAACTCCTTCAACCTGACAAACAGCTTTTGTAGATGATCAAGGTGTTCTTCTTCTGTCTGTGATCGGGCTATCATGTCGTCTACGTAAACTTCAATCTCCTGATGTATCATATCATGAAACAAAGCTACCATGGCGCGTTGATAGGTTGCCCCGAAATTCTTCAGTCTGAATGACATCACTTTGTAGCAGAAGGTACCCCATTGCGTAACAAAAGTAGTCTTCTCCATGTCTTCAGGGGCCATTTTGATCTGGTTGTATCCCGAAAATCCATCCATGAAGGAAAATACCTTGTGTTGAGCTGTGTTGTCAACCAAGATGTCAATGTGTGGCAGTGGAAAATCATCTTTATGGCTAGCCCTGTTTAAATCCCGATAGTCCACACACATTCTGACTTTGCCGTCCCTCTTAGGTACGGGCACAATGTTAGCGACCCATTATGGATAGGAAGTAACAGCCAGAAAGCCAGTGTTGAATTGCTTCATTACCTCAGCTTTGATCTTCTCAGACATGTCGGGCCTCATTCGGAGGACTTTTTGTTTGATCGGTGGACAGTCTTCTCTTGTAGGGAGACGGTGAACCACGATATCTGTGTCTAATCCCGACATTTCTTCATAGGACCAGGCGAAGATTTCAACATATTTGTTCAACAACTGCACTAAACGCTCTTTGACACCTGGTTCCAGGTTGGCACCCACCTTAACCTCTTTCTTGTCTTCCTCTGTTCCTAAGTTGATGGTTTCTAGCAACTCTTCATGAGGCAGAATAGCCCTCTCTTCTTGTTGAAAAAGTCTGGCTAACTCTCCTGGCACTTCACAGTCTTCGTCAACTTCGTACTCAGCATGATTGACCAAATCGTCAGAGTCACCGAAGGCTAAAGCAGAATAGTCACCCATGGAATCCGGAGTGGACGGGTACCTGCATTTTGTGAGTGTGGGTGTGTGTAAGGGATAGCCATCCTTAAACAAAACAAGATGCAAAAAGAAAGAAAATGAACACAACAGTTTATAGATGAAAACGTCCAATGATTCATTAAAACATGGCATATGATAATGAAGAAAATCAAGCCCTTACAAATGGACCTATATGCCCCGGGCAAGGCATAAGGTGAAAATAGTGTTTGAATTGTTTAGTTATTACAGACCAAAATAGGAAATTGTTCAAAGATAAATTACTGGTTGATGAAAGTGATGGGAATAAAGTCTTTTGCTTCCCAGTTGCTTAATCCTCCTTCGACAGTTGGAAAGATCCAATCTTCAAAGTTGTCTTCTTCATCATCATCTTCTAAGGAATTAATTCCATGGTGAGTGATTTTTATGGGTGGTCCTCCAGCCTTGGAGCGACGCATAGCTTTCTGGCCAGCAGCAGTAAAACCTAGTCCGAACTTGTCCGTCTTGTGAGAAAAATCAGGCAGTTGCCCCCACACTATACTCCTCCCTTCTTTGATTACAGCCTCCGCATCCTTGAGAGATGCCATCCTAGACACATGCTTGGAAACAATAGGCACATCAACCATTGTCTTCACAACTGCGACTTCAGGAGAAACTTCCTCAAAATGTTGGAAAGGCGTTTCTATGAACTCGCCATCCAACTCCACATAGCGGAAGGAGTTGAGGTGACTTATCATGTACTCTTCCTCGCCGTGCACCGTTATAATCTTACCCTGAACAGGATACTTTAGCATTTGGTGTAAAGAGGAGGTAACTGCCCCAGCATAGTGGATCCACTGCCTCCCCAACAAAAATGAATATGAAGGACGGATGTCCATCACATAAAAGGTGGAGTTGAAAATTTCTGTGCCCACTTTGATAGGAATGTCAACCTCTCAGTGAACCATTCTTTTGGACCTATCAAAGGCCCTAACCACGATATTACTTGGCTTTAACACTAACCTTTCACAGTCCAAACGGTTTAACGCTTTCTTCGGTAGCACATTCAAGGATGAACTAGTATCAACTAGAACATGGGCAAGGGTGGTTCCCCTGCATTCTACTGAGACATGCAGCGCGCCGTTGTGCTTCCTTCCTTTAGGGGTCAAATCAGCATCGGAAAAACCAAGACCATTATCAGCAGTAAGGATGGCCACGCACTCTTGAAACTGGTCAGCCAAAGTTTCTTGAGGCACGTGTACCGTCTTTAAAAATTTGATCAGGGCCTTAGCCTGGGTCAGAGCAGAGTAGAAGAGCCAACATGGAGATTTTGGAAGGGGTCTGCCCTAGCTGTTCCACGACGTCGTAGTCGCTCTTTTTGATTATCTTTAAGATTTCTTCCATTTCTTTCTGGGTGGTCTCGGGGACTACCACAGTCTGAGCCTTCATCCTGACAGGCGCTTCTAGTATCCCCTTACCCTTATCGGTAGTATCAACGAATGGTCTAACTTCAGAAGTATCCAATTATTCAATTATCGGGCCTTGCACAGATGGCTTAACAGGCACAGAAGCTTTCGAGGGTCCGAAGACTGCTCGTGGGGGAGCAATCTCAGGAGAGAAAATCTGTCTGCTGCGAGTTATCTTGCTTGTTCCCGCAATGTTCCCTATATCAGGGGTTTCCTCTTCAGAATTCTCTTGGACTGATTCAATCTGTTTGATACCATGATAGAATATTTCTCCTCCATAGTTCCATGGTATCGTCTTGTTAGATTGATACGGGACAGGCCCCAGCATGGTGATTTTTAACGGCACAAACTTAAGATCAGGCGTAATCTTGACAGGCCTTTTGCAAGCCTTGGGAAGATTGTCGGAGATAGTTATTATTGCAATGTCATTGGTTGAAGTAACAAAGGTAGCAGGAGTAATAGGAGTGAAGGTATCAGCAAGAGTCTTTTGGAAGAGTATCTCTTGGGTATCCATCAGGCGTTGGATACCTGATTTCAATAGTGGGCAGTCAGCTCGTATGTTTAAACAGAAGTAACAGTCTTTTCCACATCCTGGGAATATCCCGGCTCTCATCAAATTCATTTTAATCACTGGTAACGGAGTCAAAAGGTCAGCAACATTGGTAACATGAAGGTCTTCCATAACGACATGAACATTATGACCGTGCTTGGGCATTGGGGCAGAAATCACATTTGGCTTTTCGGGCGCATCGAATTCTACTTCCTTGGCATCAATCAGGTCTTGGATTTTGTTCTTAAGAGCCCAACAGTTGTTGGTATCATGCCCTACACTGTCAGAGTGGTAAGCCCACTTTGCATTGGAGTGGTAATAAGGGGAAGAGGTATTGGGGTTCTTTGGCGCTTCCTTCAAATTGGTAAGATTCAGCTTTAGCAAATGAGGGAGTACTTGAGCCGGTGTCATGTTGATTCGGGTGAACTGCCGTTGTGGCCTTTCTACCCGTTGCTGATTAGATCTTGGCTGATTGCTGCGAGGTTGATCATTTGAAGAGTTTTGAATCATCACTGTCCCTACTGTTGGTCGGCGCTCGATTCTTCCTTGACTCTTCTGAGAATAAATAGCAGAAGCTTCCTTCTTAGATGGGAAGGTTTTCTTAATAGCAGTGGATGTGGAGGCATCTTTCTGAATCTTACCACTTTTAATGTCGGCCTCGACCCTTTCACCGGTCAGAATTAGTTCGGTGAATCCCGCGGAGGAACTCCCAATTAAATGATTGAAGAAAGGGCCAGACAGCTATCCGACAATGGTGGCTGCACCCTTCCAGCCATATCACGCCATTTCTGGGCATACTCTTTAAATCCTTCATTAGGAGCCATACCCATACTCTGTAGTTGAGTACGAGTAGGTGCTAAATCAGCGTTGTATTGGTATTGCCGGTAGAAAGCAGCATCTAAGTCTTCCCAATTATGAACCTCCGATCTCTCGAGTTGATAGAACCAATCCAATTGTGTGACTGACAAACTATCTTGGAAAAAATGGACCCAAAGATCCTTATCAGATGATTGGGGTTGGATCTTTCAGACGTAGGATCTTAGATGCATCTTTGGACACGACAGACCGTCATACTTGGCAAATGTAGAAACTTTGAACTTGGGAGGAATAACGATCCCAACGACCAACCCTAGTTCTTCGAAATCTAAACCAGGTACCCTTTGAAACTCCATGGCTGCCAATCTATCCTCAAGATTTTTAAACTTAACATCCGCCGAGGGATATTGCTGTTCAGAGTAATCTTTGTCTTCTTCCTCTTCCTCTTCTTCTCCTTCAACTTCAGATTCAGAAGGCATTGCAGTTCCTTTTCCTTTACTAGCCCCTTTATCAGACGTTGAGGGGAACTCGAGAACTTTTCTAGTATTGCTTTCAAACCTTCTTCCCATGATGACTACACCAGGCCTTTTCTTCTTTTTCTCTTTATCCTTCTCCAACAGTGCTTTAAGGTCCTCTTGACCCTTTGCTAAGGTCATGAGGAGTTGCTGGAATTGAGAATTCTGTGCTTGCAGATCCTTAACCGTCTGCTCCAAATCCATCTTGCTGAAATAAACAGCAGAAAGATAAGGAAACCTGGTGTGAAGACCTGTTTATGCATATGATGAATGGTATGTTATTCATGTAATGCATTCAAGGATTCAGAAATTCAAATTTGTTGCAAACAAAAAGAACACACGTCATATTAAGAAGATATTTGTTAGTACATAAGTGCCCTATGGGCAAAATATTACAAAATTCTTAATGTAAAAAGATATTGCGCATCCTCTTTGGTGCGATGTAAGTGTTGAGAGTTTCCTCCTCATGAAGTCGGCGGGTAAGCTCCAAAACCTTCTTCTCACTGGCATAGAAGCTGGATTCAAAAGTATTTCGTTCTTCTTTGAGTTGGATCCAACTCTTTTGTAATTCTTCCAATGATGTTGGCATGTCTGGATGTAGGAGGGTGTATGGAACCTCTCCTTCCATAACAGGCTCTTTGATCACGGGGAGAATGTGGGGGTATGACATCATAATATTCTGGGCGCGAGATCGTACCCACTTGAGATAAGGCTCAAGGGGGATGGAATTCTTGTGCCCCAGTGTCTTACTATCCACTTTGTTGAGCATCCTCCAAGCTCTGATGAACCTTTGTCGAAGTTCTTGCGCATCATTGTCGAAGTCAAAAACCAAGTCAGGAATCAGCATGCCATGAGGGCCATCCCTCCGAGCATACCCAAACTGTCTTAGAGCTAAACAAGGGTTGTAGGTTATGCCTCCCCTAATGCGAAGTAGTGGAACATTAGGGAATTCTCCACAACGATCAATGATGATGACATTTTCTCTGGATCGAGAACACCAATGAACATCAGAATGTGTGAGGGTCATCAACCGTTGTGACCACCTTAAACCCTGCTCATTCTTCAAAACTGATTGTGGAAGGTGAGAAATAAACCACCTTGCTATGAGATGAGTACAGCACATGAGAACACCTATTTTCCTCATTGTTCATGTGTAAAATGAGTGTAGGATGTCCCCAAGCAATGTAGGCACAGGATTCTGAGATATGAAAATCTTGACAGCATTCACATCTATAAGCTGATCAGGGTTTGGGAACAAGACCAACCCATAGATGAGGAGTGCCACAATCTCTTCAAAAGCTTGTAGATCTAAAGAGTACCAGCAGTCTTGTGCCTTCTCAAACATAAACTTTGCCAAGAAACCCTTGACACCACTCCTGGTTTCCCAATGACCCTTGATATCAGATGGTTGCAAGTGTAATGCTTGAGCAACATCTTCAGGCTTTGGTTCTTTTTCCGTACCGTTGTAGGGTAGTTGATGAAGAATAGGAATCCTCAGAAGTTGAGAAAATTCCTCCAAAGTAGGTACTAGTTGGTAATCAGGGAATGTGAAACAGTGGTGTAGGGGGTCAAAGAACTGGAAGAGAACTTTCACCATGTCTTCTTTAATGTTGGAGTTGACCAAGTTGAGAAGTCTACCATGTCTTTCACTGAAGAGAGAATTCTCTGGAATCCTGGAAGTAAGCTCCTTGAGTTGAGGAGGGATTCTCACAAGGTTGACTTGAATTGTTTTCCTGCGAAGATATTCCATGACCTACAAAACAAGAACAAAGATGAAGATCCAAACCCTTGAAATGGTTAGTGGATGCATATGATGTTTTATGATGTTTTATGATGTTCATGATGTATGCACAAGCACATGTAAAAACAAGTCACACAAGACCTAGTTTCAGGCTTGCATGAGGTTTCATAGGTAAGTACCCTCTTGAAGTTAGTTGGCTCAACCTGTTCTATAAATAGTAATCGGGTTCTAAGGAGCTCAATATCACTGGATTGTTTTCTATGTTCATTGTTTTGGTTTAGCCACTTAACTGGCGACCAAAATATTCCAAGAAAACAACCCTCAATGAGTGTAGTATCGAGTATCTACCAACTTCGGACTGAACCAAAGCCGGTCATTTCACTACCCCTAAAAAAGGCCAAGATGGTCAGGTAAGGTTCTAAGAGTTCATTAGTGCTTCATGACATCACTCAGCGGCCCCGTATTCTCTTTGATTGACTCAAAACCGGTACTCACAAATATGTCGCACTAATATAGCTATTGCTTCAACCATGTCGGTATACCCCGCACAGTTTCCACAATGTATTGCTATTTACCTATGAATGTTTCCCAAAAATCTGGGTGGAGGATTCAAACCCAAACAAGAGAACCAAATGTAAAGCAATCAAAGCAATCAAGACATGCAAAGGTGATATAAACCCTAAGGTTAATCCACTTTTAAAAATTATTCTCCCCAACAGAGTCGCCAGTTCTGTGATACGGTGGGAGAACTGACTTGGGATTTTGCGTTTGTGTTCGCAAATGTTTCGGTTTAGCAAGAGTTGCCACCGACTTTTTATTTTATCCTAAGGAAAGGTCAAAAAGCACAGGAAAGACCTTTGATATGTTTTCTTGGGTTCGGGGAGTAGATTATGAAAAGGGAAGGTGCAAGCACCCTTTTCATCCATGGTTTTCCATGGGCTCTTAGTTACTTGTTTAGATCACTTGCTTTGCTTTTCAATTGTTTGAAATGGTGCTCTTCAATTATTTGAGATGGTGCTTTGTGTGTGGTTTTGAAAGATGTTTTGAAAAAGAGGCCATCGTTGTGGCAACCTTTATAATGATTCTTGTTAGAATGTATACAAAGGTGTTTTTGTCTTTTGAAAAGTTTTCAATGTTTGAAAGTAGGGTTTTGAAATTGTGTTGTGAAGTGTGTTTGAAAATAGCAAGGATGTTTTTGCAAGCTTTTGATCAAGTAACTAAGAGCTATCTACCCTATTTTACTCAAAGATCTTTCTTATGTTTTTAACCCTTTTAACAGTTTTGTTTCACCATTGTATTTGGTGAACAACCTTGTGTTAGGATGTTAAACGAGACAGGCGCGGGTCATCGTATAGACGATGATAGCAATTGTGCTAAGTATTTTTGGCAATTTTCTTGAGGGACTTGATCATTTTGTTTAGGCAACTCAGATAGCGTCATCGAGGGACTATGATCTTTTGTTTGTTTTTATTTTTCCAAAGTACTTAACATGAATACCATGGCCCATTTTTGAAGGCAACAAGTGGATTGTAACCTTAGGGGTGCAAGTGTGCATTGTGTTTATTTTTCATGCATTTTTGTCTTTGATTAGGTCAAACTATTTGTTGATTTGGATTTTTACATACAAACTCTAATTCTCTAATCATGGCATAATTGAAAGCATTGGGTGTAAAAATAAATCTAAGCTATTACAACTTTGATATAGGGAGGGGGGTACAATTTTGAATAGGGGATTATTTTGCAAGAAATTTAAACCCTAAATTATTACAATCAAATTGAATTTACAATGCATAATATTTAAATGTACAATATTTAAATGGAAAAAATAAACAAATATTAAATAAAAATGTAATATGCAAAAAAATGAAGTTTTTATTTGTTTATGTATGTAAAGCATTTTTTTAATGTGAAAAAAGGTGTAAATAATAAAAATAAAAAAAGATTGATTTTATTTAATAAAGGGGTAAACCCTAATTTTCCTTAAAGAAAATAATATTATATTATTTATATACAAAAATATATTAATATGTACAAAAATAAAAATATATTGAGAAAAAGTTTTTTTTAGTATAAAATAACAATAAAAATAAAAATGTACTATTTTTATATTTTTATTCTATGTTTTTAATAAAATAAAGTATATATGTGTGTGTGTGTATATATATATATATATATATATATATATATATATATATATATATATATATATATATATATATATATATATATATATATATATATATATATATATATATATATATATATATATATATATATATATATATATATATATATATATATATATATATATATATATATATATATATATATATATATATATATATATATATATATATATATATATATATATATATATATATATATATATATATATATATATATATATATATATATATATATATATATATATATATATATATATATATATATATATATATATATATATATATATATATATATATATATATTAAATATTTTAAGTATATATAAAATAAAATAAAATATTTACAAAAATAAAATATATTCAAGAAAATATTTCCAATGTGAATAAAATTAAGAAATAAAAATAAAAGTATTATTTACATTATTTTTTAAATTTAAACAAAATAATATAAAAATATATAAAATGTTTTAATGCTAGTAATAATTAAAATAAATACCAAATAAATATAAAAAAATTATGAAAATATTTTTTATGCATTTTTTATGTTTGGAAATAAAATGATAGAGTCAGAAATGAAATTAAAATGCAAAAATAATAAAAATACAAGAAGTTAGGCCAGGGGGTGTGAAACTGAAAAAGAAGGTGTTAGAAGCAAAAAGCCAAGCCCATCCCATCGACTTCATCTTCTTCCTCCAGACTTTTGAAAATGCGCGCCTGTTGTACACAAACTCGTATCTCCTGTATTTGTGATCTTTTAACAAAACTCAAAACATGAAACTTGTAGAGCATCAAACCACGATTCTAACCATATAAAAAACTTAATCTAACTCTCAAAGACCAGAGAGAATTTCTCTGGCCCTAATTTCTAACCTAGTTTTTTCAGAAAGTTCATGGATGAAATTCTCTTAGCATGCTTAATATAAATGAAAACTGAGCATATGTATGGTTTCAGGGCAATGAGTACTACATCTTTCATTCAAAAACCTAAGGCTAAATGTTCCTAAATAGAGAGATAGAAGTTGATGAAAAACTTGTTTCAGTTGGACACGAGTATGGCAATGCAGCAACTTTCAGTGAGGCTTGAGGTTCTTTTGAGCTTGCTTGATGTTCCCTGAACCTTTCCCAATGCTAAGTTTGTTTTGAAGTGGCCTGAATCTTTCTACAGAACTCAACCTGCAAAGCTTCCAAACAAAAATGGTGAACACTGTAAATGGAGTTACAGTTGGCAATGGACGTTTGGGGTAGCTTGAGTGAGTTGAATGGAAGGTGTTTGAAGTGTCAAGGAGCAAAACGCACGAGCAAAATGAGCTATGGCACTCAAGTTGCAACAACTGCCCTGTTTTGCACGTTTTTGGTGTTTTGGTGTTCAAGGGTGTTTGAGGGATGATTGGCTCGTGTTTCTGGCTTACAAGGATGTGTAAAACTTCTTTCAAATGTTGGATTAAGTTGATTTTATCAGATGTGTGTGTTATGGACTTTTAGCACAATGACTTGGTTTTGAAGCAAAAAGCAAGAGTTGACAATGCAAGGGTTGTACTGGCTTGTAACCTGGCTGCACAAAGTGGTTGAGCTTTTGCCTGACATTAGGGAGCCTTGTTTGCAGTAAAGGGCTTGGTGTATGGCTCAAGAAATGGAATTTGACATAAAACATGCTTTATGTAAATGAAAGTGTTATCTTTATGTCCAAAATGGAATTATTCATTGTATAATGCTCCCTTGATCAGAACAATGCCTCTAACCAATGTATTTGCATTCAATTTTTGAGTGTAAATTAGTTTAGAGACCTGTAATCAAATACAAAGCTATCTTGGTCAGATTTTGCAACTTGTATGAACATGTATTGGCCATGGTTACAAAGTGAGTTTTTGCCAACTTCAAGCATTCAATTCTCCCTAACCACAAATGTGTTTGAGGAGTTCTTAGACAATTTGGAAAGATTGCAACATGTACTATAATCCATATTTGAAATCCAACTTGAGACTCCAAGTGTAACTATGTGAAAAATGTCCAAGAAGATGGGTCAAAATCCTGCCTAAACTAGGGCAAAATTTCTCTAAGTTAAAAGTTTTAGGTACCCTTGTTCCAAAAATCATAACTTGAGATCCAAGATTCTTTTGAGAAAACTTTGTGAATCAAAGTTGTAGACTTTGTGATGGACTACAACTTTCATCTTGTAAGTTTTGTTTGAATCCATTTGAATCTTGGTGAAAATGTGGGACAAAGTTAGGAAAAATTAAGAAAATTTCATAACTTAGAAAATTTCGAAGTTATGAAATTTTTCAATTTCAAACCCTAATTTGCAATTTTGGGTTTCTTGATGAACAAGTTTCATAATTTGACACATCTTGATGAAAAATGACCCTTGGCACTTGATTTTGACCAAAAAGTCAAAGTTTGACTTTTCAATGTACAATTAAATTTTGATCAATTGACTGAAAAATTCATCTGTCAATCCTATGCATTTGAGATCTTTTGAACTTGTTGAATAAGTCAAGATAATTTCATTAAGTCCTTGAGCCCATGGTTGAACTTGATTTGCCACTGGCTAGGTCAAACAATCAAAAATTGCCTTTGTACAGTCAAAACCCTAAAAATGACCATTTTGCCCTTTTGGTGATCTGATCAAATTTCTTGTGGAATTGTGGTCCAATCTTGATCAAATGGATCACATGAGTTCATAATGTTGATGTGGGTCAAAATTCATGAGGTTTGACTGTAAATTGACCACAGTTGACTTTTCCCCTAATACAGCTGATTTCTAGGTCAACTGTCCAATTGACTGGGCAAAAATTTGATTCAAGGCTTGAAACTTGGTATGGGAAAACTTATGAGTCCAACATGAAGTATGAAAGTAAATTTGGGTATTGTAGATTAAAGAAACCCTGTGCAAACTCAAACCCTAATTTAGGTCAACAGTGCAAGGAGGTGTCTTGAGCAGAGCAAACCCTAGCTTGGTCTTGGGTTCCAAGAGTCTTGTGATGAGAAATGTTGATAAAATGAGAGGGCAAATTTTGGGGTACAACAATGTTTTTTCAGAATTTGCTTCCAAATGTCTTTAAGTCAGAACATGCTTCATTCAACTTCTGGGCAGAGCGTTGCTTGCTAAGAACTTTGAACAACGCTTGCTTTCAAGTTATCTTCTGAATCAAGGAGCCTGCTAGAAGTTAGAAGATACATTTAAAAAGTAAAGGTTCTTACCAGAGTCAGCAGATGCGTTTGAATAAAAGGTTCTTTTATCAAAGAACTTCTTCATAATCTTTGCTTAGTACTTTAGAATGTTTTCTGTCAGAACATTAACTAAGACATTCAAAACACATTCATTAGAGCATAAATTATCTTAAATATAATTTAGTTATCATTAAAACTCTTGAGATAAGTCAGAACTAATCTTGTTCTTTCAGAGCTAACTTTAATCTCAGTTGTGAATATCCTGTAAGCTAGAAGTTTATTCTTAATACAATTCATATTGGCATGAAAGATAACAGTTCATATGTGTAATACAATCATCCATCAAGTTCTGTTGTAATACATTCATCCATCAAGTTATGTTATTTAACATTGTCTTCTATAACTAACCAGTTGAAACAAGTGTGTTACCTTTCACTACTCAACTAATTTAATTACACGCCTTTATTGTTGACTGCAAGCAAATAAATGTCAAATATCATAATCTTTCTTAAGAAGCTTACTTTGCTTTTCATCATGAGCAATAAAATGATTTCAAATTCAACTGATGGAGAATTTTGAATCAAAAAGTCCACTATTCCATCCTCTTTGGTATTCAAAAACGAAAGTATGTGAAGGATAATGCAATATGTAAATCGTTGAGAATGTTTATAGGTTCAATATCGTCGAGTTTAACTTTCTTCATCTTCTCTGGTGGAATCATTATCTCATCCTCTGAAGTAAACATTCTTATACCTAAAAATCGTGAAAAGGAATTCTAAGGCGTATTGAAAATAGTTGATTTCCTGCTTTACCAAGAAACAGTGAAAGACCGGATGCTGCTTTCTCCAAAGAGTAAAATCCACAAATTATATATAAGGATAGTAATAGAAAGTTAGAATCTTAATAACATTGGATAGTGCAATGCGGTAGGAGAACTGACTTGGTCGTTTTGCAATTTATCGCAAATGTTGCGGTTTAGCAAGAGTCTTCACTGACTTTTCTTTTATCCAAAAGGAAAGGCTGAAAAGAACAGGAAAGACCTTTGAGATTATTTATTGAGTTTGGGGGGTAGATTATGAAAATGGAAGGTATTAGCACCCTTTTCATCCGTAGTTATCTACGGGATCTTAGTTACTTGCTAGATCACTTGCTTTTGTTTGAAAATGTGCTTTGTGTGGTTTTTGAAAGTATTTTGAAAAGGCGCCATCGTTTAGGCAAACTTTGTAATGATTCTCGTTCATAAGAATGTATACAAAGTGTTGATCTTTTGAAAATGTTTTCGAGTTTGAAAGATGTTTTTGAAAGTGTTGATGTTTGTTTTGAAAATAGCAAGGATGTTTTGGTTTGAAATTGAACAAGCAACTAGGAACAATCTACCTACTCAAAAGTCTTTCATGTTTATTTCCTCTTTCCTTTGACATTGTTATCTTACCATTGATTTGGTAAGTAACCTTATCTTTGGATATAAAAAGGACGGGCAAGGGACATCACATAGCCATGATTAGCAATGTTGTAAAATATCCTAGCATTTTCTTTAAGGGACTAAGATCATTTTTGAAAGGGACATTGATAGCGTCATCGAGAGACTATGATCTTGTATTTTGTTTGTTTTTGCTAAGATACCTCACATGCATAATATGGTCATTTTATAAGGCAACAAAGTGGATTTACCCTAAGGGTGTATGTGTGCAAGTGTATTGGTTTACATGCTTGATTTGTCTTTGAATTAGGATTTTCTAAGCATTGGTTTTATCTTTCCATACAAACCCTAATTTACTAGCATTTGTATATAAAGCATTTAAATTGTGGAAAATAAAAATACTAAGCTATTACATCATTTGGGGGGGGGGGTACAAATTTACAAATGGGGAAATTGCAAAAAAAAAATCTAAATAATTATTACAACCATATTAAATATTGTGCAAGAATTGAATAAATAACAATGTACAAATGCAAATGAAAAAACAAATGATTTTTGTATGGTTTTTTATGAGAGGGGTTTTAACCTAAACCTAATTAAGAAAAATGATTAATGAAAATTAGATGAAGTTAACTTAAACTAAATAAGAAAAGAAATTAAATAAAAAAAGATTTTTTAGGGTTTTATTTATGAAAAGTGTTTAAATTAATTAAAATAATGTGGATATTAATTAGTTAAAAGAAACCTAAGTTCTAAATTAATTTTAATTACAATAAAATAGTATAATGGTTAAACTTAAACCTAAATATTAATTATTAAGAAAGAAATATATTTATTAAGAAAAAAAATTTGTTCTTTTGATTTTATAAAAAAAACAAAATAAATTAAATAAGTGTACAAATAATAAATAAAATATTTTTGATTTTTTATTAATAAAAATAATAATAATAATAATAGTAATAATAGTAATAATAAAATAATAAAGAAAAATAAAATATAATAAAATATAAAAGTCACGGGGGTTTGGAAATGGTTAAACGGGTTAGAAAGTTAGCAAAAAGAAACAAAGACCGACTGTTTGGAGCCCAGGCGCTGCAAAAATAAAAAAAAAGTGTAAAAATGTGAAAAAGAGTAAAAGGCAGCACACTGGGTGTTGAACCCACACCCTCTTGGTTACCAGCGCGCTGACTTACCACTGGGGTGGCTATACATCCGTTGATATAACTGAAACAATAAATATATAACACAAAACAAATTCCAGAAATGAACTTCATCTTCAACCTCTAGCCATAGTTCATGTAACTTGCTCATTTCTCAACGAAAATAAAAAATGCAAACATGAAAGTTGCTCTATTTTTCCATACGAATCCAACCATATAAATATCATGAGCTATAAATCAAAGAAGAATGAGAATTTCTAAAAGTACCAAATTCTGACCTAAATATTTTTAGAGATTCAAATCTAAAATTTTCTAAGCTCAATCAATATATATGAAATCTATGGATATGTACAGTTTCAAGACAATGATGTCTACATTTTATCTTCACAAATGCAAGCCTAACAATGCATAAGTAATGAGATAGAAGTTCAAGAAAAATACCTCAAAACTGGAAATCGTGAAATGGAAATGAGCTTGATTCAAGGTGCCGCAATGATCAGGTTAGCTTCCTCAAGTTCCCAGGAAGCTAATGCAATGATTAGCTTGAGCAATAGATGGCTGAAATGGTCTGGAGAAGTCAACTTACAGAGCTCTGTTTTTGGTTATGGAGGTTGATGAAGATGGAGTTACAGTTATGAAACAGGGTCGGGGATAGGTTATATTTGATGGGTAGGAGCTTTGTGATTGATTAGGAAGGAAAACACACGAGGGAAATGAGAGATATAAGTTTAAGGTCAGAAATGTGCACCAATGGAGTTTCTTGTGCAAATTCTGGCTTGAGGGAGTTTTGGTGTGTTTTAGGGTGCTTAAGCTCGTGTTCTAGCTCACAAATAGTGCCTCTATTTATAAGCAACAAGTTTAGAAGCTTGTTGTTGATCAGAATTCAAAATCAAAAGTTTAAGCATAACATGTGATTTTTTTGAGAAGTCCAAGTTTCAAAGCCTTGTGTAGTTGCTAATATAGAGTGGTTATGCTTTAAACACACTTGCTTCTGACTTTGTAGATGGAGTGTACTTAAAGAGAACAATTTAGGAGCTCAAGAAGCTGACTTTGTGCATAAAGCTTGCTTTACAAGAATGGAAATGGTAACTTTCTCCCTAAAATGGAAAAGTGCTCTGGACAATGTTTGAATCAATTGGACAATTGATCAATCAGTTGTGTAAAGATTAAATTAAGGAGTGACAAACAAGTTTGAGGCCTGCAAAGTGAAGATTATGCAGCATGGCTATGGATTTGGTTCATGTTGCATCACAAATTTTGCCTTGCAAAACAACTTGAAACCCTAACTTCTGGCCTTCGACTCTCCTTGCTCACAAATGATCTCAAGGATTTCTTTGACATTTTGGAAAGCTTGTAATGTGCTATACAACCCCTCTTTAAATCACTTTTGCAAAATCTAAATGGAACTATATGAAACTTGGCCCATAAGTTAGGTCAAAATCCTGACCAAAGATGCTCAAAATTTCACTAACTGTTTTAGTTTCATGACCATGACTTCATGGATTAATTACTTGAGATCCGAGAATTTCTAGGAGGAGTTGTGTAAAGAAAAGTTTTATATCTCATTGAGATCTACAACTTTCATGTTGAAAGTTTCCTTTGAATCATCTTGCATCATGGTGAAAAATTGGCTCAAAGTTGTGAAAACTATGAAGTTTTCAACACTTAGAAAAATTTCTAAGTTTGGAAACTTTGACTTTTCAAAATGAAATCTTGACTTTTTGATTTATTGATGAACAAGTTTCATATTTTGACATGTTTTGATGAATTATGATCTTTGACACTTGATTTTGACCAAAAATTCAAAGTTTGACTTTTCAGTGTACAGTTGACTTTTGATCAGTTGACTGAAAAATCAACTATCAATCAAATGACCTTGAGCAATGTTTTGAGTCATGCCATTAGGTCAAAATGATGCAATTGAAACCTTGAAAAATTTCTAAGTTTGGAAACTTTGACTTTTCCAAATGAAATCTTGACTTTTTGATTTATTGATGAATAAGTTTCATATTTTGACATGTTTTGATGAATTGTGATCTTTGACACTTGATTTTGACCAAAAAGTCAAAGTTTGACTTTGTAGTGTACATTTGACTTTTGATCAGTTGACTGAAAAATCAACTATTAATCAATAGACCTTGAGCAATGTTTTGAGTCATGCCATTAGGTCAAAATGATGCAATTGAAACCTTGAGATCATGTCTCAAACAAAATAACCATTTGCTAGGTCAAAAATCAAAAATTGCCATTTCTCAGTCAAAACCTTAATTTTGACCATTTTGCCCTTTTGATGATCTGATCAAATTTCTTGAGGAATTATGGTCCAAACTTGATCAAATGACATATAGGAGTTCACAATGTTGATATGGATAAAAAATTATGAAGTTTGACTGTAAATTGGCCACATTTGACTTTTTCCCCAATACAACTGATTTTTAGGTCAACTGATCAATTAACTGAGCAAAAATATGATCCAAGACTTGAAACTTGGCATGTGCAATCTTGAGGGTCCATAATAATCCATGAAAGTCATATGAGGCATTAAAAGTTCAATTATCCTTGTGCAATATCAAACCCTAATTTCAGTCATCAGTGCTTAAGGAGGTATCTTGAGCTAATCAACCCTTGTGCAATCTTGAACCAAAGGAGATCTTGTGAGAAAATATTTGATAAATGAGAGGGAAAATTTTGGGGTACAACAGCTTCCCCTGATCAATCTTCTTAAACCTGAAGAGTTAGATTGGCGGATCCTCCATTCGTGAATTGGAGGTGGAAGAGGATTGGACACTAGAGTGCCCAGAAATTTGCACTCGAAGATGAAATAGGAATGGGCTTATAGATGCCATTTGGAGGAATGATGGAGATTTGCCGGAGATGGGCTTGTAGATTCCATCCAAGGGTGACTGTTAATAGAGAATGGACTAAGTCTGAACTTGATTTCAACTGGAAAAGAATCAGAATAAATCTTTGGAGCGACTTATCTGAACCAGAAGAAGTCTTGTATGTTGTTTGACTGGGAAGAATCAGAATAAATCTTGGAGCGATTTATCTGAACCAAGAGTGTTCCTTTGGAAAGTATCAGGATAAACCATTGAGGGGTTTAAACTGAACAAAAAGAGATCTTGAATATTCTTTAATTGGAAAGAATCAGAGTAAATCTTTGAGCGATATATCTGAACCAGAGAAAGTGTCTGCAGAAAGAATCAGAATAAATCATTGAGAGATTTATCTGAACTGGAAGTGTCCCTTTAGAAAGTATCAGGATAAACCGTTGAGGGGTTTAAACTGAACCAAAAGAGATCTTGAATATTCTTTAACTGGAAAGAATTAGAGTAAATCTTTGAGTGATTTATCTGAACCAGATAAAGTGTCTGCGGAAAGAATCAGGATAAATCATTGAGAGATTTATACTGAACCGGCAGGGATCTGGAGAAGAATCAGAATAAATCTTTGGGAGATTTATCTGAACCAGAGAAGATGTCTGCGAGAAAGAATCAGAATAAACCGTTGATAGATTTAAATTGAACCGACAGGGATCTGGAGAAGAATAAAAACAAATCATTGAGAGATTTATCTGAACCACAGAAGATGTCTGCGGGAAAGAATCAGAATAAACCGTTGGGAGATTTAAACTGAACAAGAAGGGGTCTGGAGAAGAATCAGAACAAATCATTAAGAGATTTATCTGAACCATAGAATACATATGTGGGAAAGAATCAGAATAAACTGTTGGGAGATTTAAACTGAACCGGAAGGGGTCTGAAAGAAATATATATTATGTAGATGGTTGACCAGTCCTTTCTTGGAAATTGATCTGTAATTGACTTGCTGAAAATTTGACGATAATTTTCTGTTGATTGATCTTTCCTGAAAAGATGAAAGGTTAGTTGTATGCAATGTCATGATGTATGAAATACATGGTACAATGATGTTCTCAAAATAAATGAGATTGTGTCACATGCATTTGTGTTGTCAATGTTATGACGTATGGATGCAATGTATGGACACGTTAATTGTTATGCCACATTATTGCTGGAGTCAGGGAAAATAAATCCCCGAGCATTGCTGAGTGCATGTCTTCATGTTTTAAAGTGATGATGAGTTTCCAATTGTTAGAGAAATAAACTCTGTTGTGTAAGGGAAATGTCGTGTATTGCTTGTAGACCTCGTGAAATCTTGAGAAACTGGGCGACTTTCATTGAGGAATCTTTGGAGCTGTAACTGGAAGTTTTGTTCCGCCGGGGGTGTGAGATCACTTGATATCATTAGAATGCGTACTGGAGATATGATGGCGATCCTACAATAGGATGCCCTGATTTCTGTTCTTGTTGGAAAAGGTACCCGCGGGGGATTTTATAGAATAGTCTAAAGATATTATCCTATTTCTTAAAGCAATTAGTTTTTGTCTTTCTATTTTCTGTCTTTCTTATTTTGTCCAGTTGTAAACAGTAGTCACGTTCAAATGCATATGTTCAAAAATAATCATTCGACGTTTTCGCAAACAAAACACGAAAATAAAAGAAAATAGATATTTTTCACTTTCAAAGGGATATATTTGTATTAACTTGAATAAGTATTTTTGTACAATGAGACGAACATTCTAGTAAGAGAGTATCGTCATAGAAAATGAAAATTGATACAAAGAAAAGATAGCTATGTGAAATAATCCCATGGGGTTCCCATTCTGCTATAGCCTTCATGTCTCTGAGTGTCTCATCCACTTGCTTCCTTGTCCGAAGCTGATTGGATTGATTAAAACTGTTTGAATTTTTCAGTCGATGCTAGAGGTCGTCTGTAAGGTGATCCAACGGGACATAGTCATACGCTTTAATTCCCTAACTTTTGCCTGGACCGCCCTTTCGGGTTTTCAGCTTGCCGGGTGTACATATTTTTTTGTATTTTATCCCTAATTTTTGCCTGAACCTTTGTGGTTCGCCGGGATGCCCTTGTTTTTCCTAGGTGTGTCAACCTAGCGGGTCTCTTATGCGTAGTATCTTTTGACTATGTACGCGTTCACAGGGTGCGGAAGGTCGTTGCCATCCATAGTGGTTAGGGTCATTGCTCCACCAGAGAATATGCTTTGATTACAAATGGTCCCTCGTATGTAGGAGTCCATTTTCCCCTAGGATCACCTTGTGGCAATATGATACACTTGATTACCAAATCACCAACCTGATATACCTGACGTCTGACCTTTTTGTTAAAAGCTTTGATCATACGTTTTTGGTACATCTAGCCATGACAGACAACTGTAAGCCTCTTCTCAACAATTAGGTTCAACTGGTCAAGTCGAGTTTGGATTAAATCATCTTCACTCAGCCCTACATCTTTTGTGATTCTCAGAGAAGGTATTTGTACTTCAATTGGTAGAACAGCTTCCATGTCGTATACCAAGGAGAAAGGAGTTGCCCCCGTTGACATGCGCGCAGTAGTACGGTAACCATGGAGATCAAATGGTAACATCTCATGCCAGTCCTTGTAGGTTACTGTCATTTTCTGTATGATCTTTTTGATGTTTTTATTTGCGGATTCGACAACACCATTCATCTTTGGCCGGTAAGGAGAAGAATTATGGTGATGGATCTTGAATTGCGCGCATAGTGCGGTGATCATAGTATTGTTGAGATTCATACCATTTTTTGTGATGATTCTCTCTGGGATACCGTACCGACATATGAGATTCTGTTTGATGAATCGGGCTATAACATTCTTGGTAACAGAAGCGAAAGAAGCTGCCTCAACCCACTTCGTGAAATAGTCAATGGCCACCAAGATAAAATGGTGCCCATTAGAAGCTATAGGTTTGACTTCTCCAATCACATCGATGCCCCATATCGCGAATGGCCAGAGAGTAGTCAGGATGTTTAAAGGAACTGGAGGCACATGCAATTTGTCAACATAGATCTGACACTTGTGGCATGTTCGAGAATGCTGATGGCAATCTGCTTCCATGGTAGACCAATAGTACCCCGCTCGTAGGATCTTTTTAGCCATCGTGTGCCCACTGGAATGGGTGCCAAAATTGCCTTCATATAGATCAACCATGATCTTTTCTGCCTCAACCTTGTCTATGCAGCAAAGCAAAACAGAGTCGTAGTTGCGCTTGTAGAGAATGCCATTACTGAGGAAGAACTTAGCAGAGAATCTTCTCAAGAACTTCTTATCATTGACTAAAGCTCCTTTTGGATACTCTTGAGCCTCGAGATACCTCTTAACTTCATGGAACCAAGGCTTGTCCACTATCTCTTCAGTATCGATCTCGTGACAGTAAGTTGGTTCATCCACCCGTTCAATGGTGTTCCCAGGAGCCTCGTTACCCCACTTGAGTTTAAACATGGATAACATAGTGGCCAGCGCGTCCGCTAGTTGATTCTCCTCTCGTGGGAAATGCTCAAAGGTAATCTCCTCAAAATATGGGATTAATGTCAACACATGTTCTTTGTAAGGGATGAGATTAGGGTGCTTCGTGCCTCATTCTCCTTTGATCTGACTGATGACTAAGGCTGAATCTCCAAATACACTTAAATACTTGATTCCTAAGTCTATGGCAGCTTTGAGACCAAAAATACACGCTTCGTATTCTGCCATGTTATTGGTACAGTTGAAAAAAATTCTTGCAATGAAGGGAGTATGACATCCTTCAGGGGATATGATTACAACACCTATGCCATTTCCGAGTGCGTTGGAGGCCCTGTCAAAAACCAAGGTCCATCGGGATCCTTGTTCAGGTCCGTCATAGGGTCTGAATTCTTCACAGTTGTTTACCATCATGATGTCTTCATCTGGGAACTCGAATTTCATGGACTGGTAGTCATCCACAGCCTGATGAACAAGGTGATCGGCTAGAACACTGCCCTTTATTGCTTTTGGGTAGTGTACTGAATGTCGTATTCAGTTAGAATCATCTGCCATCTTGCTATTCTCCCAAAGAGGGCAGGCTTCTCGAATATGTATTTAATTGGATCCATCTTGGATATCAATAAGGTAGTATGGGTCAACATATACTATCTTAGCCGGCGAGCAGCCCATGCCAGAGCGCAATAAGTTTTCTCAAGCAGTGAATATCTTGTTTCACAGTCGGTAAACTTTTTTCTCAGGTAATAAATAACATGCTCTTTTCGGCCAGACTCGTTATGCTGCCCCAGCATACACCCCACTAAATTTTTCAGGATAGTTAGATACATGATTAAAGGTCTTCCCTCGACTGGCGGCATCAAAACAGGAGGCTCTTGAAGATACTCCTTGATCTTGTGGAAGGCAGCTTGGCATTCATCATTCCATTTGACTACTTGATCTTTCTTCATTAATTTGAAGATTGGTTCACAAGTAGTGGTTAGGTGAGAAATGAATCGGGCGATGTAGTTTATCCGTCCTAAGAATCCTCTAATTTCCTTCTCAGTGCGAGGAGCAGGCATTTCTTGTATTTCTTTTACCTTGGAAGGGTCCACTTCGATACTTTTACCGCAGACGATGAAGTCTAGGAGTTTACCAGACCTCGCCCCAAATGTGCATTTATTCGGGTTCAACCTTAGCTTGTATTTCTTTAGCCTTTCAAACAGTTTCTGCAAATGGTCAAGATGTTCCTCTTCAGTTTGAGATCTGGCTATCATGTTATCCACATAGACCTCTATTTCGTGATGGATCATGTCGTGAAATAGAGCTACCATGGCGCGCTGATAAGTTGCCCCAACGTTCTTCAACCCGAATGGCATAACCTTGTAACAAAATGTGCCCCACTGTGTGACGAAGGTCATTTTCTCCATGTCCTCAGGTGCCATTTTGATTTGATTATAGCCTGAGAAACCATCCATGAAGGAAAATACTTTATGTTGTGCGGTGTTATCAACCAAAATATCGATGTGGGGAAGCGGGAAGTCATCCTTAGGGCTTTCCCTATTCAAATCTCTATAGTCCACACACATGCGTACTTTACCGTCTTTTTTAGGTACAAGAACAACATTGGTGACCCATTGTGGATAGGAGGTGACGGACAAGAACCCGGTGTTGAATTGTTTCATGACTTCAGTCTTGATCTTCTCTGACATGTCTGGCCGCATGCGATGAACTTTCTGTTTTACCGGAGGGCAGTCTTCTTTTGTCGATAGACGATGGACCACGATATCAGCGTCAAGTCTTGGCATGTCTTCGTATGACCAGGAAAAGAACTCAACATAGTCATGTAGTAACTGAGTTAAGTGCTTCTTGACACTAGGTTCCAGATTGGCTCCTACCTTGACTTCTTTCTTGTCCTCTTCAGTACCTAAGTTAACTGTGTCCATTGGTTCTTCGTGGGGCTGTATGGTCCTTTCTTCCTATTGTAGTAACCTGGTTAGTTCCCCTGGCACTTCACAATCTTCCTCACCTTCGTCTTCGGCTTGGTAGGTTAGATTTTCAAAGTCACAATAGGCCATAGCAGAATCGTTACCCATGGGATCCTGAGTGGATGTAGATCTGCATTTTGATATGTGAGTGTGTGTAAGAGCATAGCTATCTTTGAAAGAAATAAAAATGTAGAAAAAGAAAGACAAAGAGCACAAAGTTTGCATGCAAAAACGTCCATGATTCATTGATGACATATGAAAATGAAGTAACAACCCTTACAAATGGACTGTTGTGCCTCGGGTAAGACACAAGGTTTTAAAAGTCTCAATTGTTTAATTATTACAAGTCAGACAGAAATTTAAAGACAATTACTGCTGGATAAAAGTAATTGGGACAAAATCTTTGGCTTCCCAGTTGCTGAGTCCTCCGTTGATAGTTGGGAAAATCCAATCTTCTAGGTCACAACTGTCATCACTATCCTCCACTGCATTGAATCCATCGTCACTGATCCGTAAAGCTGGTCCCCCGGCACGAGCACAACGAACATCTTTCTGGGCTCCTGAAGTGAAACCCAAACCAAATTTGTCATATTTGTAAGGGATATCCGGGAGTTGGCCCCAAATAGTACACCCACCTTCTTCGACTACTGCCTTGGCATCTTTCAGTGAAGACATCTTTAGCGGAGGTCTAGTAATCTTCGGGGCTTGGGAAACAGTCTTGGTTGCTGCCACTGTTTGTGGGACTTCCTCGAAATGCTGACACGGAGTTTCGATGAATTCACCATCCAATTCCACGTATCTGAAGGAGTTCATGTGACTGACCATATATTCCTCTTCTCTATGGACAGTGATGATTTTCCCTTTGGTTGGGTATTTCAGCATCTGATGTAATGTAGAGGTGACGCCACCAGCGTTATGAATCCAAGTTCGGCCCAATAAACAGGAATAGGAAGGGCGAATGTCCATCACGTAGAAAGTTGAATCAAAGGTTTGAGATCCAACTTTAATGGGGATGTCCACATCCCCATGCACCATTATATTCGAACCGTCGAAGGCCCTTACCACTATGTTGCTGGGTTTTAAGGTCATACCTTCACAGTCTAGTCTATCAAGAGCCTTCTTAGGTAAAAGATTCAAAGATGAACCCGTATTAATCAGGACATGGGCCAAAGTAGTGCCAATGCCTCGTTGTGTTTCCTTCCTCTAGGTGTAAGGTCAGCATCAGAAAAGCCTAAATCGTTGTCAGCTGTTAAACTGGCCACATAATCTTTGAACTGGTCAGCAGAGGTTTCCTGTGGCACATGGGAAGTTTTAAGAAATTTTACCAAGGCCTTCGCATGAGCCTAGGAGCACAACAGTAAAGCTAGCATAGAAATCTTTGACGGAGTCTGCCCTAGCTCTTCGACTACATTGTAGTCGCTTCTCTTTATAATTTTCAGAATTTCTTTCATCTCCTTTTGGGAGGCCTCTGGGATAGATACTGATTGCTCCTTCATCTGGACAGGCTCAACCAAAATGCCTTTGCCCCGAGTCTCGGTCGACTCGGCGATAGGGGTGTCAGTAGGGGTAACCATAAGGGTTGTAGTAGTGGTGTCAACAGGAATAAAAGCAGGGATGACCACAGGACCAGTAACATTTTTCGGAGGAGCAGTCTCAGGGGAGAATACTCTTCCACTTCGGGTTATTTTGCTGGTTCCCGCAATGTTGTCGATGTTGGGGTCAGCCTTCTCAAAAATCGAGTCTTCATCAGCCAGCCAATCCTGCTTGACACCGTGATAGTAGACGTCACCCCCATAGTTCCAGGGGATAGTTTTATCTGAGGAGTACAGGATCGGCCCTGGCATAGTAATTATTAATGGAGTCACCTTAGGAACATATGTAATCTTAACGGGTCTTTTGGTTGATACCCTGAAAGGATTGGCGGAAATGGTTACTATTGAAACATCCTTGTAAGAAATGGTTGGAACGGGAGTCTTTTCAAAAAAAATCTCTTTGTCATCCATTAGGCGCTGGACACATGCTTTCAATAAATGACAACCAGTTGGTAGGGATAAACAGAGGTGACAGCCTTTGCCACAACCCAAAAATAAACCGGCCTTCAACAGGTTCCTCTTAACGGTCAGGAGAGGAGTAACAAGTTCATCAATAACAATAACAAACATATTATCTTCAACAGTGTTAACATCACAGCCATGCTTGGGCATAGGAGTGGTGATAACATTTGGGATCTCAGGAGCATCAAATTCTATTTTTTTTGCCTCGAGAAGGTCTTGCACCTTGTTTTTCAAAGCTCAACAATTGTTGGTATCATGGCCTGGACTTTCTGAATGGTAAGCACAACGAGCATTAGGGTTGTAATGAGGGGAGGCGGTATTGGGATTCTTCGGGGCTTCCTTCAAAGTTACCAGATTAGATCTCAACAAATGTGGCAGGACTTGAGACAATGTCATATTTATCCGAGTAAACTGTCTTACCGGTCTTTCTGTTCTAGGCTGGTTGTTCCTTTGTTGAGTAGGTGCAGGCTTAGGGATCATGACGGCCCCTACCGTTGGACGGTGTTTAGTTCTGTCCTAATTCCTTTGAGGGCACACAACACCCACCTCTTTCTTCCCAATAAATGGTTTTCTCACGGCAATGGAGGGTGCATCCTTTTAGATCTTCCCACTCTTAATCCCAGCTTCCACTCTTTCCCCGGTCAAGATCAATTCAGTGAAGCCGACTGATGAGCTTCCAATTAGATGATTAAAGAAAGGACCAGATAGGGTACCCAAAAACATGTCTACTAGCTCTCTGTCAGACAGGGGAGGCTGGACTCTTCCTGCTAAGTCTTTTCATTTCTGAGCGTAGTCTTTGAAACCCTTATTCGAACCCATAGTCACACTTTAGAGTTGAGTACGGGTGGGAGCAAGGTTTGTGTTGTGTTGATACTGCTTATAAAAATTAGCAGCAAGGTCTTCCTAATTATGGATATTGGCCCTCTCCAGTTGATAGAACCAATCCAGTTAAGTCCCGGATAGACTATCCTGAAAGAAGTGGACCCACAAATCTCTGTCAGCAGTGTGAGGCTGTATCTTCCTCACATAAGATTGGAGATGCATCTTGGGACACGAAACCCCGTCGTACTTAGAAAACACTGATGCCTTGAACTTTGGTGGAATAACAATCCCAGACACCAAACCCAGCTCTTCAAAGTCCAACCCGAGAACTTTCCGAATCTCCATTGCACTTAGGCGCTCTTCTAGATGTTTGTATTTGTCATCGGGCGGAGGATACTGCTCTTCAGCGTAATCATCTTCTTCTTCCTCTTCAGATTCTAGATGGTCAATCACTTCCTTGCTTTTCCCTGCTTGATTATCCTTTTCACCTGATGATGTTGTGAAGTCTAGGGTCCGTCTGGCTGGTCCTGGGAACCTTCTTCCTAGATTCAAAACACCAGTTGATTTCTTTGCTTTCTTCTTCTTTTCTTTGATCAGCAAATTTTTCAAATCCTCTTGTCCTTTTACCAAAGTCAACAACATTTGTTGAAACTGAGCATTCTACGCCTGGAGATCTTTTACTGTCTGCTCAAGATCCATCTTACTGAAATAAACAGTAGAAAGATAAGGAGACATGTGGTAATAAACATGCTTATGTTATGATGAATGAAGATGCATATACAATGATTTCAAGGAAATTAGAGACTTAAATTTGCTTTAGACCAAAAAGGAACACACATTATATTAATAAATCAAAGTTTGAGTACATCATGCCTATTTGGGCTTACAAAGAAATACAAAAACTCTAAGATAAAAAGGTTGAACGCATCCTCTTTGGTACGATGTAGGCGTTCAGACTCCGCTCCTCATGAAGCTGCTTGGTGAGTTCCAGAACTTTCTTCCCGCTGGCGTAGAATTGGGCCTCAAAAGTGTATCGCTCTCCCTTAAGTTGTATCCAATCCCTTTGTAAGTCTTCGAGAGAGGTAGGCATGCTAGGATGAAGGATAGTGTATGGGACATCTCCTTCCACAACAGGCTCTATGATAACCGGGATAATGGAGGTGTAAGTCATCATAAGACTTTGAGCACGGGCTCATACCCATTTGAGATAAGGCTAAAGAGGAATGGGATTCTTATGCCCCAACGTCTTGCTATCTACCTTGTTCAACATCCTCCAAGCTCAGATAAACCTCTGGCGGTGACCTTAATCGTCATTCTCGTAGTCAAATACCAACCCTTGAATAAGCATCTCATGTGGACCATCCCTTTGGGCATAACCAAACTATCTTAAGGATAAGCAGGGGTTGTAGGTGATACCTCCTCTAATTCCAAGTAAGGGGACATTAGGGAATTCTCCACAACGGTCAACGATAGTAACACTCTCCACAGATCAAGAACACCAACGAATATTTGAATGTCTGAGCGTCATCAACCTATGTGACCACCTTGAACCTTGCTCGTTCTTCAATACAGATTGGGGAAGATGCGAAATAAACCATCTTGCCAAAGATAGGAGTACAACACATAAGGATACATCTTTTCCTCGTAGTGCGAGTGTGAAAAGAATGTAGGATGTCTCCTAACAAAGTAGGCATCGGGTTACGAGACGTGAATATTTTGACTGTGTTTACAACTATGAGTTGGTCAGGATTTGGGAACAAAACCATACCATAAATAAGGAGAGCCACAATTTCCTCAAAAGCATGCAAGTCCAAGGAGTTCCAACAGTTTTGAGCTTTCTCAAACAAGAACTTGGCTAAGAAACCTTTGACAGTGTAGGGCTTGAGAAATCTCTTCTGGTTTTGGATCTCTTTTCGTACTGTTGAAGGGTAGTTGATTGAGAATGGGAATCCTCAAGAGTTGGGAGAATTCTTCCAAAGTTATCACAAGTTGATAATCGGGAAATGTGAAGCAATGGTGTAGAGGATCAAAGAACTGGAAGAGCACCTTCATCATGTCCTCGTCAGTGTTGGAGGTAACCAAGTTTAGGAGGCGATCATGTCTTTCGGTAAATGGAGAATTTTAGGGAACCCTCGATGTTAACTCTTTAAGTTGAGGATGGATCCTTACAAGATTGACTTGAATGGTTTTCCTGCGAATAGAATCCATGTCCTACAAAACAGAACAAATATTGTTGTACCCCAAAATTTGCCCTCCCATATTCTTCAAAGTTCTTGACAAGCATCACCTCAAATTGCTCAAGTCTACTCAAGGGCCGCACAGTCAAGCACCCTCCTAAGCCAGTCAAATTAGGGTTTTGGTTCTTGCAAGGAAGTTGAGGTTTTCAAGGGCTCAATCAAGTCCCATATTCTCATATACATTGTCAAGCATCCATATGCCAAGTTTCAAGGCTCACAAGGTCAAGTTGCACAGTCGAAAACCCTAATTGCCTCACAATCAACTGTAGGGGCAAAATGGTCATTTGGCAGTCAAAAGTCAAAATTTTTGGTCAACATCTTATTTTGAAGCCACAATCATCATTTGATCAAGTCTTGATCATGATTTCACAAGAATGGCTCAAAAATCATCAAGATGCAAAAGTTTCCATTTTTGGACAGTTGAAAAAGTCAACTGTAACTTGACCAAGGCATAACTTTTTCATGGTTCATCAGAAAAATCCCATCGAATGCTCATTTTGAAGGGGATGACATTTCCTACAACTCATCTTCACATTCCAAGTCCAAGAAATGCTCTCACAAAAAGTTATCAATTTCAACATTATAGGTCATTTTCAAAAGTCAACAAAAAGGCATTTCAAGTCAAAGACCATAACTTGATATTGGTAAATCAAAATGACATGGGACCAAAGGCATTTGTTAGAGGACTTCAAGACCTTTCCAAAATGTCCAAGAACATGTTCATATGATCAAAATTGAGCAAGATATGCATTGGAGAAGTTGGGAAATTTTTGTGAAATGGCAAAAGTCAACTATCCTTGAATCTTCAATTTTTGACAAAAGGGCCCACTTTTTCCACTTGATTCAGCTATGCCATGCAACCCACGTGTCCCATGTTTTATTTCAAGATTTAAAATTAATTTTTCTATTTTTATTTAATTTTATTTGATTTAATTCATTTTAAATCTTTAAAATTCAAATAAAAATCAAAGAAATTAATTAAGGGATATCTTTGAGTTTGAATAGCCTTGATGCATCATGAAACACATACCAATTTCGTGTACATCCTATTTCAAGCATAAAATTCAAAATTGGACACAAAAGGCAAGTTTCTTCAATGGAGGTTATGGCAAAATCCAAAACATAATTGCATTGGTTTAAGGCTCTTGATATTGATTGATTCTCATTCATATACACATATGCAAGCCTCTCCAATGGAACTCACGACCTAGAAAAACTCAGAGGCAGCATAACCAATTTCAAAATTTCAAGAGAAAAGTGTGAAACTGAAAACCACTTTACATCATAATTCAAACCTCCCTTTTGATCCAAACACACTCCTTACATCCCCAGGAATCGTTTGCAGCCAAGAACAAGCCAAAAACCTCAAGAACTCGTGCTATACAAGTCATACGATTTATATTCTTTTTCAAAATTACAATCATCCATTCATGCGTTTTTAATATATTTTATTGATTGCATTGTACTCACATAATCCATACGAAGCTTTCCATATAATTCAATTTGATTATGGTGCCTTAAAACGCGAAATACCATTGTTGAGTTCTAGGTTTTTCAGAGCTTGTGATTTGGGGCTTTTTCCATAGTGTAAAATTAAGCCTCAAGACATACATGGTCAAGCCCAGCAGGATGAGACGAATCTAAGACACACCTCACGCCCAATTTATATTGCACGAGCGCCTAATCGCTATTTTTAAAATATTGGCATTTTGTGGGGGTTTAAAACCCCCGCTATGTGTTTTTTTATTTTACAGGAAAGGTTGAAGACGAAGGGCGTGGCAATACATGATTGGCAGGTTCAAATTGGGCGCGCGCTTTTTCTTTTTTTCAGCATATAGTGCGTTTGTTTTATATTATGTTATTTTCTTATTATTATAACAAACGTGCATAAGTGATGCAGTGGTTGGAGATGTGGCTTGCAATCTTTGGGGCCTGGGTTCGATCCCAGGTCCCCACCAAATTTCATATTATTTTTCTTCCTATGCTTGTGTGCAGCGTCTCATCAAATAATCCACCATAGACTCACACATCCAACATGCCATGTGTCCTCAGACAATCATCCAAAGGCCAAGAGAGGGAGGAATACCATGTTCCAAGTCAAACGCGCTCTGGACAATCAAGGAGAGTCAAACGTGGCTTGTTAATGGGCCAAAATTCAACACACCTCCTATTTAGCCCAAACCCCCCCCCCCCCCCCTTGGGTTTGCATTTTTTCTTTTTTATATTTTATTTGTCTTATTTTATTTTTCCCTTTTATTAACAATTAACCAATTAATGTTTTCATAAAAAATCAAAAAGAACTAACATTATTAATTTCATTTTATTTTTTGTAAAATAAATATTAACAAATAAAATAGTTTAATTAGGCAACTTTAACCTTTTTTTTTATAATTAAAATAAGTTTAGAATTAGGTTTCATTAACTTTCAATTTTAATTCCTTTATTTTATTTTCATTAAAAAACATAAAAATACAAAAACATTTTTCTTTTAATAAATTAATTAATTAGATTAGGCTTTATTTAATTAATTGCATTTAATTCAAAAAAGGACAAAAAATTCAATTTCTTTTCTTAAAAGGGTCAAAACCCTTAAGAACGTTCCCGATTAATTTTTATTCGCGCGCATTTACTTTATTTTTATTATTATGTAATTGCTTTCAAGAATGTAATAGTAATTAGGTTTATCGCTTTATTTAATTTCTCGTACTTATTTACCAAAACGGGTCTTTGTATTTTTGGCGATGTATAGACCCGCGCCTTGTAATAGCGTAGAATTTATCTTTCCGCAATTTACTTTCTGCACCCCTAACTGTTAAATGCATGAAATAATGTATGACAAATAAAATCAATCCGTAGCTCACAAATAACATGTACAAGATAAACATTAACTGAAAAACAACACACAAGCACATGCCACTCTTAGGGTACGCCTCACTGGTTGCCTCGAAAGTGGTCATCAAGTATAGGGTGTCTTAGAGGTCGCCCTTCTGTCTAAAAGATCCAGTCGCCTCGAAACGGTTGCCTTGGATAAAAAGGATCTAGGACATTAGGGTTACTTCTAAGGTGTCCTACCATTGCTTCGGTGACCACACATGTCCCGATAATCGAATTGACCCGAACACCTCCAACGATGGTGCTACCTATCTCTCAATGGTGGGATAGCACTATCTAAAGGACTCTTACACAGCCTAATTCCTTAGAGTAGGTAGATTCTCATAGGTACTTGCTCTTTCTCAAACAAACAAAAACAACTTTTCGCACCCCACACTTTCAAAAAGTTTTCAAACAAAACACTTCATACACTCTTGAGGACTGATACAAGAGTTACTTAGAAGTTTTCCAAACGAAACTTTTTCAAAACCCACACACACTTGAAAAGCAAACAAATTTTGAAAACATAAGAGCAAGTACCTAAGAGCCCGTGGATAACCACGGATAGAAAGGGTGCTAACACCTTCCCTTACTATAAATCTACCTCCCGAACCGAGAAACATTCTCGAATAAGGAATTTTGTTGTGCTTTTGTCCTTTCCATGTTGGAGAACATAAAAGACGGTGGCGACTCTTGCTTACCGCGACATTTCGTGAACCAGCTTACAAAAACAGTCAGTTCTATTTCCACCGATCACAGAACTGGCGACTCTGCTGGGGAATATCGAAGTGAGGTGTACCTTAGGAATAGATCATACTTATGTTTTCAATTGCTTTGCTTTGATTGCTTTATATTTGTGGGCTTTGCATCGGAGTTTCATAGATCCTAACCCGGATCTGGGGATACCCTTTTAGGTAGCATAAGCTGTGAGGGACCTGTCCGGCATAGACCGACACAGGTGAAGCAGTGGCTACGTTGGTGTGGCTCCTTGGTCAGTACCGATATCCCTTGTGTTGCAACGAGGAGAATATGGGTCTTCTGAGGGGTCATTAAGCACCAACCGACCTTAGAACCCTAATGTGACCCAACTTGGCCATAGAACAGTAGCAGTATGCTACACCCATTGAGGCTAAACTCTCGCGATGGTTCTGGCCGCAAGAAAAGATTGCGATGCTGGAGTTATGACCGATTGAGGGTAGTCAGTGATATTGGGATCCTCTAGAACCCGATTACTTTTGATAGGACAGGTCTTAACCAACAAAACTTCAAGAGGGTAGTACCCCAAACTTCATGCTGGCCTAAACTCTAAGGGTTGTCTTGTGTGACTTGCGTGCTTTCAAACTTGACTACTTGCATGCTTGTTATCTAACACATGAGTTTCTTGCAGGGTTTGTTTACAGTCCTTAACCTGGACTCATAACATGGTTTACTTACATCACTCCATGCATAGCATAACATCATACCATCATACCATTGCATACATCCTACATAAGGACTAATCCATTTCAAGGATCTCAAGGGTTTGTGATGCAGGTCATGATGTCTAGCAAGGGGCAAAGGGGATTTATTTTCCTCTAGCCAAGGTTGATGACTTGAGTCAGGGGCTATGACCCACTCGATATGGTGAGCCTTGACTCTTGAAGAAGGACTCTCAACAACACGAAGTTCCTTCAATCAAGCCACGAAATTCAAATCCTAACAACTTTTCTTGTTTACCCCACGAGATCCTTGAAAACATTGCATGCATACATACATATCATTGCATTACAGGTACCCTTTGTACAGGTCACTTACCTTCTTCGCTGTTTATTTCAGCAGTCATCATGAATCCTAAATCATCCAATGAACAAGCTATCAAGGCCCTCCAGGCCCAGAACGCCCAGTTCCAGGAGCTGGTCATGAGCTTAGCCCAAGGACAACAGGAATTGAAGACTCTGCTTTTGAAGAAAAAGAAGAAGAGGACTGTTTTGTTCAACCCTAGACGCAGATCTGGGAATACACTGCAGAATGAAGCTGAGCGGACTACTCCATTTGTTGGGGAAGGCAGTCACCAAGAGGGAAGGGTTCCTAGTCCCGTAGTCTCTGACACAGAGACAGATTTCAATGATGAACAGTACCCTCCTGCTGAGGACAGGTACAAACAGCTGGAGGACCGACTAAATGTTATGGAGATTCAAAGTGTGCCTGGGTTGGACTTTGGGGACCTAGGTTTATCTTCTGGGGTGGTGATCCCTCACAAGTTCAAGGCACCTGCCTTTGTAAAGCACGACGGGGCTTCCTGTCCTAAGCTGCACCTCCGTTCATACGCAAGGAAGATCCAGCCCTACACGGCAGACAAGAACCTATGGATCCATTTCTTCCAGGAAAGTCTTTCAGGGACTCAGCTCGAATGGTTCTATCAGCTGGATGGAACCAGTATTCGTAACTGGGAGGACTTGGCAACTGCTTTTTATAAGCAGTATCAGTATAATGCCGACCTCGCTCCTACGCGTACCCAACTCCATGGTATGTCACTGGGGACGGGTGAAGGTTTTAAGGAGTATGCGCAAAGATGGAGAGACCTGGCTGGAAGGGTGCAGCCGCCTTTGACTGACCGTGAGCTCGTTGATATGTTCTTGGGGACCCTGTCTGGTCCTTTCTTCAACCATCTGATTGGGAATTCTTCTGCTGGGTTTACAGATTTGATCTTGACCGGGGAGAGGATTGAAGCAGGTATCAAGGCTGGAAAGATTCAAGAAGTTGCACCTGCTGATGCTCATAAAAAGCCTTACAATGGGAAGAAGGAGTCCAATGTTGTGCATAGTAAAAAGGGTCGCCATGATCAACATGTAGGGGCAACCCAGATCTTTAATCCTAGGCCTGCTCAACAAGGACAGGGGCAGCAACGTAAGGAGGTCGCACCCAAGAGACAATTCACTAAGATCAACATGTCACTGGATCAAGCGCTACAGAAAATGTTGAAGGCAGGGCTGATTACCTTAAGGGCTCCTCTCCGGAATCCAAACACTTCTGCTCCTAACTATCATCCCAACAATAGGTGCACATACCATTCTGATAGCCCGGGGCATACTACGGACAACTGTTGGACTCTGAAGAACAAGGTCCAAGACATGATTGACGCCGGAGAGATTCGGTTTGAAGCACCAGAGACTCCAAACATAATCAATGCTCCTTTGCCCAATCACTGAAGGCTTTTGTTTATTTGAATTTCCGAGTTGTATTTTTCTTTGCTTATACAAACAATTAATGTCATAGCAAACTCTTTTATTTCATTAATGCACTGCATATGTCTATTTTTGAATTAATCCAATTATTTTCACTATATTCAAATTGCTTTCATATTTTTTTTGTGATGATCAACGCTCGGTTAATAATTCTAAGCCTCTTGAGGGAGGATGACGAAAACGATACCACGATCTACAGTATGCTTTTGAACAAACCCCGCTGATGAGGTACAGACATTGTTTCAATTCCTAAACACTGGAGTTATAAGGAAGATAATACCTCGTCAACCCCTTTGAGCCAAAGAAGTAGGAGTTTTTCTTTTCGAAAATTAAAACCCTTAATCATAACCTGGGGCAGGGTAGTTCTCTCAGTTGATCCAGGTGCACAACGAATGGCATCAAAAGAAGTCCTTCTGAAACAAAAGACAGTGATGGTTCCGAATAATCATAAAGACATGCAGTCATCATTTCTCAAAATAAAAGCCCAACAAGTCAAAACCTATGAAGGAGACTTACAAAAACTGGGGCATCCCGCTGACTGTAATCACAAAAGAAACAGTTCAGGCAAAAAACAGGGATAACGAAAAAAAGGAAGAGGTCATACAAACCTTCGACAAAAAAAGAAATGACTGCCTATTCAAAATAAATTGTTAACATTCGAACCATCACCGGAACATCATAGCAAAGACTCAAACAAGGTCTGACGCACGATCAATTGAGTTTAGGTTTGAAGAACATCACGAAGAGCGGGTGGGTACAGATAAATTTGAGCCTTTATCCTTTGTTTCTCAAACCGTGAACCAGGCCACATTATAACCCTTAAAAGTCCTAGCTGAAGCATGGGTTAGTTTGAAAGCATACTGTTACAAAGGTATCCTGACTCCTTAGGGCTTGCGGTAAAATAACGAGTTGACATCACAGTTTTACAAAATTCACTTGTTTTTACTAAAAAAGGATGCATTTTCAAAAACTTTGAAACAGACATAAGCTTTGCATTTTAATATAGCATTGCTTGCATATGACTATTTGTTTGAACAACATTGAAGTTCGCACGACGAATGTCTAAATGAACAAAAGCACCCCCAATCAAGGGGCACGGCATGATCATTATCCATCATCTGGGGCAGTTAAGTCAAGATTCGGAGAATCTCTCAATAGGCCAACCAGCTTGGGGCAAATCTCCATCTGGTTCACTTGGGGCATTGGACGATCAAACGAAGATCTTCTGGTAGTAGGGCAACGCAACACTACTAACAATGGCACCTCCCTACATCCTGAGAGCATGGACATAGTCAAAAAATACTGCACATAATCAAAGACCCGCTAGGTTGACACACCTAGGCAAAAATAAGGGCTTCCCGGCGAACCAAAAGGGTTCGGGCGAAAATAAGGGATGAAAATGAAAAATCTGTACACCCGGCAAGTCGAAAACCTGAAAAGGAGGCTTGGGCAAAAAGGGGTATCCCGGTGGACTGAAAACCCGAAAGGGCGGTCCAGGAAAAATTTAGGGATCAAAGCGTACGACTATGTCCCGTCACCTTGTCACTTGTCTACCAGAAGAAGATTTGTCAATCAAGACATCCACAGGTGCTTCCTCCCGCAGAAACTGGGGCAATAATGAATTGTCTAAGTAATCTAGTTGCTCTGTCCACCAAGGTACCAAGGTAGGTTCGGCTGAAGAACGTAATCAAGATACCTCCACTCCCCAGAGTAAGACAAGATTCAACAATTCTCCCCGAACAGAGTTGGTCTCCCGTCAGCCCTGACAAGGTACAGTATCTCCAGCGAGTCAACAACGCTCTCCCCAAGCAGAGTTAGTCTACTGACAGCCTTAAGGAAGTTGGGTATCCCCAGAAAATCTCAACATTCCCCAGCGGAGTATACAGATGTTCCCAAGCAAGCATCCCCGACAGTCTTAATGTAAGATTGTTCCCCGACGGAATATAGACATCCAGTGGAGCCACTTCCCCCAGTACAGTTCAAAAGTTTCCCCGGGAGATTTGAATCAATTTCCCCAGTAGATTCTGGAAGCTTATCCCCAGTAGATTCTGGAAGCTTGTCCCCTGCAGAGCACGAACGCGTCTCCCGAGCTTTATTCAAAGGTTATTCCCCACCAGGGTATAACTGGGTTATCCTCAGCTAATTGCCACGGAAAGATCGTCCTCGGCGAAGTTCTTCCTACCCCCAGCGGAGTTCATCAAATTCCCCAACATAACTCATCAACAAAATCCCCAGTGGAGTTATCAAAACCTCGGCAAAGTATATCTCCCCACAGAGTAATTCCCCGCAGAGTAATCTCTCCAACAAGTTTATTCCCCAACGGAGTCATCTTCTCCTACCGGTTTATTCTTGCAACCATCATCCCCAGCGGAAATGAAGAACTCTATTCTTCAAAACATCAGCCCAGGATTCAACTTCCCGGCATCCGTCAAGGATTTATTTTCCTAGACAAAAATACATTCATAAACATCACATCTTCATACATTATAGCATGCATACGCATCATACAACACAAATCTCATTTATTTTTGAGAGCATCTTAAAATCATGCAGTTCATGCATCATGACATCGCATACAATTGATGTTTTGCCTTTTCAGGAAAAAGGTCAATCCAAAGACGGTTACTATCAACTGTCGCAATTCCAGATTCGATACCTGTATCTAGCCAGGGCATATCTACATTAAAGAAGTTTCAGATATAGCTGGGAAATGCTCCAGACATGGATGTTATTCTTTTGCTTATTCATATTTTCTCTTCAGAGATAGCTTAGAAATGCTCCAGATATGGACGCTATTCTTTTGCTTATTCAGAGTTCTTTTCAGAGATAGCTTGGAAATGCTCCAGATATGGATGCTATTCTTTTGCTTATTCAGATTTTCTCTTCAGAGATGGCTTAGAGATGCTCCAGAGATGGACGTTATTCTTTTGCTTATTCAAGAGTTTCCTTTCAGATATAGCTGGGAAATGCTCCAGATATGGATGCTATTCTTTTGCTTATTCAGATTTTCTCTTCAGAGATGGCTTAGAAATGCTCCAGAGATGGATGTTATTCTTTTGCTTATTCAAGAGTTTCCTTTCAGATATAGCTGGGAAATGCTCCAGAGATGGACGCTATTCTGTTGCTTATTCAGAGTTGCTTATTCAGAAATAGTTCAGATATGCTCCAGAACCGGACGCTATTCTGTTGCTTATTCAGGGCTTCTTTTAAGAGATAACTTAGAGACGCTCCAATTACGGATGCTATTCTATTGTTTATTCAGAGATTCTTTCTAGAGATGGTTCAGATGCGATCCAGACATGGCTACATTCTGATACTTATTCCAGACTCCCTTCTAGAGATAGCTTAGAAATGCTCCGACACGGATGCTATTCTATTGCTTATTCCAGATTCCCTTCTAGAGATGGTTCAGATGCGACCCAGACACGGCGACATTCTGATACTTATTCCAAATCTCCTCCTAAATATAACTTAGAGATGCTCCAACCACGGATGCTATTCTATTGTTCATTCCAGATTTCTCTCCAGAGATAGCCTAGAGATGCTCCTGACCCGACGCTATTCTATTTCTTATTCAGATTCAAGCTTCTAAAGACAACTTAGAGATGCTCCAGCCCGGATGCTATTCTATTGTTTAGTCCAGATTCATTCAAAAGACAGTCCAGATACGATCCAGATTCGGATGACATTCTGTCACTCATTCAAACACAGTATGGATATACCCCAGACGCGGCGGTCATTCTACTATTTATTCAGGCGTCAGCAATTAGACGCAGACTAGATATGCTCCAGACACGGAAGCCATTCTATTTCTTATTCGGACGCAGCTACCCATTACAGTTCCAAATGGCATCTATAAGCCCATTCCCGACAAGATTCTGTCACATCTCCAGATGGCATCTATAAGCCCATCCTCCTACCCACCATCTCTCCAAATGGCATCTGTAAGCCCATTCCCGCTGTCACACTGCTGATACTCTACTATGTGAGTGCAAATTTCTGGGCACTCTAGTGTTCAATCATCTTCCACCCTCGGATCACGAAAGGCACACAAGCCAATCTACATCCTCAGGTCTAAGAAGATTGAACAAGGGCAACTGTTGTACCCCAAAATTTTCCCTCCCATATTCTTCAAAGTTCTTGACAAGCATCACCTCAAATTGCTCAAGTCTACTCAAGGGCTGCACAGTCAAGCACCCTCCTAAGCCAGTCATATTAGGGTTTTGGTTCTTGCAAGGAAGTTGAGGTTTTCAAGGGCTCAATCAAGTCCCATATGCTCATATACATTGTCAAGCATCCATATGCCAAGTTTCAAGGCTCACAAGGTCAAGTTGCACAGTCAAAAACCCTAATTGCCTCACAATCAACTATAGGGGCAAAATGGTCATTTGGCAGTCAAAAGTCAAAATTTTTGGTCAACATCTTATTTTGAAGCCACAATCATCATTTGATTAAGTCTTGATTATGATTTCACAAGAATGGCTCAAAAATCATCAAGATGCAAAAGTTTCCATTTTTGGACAGTTGAAAAAGTCAACTGTAACTTGACCAAGGCATAACTTTTTCATGGTTCATCAGAAAAATACCATCCAATGCTCATTTTGAAGGGGATGACATTTCCTACAACTCATCTTCACATTCCAAGTCCAAGAAATGCTCTCACAAAAAGTTATCAATTTCAACATTATAGGTCATTTTCAAAAGTCAACAAAAAGGCATTTCAAGTCAAAGACCATAACTTGAGATTGGTAAATCAAAATGACATGGGACCAAAGGCATTGGTTATAGGACTTCAAGACCTTTCCAAAATGTCCCAGAACATGTTCATATGATCAAAATTGAGCAAGATATGCATTGGAGAAGTTGGGAAATTTTTGTGAAATGGCAAAAGTCAACTATCCTTGAAACTTCAATTTTTGACAAAAGGGCCCACTTTTTCCACTTGATTCAGCTATGCCATGCCACCCACGTGTCCCATGTTTTATTTCAAGATTTAAAATTAATTTTTCTATTTTTATTTAATTTTATTTGATTTAATTCATTTTAAATCTTTAAAATTCAAATAAAAATCAAAGAAATTAATTAAGGGATATCTTTGAGTTTGAATAGCCTTGATGCATCATGAAACACATACCAATTTCGTGTACATCCTATTTCAAGCATAAAATTCAAAATTGGACACAAAAGGCAAGTTTCTTCAATGGAGGTTATGGCAAAATCCAAAACATAATTGCATTGGTTTAAGGCTCTTGATATTGATTGATTCTCATTCATATACAGATATGCAAGCCTCTCCAATAGAATTCACGAACTAGAAAAACTCAGAGGCAGCATAACCAATTTCAAAATTTCAAGAGAAAAGTGTAAAACTGAAAACCACTTTGCAGCGTAATTCAAACCTCCCTTTTGATCCAAACACACTCCTTACATCCCCAGGAATCGTTTGCAGCCAAGAACAAGCCAAAAACCTCAAGAACTCGTGCTATACAAGTCATACGGTTTACATTCTTTTTCAAAATTACAATCATCCATTCATGCGTTTTTAATATATTTTATTGATTGCATTGTACTCACAGGATCCATACGAAGCTTTCCATATAATTCAATTTGATTATGGTGCCTTAAAACGCGAAATACCATTGTTGAGTTCTAGGTTTTTTAGAGCTTGTGATTTGGGGCTTTTTCCATAGTGTAAAATTAAGCCTCAAGACATACATGGTCAAGCCCAGCAGGATGAGACGAATCTAAGACACACCTCGCGCCCAATTTATATTGCACGAGCGCCTAATCGCTATTTTTAAAATATTGGCATTTTGTGGGGGTTTAAAACCCCCGCTATGTGTTTTTTTATTTTACAGGAAAGGTTGAAGACGAAGGGCGTGGCAATACATGATTGGCAGGTTCAAATTGGGCGCGCGCTATTTCTTTTTTTCAGCATATAGTGCGTTTGTTTTATATTATGTTATTTTCTTATTATTATAACAAACGTGCATAAGTGATGCAGTGGTTGGAGATGTGGCTTGCAATCTTTGGGGTCTGGGTTCGATCCCAGATCCCCACCAAATTTCATATTATTTTTCTTCCTATGCTTGTGTGCAGCGCCTCATCAAATAATCCATCATAGACTCACACATCTAACATGCCATGTGTCCTCAGACAGTCATCCAAAGGCCAGGAGAGGGAGGAATACCATGTTCCAAGTCAAACGCGCTCTAGACAATCAAGGAGAGTCAAACGTGGCTTCTTAATGGGCCAGAATTCAACACACCTCCTATTTGCCCCCCCCCCCCCCCCCCCCCCCCCCCCCCTTGGGTTTGCATTTTTTCTTTTTTATATTTTATTTGTCTTATTTTATTTTTCCCTTTTATTAACAATTAACCAATTAATGTTTTCATAAAAAATCAAAAAGAACTAACATTATTAATTTCATTTTATTTTTTGTAAAATAAATATTAACAAATAAAATAGTTTAATTAGGCAACTTTAACTTTTTTTTATAATTAAAATAAGTTTAGAATTAGGTTTCATTAACTTTCAATTTTAATTCCTTTATTTTATTTTCATTAAAAAACATAAAAATACAAAAACATTTTTCTTTTAATAAATTAATTAATTAGATTAAGCTTTATTTAATTAATTGCATTTAATTCAAAAAAGGACAAAAAATTCAATTTCTTTTCTTAAAAGGGTCAAAACTCTTAAGAAGTTCCCGATTAATTTTTATTCGCGCGCATTTACTTTATTTTTATTATTATGTAATTGCTTTCAAGAATGTAATAGTAATTAGGTTTATTGCTTTATTTAATTTCTCGTACTTATTTACCAAAACGGGTCTTTGTATTTTTGGCGATGTATAGACCCGCGCCTTGTAATAGCATAGAATTTATCTTTCCGCAATTTACTTTCCGCACCCCTAACTGTTAAATGCATGAAAGAATGTATGACAAATAAAATCAATCTGTAGCTCACAAATAACATGTACAAGATAAACATTAACTGAAAAACAACACACAAGCACATGCCACTCTTAGGGTACGCCTCACTGGTTGCCTCGAAAGTGGTCATCAAGTATAGGGTGTCTTAGAGGTCGCCCTTCTGTCTAAAAGATCCAGTCGCCTCGAAAAGGTTGCCTCGGATAAAAAGGATCTAGGACATTAGGGTTACTTCTAAGGTGTCCTACCATTGCTTCGGTGACCACACATGTCCCGATAATCGAATTGACCCGAACACCTCCAACGATGGTGCTACCTATCTCTCAATGGTGGGATAGCACTATCTAAAGGACTCTTACACAGCCTAATTCCTTAGAGTAGGTAGATTCTCATAGGTACTTGCTCTTTCTCAAACAAACAAAAACAACTTTTCGCACCCCACACTTTCAAAAAATTTTCAAACAAAACACTTCATACACTCTTGAGGACTGATACAAGAGTTACTTAGAAGTTTTCCAAACGAAACTTTTTCAAAACCCACACACACTTGAAAAGCAAACAAATTTTGAAAACATAAGAGCAAGTACCTAAGAGCCCGTGGATAACCACAGATAGAAAGGGTGCTAACACCTTCCCTTTCTATAAATCTACCTCCCGAACCGAGAAACATTCTCGAATAAGGAATTTTGCTGTGCTTTTGTCCTTTCCATGTTGGAGAACATAAAAGACGGTGGCGGCTCTTGCTTACCGCGACATTTCGCGAACCAGCTTACAAAAACAGTCAGTTCTATTTCCACCGATCACAAAGATAAATCCCAAAAATCCTTGAAATGGATAGTGAGTATGAGTATGATGTTATGGTGTTTATGATGTTATGTTGTTATGTACAAGTAAATATATACAAACAAAACAAAACAAGTCCTTAGGTTTAGGCTTGCATGGAGTCTAATAGGTAAGTACCCTCTTGAATTTTAGTTGGCTCAAACCTGTCCTAGCAATAGTAACTGGGTTATAAGGGAGCTAAATATCATTGGTTTGTTTCCTCGAGCATTGTTTCAACGCAAGCCTCTTTAATGGAGACCGAAATATCCCAAAAAAAAATAAACCTCAATAAGTGTAGTATCGAGTATCTAGCAACTTCAGACTGCACCAAAGCCGATCATCTCACTACATCCTAATGGCCAAGTTGGTCAAGTAAAGGTTCTAGAAGTTAGTTAGTGCTTCATGACATCACTCAGCGGCCCTGTATTCTCCTTGACTACTCAAGGGCTACCGATACCCACAAATATGTCACACTAACGTAGCTATTTCTTAGACCATGTCAGTATACCCCGCACAATTTCCATGGTGTATTGCTACTTACCTATAAGGTATCCCAAATCTGGGTAGAGGATTCAAACCCAAACAAAGAACCAAAATGTAAAGCATACAAGTCAAACAATGAAAGAAAGTAAATGTGATCTAGCCCTAAGGTAACCCCACTTTTAAAATTTTCCCCAGCAGAGTCGCCAGTTCTGTAACACGGTGGGAGAACTGACTTGGTCGTTTTGTGTTTTATCGCAAATGTTATGGTTTAACAAGAGTCGCCACCAAGTTTTCTTTTATCCAAAAGGAAAGGCTGAAAAGAACAGGAAAGACCTTTGAGATTATTTCTTGAGTTCGAGGGGTAGATTATGAAAAGGGAAGGTATTAGTACCCTTTTCATCCGTAGTTATCTACGGGCTCTTAGTTACTTGCTAGATCACTTGCTTTTGTTTGAAAATATGCTTTGTGTGGTTTTTGAAAGTATTTTGAAAAGGCGTCATCGTTTAGGCAAACTTTGTAATGATTCTCGTTTGTAAGAATGTATACAAAGTGTTGATCTTTTGAAAATGTTTTCAAGTTTGAAAGATGTTTTTGAAAGTGTTGATGTTTGTTTTGAAAATAGCAAGGATGTTTTGTTTTGAAATTGAGCAAGCAACTAGGAAAAATCTACCTACTCAAAAGTCTTTCATGTTTATTTCCTCTTTCCTTTGATATTGTTATCTTACCATTGATTTGGTAAGTAACCCTATCTTTGGATATAAGAGGTACGGACAAGGGTCATCGTATAGCCATGATTAGCAATGTTGTAAGATATCCTAGAATTTTCTTTAAGGGACTAAGATCATTTTTGAAAGACAACTTTGATAGTGTCATCGAGGGACTATGATCTTGTATTTTGTTTGTTCTTGCTAAGATACCCCACATGAATAATATAGCCATTTTATAAGGCAACAAAGTGGATTTACCCTAAGGGTGTATGTGTGCAAGTGTATTGGTTTACATGCTTGATTTGTCTTTGAATTAGGGTTTTCTAAGCATTGGTTTTATCTTTCCATACAAACCCTAATTTACTAGCATTTGTATATAAAGCATTTAAATTGCGGAAAATAAAAATACTAAGCTATTACATCATTTTGGGGAGGGGGTGTACAAATTTACAAATGGGGAAATTGAAAGAAAATTAAATCTAAATAATTATTACAACCATATTGAATATTATGCAAGAATTGAATAAATAACAATGTACAAATGCAAATGAAAAAAGAAATGATTTTTGTTTAGTTTTTTATGAGAAGGGTTTCAACCTAAACCTAATTAAGAAAAATGATTAATGAATATTAAATGAAGTTAACTTAAACTAAATAAGAAAAGAAATTAACTAAAAAAAGAATTTTTATGGTTTTATTTATGAAAAGGGTTTAAATTAATAAAAATAATATGGATATTAATTAGTTAAAAGAAACCTAAGTTCTAAATTAATTTTAATTACAAGAAAATAGTATAATGGTTAAACTTAAACCTAAATATTAATTATTAAGAAAGAAATTTATTTATTAAGAAAAATGTTTTTTTGTTCTTTCGATTTTATAAAAAAAACAAAATAAATTAAATAAGTGTAAAAATAATAAATAAAATATTAATGGATTTTTTATTAATAAAAATAATAATAATAATAATAATAATAATAATAGTAATAATAAAATAATAAAGAAAAATAAAATATAATAAAATATAAAAGACAGAGGGGGGTTGGAAATGGTTAAAGGGGTTAGAAAGTTAGCAAAAAGAAACAAAGGCCCACTGTTTGGAGCCCAGGCGCTGCAAAAATAAAAAAAAGTGTAAAAATGTGAAAAAGAGCAAAAGGAAATGCGCTGGGTATTGAACCCACGCCCTCTTAGTTACCAGTGTGCTACCTTACCACTGGGGTGGCTATACATCCGTTGATATAACTGAAACAATAAATACATAACATAAAAAAATTTCAAAAATGAACTTCATCTTCAACCTCCATCCATAGTTCCTGTAACTTGCTCATTTCTCAACGAAATTAAAAAATGCAAACATGAAAGTTGCTCCATTTTTCCATACGAATCCATCCATATAAATATCATGAGCTATAAATCAAAGAAGAATGAGAATTTCTAAAAGCACCAAATTTTGACCTAAATATTTTCAGAGATTCAAACCTAAAATTCTCTAAGCTCAATCAATATAAATGAAATTTATGGATATGTACAGTTGCAGGACAATGATGTCTATATTTTATCTTCACAAATGCAAGCCTAACAATGCCTAAGTAATGAGATAGAAGTTCAAGAAAAATACCTCAAAACTGGAAATCGTGAAATGCAAATGAGCTTGATTTATGGTGCTGCAATGATCAGGTTAGCTTTCTCAAGTTCCCAGGAAGCTAATGCAATGATTAGCTTGAGCAATGGATGGTTGAAATGGTCTAGAGAAGTCAACTTGAAGAGCTTTGTTTTTGGTTATAGAGGTTGATGAAGATGGAGTTACAATTATGAAACAGGGTCAGGTATAGGTTATATTTGATGGGTAGGAGCTTTATGATTGATTAGGAAGGAAAACTCACGATGGAAATGAGAGATATAAGTTTAAGGTCAGAACTGTGTATCAATGGAGTTTCTTGTGCAAATTCTGTCTTGAGAGAATTTTGGTGTGTTTCAGGGTGCTTAAGCTCATGTTCTAGCTCACAAATAGTGCCTCTATCTATAAGCAACAAGTTTGGAAGCTTGTTGTTGATCAGAATTCAAAATCACAAGTTTAAGCATAACATGTGATTTTTTTGAGAAATCCAAGTTTCAAAGCCTTGTGTACTTGCTAAGATAGAGTGGTTATGATTTAAACACAGTTGCTTCTGACTTTGTAGATGGAGTGTACTTAAAGAGAACAAGTTAGGAGCTCAAGAAGCTGACTTTGTGCATAAAGCTTGCTTTACAAGAATGGAAATGGTGACTTTCTCCCTAAAATGGCAAAATGCTTTGGACAATGTTTGAATCAATTGGATAATTGATCAATCAGTTGTGTAATCATTAAATTAAGGAGTGAAAAACAAGTTTGAGGCCTGCAAAGTGAAGATTATGCAGCATGGCTATGGATTTGGTTCTTGTTGCATCACAAATTTTGCCTTGCAAAACAACTTGAAACCCTAACTTCTGGCCTTCGATTCTCCTTGCTCACAAATGATCTCAAGGAGTTCTTGGACATTTTGGAAATATTGTAATGTGATCTACAACCCCTCTCTGAATCACTTTTGCAAAATCCAAATGGAACTATATGAAACTTGGCCCAGAAGTTAGGTCAAAATCCTGACCAAAGATGCTCAAAATTTCACTAAGTGTTTTAGTTTCATGACCATGACTTAATGGATTAATAAATTGAGATCCAAGCATTTCTAGGAGGAGTTGTGTAAGGAAAAGTTTTATATCTCATTGATATCTACAACTTTCATGTTGAAAGTTTCCTTTGAATCATCTTGCTTCATGGTGAAAAATTGACTCAAAGTTGTGAAAAACTATGAAGTTTTCAACACTTAGAAAAATTTCTAAGTTTGGAAAATTTACCTTTTCAAAATGAAATCTTGACTTTTTGATTTCTTGATGAACAAGTTTCATATTTTGACATGTTTTGATGAATTGTGATCTTTGACACTTGATTTTGACCAAAAAATCAAAGTTTGACTTTTCAGTGTATATTTGACTTTTGATCAGTTGACTGAAAAATCAATTATCAATCAAATGACCTTGAGCAATGTTTTGAGTCATTACATTAGGTCAAAATAATGCAATTGAAACCTTGAGATCATGTCTCAAACCAAATAACCAATTGCTAGGTCAAAAATCAGAAATTGCACTTTCTCAGTCAAAACCCTAATTTTGACCATTCTGCCCTTTTGATGATCTGATTAAATTTCTTGAGGAATTATGGTCTAAACTTGATCAAATGACATATAGGAGTTCACAATGTTGATATGGATAAAAAATTATGAAGTTTGACTGTAAATTGGTCATAGTTGACTTTTTCCCCAATACAACTGATTTTTAGGTCAACTGATCAATTGACTGAGCAAAAATATGATCCAAGACTTGAAACATGGCATGTGAAATCTTGAGGGTCCATAATGATCCATGAAAGTCATATGAGGCATTAAAATTTAAATTATCCTTGTGCAATCTCAAACCCTAATTTCAGTCATCAGTGCTTAATGAGGTGTCTTAAGCTGATCAACCCTTGTGCAATCTTGAACCAAAGGAGATCTTGTGAGAAAATATTTGACAAATGAGAGGTAAAATTTTAGGGTACAATAGATAGTGATTAATTTTATTAAAAACTTAGAAAGTAAATGGAGATTGAAAGCAGAATATACTATTGTACTGATGTTTACCGTGAAAATTGGTAAACAACCGTTGATCTTCCAAAAAGGGTAATTTTTGGTTACTTGCAGGATCGATCAGTTTAATCCTAGGATATATGCTAAATATTTGTGTTATTTTGATAAAAATTCTAATTTTAATAAAGAACACATTCGGCTGAGAAAGATAGAGGTTTGAGATAAGTTTAAGTGTGGAAATCTGGTAAAAAGTGCAAGTAAAATGCAAGGGAAAATAAACTTTGCAAGTAAGATAAAAGGTTTTAATCAAGAATGGAAAGGAATTTAAAAAGGAATGTAAAAGACTTTGATTATAAAGTATGGTGTTTCAAACGTACATTCTCAGTATTCTTTCTCATGCAGCGGGTACTCAAATAATATTGAGTGACTTGTACAATTAGTTGAACACACGAAAATCTACATAGAATCCCTATATTTATACTAGAACTAGGTAACCATCGAGGAGTTTCCTCGCTCTAAGATGAGGACAAGTTTCCTCTGTATGCACTTCGACTTTTGTCCTTATGCCATGTTGCTTTCTTCAACTGCCAAGTGAACTGCTTTTCCCTCCTTTCTTCAGATTCAAAATCACTTGTTGCTGATACGAAGTTTCCTGGTCGAAGCGCAAAGGCTTCTTGGTCGAACATCCCCTTTTTAATTATAAATTTTATCTAAGCATTTCTTCTCTTCTTAGAATAGCTTCGACACAACTAACATCACGAAATCTTTTGTCGAAGCGTCTTTAACTTTAGATTTCTTCACCCTATTCTTGGCCAGTAGGACCAATATGTGTAGGTGTCGAATTCAGGGGCTAACAAATTTCCCCCCAAGAATGTAAATTTCGACGCCAGAAGAAATGGTCATTATTTGATATTCCCATTCGACACCTGTCTTCTTTTTGGCCATAAAAGTCAATCGTGCGCTTTTCTCCTTCTACTAACCACTGCTGGTATTCAGAGTCATCATTACCCTTTCCCAAGCCGCCACTATCAATCAGCCGTTTGCACGCTGCCATGATGGCCACTATCCCTACAACCTAGGAAAGTATGGAAAACATTTCCATCACCTGTACGATAACTGCCTCAACGTTCGCCAAGTGCCCCACTAACTCTGCAGCATTAAAGGTTTTGAGGGAAAACAATCTTCCCTGGACACTATAAGTAGCCATGAATTCTCTTCTTTGGAATTGTTACAACTCCTAATATTCCTTATTTCCTTGCAAAAATAAATCTTAAGAACTTCATCTTCTTCGTTCTTTTACTACCCTCAACCATGGCTTTCCTTTCAAACGCACCAAACAATCCCAAAACCAAGAATGTTTCTGACTTACAACAACAACCAAAAATATTTTCCACTAGTTTTGTTCCTGCTTCGACTGGGGAGAGAATGGTTATTTCTGAACCCATGACTAGAGAATGGCGTGAAGCTTACGATTCTCGGGTACTTATTCCTGTTAGGTACTTTGGGCACATGTACGCCATGTCTGGTCCACTATCTGCATGCGTTGAAAACCCCAAGCAGAATAATGCCTTCTTCCCAACTTACCCTAGGCTCAAGCCTATAGGTTGCACGAAGAAACCCATAAATGACCCTGAGGATGCTACTCCTGCTAACCAACAACACTCTCAAACGAAGGAAGACATAAACCTTCAGTTTATGAACAGGGGGGACATGATATTTCGGTCTTGCCCTAGCCTTACTTCAAAGTATTCAGAATGGCTAAGTAAGATGGAAACAGTGCAAACCAAAATATGGAAAGATATGGGGATTTATGACTTGGTCATGTTATCGAAGACTGGGTTACCTTATTTCCCTCTTATGTTGGTATATTCGTTGTACTTCTGAGATAGCACGCATTTCACTTTCCATTTACTCTGTGGAATGATGACTCCAACTCTTTTCAACATAGCAGCCATTACTAGTCTTCGACCAACTGGTGACTATTTCGACCCTGAAGATTTATCTGAAGATACTATTGGGTTTTCAGCCATAAAACCCACATATACTATATTCATCAACCACTTTCACGACAAGTCTAGCAGCACTGTCTCTGAAGTGGAACACATAGCTTTTCTAGCTTTGTGGTTGTCTCGCTTCATTTTCTGCACCGAGTCACTTCAAGTGACTAAGAAGATGCTCACCCTTGCGACACAGCTTCATCATGGCTACAACCTTTGTTTGACCGAATTAATTTTGGATAACTTGTATGAGTCCATCAGCAATGGTGTGACTCAGCTTAAAGTTATTGGAGATAGGACGAGTTTTCTCCTTTCTGGCTCCTTCAACTTTGGCTCAACGCCACTTTTGAATCTTTTCTTCCTCAGAAGAACAAGATTAATGAGAAGGCCCCAGAAATCTTAAACAGAAGGGTCGAAGGCACTATATTAGTCCTGTTGACTCCAACTGATGAGGGTCAACAATTCCAGAAAGTGTTTACTAGCTTTGTAATGATGTTTTCAAAGCGTAAGGTATTTGTTTCGACTATGGCTCCCTTCGCCAGTCGAAAGGTTGGTCCAAAATGGTTTATTTAACGATATCCCTCATCTGATAAAGAGGACCAAGTGGAGGAGTATGTGGTTATATGGGAATCGTTTCTTCACCCAAGAATTAGGCCACTGAGATTAAGAGCTTGAAGAATCAACTCAGTTTGATTGCTTATCAACCGAATCTTATCTCTCGCCAATTTGGTATCATCCAACCACTCCCTTCTCTAATTTATCCCCGATAAAAGTCTCTGCTATTTTATAATACAGACTATTCAGAGGATGCTGTTGTGATGCGGTGGGAGAACTGACTTGAGGTTTTGCGTTTGTGTTCGCAAATGTTTCGGTTTAGCAAGAATCACCATCGACTTTTATTTTATCCAAAAGGAAAGGTAAAAAAGCACAGGAAATACCTTTGAGATTGTTTTTGGGTTCGGGGGGTAAATTATGAAAAGGGAAGGTGCTAGCACCCTTTTCATCCATGGTTTTCCATGGGCTCTTAGTTGCTTGTTTTAGATCACTTGCTTTTGCTTTTCAATTGTTTAAAATGGTGCTTTTGTGTGTGGTTTTGAAAGTATTTTGAAAAGAGGCCTTTATTTAGGCAACCTTTGTAATGATTCTTGTTTGAATGTATACAAAGGTGTTGGTCTTTTGAAAAATGTTTCAATGTTTGAATGTTTTTTTGGAAATTGTTTTGAAATTGTGTGTGTTTGTTTGAAAATAGCAAGGATTGTTTGAAAGAGATCAAGTAACTAGGAGTTGTCTACCCTACTCAAAAGTCTTTCCTACATATTTTTATTCCTTTGAAATTGTTGTTTTACCATTGTATTTGGTAAACAACCCTTTCTTTGGATGTTAAACGGGACGGGCATGGGTCATCGTATGACCATGATAACAATATTGCCAAGTATCTTAGCAAGTTTGTGGGACTAAGATCATTTTTGTTTAGGCAACCAAGATAGCGTCATCGAGGGACTATGATCTTTTGTTTTTGTTTTGTTTTGCCAAGATACCTAGCATGCATACCATGGCCATTTTAAGGCAACAAAGTGGATGAAACCCTAGGGGTGCTTGTGTGCAATGTGTTGTCATTTTTCATGCATTTTTGTCTTGTATTTAGGTCATGCTATTTGTTTTGATTTTTTTGGTCTTTTGCATACAAAACCCTAGTTTACTATCATGGTATATGAAAGCAATGAAATACGTAAAGTAAATCTAGACTATTACAACAATATTATGGGGAGGAGGTACAAGTTTTGAATAGGGGGATATTTGCACAAAATAAAACCCTAATTTACTATTACAACCCAATTGAATTTATACAATAAATAAATGAACAATTATTTAAATGTACAATGAAATACAAATATGAAAGAAATGTTTTTTTGATTATTTAATGTATGAGAAAATAAATTTATTTATAACCTAAAAATAAGAAAATAAAAATGATTATTTTTGAAAGGGGTGAAAACCCTAATTTTGTTTAATAGAAAATATATGTTAATATTATTTATTTATTTCATTTATGTTCAAGAAAAAATGATAATAATATATACAAAATGTTAAAAAAAATGAATATTGTATGAAAATATTATTTTAAATGTATAAATAATAAAAATAAAATTTTTAAGTATTTAAATATTATTTACAAGTTTATTGAAGAAAATAAATTATATTAAACCTAATAAACTATTTTTATGCCATAAAAATAATAAAAATAATAAAATAAAAATGCAAAAAAATTAAGAAAATATTTTTATGATTTTTTAATGTTTAGAAAAATAAATAAAGTCAGAAAATATAAAAGAAATGAAAAAAATATGCAAAATAAAGAAAATGGGCCAAGGGGGTGCAGAAAGTAAACAGGGGGTGTGAAAAGAAGAAACAGCAAGCCCAAGCCCACTTCACTTCATCCCTGACCTTTGTCTTCTTCGCGCGCCTGGTTTCAGTTCAACCTGTATCTCTTGCATACGTGCATAAAAACGAAATCTTGCAACATGAAACTTGTAGCATTTTTAGTCATGATTCCATTGATATAAAAAACATGACCTAACTCTCAAAGATCAAGAAGAATTTTATCACCCCTAATTTCTGACCTAAAATTTTCAGCAACTTCAACTATCAAATACTCCTAGCTCAGTCAATATAAATGGAAGCTATGCATATGTACAGCTCAAGCACATTAGGGACTACATTTTTGCTTCACAAACCTAAGCTTAATGATGCCTAAATAAGGAGTTAGAAACTTGACAAATACCTTGTTCAGTTGAGTTTGGATATGGCAATGTAGGAGTTTTGAGTGAGGCCTGAAGGTCGTGTTAGCTTGCCTGAAGTTCCCTCAACCTTTCCCAATGCTTGGCTTGCTTTGAAGTTGCTTGAAACTGCCTGTAGAAGTCAACCTGCAAACTTAGAAAGTGAAAATGGTGAAGCTCAAAACAGGGGTTACAGTTGCTGAACAAAGGCCTGGACAACTTAGGTGTGATGTATGGAATGTGTTTGAAGTGGTTCAAAGCAAAACACACGAGTGAAATATGTTTTGGCTTTTGATTTGTAGAAGTTGCCCTGTTTTGGGCAGAAGTTGGGATTTTTATGTTTTAGGGTGTTTGAGAGGTTGGGCAATAGTGTTTTAGGCTTGTTACAATATGCTGAAATTGTCTAAAATAATGCCAAGGCTTGGTTTTATCAGATACACAAGTTGTGTGGACTTTTGCAAGTTTCCTTGTTTTTGAAGAAAAGGTGAAGTGACAAAGGCAAAGGCTTGTACAGGCTAGCTCAAGGTCTGCATAGGGTTGGTGAACTTTTTCTGATGTTTATGGATCTTGTTTGCACAAAGATATTAGGTCCATGGCTCAAGATAAACAAATTTGCTAAAAGTATGCTTTATCAAAGTAGCATTGTTAACTTTTTGCCATTTTTGGAATAATTCCTTGTGCAATGCTTCATAGCTCAGAATAAAGCCCTTGTCCAATGTATTTGCATTCAATTTTGGAGTGTAGAAGGGATTAGAACCTGTAATGCAAGTACAAGCATGTTTAGGACAGATTTGCAAGTTGTAACATTGTGAAAAATGCCTTGGACAAAAGTGATAAAATGTCATTTTCATTCCTTCGATTCTCCCTAACCATAAATGATCATGGAGAGTTCTTGGAAATTTTGGAAAGCTTGTAACATTATCTACAATCCATATTTGAAATGCATTTTGATATTCCTCTTGGAACTAGGTGAAATGTTTCCATGAAGTTAGGTCAAAAATCTGCCTAAACTAGGGCAAAATTTCACTAAGTTAAAAAGTTTTTGGACCCCTATTAACAAAATCATAACTTGAGATCCAAGCATCTTTTGGGAAAACTTTTTGAATCAAAGTTGTAGATTTTGTGGAGGACTACAACTTTAATGTTGTAAGTTTTCTTTGAATCCAATTGCATCATGGTGAAAAAGTTGGGAAAAAATAAGAAATTTTCATAACTTAGAAAAATTCTAAGTTATGAAAATTTTCAAACTTAAACCCTAATTTTCAAAATTTGTATTCTTGGTGAACAAGTTTCATGTTTTGACACATCTTGATAAAAAATGACCCTTGGCACTTGATTTTGACTAAAAAGTCAAAGTTTGACTTTTCAGTGTACAGTTGATTTTTGATCAGTTGACTGGAAAATTCATTTGTTAATCCAATGCATTTGAGATCTTTTGAACCTTGTGATTAGGTTAAGATGGTGCCATTGAGTCCTTGAAACCATTATTGAACCCAATTTTCCATTGGCTAGGTGAAAAATCATAAATTGCCCTTCTATAGTCAAAACCCTAATTTTGACCATTTTTCCCTTTTGAAGATCTGATCAAATTTCTTGAGGAGTTGTGGTCCAAACTTGATCAAATGGTTCATGTGAGTCTATAATATTAATTTGGATAAAAAATTATGAAGTTTGACTGTAAATTGGCCATGGTTGACTTTTTCCCCAATACAGCTGATTTTTAGGTCTACTGTCCAATTGACTGAGCAAAAATGTGATTCAAGGCTTGAAACTTGGTATGAGCAATCTTAAAGGTCCAACATGAAGTATGAAAGTAACATGAGGCATTGGAAGTCCCAAAATCCTTGTGAAAACTCAAACCCTAATTTCAGGTCAACAGTGCAGGGAGAGGTCTTGAGCTGAGCAAACCCTAATCTGGTCTTGAGTCCAAGAAGTCTTGTGAGGAAAATCTTGATAAAATGAGAGGGCAAATTTTGGGGTACAACAGCTGCTACCAAGCATATTGGTAGGTACGTTGGTCGAACCCTACTAACTTTGTTCGACTTCAAACTCAACTTTCCGTGTTCGCCTATCTTTAAAGACTGGTGGAAGCAGTACTATGACAAAGAATTCTTCGATGTAAAAGACTTTACTGAACATCTTCAAGAGGCGTTTATACTGGTCTTTGACAAGATCAAAAAAGGTAATCTTTCTTTTCAAAGAAAATGCCTTATTTTCTTCGATTCAATCATTCGACATCTGGCTTATACTTGTTTATTTTCTAGCCGTCAAGAGAACCATTACCAAGAAAGTCGCTGAAAGCGCAAAGGGAGGAGACCTTTATGTAAAACCTCCACCACAGGTAAATACTTTCTGCTATAACTTTCTTTTCAACATACTAATATTGATGTTGATTCTTTTGACTCCTTTCTTTTCTGGGTATTAAGAAAACTACTCCAAAGAAAAGGAAAGTTCAAGAAATTGAAATTTCCAGTGATGAAGAAGAAGAATCTCCTTTTGTCCCTCTTAAGAGGCAAAAATTAAAGAAACCAGCTCCTCTTTCTGAACCTCGTCCGAAAACCAAGATTACGGTTATGGCTACTAAGTCGAGGCCTCCTCCTCTCATCATGAAAGAGCCAACGGAACGAGAAATAACTGCTAGGCTGAATAATCCCAGTGAAAGTGATAATTCAAGTCCTGGTGCTGAAGTTCCACCCTGAGTAACAACTTCTACCATCTAAAACTCTTCTTTGAATTATTTTACAATAATTCTAATAATACTCTTTTGATCCTCAGGACACTACTGGCACTCCCAAACAGGCTCCTATACCTGTAGAAGAATCTGTCACTTTAATAAACATTAAGGGCAATCCCACTTATAAGCCTTCTTCAGCAAAGGGATCCTTTGTGAGCTCAGCCAGCAAGGTGAACCAAACCTCTAAGCATCAAGTTGCAACTGTTAGGGAGCAGAATAAATAAATCCCTAGTGAGGAGGATTCTGACCTGCCACACAGAGAGAGAGAATCAAAATGAGGATATTTCGGCGGTTGATGAGAGAGAGAACTCTGCAGGGGGAGTAAGAAACCCTACAAAATTTAAAGGTGCCCATGTCTAGATACAGGATTTATCCGTCGGAGAAAATGTGGTCCGTGTCACCAATGAGAGAGTCACTTCGACAGGGTCCCGTACTAAGGAGGATTTGGCATTACTAAAACAGAATAATCCTCTTGGGTACTTGAATTTCATTCTCAAGGGCAGAGAAAGTTCTTCCGATCAAAGTTACGATGCTTCGACTGCGTCTAGAAAATCTACTTCAACATCTCCTCTTGAGGAGGCACTTCAGAAAGTCAAGGCGCAACTTTTTAAAAGAGATTTAATGTTGACCTTAGAGGGAGAACCTACTGCTCCTTCCTTTCTGAAGACCACTTTTAGAGTTGTCGACCTTCTTGCTGCCTCTCCTGACATCGCCAGCGTTATTTTGGATTTGACTTCAATCATCGATCAGGTCTCAGCTGATTAAAATTGTCGAAGGACTCTCAATCACGAAATTGAAGAGGCCAATGGCCATGTAGTTGTTGCCTGGGGTGCTGCCACTGAATCAACTTCAAGGCTAAAGGAGTTGTTGAAGGAACAAGAGGGTAGGCATAAAGAAGTCTAAGAAATCGACCGGAGTACAACCAACATGAAGGCTCAGATCAGAGAATTGAAGGCTAAGATTGCCGCAAATGATAAACGAAAAGAAGAACTTCTTGCTATCAACACTGATTCTGAGAGCCAAGAGGAACTCAACGATGGATTAAAATATGCTGATCAGGCCCAAGCATTAGATGTTAAAATCGAAGCTCTTCATCAGTTAAAGGCTTTGTGCAAAAGACGTTTGAACCTGCAGAAGAGCAAATATCTCCAAATCAAAGCCAACCTCCCATTTTGATTTTGACTTTTTATTTGTATAATTATGTTTTTGTAATGACTTATAGCCATTTTGGCTGCTTAATGCATTTTCCATTTTGGCTCTTTACTTCGACTAAGATTAAACATTGGTTATTTTAACCTCTTTAAGTACAGGTATTTACTTTTTCAAGTATTTACCATTTTGTTAGCTCCTAAATTCGACACCTACAACAAGTTGGTCTTATGGGCCAAAAATAGATTGAACAAGTCTAAGTTGGAGAGACTTTGACAGAGTGGAAAAATACTTAGAGAAATTTCTAAGTTAAAATTAATCTTCAACCATAAGGTTCTCACATCCTTCGACTGAAAGGGTTCCAGGGTCTTCGACTAGAAGGAAACTTCGTATCTGCAACAAAAGATTTTGAATCTGAAGAAAGGAGGGAAAATCAGTTCGCTTGGCAGTTAAGGAAAGCAACGTGGCGTGAAGAGATGGGTTGAAGCGCGTGCAGAAGACACTTGTCTTCATCCTAGAGAAAGGAAACTCCTTGACGATTACCTAGTTTTAGTATAAATATAGGAAGTTTGTGTAGATTTTCGTGTGTTCAACTAATTGTACAAATTATTCAATACTATTCAAGTACCCACTGTGTGAGAAAGAATACTTAAAATGTACGTTTGAAACACCACATTTTATAATCAAAGTCTTTTATTTCTCTCTTTACATTTATTTCCTTTTTATCTTGTTTGCACTTTACCTGCACTTTTACCCAGATTCCTGCACTTAAACTCTTCTCAACTCCTTTTCTATTTACTTTCTTCACTCAAACTCACCCCTTTCCCAGTCGAACGTGCGTTCTTCACTTACATTAGCATTTATGTCCAAACAACACCAAAAAATAGCATATGTCCTAGGATCAAACTGATCGATCCCACGAGTAACCAAAAATTTACCCTTTTTGGAAGATCAGCGGTTGTTTACCAAAAAACACAGTGAACAAATTGGCACACCTGGTGGGACATTGCTATTTTTTTTGTTTTGTTTATTTTTGTCTTCTGTTTTTTGCTTGTTTATCTTAACATAAATGCTTTGTATGATTTTCTTTCTTTTACGAAGCTTTGCATACTATTAAGAAGTGGTAAATTAACCACCAACGAGTGTACAACTATAAAGAGAAATAGTGAAAGCAATATGGCTAATAAGCCAAATAATGGAGAAATACCTCCACCAATTACTACGGGAACAACGGTAATACCTACCATTAGTGAAATTATATCGTCAACTGTTAGTTCGATACCAACATTAACAGCAACCCAAACGGGACCAATACTTTCGTATGAAGGTCCCAGAGGTCCAACAGGAACACCCCCACCAAGGGTGAATCCAGGATCCCGACCATACGTTCCCCCAGGATTTTTGACAGCCTGGATGGGTCGAGACCAGCCTTATTGCATGCCAACTATTGAAATCGCTAGCCTTATAAACGCCGCGTCTACATTTTTAGAACCTTTAATAAGTGTGACTTCACTATTACAAGGATCTGGAATTGGTATGGATAAGAACCAGCTTTTGGGAGGGACATACCATGCAATGCCAGGCCTCACAAACGCTTCCACAATAATTTTGAGGCAACAGATGGATGAAAGCAACCATGATATGGTACAAATGTTGGCCCAAACTCTGGGTACAGTGTTGAACCCTCTAATACAAAATACCACTCAGTCGAACTAACAAATAACAGCGCAGCTGGCGCGCATGACTGGATTTTTTGGGGTTCCCTAACCTATTCGACAACCCCAGCGAGCAACTATGAGAAAGAATCAAGGTATAGTCTTAGAAGAAGATGTAACTATTAACCAAAATCCACAACTAGATAGGAGGAACCACATAGTGGAAATCGAACAACCTAGGGTCGAAATACCCAGACTTCCCCCACAGATCCCTAGGGATGGTGTCAAGGTGTAATGGTGGTAAATAGGAACCAAAATGTTGACGAACTGATACAACAAGTTCGACACCATAATTATGGCACAGAAAATAATCTGACAGTCATGATCAAAAGGATCATGATACAAAACGGAATGAACATTCGCTTTCATAGGCCAAATTTAACATCCCCATTGTCAGAGTATATCTTGCAAACAGATTTACCCCCTAGGTGGAAAGTTCCAAAGTTCACTAGGTTTTCAGGGGATACGACGGAATCTACTGTCGAACATATAGCGAGATATTTGATAGAAGCTAGGGAAATATCAAATAATGATAGCCTTAGGATTAAATACTTCCCAAGTTCTCTAACTAAAAACGCTTTTACTTGCTTTACCATCCTCCCATCCAATTCGATCCACAATTGGAATCAATTGGAGAGATTGTTCCATGAATAATTTTACATGGGACAAACCAAAATAAGTCTGAAAGAACTGGCAAGCGTGAAAAGAAGATTCACTGATCCAATAAACAAATATCTAAATAGATTTCGACTGCTCAAAGCCAGATGCTTTACACAAGTGCCTGAGCATGAATTGGTCAAAATGGCTGTAGGGGACCTAGATTATTCTATTAGGAAGAAACTAGATATCCAATACCTGGGGGACATGGCCCAATTGGCTGATAGAGTTCGACAGGTAGAACGTCTTAAAATTGAAAAAGCTAAAGTAACTAAGACTCATCGAAGAGAAAGGGTAGCGTATGTCGAAATGGATGATGATGATCTAGAGATATCTAGTGATCATATAGTCGTCGAAGAAAGCGAAATAGATTTAGAAGAATTAAAACAAGGGCCTCCATACTCTTGTAGATTGTTAGTGCCCTCAGATGGGAAGAATCCTACTGAGTATGAAAAGAACAATGATAGGTTCCCAAAGAAAACATATAGTTTCGATGTCACAAAATGTGACGAGATATTTGACTTGTTAGTTAAAGATGGCCAAATGATAGTGCCCCCAGGGGAAAACTACCTCCTTTAGAACAAAGAAAGAAAAGAGGTTTTTGTAAGTATCATAATTTTTTGGGCCATAAAACTTCACAATGTTTTCTTTTCAGGGATCTCGTTCAAGGAGCGATCAGAGAAGGCAGACTCAAATTCGCTGACAAACCCCAAATGAAAATTAATGCAAACCCACTGAAAGTTGATGTCCACTATGCTGAACCAGCAGGCATCCACATGGTCGAATCTTCTGAAGACTTCGTCAATATGCCGGTTTTTGGCAGTTTCAATGGGAACATCTCCAGAAAGACTGACGAAGCGGTGAGAAAGGCTACTGAAGGCCTAAGCAAAAAGGCTACTGAAGGCCTAAACAAAGAGGCTACTAAAGGCCTAAACAAAGTAGTTACTGAAGACTCAAACAAAAGGACTACTGCAGGTTCTTATTTGGCTACCGTCAAGGGTTCGACAGAGGACCTTGAAGCCAAAATGCAGAAGATGAATCTCGCTTCCAAGAGCAACGTACAAGTCAACATGGTCGAAGTATATGAGGCAAAGGCTTAAGAGGAAGCCATTAGACAAGAGGAATTGAATAAAATTGCATTTCCTAAAGAAAATGAGAATTTGGCTGACTTTCTGCAACGATGCCAGAAGAAGAAGTCTGAAGTTATGTTGTGTCCAAGATGCAGCTCCATATTCGACAAAAAGGCTACAGAACACATACAGGGCATAAGGACAGTGAAAGAGAAAAGGGCCACTAATGCCCAACCCCACATGGTTTCTGAGGTTAGATACGATCCCAGAAGAGGATATCAGAAAGGGCCAATGAACTAGGTGAAGAGGCCATCAACTTTTAGGCCTCCAACAAATGTCCCCGTGGACACTTGTCTAAAAACAGCAAACAGGAAAAGGCCAAGTAAGGAGAAATGGCGAACATTCTATGTGCTAAGAGGGTCATCCTTGGAATATAGGAAGGAGATCCAAACTACAACTACAAACAAAGTGGCTCATGTGTCGAGCAACTATAAGGGGAAGAACCCCATGTCTCGCTCCCAGTGGAAAAGATTTCAAAGACGGTGAAAATCCGAGAGAGAGGCTACAGAGGAGCCTCAACTAGAGTCAAGCACCAACGTACCACAAAGAATGGACAAAGGAAAACAAAGAAATCCTTTGGAAAGGAAACCAATTGCCAGAAGATTGGAGTGGCCAAATCGAGGTGAATCAGATGACGAAGGTAATTCTGAATCTGATGCTACTTTAGATATTATGGTGAATGTAGTATATGTGCTACCCAGAGAATACGATCGCCAAGTCGAAGTCGAAGAGACCGACTGGGAAGTCGAACAGGAAATGGCCAAACATAGGCCAGTGTGCTATTATGTGATGAACAATGGTTGCGTCGAAGAGCAAAATGCCCTCTTTGAGCCACCTACTAAGGCGATGAAAAATCACCTAAAATTCTTGTTCATAAGGGCAAAGATAGGGGAAATAACAATCAAAAAAATTTTGGTTGATTGTGGGGCTACAATAAATATAATTCCCCAATCTATGCTGAGAAAAATGGGCAAAGGAGATGGAGATATCAAACCCCACAACATGGTTCTGTCGAACTATGAGGGAGGTATTGGAACTACTATAGGGGTGATACAATTAGACCTCAAGGTGGGAACAATACTTCGACCAATTATGTTCATGGTCATTTCAGCGAAGCCCAACTATAATATACTCTTAGGTAGAGAGTGGATACATGGCATAGGTGCAGTGCCATCTTCGATGCATCAACGGGTTACGATTTGGCACCCTGATGGCATTGTAGATAATATTGAAGCCGACCAAAGTTATTACTTGGGTGAAGTTAATAACGTTGGAAAAAATAGCTTCAACAGAAACTTGGCTCATATAGGGTCATGTAATCCTCCTGAGTTTGATTTGGCACCAGCGCCAAATGCCTTTTGCTCCATCTACTTGTATTCCGACCATGGTTTCTAGTGGGATAGAGAAGATTTATCAAACATTCACAATGGATGAGTTGATGACATACGGCCAACAGGCTAGGGAAGTGAATTTGGTGATGATGATTGAATCACAAGTTTTACAAAAGATTTCGGCATATGTAACCGAAAGTAGAATGATAGCAGCCTTAGAGGCTGAAGTCAAGTACATGGCTCTTGAAGCCAATGAACAAGTATTTCTTCCAAAAGGTCCTGGGAAAGACTTCGAACCAGAACCACCTGACACGAAGGAGGAAGGAATGCAAAAATAGAGGCTAGATGCCATCTATGATGATGAGCCTTTGGGTTTTGAAAAGGATTCGTTGGCGAACAGTGTTAAAATGCTAGCGCAAGATCCTTTGGAAGAAATAGACCTGGGCAAAGGTTTTGTGAAAAGACTGTTGTACCCCAAAATTTGCCCTCCCATATTCTTCAAGATTTGCCAAGTCAAAGCTTCAAAATCTCTCCAAGGGTTGCACAGTTCAAGGGCCTCCTAACAGTCAAAATTAGGGTTTTGGTTCTGACAAAGAAAATGAAGTTTCCAAGGGTCCAATCAAGTCCCACATGCCTACAAACATGGTCAAGCATCCTCATACCAAGTTTCAAGACTTTCAGCACAAAATTGCACAGTCAAAAGCCCTAATTGCACTACAGTCAATTGTAGGGGCAAAATGGTCATTTGACAGTCAAAAGTTCAAATTTTTGGTCAACATCTCATTTTGAAGCCACAAACATCATTTGATCAATGCTTGATCATGATTCTCAAAGCTTGGCTCAGAAAGTCTCAAGATGCAAAAGTTTCTATATTTGGACAACTGAAAAAGTCAACTGCAAATTGACCAAGGCATAACTTTCACATGGTTTATCAGAAAAAATCCATCCAAATCTCAGTTTGAAGAGAAATACATTTCCTACAACTCCTCTTCACACTTCAAGTCCAAGAAATGCTCTCACAAAAAGTTATCCATTTCAACATTATAGGTCATTTTCAAAAGTCAACAAAAAGGGACTTTAAGTCAAAGGCCATAACTTGAGATTGGTAAATCAAAATGACACGGGACCAAAGGCATTGGTTAGAGGACTCAAAGACCTTTCCAAAATGTCCAAGAACATGAGCAAAGCTTAAAACTTGAGCAAGTTATGCCTTGTGGAAGTTGGGAAATTTTTGGATATTTTGAAAAGTCAACATTGCTTCAAATGACCTAAAATTGCTAATGGGCCTCTTTTTCTTCCACAATTCATCATCCAAGGCATGTGCACGACCATTTGGCCCAAAGGGAGGTTTTTTATCATTTTTATTTATTTACTTGGATTTTTAATTATTAATAATTCATTTAATTAAATTAAATATGTGGAAAATACTAAACTTAGGTTTTTAAATCTTTTTGTGCATGAAATAGTCTTGAGATTTTGTGTATAATCAGATTTGGAAAGAATCTTGTTAATTGGCCATGATTTGAACTAAGTTTGCATGAAAAAGATTTGAAAACTAATGCATGGAAAATCAAATATCTTATCATCAATTCATGGATTTTTTGATCAATTTTCTCAACCCTAATCATTCACATGTATATATGGATGCTAACCCTCGTGCCCATGAGCTCTCAGCTGCGCCATACCTCCATAGCCAAACTTGCACTTTTGCCTAAAATTTTCAAAACTGAAAACAGGGTTCCAAGAGGTTTCAAGCCAAAATAATTGTCTCATCACCTTCCTGAGACATCAAGCAACGTAACTGAATAGTTTTCCACGCGCATAGCGCCTTGAATCGGTATACAGAACTCAGAATTCCTCATGTAATATGCATATTCGTGTTTTGATTCTTAGGCATATTCATTGCATTTTATTTATGGATTTGTGCTAATTAGACCTTTCTGAAGCTAACCAGATAATTTAATTGTGTTTTTGTGCACTATTGGAGATTTCACCATTGATACAGGTTAGGGTTACCAAGCTTTCAATTTGGGCGTTTCTTAATATGGTAAAATTGGAACACCTAAATGCCATGACCAAACTCAGCGTGCTTGGACGAAAACAATATAACCCTCGCGCCTAATTTATATGGCCATATGGCCTAATCGTTATTTTGGAAACAAGCATGTTTTGAGGGGGTTCAAAACCCCCGCTAACCCTTTTGTATTTTCAGGAAAAACGCATTAAGGAAGAAGACGCTTAGGTGGCCAAGACTGGTTGGTTCATTCAAAATTTCGCGCGAAAAAGTCACTAATGCTTTGGTTTATTTTATATTCATTGTTTGTTATTTAATATACAAAGAAGTTAAGTGGCACGGTTGGCAGGCATATACATTGATAACCAACAGGACCTGGGTTCGAGCCCCAGGTCCTCATCCTTTTCCATAATATTTTTATTAACATTATCCTATGCAGCATTCCCCCTTGAAGGCCATCATACACCCTCAAATCCAGCTTGCCACTTGGCCAATCATACCAATCCAAGGGACCAGATCTGAAGAACATGGTGAACCCCAGTCAACACCCATGCACGCTAGCTGAGAAGTCAACCAGGCCAGAAGTTAATGGGCCTGAAATACTGGATTATACCTCTCAATTTGGGGACAGACCCCCCTAGGTTTGCAATCTTTTATATTTTCTTCATTATTCTATTTATTTCAATTATTGTTTTTTTTATTAATTCCTTTAATTTAATATTTTCATAAAAAACATAAAAACAATATAAAATCAGAAAAAAGGCAAAAAATAAATATTTTTATTTAATGTTAATATTTTGTAAATAAACATCATTAATTGATTTTAGTCTTAATTTAGGTTTAATCCAAACATTTTCTTAATTAACTTAAAATTGGTAGAATTAGGGTTTTAATTAATTTTTATCCTTTTTCTTTTCTTTTCACTAATAATTAATTATTTATTTTCATAAAATCAAATTGTCATTAATTCATTAATTTAATTTTAGGTTTAAATTTTAATAGGTTTTTCTTAATAAATAAAAACAATTAGAATTAGGGTTAATCTTTTAATTTCATTTAATTCTCATTAAAAAACCATAAATACGAAAACCTCAAAAAATAATTTCTCCTTTTATTTTAATTTCAATTAATTTGTAAATAATAATCTAATTTCATTAAAAAGGGTCCAACGCCCTCGTTTCCAGTTTTAATTCAATTATTTATTTCTTTTTCTTTTAATATTTGTGTACCTCTCCCAAAGTCGTGTAAATACTTATCTTTCGCACTTTTACTTTATTTCTTTATTTTTCTGTCAAATCGGGTTCTGGAAATTTTTGGCGATGTGGACCCGCGCCTTTGTAATAGTTTAGGAACTTTATATTTCTCGCAATTTTTAACTATTAATAATGACATACAAGAATGAATGATAAAATAAAAACAAACGCATAGATCACTTTGACAAAAGACAAAAATAAATGGAAACGACACACAAATCACACACCACCCCTAGGGTACGCCTCACTGTTGCCTTGCCTCGAAAGGTGATCGTCGAGTAGAGGATGTCTTAGTAAGTCCTCATGATCCGGGAACCTGGCATGAGGGTAGCTTCTAAGGTGTCTTCCCATTGCTCTGGTGATTACCATGTCCCGAACCTCGAATTGACTCGAACACCTCCAACGATGGTGCTACCTACCTCTCAATGGTGGGATGGCACTACTTTAAAGGACATTTACACAGACGAATTCCTTAGGGTAGGTAGATGACTCTAGATACTTGCTCTAAATCTCAAAACAAATTCAAAAAATACTTTTCACATCGACACCTTTTCAAAAAGCTTTCGAAAGCAATTTTTCAAACACTCTTGAGGACAGATACAAGAGTCGAACTGGAATTTTCAAAGAGACTTTTTAAAACCCACAGTTGAAAAGCAAACAAACCATTTTTGAAAACACAATGAGCAAGTATCTAAGAGCCCATGGATAACCATGGATAGAAAGGGTGCTAACACCTTCCCTTTCTATAATCTACCTCCCGAACCGAGAGCAATCTCTTTAAGGAATTTTTCTGTGCTTTTGTCCTTTCCATTTGGAGAAAATAAAAGACGGTGGCGACTCTTGCTTCCGCGACATTTCGCGAACCAGCGTTAAACAGTCAGTTCCAGATCCACCGATCACAGAACTGGCGACTCTGCTGGGGAAAAACTTAAAGTGAGGTGTACCTTAGGGTTAGTTCATAACTGTGTTTTCAATTGTATTGACTTGTCTTCTTTAAACTTGTGGGTTGCATGGGAGTTACATAGATCCTAACCCGGATCTGGGGATACCCTGTTTAGGTAGCATAAGCTGTGAGGGACCTGTCCGGCGTAGACCGACACGGGTGAAACAGTGGCTACGTTGGTGTGGCACCTTGGTCTGTACCGATATCCCTTGTGTTGCAACGAGGAGAATATGGGTCTTCTGAGGAGTCATTAAGCACCAACAACCTTAGAACCTTAAATGACACAACTTGGCCATTAGAACAGTAGCAGTATGCTACGCCCATTGAGACTAAACTCTCGTGATGGTTCTGGCCGCAAGAAAAGATTGCGATGCTGGAGTTATGACCGATTGAGGGTAGTCAATGATATTGGGATCCTCTAAGAACCCGGTTACTTTGATAGGACAGGTATGAACCAACAAACTGAAAGAGGGTAGTACCTAGACCTCATGCTGGCCTAAACTTTAGGGGCTTGCCTTGTGTGACTTGTGTGCCTTACCATGTTTGCCTTTGTATCTATTTGTGGTGTGCTTTATCATAACGTCATAACATCATGAGCATTGCATGCATCCTGCATAAGGACTGGCCATTTCAAAGACAAGAGGGTTTCACCTTTGCTCTGTTTTGTAGGAAATCATGATGCCTGTGCGAAGGAATACTATCCGGTTCAACTTTGTTCACTCACCTGAGTTGCTTGAAGAGTTGGTTAGCAGAATTCCAAATACCACTTCCTTCATTCAGAGGCATGGTTCTCTTCTCAGTTTAGTCACTACAAAGCGGGATCAATAGTTGATGAGTGTTCTGACGCAGTTCTATGACCCTCTGTACCAGTGCTTCACCTTTCAAGACTTCCAGCTGGTCCCTACCCTAGAAGAGTTCTCTGATTTGCTGGGTATCCCTATCTTGGATCAGACTCCCTTTACTGGTTGGGAAAAGACCCTCAGGCTTGAGGATGTTGCTGCAGCTCTTCCCTTGACACATCAAGAGGTAATGGACAACTGGGTAACTAGAAGCGGAGTTAAGGGTTTCTTGGCCAAGTTTCTGATTGGTAAAGCTAACAGTTTCTGGAATGACCTGGACTTTAGGGCATATGAAGACATCCTAGCTCTCTTAATCTATGGGCTAGTCTTGTTTCCTAATCCTGACAACTTCATCAATGTCGCTGCCATAAGGATCTTTATGTCTCAGAATCCGGTGCCCACTCTCTTGGGTGACATCTTGCAACAACTTCATGCTCGTACTACCCGAAGACGAGGAACCCTATGGTGTTGTATCCCTTTGTTGGTGAGGTGGTTTATTTCGCACCTCCCTAAGTTCGTACTGAGGAACCAAGAAGGAAGAGGTTGGGCTCATAGGTTAATGTCTCTCACCGACAAAGACATCATTTGGACTTGCAGAGGTTTGGATGAGATAGCTGTTATTGATCGATGCGGGGAATACCCTAATGTTCCTCTGATTGGTACCCAAGGAGGAATCTCTTACAACCCATGTCTAGCACTCTGTCAGTTTAGAAGAGCAAGAAGAGCAGGGCCTCATGAAATGTTGGTGCCTCACATCAGTTTTGAGTTTCAGGTGGATAGTGACGAGCTGCGTCGTAGGTTCATCAAGGCTTGGGACAAAGTTCATAAAGCTGACCCACAAGAGTTGGGGCCAAAGACTTCTTTACCTATGGAAGCCTACTACAAATGGGTTCGCATCCGTGCTCAGAAGTTAGGTATGCCGTATGAAGCTGTCAGACCCGTCATTCTTGAGTGTCCTGACAAAGATGGTGTTCCTCCAACTGTCCTGCCTCCTCAGATACTTACTGATTATGAGACATTGAAGAGATCTTGGTCGCAACTGCGAGAAGAACGGGATTCTTACCGGGAAAAGTTCAACGAGCAGGAATTGAAGATCCAAAAGCTGATGAAGCAGTTGGAGAATGAGCGAGCTCTGAATGACTACATCCGTACTGAGAAGAGGAGACCATGGGATCAATAAGGAACTCTGGATGTTCTTTTACAGTTTTATTTCCCTTTTCGGTATTTCCTTTCATGTAACGCCTAAGGGCAACCTGTTGAATAATTTCAATTTCAAAGTTGAATCTAATGAAGTGTGTTCCTTTTTGTTTACAAAGTTGATTCCCGATTGTCTTTGAAAACATAAATCATACGCATTCCATTCATCATGTGCATAACAGGTTTTCTTCTTTTCAGGTTGCTTACGGTTCTTCGCTGTTTATTTCAGCATCATGAATCCTGACTCATCATCAACTGAGATGTCCATCAAGGCTCTTCAGGCGCAGAATGCGCAATTTCAGGAATTAATCATGGGTCTGGCTCAGGGCCAAGAAGAGCTGAAGGCTCTGCTCCTGAAGAAGGAAAAGAAGAAGAAGAGAAGAACTGTTCTGTTCAACTCGGGCCGGAGGTTTGGCAATACTCTGCAGAATGAAGAGGCTGGTTCTTCTATAGGCAAGGGTACTCCTCAAGAGGAAAAAGGTCTTAGTCCGGTAGTCTCCGACAACGAGACTGATTTTGATGAGGAGCAATATCCTCCTGCAGAAGACAGATACAAGCAGTTGGAAGACAGATTGAACGCTATGGAGATCCAACATGTACCTGGGCTGGATTTCGGAGATTTGGGTTTGTCTACTGGTGTGATTATTCCTCGTAAGTTCAAAGCACCATCTTTCACTAAGTACGACGGGGCGTCTTGTCCCAAGCTACATCTTAGGTCCTATGTTCGGAAGATTCAACCGTACTCAGTGGATAAGAATTTGTGGATCCACTTCTTCCAGGAGAGTCTTTCAGGGACTCATCTCGAATGGTTCTATCAGCTGGATGGGACCAAGGTTCGTAACTGGGAGGAGTTGGCTACTGCTTTCTATAAGCAGTATCAATATAATGCCGACCTTGCCCCTACACGTACCCAACTCCAGGGTATGTCGTTAGGTTCAAGTGAAGGTTTTAAAGAGTACGCTCAGAAGTGGAGGGATCTGGCTGGCAGAGTGCAGCCTCCGTTGACTGATCGGGAGTTGGTAGACATGTTCTTGGGGACCCTATCTGGGCCGTTTTTCAACCATCTTATCGGTAACTCGTCTGCAGGGTTTACTGATCTTATTTTGACTGGAGAGAGAATTGAGGCTGGGTTGAAGTCTGGTAAGATTCCGAAGGGTGCATCGTCTAGTTCTGAGAAGAAACCCTTCAAAAAGGATGCTAGTGCTGTGTACGGGTCCAGGAGACAGGAGAAATCTGAGCGCCGCCAATCTGTCAGTGCGGTAATGATTGCTAAGCCTGCTGCCGCTCCTCGGCCAACCAATCCTCAAAGGGCTGAAAGACCCCGGAGAGAGTTCACCCGCTTGAGTATGACTTTGTCGCAGATCTTGCCGCAGTTACTGTCCACCAATCTAGTGACTGTCAGAGAAGCGCCAAAGGTTGTCAACACTGCTTCCCCTAAATACAACCCAAATGCCCGCTGTGCTTATCACTCCGATAGCCCGGGGCATTCCACTGATGACTGTTGGGCATTAAGGAATAAGGTGCAAGACCTTATTGACGCGAAAGAGATACAGTTTGAAGCGCCTGAGAGGCCGAATGTGGTTACTGCTCCTATGCCCCAGCATGGAGTAAATGCTGTTGATGAAGAGGTATACGCTGTTTCTGTGGATGACGTGGCTACTCCTCTAATGACTGTCAAGAGGAACCTACTGCTGGCCGGTTTATTTCCGGGTTGCAGTGAGGGTTGTCTGTTCTGTGATGTTTCCCTATCTGGTTGTCCCTTGCTGAAGTTAGGCATCCAAAGCCTGATGGACAATAAGGAGATTCTGTTCAAGAAGTCTGCTGTTCAGTTGGTTCCGGTAGAAGAAGTTTCTGTGGTTACCATCTTCAATAATCCAATCAAGGCTATCCCAAGGAAGCCCGTCCAAATCATGACTGTCGCACCTGTTGTTATTACTGTTCCAGGGCCTCTCCCATACGTATCTGATAAAGTTGTCCCTTGGCATTATGGGGCAGATGTATATGTAAATGGAATCAAACAAGAGTTCAACACTGGCGCCAGTATCTGCGATATCACTGGTCCAGCCAAGGTTACCCGCAGTGGCAGGCTCTTCTCGCCTGACATTGCACCAACTGCTGTTTGAAGACCCCTCCTTATAACACCTACAAGTGTACCTGTTCCAGTTTCTGACCAAGTTGTTTCCCCTGCTGCCGAATCATCCAATGCTCGGGGCAAAGGAATTGAAGGCGAGCCTGCCCGGATGGAGGCACCAATACCTATAACTGCTGAAGCCTCCCAACAAGAGATGGAGGAAATCCTGAAAATAATAAAGAAGAGCAACTTCAATGTTGTAGAACAGTTGGGGCATACGCCTTCCAAGATCTCCATGCTCTCCTTATTACTGTGCTCCGAGGCCCATGCTAAGGCCTTAATCTCATTTCTCAAGACGGCCCATGTGCCACAGGAGACATCTGCAGTCCAGTTCACTGACTGCGTAGAAAATCTGACAGCGGACAATGGCTTGGGTTTCTCAGATGCTGACCTGACTGCGAAAGGAAGAGACCACAATGATGCTCTGCATGTCTCTATCGAATGCAGGGGCACTACTCTGGCGCATGTGTTGGTGGACACTGGTTCTTCCTTGAATGTCCTACCCAAGAAGGCCTTAGACCATTTGGATTGTGAAGGCTTGGAACTAAAACCTAGCAATATTATCGTCAGAGCCTTTGACGGTTCCAAGAGGATGGTCCACGGAGAGGTTGACATCCATATTCGTGTGGGCTCCCAGGTGTTCGACTCTACTTTCTATGTGATGGATATCCGTCCATCGTATTCTTGTCTACTGGGTCGACCTTGGATCCATAAAGCTGGGGCAGTGACCTCTACCTTGCACCAGAAGCTGAAATACCCTGTCAGAGGGAAGATCGTCACTGTACAAGGAGAGGAGGAGTATATGGTGAGCCATTTAAATTCTTTCAGATACATTGAGATGGACGGGGAGTTTATTGAAACCCCCTTTCAGCATTTCGAAGAGGTACTTCCAATTTCAGCAGCAGCAGAAACAGCGGTCGAAGAGGATGTTCCTTTGAAGATGGCGTCCCTAAAGGATGCCCGGGCTGTGGTTCAGAAAGGTGAATGTACTAACTGGGGCAGGCTTCCCGACTTTACACAGAAAACTGACAAATTTGGACTGGGTTTTACTGCAGAGGGTCAGAAAGCTATGCGGAAGGCGAAGACCAGAAGACCTCCTGTGCTCATTACCAATCCAGGAGTGAATGCTGTTGGAGAGGATAATGAAGTGGATGAAGCAGAATTCAACAGCTGGATCTACCCGACGACTGAAGGCGGATTGACCAATTGGATTGCTAAGGACCACACTCCTGTTACTTTTGTTACGCAGTAATAAACTTCTTTGTTTTGTTATTTGTAATAAACAATAAATTGAACTATATGGCCCGGCATCTTACCCGAGGCACCGTGGTTTTATCTGTGAGGGCATATAAATTGTCATTTCATATATCATAAATGAAAATCTTGGACGTTTTCTCGCATCTCAAATCTTATGCTCCTTTTCTGTCTTTCCTTCCTTTATACATATTTCAAAACAGCTGTATTTACACACACTCACTCATACAGGTTCCAATCCACTCTGGATCTCACTGGTAACGACCCTGCTATTGCCAGTTATGACTTTGAAAATCCGATCAACTTAGCCGAAGACGAAGGTGAAGATGATTGCGAAGTGCCTGGCGAGCTTGCAAGACTGTTACTCCAGGAAGAGAGGGCAATTCAACCACATGAAGAGCTAGTGGAAACAATAAACTTGGGTACTGAAGCAGACAGGAAAGAGGTAAAGATTGGTGCCAACCTAGAGTTCAGCGTGAAGCAACGGTTGACTAAGATGCTACATGATTATGTGGAGATATTTGCCTGGTCCTATGAAGACATGCCCGGTTTGGACACCGATATTATGGTCCATCACTTGCCTACTAAGGAAGACTGCCCTCCGGTTAAGCAAAAGGTCCGCCGTATGCGTCCAGAAATGTCAGAGAAGATTAAAGCCGAGGTTATGAAACAGTTTGATGCTGGGTTCCTTGCAGTGACTTCTTACCCTCAGTGGGTTGCTAATGTGGTGCTGGTACCAAAAAAGGACGGTAAGGTCAGAATGTGTGTCGACTACAGGGATCTGAACAGGGCCAGCCCCAAAGATGACTTCCCCCTACCTCACATTGATGTCCTTGTTGACAATACAACTCAACATAAGGTGTTCTCTTTCATGGATGGTTTTTCAGGTTACAATCAGATCAAGATGGCACCTGAAGACATGGAAAAAACTACCTTTGTTACTCAGTGGGGTACCTTCTGCTACAAGGTCATGCCTTTCGGACTAAAGAACGCTGGGGCAACCTACCAACGTGCCATGGTTGCTTTATTTCATGACATGATCCATCATGAGATAGAAGTGTATGTTGACGACATGATCGCAAGGTCCCAAACTGAGGAAGAGCACCTAGATCATCTGCAGAAATTGTTTGACCGTCTGAAGTTGTACAAGCTGAGGTTGAACCCGAACAAATGCACCTTCGGGGTAAGATCTGGAAAGTTGCTAGGCTTCGTTGTAAGTGACAAAGGTATTCAAGTGGACCCTGCCAAGGTCAAAGCTATTCAAGAGATGCCAGTTCCTAAGACAGAGAAAGAGGTCAGAGGCTTTTTAGGACGCCTGAATTACATTGCTCGATTCATCTCACACTTGACTGCTACCTGTGAGCCAATCTTCAAGCTGCTGAAGAAAGATCAGGTAGTACGTTGGAACGATGAATGTCAGGCTGCTTTTGATAGAATTAAAGAATATCTCCAAGAACCACCTATCCTTATGCCACCGGTTGAAGGGAGACCTCTGATACTATACCTGACAGTACTCGACAACTCAATGGGGTGTGTGCTGGGGTAGCATGACGAGTCTGGCCGAAAAGAGCGTGCCATTTATTACCTTAGCAAAAAGTTTACCGACTGTGAGACCCGATACTCACTGCTTGAGAAAACTTGCTGCGCTTTGGTATGGGCTGCTCGCCGGCTGAGACAGTATATGCTGACTCACACTACTTTGTTGATCTCAAAGATGGATCCGATAAAGTACATATTTGAAAAGCCTGCTCTGTCTGGGAGAATAGCAAGATGGCAAATGATCTTGACAGAATATGACATTCAGTACACAACTCAGAAAGCCATCAAGGGAAGTGTACTGGCAGACCACTTGGCACATCAGGCCGTAGACGACTATCAGTCCATGAACTTCGAGTTTCCAGACGAAAGCATCATGATTGTGACTGATTGTGAGGTACCTGGACCGGATGAAGGACCTGAGGAAGGATCCCGATGGTCTATGCACTTTGACGGAGCCTCCAATGCTTTGGGTAACGGTATCGGCGCTGTAATCATATCACCTCAAGGCACTCATACTCCGCTTATCGCCCGGCTATGTTTCAACTGTACCAACAACATGGCAGAGTATGAGGCATGCATCATGGGTCTCCAAGCTGCGATCGACTTAAGGATCAAGTTTCTGAGTGTCTTCGGAGATTCTGCTCTTGTGATCAATCAGATCAAAGGAGAGTGGGATACGAAACATCCAAATCTTATTCCTTACAGAGAATGTGTGTTGACTTTGATCCCCCACTTCACAGAGATAACCTTTGAACATTTCCCAAGAGAGGAGAATCAGCTGGCGGACGCGTTAGCTACAATGTCTTCTATGTTCAAGATCAAATGGGATAATGAGGCTCCCCGGATCATCATATGGAAACTGGACGAACCGGCATACTTTTGTGATCTCGAGACTGAGTTGGTGACTGAGAAGCCTTGGTACCATGAGGTGAAGAGATATTTGGAAGCTCAGGAATACCCTGAAGGTGCCTCTGTCAACGATAAAAAGTTTCTGAGAAGGTTCGCAGCAAAGTTCTTCCTTAGCAACGGCATCTTGTACAAGCGAAACCATGATTCAACCTTACTGCATTGTGTGGATAAGAATGAAGCAGAAAGGATCATGGAAGAGCTACATGAAGGGACCTTTGGTACACATTCCAGTGGACACACTATGGCTAAGAAGATCCTTCGGGCAGGGTATTTCTGGTCCACCATGGAAGCTGACTGCTACCAACATTCTCGGACATGCCATAAATGCCAGATTTATGCAGGCAAGGTGCATGTTCCTCCAGTTCCTCTGAATGTTCTGACTGCGCCTTGGCCGTTTACAATGTGGGGCATAGACATGATCGGTGAGATTAGACCTACAGCGTCTAACGGGCATCGCTTCATCCTGGTAGCAATCGACTATTTCACGAAGTGGGTTGAAGCAGCGTCCTATGTTACGGTAACCAAGACTGTTGTGGCACGGTTCATTCGGCATAACCTGATCTATCGATACGGCGTCCCAGAAAGAATTATTACAGACAACGGTACCAATCTCAATAACAAGATGATCACTGAGCTCTACGAACAGTTTAAGATACAGCACCACAACTCTTCTCCTTACAGACCGAAGATGAATGGGGCTGTAGAAGCAGCAAATAAGAACATCAAGAAAATCGTGCAGAAGATGACAGTGACTTATAAGGATTGGCACGAGATGTTACCGTTCGCTCTACACGGGTACCGTACTTCAGCCAGGACGTCAACCGGGGCAACTCCTTTCTCCTTGGTTTATGGTATGGAGGCAGTCTTACCGATCGAAGTACAAATACCTTCTCTTCGGATAATGAAGGATGCAGATCTGAACGAAGAGGATTGGATCCAGACACGACTTGATCAGTTAAACCTTATTGATGAAAAGAGACTTGCTGCTATCTGTCATGGTCAGACGTATCAGAAACGGATGATCAGGGCATTTAACAAAAAGGTCAGACCACAGGAATATCAAGTTGGGGATCTGGTAATCAAGCGAATCATCCTTCCTCAGAGCGATCCAAGGGGCAAATGGACCCCTACACACGAAGGGCCATTTGTGGTTAAACATGTGTTCTCAAGAGGAGCCATGATTCTAACCAACATGGATGGTGACGACCTTCCTCACCCCGCCAATGCAGACATAGTAAAAAGATACTACGCATAATAAAGACCCGCTAGGCTGACATGCCTAGGCAAAAATTAGGGCTTCCCGGTGAACCAAAAGGGTTTGGGCAAAATGAAGGGATGAAATGGAAAAAATCTGTACACCCGGCAAGTCGAAAACCTGAAAAGGCGGCTTGGGCAAAAATGGGTATCCCGGTGGACTGAAAACCCGAAAGGGCGGTCCAGGCAAAAGTTAGGGATAAAGCGTAATACTATGTCTCATTGGATCACTTCGCATCCAGAATCCGGTATCTACATCAAGTTCAGACGGCATCGATCAGTCAGCTTCATCTTCAACTAAGGTCATCAAGTGATGAAACGCTCGGAGATATAAAGGCAATAGCAGAGCTGAAACCCAGTGGGATCATATATTTCACACAACTGTTTTATTTCCTCTTGTACAAAATTTGTATAAACTCTTTTGTTCGGCGGCGTTCTCTTACTAGGACGTCAGCCTCTTGTACATAAAACGCCTATTTACAGGCAAATTCAAAATCAATACAAAATCACTTTTCAGTTAAAATTGCCAATTGTTTTTCCTTTTCTATTTTGTTTTGCGAAGAACGTCCAAGGTTCAATTTGTGATATATGCATTGACAATAATTTTCTAACTCATAAATATTTGCACACGAAACAAAGGATTAATTACAGGAAACATTAGAAACAGGGGCAATAAAGAGTCGTCTGAGCAATCTAATTGTTCTATCCACTAAAGGTACCAAGGTAGGTTCAGCCAAAGAACATAACCAGATATCTTAATTCCCCAGAGAGTGAGCCAGCAAGTCAGTACACTCTTCTCAAGCAAAGCTACTATCAAACCTTAAGGAAGTTGGGTATCCTCCCGCAGAGCTCAACATTCCCCAGCAGTACATATATTCTTAACAAGCATCCCCGGCAGTCTTGGTCTAAAGATTGTTCCCCGGCGGTATATCAAACATTCAAAGGAGTCACTTCCCCGATACAGTTCAAACTTCCCCAGGAGAGTCCAATCTAGTTCCCCAGGAAATTTGGAATTCATCTCCCCAAGCAGTAAGCTTATCCCCAGTAGATTCTGGAAGCTTATCCTTGCAGAGCACGAACGCGTCGCCCGGCTTTATTCAAAGAGTTATTTCCTCGCCAGGATATAACTGGGTTATCCTCAGCCAAAAGCCACGGAAAGATCGTCCTCTACGAAGCCTTCTTATTCCCTAGCGAAGTCTATTAACACTTCCAACACAACAAGGGTATCCCCAGCAAGTTATTATCAACAACTCAACAAAGTACCTCTCTCCCCACAGAGTTTTGCTTCCCAGCAAGATCATTAGAGTACTTTTCTCCTTGTAGAGTAATCCATTAGCCAAGTTTATTCCCCTACGGAGTTATCTTCTCATACCGGTATACTTGCAACTATCATCCCCAGCGGAAGCAAAAATCTATTCTTCAATATCAGCCCAGGAGTTACTTCCCGGCACCCGTCAAGGATTTACTTTCCTAAAACGAAAACATACATTCCTAAACATCACATACATCATTATAGCATGCATATACGCATCATATCTTACAAATCTCATTTATGTTGAGAACATCATTGCTTGATCCATATCACGCATTGCATATGACTGACCTTTACCTTTCAGGAAATATTCAGTTAAGTTCTCAATCATATTTCAAAGACCTAGTCTGGTTCAGTTAAATCGACTCCAAAGATTTCTCTGTTTCTTATCCAGTCAAAGGCCTTCTCTGGTTCAGTCAGATCGACCCTAAGATCTCCCTGTTTCTTATCCAGTTGAAGACATTTCAAGACCTAGACCGGTTCAGTTAATCGACCCTAAGATTTTCTGTTTCTTATCCAGTCCAAGGCCTTCTCTAGTCCAGCTAAATCGACCCCTAACAGATTTTCCTGATAAAGACTCAGTAGAAGATATCCAAGATTCTCTCAATGATTGCTGTTGAGGTTGTAGTCGCCTTTGGTTCTCTCCCCGATACTGCGGAGGTAGTAATCATCCCCAGATTCGCTCAGCGTTACTGTTGAAGTGAAGTCGTCCAAGATTCTCTCAATGATTGCTGTTGAGGTTGTAGTCGCCTATGGTTCTCTCCCCGATACTGCGGAGGTAGTAATCATCCCCAGATTCGCTCAGCGTTACTGTTGAGGTGAAGTCGTCCAAGATTCTCTCAATGATTGTTGTTGAGGTTGTAGTCGCCTGTGGTTCTCTCCCCGATACTGCGGAGGTAGTAATCATCCCAAGTTTCTCTCAGCGTTACTGTTGAAGTAGAAGTTATCCAAGATTCTCTCAATGATTGCTGTTGAGGTTGTAGTCGCCTATGGTTCTCTCCCCGATACTGCGGAGGTAGTAATCATCCCAAGATTCGCTCAACGATTGCTGTTGAAGTAGAAGATATCCAGATTCTCTCAATGATTACTGTTGAGGTTGAAGTCGCCTATGGTTCTCTCCCCGTTACTGCGGAGGTAGTAATCGTTCCCAGATTCTCTCAGCGTTCCTGTTGAGGTAGTAATCGTCCAAGGTTCTCTCACCGTTCCTGTTGAGGTAGTAACCATCCCTGGTTCATTCATCACCTTTTGAAGCTCCAGATCCAGCTCCTGTAACCAGTCAGGACACATCTATGCAAAGAACCGGAAGACCAACTCCTGTAACAGGTCAGGTAATCATTTTCTTTTTGCAGGTACGCAAGTTCTCGCTAAGGAATCTCTTACGCGATCAACATCCAGATGGCATCTATAAGCTCATCCACCTTCCATCATCTCTTAGCATGGCATCTATAAGCCCATCATCCTATCCATCAATCTCCAAATTGCATCTGTAAGCCCATTTCCCACATCACTCTAGTATGTGAGCGCAAATTTCTGGGCACTCTAGTGTTCAATCATCTTCCACCTTCGGATTACGAAAGGCACGTCAGCCAATCTGCATCCTCAGGTCTAAGAAGATTGCACAGGGGCAACTGTTGTACCCCAAAATTTTCCCTCCCATATTCTTCAAGATTTGCCAAGTCAAAGCTTCAAAATCTCTCCAAGGGTTGCACAGTTCAAGGGCCTCCTAACAGTCAAAATTAGGGTTTTGGTTCTGACAAAGAAAATGAAGTTTCCAAGGGTCCAATCAAGTCCCACATGCCTACAAACATGGTCAAGCATCCTCATACCAAGTTTCAAGACTTTCAGCACAAAATTGCACAGTCAAAAGCCTTAATTGCACTACAGTCAATTGTAGGGGCAAAATGGTCATTTGACAGTCAAAAGTTCAAATTTTTGGTCAACATCTCATTTTGAAGCCACAAACATCATTTGATTAATGCTTGATCATGATTCTCAAAGCTTGGCTCAGAAAGTCTCAAGATGCAAAAGTATCTATATTAGGACAGCTGAAAAAGTCAACTGCAAATTGACCAAGGCATAACTTTCACATGGTTTATCAGAAAAATTCCACCCAAAGCTCAGTTTGAAGAAAAAGACATTTCCTACAACTCCTCTTCACACTTCAAGTCCAAGAAATGCTCTCACAAAAAGTTATCCATTTCAACATTATAGGTCATTTTCAAAAGTCAACAAAAAGGGACTTTAAGTCAAAGGCCATAACTTGTGATTGGTAAATCAAAATGACATGGGAGCAAAGGCATTGGTTAGAGGACTCAAAGACCTTTCCAAAATGTCAAAACACATGAGCAAAGCTTAAAAATTGAGCAAGTTATGCCTTGTGGAAGTTGGGAAAGTTTTGGATATTTTGAAAAGTCAACATTGCTTCAAATGACCTAAAATTGCTAATGGGCCTCTTTTTCTTCCACAATTCATCATCCAAGGCATGTGCACGACCATTTGGCCCAAAGGGTGGTTTTTTATCATTTTTATTTATTTACTTGGATTTTTAATTATTAATAATTCATTTAATTAAATTAAATATGTGGAAAATACTAAACTTAGGTTTTTAAATCTTTTTGTGCATGAAATAGTCTTGAGATTTTGTGTATAATCAGATTTGGAAAGAATCTTGTTAATTGGCCATGATTTGAACTAAGTTTACATGAAAAAGATTTGAAAACTAATGCATGGAAAATCAAATATCTTATCATCAATTCATGGATTTTTTTATCAATTTTCTCAACCCTAATCATTCACATGTATATATGGATGCTAACCCTCGTGCCCATGAGCTCTCAGCTGCGCCATACCTCCATAGCCAAACTTGCACTTTTGCCTAAAATTTTCAAAACTGAAAACAGGGTTCCAAGAGGTTTCAAGCCAAAATAATTGTCTCATCACCTTCCTGAGACATCAAGCAACGTAACTGAATAGTTTTCCACGCGCATAGCGCCTTGAATCGGTATACAGAACTCAGAATTCCTCATGTAATATGCATATTCGTGTTTTGATTCTTAGGCATATTCATTGCATTTTATTTATGGATTTGTGCTAATTAGACCTTTCTGAAGCTAACCAGATAATTTAATTGTGTTTTTGTGCACTATTGGAGATTTCACCATTGATACAGGTTAGGGTTACCAAGCTTTCAATTTGGGCGTTTCTTAATATGGTAAAATTGGAACACCTAAATGCCATGACCAAACTCAGCGTGCTTGGACGAAAACAATATAACCCTCGCGCCTAATTTATATGGCCATATGGCCTAATCGTTATTTTGGAAACAAGCATGTTTTGAGGGGGTTCAAAACCCCCGCTAACCCTTTTGTATTTTCAGGAAAAACGCATTAAGGAAGAAGACGCTTAGGTGGCCAAGACTGGTTGGTTCATTCAAAATTTCGCGCGAAAAAGTCACTAACGCTTTGGTTTATTTTATATTCATTGTTTGTTATTTAATATACAAAGAAGTCAAGTGGCACGGTTGGCAGGCATATACATTGATAACCAACAGGACCTGGGTTCGAGCCCCAGGTCCCCATCCCTTTCCATAATATTTTTATTAACATTATCCTATGCAGCGTTCCCCCTTGAAGGCCATCATACACCCTCAAATCCAGCTTGCCACTTGGCCAATCATACCAATCCAAGGGACCAGATCTGAAGAACATGGTGAACCCCAGTCAACACCCATGCATGCTAGCTGAGAAGTCAACCAGGCCAGAAGTTAATGGGCCTGAAATACTGGATTATACCTCTCAATTTGGGGACAGACCCCCCTAGGTTTGCAATCTTTTATATTTTCTTCATTATTCTATTTATTTCAATTATTGTTTTTTTTATTAATTCCTTTAATTTAATATTTTCATAAAAAACATAAAAATAATATAAAATCAGAAAAAAGGCAAAAAATAAATATTTTTATTTAATGTTAATATTTTGTAAATAAACATCATTAATTGATTTTAGTCTTAATTTAGGTTTAATCCAAACATTTTCTTAATTAACTTAAAATTGGTAGATTTAGGGTTTTAATTAATTTTTATCCTTTTTTCTTTTCTTTTCACTAATAATTAATTATTTATTTTCATAAAATCAAATTGTCATTAATTCATTAATTTAATTTTAGGTTTAAATTTTAATAGGTTTTTCTTAATAAATAAAAACAATTAGAATTAGGGTTAATCTTTTAATTTCATTTAATTCTCATTAAAAAACCATAAATACGAAAACCTCAAAAAATAATTTCTCCTTTTATTTTAATTTCAATTAATTTGTAAATAATAATCTAATTTCATTAAAAAGGGTCCAACGCCCTCGTTTCCAGTTTTAATTCAATTCGCGTATTTATTTCTTTTTCTTTTAATATTTGTGTACCTCTCCCAAAGCCGTGTAAATACTTATCTTTCGCACTTTTACTTTATTTCTTTATTTTTCTGTCAAATCGGGTTCTGGAAATTTTTGGCGATGTGGACCCGCGCCTTTGTAATAGTTTAGGAACTTTATATTTCTCACAATTTTTAACTATTAATAATGACATACAAGAATGAATGATAAAATAAAAACAAACGCATAGATCACTTTGACAAAAGACAAAAATAAATGGAAACGACACACAAATCACACACCACCCCTAGGGTACGCCTCACTGTTGCCTTGCCTCGAAAGGTGATCGTCGAGTAGAGGATGTCTTAGTAAGTCCTCATGATCCGGGAACCTGGCATGAGGGTAGCTTCTAAGGTGTCTTCCCATTGCTCTGGTGATCACCATGTCCCGAACCTCGAATTGACCCGAACACCTCCAACGATGGTGCTACCTACCTCTCAATGGTGGGATGGCACTACTTTAAAGGACATTTACACAGACGAATTCCTTAGGGTAGGTAGATGACTCTAGATACTTGCTCTAAATCTCAAAACAAATTCAAAAAATACTTTTCACACCGACACCTTTTCAAAAAGCTTTCGAAAGCAATTTTTTAAACACTCTTGAGGACAGATACAAGAGTCGAACTGGAATTTTCAAAGAGACTTTTTAAAACCCACAGTTGAAAAGCAAACAAACCATTTTTGAAAACACAATGAGCAAGTATCTAAGAGCCCATGGATAACCATGGATAGAAAGGGTGCTAACACCTTCCCTTTCTATAATCTACCTCCCGAACCGAGAGAAATCTCTTTAAGGAATTTTTCTATGCTTTTGTCCTTTCCATTTGGAGAAAATAAAAGACGGTGGCGACTCTTGCTTCCGCGACATTTCGCGAACCAGCGTTAAACAGTCAGTTCCAGATCCACCGATCATAAAGACCAACATACATTAGCACGAAGATAGATCCAGAGCTCAGGATCGAAATAATCCAATTGTTGAAGGAGTTCAAAGACTGCTTTGTATGGGATTATGATGAAATGTCTGGTCTCGACAGGGAAGTGGTAGAGCTTCAACTACCAATAAAGCCTAGGAAAAAGCCTGTCAGGCAAACTCCAAGGCGTTTTGCACCAGAGGTCTTTTTGAAGATCAAGACGAAATTCGAAAGACTACTGAGATGCAAGTTCATCTGAACAACCAGGTATGTTAAATGGATTGCAAATATAGTACATGTTATAAAGAAAATTGGTACCTTAAGAGCGTGCATCGATTTTAGAGATTTAAATGCTGCAACACCCAAAGATGAATATCCAATGCTTGTCGATTATGCCGCTGGCTTCAAATACATGAGTATGCCTGATGGATACTCAGGGTATAATCAAATTTTCATTGCTGAAGAGGATGTGTCAAAAACAACCTTTCGATGCCCTGGGGCTTTAGGCACTTACGAGTGGGTAGTGATACCTTTTGGCCTAAAAAATGCAGGGGCAACATATCAAAGAGCAATGAATTCTATCTTCCATGATTTTATTGAAACTTTTATGCAGATTTATATTGATGATATTGTTGTTAAATCTGTTTCAGGGAAGAACCATATAGACCATCTTAGACAATCCTTCGAAAGGATGAGACGCTATGGTCTGAAAATGAATCCTCTAAAATATGCTTTTGGCGTAATAGCAGGGGACTTCTTAGGATTTGTGGCCCACAAGAAGGGAATTGAAGTAAACCAGAACAAGACCAAAGCCATTTTGGAAGCGAAAGCACCAACTAACAAGAAGGAGTTGCAATCTCTACTTGGTAAGATAAATTTCCTGAGGAGATTTATTTCCAACTTTAGTGGAAAAACGCAAGCCTTCTCGCCACTACTTAGACTCAACAAAGGAGGCTTCGAGTGGGGGAAAGAACAACAAGAGGCTTTCGAAAAGATCAAAGAATACCTCGCCAATACACCTATTATGGTACCTCCTTGTAGAAATAGAAGTATGTGATTGTACATAGTTGCATCTGATAAAACTTTAGGAAGCATGTTAGCTCAAGAGGATGAGAATGGTGTCAAAAGACCCATTTATTACCTTAGTAGAGTTTTAAACGATGCATAAACTAGATATAGCGAAGTTGAAAAACTATTTTTATGTCTTTACTTCTCGTGTACAAAGCTCAAGCAATATATTAAACCAATTTATGTTTATGTTTCATCTCACTTTGATGTTTTCAAATATATGTTGTCGAAACCCATCTTACACAGTCGAATTGGAAAATGGGAACTTGCATTAACTGAGTATTCATTAACCTTTATGCCTCTTAAGGTTGTAAAAGGTCAAGTGGCATCAGATCTTATAGTTGACCACTCAATAAATAAGGAATCAATCAACTACCTGGAGATCAAACCCTGGAAGTTATACTTCGGCGGTTCTAGTCATAAAGATGGAACTGGGGTAGGAGTTCTAATTATTTCTCCAAATAAAATTCCAACAACATTCAAGTACAAGATCGAAGGTTCTTGTTCGAACAATGAGGCTGAATGAGAAGCTCTAATCGTAGGCCTTGAAATATTATTGGAATTGGGGGCAACTCGAGTTGAAATAATGAGAGACTCAGAGTTAGTTAAAAAATAAGTTACAAAAGAATATAAATGCATAAGAGAAAATCTTATCATGTAATTTGTAATAGTCAATCGTTTGTTGAAAAACTTTGAAAAGATTAACATTCAACATATACCAAGACTGGAAAATCAAGTGGCTAATGACTTAGCACAGATTGCATCCGGGTATAAAATTTCGAAAGATAAATTACAACAAGTAATTGAAGTTAGAGGAAGAGTGACATTAACTAAGTTGTCTCCAACAGATTTGAAAACAACAAAGTTGGGGTATGTTGATCACGAAAACTTCGAAATTTCGTTCATAGATAATCTAACAGGACAAGATTGGAGAAAGCTTATAGTGGATTATTTGCAAAATCCAGTAGCTTTGACAGAACGAAAGATAAAGTATAGGGCGCTAAGTTATACCCTAAGGGGAAACAAGTTATTTAAAAATACGCCTAAAGGGGTGCTATTAAAATGCCTAAATGAAACAGAGGCATACATAGCCATTTCAACTACACCTGCTGGGGCATGTGGAGCACATCAAGTAGGCCATAAAATGAAATGGTTATTGTTTCGAGAAGGACTATATTGGCCCACTATGTTGAAATATTGTGTTGAGTTTGCAAAGGGATGTCAGGAATGTCAAATACATTCAAGCATCCAGCACGTACCTGCAAGTGAACTTCACTCAATTGTGAAACCTTGGCCTTTTAGGGGATGGGCTTTGGATCTTATTGGAGATATTCGACCAGCATCATCTAAAAGCCATAAATACATATTGGTTGGCATTGATTATTTTACTAAATGGATTGAAGCAATTCCTTTAGTCAATGTAGACCAGGAAAATATCATTGAATTCATTCAAAAGCACATATTATACATGTTTGGAATCCCTGAGACAATAACAATTGATCAAGGTTCAGTCTTTATTGGTCGAAAAATGCAAGAGTTTGCTACAAAAATGGGGTTCAGATTATTAACATCTACGCCTTACTATGCACAAGCCAATGGTCAAGTCGAAGCAGCAAACAAGGTAATAATCAACTTAATAAAGAAGCATGTAGGAAAGAAGCCAAAAAATTGGCACAAGACTTTAGATCAAATTTTATGGGCTTGTCGAACTTCTCCTAAGGAAGCTACCAGAACGACACCTTTTCGACTAACTTACGACCATGACACGGTATTTCCAGTAGAATTTTGTCTACAGTCAACAAGAATTCAGAAACATCAAGACATCCCTTCTGAAGTTTATTGGAATATGATGTTAGACGAATTGGTGGATTTGGATGAAGAAAGACTGAAAGCTTTGGATCTCTTAAGGTCACAAAAGAGGAGAGTGGAAAGATCTTACAATAAAAGAGTAAAACCCAAGACATTCTTTCCTGAGGACCTGGTATGGAAAGTAATCCTCCTAATGGATCGAAAGGATAGAAATATGGGAAAATGGTCTCCTAAATGGGAAGGACCTTTTAAGATCATCCAAACGTTATCTGGTGGCGCATATGAGGTCGAAGAGTTAAATGAAGACCAAAGGCTCTTGAGAGTAAATGTTAAATACTTAAAAAAGTATAGACCTGCACTTCAAGAGGTTAGAATAACCAATGCTTAATCTTAATCAAGTTAAAAAAGCTAAGATGCAAAATATATTACAAAGCCAAAATGGCTGAAAGTCATTACAAAAAATATATAATTATACAACTAAAAAATAAAGTCGAAATCAAAACGGGAGGTTGGCCTTGATTTGGAGGAATTGTATCTTCTGTAGCTCCAGGCGTCTTTCACGTAGAGCTTTCGACTGATGAAGAGTCTCGATTTTGGCATCCAATGCTTGGGCTTGTTCAACATATGCTAACCCCTCGTTGAGTTCCTCTTGACTCTCTGAATCAGTGCTGACAGCGAGAAGTTCTTCCTTTCATTTATCGTTGGCAGCAATCTTGGCCTCTAACTCTCTGATCTGAGCCTTCATACTGGCTATATTTTGGTCGAGTTCTTCTACTTCTTTCTGCCTAGCTTTGTGCACCCTCGACAGCTCCTTCAGCTTTAAAGCTAATTCAACAGTAGCACTCCAGGCAGCAGCTACATGGCCATTGGCCTCCTTAATTTCGCGAGTGAGAGTCCTTCGACGATTGTAGTCAGCTGAAACCAGATCGATGATGGAAATCAAATCCAAAATAACACTGGAAATGTCAGGCGAAGCAGCAAGAAGGTCGACGGCTCTTAAAGTAGTCTTCAAAAAGGAAGGAGTTGTAGGTTCTCCCTCTAAGGTCAGCATTAAATCTCTTTTGAAAAGCTGTGCCTTAACCTTTTGAAGTGCTTCTTCAAGAGGAGATGTTGAAATGGATTTTCCATACGCAGTCGAAGCACTCTGATCAGAAGAAATTTCTCTACCCTCAAGAATGGCAGTCAAGTAGCCAAGAGGATTTTACTATTTCAGCAATGCCAAATCTTCCTTAGTATGAGACCCAGTCGAAGTAACCCTCTCATTTGTAACACGAGCCACATTGGCTTCGACAGGTGTGTTACGGTGGCAAAACCGACTGTTAATACTGGTTTGTATTTTTTGTATTCGCAAATGTGCGGTAAGCAAGAGTCGCCACCGACTTTTATTTTATCCAACAAAGGAAAAGGGAAAAAGAACAGAAAAAACCTTTTTCGAGATGTTTCTGAGTACGGGGGGTAGATTATAGAAAGGGAAGGTGTTAGAACCCTTTCTATCCGTGGTTTTCCACGGGCTCTTAGGTACTTGCTCATTCTTAAATTGCTTTTCTGTGTTTGTGTGTTTGAAAATGTTTTGAAATTTGCCTTAGTGCCACGTTTCAATTTATGGTAACCCTTGTATCAGTCCTCAAGGGTGTGACAAAGTGTTTTTAAAACTTTAGTTTGAAAAGTTTGTTTGAAAGTGTATGGTGTAAAAGATTTATTGTTTTGAACAAGTACTTAACAGTTATATACCTACTCGAAAAAAGACGTTCTTTTCCTCCTATCCTTTAGACTGTGTTATCCTACTATTAGTGAGTAGGTAACCCTAGTCGTTGGATGTTTGAGGGACTATCGAAAGGAACGTATTGAAGGTAACATGTAAGGATACCTTAGCATTTCAAAGGGACTATCATCATATAGGCAACATCGAGGGATAAGATCATTTCTTGTAGGCAACTCGAGGGACATTAAGGAACTATGATCTTTATGATGATTTTTAGATTGAGGGTCTTTTGCTAAGATATCTCTACGTTCGAGGGACATGACCATTGTTTTCCGAGGCAACCAAGTGAGGTATATCCTAAGGATGCAAGTGTGCAAATGATTTAATTCCGTTATTTATCTTGCAATTAAGATTTTCTATCGTTCATTTGTATCTTTCCATACAATGCTATTAATCTAAGCATTTCATAAAATATAGTAGCAGGAGATAAATGCGAAAATGTAAACCTAAGCTATTACAGAGCTTTGGGGCAGTTACATAATAGTGAAGAGTGCGGAAAAGAAATCCTAAATTATTACATCCCGGATGCAATTACATGATAATGACGAAAAAAGCGGGAAAACTAAAGCTACGCTATTATAGTTGAATGCGTCATATACACTTTATCTAGGAAAATAAAAATAAGATGAAAATAGCAAAGAAAATGTTTTGGTGATTTTTTATGAAAAAAATGATTTATGATAATTAATTAAATAAACCTAAAAAAACCTAATTAATTTTAATTAATAAAAAAAATATTAATTTTGAAAAAAAGTTAATTAAAATATTTAAATCCTAATTAGTTTTAATTAAAAAAAAGGTTAATTTAAAAAAAGTTAAAAAATATAAAATTAATTAACCTAAAAATTAAATTAGGTTTTTTTGTAAAAAAAACGTTTGTGAAAAAAGTTTGTGGTTAAGTGAATTTAAGATTGAAAAAGACAAATTGGTTAGAAATCAAAAACAAACAATGAAATTAAAAACCTAAAATTAAATTAAAACCTAAAATTAAATTAAAAAAAACCTAAAATTAAATTTAAAAAACCTAAAATTAATTATTCGAGTTTAGGAGGAAAAATCAAAGGTTTGTGAAAAATATTAGGTTTTATGAAAAATGTTTTAAACATAAAGAAGGAAAATAGGTAAAATAGATAAAAGGAATGAAAGAAAACCAAAACCAATAGGGGTGGTTGTTGAACCCACGCTCTTAACCTTCTCAGAATGTCTGCCTCGTCATGCATTGGTGGTTATTCTGTTTTGGCCTCAACATTTTATAATAACTCTGCATGAGATCCTGTCTAAATCTGCAGTGTTGAATCTCATGAATACATTAAATAAATTACTATATCATGAAATACAAATAAAGCAAATATATGAAAATTTGTAATATTAAAACCGATATGGTATGTATGAATGCTTCTATACCCTTTTGATCATGGAGATCAAACCAGCCTTATCCTTACTGGAGAAGTAGTGAGTTGTGGGTTTGTAACAAATATGGCTTGTTTGTAGTGAGATGGGGGTTTGTAATAAGGATTTCAAGGTTTTAGGGTTCTTGAAAGAATTTGATATTTTGACATGGTTGTGGCAAAGGTTTTTTTTCTCTTCTTGTTTGTGTGAAAAGAATGAGATTATATAAGGGAAATTAGAGGAAAAAATGGGCTTTGAATGTGCAATTGGGCCTCTAATAACCACAAGCAATAGTGCAGATTTTTATTCACTTGAGTTTGTCACGTTCTAGGATAAATCGCAGGGACTTAAGTGTAATTTTTGAAGTTGAAATGTGAAAACAAAATGTAGTCGACATCGAGAACTAACTCCTATCCAAAAATGGGCTTAATCAGATAAACGGTGAATTAGTTATGAATTTTTGAGGTTTCGCCTCAGACATACTTATTTTGGGCTCCAGTGTCAATTCTGACACGTTCTTCAATAAACAACTGGTATTGATCGGTGCAAAACCCGGTCATGACCATGGAAACAAAGTTGTAGACCTCTGATTAGTGACTTTGTGTAAAAAGATGGGCCCGATCCGATAAAAATTGACCGAGTTATGAATTTTCGAAGTTTCGACCCAGACGAAATAATATTCAGCATTCAGGATTTTCAGCGCGTCACACGCACTCTGAGCAAAAAATGAAGGCCTTTTGGATACCGTTTGAACTTAATACCTCCTGTGAAAACTTAGCCAACTCAATTTGTGAAATTTTGGCACTGGAACCTGCTCGATACGATGAAAATCAACGAAGTTATGATTTTCTGAATATGACACAAATAAACTTCTGTCATAAATTTTCTGTACGAAAATACTTGATAAATCCGCATTTTTGAAGACCTTCTGATCGAAATTGGCTTCCATCCGTGAGAGATGAAAACGTAGATAACATCAAGACAGAATTTTAGCCATTGGAACAGGTTCAAAACAAGCCAATATCTTCAGGTTATGAATTTTTTAGTGCGTAAAAATTTCACTTTCAGCACACTTTTTCACCATATTTCTTCGAGAAAACTCACACATTCGGAGACCTTCTTTAAAGAATTGACTCTTGAGCCGAACCTGAATTTGAGAATACGTTATCAGAGATATCTTGGCGAAAGAACACCTGAATATGACGCGTCGGGTTAGACTTGTGAATCTTTGAACCCCGAATCGTTGCGAAACGGCGAACCGATCTTCAGCACTAAAAATACTCTTAGAACATCCATTGACAAAATAAACGTCGCTTGTAACCTGAAGAAGTTTGCTAAATATACCTTGATTCTATAACTATAAAACCAATGATATGCATGTATGTAATAATGAAATGTAAGCCAAAAAGGTTGAAATAAAGAGGGTAAATTTTGGGGTACAACAGCTGCCCCTGTTCAATCTTCTTAAACCTGAAGATGTAGATTGGCTAGTTTTCCTTTCGTGATCTGAAGGTGGAAGATGATTGAACACCTGAGTGCCCAAAAATTTGCACTCGTCTGAGATGGTGTTGGACTGTGTAGGTAATATCGGGAATGGGCTTACAGATGCCTTTTGGAAAAGATGACGAAATATCATCGGAGATGGGCTTAAAGATGCCATCCAGAAGATATGTCGGAGAATCGTCGGAGATGGGCTTAAAGATGCCATCTAGAGGATATGACGGAGAATCGTCGGAGATGGGCTTAAAGATGCCATCTAGAGGATGTTGATTTCCCGAGATATTCCTTTGATGAGAATTCCTGTTCCTGTCGTTGAGGAGGAATCTGCTGAGGAATGTTGGTCTCTGTTTTGGGAGAAATGGAATTTTAGGAACTTCAATTGTCCGTTACTCTACTGAGGAATCATCTCTTAGTCGAGGAGATGAAAATGAACTGCTATCTGGTCGTGCTCTAGGCTTTACAGTGATTTGTTAAGGATAATAAGACTGGCTGTTATCTGGTCGTGCTCCAGGTTTCACAGTGACTTACTGGGGAGATGAGATTAAACTTGCTATTTGGTCGTGCTCCAGGCTTTGCAATCTCAAAAACTGTTATCTGGTCGTGCTCCAGGTTTCAGAAGGAATTAAGTGGTTATCCGGTTGCATCCGGGTTTCAACTTGAATTTAAGGCATACTAATATCCGGTTGTTTCCAGAATTCATAGTAATTGGCTGAGTAAACTGCTATCTGGTCGAGTTCCAAGCTTCGTAGTACCTCATACTGTTATCTGGTCGTGCTCCAGGTTTCACAGTGTCTCTTGCCGCTATTTGGTCGTGCTCCAGTCTTCATAGCGTCTTATACCATTATTTGGTCGTGCTCCAGGCTTCACGGTGTCTTATACCACTATCTGGTCGACTCCAGGCTTCATAGTATTTTGGAGAAATCAAGATATTATTCGGTCAATTTTCAGGCTTCATAGCTTGAATTTGAGATATACCACTATCTGGTCGATTCCAGGCTTCGTAGTATTTTGGAGAAATCAAGATATTATACGGTCGATTTCCGGGCTTCATAGTTTGAATTTGAGATATACCACTATCTGGTCAATTCCAGGATTCGTAGTATTTTGGAGAAATCAAGATATTATCCAGTTGATTTCTGGGCTTCATAGCTTGAATTTGAGATATACCACTGTGATACGTCTTACTTTCTTGTTGAAAGCCTTGATCATCCGTTTTTGGTATGTCTGACCATGGCAAACAGCAGTGAGTCGTTTCTCGTCGATCAAATTGAGTTGATCAAGTCGGGTTTGAATCCAATCGTCTTCACTCAAACCAGCGTCCTTCATAATCCTTAAAGAAGGAATCTGAATTTCCATGGGTAAGACAGCTTCCATGCCATACACCAAAGAAAATGGGGTTGCCCCTATTGAAGTACGTGCCGTGGTACGGTATCCATGTAGAGCAAACGGTAACATCTCATGCCAGTCCTTGTAGGTAACTGTCATTTTCTGAATGATCTTCTTGATGTTTTTGTTCGCGGCTTCAACAACACCGTTCATCTTCGGCCGATAGGGAGATGAATTGTGATGATAAATCTTGAACTGTTCGCATAGAGTGGTGATCATAGTATTGTTCAGATTTGTACCGTTGTCTCTGATGATCCTGTCAGGGACACCATACCGGCATATGAGGTTCTGCTTGATGAAGCGGGCAACCACATTCTTTGTAACAGAGGCAAAGGAAGCTGCTTCAACCCACTTGGTAAAATAATCAATGGCGACCAGGATGAAGCGATGTCCATTGGATGTCATGGGCTTGATCTCTCCAATCATGTCAATGCCCCACATTGCGAATGGCCAAGGAGCTGTTAGAACGTTGAGAGGAACAGGAGGAATATGTATCTTGTCGGCTTATATTTGGCATTTATGGCAAGTACGGGAATGTTGATAGCAATCAGCTTCCATAGTAGACCAGTAATAGCATGCCCTTAGAATCTTCTTAGCCATCATATGCCCGCTCAAGTGGGTGCCAAATGTGTCACTGTGTATCTCATTCATGATTAACTCTCCTTCAGCTTTGTCTACACATCAGAGTAAAACACAATCATGGCTGCGCTTATAAAGGATGCCATTGCTTAGGAAGAACTTGGCCGCAAATCTCCTTAAGAACTTTTTGTCATTGACGGAAGCTTCTTCGGGATATTCTCTAGTTTGGAGATACCTTTTGATTTTAAGAAACCAGGGTTGTTCCACTACTTCTTCGGTGTTAATCTCATGACAATGCGCAGGTTCATCCATTCGCTCGATGGTGATTTTGGGAGCCTCGTTATCCCAATTGAATTTAAACATGGAAGACATTGTAGCCAGAGCATCTGCTAGCTGATTTTCTTCTCACGAGAAATGCTCGAAAGTAATCTGCTCGAAATGAGGCAGCAATGTCAAGACATGTTCTTTGTATGGGATAAGATTATGATGTTTGGTGTCCCACTCTCCTTTGATTTGACTGATAACCAAAGCCGAGTCCCCAAATACAACCAAAGATTTGATCCCTAGGTCTATAGCAGCCTTGAGACCAAAGATGCAAGCTTCATATTCGGCCATGTTGTTGGTACAACTGAAACAAAGTCGGGCAATGAAAGGTGTATGGCAACCTTCCAGAGAAATGAGTATCGCACCGATACCGTTTCCAAGTGCATTTGAAGCACCATTAAAGTACAGGGTCCATCGGGATCCTTGTTCAGGTCCTTCATACGGTCCGTTACCTTCAATGTTGTCCAATGTCATGATGTCCTCATCCGGGAAGTCTAATCTCATGGATTGATAATCTTCGATAGCTTGATGAGCTAGATGGTCAGCTAGTACACTCCCTTTTATAGCTTTTTGGGTAGTATACTGGATATCATACTCAGTCAGGATCATTTGCCATCTAGCGATTCTTCCAGATAAACCAGGCTTCTCGAAGATATATTTGATCGGGTCCATTTTGGAAATCAACAAAGTGGTATGAGTCAACATATACTGCCTTAATCGGCGAGCAGCCCATACCAAAGCGCAGCAAGTTTTCTCGAGCAGTGAGTAGCGAGTCTCACAGTCGGTAAACTTTTTGCTAAGGTAATAAATGGCATGCTCTTTTCGACCAGACTTGTCATGTTGGCCCATCACGCACCCCATTGAGTTATCCAAAACAGTCAGATACATGATCAACGGTCTTCCTTCGACGGGTGGCATCAGGATAGGAGGTTCTAGCAAATACTCCTTGATTTTATCAAAAGCGACTTGACAATCATCGTTCCATTCAACTACCTGATCTTTCTTCAACATCTTGAAGATTGGCTCACAGGTAGATGTCAGGTGAGAGATGAACCTGGCGATATAGTTCAAGCGTCCCAAGAATCCTCTAACCTCCTTTTCAGTGCGGGGGGAAGGCATTTCTTGTATAGCCTTTACTTTCGCTGGATCGACCTCAATGCCCTTGTTGCTGACAATAAATCCCAGAAGTTTACCAGACCTAACTCCAAAAGTGCACTTGCTTGGATTCAGTCTAAGTTTGTACTCCTTCAACCTGGCGAACAGCTTCTGCAAATGTTCAAGGTGTTCTTCTTCTGTCTGTGATCGAGCTATCATGTCGTCTACGTAAACTTCGATTTCATGATGTATCATATCATGAAACAAAGCTACCATGGCGCGTTGATAAGTTGCCCATGCGTTCTTCAGTCCGAACGGCATCACCTTGTAGCAGAAGGTACCCCATTGTGTAACAAAGGTTGTTTTCTCCATGTCCTCGGGGGCCATTTTAATCTGGTTGTAGCCCGAGAATCCGTCCATGAAAGAAAATACTTTATGCTGAGTCGTGTTGTCAATCAAAAGGTCGATATGTGGTAGCGGAAAATCATCTTTAGGGCTAGCCCTGTTCAAATCCAGATAGTCCACACACATTCTGACCTTGCCGTCTTTTTTGTGAACGGGCACAATGTTAGCTACCCATTGTGGATAGGATGTAACAGCAAGAAAGCCAGCGTTGAATTGCTTTATTACTTCATCTTTAATCTTCTCAGACATGTCGGGCCTCATTCGGCGGACTTTTTGCTTGATCGGTGGACAATCTTCTCTTGTAGGGAGACGGTGAACCACGATATCTGTGTCTAACCCTGGAATGTCCTCATAAGACCAGGCAAAGATTTCAATGTATTCATTCAACAGCTGTACTAAGCGTTCCTTGACACTTGGTTCCAAGTTGGCACCCACTTTAACTTCTTTCATGTCTTCTTCTGTTCCTAAGTTGACGGTTTCCAACAACTCTTCATGAGGTAAGATGGCCCTCTCTTCCTATTGTAGAAGTCTGGCTAACTCTCCCGGTACTTCACAATCTTCGTCATCTTTGTACTCAGCCTGATTGACCAAATTTTCAGAGTTATTGAAGGATACAACAGAATAGTCACCCATGGAATCCGGAGTGGATGGGTACCTGCATTTGTGAGTGTGGGTGTGTGTAAGGGATAGCCATCCTTAAACAAACAAAAATGCAAAAGGAAAGAAAATGAACACAGCAGTTTATAAATGAAAAACGTCCAATGATTCATTAAACATGGCATATGATTATGAAGAGAATCAAGATCTTACAAATGGACCTACATGCCCCGGGCAAGGCATGAGGTGAAAAGTAGTGTGTGAATTGTTTTAGTAATTATTACAGACCAACAGGAAATGTTCAAAAGATAAATTACTGATTGATGAAAGTAATGGGAATGAAGTTTTTCGCCTCCCAGTTGTTCAGCCCTCCTC